>JALAZF010000344.1:0-1377295 GCA_022829125.1 Lathyrus tuberosus | reverse complement strand
ATTAGGCACAAATAGGACATTCAAACATTGACCAAAATTGATCCCAAAAATCTAAAAAAATTACACAAAGTGATTTAAGAAGTCATGAAAGCATGTATCTATTTTCATGTCAAAATTCAACTCATAAGTAGGTCAAACAATTCATCAATGCATCATGTGTCATGAACAAAGCCCAACCAAAATGCAACACAATGAAAAATTCATGAAAAATAGAAAAATTAACCAAAAATGGAAAATAAAAGTATAAAAAATTAGTCAAATGTTTTAAGATGATGTGGAAATTATTTCATGATTTTATGATATGTAAAAGTATTTTTTAAAAAATAAAATGCCAACACAAATGAAAAAAGAAACAAAAACAAAGGACAATAGCCAGGGGGTGCAACGAAAGCAATAATTCAATTCAAAGAGGAATTGGGCTCAAAGTCTTGACTCAATCAAAGCCATTGGATCCAGTCAACACATGATGATTATGAAAGTAAGCAAATCAAGTGAATCATTGTGCAAGCAGATGCTAGGATATGATGAACCATACACGTGGAATCAAACATGACCAGAAAATGAAGCACGTGAGGGAGAGCCTCCTCATTAATGTGCTGGCACATTCATGTGCATTGGATCAAAACACATCAACAGTCACGACTTAATCTAAGAAATGGTTAGGGTTCAGGTGAGTTGATGAACTTAGGTGGTCGGAGAAGACTCCGGTCGTCTTCTCCGGTGAGACGCCACCGTGCTCAGCCTTCAAACATCAAAGAAATGCACAAATCATATATCAAAATGATCCTCTCAACTTGTAGATCATGAATCCATGCTTAAATTTCACAAACACAGCATGTATAAAGCAAATCGAAGCAAACAAAAATGAGATCTACAACTGAAAGTCACATTATGACTACATTTTTCACCAGTAATTAGTGCCTACACTCCATAGGACTTCAGATAATCATTCCTCCATGCTTTTAAATGCTTAATACAACGTAACTGAAAGCTTGAGAGGAATCAACTAACCTTCAATGAAGAACTTCACTGATCCTTCAAGAAACCTTGAGAAAGCTTCCAATCTACTCCAAATTGCTTCTGAACACGAAATAAACGTGTGAAAATCCAATGAATCTTGCGCAAAATTGCATACAGAAGACCTTATCAATGGTGTAGATGAAGAATCCAAGAAGAATTTGCAGAGAGAACGTTTGTGGAGAGAGATTCGATAAAGAGAGCAATGTGAAGTGAAAAAAGAGAGAGTGAGTGAAACTGTTGTAACTGCATTGGTTAGCTTGAGTTTAGGTCTTATATAGATGTGGTTAGGGATTAACTAGGCGTGGTTGACAGTTAGAAGTGTGGTTAGTTAATTGGAGAGTGAAAAAAATGAAAGTGAAAATGGAGAGTGAGTGAGGTTAATGAAATGAAGTGTGGAACGAGTTTTTGTTGTTTTGTTATGGTGAGGAGAGCAACATGCAGGCTCATGGTGTGGAGTAAGATGGATGATGGTGATGTACACTGAGTTTGTAGCAGTAATAACTTGTCATGTAAGTTTCTTATCTCCCTTGGTTTAAACATATATGGAAAAAAGTACATGAGCATGTGCATGAATGTAAGGGTTGGTTTAGCTTTATATGGCAAAAATGACATGGGATGGCTGATGGCATGCTCATAAGAACAACAACAATGCAACATGTCTTGGCTGGTTTGCTTGCTTGAGCTAGAAGAAAACCCGTGATGCGTTGTATTCGCAAGTGCACGAATCGCGTCAGAGTAATATAAAAAGTTATCGTATCCACAGAGACCAAATGTCGATCTAACGATTTCCATTTGTTACAGTGCTTATCTAAGGCAGTTTAATTCAGGGTTTACTAATGCAGAGGAAAATAAATAAAAGTAAATGATGAGGTAATAAAATTCAGACAAAACAATAGGCTTGAATGTAATTCTCATAACCGATAATATTTCTATATTCATCAACAGAACTACTTACGGGCAATATCTTCTATTTTAAGAAAAGAATTCAATTTAACAGGAACTGTCGCTTTCGCGTAGTCAGAACCAAGTTTACCCTCTAAACTAACCCCTTTATTGTCACTTATAAAAAGGCGCGCATTGCGTTAGAGTCATGGAAAACTTACTTTTAAGAAATGCAAATTCTAAACTAAACAGAAAAGTATTTTGACCTGAAATCTCTAAACTAAAGAGGTTCAAAATGAACCAGATTCTAATCCCACTAACGCGTCCGAAAATAGTTTTAAAATCTCTTTTCTAAAGTGTTAAAAATCCCTACTCAACTGAGCAAAGCGCTTTTGCTATATTTGATCAGTTGAGAACTAAACAAGTTCACAAATGGTTGGACGGCTTTCGATCTTACCCAACATTGCTTTCAAGTACAGAAAACTTGTGTTAAAGATTAAAACAGCCCTTAAGTATTTCTATTAACATATAGACGTATTACGGTGATTATGGTCTTTACATTCTTACCTATCTAAAACTTAGCCAGCCATGGTAGTTATAACAGTCATGTTAATTCTTATCATGTATGGAATTAAGTCTTTTGAAAACTAAAGTTTTGAAAAGTAAGGCAAGACAATAAATAAACAAAATAAAGCAAGTGCAAGAAATAAATGAAAGTAAATGCGATTAAAATAAAACCTGCTCCAAAGCGGAGTCTTTCAATCTGGTACAATGTACGGAAAATAAAATGCTGGCAGGATTACTTCTACCAAAGTGCTCCAACTTGATTACAGACACTTCAAGACTTGATTACAAACTCGATCACACACAGTGCAATAACTCCTCGATGTGAGAAGATTACTGCTTTACAAGAGTGAAATTTTTGCCTAGGATGAAGTAAACTAAGATTGGATGATCCTAAAATTCGAGTCCTGAGAGTATTTATAGGCAAAGTTGGCAAGGTGCAAAGACAAAAGTGACCTTGGCATGAAAATGGGCGGAAAACTGATTTTTCCTTGTCGCGCCCGCGACAGGCCTACCGCGCCCGCGACTAGAAGAAACTGGCAAAGGTCGTGGGAACGTGGCAGTTGAGCAGTGGAGATCATGGGACACGTCGTCGCCTACCCTGGGGCGTCCGCGACAAGAGAAGCGACAAGGGTAAATTGCTGCCAAACTGGAATTCTTGCTCCTTTTGCACCCTTTCCCGTCTGGGACCTCGATTTTATTGAAAACCTGAAAACAAAGGGAAACATAACAATAACAAAGCAAAAATAATAGAAAAACAACTAATATGCATGTGAAATCAGAGTCGAAAATACAGTATAATTTAGTGTCATCAAATTCTCCCACACTTAGACCTTTGCTTGTCCTCAAGCAAAACATTTAAAGCTCACAGAAAAAATCAGTGTCGATCGATGATTTTTGGGCGAAAAGGGCTTCTAAGTCCGAGTCTGGATGCAGTGGTTGGTACTAACTGAGTGAACCAAGGGCATCGTGATGACACTAATCCGCAAATACGGACATAAACTTCGCTCCTATACTAATCAACCCATTATATCCCACAATACTTAGGCCTTCCTTTTCCATCTCTTTTGAGTCCTTTTCATTCAAGCGCAATCACATTAAGCCCGTTTTCCGCACATGCTTCATGGTAGAGTGACCTGTTAGTGATTCTGATCTTTTCATACCGGATTTCTGGCACAGGGAACTGTGTAAAATCCTTTTATTCTTCTCAAGTGCAGTTGTGGGGGATCGGATCGTAATCCGCCCTACCGAGTTCAGTGCCAGATACCTCTGAACCAACTGAAATGAGCAAGTTAAACATCTTATTACTTTTTTTTCCTTTTTCTTCTTTTTTCTTCTTTTTTTTATTTTTTTGAATATGCACTCAGATCAGTCACTTATATTTGTCGGTCTCCTACTTAGAACATGTTTAGGCCGGAGCTGATTGCTGAAATAAACTACTAAGGATGATTTTGAAATGAAATTAGGGCCATGGTACATGGGGTTTCAGGTGTGATTCTTATATTTACGAAGTTCATGGTGTAAGGACGATACTGATGTTTCAAAGGTTCTCTCAAGTCACCGCATCCTAACCCGAACCTGTCTTAAAGCCCAAAAAATTTTTTCAGAACAACACTTTTTTTTCTAGGAAAAATTTTATTATTATTTTTTTGTGGGGCTAAAAATGTGGGAAAAAATGAAGGTGAACCAAAAAAAATACTTATACTAATGACTCTTCAAACACATGCATTTTCTAAATCAGAAACAAAAGTAAATAACTGAAGGGAAATAAAAATAAACTACTAAAATGACGGAAATAAAAACGATAAAATCTCCTCCCACACTTAAATCGAACATTGTCCCCAATGTTTCGAAGTAAGCTAAGGAGAAAGGAACCTGGAAAAACTAGTGAGGACCGCTGGTGCCCTCGCCGCCTTGTGCTGGATGCTCGGAACGACGGGATCTGCTACGGTGACAGTCTCGTTGGTCCATCCTAGCCTGCAATTCTGCCTGAGCAGCTTTCACCTCACGAAGGTTACCTAAGATGGAACCCTGAGTGGCCTCCATAAGCTGAAAGTGCTGATGATTATATTGCTATTGACGGGACTGCTCATTGGTGATCGCAAGCAGAGTACGGGAGATGGTCTCGTAAGATTGGTCTGCTCTCCGCCGCGACTCTTGCATAAAGCTCATCTAGTCCGCCATCTGTTGCTGACTGGAAGAGAGCAGGTCTTCATGTCGTGCTTCTCTAGCCATATGGTCTCGCCACATCTCCTCCGTAATATAAAATCCGGGAGCAGCTCCTGCAAAAGTGTTAGAAGCAGATGGTGCGGTGTGTGATTGTGTAGGGCGAGGGGGGGGGGGGACACACGGTCTCTATAGTCATACTCATCATCTGTGTCGGGCCCCTCATTGTCATGGTCATTAGGAGGAATTGGACCTAGAAAAGGTGGGGCAGTAAGGTCATAGATCCAGTTCCTCTCGAATCATACATCTGTACGTCTACTGCACGGCATAACAATTGATTCGATGGCTACCCCGTGAATCATCAACTCATAACCACCAGCCCTCCTTGATCGGCACAATTTCATGTCTTTCCTAAATTTCAAATTAATTGTGCGTGGGGGCAGTGGTTCCAAAGTAGCTATCTCATCATTTAAATTTAGTGCCCGAGCAATAGACGTAATCAATCCGCCAAAAACTATCGGTCTACCCTTATTTACCGTTAAGCACATGTGGGCGATCATAAAAGGAACCAGATTGATTCTTACATCTGTGAGGCATCCTTGCAAGAACAAAAGTTCTTTGCTATTAACTTTGTTTTGATTCTCCCAGCCAAAAATAGAGCATGCCAAAAGATATCTGAAAATTCTTATGGTCGGGTTATGAATGGTCGAGGTGAGTATTCCCTTAAAGGAATCAACAATAGTATCTGACAACCTGCGCCAGAAGGCGAATATCCCGACTGACCATTCAGCATTTGAAGGAGCCTCACAAACAGCACCCTCCCCATGAGGGAATCCCACTAGACCTTCTAGTTCATCGGTACTGTACTCATACTTAACAGCAAACAGTCTAAAATGCACTGTACCGACTGTGCTAGTAGTGTCGGGACGAACGGTATAAACCAATGAACTCAAAAACTCAACCGTCATCCTCTCATAGGTGGGTTCTTTTGTGGTGAAAACAGTGCCTAAACCTACAAAGTCTAACAAATGAAAAATGCTATGATGAACCCCTAAAGCGTGCAAGCAAGAATCGTCGACATACCTCGTCGAGAGAATTTCTCAATCCTGAAGCTTTTGAAGTTGCCGCTTCTGCCTATTCCCGGCTTGTCCTTCCCGAAGAATGATTCCATTAAACTCCATTGATGAAGATGGTGAAGAGGGTGGAAGAAAAGTGGTATGATAAAGGTTGGATTTTTATGGGTTTTTGTTGATGGAAATTGAAATGGAAAGTTAAGAGATGATTGGTGAATGCTAGAGATATGAGTTTCAATGGGGTTTTATAGGGATTTTTCGGAGGGAAAAAATGGGTTTGAAGAGATTGGAGGTTCAAAAATGGTGGAAATGGAGGTTCTGTCCCGAATTTACAGGGACGCTATCGCGGGCGCGACGTGAGTAAATTCGTTGATGGGACTCAATGTCTTTTTGAATGGGCTTTTGTCCTCCCTTTGGCCTCGGGGGGTCTTTTTAGCATTCCATATGTCCTAAAAATGTAGTTTTGCACAAAATTTTTACAAGCATATATATATATATATATATATATATATATATTTTTTTTTTTTTTTTTTTATAATAAAATTTTTATATATTTTGTCAAAGAAAAATAAAACGAAAGAAAATATTAGCATATAGACATAAAAACTCAAATATAAATCGGAAATATATCAAATGCAAATAGTAGGAAATATGTCTGGGTGATACTGGAAGTAAATCAATGCATAAGAAATATAGTAAATAATACGAAAATGGAAATCAAGATGTCTGGTCATCTCCACGGAGTCTCGCTATCTCACGACGGAGCTCCGCCATGTCTTTATACAGCACATCGTACTCAGTAGCGTGGGTCAGCTCTGACGCTTCCATCCTCAGGTGTAGGTCAGCAAGAGTCTGTCGGAGATCTGCTATCTCCTGGCGCATCATCGCCATCTGGGTCTGCATATCTGGAGTACCTAATGAATGATTATTTGACCATACCGTGGTCCTGTCAGTTGGTGGAGCTGGAACGTACTCTGGCTCTGGGCAGGGTCGTGGTGCGTCTACCGTCTCACCGTGTCCTTCTAAGGCATATGTCCAGTTTGCTGGGTCATGGACACTGGTCATAATAGGATCTGGCAAAGTGAAGTGATGTATGGTCTCACCATCGATCAAGAGTCTGAACTGAGAGGGATTAAAGAAGTTCATTCTCATCAGCCCCCGATCTAAACAAAAATCAACATCCATGGTGGTATGGCTGCAGTAGGGAGTCAAATGAAATAGCTTTCGGCCAAGGCCTAGAGCAGCAGCAATCTCAGTCACATTACCTCCTACATGTATAGGTCCTCCTGCCCAGGTGGCAACACCACTAAAAGAGTACAGCATAAAATTACCACAAGCTAAACGACGCGAATGATTCGCACAAAACATGAAAAATATGTCCTCCTCAGTAACGTGGTCATCAGTATCTGCTCTCCCAAAGAATGTATGGGCACTGATCATCTGAAAGTATCGGAGAGCTGGGTTATGGATAACCTGTGAAATGTGAGTATCAAGGTCAGGGCCTCCACCTCCAGAGATGTCACTCCAAAATTTCTCCACGTCTCTATTCATGAAGTAACCCATGGGCAGCTCAGGGATAGCGCCAACTCCAGTCTCAAATCCAAGAAGATCACCGAACTCAGTATGGGTGAATGAATACTCTGAGCCAAATAACCTGAAGCTAGTGTGGCCATCTGGTCCCAAGTACGGATCATAGGAAAAAGAGCTGAGGAACTCCAGAGTGAGGTTCCTATAGGTGGGATGCAAATCATCAGCGTACTGGTCCCATTTGAGCTGGTGGGCCAAGTATCGGACACTGGGCTCTATGCCCAAAGCTTCCATGCAATCACTGTCTGGGTAGCGAGTGGGTGCCATGGGTCTGAGTGAAAGCATCGCATAACGCTCTCTCTGAGCGTCGTCTCTAAAGGTCACATGCATGTCGTCAACTGGTGGCATCCTAAAAGAAAAGGTTAGGAAAAACAGGCCCTGAAATCAAACACACAAAACAAGTTAGACATATATGTACAAACAAGCAAACAAACGTAAATGAAAATAAAAGAAAAATAAATACGAAAAGGAAAAGAACCATGGGTTGCCTCCCATGCAACGCTTGTTTAACGTCGTTAGCTCGACGAGTTCAAGTCATGTATCTGGTGCGAGGATAGGTGGGTTTGTTAACGTGAACCTGGAGTAGTATGCTGGAATGTCACCTCCTTCATAATGCTTAAGCTTTTGTCCATTTACAACGAACGGACTGCAAGATTTGTTCTTAATTTCCACTGCCCCGGATTTTAGGACTTTGGAAACTTTGAACGGGCCCGTCCATCTAGATCGAAGCTTACCTGGAAAAAGTCGCAGTCTTGAATTGTATAGAAGAACGGGGTCACTTATGTTGAAGTATTTCTTGATGATCTTCTTGTCATGCCATGCTTTGGTTCTCTCTTTATATATGATGGCATTTTCATAGGCTGATTGTCGGAGCTCTTCTAGTTTATGTATGTCTAAGATGCGTTTCTCACCAGCTGCTAGGTAGTCAAAATTTAAGGTTCTGATGGTCCAATATGCTTTGTGTTCCAATCCAAAGGGTAAGTGACATGATTTTCCGTAAACTAGTTGGTAAGGGGTTGTTCCAATGAGAGTCTTGTAGGCTGTCCTGTAGGCCCACAATGCTTCTGAAAGCTTCTGTGACCAATCCTTTCTGGATATCGAGACAGTTTTTTCTAAGATATGCTTGATCTCTCTATTGGATACTTCTACTTGCCCACTGGTTTGCGGGTGGTAAGGTGTGGCTACTCTATGTTTAACTCCATACTTCCTCAACAGTTTGTCAAAAATCCTAGATATAAAATGTGATCCTCCATCACTTATGACCAGTCTGGGAACTCCGAATCTAGGGAATATATTCTGCTTGAACATCTTAATCAATACTCGGGTGTCGTTTGTGGGTGCAACTATAGCTTCAATCCATTTGGACACGTAATCGACAGCGACTAAAATATATTTTTTCCCTAAGGATGATGGAAAAGGTCCCATAAAGTCGATTCCCCAAACATCAAAAAGTTCTACTTCTTGAATGTTTCTTAATGGCATTTCATTTCTCCTCGAGATGTTTCTGGAGCGTTGACACGGGTCACACTTGGTTATATATGTATGAACATCACGCCATATAGTTGGCCAATAAAGACCAGCTTGTAAGATTTTAGCATGAGTCTTAGATGTGCTTGCGTGTCCTCCGTAGGGTGCTGAGTGACAATGTTCTATGATATGGTGCACTTCTTCCTCTGGAACACACCGGCGAAAGATTCCGTCAGTGCCTCTCTTAAAAAGGAGTGGTTCATCCCAATAGAAATGTTTAACGTCATTGAAGAACTTCTTTTTCTGCTGATAACTGAGGTCAGGAGGTATTATATCTGCAGCAAGATAGTTAACAAAATCTGCATACCAAGGTACATTATTTACCGCTAAGGATTTTTCAGAATCTTCTAGGGTTTCTAAACTTACATCTCCAATGGCATCTAGCTTAGCGATTAACCTGTCATAAGCAAAGTCATCATTTATGGGTACTACATCAGGTTTCAAGAACTCAAGCCTGGAAAGGTGATCGGCAACTACATTCTCGGTGCCTTTCTTATCTCTGATATCAAGGTCAAATTCTTGCAATAAAAGTATCCACCGGAGTAACCTAGGTTTAGCATCCTTTTTATTCAAAAGGTATCGGATGGCGGCATGATCAGTGTAAACAATTATTTTGGCTCCCACCAAATAGGATCTAAATTTGTCTATGGCGAAAACTACGGCTAGGAGTTCTTTTTCTGTGGTTGCATAGTTTAGCTGAGCGGCATCTAGAGTTCTACTGGCGTAGTAAATCACATGTAACTTCTTATCAGATCTTTGTCCTAGCACTGCTCCTACAGCGTAATCACTAGCATCACACATGATTTCAAAAGGTTTTGTCCAATCTGGTGGTTGCATAATGGGTGCTGAGATTAAAGCTTGTTTTAAAAGGTTGAATGCTTCGTTGCATTTTTCATCAAAAATGAACTCAGCATCTTTCATCAGAAGACCTGTCAAAGGTTTAGTGATCTTAGAGAAGTTTTTAATGAAACGTCGGTAAAATCCGGCATGTCCGAGAAAACTTCGAACTTCTCTAATTGTTTTGGGTGGTTTAAGATTCTCTATCACCTCGATCTTAGCTTTATCAACTTCAATGCCTTTTTCAGAAACGATATGTCCTAGAACTATACCTTCAGTGACCATGAAGTGACATTTTTCCCAATTTAATACCAGGTTTACTTCGACACATCTCTTCAAGATCTTTTCAAGGTTGACTAGACAGTTATTGAAATTAAATCCGCAGATTGAGAAATCGTCCATGAATACTTCCATAATTTCATCAAGATAATCAGCGAAGATTGACATCATGCAACGCTGAAAAGTTGTTGGGGCATTATAGAGTCCGAAAGGCATACGTCTATAGGAAAAAGTTCCATATGGGCATGTGAAGGTTGTTTTCTCTTGGTCATCAGGGTGTATAGGAATTTGGAAAAAACCTGAATATCCGTCGAGGTAACAGAAGTAGGAATATCTAGCTAGACGTTCCAACATCTGATCTATAAAAGGTAATGGGAAATGGTCTTTCCTAGTGGCTTTGTTTAATTTTCTGTAATCTATGCACATACGCCAACCTCCTTCTATCCGTTTTGTAACGTGCTCACCTTTTTCGTTTTGAACCACGGTGATGCCTCCCTTTTTAGGTACTACATGCACAGGGCTTACCCATTTACTGTCCGAGATCTGATATATTATCCCTGTTTCCAATAACTTAAGAACTTCCTTCTTAACTACCTCACTCATTATAGGGTTAATCCTTCTTTGGTGTTCTCTCGAAGGTTTAGCATCTTCCTCAAGTGAAATCCGGTGCATGCACACGGATGGACTTATTCCTTTAAGATCTGAGATGTTGTACCCTAGTGCTGAGGGATATCTTCGTAAGACATCTAAGAGTTGGTTTGTTTCATTTTGGTTCAGAACGGCACTGACTATAACTGGTCTGTCCATTTCTTTGTCTAAAAACTCATATCTTAGATTCTTGGGTAATTCTTTTAATTCTAAGGTTGGTTTGCTGGGGCTTTGTATAGGATCTGGAGTTAAGGATAGACATTCAAAAAGGCTATCATCTATGTAGGGTTCCATACTGTCATCATCTTTCTCAATGGGCGTTGAGGGTAGTTTTATTCTTTCTATCGGCTATTCCTGGTTAAGTTCATGGACACATTCATCAATGACATCAACTGCATAACATGCATCTCCTATTACTGGTGCCGCGAGAAACTTTGCTAGGACAAACTCTATTTTTTCGTTACCTACCTCAAAAGTCAATTTTCCTTTCTTGACATCTATTATGGCTCCTGCAGTTGATAGGAAGGGTCTTCCTAGGAGGATTGGGATATCTTTATCTTCTTTGATGTCTATTACGACGAAGTTGGTGGGAATGAACAACTTGCCTATTCTAACTGGGATGTCTTCTAATACGCCTACAAGGTATTTTATAGATCTGTCAGCTAATTGGAGAGACATCTTAGTAGGTTGCAAATCTCCTAGTTTCAATCGTTCACAAACTGCAAGGGCCATTAGGCTTACACTGGCTCCTAAGTCCAGAAAGGCTTTATCTATGACATGATTCCCCAAAATACAAGGTATGGAGAAATTCCCCAGATCTTTGTCTTTTTTGGCAAGTTTGTTCTCGGAAATAGAATTATACTCCACTGGTTTTGGATCGTCAAGTCTACGTTTATTGGTGAGGATGTCCTTCAGGAACTTAGTATAAGATGGTATTTGGGTGATGGCTTCTGTAAAAGGAATCTCTACATGGAGTTTTTTTATAACTTTAACAAACTTTTGGAATTGGTCATTGATCTTAGTTTGTTTAAGTCTTTGTGGATAGGGAATTGGTGGTTTGTATGGCTGAGGGGGTGTTGAAGCTTTGTCCGTAACTACTCCTTTATCTCCGTCTTTTGGTTTCTCAATTTCTACGGGTTCCTCACCTTCGGGGGTAGCATCCTTTTTGGAAACTTCGGAGTCACTCAATGTCGGGTTTTTAGGCCCTTCATAAGTGGTTCCACTTCGTAAGGTAACAGCGTTAGCTTGCCCTCGAGGGTTCTGTTGAGGTTGTCCGGGAAATTGTCCTCCAGGAGTAGTTTGGGGTGCTTGCTTTAAGGCTACCTGAGAGATCTGGGTTTCAAGCATCTTGCTGTGGGTGGCCATTTGATCCATTTTGGTTCCTAGTTGGGTAAGCAACCCATTCACATGAATATTCTGATTTAGGAACTCTTTGTTTTGCTGGGCTAGTGCTGTCATAAAATCATTTAGCACTTTCTCAATATTTGGCTTAGGTGGCACTGCTTGCATAGGTTGGTTTTGTCTAGGTGCTTGATTGTTGGTTGATCTCGGAGGTGCTTGGTTTTGGGTAGGGTTATTGTTTTTGTAGGAAAAATTAAGGTGATTTCTCCATCCAGGGTTGTAAGTATTTGAGAACGGGTTTCCTTGGGCATAGTTGACTGGGTCTGGGTTAGTCTCGTTTAACAGATGGCAGTCAGCTGATTGATGACCTTTAGTACCACAAAGTTCGCAATCCGACACTACTGCTGCTGCAGCGGTTGGTTGTGCCTACATTTGATCGATCTTGAGGGCCATAGCATCCATTTTGGCTTGCAGCATGTCTATAGAGCTTACCTCATGTTTACCTCCTTGGGCTTCTTTCTTTTCCACTGTTGCTCTTTCGTTTCCCCATTGATAATGGTTTTGAGCCATATCTTCAATGAGACCACAAGCGTCAGGATAGGGTTTGTTCATCAGGGCACCGCCAGCGGCAGCGTCGATGGACATCTTTGTGTTATAATGAAGTCCATGGTAAAAGGTATGTATAATCAACCATTGCTCTAAACCGTGGTGTGGACAAGCCCTTAGAAGGTCTTTATACCTCTCCCAAGCTTCAAATAGTGATTCTCCTTGGTTTTGGGTAAATCTTGTTATTTGGTTTCGGAGAACGGCTGTTTTGCTTGGGGGAAAGTATCTAGCAAGGAATGTTCTCCTAAGGTCTTCCCATGTTGTTATAGAATTGGCTGGAAGGGAATCTAACCAAGTTAGGGCTTTGTCTCTAAGGGAAAAGGGAAATAGTCTTAAACGAATCGCCTCAGGACTAGCTCCATTGGTCTTAAAGGTGTTTGACAACTGGATAAAGACTTTTAGATGTTGGTTTGGGTTTTCAGATGGTAGTCCTGCGAATTGGTTTTGTTGAACTAGTTGTAATAGGGACGGTTTTAGTTCAAAATTATTGGCAGGTATGGTAGGGTTAACTATACTAGAGCTCGGTTCTTCGTCAGCAGGCTGAGCGAATTCCTTAAGGGGTCTTTGGTTATGATCTTCGCCCATAGCTTGCTTAATTCGACGATGCCAAAGTCGTGCGCGAGCGTAACGTTCTGGTTCCACTAAAGGATCTATAACACTACTGGAGCTGCGAGATCTTCGCATCGACCAGTTCGTGCGGCCCTAGTCTAAACGGTGATAACAAACGAAATTCGAAATTCGGCGAAATTGATCCCCGGCAACGGCGCCAAAAACTTGATGCGTTGTATTCGCAAGTGCACGAATCGCGTCAGAGTAATATAAAAAGTTATCGTATCCACAGAGACCAAATTTCGATCTAACGATTTCCGTTTGTTACAGTGCTTATCTAAGGCAGTTCAATTTAGGGTTTACTAATGCAGAGGAAAATAAATAAAAGTAAAAGACGAGGTAATAAAATTCAGACAAAACAATAGGCTTGAATGTAATTTTCATAACCGATAATATTTCTATATTCATGAACAGAACTACTTACGGGCAATATCTTCTATTTTAAGAAAAGAATTCAATTTAACAGGAACTGTCGCTTTCGCGTAGTCAGAACCAAGTTTACCCTCTAAACTAACCCCTTTATTGTCACTTATAAAAAGGCGCGCATTGCGTTAGAGTCATGGAAAACTTACTTTTAAGAAATGCAAATTCTAAACTAAACAGAAAAGTATTTTGACCTGAAATCTCTAAACTAAAGAGGTTCAAAATGAACCAGATTCTAATCCCACTAACGCGTCCGAAAATAGTTTTAAAATCTCTTTTCTAAAGTGTTAAAAATCCCTACTCAACTGAGCAAAGCGCTTTCGCTGTATTTGATCAGTTGAGAACTAAACAAGTTCACAAATGGTTGGACGGCTTTCGATCTTACCCAACATTGCTTTTAAGTACAGAAAACCTGTGTTAAAGATTAAAACAGCCCTTAAGTATTTCTATTAACATATAGACGTATTACGGTGATTATGGTCTTTACATTCTTACCTATCTAAAACTTAGCCAGCCATGATAGTTATAACAGTCATGTTAATTCTTATCATGTATGGAATTAAGTCTTTTGAAAAGTAAAGTTTTGAAAAGTAAGGCAAGACAATAAATAAACAAAATAAAGCAAGTGCAAGAAATAAATGAAAGTAAATACGATTAAAATAAAACCTGCTCCAAAGCGGAGTCTTTAAATCTGGTGCAATGTACGGAAAATAAAATGCTGGCAGGATTACTTCTACCAAAGTGCTCCAACTTGATTACAGACACTCCAAGACTTGATTACAAACTCGATCACACACAGTGCAATAACTCCTCGATGTGAGAAGATTACTGCTTTACAAGAGTGAAATATATGCCTAGGATGAAGTAAACTAAGATTGGATGATCCTAAAATTCGAGTCCTGAGAGTATTTATAGGCAAAGTTGGCAAGGTGCAAAGACAAAAGTGACCTTGGCTTGAAAATGGGCGGGAAACTGATTTTACCTTGCTGCGCCTGCGACAGGCCTACCGCGCCCGCGACTAGAAGAAACTGGCAAAGGTCGTGGGAACGTGGCAGTTGAGCAGTGGAGATCATGGGACACGTCGTTGCCTACCCTGGGGCGTCCGCGACAAGAGAAGCGACAATGGTAAATTGCTGCCAAACTTGAATTCTTGCTCCTTTTGCACCCTTTCTCGTCTGGGACCTCGATTTTATTGAAAACCTGAAAACAAAGGGAAACATAACAGTAACAAAGCAAAAATAATAGAAAAACAACTAATATGCATGTGAAATCAGAGTCGAAAATACAGTATAATTTAGTGTCATCAACCCGCTGGAATGAGGTGAACTTTATGCAACCATATTTTGATTATCAATGGGTGAAATGAAGGGATTATGGTATCTTTAGAAAGAAGGGATGGAGGACAACAACATTGGTGGTCAAAACAAACACAATAGAATCCCTTAAGATGCTTAAAAATGTCCCTGAAATCTCTTGGTCATGACTGGGTTGGCTGACCAACTTGCCTTGGTCGTGCCTGGTTCATGTGTGCATGGGATGAATCAGTTGATACCACCTACTTTAACTCATGATATCTCCTCATACATTGATCAAATGAAAATTCCTCCAACACCAAAGTTGTAGAGGAGATCAAGAGGAACAAGATTGATGTTGACCACTTTTTCAATTGAAACCTCCATCATGGGGATAATTGGATATGAACTTGGACAAAACATGCACACCAACTGTTTGATGAAATGACTGCGTGCTGGCTCACCCATGACTTGTCTGGCGGGTAAAAAATGCCTTGATTTCTCTCAACTTTAATCCATCATATCTTCCTTGATTTTGATCCAATGGAGATGTTCTTGGTATGGTTTTGAAGCTCTTAAGATGAACTTTTGATAGGCCTCTTGAAATTTTCCATTTGGAATTTGTATCATAGAGAAAGAGAGCTCCAAATATGATGGTACAGCTTGCCAAAACTTGCTATATTAGGAAACCCTAATTTCTATTTTTAGCAACTTTCCATATCTTTTGATTTTTAGTGGATCCCTTGATATTTCTTGATCAAATCTTCATCAATGAACATATTTGAGACGAGGAACATGAAATTGACCTCAAAAAGTCAAGAGTTGACTTTTTCCTCTGCACAGTTGACTTTTCCTCAATTCTCGATTTTTAATCAATTGATCAATTGACACTCTTATGAACCAAATGGATGAACAATTCTCCAATCTTAGACACTTAAGGACATGTAGAATACCATGAAATCAAGTTTTGCCCAAAAAATCAGTAATAAACTGATTTTATGGCAAACCCTAATTTTGGTGCCTTCGGTCTAGGAGGAATCAACACATCCTCCAAATCCAAATTCCTCTGAGTATGTTGTGTATCCTCTCAAACAATGATGAGATGTGCCATTTGGTGAGGATAAAAGCTCAAAGATCTTGCCCATTGGGGTATTATATTTAAGAACCCCAAAACCCTAATTTTGCATTGGTTAGGAGAAGGTGGTTCCATTGAGATTTCTTGTCATGCCTGATCACATGATGAGATGGTGGACCAATTAAGATATCTTGAAGTTCTAGACTCCTTTGATTTGACTTAGATGCCTTGATCCCATGCTAAGAGCCAATGATATGCAAAGATGATAATGCAAGAATGCAATGAAACATAAGCCAGTTAACTAAAACATGAGGGTAAATTTTGAGGTGTTACAGCTGCCCATATTCAAACTTCTTGGATCTGAGGGTATGATAGCAACGAGTTTCAGACAATCAGGATACACGGGGTTTGAATACCAAAATAATCTGGAAATTTGCAACCTGTGGGGATAATAAAAATAGAGTGTTTTCCAGCCGAAGGTGGACTATGATGGGAAAACGAGACTGGCCGAAAACGGGCTAACCAACAAAAGAAAATGAGGACGGCCGCAGGTGAACTCGAAAAGAAAGACCAAGCCGAAGGTGGACTTTCAAAGAAAGACTAAGCCGAAGGTATACTTTCAAACAAAGGATACGAGGACGACCGAAGGCGAATTCGAAAAAAGAAAGACCAAGCCGAAGGTGAACTTTCAAAGAAAGACCAAGCTGAAGGTGGACTCTTAAATAAAGACTAGGCCGAAGGTAGACTTTCAAACAAAGGATACGAGGACGGCCGAAGGCGAACTCAAAAAGAAAGGCCAAGCCGAAGGTAGACTTTCAAAAAACATAATACGAGGATGGCCGAAGGAGAACTCGAAAAGAAAGGCCAAGCCGAAGGTAGACTTTCAAGCAATGTAATACGAGGACGGCCAAAGGCGAACTCGAAAAAAAAGACCAAGCCGAAGGTGGACTCTCAAAGAAAGACTAGGCCGAAGATAGACTTTCGAACAAAGGGTACGAGGACGACAGAAGGCGAACTCGAAAAGAAAGGCCAAGCCGAAGGTAGACTTTTAAACAACAGGGTAACACGAGGACGACCGAAGGCGAACTCGAAAAGAAAGACCAAGCTGAAGATGGACTTTCAAGGAAAGACTATGCCGAAGGTAGACTTTCAAACCCAAAAATACGAGACCATGCCAAAGGTGGACTTGAAAAGAAAGACTATGCCGAAGGTAGACTTTCAAACCCAAAAATATGATACCATGCCAAAGGTGGACTCGAGAAGAAAGGCCAAGCCGAAGGTGGACTTTCAAAGAAAGACTAGGCCAAAGGTAGACTTTCAAACAAATGATACGAGGACGGCCGAAGGCGAACTCGAAAAGAAAGGCCAAGCCGAAGGTGGACTTTCAAAACCAACAATATGAGACCAAGCCGAAGGTGGACTCGAAAAGAAAGACCAAGTCGAAGGTTGACTTTCAAAGAAAGACTAAGCTGAAGGTAGACTTTCAAACAAAGGATACGAGGACGGCCGAAGGCGAACTCGAAAAGAAAGGCTAAATCGAAGGTGGACTTTCAAATCCAACAATACGAGACCAAGCCGAATGTGGGCTCGAAAAGAAAGACCAAGCCGAAGGTGGACTTTCAAAGAAAAACTATGCCGAAGGTAGACTTTCAAACAAATGATTCGAGGACGGCCGAAGGCGAACTCGAAATGAAAGGGCAAACCGAAGCTGGACTTTCAAACCCAACAATACGAGAGCAAGCTGAAGGTGGACTCGAAAAGAAAGACCAAGCCGAAGGTGGACTTTCAAAGAAAGACTATGCCGAAGGTAGACTTTCAAACCAAAAAATACGGGACTAAGCCAAATGTGGACTCGAAAAGAAAGACCAAGCCGAAGGTGGACTCTCAAAGAAAGACTAGGCCGAAGGTAGACTTTCAAACAAAGGATACGAGGACGGCCGAAGGCGGACTCGAAAAGAAAGGCCAAGCCGAAGGTGGACTTTCAAAGAAAGACTAGGCCGAAGGCAGACTTTCAAACAAAGGATACGAGGACGGCCGAAGGCGAGCTCGAAAAGAAAGGCCAAGCCGAAGGTGGACTTTCAAACCCAACAATACAAGACCAAGCCGAAGGTGGACTCGAAAAGAAAGACCAAGCCAAAGGTGGACTTTCAAAGAAAGACTAAGCCGAAGGTAGACTTTCAAACAAAGGATACGAGGATGGCCGAAGGCGAACTCGAAACGAAAGGCCAAACCGAAGGTGGACTTTCAAACCCAACAATACGAGACCAAGCCGAAGGTTGACTCGAAACGAAAAACCAAGCCGAAAATGGACCTTCAAAGAAAGACTAAGCCGAAGGTAGAATTTCAAACAAAGGATACGAGGACGGCCGAAGGCGAACTCGAAAAGAAAGGCCAAGCCGAAGGTGGACTTTCAAACCCAACAATACGAGACCAAGCCGAAGGTGGACTCGAAAAGAAAGACCAAGCCAAAGGTAGACTTTCAAACAAAGGATACGAGGACGGCCGTTGGCGAACTCGAAAAGGAAGGCCAAGGCGAAGGTGGACTTTCAAACAAAGGTACCACGAGGACGTCCGAAGGCGAACTCGAAAAGAAAAACCAAGCCGAAGGTGGACTCTCAAACCCAAGATAAGTAGAATCAACAGATCTACAAAGATTACTTCGCTGGGGAAAGAGAAATCTAAACAGATAACTATGTAGGGGAGTATAGGAAGGAACAACAGTAAGAAGGACGAATCCACTGGTTGCGGTGTAATGTCAAACAACATCTCCTGCATTACATCTCTTTCTGCTGGGGAAAGAAACTGGTAACAGATATCAAACCTGGCTTATGCTTTAATGCATATGTTTGAATTTTTCTATGGCGTAATGCTCCATACAAATGGAAATGCTACGCGTTTGGGAGGATGACATGCAAAAAATGCTTATGCAAATGCAAAAGAGGCGTCTCAGTAAAATAAATGCTGAAGACGAAGACAACTCCACCGGGGATGACAAACTAAATTATCCTCTGAATTGAAAGACCCTGATGAAGAAGATTTCACTGAACGACTTCTTGATCACAAACTCTGCTGGAGATGAAGACTCTGAGAGAAATTCCACTCTAGTGGAGATGGATAAAGATGAATATTGAAGATGGAACCCAAGAAATTTCTCTCCACTAGAGATTACCCATGGCTTCTACCGAAGACAGAACTCAAAACACGGATCTGAAAGATACCAATAACAATTGGACTTAAACTTGTTGGTGATGTCAACCGCTGTTAAACAAACCACTGTGAAGATCACCACCAAACTCTGCTTGGGGAGACAAGTCAATAATACCGAACCTGCTTGGGGATATTACTGAACTCAACCTGCTGTTGGGAGAAATCTGTACCTTCACCCTACTGAGGAGTACTAGCCATTACCAGCACATCTACCTGGAGAATGGTGATTGACGACACCAACTCTGCTAGGGGATACCATCAAGCTTACTCATCTGTTGGGGATCAGACCATACCGTTGCTGGTGAGAAAACATTTCCTGACTAGCTGAGGAAAATAGGTGCTCAGAACCTGTGGGGAAATAACCTCTTTGTCCAAAGAAGATATTCCATTAGTCTCTTGCTAGGGGATGCAGAAGTATCAACTTCTGGCTGCTCGCTAAGAGAGTAAACAATCACAACTCTAGCTGGGGAAATAATCCTCTATATTCTGGTTGGGGAGAGTAACAGCCTGCTGAGGAGGATGAAATTTCAATGTTGAGGAGAGTAGCTCTACTGGGGAGAAATCCTGCTACCCTGCAAACAAAATCAATAGAAAAAACTATATGAAAAATGGCTATCTCGATTACCATCATAATGACCGTCGCCTGAGCAATTTCCACTGTTTTTCGATATGCTTCGCAAAGCTTAACATTTTCGCATGCAATGTTTTATCAAAAATATCGGACGTTTTCACAAACAAAACAGTGAAAATAAAAACATAAATGGAAAGCTCTTTGAGTGAAATGAAAGTTTTATTGAATGAATTGGCATGTAAGTAGGCATTTACATCCGGAAGCAATTCCTGAAAAGAGGTAATTGCACAAAAAAGTAAAAGAAAATACACATGTCGGCAATGTGGGGAACAGATATCCACCTGATTCAATTCCGCTATGACCCAATATGGCTCGTTTATTCGCGGATGCTTTGACCTTCGAAGAGACTGACTGGACTGATTCCTTTCCTTCGAAATTTCCAAGTATCAAAAGTGTTCACAGATCGAACGCATATCGTAGCCTCTTGCTTTCAAATCCCTAACTTTTTCCTGGATCGCCCTTTTCGGGTTTTCAATCCACCGGGATACCCATTTTTGCCAAAGTTTCCTTTTCAGGTTTTCAACTTTGCGGGTTTATTCCTTTTCTTTTTATCCCTAACTTTTGCCCGAACCTTTTCTTTTTATGGTTCGCCGGGATACCCCTTTTTTGCCTGGACTTTCTTTTTATGTCCAGCGGGTCTCTATTATGCAAAGTATTTTTTGACTACGTCTGCGCTCACAGGGGACGTAAAATCTTTGCCATCCACACTTGAAAGTAATAAGGCTCCACCAGAGAAAACCTGTCTTACCACATATGGCCCTTCATAGTTTGGAGTCCATTTGCCCCTGTGATCTGTTTAAGGAGGAATGATCCTTTTCAAAACCAATTCACCAGCCTGAAAACACCGATGACGCACTTTCTGATCAAAGGCTTTATTCATCCTGCTCTGATACAACCGACCATGTGCAATGGCTGCCAATCTCTTTTCCTCAATAAGGTTCAACTGATTCAATCTAGAATGCACCCATTCAGCTTTATCAAGCTTCACATCTGCCAGAATTCTCAAAGAAGGAATCTCAACCTTTAATGGTAGAACTGCTTCCATACGATATACCTGTGAGAAAGGAGTTGCCCCAGTTGATGTACGCACCAAAGTACGATAATCGTGTAAAGCATAAGGCAACATCTCATGCCAGTCTTTATACGTCACTACCATTTTCTGCACAATCTTCTTGATATTCTTGTTTGCTGCTTCAACAACCTCATTCATCTTCAAACGATGGGAGAAGAATTGTGATGTTCAATCTTAAAGCTCTTACATAGCTCCTTCATCATCTTGTTATTCAAATTTGAACCATTATCAGTAATGATTCTCTCCGGGACCCCATACCGGCAGATGATGTCCTTCTTGATAAACCGAGCTTCCACTTGTCTGGTGACGTTGGCGTTCGAGGCTGCTTCCACCCAATTCGTGAAATAATCAATGGCAACCAAAATGAAATGATGCCCATTGGAAGCAGTAGGCTCAATCTTTCCAATCATATCAATGCCCCACATGGAAAAGGGCCAAGGTGATGACAGTACATTCAAAGGAGTAGGCGGCACATGCACCTTATCAGCATAAATCTGGCATTTGTGACATTTCCGAGCTTATTTGAAGCAATCGGACTCCATAGTCATCCAGTAATACCCCGCTCTCAACAATTTTCTAGACATAGCATGCCCATTGGCATGGGTACCGAAAGAACCCTCATGAACTTCTTCCATTAATAGGTTTGCCTTGTGTTCATCAACACAACGTAGCAAGACCATGTCAAAGTTCCTTTTGTACAACACATCGTCTTTGATCAGAAATAAATTTCCTGCCAACCTCCTAAGAGTTTTCTTGTCCTTGGAAGACGCACCCTCTGGATACTCTTGACTCTTCAGAAAAACCTTAATATCATGATACCAAGGTTTGCCTTCTGACACATCTTTAAATGCAAACACAAAAGCTGGGCTATCCAACCGCATGATTCTGATTGAGGGAGTTTCATTCCAACGATTCACCTGATACATCGAAGACAACGTTGCCAACGTATCTGCTATCTGATTCTCCAACCGCGGTATATGATGGAAATCAACTCTGTCAAAGAAAGGCAATAACCTTCTGGCATAGTTGTTATAAGGCACCAGATTGGCCCGATGAGTTTCCCATTCTCCTGTATTCTGATTAACCACCAACGCGGAATCACCATAGACATCGAGGTTCTTGATTCGCAAATCAATTGCTTCTTCTAACCCCATGATACATGCTTCATACTCCACCTCATTGTTGGTGCATACGAAGGCTAATCGAGCAGTGAAGGGTATATGAGAACCCTTTGGAGTCGTAATGATCGCCCCGATTCCGTTACCATATGAGTTAACAGTCCCATCAAAGACCAGCTTCCATTGGGATCCAATTTCAGGTCCTTCATCAGGTAGCGGCTCTTCACAGTTTTTCATCTTCAGAAACATGATATGTTCATCAGGAAATTCAAACTTCATTGGTTGATAATCCTCAATTGGTTGTTCAGCAAGATATTCTGACAAAACACTTCCCTTAATGGCCTTTTGGAAAACATATTGAATATCGTATTCTGTCAAAACCATCTGCCAACGGGCTGTTCTCCCAGAAAGCGCTTGCTTTTCAAACACATACTTGATCAGACCCATCTTCGAAATTAAGAGGGTTGTGTGGTTTAACATATACTGCCTCAAACGCTTAGCTGCCCAAGCGAGTGCACAACATGTTTTTTCCAGCATTGAGTACCTTGACTCACAATCAGTGAACTTTTTACTCAGGTAGTATATGGCATGCTCTTTTCAACCAGACTCGTCGTGTTGACCGAGCACACACCCCATTGAGTTCTCAAGAACCGAAAGATACATAATCAATGGCCTTCCTGGCACTGACGGCATAAGGACCGGAGGTTCCTGCAAATATTCTTTTATTTTTTTAAACGCCTTTTGATAATTTTCATTTCACTTGACCTCTCGATCTTTTCTTAACAATTTGAATATTGGTTCACACGTGGCTGTAAAATGAGAGATGAATCTAGCAATGTAGTTCAACCTCCCTAAGAAACCATGAACCTCTTTTTCTGTTCTCGGTTCAGGCATTTCTTGTATGGCTTTTACTTTAGCAGGATCGACCTCGATACCTTTTTCACTGACGATAAACCCCAGTAATTATCCAGATCTCACCCCGAAGGTGCACTTGTTCGGATTCAACCTCAGTCTAAACTTTATCAACCTTTCAAATAGTTTCTGAAGATTCACCAGATGTTCTTCCTCCGTTTGTGACTTCGCAATTATGTCATCAACATGGACCTCGATCTCTTTGTGAATCATATCATCAAAGAGAGTCACCATTGCCCGCTGATAGGTTGCCCCAACATTTTTCAATCCAAAGGGCACTACCTTGTAATAGAATGTTCCCCACGGTGTTATGAACGTCGTCTTCTCCATGTCCTCTGGGGCCATTTTGATTTGGTTATACCCAGAGAAGCCATCCATGAAGGAAAATACAGTGTATTGAGCAGTGTTGTCCATTAACACATCAATGTGAGTGTAGCGGGGGAAATTTGTGAGTGTAAGCTATTGATTAACTTAACTCAAAAATAAGCAAGAGTCGCCACCGCACTTTTATTTTATCCACAAAGGGAAAGGAAAAAGGGGGGAACAAAACCTAAAGAGTTCTAAAAAACAAGAACAAACAGAGACTGGGTAAGGACGGTTGGTTACGCAATGGGAAGGTGTTAGCACCCAAAACGTCTATAGTACTCTATAGGAACCCTTTGAAATATCTACCGCTTTTTGGTTTGAAAAATGGTTTGCTTGTAAAGAGATTAAGGAGATGAGAGGAGAATTATTTTTTAAGATTTTTGTGTTTGGAGAGACTTATCGCCTCATGCCTAAGTACCCACGATGTGCAATGTAAGATCAAAACCCCGTAGTTCGTGGTACAAAGAACAAAAATTGCTGGTTTTAATTGATTTTTTAAGTGTAAAGACAAGTCGTCATTTCTAAGCGAATAATTCCTCTTAAAGAAATGAATCATGTCTAAACTTATGAAAAAGTAAAAAAAAAAAGGTGCACAAAGCACAAAAAGATTTGATGAGTTTTTGTATTTTTTATGTTTTCATGAAATGGTCAAAGTATGATTAAGATAGATTGACATTTATTAAAGAAAACAAAGCTTTAAAAAAGTCACTTGACAAAAGTCAAGGTTTTATTATGAAAGCGGTTTTAAGTTTGAAAACAAGAAGAAGATTTTGAAAAAAGAGAGGAGATTTTGAAAATTTAAGAATCGGGAGGAGAAGAAGTGACTATCCTAGTGCATAAAATAAAAGCTAGGGAACAGAAGGATCTAACCAAAATGGAGCCACTTCAAAGCAATATTAAAAGAATTCCATCCTTAAGCAAATTGGCCACATAAAGGCAAGTCTTCAATCAATACTCCAAGCAAAGGGATAAGAAGTCCTAATTCTAGGTCCATAAGTCCAATATTACTTTGAAAGAGGTCCATAAAGAGATCACTCCAAAGAATAGGATAGTAACCAATAGTTAAAGATGAAGAGAATTAAGTTTTTTATGGTTTAAGCCTTTATTAATGTTTTTGAGTCCAAATGGACAAAGAAAAAAAAAGGCATAAGAATAAACATGTGTCCAACGGACAAAGGAAAAATTGCGAAAGCATAAACATGTGTCCAACGGACAAAGGAAAAATATGCAGAAGCATAAACATGTGTCCAATGGACAAAGGAAAAATTGCATAAAAGTAAAAGAGAGATAGGGAGCGAGAAGGAAGTGTAAACAAAATTAATACAAAATATTGTTAGTAAGTTAGTGATTAGTTGTTAGTATTAGTGATCAATAACAATTGAATAATTGCACTTAGGTCAAGGTTGATGGAACTCATTAGAGGATTGATATGACCAAAGCCTCCTAACAACAAGTTTCATGAGTTTTGAACCATAAGACAAATAATCAACCATTCTTGAAAGTTTTCCGATACGAGACAAATATTGCGCTATGTTAAGCAATCGCCGAGTAATTTACGGAGTAATTACCCTACAATGAGGACGGTCAAGAGCTCTTTGTGCTACTATATGCTAGATGAACGATATATAAATCGTCATCCGAAAGCAATACCGCACGAAAAGAAAAGTGGTAGCGATCTCGTCTCGATCGAAATTCAACAAAAGAATTCCAAAATCTTTAGACTTTCATCGATCAAAAAGAAAAAGAAATAGATGAAGAGAAAGCCAAATTCAACCACACAAATATGTGATCTAAGGCTAAGAACAAAGGAAAGGGAAGAAAACGGCAAAAGAACCAAAACAGTCCCAAAAACAAGCATTTCTCACATTCTGGATGCTAGTTAATCGATTAACCAACTCACAGGGTAATTATGTTAATCGATTAACCAGTGTAAACTTCCAGTTTTTTGCGCAAAAACAAGCTGTTAATCGATTAAACTAATTGTACATGTTTTGGTTAATCGATTAACACTGTGAAAACAGCAGAAAATCAGTTTGAAAATTGCCAAATCCTTGATCACTCATTTCTTCAAACATCTTAGGATCAAGGATTCAATTGTGCACGAATTTTGGAGTAAAACAGCAGCAAAAACCAGCAATCAACACAAATTGCAAGATCCAAACATCAAGCAAGCAAGATCAACAAAAGATCTACATTATGGAAGATGAAGATGAAGCTTCAACAATGGTGAAAAGTGAATTACCAATCCAAATCAGAAAATCCTTCCAAATTGCAGCAAGATCTATACTCCAAAGCCTTGATCTATGAACAAAAACAAGAATGGATGGAGGTTTAGCTCTAAATTAGTAAGAATCAATGTGAAATCTTACTAACTTATGAAAGAAGATATAAGAGCTTTGGTGAATTTATGGTTTGGGGAGAGAAATTGCAAGGGATTTATTGGCTATCAAAAGCTTGAGGAATGAATGAAATGAAGGCTCTATTTATAGAATTTAGGCTTGGGAAATTTGGTGGTTTGGAATTAGGCTTGGATGATCAAAATTAGGATTGGAATTCAAATTTGGAGGGAAATCACAAAAGAGTGGTGATTAGTGATGGTACATGGTGGGGAATGATCAAAATGATGTAGGGAATTAAAATGAGATGGTCTAGAATATTCCACATGTGATCAAAATGGTGAAAATTGGTGCTAATTGCTGCAGAATTTGAATTTGGCACATTTTTTCAAAAATTGCACGTGTTAATCGATTAACCACTTCACAGTGCAATTAGGTTAATCGATTAACACAGTGAAAAATGGGGAAAAATGGCTTTTTGATGTGCTGTCTTGGCTCTGGCTCGATTTTCTTCCTTGTCAAAAAAGGCATGGAAATAAACACATGAACCTTGGAGTCCCTTGAATGATAATCAATTAAATCTTGGAAACTCTTGATCAGATAATTTTTGAATTAATCGCGGATCAACTTTGACTTTTCTCAGATAAAATTCATTCGAGCTGTGGGACTGTTATTTTGGCATTTTTAACCTGTTCTTCCCCTGAAAAATGTTAGTGAAAGAAAACAAAATATTTTTGGATTTTAATTAATGGTTAGTAAACATAAAAAAATTAAACAAATCAAACGCACACAAACTCAAAGATCCCTGCAAGGCACAATCCTATCAAAGAGGGAACCAATATGTGATCTTGTTTGTGGTATGCAAAAATGCAAATGACATGTGGGATCTTAGGGGTAAAAATTAGGGTATTACAGCTGCCCCTATTTAAGTTTCTTCTATCCGAAGATACGAAGATGGGCATCTTTGTCTCGACGAGATAGAAGAGACTTAAATATAACAACAAACCAATTTTTGGCCCTAAGAGACCACAAAATGATATGATCATGCAAATGATATGCAAACAAAAGACCGCTGTGGGGAGAATATGCCACAGGAGATAAACAAAAATCGGAGAGCAAAAGAAAAGAGAAAAGACTCTGCAGGGGAAAATACATCCCAACAAAGGGGGGGAGACAAACCAGGGATAAGTGTATGTGGAAATAAACCACATCACAACAAGGATAAAACCCAACAGGGAAGACTTAGCACAGCAAGGTTCCACTGGGAAAAACAAGACCTCAACAATGAACTGTCTCTAGCATACTGAAGAGACTAATCATCCATCAGAGTAGAAAACCTCAACAGCGAACTGTCCCGTCAAACCGAAGAGACTTACCATTCATCGGAGTCACAAAATCTCAACAACGAACTGTCCCGTCAAACTGAAGAGACTTACCATCCATTGGAGTAATAAATCTCAACAATGAATTGTCCCATCAAACCGAAGAGACTTACCATTCATCGGAGTAACAAATCTCAACAACAAACTATCCCATCAAACCGAAGAGACTTACCATTCATTGGAGTAACAAATCTCAACAACGAACTGTCCCATCAAACCGAAGAGACTTACCATTCATTGGAGTCATAAAATCTCAACAACGAACTGTCCCATCAAACCGAAGAGACTTACCATTCATCGGAGTAACAAACCTCAACAACAAACTCTCCCGTCAAACCGAAGAGACTTACCATTCATCGGAGTCACAAAATCTCAGCAACGAACTGTCCCGTCAAACTGAAGAGACTTACCATTCATTGGAGTAACAAATCTCAACAACGAACTGTCCCATCAAACCGAAGAGACTTACTATTCATCGGAGTAACAAATCTCAACAATGAACTGTCCCATAAAACCGAAGAGACTTACCATTCATTGGAGTCACAAAATCTCAACAACAAACTGTCCCATCAAACCGAAGAGACTTACCATTCATCGAAGTAATAAACCTCAACAACGAACTGTCCCGTCAAACCGAAGAGACTTACCATTCATCGGAGTAACAAAAAGGTATTAACTGCATCGCCTTAGGCTTCTCAAATAAAGGACTGCCCTGAAATAGTATTGAACCTTCCAAAAGGGGAATCATACGCAGATTTCAGCTTAAGGGTGCAGAATCCTCAAAGGTGCAAAATAAATGCACTCTCAATCTAGGTTTCATGGCCTAGAGATCCAAACAAATATTGCAGGGGACCAAAGTTCAATCCAAGAACAAGCTGGAGAGAAACGGTCAAACAAGACTCATCCCGAGGAGGAAATATCTCAAATGGGGACTAATTCCATCCAAATAATGAACTGGAGAGGAAACGGAATCAAAATCTTCCACGAGAAATAAACTCAGTGGGGAATTGACAAAGATATGCATTTTTCTGCTTACGGGTCGACACTCTAAATGGAGAGAGGACACACATGTTCTACGGGGATAACAACACCAGAGAGCAAAGAAGCACCAACACAAATGCAAAAATGCACAATGCAACAACAAAATGTTATGCACAACAAATGAATGTGCATGCGATACTTATGAGTATGAATATGCTGACAAAACAGACATAAAGGATAAACAGAGGGTGGAAAAAAACATCACGACACCACTGAATACTCGACTAATCTCAACAAGATGGAGATATTATTAGCAACTCTGCTAGGCATTTAACTGAAGAAATCCCGCAAGAGATAAACAAAAGCCATCAAAGGAAAATAAACCCTACTACAAGGCTCAAATCTTGCTGGAGAGGAAGATACTTCTTGGGGGGAAAAACCAAATATCAATCTTCTAACATAGATGATCCACAAAAGAGGATAACAACATAAACTCTACTTTGAGGATGGCAGGAAAGCTGTCGGGGAATCATAACAACTCAAATATTTCTGACTTTCCCTGGGGATAATAGAAAAATTTAGAGAAACTTTCATTTCAAAAGGATGAAGAGATATGCTGCGGAGAAATAATGAATCCGCTGGGGATTGTAGACATATAAACATCTACGCGAAATCCAATGGGAAAACAAGGCAGAACTGCTGGAGATACGAGAACAGTCTCAGAGGGTTAACCAATTCGAGCGAGACATCTTGGACTTGCTGAGAAAACAACAACATGTCAAACTGTGGGGAATTTTAGATCAATACTCATCATAAATGAGAGAAAACCCAACAGGTGACTAAAAGAGATATCATCAGCGACTTCACTGGGAAATAGCCACAACAGTGATGTACAATCTTCTCTGAAAATAAACAATCAGGAAAGAAGTACATTTTGGGCTTTCCGGGGATGATAAGAACTTAACACCACTGCTCTATGCTTGGGAAACAATCGAAACAATAATGCACCAACTCCGTTGAGGAATCGGAAAGAATAAATCTCTGGGTAGGACAACCTGGAGAGGAATACATCCACAAGTCAAGATAAAACCGGGCAAGCGGCCACTATGTCAATGCTTCTTAGAAGAGAATAACATTGCTCTCTGGTTGGGGACATCCAAAGCAACAACAACACGTCTAGAGGGTAAAACTCTGAGTGAAGATTCCTCATATGATTTCGGCAGGGGACAAAAAAAAATGAATCTCTGCGTGGGGACCACCATTAAGGAGAAGTGAACCTCAAAACTACTCAACTGCCTGACCATAACATAATCAGCTGGAGAAGATTCAGATCAAGACCTAGCTGGGGAAAAACCAAACAACATTGGACCTTATGAATTCAACACACCACGACAAGCCTATAATCTTATCACCAATTACCATTCATAAGAACAAACTCTACCGAGGAAATATCGACAAACTCTACTAGGGAGCTGTCAACAAATTCTGCCAAAGGAGCGAGAACGAACCCTGCTGAGGAAAACATCGATCTTACCATCCTTGGAATAACCATTGATGTTCCTTTTCACATTCATAACTCAAAGGAAAATATTTTTATAATTTTCAAAAATTTAAATCAATTATTCACATTTTGTTTCAAAAATCATCATAAAAAATAAATGAAATTTTGCAAACAGAAACAAAATAAGAATTGCAAACAAAGGGACAAAGGCCCAAATTTTATTAATAGAATGGAAGTCCGCAAATGGCGTAATTCCATGGATCATTACAAAGTTTGAAAAATGGTAAATACTTAGAAAGGGTTACATTGAAATACAATGACCACTATTCTCCCTAACAACTTTGAATTCCACTGTGCCCAAAACTTCAGCTGAGGAAGATTGAAGCAGAATCCTTGATAGACAATGTTGCTTTCAAAGATCAAGACTGGCCAGATGCAGTTACTTTCCATAATCCCTAACTTTTGCCTAGATTGCCCTTTCGGGTTTTCAATCTACTGGGATGATTATTTCTGTTTTTGTCTCTAATTTTTGCCTGGACCGCCCTTTTCAGGTTTTCAGCCCACCGAGACGCTCATTTTTTGCCTAAGCCGCCCTTTCGGGTTTTCAACTTAGCGAGTTGTTCTTTTATTTTTTAGGCGAAGTATTTCTTGACTGCATCGGCATTCACAGGACGAATGAACTCTTCACCATCCATAGTTGCAAGAAGTAATGCACCGCCAGAGAAGGCTCTCTTAACAACATATGGGCCTTCATAATTAGGAGTCCACTTGCCCCTAGAATCATTGGTAGAAGTCGAGATCCTTTTGAGCACGAGGTCGCCTTCTCTGAACACACGAGGTCGAACCTTCTTATCCAAAGTTTTCTTCATTCTCTGTTGATACAATTGGCCATGACACAAGGCCATCATTCTCTTCTCTTCAATCAAATTCAACTGGTCATGTTTGCTTTGGCACCATTTAGCCTCAGACAATTCAGCTTTCATCAAAACTCTGATAGAAAGGATTTCAACTTCTACTGGGAGCACTGCTTCCATACTGTAAACAAGAGAGAAAGGGGTTTCCCCTATTGAAGTGCGAACGGATGTACGATACCCATGCAAAGAAAAAGGGAGCATCTCATGCCAATCCTTGTAAGTAACAACCATCTTCTGAACAATCTTCTTAATATTCTTATTGGCAGCTTAAACAGCCTCATTCATCTTAGGTCTGTAAGGAGAAGAATTATGATGCTCAATCTTAAACTCATCGCATAATTCCTTCATCATCTTGTTATTCAAATTTGACCCATTATCAGTGATAATCTTGCTCGGAACACCATACCGACAAATGATTTGGTTCTTGATAAACCGGACCACTACATGCTTGGTCACATTGGCATATGATGCCGCTTTAGCCCACTTGGTAAAATAGTCAATAGCCACCAATATGAAACGGTGTCCATTCGACGCTTTAGGCTCAATCATTCCAATCATATCAATGTCCCACATGGAGAAAGGCCATGGAAAAGAGACAACATTGAGAGGAGTTGGTGGTACATGAATTTTGTTAGCATAAACCTAGCACTTATAGCACTTCTTCATAAATTTGCAACAGTCATATTCCATTGTCAGCTAATAGTAACCTGCCCTTAGCATTTTGTTAGCCATTGCATGCCCATTGGCATGGGAACCAAAAGATCCTTCATGAATTTCTTTCATCAACATGTCTGTTTCATGCCTATCCATGCATCTGAGCAAGACCATGTCATAATTTCTTTTATACAGCACATCATCGTTCAAGAAGAAACTACTAGCCAATCTTTTTAAAGTCTTCTTATCCTTCTTGGATGCCCCAAGCGAGTACTATTGATTTTGAAGAAAGTATTTAATATCATAATACCACGGTTTATCATCAACAACCTCTTCAATGGAAAACACATGAGCTGGTCTATCAAACCGCATAACATCGATTTTGGGCACATCATTCCACCGATTCACCACAATCATGGAGGATATAGCTGCTAAGGCATCTACCATTCGATTTGCTGCTCTGGGTGCATGGTGAAACTCAACCTAATTGAAGAAAGTTAACAACCTTCTTGCATAATCTCGATAAGGATTCAAATCAGGTTGACGTGTCTCCCATTCTCCTTTAATATGATTAATCACCATGGCTGAATCTCCGTATACATCCAAAATCTTGATTCTTAAATCAGTAGCTTTTTCCAAGCCCATAATACATGCTTCAAACTCAGCCGCATTATTCGTGCAAGTGAACATCAACCTGGCAGTGAAAGGAATATGAGAACCATGAGGAGTAAAAATTATTTCCCCAATACCATTGCCATACTCATTAACAGCTCCGTCAAAAATCAAACCCCAATGGGATCCAGGCTCAGGCCCTTCATCAAGTAATGGTTCTTCATAATCTTTAACCTTTAGATACATCACATCTTCATCAGGAAAATCAAACCTGATAGGTTGGTAATCATCAATTGGCTGGTGTGCCAAATGGTCAGCCAAAACACTTCCTTTTATCGCTTTTTGAGTTTGGTACTTGATATCATATTCTGACAACAACATTTGCCAATGAGTGGTCCTCCCAGTTAAAGCAGGTTTTTCAAAGATATACTTGATTGGCTCTATTTTGGATATTAACCAAGTTTTATGATTCAACATATACTGGCGGAGGCGCTTGGCAGCCCAAGCTAAAGCACAACATGTCTTTTCAAGCATTGAGTACCGAGACTCACAATCAGTGGACTTCTTACTCAAATAATAAATGGCAAATTCTTTTCGACCAGATTCATCTTGTTGACCAGAACACAGCCCATAGACTCTTCCAGCACAGTCAAATACATGATCAAAGGTCTTCCTTCCACGGGAGGAGACAAAATTGGAGGTTCAAGCAGATACTCTTTAATTCTTTCAAAAGCTTTCTGACAATCCTCTGTCCAGACACAACCCTGATCTTTACGAAGAAGCTTGAAGATCGGCGCACAGGTGGGAGTCATATTGGATATAAATTGGGAGATATCATTCAAACGTCCCAAGAATCCTCTTAGTTGTTTCTCTGTTTTGGGAGCAGGCATTTCCTGAATGGCTTTAACTTTACCAGGATCAACTTCAATGCCTTTTTGGCTGTCAATAAAGCCCAACAACTTTCCAGAACGGACACCAAAAGTGCATTTATTAGGATTCAAACGGAGCTTAAACTTTCATAAACATTGAAACAGCTTCAATAAGTACTCAATATGATCTTCTTCAGTCTTCGACTTACAAATCATATCATCCACATAGACCTCAATTTCTTTATGCATCATATCATGGAACAAAGTGGTCATAAAAGAAAAGATACTGAATTTAGCAGTATTATCTACCAACAAGTCAATGTGTGGCAATGGAAAATCATCTTTTGGACTCGCTTTATTCAAATCTCTGTAGTCAAAGCACATTCGGACTTTTCCGTCTTTCTTTGGAACAGGTACAATATTGGCCACCCATTGAGGATACTCAGAAGTCACAAGAAAACCAGCATCAATCTACTTTTGAACCTCCTCTTTGATCTTCACAGCCATGTGGGGATGAGTTCTTCTCAATTTCTGCTTCACCGGTGAACATTCAGGCTTCAACGACAATCTATGCTCTACAATATCAGTATCAAGTCCTGGCATGTCTTGATAAGACCAAGCAAACACATCAACATATTCTTTAAGAAGCTCCACAATCCTCTTCTTAACATCTGACTGAAGCAGTGCCCCAATCTTGACTTCTTTTATATCATTATCTGAACCCAAATTAACCAATTTCAACGGCTCTTCATGAGGTTGAATGGCCTTTTCCTCGTGCTCAAGCAACCGAGAAATTTCATCTGGAATCTCCTCAATATCCTCTTGTTCTGCTCCAAACAAAGGGAACTCAAAGTTGGGAGGGGGCATAGAGTCATTGCTTTCAATGGGTTTAACAATCTATCTGCACAATGATTTATGTTTGATTTTAGAATATGAACAAAAAGTGCAAGTATCATGCAGATAAAAGTGATTATCACATTATTATTTTTATTTTGGTTTTTTATGTTACCATTTTTCAGAAATAAAGCTAAAAGGGAAAACATAATATGAATAAACAAAATAACATTTTATTAATGATGATAAAATTTGAAACAAAGCCCTCACAAATTCACTTTCACCTTGGGCAGAGTGAAAGGAGTTTTGAAAGAAACAAAAACAAATTACTTTGAAATATGAACAACAGTAGGAACATCAACAGCTATCCAATTCTAGCAGACTCGTCCATGTGTCACGAAATTGGGAAATTCTTCCTCTTCATCATCTTCAATGATGGCACTGACTTCATATTCAGGTTCCTTAAACTTCTTCCGAGGGGAGTAAAAAGGCACATATGCATCCTCCGGGGACATATACCCGGGGTCTTCCAAATAAGGCTCCTAGTCTTCAGCAGGAATGACATCGTCTTCAAAACCAAATGGGATGTAACCTATAGGGTCATCTTTAAGAAACGCAGCCGTAGAATGATTTTCACTAGGGAAATCTTGAACCATATTGACAGACGCCTTGCCGTGATTAGGCAGCGGATTCGATTGGACATTAGTTTTGGAATCTTCAAAAGACAAAATACCACTCCTAGCCAATCTCTGAACTTCCATCTTCAATGGATAACAGTTCTCAGTGTCATGCCTAGCCCCTCCCTGATGGAAAGCACAATGAGCTTCAGGCTTATACCACCATGGTGAATCTTTTGGAACAACAGGCGGTGGACGGGTCTGAACAAGATTCTTCTTAATTAAACAAGGAAGCAATTCTGTGTAGGTCATCGGAATCGGATCAAAATCTTTCTGAAAACGGCCCCGTTGATTGTTTAGCTGATTAGAACGTTGTTGCTGAGCAGGAGCTGCCTGAACAACAGGAGCTAAACTAATAACAGGAGTGACAGATGCAATATGTTGCTCACACTGATTGTTTCTATTGTGAGGTCTTCTATACCTTTCTCGAGGAATGACATTGGTATCTCCTTCTTTCTTTTTGGCAAACCCTCTACTATATTTTTTGGAACTTCTAGTAGAATTGCTATCTTTCGACAAACGTCCCTCACGAACACCCTCTTCCAATCTCATCCCCATATTAACCATCTCAGTGAAATCACTCAGGGCACTAGCAATCATACGCTCATAATAGAAAGGACTCAGAGTTTTCAGAAAAATTTTGGTCATCTCCTTCTCTTCCAATGGAGGGTTGATCTGAGCAGCAATCTCGCGCCACCTTTGCGCGTATTCTTTGAATGTCTCCTTATCCTTCTGAGCCATTGCTCGAAGCTAGTCACGATCAGTAGCCATATCCACATTATACTTATACTGTTTCACAAACGCCTCACCCAAATCCTCGAAAGTGTGAATTCGAGCACTATCGAGTCCCATATACCATTTCAAAGCAGCACCAGACAAACTATCTTGAAAGTAGTGAATGAGATGCTGATCATTATCCTTCTGAGCCGACATATTACGAGCATACATAGTCAAATGACTCATCGGACAAGAGTTACCCTTATACTTTTCAAAGTCAGGGGCCTTGAACTTATGCGGGATCTTTACATTTGGGACCAAGCATAACTCATGAGCATTCTTTCCAAACAACTCTTTACCTCTCAGAGCCTTGATCTCTTTCTGCATTTAAACAAACTGGTCTTGAATCTCTTCCATTCTATCATAAGCACTGGCATTCTCACTTGGAGCAGTATGGAAAATCTGCTCTTCACCAAAAGGAACAATGTGAACCACAGGCGGTGGCACAGTCATCACAGGTTGAACGGTAGGAACAACTAGAATTTCAGGAGGTGGTGGTGGTTGATAACCCTCAGGAACATAGTTAGGAGGCATGGAGTATTGAGAAACACTAGCAGGCACCACAGAGATGGGCGTAGAGACAATCTCAGAAATGACTATCCTTTGCACAGAAGTTGAAAGCGGAGGAGGAGGTGGTGGTGGCTGATTCTGAGAAGCCACCAGAGCTTCCATCATAGCAGTGAGTCTTTCCAAACCATCCTTCATAGTTGATACTTCTTCACGAAGCTCACGGTTCTCTTGTTGCAATTGATCCATCTTTTTCTTCAGATTAGCTCGAGTATTATACTGGTGCGACAACTTGGCTGAATAAAGACCAAAGGGAAACAATAAGACACATGGAAAAGGCAAGAAACAAATGCAAAAGATGATGCTTGATATGCAAGATGCAAATGCAAAGTTTCAAGGAAATATAAGGCATATTAAAAACATTGTTATCTGAAATACCAAAATGTCATTCATTAATGATGGAAAAGATTACATCTCGGAAGTACAAATTCAAGAATCCTAAAACAAATAGAGAATGAAGAAATCTAGATCCCTAGAGAATCCTTTGAGAAGAAGTCCTAGCTCTATCTTCCAGCTTCTTGATGTGGGCCTGCATCTGAGTCTTCTCAATTAGCAACTTATCGACGATCAACTTCCAAGGAGAATCTGAACCCTTCGGAATATCGGAAACTGGCTGAATGCGAGAGGAAAATAAATCATCTTGCGCCTTTCTCTTCTTGTTGGTAACTTCATCTTCATTCTTCTTCTTGAAGTGCGCTTGAAGTCTTGCATTCTCTGACTCAACAATCTGATACTTGTTCTTCCATGCATCTCTCTCTTGTTGCATCTCGGCCAAAGCGATCTGAGGCTTCTCTGTGTCCTCCATAAAGTAGAGAATAGGCTTCTTATCAGTTAGAGATAAAGGCTCCTGATGCTTATAAGGCATCTTCTAAGTAATAGCTCTATTTTTAACCCACTGGAGGTAAGGTTCCGAAGAGACACAATTCGGAATTCCCAAACTTTCCTTCCCTTTTCTACGAATGCTGCACCAAGCTTCCAGAATTTCTCTCTTGAGAGCAACCTGAGATTCTTCATCCTTGAAAAAGAGACCGGTCAAATGAATGTTCTTCGGTACCTCTCGCAAAGGATCTCAACTGACGACGAGCCAACACCGGATTGTAGTTGATTCCCCCCTTTGTACCAAGAAGAGGCACGCTGGGAAAATCAACACAACTATCAATAATCATCGCTCCAGAAGGAACACGGCTACACCAATCAATATCAGAATGAGTGAGAGACATGATCTTCCACGACCAATATAAACCATCCTTGAGATTCCAGAAAGCTGCAGACTTCGGCAAGTGAGAAATAAACCACTTGTAAAGCAAAGGTGCACAACAGATAATTATCCCTTCACCATGGAAATTCCTGAGGTGAATAGAATGGTAAGCATCGGCAAGCAAAGTGGGAATTGGATTCCCAATCAAGAAGATCTGAATAGCGTTGATGTCGACAAAGTTCTCAACATTCGGGAAGAGGAACAATCCATAAATAAGCAAGGCAAGAATAACCTCAAAAGCAACTGTGTTCTTCACACTAGCAAAGTGATGAGCTCTATCCATCAAGAACTTAGCAGGTAACCCAAGAATCTTTCCTTTAGTATCCATGCGAGCCTTAATCTCGGAAACCTTCAAGTGAGTAGCCTTCACAATAACATCATGCTCAGTAGCGGGGTCCAAACCAGAGAAAATCCGACCATAAACAGGCAAACCAAGCAGGAGAGAATACTCCTCTAGCATAGGTACCAACTGATAATCAGGAAAGGTGAAACAATGTAGCAAAGGGTCATAGAACTGAACCAAATTAGCAAGCAATCCTTCAGCCATATCAACCGTCAAGAGAGACAAAAGCCTTCCATATATGGACTCGAACTTCTTGGTATCAGCAACCAAAGATACTAGCTCTCTCAAACCCTCTAATTTAGGACTCTTGAAAGTGTACTTCTTTGTACTTCTCCTTCCAAAATCCATAACAAAAGCATCTGCAATGTTTGCAATAACACCTTTAAGTTCCTTGAAACCTTCCAAAAGAATGCTCATGACTGCATGAGTGCATGAATGCAACACCCACAAACAAGATCACACAAAGCACGGGGGTCAAGGTTCAAGTCGTGAGCATGAAGCCAAAGGTAAGAACCAATCCCACAAAGGTATGTATTAAGGTTTTGTCTTCATTGTACCTGCAGAAAACAATGGTTCTAACAAAGTGCCCAGGGTCCACAATCCACTATCAGACACACCAGCACACCGATTTGCTCGGTGGTTGGTAGTTATCCTCAATAGAATCTAACCTGAGTATAGCATCGCGTGACAGCTAAGTCAGATTTGCATCTTCATAGCTTTCGCGCTACGATCCTAAAAAGGCTAGGATGGGTTAAGGGTTACTACAGTCCTCAGTGTTATAGGCTTCTATGGAAAAAGTAATGCCTTCGCGATCGCTCGATCGGCATCAGTAATTCCAAAGAGGCAACCACCGAGCGAATAGATTCTCAAGTACTTCTTTTTTAGGATTCGACTCCTTCAAAGTTCCCTTGACTATACTATCCTCCTATCTCAAAGTGCACTCTGGTCCGGGTATAGGACCTATCTCACACACAGAGGAACTCCCAAACAGAACAAACAAGTAACAACCAAATCAAACAAAAAGCAGTAAATAAATCAAAGTAGGCTAAACCCCTAAACCAGAGATTATCCACAGCAGAGTCGCCACTTTTTTGTAGCGGGGAAATTTGTGAGTGTAAGCTATTGATTAACTTAACTCAAAAATAAGCAAGAGTCGCCACCGCACTTTTATTTTATCCACAAAGGGAAAGGAAAAAGAGCGAACAAAACCTAAAGAGTTCTAAAAAACAAGAACAAATAGAGACTGGGTAAGGGTGGTTGGTTACGCAATGGGAAGGTGTTAGCACCCAAAACGTCTATAGTACTCTATAGGAACCCTTTGAAATATCTACCGCTTTTTGGTTTGAAAATGGTTTGCTTGTAAAGAGATTGAGGAGATGAGAGGAGAATTATTTTTTAAGATTTTTGTGTTTGGAGAGACTTAACGCCTCATGCCTACGTACCCACGATGTGCAATGTAGGATCAAAACCCCGTAGTTCGTGGTACAAAGAACAAAAATTGCTGGTTTTAATTGATTTTTTAAGTGTAAAGACAAGTCGTCATTTCTAAGCGAATAATTCCGCTTAAAGAAATGAATCATGTCTAAACTTATGAAAAAGTTAAAAAAAAAGGTGCACAAAGCACAAAAAGATTTGACGAGTTTTTGTACTTTTTATGTTTTCGTGAAATGGTCAAAGTATGATTAAGATAGATTGACATTTATTAAAGAAAACAAAGCTTTAAAAAAGTCACTTGACAAAAGTCAAGGTTTTATTATGAAAGCGGTTTTAAGTTTGAAAACAAGAAGAAGATTTTGAAAAAAGAGAGGAGATTTTGAAAATTTAAGAATGGGGAGGAGAAGAGGTGACTATCCTAGTGCATAAAATAAAAGCTAGGGAAAAGAAGGATCTAACCAAAATGGAGCCACTTCAAAGCAATATTAAAAGAATTTCATCCTTAAGCAAATTGGCCACATAAAGGCAAGTCTTCAATCAATACTCCAAGCAAAGGGATAAGAAGTCCTAATTCTAGGTCCATAAGTCCAATATTACTTTGAAAGAGGTCCATAAAGAGATCACTCCAAAGCATAGGATAGTAACCAATAGTCCAAGGTGAGGAGAATTAAGATTTTATGGTTTAAGCCTTTATTAATGTTTTTGAGTCCAAATGGACAAAGAAAAAAAAAAGGCATAAGCATAAACATGTGTCCAACGGACAAAGGAAAAATTGCGGAAGCATAAACATGTGTCCAACGGACAAAGGAAAAATATGCGGAAGCATAAACATGTGTCCAACGGACAAAGGAAAAATTGCATAAAAGTAAAAGAGGGATAGGGAGCGAGAAGGAAGTGTAACAAAAATTAATACAAAATATTGTTAGTAAGTTAGTGACCGCGACAAAGGTCTGCGGCGTCCTTTCCAAATGACTTTGAGGGCAAGAGTTGCCCTTATATTTCTTAAAGTCAGGCACCTTGAATTTGTGTGGGATTTTCACGTTGGGGGCCAGACAAAGGTCTGCGGCGTCTTTTCCAAATAAATCCTGACCGCGAATGGCATGCAGTTCCTTCTGCATTTCTAGAAATTTCTCCTGGAACTCATTCATTTTGTCGTATATACTTTTATTTCCACTAGAGATTACTTGTGGAATCTGTCCTTCCGGGACAGTGTGTACAACGGGTTGTGATATAGTCATTACGGCGGTGACCTTTGGTGCTTCCCTATCCCGAAGTTTGTAACCTTCAGGAGTTGTTGTCATGACTCTTGCATCCTCGCTTTCCCGAAGTTTGTAACCTTCAGGCCCAACGATTCCTGCTGCAGTTTCCGGGGCCTCCATGACCGACAAGATATATCCTTCAGGGATAAAGTTGATAGGCATGCCCTAGAGACGATCTTTAGGTATGTTGTACCGTGGATCATACGTCTCCACTATGGGCGTAGATGTGATCTCTGATATCACAGTCCTTTGCTGTTGCATCTGAGCTATTGCCAGAGATTGCATGTCACTGTGAAGTTTCCTCAGATCTTCTTTCAGAGCGTCGATTTCTTCTCTCAGCTCTCTGTTCTCTTCCTCGAGATCGTCCATTTTCTTTTGTCGATTGGCTCGAGTATTGTACGAATGAGACAGTTTGACTCTAGAATCGTGACACAGACGTGAGATTTGAAGGTAAGAAGAATGAGTTATTTGAGAATGATGAATGCAATGATATATATTAATTAATTTTTGTTTTAATAAAAAAGAAACTTCAAAAAATAGATTGCAAATATCATACAGTGGGGAGACCCCGTTTGATTGAATTCGAAAGATTACAGAAATAGAAATACAGTATTTTACAAAGTGCTGTAAAAGGAAATGTCTAAGCTTATGGATCCTGAGTCCTCTCTGAGGAGGGCTCAGGTGCAGGTTCTGGTATTTTCCTTTTCTTTGATCGGGGCTCTTGAGCCATTGTCGGGTCCTCAATCCTTTGCCATGTGAAAGGAGCGAGCAGATTTCTCCGGTCTTCTTAATTTTCTACAACATGTTGCTCTAATATCTTAATCAGAGCGTCCTTTTCTTTTAACAGTTGCTGAATTTTGATACACTCCACATTGAGAATGCGGTACTTGTTCTTCCAAGATTTCTTTTCCCGTCGAACTTTGTTGAGAGTGACCTGGAGTTTTTCTGCATCAGACATAAAATAGAGGACATATTCCTTTAGCGGAAGAACTTCTTGACGAGGGTAAGGCATCCTCAGCTTGAGGGCTCTAGTTTTTTCCCGGTGGAGATAACGTTCCATAGAGACACAGTCTGGTTTTCCTATAGACTCTCTTCCTTTCCTGTGAACATGTTTCCAGGCATGCACTATTTCTGTCTTTAGTGCCCTGTCGTTTTCTCCTTCCTTGAAGAAAAGACCTTCCAGATGAACATTACACGTGATATGTCTCATCGGGTATCTGAGTTGACGACGAACCAAAACTGGATGATAGTTGATTCCTCCTTTAGTTCCTATGAGGGGTACATTAGGTAAATTTCCACATTTTTCAATGATCCTTATCCCGTCATAGATCTGATTGTACCAATCTATGTCAGAGTTGGTAAGAGACATGATTCTCTTTAACCATCGTAGAGTACTATTATGATCCCAAAAAGCAGCAGACTTGGGTAAGTGGGAAGTGAACCATTTGTATAGCTGGGGTACACAACATGTGATCATTCCTCCGCTGTATAAATTCCTTAAGTGTATAGAATGATAAGCATATGTGAGCAAGGTTGGTATGGGGTTTCCAATCAGAAATATCTTAATGGAATTGGTATTGACAAAGTTATCGATGTTGGGAAAAAGGAATAACCCGTATATGAGTAGAACAAAGATATATTCGAAAGCAATAACGTTTCCTATACTGGCAAAGTACAGGGCTTTCTCTACCAAGAACTTGGCCGGTAAACCTTGGATTTCATCCTTAGCGGTCATGTGAGTCCTGACTTCTGACTCGTCCAAATAGATTGCTCTTGCAATGGTTTGATCCTTTGGAATTTCTTCCAATCCCGAAAAGGGAGCTTGGTCAGTGATAGGTAAATCAGTCAGGTGAGAATACTCCTCCAGTGTTGGTGCTAGTTGATAATCTGGGAACGTGAAACAGTGATAAACCGGATCATAAAACTGGATTGGCGTAGACAGGATTCCTTTAACTACATGGACCCTTAACAGAGACAGCAATCCTCCGTTCTTAGCTCTAAAAGCATCAGGGTTGGTGATCATCCTTGCCAACCCTCTTAAATCCTCTAGTTTTGGAACCTTGAAGGTGTACTTGTACGTCTTCCTTCTACCGAAATCCATAACGCAATCTTTCTCTCTAATATTAGCAATTATTGTTTTAGTTTAATTTTGAAAAGAAAAAAGAGAGACTAGAAAAGAAGATTTTTCTTTGTTTAAGAGTTTTTTAAATGAATGCAAGAATGCAGCACACAAAAACATAGAAAAAATATGGGTTTGTTAGTTCTGTTATTGGCTGCAATTTTGGTAAAACAAGGTGAAACATCAAGATGTCATGCTTGATGTCAAGACATGTGACTCTAACATCTGTTGCAGGATTGTGGTGTATGATGTTAAGGCGAATCTCTTAACATCTTTTGACAAAACTTTCAGTTCTGTATTTTTATGTGCTGCGCGTTATCTGATATATCTTGGGAGATTTTGTTTGAGGGATTGCAGGAGAATTTATTGGAGAAAAGTTATTCTAATACAATCAATTCCCATTACTTTGTGGAGTATATTTTGTTACTAATTTAGGGCAAAAAGATTTGGAGTTTTATCAGTTTTAATTGAGAATTAATTCTGAGAATTATTATTGCCCAGGCCCAAGAATCTGTTTCTTTATATAGAAGTCTCAACCCTACTTGGAAGATACGAAGACAAGAGATTGTGTACTGAGTGTCAAGTATTAGGGTTTGTGTTTTCATCTGTGTATTGTGAGCCATTCATTCATCTATTTTGATGTTTGAATTAGACTGATTTAGTTTAGTTGTATGTTGTCCACTCTAAGCTTTTAAGCACGTGTGTTTGTTCATGATTAAAGCTTTTAAGCAAGATCAAGGTATTGTCGTTGAAGTGTGTCTTCTACTTTTGTTATTGTATGTTGTTATCACTGATGTGATTGAGGGGGAGTGAGAGGTGTCTCATATCTAAGAGTGTCTTAGGTAGAAGTGTCATTAGGTAGTGATTAAGTGAATATATTGTCAACTTGTATGTTGATCGTAGAGTCTATGAATTAATACTACTGATAATGAATTTCCTCCCTGGCTTGGTAGCCCCCAGACGTAGGTTGTTAGACCGAACTGGGTGAACAATTCTCTGTGTTTGTTTACTGCTTTTAAGTGCTGTTCTTTTATTGTCTTGTTCATATAGCAGATATTGATGTTGTGACATCTCACTCGACATCACATATCTGATACCAGAATTTCAATTGGTGTCAGAGCAGGTCATCCAGCTCTGTATTTGGGTGAGATCTAGGGTTGTTACTTTCTGGTGCAATGGACAAGGAGAGTGGTGGATTTGTGAATAGAACCCCTATTCTAGATGGATCAAATTATGACTATTGGAAACCTCGCATGGTTACTTTTCTGAATTCTTTAGACAGCAGGGCTTGGAAGGTTGTTCTGACAGAATGGAAACATCCTGTCATTGTGGGAAAAGATGGTGTGTCAAAGCTGAAACCTGAGGAGGAGTGGACCAAGGAAGAAGATGAACTCGCTCTTGGGAATTCTAAGGCCTTGAATGCTTTATTTAATGGCATTGACAAGAATATTTTCAGGCTGGTCAACACATGTGAAGTGGCTAAGGAGGCTTGGGATATCCTGAAAACAACTCATGAAGGAACTTACAAGGTCAAGATGTCAAGACTTCAGCTGCTTACAACAAAGTTTGAAAGTTTGAGGATGAAAGATGAAGAGACCATTCATGATTTTCACATGAATATACTTGAACTGTCAAATGCTTCTAGTGCTCTAGGAGAGAGGATGTCTGATGAGAAGCTGGTAAGAAAAATTCTCAGATCTCTTCCCAAGAGATTTATATGAAGGTGACTGCTATAGAGGAAGCTCAAGACATCAGCCAGATGAGGGTAGATGAATTGATTGGTTCACTTCAGACATTTGAATTAGGGTTGAATGACAGATCTGAAAAGAATGTCAAAAGCATAGCTTTGGTGTCTAGTACTGAAGATGATGAGAAAGAGTGTGGTCTTGAAACTCAGGAAGAGCTATCCAATGCTATTGTTCTGCTGGGAAGACAGTTTAATAGGGTTTTGAAAAGAATGGACAGGAGCTATAAACCTAATGTCAAGAACATCACATCTGACATCAACAGGTCAGGTAATCAGATGAAGAAAACAAGAACTAAGGAGAAGCCTAATTATGACAAAGGAATTCAGTGTCATGGATGTGAGGGTTATGGTCATATCAGAGCTGAATGCCCTACATATCTTAAGAAGCAGAAAAAGGGCTTATCTGTGTCCTGGTATGATACTGAAAGTCAGGAAGATGAAGAGACTGCCAAGCAGGTTAGGGTATTGACTAGAAGGTGTACATCTGATGATGATTCTAGGGATGAAGAGAGCACATATGATGAGCTTACTAATTCTTATAGAGAGCTATACATTAACAGTGAAGAAGCTTGTCAAGAAGGGGAGAGGCACAAGAAGATCATTGCTTAACTCAAGGCTGAAAAGACAGAGCATCTGGAAACCATTGCCAAGCTGGAAGATGAAGTATTTGTGCTGAACTCTAAGCTTGAATCTATGTCCAAGTCTATCAGAATGTTGAATAATGGAACCAATGTTCTAGACAAGATTCTTGATGTTGGAAGAACTGTAGGAGACAAAAGTGGGTTGGGATTTAAATAGTGGATCTGCTTCAAATGATGTTATTCTTAGTTCCAAGCTAGTGATGTTGAAACAAATGTTGAAACATCCTGACAGGACTCCCTCTAGGAAGAAATTCAGGCGCTGGAGATGCCATCATTGTGGGAGATTTGGACACATAAAGGCCTTTTGTTATAAGTTGCATGGGTAATCAAGTCATCAAGCAAAAGAAGCAATGGGTCTCCAAAACTGATGTTGTCATCTTGATAGCTCATACTTCTCTTAGAGTCTCTGCTAAAGAAGACTGGTACTTTGACAGTGGCTGTTCAAGACACATGACAGGAGTGAAGAATTTGCTGGTGGATGTTAAACTTCATTCTTCTGGCCATGTGACCTTTGGTGATGGTGTCAAAGGAGAAATCAAGGGTGTGGGAAAGCTGAATTGTGAAGGTACACCTAGACTTGATGATGTACAGCTTGTCAAGGGGTTGACAGCAAATTTGATCAGTATTAGTCAACTATGTGATCAAGGAGTCATAGTTAATTTTACAAAAACTGAGTGCATTGTCACAAATGAGAAAGGTGAAGTTATCATGAAGGGTGCTAGGTCTAAGGAGAACTGTTACTTATGGGTGTCACAAGACTCAAGTCCCTCCACATGTGCTCTTGCTAAAGAAGATGAAGTCAAAGTCTGGCATCAAAAGTTAGGACATTTACATCTAAAGGGAATGAAGAGAATCATATCCACAGAAGCAATAAGAGGAATCCCTAAGCTTAAAATTGAAGAGGGAAGAGTCTATGGAGATTGTCAGATAGGGAAATAGACCAAGATGTCACATCCAAAGCTTCAACAATTCACTACTTCTAAAGTTTTGGAACTTCTTCATATGGACTTAATGGGGCCTGTGCAGGTGGAAAGTCTAGGTGGGAAGAAATATGCTTATGTTGTTGTAGATGACTATTCCAGGTACTCTTGGGTGAACTTCATCAAAGACAAAACAAAAGTGTGTGATGTGTTTAAAGATCTATGTCAAAGACTCCAAAGAGAAAAGGAGAGCAATGTCATAAGAATAAGGAGTGATCATGGGAGAGAGTTTGAAAATAGCAAGTTTGCTGAGTTTTGTTCTGCTGAAGGCATCAGTCATGAGTTTTCTTCTCCCATTACCCCTCAGCAAAATGGAGTAGTTGAAAGGAAGAACAGAACCATTCAAGAATCTGCTAGGGCAATGATTCATGCCAAAAAGCTTCCTTACCATTGTTGGGCTGAAGCTATGAATACTGCCTGTTACATTAACGATAGAGTGACTTTGAGAAGAGGTACTTCAGCTACCTTGTATGAACTATGGAAGGGAAGAAAACCAAGTGTGAAGTACTTTCATGTATTTGGTAGTAAGTGTTATATCCTGACAGATCGTGAACTAAGGAGAAAAATGGATCCAAAAAGTGATGAGGGAATCTTTCTGGGATACTCTACAAACAGCAGAGCTTATAGGGTATTCAATTCCAGAACCAAAGTCATGATGCAATCTATAAATGTGGTTGTTGATGACAATGGAATAAAGGAAGATGCTGATGTCCTAGATGATGTTGGAACATTGTTTGATGATGTATCAACAGAAGCTGAAGATAAAAGTGTAAATCCCAGTCCTGTTGCTGCTGAACCTGATCCTGAACAACCTAACAAGGAACCATCTATCAGAGTGTATAAGGACTATCCAAAAGAGCTTATCCTAGGTGATCCAAACTCAGGAGTTACCACTAGGTCAAGAGAAGTTGTGTCAAACTCCTTCTTTGTATCCAAGATTGAGCCCAAAAATGTCAAAGAAGCCTTGACTGATGAATTTTGGATTAATGCCATGCAAGAAGAGCTGGAACAATTCAAAAGGAATGAAGTTTGGGATCTTGTTCCAAGGCCTGATGGAATAAATGTGATTGGCACCAAGTGGGTTTACAAGAATAAATCTGATGAACAAGGAGTGGTCACCAGAAATAAGGCTAGACTGGTTGCCCAAGGTTACACTCAGGTAGAAGGGATTGATTTTGATGAGACTTTTGCTCTTGTGGCTAGACTGGAATCTATCAGGTTACTCTTAGGTGTGGCTTGTAACCTTAAATTCAAGTTGTTCCAGATGGATGTAAAGAGTGCTTTCTTGAATGGGTACTTAAATGAAGAAGTTTATGTAGATCCACCCAAGCGGTTTATTGATCCAACATTTCTTAACCATGTCTACCAACTAAGGAAAGCTCTTTATGGATTAAAGCAAGCACCTAGAGCTTGGTATGACAGGCTTATTGAACTCCTGTCTCTGAATTGGTTACAGAAAATGAGGAATTGACAAGACATTGTTTGTCAAAGAGGAAGGAGGAAAACTGCTAATAGCTAAAATATATGTTGATGAAATAGTGTTTGGTGGGATGTCAGAAGCAATGGTTCAACATTTTGTGAAACAGATGTAGTCTGAGTTTGAAATGAGTCTTGTTGGTGAGCTCAGCTATTTTCTGGGTCTGCAAGTTAGACAAATGGCAGACTCCATATTTATCTCTCAGAGCAAGTATGCAAAGAACATTGTCAAGAAGTTTGGTCTGGAGAATGCTAATCACAAGAGGACACCTGCTCCTACTCATCTGAAGCTGTCCAAGGATGAACATGGAGTGAGTGTGGATCAAAGCTTATACAGAAGCATGATTAGAAGCTTACTGTATCTCACAGCTAGCAGACCTCATATCTCCTTTGTTGTAGGAGTTTGTGCCAGATATTAATCTGAACCTAAAGTGAGCCACATGAATCAAGTGAAGAGAATTATGAAATATGTGAATGGTACTAGTAACTATGGCATGCTATACAGTCATGGAACAGGCACTGAACTGAGTGGATATTGTGATGCTGATTGGGCAGGAAGTGCAGATGATAGAAAAAGTACTTCAGGAGGATGCTTCTTCTTAGGGAACAATATTATCTCGTGGTTTAGCAAGAAGCAGAACTGTGTGTCTCTCTCTACTGCTGAGGCTGAGTACATAGCAGCAGGAAGTAGTTGTTCACAACTGGTTTGGATGAAGTAAATGTTAACTGAATACAATGTCAAGCAAGATGTCATGACATTGTACTGTGATAATCTGAGAGCTATCAATATCTCCAAGAACCCAATTCAACATAGCAGGACTAAGCATATTGACATACGTCATCACTTTATAAGAGATCTGGTTGAAGATAAAGTGGTTGCTTTGGAACATGTTGCTACTGAAATGCAATTAGCTGATATTTTTACTAAAGCCTTAGATGCAAATCAGTTTGAAAATTTAAGAAGAAAATTAGGGATTTGCATATATGAGGATTAATGGATCGTTTGTTGGTGTGCAGGAGGATGGTGTTTTTGGTGCAGTTGTCTTATGTGTGTGAGCTTATCTAGTTGGTGAAATTGACAAAAAAAGAATGTTTGGAAACAAACAAGAACATTTTTATTGCTGGAAGTACTCAACATTACATTTTTTTAAACAGAAACTACAAGCAAAGAGGTTTATTGTTTGGATTCAGCTACTCATTCGAACCACCTGAGTTAATGAAATTAACCCAGTCTCCATCTGCTTCATCATCAGAAGCATGTAGTAGCACTGGAGGTATTCTTTGGACTTCATCTCATTTGGTTTGGTGGTCTTGTTTTTCTGGTCGTGCTTTAACTGACCCTTGTGTGTATCAACTATCTTGGAGGACTGACTCATGTTTCCTTCTCAGTTTGGCTGTAGTAAGAAGCAGTAAGATGTAGTTGTTTTTATATCATAAGAGAACCTTGTTTGTATCGCCTGACCAGTCAAAGATGTAGTTGTTGGAGGTGGTGTATTTTTCCTTGTGTCCTGTGCAAATTATTTTGAAAATTGTGTTTTGTGCAGTGCTTCTGAGGGTGTTTATCTAATTGTGGCTAAAAGGGGGGAGAGTAGCCCTACTTGTTGAGTAGCTTGGTCGTGTTGTGTGCTGCTGCTGGTTTTCTTGAAGCTGTTGCTGGTTTTCTAGAAGTTTGTGTGTTTGTGGTTTCTTGGCTTGAGGGGGAGTTTGAGTTTTGTTTGGTGTTTCTGCTGCTGCTGAATGTTAGTGTTGTAATGTGTTATTTTCTACTGCAGGTATTGTCGCTCCCGGGATTTTCATTCTAGTACAAACGCGAAAGTGGCACCGAACAGAGTCTCCAGCAATGTGTATTTATCCCAAGAGATGGAAAGGAAACACTGCATAAACCTGAAGGAAGGATAGAGCATGGTCTTGCGACCAAGAGAATGGGTAAGGGAGTTGGTTACGCGAGAGGAAGGTATTAGCACCCCCTCGCGTCCATCGTACCCGATGGGATCCACGCTTGCTGCTTCAATCAAAGGGTGTAAGAAAAGATACTGTAAAAAAGAATGGAAAGAGAACTGGAAACAAATGTAGGGAAAATAAAAATAAAAGAAGCGCTCGCATGGGCCCTACCCCACTGCCTACGTATCTCATCGGGAACATGAGAATCAAAGCGACGTAGTTCCCCTCACTAGGGATGGATCATTTGTGCCTTTTAGTGGAACGGCTTATGTTCTAGCTCAGGTGTTGCAGGCTCGCTGGTCCGAGTGCGTTACCATCTTGCAAGAGAACGAGAAGAAGCACGTTCATACGCTGAGAGTGAGTGAGGTGAGAAAAGAATTCCCGAAGGAAAGACGTTATTGTTTGTTTTTGTCTTTTTAAGAGTTTTTTCCATTTGTTTGCATATGATAGTGTATCTGAATCTTAGTCATTGGAATGTGTACATTCTCACATTCCAAGATGGAATGGGTAAGAAAGCACACTAAGAGTGAAGAAGACCCCCACACTTAGTTCCAATTGTCAAGGTTCAACACACTAGCATACTTGTGTTTATTAAGTGTTTTTGTTGATTAAGAAATGAAGAAGTGTTTTTTATTTGTACCTTCAACAAGTATTGCATTTAAGTCCCTCATACAAGATCAAATGTTTAACACATTGACCCAAGATGGGCTATATGCTACACATTCTAAGATTACAAGAGAAGACCCCTTATAATGTTTTCTTTATATGAAAGGCCTAAATGCAATAAATGCCTACCTTTATTATATGTTTTGAATTTTCTTTGAGATGAGAAGATGAAAGACTCAAGGGTAAGAAAATGGAAGTTAATTGTTAGTGTGCTCGCCGAGATATCGCATCCCGTGCCTACGTATCCGCAATCTGAAAAGAAAGAGGAATCAGAGCATCTGTAGTTCACGGTACTACGGGTGAACAGGAAACAGGATCTCGATCGCATAGGTGCGAGAGAACAAAGGGGAAAGACACACATAAAGTCTAAGGGGGAAACTCGGTCCTACAAGTTAACATCCATCAATGGTCCTAAGGTCAGGATCAGGAGGGAAGCTACCTAATGTTATCAGGCATGGATTGTTATCCTAATGTCTCTCCTACCTCCGACTTAATCAAAAATTAAGTGGAGCGAGGAATCCTAAGGGATCATGTCATCAGACAAGTAAACACAGGATAAATCAATCACAAAATGAACTAAAAGCAATGCAAGAGTAAACAGTGTCAATAAGCAGTCATGTCAAACAATCAAAGTAAAAAAGGGAAGCTTTAGCCAAGGGGTCATATCAACCGAGGCAAACAAGCTAGCTGTGGGAAATAGGGGCACTCACCCAATGGTATCGAGAACCATGGAGAGCAGAATAAAAAAGGGGAAGATGTGAATCAGATCACATAAGCATCAGCATTGGTCAATGTGACCTAAAGACAAAGCGTGAGGGTTGGTTACGAACCCTATCTTCCACTTGACCGACTCGATAACAAGAGTGAGTTATGTTCAAAGCTTCAATCATGTAATGAGAGCTAAGAACGACTCGGCTAGCATAACGGGGGTCGATTGCGAACCCTAACTTCCGTCAATTGCCTTCTTGAAGGTCTTGCCAGGGGGAATGGGAATGGGATGCCTCATAGAGGTCTTCAGGCACAATATTAAACAATCACAAGTAGAGCCTCCTTTGAGGACTTTCATCATTGCCGACCAAGTGGCACGGACTCCCAATCCTACTTCTCATGGCATAAAAAGGAAAAATGCGGAATTAGTAAAAGAGAAGAGAAATGATACCGAACGGATATCAATCCGTAGCAACGCAAGAAAACTATAAGCAAACCGACAAGCTTCTAGTAACCTAGCACGAACGAGCAAAAGTGTTAGAAAGCGAAACGGATCCGTGAAAGGCATGGAACCAAATGCTCTTCAAAAAAACAAGAAAACAAGGCCATAAGCCATAAACAGCAGCAACAACAGCGCTCCAGCACCTGCATAGCTGTAAAAACCAGCAACAAGTAAAAACAGTCTATAACAGCTACTATTTACAGAACAGAATGGGCGTATATGTAGCCAGACAAAACAACAACATCTTACAGCACACTTTGTGCACAACAGTTGTGTATGTTACAACAACTTCTATATTTAAACCACTTATCAAGTCAAGTGAGAATCACTACAAAACAAACTCAAAGGTTAGTCAAGATTCAAATGGAAATTGTCAACAAGAAGTAAATGAAATCAATACTAAAATGTAAACAACACTTAGTCAAAAATCTATGCAAAATATATTAAAGACTATTAACAAAGTTACCAAATGAAACTATTAAAATGATTAGTCGATGTTAGCATGAAAATCAAAGCAAACTATATCTACGACCAATTAGTCCAAAATTAACCTCTAATTCTAATGAACAATTAGTGGACAATTAAGTCAAAGACAATTAATTCCATTAAGCAAAAAAATGAGTAATGCGATTAAGCAAAAACAATTAGTGCAATTAAGCAAAAATGATTAAGGCAATTAAGCAAAAAATTAGAGAACAATTACCAAAATCAATTAGTAAACATTTAGGTAAAAACAATTAGTACGCAATTGAGCTAAAACGATAAGTGCGATTAAGCAAAAAATAATTAGTCGAACCATTAGTAAACTCTAGATCTAATTATCGGAATTGAGGTCTAAAGTCAATATCTAAATCAAATTGAAATTGGTTCCTAAACAAAAATTAATCGGATTTAAACTACAATTAGGAACACAATCAAAGTTAAAAAAATCACAAATCGAAGTTAAAACTTAAATCAAAATTAGATCCTAATTCTAAAATCTATCTCAATCAAGATTAAGGTCTAATTAGAGAAACTTAGTAACTAACCTAAGCAAAAATCACCGATTAATCGCAACATCAAAATTTAAGCAAAATCTAACTCTAACCATCATAATTAAGGTAATTAACAAAACCTAAGGTCTACAATAATTAAAAAGGAAATTGATTAGAACAAAAACCTTGACATGGGGTGCGAAAGCATATTGGATGGTGCGAATAAAAAAAACATGGAGGCTCGGTCCAACATCGAGAGATCTTAACCTAATATACAAACATATATCTAACCTTTCAGCTGCTTCTCCTTGCTCTCAATATTCTGATCACAAACCTTTCACTCTCTCCTCGCCGCCGATCCCAAACGCCATGTCAGCCACATCAAGCTCTGTAGCGTCTTCATCTACTCTAACACTTCTCTATTCCTTCGCTCGCACCTTCAAAACAACAACGATCAACTCTACCGCGATTCACCTTTCCTTCGTTTCCCCTTCGCGCTGCCAAGCTTAGAAGAAGTTCCATGATCGCTTCTTGCCAACGTGCAGGAACAAACGCGAACTGCACTGCGTTCGACTTGATTTCACCTTGCAGCGAGCGATTCAATTACGACGGAAAATGCTGTGATTCAACTGTATCGACGTCGACTTCGCGGTAATGCTTCTTTCTCGATTCGAATCCACCTTCGCTCTTCTCCAGATATCAATCTTCCTCACAGATCGAATTAAGCAGCAAGACTCTACCGTCTAATGTCGCGAATCAACCGTAAATCAAGAATGAAAGGAATCTCACCTTCGAACGTGCTTCAGTGGCAACGACGAACGACATCTTTAGGTACGGAAATCCTTCGATTAGGCACTTGCTTCTTTTTAATATGCTTTGAACTCTCATGTTGCGCTTCGAATTGTGATCGATGTTATGTATTTCTGAAATGCTTGTTGAGTTTGCAGAATGATTGATGCAGTTGTTGTGATTTCAGGTCCGGATTTACGTTGATGTTGATATGATGATGGTGAAGTTGTGCGATGCTGATGTTGAATTGGAGATGATGAAGATGAAGTGAGTTCCTGCAAGTTGTTCCTGAAAAATGGAGTTTGAATGAGTTTATTGATAATGATGATGGTTGAAAGATGATGTAGAATTTGGTGATGATGAGCATTGAAGATGAAGATTGAAGGTTGATCGAAAAGTGAAGCGTGAAGCTTGAAGAAGGTGAAGGAGAGTTTTTTGTTAGAGATTCAGTTAGGTCATGTTGTAATGAATTTTTGGTTAGAAGAATTGTTAGAGATTGGAGAGGTTAGTTGAAGCTTTTTACTGGTTTTTTCTGTTATAAGTTCGGTTAGAAAAAAACGGTTGGAGGTTGTAGTTAGTGAAAACTGTTAGGAAGTTAAGGAGTGTTAGTCGGAAAAATTGGTTATGTGAATTTTCTATTTGTAATGATTTTTTGGTATGAATCAATTGGTTGCAACTGTCACTGGAATTCTTTTTCAGCTGGGAGAATATGGTTTTTTGGTGTAGAATTCTGTTATACCTTCTTTTTCTTGTGTGAATGTAAACTGGTTTTTGTTCTACTAAAAAAAATTGAGAAAACGTGATCCGTTATGAGAGCTTTGAATTGGAAACGGTTATGAGTTTTATTCAGCTGCTATGTAATTATTCTTTCCTGAACTGCAGCTATTATTTTTATTATTTCTGCTGATATGAATTTTAAGAAGCTCGAGAATATCGCGAACAATGTCATTAACATAGCAAAATCCCGAGGCTTCAGCTTTCTTAGCATGATGCAATATACTCTTGAAGACTGTACAAATTTGAAGACCTCCTCTTGGATATGTTTTGCAGGTTTCATAGATAAGAGATTAACTTGTCATTGAAGTGACTGTACATACTTGATGATTTCGTCTGGCATTACAGGCTTGCCAGTAACCTTGCTGCATCCAGGCACGAGTTGCTGAAGGAACTTTATTCTCTCACTTATCTTTTCCCTCCTCCCAAACAAAATAACCTTGCGCCCCTTTCAATAAAACCAGGATCAGTTGGAAACTGAGATAAATTCCAGGGAAAAACCTTCGTCCATTCGGCGGAAAACATATCCCTTTTCAACATAGCATTGGCTTGGTTCCAACCTATTTCCTCATGGCCACCTCTTCCAAAACCAAACTCATATATTCTAATTCCAACGGCATGGAATTTCTTGTTTGCCATAAAATTTGTGTGGACTTTTCTTTCATGAAATAGGATGGACTGATCAGTTCAATTTACTGCTACATCGTTTCACAAGGGATATAACAACAAAACTGTGCCGTAACATCCCGATTTTGGATTGTATCACAAATATAATTTGGACCCACAATTGGTTATGGGCTAACTTGAAAGAAATGTTTGTGGACTTGAATTAGATATTTGGTTTTAGGTTTAGGAAAGTGGTTTAATGGATAGTTGATTAGGAAAATGGATATAAAATGTGGATTAAGAAATGGATTTATGAATGGAATGGGTTAAAATAAAAATGGATACGGACTTGAAAAGAATGGTTATTTGGGTTATTGAAAAATATGGATTTGAAAATTGAATATGGTTAAAATGTGGATAGTTGGAAGATGGGCAAGAACACGGTCTAGCCAATGGATAGCCAAATGAATCCAAAACCGATCCTAAACTTTTTTCACAAGCCTCTGATAAAGTGCACACAGCTACCACTGAACAATCTTGTCACTGAAACAAAACATCTGAATCAAACATCCTCTGAATCTCTGATCAAGTGAATCCTCACACGAATTTGATGAAGTCCACAACTTTACCTTGTAAACAAACCCTAATTTGGACTGCTTTGTTAGGAGATGACGCACTGCCCAATCTTCTTGATGAATTCTTATCTTCCAATGATTTGTGGGATCAAATGGGAGGATATATGATGTAAGAGACCTTTGAGACTTGTTTGAAGACCCTTGGCTCTTGTTCCCTTGCTTTGGATGATCAACACCTTTGAAAATCACTGATCCCACGCCCGTATGCAAGATGCAACGCTAAATGCTTGATGTTTTATTTTTCTATGCTTGAATGCAATGCCATGAAATGAAAACTCATGCTAAATGATATGAAAAAAAATGAGAGGGCAAATTTTGGGGTATTACAGCTGCCCCTATTCAATCACTGTAGACCTGAATGGATGATAGCGATTGCTGTCATACTTTCAAGGTATGGAGTGATTGAATACCGAAGAATAACCCGAAAATTTGCACTCTGTGGAGAAGAAGAAAAGGGATATAAACTCAACCAAATGAATTCTGCTTGTAGAAAACTCTGATGGGAAGAATAAAACTGAAGAGATGTCTTTTTGTACAACGCCAGACGACTACTGGCTTGCCACACTACGGGTGGACTTTAGCAAAGTCTTTTGTACAACACCAGACGACTACTGGCTTGCCATACTATCGATGGACTTTCAACAATGTCTTTTTGAACGACGCCAGATGACTACTGGCTTGCCATACTGTTGATGGACTTTAAAAAATGTCTTTTTAAACGACGCCAGACGACTACTGGCTTGCCATACTGTTGATGGACTTTAAAAAATGTCTTTTTAAACGATGCCAGACGACTACTGGCTTGCCATACTATTGATGGACTTTAGCTGCTCTGCCATTCTAAACAATGGACTTTTACCAATTCGTGCTGGATTTTTGCCAATCTGTCGTTGGACTTCAATGATTACCAAACAGGTTTTGGAATCTCAAAATTGCCATCCTCAGATGGACTTTTGCAGCTTTGCCAAATTAAACTTGGACTTCGATGCTTACCAAACCGGCTTTGGAAGCTTTGCCAAATGATCATCCCACCTGCTGGAACAACCACCTGCAATATTACCCCACATGCTGGAATAATATGAACAAACTGTATATAATGATCATCCCACTGGCTGGAACAACCATCTGCCATACTATCCCACCTGCTGGAATAATATGAACAAACTGTATATAATGATCATCCCACTGGCTGGAACAACCATCTGCCATACTATCCCACCGGCTGGAATAATATGAACAAACTGTATATAATGATCATCCCACTGGTTGGAACAGCCATCTATCATACTATCCCACCGGCTGGAATAATATGAACAAACCGTATATAATGATCATCCCACTGGCTGGAACAACCATCTGCCATACTATCCCACCGGCTGGAATAATATGAACAAACTGTATATAATGATCATCCCACTGGCTGGAACAACCATCTGTCATACTATCCCACCGGCTGGAATAATATTAACAAATGTCTGTACGCCAAAAATAAATTGGACTTTGAGTTGTAAATGAGCAATGCTGAGAAATACACCACCGGCTGGGTAATATCATATGCTGACACTTTGCAGAAGAAGAGGCTCCCTCGATCTATTTAGACTTTGCTGGGGAAGTTACTCTGTGGGGATAGAAAATAATTCAGCTGGGAATATTATTGACAAGATTTGATGATGAACTCTGTGGGGATACCGCTACCAGAGATACGATCTTGCTGAGGAATCAGGGCTACTCTGCCGGGGATATGCAAATCCTGGTTGGAAGACGTTCTGTTGCAACATGCTGAGAAAGAGTCCCTAGAGATCTGCTGGGGAAACCCAAAGCAATTCCACTGTAGTCTGCTGAGGAATACAAATGTCAAGCTTAGGATAAGTGTCACAATGCCCCATGTTAGGCGAACTTTCCGTTTGATGACTCCGCTGGGGATGATGAGTTTATAACAAACTCTGCTGGAGAAAACTGCTTTAAAGCGTCTCCCGCTGGGGAGTGCCTTTTAAGAGGATTTTACAGAAGACCAAGCGTATTCAAACTCTACTGGGGATGATAAATTTGGAACATCTTCGGCCGGGGAAATTCAACATGCCCCATGCTTGGGAGGGCAACAACTTGTTTGTTTGCTCCATGATATAGGACTAATCTGACGACAACGTCCCAGGAGGATTTTACAGAAGAGTAAGTGTCTTCAAACTCCTGGTGACTTCACTGGGGATTGACCATCCACTTCGGTGTCCGCGAAGCAACTCTACTGGGGAATTCGCAACCGTTATCAACACAGAAAAGCTTGTAGCTGTTGGAAGTACTGAATGAGAGAATTGACTTAATAAGATACAACGATACCCAGTTGAACTCCATTCACCGATATCGAATCGTTGTGAACGATCGTCGACCGAATGATGGACTCAATCAGTAAATGTTGTGACAAAAGGGTGACAAGTGAACCCTTCCCTGAACATGATTGCCCCAGTTTTCTGCGTAGGGATAAGCACATATGCCCCGTGCTGGATATGACTTCTGCAACTGAGAAAGTCCAACTCTGAACCACCACTTGTTGGGGAGAAAGGTTTTGTATGCAATCTCTTGCTGGGAACATGATTAACGAAGTCTGTTGAAGACAAGGGACCACAAATGCCTTGGGTTGGAATGCCCCTTTGTTTCAAGACTTTTGGCTGATTGACTGCATATGCGTGAACAACAGTTCTTACAATTTTCCACTTGCCCCAGACCATCACAGTCCACCAGAAGAAGTTGTCTCAAAAGGATTTTACAGAAGACTTAACATTCAAAATGCCTCAATTCCTTCAAACTCTTGGAGAGATTCGTCGGATCTCGAAGTAACTGCCTCGGACTGCATGGATTACTTAGAAGAAGTCATCTCAAGAGGATTTTACAGAAGATTAAGCATGCTCAGTGCTTCAGTGTCTTCAAACTCTTGGAGAGATTCGTCAGATCTCGAATTAACTGCTTCAGATTTTATGGTCTACAGAGAAATTTGCCTCGAGAAGATTCATAACCAATCTCATATCCCCATAAGATATTCTGCCCCAATACTCTGAACCCTGGATGGGCTGACCAGTCATCTGGATGGACTACCTTCTCATGCTCTTGAATGCCCTGTTCCAGTAGGAACCTTGAAGTAGTCTTGCCCCTGACTACTGATCCAAGAATGCCTGCATTTGTAGGGATTTGAGTCTCAAAGTAATTACCCCAGTTTGGCTGAACTCTGAAGAGATTTCTCGACGTGATTGGCCCAAATTGGCTACACCTTAAAGAGATGGTTCGACGTGATTGCCCCAGATCGACTACGTCTTAGGACAACTTGGGAAAGCTCCTGCTCAACAAAGTTTCCTGAGGAAGTAACACTGGATGTGGCTGTCCTTTGGGAGTTTCAGGATTCTCAACTCGGCAAGATTAAGCTTCTGGACTGAATTCCCCTATGTAAACTTCTTTTGATGTCCAACAAATGTATGCAAGCAGAAAATGTTTTATTCTGAGAATGAAAAATTCTAATGCAACACACATGTTAATCTTGAAGTCTTTATTGAAAAGATGTCGCAAAGTTGTGAACGGATCACTGCTTAAGATACGACATTAATTTTTGAATGAAAGAATGCAATGCACATGCAGCACCAACAAAGATCTTTTAGCACAACTCACAGGAGTCAGGAATGCTATCCCTTGGTAGTATGCTTTCGAACTAACCCTGTTTCAATTAGGACTTTTAAGGGTTGTAACGTGGCCTGGTTCACGGTTTTGGGAAAAAGGATTTAAGGCTCAAAGTTTATTGGTGCCCACCCACTCATCGTGATGTTCTCCAGTCCTGCGTTCAGCTAATTTGCACAAGCGTTCGCCTCTCAAAAAGATTTTGTGATCTTTAAGGAATCCATGAAACTGATGGTTTGACACCTAATGAGGCTTTAAAGTGACAGTCACGCCTTTGTCTTTTGTTCGTAGTCACACGACTTTGTTCTTTCTTTTGAGGATCTTTCTTGGGTAATCCTTTTCGCACTTTGCTTTCATATTCTTTTTTGCTTATCCCTAACTTTTGCCTGGACAGATTCTTTTGAATCTTTGATTTTGGAGTCCAGCAGGATGCCCTAACTTTTGCCTAAGTTGGTTGTTTTCAAGTTTCAACTTAGCGGGCTTTTTCATTTCTCTTTTTTTTTTATTCTCTTTTTTTTTTCGAAACAAATCGTGTGACACTGGCTTGTCTTGACTTTGTTGAAAGGGTTGCGACTGCCTCAACTCTTTGATTATCGATGGATAACCATTGTGGTTTCACATCTCTTGACCTCTTGATGGTGGAATAGAAGGTAATGGATCCTCAGATGCACACACCTTTTGAAATTTGAATGCTCGGTCAAATTAACTGACGCCTACCCTGCCCCTGGGTTAGATGTGAGGGTTTTTTCGTACGAAAAGAAACTCCTACTTCAAGGCTCAAAGGGGTTAACGAGGGTCTATCTCCCTTATATCTTCAGTGTTTGGGGATTTGAAGCAATGTCTGTACATCCTCAACAGGGTTTTTATTCAAAAACACACAATTAGAGATTTCTGCGTTTTCAAGTCATCATCCTCCCTCAGAGAGTTTAAGCACGACAGTTGGTGTTGCAATGCACATATACAAACTTATGAGTGAATACGAATGGATTACTTCAAGAAAAACATGCGTATCGTATTATGATTGTCATTCAAAAAAACAAACAAGCTCTTACATGCAAACAATGTTTAAACAAACAAACAAAAAAGCTACATATGCAAATGCAGTAAAGAAGCTAAATGATTGTCCTTGTTGAGGAGGCTTGACTCCGTCTGGACTTGTTGCTTTTGACGACATACTCGCAATTTGAGTGCTCACTCGGGAAGCTTCAGTTGATGTGCAAACCATCGGCAGTGAATGTAATGACCCCAGCATCAATCAGATCTTGCACTTTATGCCTGAACACCTTACAATCTTCAATGGCATGCCCCTGTGTCCCTGAGTGGAACTCACATCTAGCATTAGCATTAGGTCCCAGAGGAAGCTTGGTGTGTGGAGATTCCCCAGCAATCAATTCAATTAGCTGAAACTTGAGCAACTGCCAAAGCAACTGAGTGTATGGCATCAGGATCGGATCAAACTTCTTCTCAGTCTTCTCTGGCTTAAAACCCTCAAGAAATAGTTGGCGATGAAAAAACTCTGATGGTGGAGAGGATTCACGAGGCAAACCATGGTCTAGAGGAGACCCCAAAGAGATAGGAGGGGTGAGAACCTCTACTACAGAAGCGGCCACCTGATTGTTTTCCCTTCTTAACACTTCATTCAGAATCTCCCATAACCCGTCCCATCTGAGTCTTTATCCGGTTGACTTCTTCTCTCAGCAGTTCCTGACCTCGTGACAACGCTTGAATGTCCACCATAAAATACCCCAGCCGGGACTTCATCTCAGTCACCTCCGCTCGGAGTTGTTCTATATCTGAACCCTGATTGTGGTGAATCGCGGAGTTGGAAGAAGTCATGTTGGCCATCCTGAATATAATACCAAGTCAGAATGAGAAATTCGCTCCGGAACACCTGTTATGCATATGAGTATGAGGATGCCATGCAGAATGCCATGTTCGAATATTTCCAAGGGATCATTATACTTTGATTCGAAAATTTTTTTTTTAGAAGAAACGTAAGAAATGGATGGAAATGCTCAGTGGCAAGTCTCAAAGTTAACATCCCTTGGGAATACAAGAACATGTATGCGAAAATGATGATGCAGATGCAACAGACATGGGATCAAAGCTTCCATATAATCTGGATAACTGCTGTGCTGGTGACCGAATAAGCTCATAGGTCGGCTCTGAAGAAAACACCGGAATACCAGAATATCCGAATAACCAGAATACCAGAATAATCAGCATATCGGCATAATCAGAATACCAAAATGCCAGAATATCGGCATAATCAAAGTACCAGAATACCAGGCTGATAAGTCCACACTGATAGGAAATCCAAAATACCAGGTATGTTGAAGGTCAAGGTTACCTGCAAACCTGTAAACAACCCGCCCCTCTCACATGTGGGTACTAGGATGTTCAGTATCCCGGGCTCTCAGGTCGAGAAATGATGATACATTCACCATTTCTGGTTTGGCATCATCATCAATCGAGGAGGCCTCAACTGATTCTCCAAATCAAAAGGTCCTCAGCTTCTGGCACTGAGGTCAAGAGGCAATAGTACATTCATCCCTCGGGGTACAATACTATCGCCAATCGAGGAGTGCCTCCACTGATTCTCTTTCAAAAAGGATATCCTATAGAAAGTTCCCAGCATTGGGTCCTCGGATCGAGAATGTGCAATGGGTTTGCCACAGAACGTGGTCTGCCACTGTCACATCTTGGGAGGAGTGTCGCGACTGAGTCCTCAAGAATGGTCACCAGAGTCGAAAGTTCCTCAAGAGAATAACTACTGGCCTGCATAACATGCAGTAGCAGAAAGCTCCCGATAGAACCTCGTCTGGTTGTGGGTCTCATGAACAACAATACGTGGTCACCACCACGCAAGCGTCATGACTATCCACTCTAATACCTATGTGTGTACTCAAGCCTGGGTAGTGGACTTATCTCTCAGAAATCCCATCCCGCCAAACAGACAGAACAGTGCAACACAGTATAATATATGAAATGTAAATGCTAACATGCTGTAAATATGGTACAAGTAATAAAATACAATAAACAGCAAATACAAGATAACAGTAAACACCCAATGAAAGAAAAGCAAACAAGCGCTAGGATTGACTCGCTTAGGATGGACCAGCAATAGGTCAACCTGTCCCCAGCAGAGTCGCCAGCTGTCGCTCCCGGGATTTTCATCCTAGTACAAACGCGAAAGTGGCACCGAACAGAGTCGCCAGCAATGTGTATTTATCCCAAGAGAGGGAAAGGAAACACTGCATAAACCTGAAGGAAGGATAGAGCATGGTCTTGCGACCAAGAGAATGGGTAAGGGAGTCGGTTACGCGAGAGGAAGGTATTAGCACCCCCTCGCGTCCATCGTACCCGATGGGATCCACGCTTGCTGCTTCAATCAAAGGGTGTAAGAAAAGATACTGGATAAAAGAATGGAAAGAGAACTGGAAACAAATGTAGGGAAAATAAAAATAAAAGAAGCGCTCGCATGGGCCCTACCCCACTGCCTACGTATCTCATCGGGAACATGAGAATCAGAGCAACGTAGTTCCCCTCACTAGGGATGGATCGTTTGTGTCTTTTAGTGGAACGGCTTACGTTCTAGCTCAGGTGTTGCAGGCTCGCTGGTCCGAGTGCGTTACCATCTTGCAAGAGAACGAGAAGGAGCACGTTCGTACGCTGAGAGTGAGTGAGGTGAGAAAAGAATTCCCGAAGGAAAGACGTTATTGTTTGTTTTTGTCTTTTTAAGAGTTTTTTCCATTTGTTTGCATATGATAGTGTATCTGAATCTTAGTCATTGGAATGTGTACATTCTCACATTCCAAGATGGAATGGGTAAGAAAGCACACTAAGAGTGAAGAAGACCCCCACACTTAGTTCCAATTGTCAAGGTTCAAACACACTAGCATACTTGTGTTTATTAAGTGTTTTTGTTGATTAAGAAATGAAGAAGTGTTTTTTATTTGTACCTTCAACAAGTATTGCATTTAAGTCCCTCATACAAGATCAAATGTTTAACACATTGACCCAAGATGGGCTATATGCTACACATTCTAAGATTACAAGAGAAGACCCCTTATAATCTTTTCTTTATATGAAAGGCCTAAATGCAATAAATGCATACCTTTATTATATGTTTTGAATTTTCTTTGAGATGAGAAGATGAAAGACTCAAGGGTAAGAAAACGGAAGTTAATTGTTAGTGTGCTCGCCGAGATATCGCATCCCGTGCCTACGTATCCGCAATCTGAAAAGAAAGAGGAATCAGAGCATCCGTAGTTCACGGAACTACGGGGTGAACAGGAAACAGGATCTCGATCGCATAGGTGCGAGAGAACAAAGGGGAAAGATACACATAAAGTCTAAGGGGGAAACTCGGTCCTACAAGTTAACATGCATCAATGGTCCTAAGGTCAGGATCAGGAGGGAAGCTACCTAATGTTATCAGGCATGGATTGCTATCCTAATGTCTCTCCTACCTCCGACTTAATCAAAAATTAAGTGGAGCGAGGAATCCTAAGGGATCATGTCATCAGACAAGTAAACACAGGATAAATCAATCACAAAATGAACTAAAAGAAATGCAAGAGTAAACAGTGTCAATAAGCAGTCATGTCAAACAATCAAAGTAAAAAAGGGAAACTTTAGCCAAGGGGTCATATCAACCGAAGCAAACAAGCTAGCTGTGGGAAATAGGGGCACTCACCCAATGGTATCGAGAACCATGGAGAGCAGAATAAAAAAGGGGAAGATGTGAATCAGATCACATAAGCATCAGCATTGGTCAATGCGAGCTAAAGACAAAGCGTGAGGGTTGGTTACGAACCCTATCTTCCACTTGACCGACTCGATAACAAGAGTGAGTTATGTTCAAAGCTTCAATCATGTAATGAGAGCTAAGAATGACTCGACTAGCATAACGGGGGTCGATTGTGAACCCTAACTTCCGTCAATTGCCTTCTTGAAGGTCTTGCCAGGGGGAATGGGAATGGGATGCCTCATAGAGGTCTTCAGGCACAATATTAAACAATCACAAGCAGAGCCTCCTTTGAGGACTTTCATCATTGCCGGCCAAGTGGCACGGACTCCCAATCATACTTCTCATGGCATAAAAAGGAAAAATGCGGAATTAGTAAAAGAGAAGAGAAATGATACCGAACGGATATCAATCCGTAGCAACGCAAGCAAACTATAAGCAAACTGACAAGCTTCTAGTAACCTAGCACGAACGAGCAAAAGTGTTAGAAAGCAAAACGGATCCGTGAAAGGCATGGAACCAAATGCTCTTCAAAAAAACAAGAAAACAAGGCCATAAGCCATAAATAGCAGCAACAACAGCGCTCCAACACCTGCATAGCTGTAAAAACTAGCAACAAGTAAAAACAGTCTATAACAGCTACTATTTACAGAACAGAATGGGCGTATATGCAGCCAGACAGAACAACAACATCTTACAGCACACTTTGTGCACAACAGTTGTGTATGTTACAGCAACTTCTACATTTAAACCACTTATCAAGTCAAGTGAGAATCACTACAAAACAAACTCAAAGGTTAGTCAAGATTCAAATGGAAATTGTCAACAAGAAGTAAATGAAATCAATATCGAAATTGAGGTCTAAAGTCAATATCTAAATCAAATTGAAATTGGTTCCTAAACAAAAATTAATCGGATTTAAACTACAATTAGGAACACAATCAAAGTTAAAAAAATCACAAATCGAAGTTAAAACTTAAATCAAAATTAGATCCTAATTCTAAAATCTATCTCAATCAAGATTAAGGTCTAATTAGAGAAACTTAGTAACTAACCTAAGCAAAAATCACTGATTAATCGCAACATCAAAATTTAAGCAAAATCTAACTCTAACCATCATAATTAAGCTAATTAACCAAACCTAAGGTCTACAATAATTAAAAAGGAAATTTATTAGAACAAAAACCTTGACATGGGGTGCGAAAGCATATTGGATGGTGCGAATAAAAAAAACATGGAGGCTCGGTCCAACATCGAGAGATCTTAACCGAATATACAAACATATATCTAACCTTTCAGCTACTTCTCCTTGCTCTCAATATTCTGATCACAAACCTTTCACTTTCTCCTCGCCGCCGATCCCAAATGCCATGTCAGCCACATCAAGCTCCGTAGCGTCTTCATCTACTCTAACACTTCTCTATTCCTTCGCTCGCACCTTCAAAACAACAACGATCAACTCTACCGCGATTCACCTTTCCTTCGTTTCCCCTTCGCGCTGCCAAGTTTAGAAGAAGTTCCATGATCGCTTCTTGCCAACATGCTCGAACAAACGCGAACTACACTGCGTTCGACTTGATTTCACCTTGCAGCGAGCGATTCAATTACGACGGAAAACGCTGTGATTCAACTGTATCGACGCCGACCTCGCGGTAATGCTTCTTTCTCGATTCGGATCCACCTTCGCTCTTCTCCAGATATCAATCTTCCTCACAGATCGAATTAAGCAGCAAGACTCTACCGTCTAATGTCGCGAATCAACCGTAAATCAAGAATGAAAGGAATCTCACCTTCGAACGTGCTTCAGTGGCAACGACGAACGACGTCTTTAGGTACGACAATCCTTCGATTAGGCACTTGCTTCTTTTTAATATGCTTCGAACTCTCGTGTTGCACTTCGAATCGTGATCGATGTTATGTATTTCTGAAATGCTTGTTGAGTTTGCAGAATGATTGATGCAGTTGTTGTGATTTCAGGTTCGGATTTATGTTGATGTTGATATGATGATGGTGAAGTTGTGCGATGCTGATGTTGAATTGGAGATGATGAAGATGAAGTGAGTTCCTGCAAGTTGTTCTTGAAAAATGGAGTTTGAATGAGTTTATTGATGATGATGATGGTTGAAAGATGATGTAGAATTTGGTGATGATGAGCATTGAAGATGAAGATTGAAGGTTGATCCAAATGTGAAGCGTGAAGCTTGAAGAAGGTGAAGGAGAGTTTTTTGTTAGAGATTCAGTTAGGTCATGTTGTAATGAATTTTTGGTTAGAAGAATTGTTAGAGATTGGAGAGGTTAGTTGAAGCTTTTTACTGGTTTTTTCTGTTATAAGTTCGGTTAGAAAAAAACAGTTGGAGGTTGTAGTTAGTGAAAACTGTTAGGAAGTTAGGGAGTGTTAGTCGGAAAAATTGGTTATGTGAATTTTCTATTTGTAATGATTTTTTGGTATGAATCAATTGGTTGCAACTGTCATTGGAATTCTTTTTCAGCTGGGAGAATATGGTTTTTTGGTGTAGAATTCTGTTATACCTTCTTTTTCTGGTGTGAATGTAAACTGGTTTTTGTTCTACTAAAAAAAATTGAGAAAACGTGATCCGTTATGAGAGCTTTGAATTGGAAACGGTTATGAGTTTTATTCAGCTGCTATGTAATTATTCTTTCCTGAACTGCAGCTATTATTTTTATTATTTCTGCTGATATGAATTTTAAGAAGCTCAAGAATATCGCGAACAATGTCATTAACATAGCAAAATCCCGAGGCTTCAGCTTTCTTAGCATGATGCAATATACTCTTGAAGACTGTACAAATTTGAAGACCTCCTCTTGGATATGTTTTGCAGGTTTCATAGATAAGAGCTTAACTTGTCATTGAAGTGACTGTACATACTTGATGATTTCGTCTGGCATTACAGGCTTGCCAGTAACCTTGCTGCATCCAGACACGAGTTGCTGAAGGAACTTTATTCTCTCACTTATCTTTTCCCTCCTCCCAAACAAAATAACCTTGCGCCCCTTTCAATAAAACCAGGATCAGTTGGAAACTGAGATAAATTCCAGGGAAAAACCTTCGTCCATTCGGCGGAAAACATATCCCTTTTCAACATAGCATTGGCTTGGTTCCAACCTATTTCCTCATGGCCACCTCTTCCAAAACCAAACTCATATTTTCTAATTCCAACGGCATGGAATTTCTTGTTTGCCATAAAATTTGTGTGGACTTTTCTTTCATGAAATAGGATGGACTGATCAGTTCAATTTACTGCTACATCGTTTCACAAGGGATATAACAACAAAACTGTGCCGTAACATCCCAATTTTGGATTGTATCACAAATATAATTTGGACCCACAATTGGTTATGGGCTAACTTGAAAGAAATGTTTGTGGACTTGAATTAGATATTTGGTTTTAGGTTTAGGAAAGTGGTTTAATGGATAATTGATTAGGAAAATGGATATAAAATATGGATTAAGAAATGGATTTATGAATGGAATGGGTTAAAATAAAAATGGATACGGACTTGAAAAGAATGGTTATTTGGGTTATTGAAAAATATGGATTTGAAAATTGAATATGGTTAAAATGTGGATAGTTGGAAGATGGGCAAGAACACGGTCTAGCCAATGGATAGCCAAATGAATCCAAAACCGATCCTAAACTTTTTTCACAAGCCTCTGATAAAGTGCACACAGCTACCACTGAACAATCTTGTCACTGAAACAAAACATCTGAATCAAACATCCTCTGAATCTCTGATCAAATGAATCCTCACACGAATTTGATGAAGTCCACAACTTAACCTTGTAAACAAACCCAAATTTGGACTGCTTTGTTAGGAGATGACGCACTGCCCAATATTCTTGATGAATTCTCATCTTCCAATGATTTGAGGGATCAAATGGGAGGATATATGATGTAAGAGACCTTTGAGACTTATTTGAAGACCCTTGGCTCTTGTTCCCTTGCTTTGGATGATCAACACCTTTGAAAATCACTGATCCCACGCCCGTATGCAAGATGCAACGCTAAATGCTTGATGTTTTATTTTTCTATGCTTGAATGCAATGCCATGAAATGAAAACTCATGCTAAATGATATGAAAAAAAATGAGAGGGCAAATTTTGGGGTATTACAGGTATCTCTGATGTGTGCTGATATTGTTTTAGCCAAAATTAGCCAAAGGGGGAGATTGTTAGTTCTGTTATTGGCTGCAATTTTGGTAAAACAAGGTGTAACATCAAGATGTCATGCTTGATGTCAAAACATGTGGCTCTAACATGTGTTGCAGGATTGTGGTGTATGATGTCAAGGCGGATGTCTTAACATCTTTTGACAGAACTTTCAGTTCTGTGTTTTTATATGCTGCGCGTTATCTGATATATCTTGGGAGATTCTGTTTGAGGGATTGCAGGCGAATTTATTAGAGAAGAGTTATTCTGATACAATCAATTCCTATTACTTTGTGGAGTATATTTTGTTACTAATTTAGGGCAAAAATATTTGGAGTTTTATTAGTTTTAATTGAGAATTAATTCTGAGAATTATTATTGCCCAGGCCCAAGAATTTGTTTCTTTATATAGAAGTCTCAACCCTACTTGGAAGATACGAAGACAAGAGATTGTGTACTGAGTGTCAAGTATTAGGGTTTGTGTTTTCGTCTGTGTATTGTGAGCCATTCATTCATCTATTTTGATGTTTGAATTGGACTGATTTAGTTGAGTTGTATGTTGTCCACTCTAAGCTTTTAAGCACGAGTATTTGTTCTTGATTGAAGCTTTTAAGCAAGATCAAGGTATTGTCGTTGAAGTGTATCTTCTACTTTTGTTATTGTATGTTGTTATCACTGCTGTGATTGAGGGGCAGTGAGAGGTGTCTCATATCTAAGAGTGTCTTAGGTAGAAGTGTCATTGGGTAGTGATTAAGTGAATAGATTATCAACTTGTATGTTGATCGTAGAGTCTATGAATTAATACTACTGATAGTGAATTTCCTCCCTGGATTGGTAGCCCCCAGACGTAGGTTGTTAGACCGAACTGGATGAATAATTCTCTGTGTTTGTTTACTGCTTTTAAGTGTTGTTCTTTTATTGTCTTGTTCATATAGCAGATATTGATGTTGTGACATCTCACTCGACATCACATATCTGATACCAGAATTTCAGGGTTCAAAGGTTCAGCGTCACGAGCATGGAGTCATGGCTCTACCCATCCCCAAAGGTTGTACTATGGTGAATTTTTGTACCTGTTCTCAAAATCATTGTCCCCCTTGGGATAACAATAGCAGGCTGGTTCACCTGAGCGAGTTGTAGCATCTTAGGGTAATCTCAATTGAGTGTAGTATCGCGTGTTAACTATTTCCGATAGCTACCGCACTACTAAATAGCCACATGGTTATTGTCTACTAAATCCTCAGTTTCATGGAAACCACAATCGAACAACCTGCTTTCACAACCGAAGTCATTAGACATTAAATCCACAAAGGGTATCTCCACTGATTTGATGGTCTACTGGGACAGCTTATTCGGGATTCACTCCCTGTAAGACCGCCTGTCTCTGCCATCACCTATCTTAGGTATCACTCAAACTTTCCGCATGTGACATCACTCGCATTCCCATTAGTAGAAAAATAAACACAGATATCAAGTAGGAAAAGCGATATATATATATATATATATATATTCATTCCTAAAACTAACATCCTAGACCTCTTAGGAATTCTAGTCTATAATCCTAAACAGATCAAAGACCTCCCCAGCAGAGTCTCCATTTCCCTGTAGCGTGCGATTTTTGTCAGTGACGCGACCACCTTATCGTAGAATTGGTTTCTCCTCACCGCAATGGTAGGAGTGGGGTGTTACTTTCTAAATTCTTATTTATCCCGTGAAGCTGGAAAGGAAAGGGAAATTATCTAAAACTAACCTTGCACGCGAATGTTTAACTTAACAAATGCCTAAGAGATTCGGGGAGTCCGGGGTCAGGTTATACAATGGGGAGTTGTTAATTACCCATCCTATATGTGGTTATCCACAGGTTGTTAGATTTAGGTTCTGCTTTGTACTTGATGGTGTTTATCTGTTGATGGGTTGGGAAAGTTTCTTTTTTGGGAGATGTTTGAGAGAGAGAGTTTTTGTTGATTTTGATTTTTCTGAGGTTTTTGATAAGGTACTGGACCTAAAGTTTTTGATTGGTATGCTCGCTAAGATTTCACAATCTTATGCCTACGTATTCCCGTTTAAAGAAACAGGTAAATCAGAGCAATCGTAGTTCCTTCTATTCTAGGGGAGGAAAAGATGTTTTGGTGTCTTGTTCAAAGCCCAAGATTGAAGCTAAAAGGTTTATTTGTGTCTTGTTCAAAGCCCAAGATTGAAGGTAAAAGGTTTGACTGAGAGAGAACTTGTCATCTCTAAAGGGAGACATCTCGTCTATTTATCACAGTTGTTGGGTGACTGTTTATAAAGGAGGGTTACTTTAACTGGGATATGAGAATCCAGCAATGCCATAATTTCCTTTATAGGGGTGTTGTCCTAAAGGAGAAAACTTTAACTCAGTGTAGAGCAATGCCATTTTTCCTTTGGAATTTCTCATGCTAAGAGAGGGACAGTGGCGTGGATGTAAATAATCCAGAGGCTTGCCACTTACAGCAGTTAGGTGGAAGAAAGGGTTTTACCAGGATAAGAGATGGACTACAGCTTGGATATTTGAATCAACAAGTGTGCCACTAACAGCTGTTATCTGGGATTAGGGTTTGTTTTGATTTATCTGTTGTGATATGTAATAACACAGAGAAATGTCTTCCTACAGAGAGATTTTGATTTCCTCCAAAGGGATATTGATTTTTGTGTGCCTTGATCAAAGCCCAAGGTTGAAGCTAAGAGGTTGATTGACTTCACTGGGGAAGTCCTTATACAAAGCCTAAGAGGAGGCTAGCAAAGACTGACTTAACAAGAGAGTGTTTATCTGTCTTGTACAAAGCCCAAGATTGAGGCTAAAAGGGTTGATGGCTAAAAGGGTTCATTCATGGGATGATTTAAAAATCATTTGAATTTTGCAAAACCAAGAGAAAGAAATATTTTTAATGTTTAAAAACAAATAAAATATAATTCTTTACAAAAATATTAAATATATGAAATAAATAATATTTTTGTGAAATTTCCATGGAATAAACTATTTTAACATTTTTGAGAATTTTCAAAAAAAGAACCAATAAAAAATAATTAAAATTGAGAGAGAAATTAATTTTTGAATTAATTAATAAAAAACCACAAAATATTAAAAATAGCAAAAATATGGAAAATGGCAAAATGGTGTGGGTGGGGTTTGAACCCACGACCTTGGCAACAAACACACATGTGCGCTACCACTGGGGTGGTGATACATCCGTGTATCAAAATCACCCCATTAATTCATAAGGCATGCCTTTTTTCTAGGCCTGGTCTAGGCAAGGCAAGGCATGCTTTTGGGCAATTTACGTGAAGTCTCTAACTTTCTCATTTCTCCATGGATTGGGACAAAATTTAGGTGTATCTGCCCTAGAATTTCATGAGGAATCCAATGGTGCCCTTGGAATTTTCATAAAATGTTTCCACCTCAAAATCCGATAGTGATTTCACAATAGGCCTATTTTTGCATGTTCTATGTTATCTCATGGTACAGGCAAGAATTACATGGCAAATTGGTTCAAACACAACATATACAACATGTATGAGATGTTTATGATCAATGGACATCAGAGGAATGCGTAATTTTAAGAGTTCAAGTTGTCATGCACTTACCTCTTGGAGCTTTTTGTGCTATCTGCCAAGTTTCTTGTGCCAGAAGTAATTTGATGCTTTGGACACTCTCATTTGATCCCTTAGAAGCTTTTAGAATGATTAGAACCAGCTGGAATCCTCAGGAATAAGTTATGGCACTTTCTTGCAAAAGGGGCAAAAGTGACCAATATGGAAACTCTCTTAAATGGTGTTCCAGATGAGGGGAACCATTTGGGACAGTTTGAGGATGATATTTGGAGTGTGTTTGAGGCTTTGTTTGGTTTTGGAAGTGACTGAATCAAGACATGGCTTGAAAAATGCAGAAAAGTCCAATTTTGAGGTTTTGAAAATGAACTTTGTGATTTTGGTGTTTCAGGTCACAAGTGAGTGTTTAAACATCTTAGATACAATATATTAGAGGTTTTTGGATCATGAGCTATGGTGGAATTTCTCTCTAACTCAAAAATTCAGAGATACCTTGCAAAAGAAGGCATTGTGGCCTAAAGAAAGAGATTTTGAGGAAAGCAAGTGTTGTAGTGCTTTGGTGTACTCAAACTGAGCACAAATGAGCTCTATTTATAGTAGAGCAAGTTTGTTTTGCAAGCAATAGTGAATGGCAGCTGGTACAGGTTTGTGGCCAATGTGGATCAAAAGGAATCTCAAGTCTCCTCTAGCCATTGACTTGAGGTTAGGGCACAGGCCTATGGTCCTTTAATTCAGAGCTTATTCTTAACTCATTCAGTTAGTAATGTGTTAGTCCATGCCACCTTGGTGTATTCATTAAAGGCATTGCAACAAAATTGGAGTCTTAGCACCTTTTTAGCCTTTTTAGGTTTATTATGGCTAAGTGTAGATTCTTGGACTTTGGAGGCTTGGGGATCAGATCATCCTCCTTTTGTTTTATCCTTATATGTATCCAAATGGATCACAAGGCTTGGAGTTGCTCAATTTTGCCAAATCGAGCAAAATGCCAAAATCTGCCAAAATTTGCCTTGTCCAAGACAGTTGGAAATGGTGATTTTGAGGGATTCATATCTCCCTGCTCAGGTTGAGTTATGGGAGGCTCTTGTGCTTTTTAGAAAGCCCTCATATGATACAAAACATGTGTGATCATAGTTTGTTTTGAAACTATTTGGATCCCATTGAAAAATCCTCATGAACATTGATGTTCAAGGTTGGTAACTTAGGCAGATTTTCACTAAGTGTTGGAAAAAATGTCATTTTCATGTTTTTGTCATTTTGATCACTCCATAACTTAAAATCCATAAAGAATTGGAGTTGGAGGTAGTTGAAGCTTTTGTAGAGTGTAGCAAGAACTACAAATCCAGCTTTGGATCACCCAAAATGGTTGCTTGGATCTCAAGATATGGTCCTTGGAAGTTGGTACCAAAACCACTTTTATCCCATAACTTAGAAAAAGTTTGGTTTCTTAAGGTTGCCCCTTTTGCAAGAAACCTCACTTTTATTGATTTTTCTTGATGAATGATGATCAATATCATACATTAACATTATTTTTGACTTAGGAGAACCATATTTGTGAAAAATTTCAAAAAGTGAAACTTGATTTTGTGCACAGTTGACTTTTTATCGGATGAAATCCAAACTGTGCGATCCTTTGTGAAATCAAGTCCTTGATCTAAATCAAACCTAATGGATGGATTCCATAGGTGATATAGGGTGTATTGAATCATGTCCCAAGGTTTGGGAGCATGTCCTGGTCAAAAGTCAAAGGTACAGTTGACTTTTCCCTTCAAAACCCTAATTATGGTCTAGATGAAATTGAAGCTTATGAATCAAGGTTCTTGAATTAATCCATTGTTGCAAATGGATCAATGTAGTGTATTTGAAGTCCTCAAATCATGTCTTGAGGTCTTAGCTCATGCTTTGCCTCAAAAGTCAACTTAGGGGTGAATTAGGTCAAGAAACCCTAATTCCTGATTTTTTATGAATGCATCCCCTAATTCCCTTGGAGTATCTTGGGTTGTGCTTTGAAACATTGGCTCATGCCCAGAGGAAAGATTTCATCTAGAGGCCTCAGTCGATCAAAACCCTAATTTGGTGACATTAGGGATCTTGAGGCTTGATCCACTTGGAATGTTGCAACTTTGTGCTTGATTCTTGATGTGGGAGTCCTCTTGATCCCTTATGGGTGTTTAAGAGGTTAGACAAGTTGAAGATCATGCCATTCCTTGATTGATCCTTTGTCTAAGTGCTCTGAGAGGGCTTTAAACCCTAATTCTTGATTGTGGTGAATGCTCAACCATCTTTGAGGAGATTGATGACGCATGAAAGTACATCCATATTGTGGTTATGATATTGCACAATGATGGGAAATCTTGGTGGTCAAAATTTGGGGTATGACACTACTCAATGACTTTCTATTTAGAGCCCCTCCCCCTCAATAGGAGAACCTACTCACTTTCTTCTCAGCCACAAAACTAGTGATATGGGCAAACAAATACTAAACTCTAGTGATCAACTTCAATCTTCACATGATGAATGAATGTTGAATATTAGAACTCAACTAGACAAACATTTTATGAAAAGTTACTAAAATATAGAGGTGTACATAATAATGTTGATTACAACTCAACTAGACAAACCTTCTACGCCAAGTTACTAAATTATAGAGGCGTACATAAAATATTCTACACTAACCCTATTAGGGAATTAACGTTGAATACATGAAACAAATCCTAACATTCTAAAATCTTCAATGTGATTGCTTTCTTTCCAATGTAGGGTTGAGCTCCTTATATAGAAAATTAACTTTGGGTTTTGCCCCTTGGATAATATCTTTAATTTTGTCCAAAATTAATGAATAATTTGTTGGATATTTGAGTTGCTTCTTGAATATCTCCAACAAGATATGATTTGTTTTAATTTAAATACAAATTTTAATATTCATTTAAATCTGAATTAATCTTCATCCAGTTGTCGAAAAAATCACCTAATCATATTCTTAAGCTTATATGTATTAGAGATAAGCACCAGCAACAGTAGAAGTCAGAAGAATAAACATTTAGATGCTTCCAAAAAATTCATTCAGTTGCTCCAAACCAAATACTCAATCATGTAATCATTCACAGACTTAGTCATGCATGAATCTAGTATCACATAGTTAGTAGCATATAACATATAATACTATGCAATAATTCACATACTTAGTCATGCACATAAAATCAGTTAGTAGTTGATATCAAAATATCAATGAATACTACTAACACAGATATATCTATATTCACAAATACTAGGACCCTGACCAAATATTCTGCCTGATGCTCCTGAATGGAGCACAATATTAGCACTTTTCCAGACGGGGTAGTACTAAACAATCACCAGGTTTATATGCACACAACAGATACACCACTTCATCTCATTACACCCTTTTTTCCATAATTTAGCAAAGGGTTATTCTTACAACAAAGACAATATGCATAGAGAATAACATACACAAGATCAGTCATGCAAGGGTTATGTTAGGGCATACACACCCAAAAACATGAGAAACAACCAATACAACATCTAAAGATACACAAGCATTATATCAATTTTAATAGTACATAAGCTAAAATAGGCTAAAGGGCCTTTACATATCCAAACAAAATAATATTCCCACAAACAAAGGTCAAGTCAACAAAGATAGGACCAAGAAATATACAGGAAGAAATATCCAAACTTAAGCTCCTTAGAACAAAATCTAATTTAGGTTGTCTTCATCTAACTCGAAATCACTTGAGTCACTTGATTCCATCAGCTGTGCAACTACAACCTCTATCCTTCTTATATTTTTAGAATGCATATTTAAGAGCATTATCTTCTTAGGGCTGGATCTTCCACCAGAAGGTTCAATAATGGTGATGTTATTCCTAACAACTCCAACTTCCTTGGCCTTATTTAACCATGATTCCAGCTTATTTGTAACATCCTTGAGAACCTCAATTTCTTTAATAGGTGCGCTCCAACCATAAGAATCATCAGAATGTTGATTCATGTTGAAATGAAGAGAGAGATCTGTATTTCGATAATAGAGTAAAGCAAGACGTCTGACAGTCCAGTTATACCACACTTAAGATACCAAAGTAATCCACCTTAAATTATGTGCCAAAGTGGTCTTATGGGAGAGAAACATTTTTTGTCTCTTGGAACAACTCCCTAGCATTGATTGCTATTAAATCTCTTAAATGCATACCCATTTTTCAAAGTTGACTGCATTTAATGACTTAATGTTAGAGACAAATATCATAACATTTTGTCTCACATTACACATCTTCAACATCTGTTTCACCTAGTGCAGTTTCTTACCACTGCATCCAGCAGTAGAGAATTTAGCTTCATTAGAATGTATGCTTACATTAATTCATTCCTTGATGTCCCAGGATATGATGTTGTTGGCAATAAGAGAACATCTATTAGATGTACTCATTATGTTATACTAGTGACTTTACATGATGAATCACCTGTCAATCACGTAGACTTCCTTCAATAGTTGTAACATTTCCTTGAATGTCAAAACTCCTTTTGGAATTTCCTTTTCAAGACATATCCTTTTATGATACAACGACATACTCTTCAACAGACTTCTTGCAGCTTATAAAGGAGCTTTGAGGGAGAGAATCTCTTTATCATTCAACTGTCTCTGGATGTTAGACCTTCTGAATAAGGTATTTGCTTCAGCATCATATTTTGATTTGATCATTCTAGTTTCTTCAGGTTGATCATCCTTCCTTTGCAACTCAGTCTTCAACATGTTTGTCACATCTTGGGCAGCGTCTTCCTTATCAACCTTGATGACATTCTTGAGCATTATTTCACTCCACCATAGTTAAGTGCAACTTCTTCCTTGGAAGTCACTTGAGTAAACCTTCATTTGCTCAACTTGAAAATCAGGAAGGTAGCTCACATCTTCAGTCATGTTGAACTCATAGTCAGTCACTCTTTGTTGAACATATGACATTGTTCTACTTCCCACCATTATGTCTAACAACAGATCCTCGCTATCTCTTAAGATGACACTATTAGAGGGAGCATTCAAGAACCAGTTCACATCTATTTTAGAAGATATCAAGGAAACAACATGTTTCTCACTATCTCCACTTGTGGGCTAATCTTCATCATATTAAGGGGACATGTCATTCTTTGAAGTACAAACTAGAAGAATCCTTTCATTCTTACATAACACTCTATTACTCTGAGTCTTTATATCTTCTAAAGCCTTATCGTGGTTATTATCATTGTTGCCAGTTATAGCATCATCATCCTTAAAATTTTCATGGTTATGACCATAAGCTTCCTTATGCATTTGATATTCAGTCAACATATTAGATAGGATGTCTGACACATCATTATCATCATCGGGATTTCTCAAACGTAAATTATGGGAATCTTCATCATGAAGCATTTTCATAGGCTCAATTTTGAGTGGAACCATATTTAGAATCTCCTCAGCATCTTGATTAGACTTGTCTGATATAAACTCTGGCGCACCAGCTTCCACTTCATCAAGCACCATGACATGTTTTTTATTAGTCATACTTTCATATATATGAGAAGGACATTTATCATAACCACTAATATCCCTTAGCTGAACTACAGTAGGTTATTCAAAGTTAGGAGAACCTCCAGCCTAACCCTCAGTCTTCCCTTATGTGGCACAATCCTTATGAGTTACTTCAGACTCCTGAGATAGATGTTTGACTATCTGTTTGGACATCTTGGTAGACCTTTCACACCATTGTTGTCTTCCTTGTTCTGCACAAGAACTTCTTAACCTTTGACACAATGTTTAGTCTTGTTGAAGTTCATATTCCACCTTTGATCTTCTGGACCTGGAGTTACCAATTTCTCTGAGTCTTTGATTCTTTCCTTTGCTTGATTTCCTTGAGTTGTCTTTTTTATGCGTTGTATTCGCAAGTGCACGAATCGCGTCAGAGTAATATAAAAAGTTATCGTATCCACAGGGACCAAATGTCGATCTAACGATTTCCGTTTGTTACAGTGCTTATCTAAGGCAGTTCAATTCAGGGTTTACTAATGCAGAGGAAAATAAATAAAAGTAAATGACGAGGTAATAAAATTCAGACAAAACAATAGGCTTGAATGTAATTCTCATAACCGATAATATTTCTATATTCATCAACAGAACAACTTACGAGCAATATCTTCTATTTTAAGAAAAGAATTCAATTTAATAGGAACTGTCGCTTTCGCGTAGTTAGAACCAAGTTTACCCTCTAAACTAACCCCTTTATTGTCACTTATAAAAAGGCGCGCATTGCGTTAGAGTCATGGAAAACTTACTTTTAAGAAATACAAATTCTAAACTAAACAGAAAAGTATTTTGACCTGAAATTTCTAAACTAAAGAGGTTCAAAATGAACCAGATTCAAATCCCACTAACGCGTCCGAAAATAGTTTTAAAACCTCTTTTCTAAAGTGTTAAAAAATCCCTACTCAACTGAGCAAAGCGCTTTCGCTGTATTTGATCAGTTGAGAACTAAACAGGTTTACAAATTGTTGGACGACTTTCGATCTTACCCAACATTGCTTTTAGGAACAGAAAACTTATGTTAAAGAAAACTTTCGATCTTTATATAAGATGCATTTCTCACCAGCTGTTAAGTAATCAAAATTTAAGGTTCTGATGGCCCAATATGCCTTGTGTTCCAATTCAAAGGGTAAGTGACATGATTTTCCGTAAACTAGTTGGTAAGGGGTTGTTCCAATGGGAGTTTTATAGGCTGTCCTGTAGGCCCACAGTGCTTCTGAAAGCTTCTGTGACCAATCCTTTATGGATATCGAGACAGTTTTTTCTAAGATATGCTTGATTTCTCTATTGGATACTTCTACTTGCCCACTGGTTTTCGGGTGGTAAGGTGTGGCTACTCTATGTTTAACTCCATACTTCCTCAATAGTTTGTCAAGAATCCTAGATATAAAATGTGATCCTCCATCACTTATGACTAGTCTGGGAACTCCGAATCTAGGGAATATATTCTGCTTGAACATCTTAATCACCAATCGAGTGTCGTTTGTGGGTGCAGCTATAGCTTCAATCCACTTGGACACGTAATCGACAGCGACCAAAATATATTTGTTTCCTAAGGATGACGAAAAAGGTCCCATAAAGTCGATTCCCCAAACATCAAAAAGTTCTACTTCTTGAATGTTTCTTAATGGCATTTCATTTCTCCTCGAGATGTTTCCGGAGCATTGACACGGGTCACACTTGGTTATATATGTATGAACATCACGCCATATAGTTGGCCAATAAAGACAAGCTTGTAAGATTTTAGCGTGAGTCTTAGATGTGCTTGCGTGTCCTCCGTAGGGTGCTGAGTGACAATGTTCTATGATATGGTGCACTTCTTCCTCTGGAACACACCGACGAAAGATTCCGTCAGTGCCTCTCTTAAAGAGGAGTGGTTCATCCCAATAGAAATGTTTAACGTCATTGAAGAACTTCTTTTTCTGCTGATAACTGAGGTCAGGAGGTATTATATCTGCAGCAAGATAGTTAACAAAATCTGCATACCAAGGTACATTATTTACCGCTAAGGATTTTTCAGAATCTTCTAGGGTTTCTAAACTTATATCTCCAATGGCATCTAGCTTAGCGATTAACCTGTCATAAGCAAAGTCATCATTTATGGGTACTACATCAGGTTTCAAGAACTCAAGCCTGGAAAGGTGATCGGCAACTACATTCTCGGTGCCTTTCTTATCTCTGATATCAAGATCAAATTCTTGCAATAAAAGTATCCACCGGAGTAACCTAGGTTTAGCATCCTTTTTATTCAAAAGGTATCGGATGGCGGCATGATCAGTGTAAACAATTATTTTGGCTCCCACCAAATAGGATCTAAATTTGTCTATGGCGAAAACTACGGCTAGGAGTTCTTTTTCTGTGGTTGCATAGTTTAGCTGAGCGGCATCCATAGTTCTACTGGCGTAGTAAATCACATGTAACTTCTTATCAGATCTTTGCCCTAGCACTGCTCCTACAGCGTAATCACTAGCATCACACATGATTTCAAAAGGTTTTGTCCAATCTGGTGGTTGCATAATGGGTGCTGAAATTAAAGCTTGTTTTAAAAGGTTGAATGCTTTGTTGCATTTTTCATCAAAAATGAACTCGGCATCTTTCATCAGAAGACCTGTCAAAGGTTTAGTGATCTTAGAGAAGTTTTTAATGAAACGCCGGTAAAATCCGGCATGTCCGAGAAAACTTCAAACTTCTCTAATTGTTTTGGGTGGTTTAAGATTCTCTATCACCTCGATCTTAGCTTTATCAACTTCAATGCCTTTTTCAGAAACGATATGTCCTAGAACTATACCTTCAGTGACCATGAAGTGACATTTCTCCCAATTTAATACCAGGTTTACTTCGACACATCTCTTCAAGATCTTTTCAAGGTTGACTAGACAGTTATTGAAATCAAATCTGCAGACTGAGAAATCGTCCATGAATACTTCCATAATTCCATCAAGATAATCAGCGAAGATTGACATCATGCAACGCTAAAAAGTTGTTGGGGCATTACAGAGTCCGAAAGGCATACGTCTATAGGCAAAAGTTCCATATGGGCATGTGAAGGTTGTTTTCTCTTGGTCATCAGGGTGTATAGGAATTTGGAAAAAACCTGAATATCCGTCGAGGTAACAGAAGTAGGAATATCTAGCTAGACGTTCCAACATCTGATCTATAAAAGGTAATGGGAAATGGTCTTTCCTAGTGGCTTTGTTTAATTTTCTGTAATCTATGCACATACGCCAACCTCCTTCTATCCGTTTTGTAACGTGCTCACCTTTTTCGTTTTGAACCACGGTGATGTCTCCCTTTTTAGGTACTACATGCACAGGGCTTACCCATTTACTGTCCGAGATCTGATATATTATCCCTGCTTCCAACAACTTAAGAACTTCCTTCTTAACTACCTCACTCATTATAGGGTTAATCCTCCTTTGGTGTTCTCTCGAAGGTTTAGCATCTTCCTCAAGTGAAATCCGGTGCATGCACACGGATGGACTTATTCCTTTAAGATCTGAGATGTTGTACCCTAGTGCTGAGGGATATCTTCGCAAGACATCTAAGAGTTGGTTTGTTTCATTTTGGTTCAGAACGGCACTGACTATAACTGGTCTGTCCATTTCTTTGTCTAAAAACTCATATCTTAGATTTTTGGGTAATTCTTTTAATTCTAAGGTTGGTTTGCTGGGGCTTTGTATAGGATCTGGAGTTAAGGATAGACATTCAAAAAGGCTGTCATCTATGTAGGGTTCCATACTGTCATCATCTTTCTCAATGGGCGTTGAAGGTAGTTTTATTCTTTCTATTGGCTCTTCCTGATTAAGTTCATGGACACATTCATCAATAACATCAACTGCATAACATGCATCTCCTATTACTGGTGCCGCGAGAAACTTTGCTAGGACAAACTCTATTTTTTCGTTACCCACCTCAAAAGTCAATTTTCCTTTCTTGACATCTATTATGGCTCCTGCAGTTGATAGGAAGGGTCTACCTAGGAGGATTGGGATATCTTTATCTTCTTTGATGTCCATTACGACGAAGTCGGTGGGAATGAACAACTTGCCTATTCTAACTGGGACGTCTTCTAATACGCCTATAGGGTATTTTATAGATCTGTCAGCTAATTTGAGAGACATCTTAGTAGGTTGCAAATCTCCTAGTTTCAATCGTTCACAAACTGCAAGGGGCATTAGGCTTACACTGGCTCCTAAGTCCAGAAAGGCTTTATCTATGACATGATTCCCCAAAATACAAGGTATGGAGAAATTCCCCGGATCTTTGTCTTTTTTAGCAAGTTTGTTCTCGGAAATGGAATTACACTCCACTGGTTTTGGATCGTCAAGTCTACGTTTATTGGTGAGGAAGTCCTTCAGGAATTTAGTATAAGATGGTATTTGGGTGATGGCTTCTGTAAAAGGAATCTCTACATGAAGTTTTTCTATAACTTTAACAAACTTTTGGAATTGCTCATTGATCTTAGTTTGTTTGAGTCTTTGTGGATAGGGAATTGGTGGTTTGTATGGTTGAGGGGGTGCTGAAGCTTTGTCCGTAACTTCTCCTTTATCTCTGTCTTTTGGTTTCTCAATCTCTACGGGCTCCTCACCTTCGGGGGTAGCATCCTTTTTGGAAACTTCGGAGTCACTCAATGTTGGGTTTTTAGGCCCTTCATAAGTGGTTCCACTTCGCAAGGTAACAGCGTTAGCTTGCCCTCGAGGGTCTGTTGAGGTTGTCGGGGAAATTGTCCTCCAAAAGTAGTTTGGGGTGCTTGCTTTAAGGCTACCTGAGAGATCTGGGTTTCAAGCATTTTGCTGTGGGTGGCCATTTGATCCATTTTGGTTCCTAGTTGGGTAAGCAGCTCATTCACATGAATATTCTGATTTAGGAACTCTTTGTTTTGCTGGGCTTGTGCTGTCATAAAATCATTTAGCACTTTCTCAATATTTGGCTTAGGTGGCACTGCTTGCATAGGTTGGTTTTGTCTAGGTGCTTGATTGTTGGTTGATCTCGGAGGTGCTTGGTTTTGGGTAGGGTTATTGTTTTTGTAGGAAAAATTAGGGTGATTTCTCCATCCAGGGTTGTAAGTATTTGAGAACAGGTTTCCTTGGGCATAGTTGACTGGGTCTGGGTTAGTCTCATTTAACAGATGGCAGTCAGCTAATTGATGACCTTTAGTACCACAAAGTTCACAATCCGACACTACTGCTGCTGCAGCGGTAGGTTGGGCGTACATTTGATCGATCTTGAGGGCCATAGCATCCATTTTGGCTTGCATCATGTCTATAGAGCTTACCTCATGTTTACCTCCTTGGGCTTCTTTCTTTTCCACTGTTGCTCTTTCGTTTCCCCATTGATGATGGTTTTGAGCCATATCTTCAATGAGACTACAAGCGTCAGGATATGGTTTGTTCATCAGGGCACCGCCAGCGGCAGCGTCGATGGACATCTTTGTGTTATAATGAAGTCCGTGGTAAAAGGTATGTATAATCAACCATTGCTCCAAACCGTGGTGTGGACAAGCCCTTAGAAGGTCTTTATACCTTTCCCAAGCTTCAAATAGTGATTCTCCTTGGTTTTGGGTAAATCTTGTTATTTGGTTTCGGAGAACGGCTGTTTTGCTTGGGGGAAAGTATCTAGCAAGGAATGTTCTCCTAAGGTCTTCCCATGTTGTTATAGAATTGGCTGGAAGGGAATCTAACCAAGTTAGGGCTTTGTCTCTAAGGGAAAAGGGAAATAGTCTTAAACGAATCGCCTCAGGACTAGCACCATTGGTCTTAAAGGTGTTTGACAACTGGACAAAGGTTTTTAGATGTTGGTTTGGGTTTTCAGATGGTAGTCCTGCGAATTGGTTTTGTTGAACTAGTTGTAATAGGGACGGTTTTAGTTCAAAATTATTGGCAGGTATGGTAGGGTTAACTATACTAGAGCTCGGTTCTTCGTCAGCAGGCTGAGCGAATTCCTTAAGGGGTCTTTGGTTACGATCTTCGGCCATAGCTTGCTTAATTCGACGAAGCCAAAGTCGTGCGCGAGCGTAACGTTTTGGTTCCACTAAAGGATCTATTACACTACTGGAGCTGCGAGATCTTCGCATCGACCAGTTCGTGCGGCCCTAGTCTAAACGGTGATAACAAACGAAATTTGAAATTCGGCGAAATTGTTCCCCGGCAACGGCGCCAAAAACTTGATGCGTTGTATTCACAAGTAAACGAATCGCGTCAGAGTAATATAAAAAGTTATCGTATCCACAGGGACCAAATGTCGATCTAACGATTTCCGTTTGTTACAGTGCTTATCTAAGGCAGTTCAATTCAGGGTTTACTAATGCAGAGGAAAATAAATAAAAGTAAATGACGAGGTAATAAAATTCAGACAAAACAATAGGCTTGAATGTAATTCTCATAACCGATAATATTTCTATATTCATCAAAAGAACTACTTACGGGCAATATCTACTATTTTAAGAAAAGAATTCAATTTAACAGGAACTGTCGCTTTCGCGTAGTCAAAACCAAGTTTACCTTCTAAACTAACCCCTTTATTGTCACTTATAAAAAGGTGCGCATTGCGTTAGAGTCATGGAAAACTTACTTTTAAGAAATGCAAATTCTAAACTAAACAGAAAAGTATTTTGACCTGAAATTTCTAAACTAAAGAGGTTCAAAATGAACCAGATTCTAATCCCACTAACGCGTCCGAAAATAGTTTTAAAACCTCTTTTCTAAAGTGTTAAAAAATCCCTACTCAACTGAGCAAAGCACTTTCGCTGTATTTGATCAGTTGAGAACTAAACAGGTTTACAAATTGTTGGACAGCTTTCGATCTTACCCAACATTGCTTTTAGGAACAGAAAACTTGTGTTGAAGATTAAAACAGCCCTTAAGTATTTCTATTAACACATAGACGTATTACGGTGGTTATGGTCTTTACATTCTTACCTATCTAAAACATATCCAGCCATGGTAGTAACAACAGTCATGTTAATTCTTATCATGTATGGAATTAAGTCTTTTGAAAAGTAAAGTATTGAAAAGTAAGGCAAGACAATAAATAAACAAAATAAAGCAAGTGCGAGAAATAAATGAAAGTAAATGCGATTAAAATAAAACCTGCTCCAAAGCGGAGTCTTTAAATCTGGTACAATGCACGGAAAATAAAATGCTCCAACTTGATTACAAACACTCCAAGACTTGATTACAAACTCGATCACACATAGTGCAATAACTCCTCGATGTGAGAAGATTACCGCTTTACAAGAGTGAAATTAATGCCTAGGGTGAAGTAAACTAAGATTGGATGATCCTAAAGTTCGAGTTCTACAAGTATTTATAGGCAAAGTTGGCGTGGTGTAAGGACAAAAACGACCTTGGTTTGAAAATGGGCGGGAACACAATTTGCCTGGTCGCGCCCGCGACAGGACCATCGCGCCCGCGACAAGAAGAAAGTAGCAAAGGAGAGTGCTGATCGTGGGAACGTGACAGTTGATTTGAGGAGATCATGGGACACATCGTCGCCTACCCTGGGGCGTCCGCGACAAGAGAAGCGACAAGAGCAATTTGCTGCCAAACTAGAATTCTTGCTCCTTTTGCATCCTTTTCCGTCTGGGACCTCGATTTTAATGAAAACCTGAAAACAAAGGAAAACATAACAATAACAAAGCATAAAAATAGAAAAACAACTAATATGCATGTGAAATCAGAGTCGAAAATACAGTACAATTTAGTGTCATCATATTTCTCTAGCCATGCGCCTGTTACCCTCACTAATAAAATATCAATTTTTACTTGAGGAACCTTTGTGTCTTATGGAGCCAGTTGAAAAAGTATTAAGATTCCACCTCTTCTTAGCATGAACTTCCTTGCATCTTCTAATGTTTATCTTTAACCATTCGAAGCAATAAGGCTTTGTATGTCCAAATTTTCCACAGTGCTGACATATTAGAGGCTGTTTCTTGCTCTTTCTATGATGGGATCCCACATGTTGAGCACAATGTTGTGACATGTGATCTAACTTCAGAATTTCAGTCTTCATTTCAGAAATAGCAACCTCGTTGGGGGGGGGGGGGGGGAATCTTCTTGTTCACATCTTTCATGCCCGCCCCCTTCATTGGTTCTTTTCACATCCTTGGTCATTTCTCCACACTCTAATTTTTCATCAGGTAAGCTTGAATTCTTTAACTTCCTTTCAAGAGGAATCAAGTCTCCTAGATTAGAGTTTAGAGAAGAGACCTATTGTAGTACCCTAAATTTTGACCAGGGGTTTGTTACTATTTTTGGATTTTTTTGTACTTCCAGGGGTGTTAGTTGGATGTTAATGGGCTCCTGAAATTGCTAATACTTTTGGGTCCACTTTGGAATTGGGCTAGTATAAAGGGTTTTTATTGTTGGTTTTATTTAGTGGGGGGGGGGGGGTAGTTCATTTTTTTATGATTTGTCAGGCTTTATTTATTTTAGAGATATCTATTTTAGAGTTAATCACTTTTTAAGAAGAAGAATAATACATATATATTTTGGTATTGGTCATTGCTTTTGGTTTATTTGTTTCGAGATTAAATGTTTAATTTGCTGCTTTAAATTAGTTTAAAAAGGTCTCTTAAAATTATTTGAAACATTTCGCAATAGGTCTGAGTTAGAAATTAAGTATATCATTTAGGATTAATTTTTAGAGTGTATCATTAATTATTAATTAGGGATAGTTTTATGATATTATTAACGGAAGAATTAGAATTTAGGGGGCCGGTTGTGATTTATATTTTTTTTTTACTCTCAGTTTTTTTATCATTAATATTATTATTTGTGTCTTCGGTCAAACTGTTGACCCAATGGGTCGTCTTTTTCCTCATAAGCAAACCCTAGTTTGCGCAGAATTAGGAAATTAAAATCAAAGCAAATCAAATCATTTTATTAAAATCTCAATCAAATCGTACAATAAAAATCCATTAATTTACAATTGGTATCAATCAAATAACCCTAAGTCTAAAAATCAATCAAAATAAAATTAGATCAAATCGGATCAAAATCAAATTTGTTTACATCAAAAATTTCTAAATCTAAATCTAAAATTTAATTTCTAAAACCTAAATCTAAACTATATAAACTAAGAGTTAAATCCAAAAAAGAGGAGAAAAAACCCTAAGCAAAAAAATCTGCATCTGCGCTTCCACACCCATCACTCATAGCTCACGATTTTCTTATATAGGGACTTAGGGTTCATCATTAGAACCCTAATTTCCCTGTGAGCTCGAACCCACCTGCGAACAAAGAAAAAGGAGAGGGATTAGAAGAGAAAAAAAAACAACCAAAGTATACGACCAGATTCACGGCGTGGACGGTAAGTAGAAAAAAAACTTAGCTTTGTTTGGATCGTTGTTCCGATTGTTGTTGTTATGTGCGATTTTGGGTTTTTCTGGGAAATTAGGGTTAGGGCTCATAAGGTGTAGGTTAGGGTTCTTGAAATTTCTGGGTTTAGGTTGAATTAGGGTTAGGGTTCATGGGGTAGAGGGTTAGGGTTCTTGAAAATTCTGGCTTAAACGGGTTAGGGTTCATCAAAAGGAGAGTTAGGGTTCATGGGGTTAGGGTTTACACGCTTAGGGTTCTAAGGATTCTTACGAACCCTAAAGAACTTGGTTGGGTTTCTGGGTTTTACGGTGGAGTTTAGGGTGGCAAGCGGTGGTCAGAGAGGTTTTGGGGTGGTGGCCGGAAGAGAAAAGATGGAGAGAGGCGAGAGCAAAAGAGAGAGTAGAGTGAGAGAGAGAAGAGAAGAGGGAGAAAGAAGAGTGAAAATGAGAGGGATCTGAGAGGGAATGGGATAAATACTCCCTCTGTAAGGCCGTGGATGGACGCCAAGTGGCGTCTCCCTCGCTCTTGGATCTGTTGACTGGGACGGTCAGCTAGCCAATCACATGCACGCTTGCCCACGGTGAACTTGTGTTGACTATACATCGTAGCCGTCTATCTGGTGTACTTGGACCAGTCAGCGAAATCAATGGATGATGTTAGGAGTACTGAGAGCCATAGGATTTGGATCGTACGATGCAAGGAGAGCCAACCGCTGACTCCCTCCCACGGTGGCCCTTTTTTTATTTATTTTTTCAAGTTTTGGATTTAAGTGATTGGGCCTTGCGCCCTAATCACTATCAGCACCCCCCAGAAGCCCATGGGCCCTTTCAATAGCAAATACACCCCTCCTGGTTTTATTATTTTATTTAATTAACTTAAGATTATTAACAGTTAAATTATTTTTCTTAATTTGAATTGTTAATATAGGGTCTTCTTTTAGTTTTCTACAATTAAACTAATGCCTTAATTTAAATTGTAAAAATGAGTTTTAGTTTTTAACAATTAAATTAATTCCTTAATTTAAGTTGTTAAGATAGGTTTTTAATTTAAATTGTAAAATAGGTTTTTTAGTTTTTTTACAATTAAATTAATTCCTTAATTTAAGTTGTTAAGATAGGTTTTTTAATTTAAATTGTAAAATAGGTTTTTTTAGTTTTTAACAATTAAATTAATTCCTTAATTTAATTTGTTAAAATAGGGTTTTCTTGGGTTTTTTTATTTAGTTATTTGATTTATTAAATTTCGCTTAGAATTTTGTTTTATCAAATGATTTAAGTTAATTGTTGAATTAAGGTTTAGGGAATAGGCTTTTAAGGACTTTGTATGATAAAATGAATAATTAATTCCTTTTATATTTTCTTAATAAAGAATTTATTTTTTAGGTTTTTTATTTCAAGGAAATCATTTTTAAAAAAAAAAAGAAAGGGATAAATATTGGGTTTTGGGAGAAATGAATAAATTTAATTTCTTTTTTTTTTTGAGGATAAAAACTACTTTTAATTTGTTTAGGGATTATTTTGGGAATTTGAAATTATTGGGATATAAACTTTTGTTTTTTGGCCTAACTGTTTTTGGCTTTTATTTCCTTTTCTCTGTAAAAAATTAGAAATGTATTCTCTAAAAGATATCTAAGGGTTTTTTTTAGGGATTTTAACTTGGGATAAACCTCTTGGTCCGAGAGCCTAAATAAAGGATGGGATCAGGGATAGAACTCTTGATATCCGAGAGTATAAATAAAAGGATTAAGGGATAAAACTCTCCGTCCGAGAGTATAAATAATGGATAGGGTTTTAAGGGATAGAACTCCTCATCTAGGAGTATAAACACTAGATTTAAGGGATAGAACTCTTTATCCAAGAGTATAAATAGTGGATTGGGGTTTAGAGTTAGGTTTTAGGATTAGGAATAGGATTAGGGGGTAGGAATAGGGGAGGTGAACTACGGTTACTCTGATCCTTCAAAATGAGGGTACGTAGGCATAGGGTTGTGAACCCTAGCGAGTATAATTAATAAAAAACTTAGGTTTCTTTTGTAAATAAATCATTTAGACAAACAAATAAGCATACCCTAAAATCTAAGGAAGATCCCATTTAAACAAACAAACAAGCATACCCTAAAATCATTTATATATTTATTTATTATATTTAACCCTTGTGTTGTTTATTTCTTTTTTGTCATCATGCAAGGGATTGGGGCAAACAAAAAAAAAAGTGTGAAGCTAAAGCCCAAAGCTTGGAGGATAACCCTAGAACTTAACGTGGAACGGAAATGTTTTTGGTGGGTATGCGACATCCCCAACAATGAATTGATGCCACACTCAGAATAGATCCTTCCAAAGTTATCCTCACGAAAGGGCTAGCCCCTGATGTAGTGGATGATTTGGATGTGATCCGAGACTCTAAGAACCTTTAACCTACCCCACACCAATCTATGGAGACCCTATGTATTCAACCCTCAAGGGCTGTTACTAGGCTCCTACCCCAAATGAGACTTATCCCGAAGGATTACCGTAGGAAGGCTTGCTCCTTCTCATGGTAAAACAAGGGTATAGTCTGAACATGTTGGGGTCGTTATGCTGTCCAAATTTTTATAACCTACATGTGAGGGGATGGGGTAGTCTTAACCTAGATCCAGCCTGTTCTAGGGAGCCCACCTTATTAGGGCATGCTTGCACATTACCTTTACCCTAATCAAGATATCATTTGCATTCATCATCCTCATAAATTTTTTTTTGCATTACCATGTCACAGGAATCTTAAACTTATTAAAAAAAAAGGATTAAATCAAAGGCAATGGAACCCGGAAAAAGGAAAACTTTCCCAATTAAAATAAGGACATCTGACATAAATGGTCTAAAGACTTATGCTGCAGAGTTACCTAAGGAAAGGAGGAAGCCTATCATACGTAGGTATGGAGATATACTGGATCTTGTTCTTATTCCTATGCAAGAGGAGGGCCTAACTGCCTTGGCCCAATTTTATGATCCTGAGTTAAGGTGCTTTCAATTTAGAGACTTCCAAATGGCTCCCACTCTGGAAGAAGTTCGTAGGATACTTGATCTCCCTAAAATTAATAAGGGTCCATTCAAGGCATTGGGGTATAGTCCTTCATTTAAAGAAATGGCAAGCTGTCTTTATATTCGTGAAGAAAACCTACGAGATAATTTGAAGACTAAAGAAGACTTCCATGGGTTTCCTAAATGGTTCCTAGAAAATAAAGCTAGTCACTTCGCGGCTCGCAAAAATTGGGTAGCCATGGACACCATCATGGTACTACTTAACTTTGGGTTAGTTCTATTCCCAAGTGCTAAGAACTTCATAGATATCACCGCTATCAATCTATTTCTGGCTGTGACTCTTGGAGAAGAAGACTCTTCAACGGCTCTCCTTGCGGATAAATACTTTACTCTTCATTGCAAATTTGAGAAGGGAGGGGCTATGCTATGTTGCCCTCAATTACTGTACAAGTGGTTATGCTCCCATCTAGTGAGGGACATAGGGGATATGAGACAAATGAAAGCTAATGATTGGTCCCAATATCTGGTATCCCTCGTTGGTAATGACATCCTATGGTTCCCTCAAATACTCCAAAGAGATGATGTGATCTTAAGTTGTGGAGATTTTCCAAATGTACCCTTGATTGGTTCAAGAGGGTGCATAAGCTATAACCCTATTTTGGCAATGAGGCAGCTAGGGCATCCCTTGGCCTATAAGCTAGAGGATAGGTTGCTAAAAGGTTTCGTCTTGCAAGGTGTGAATGGAGATCATCCGGACGTCTCGAAAATTGCTCAAGCTTGGAGACAAAATATAAAAGGGAAGAGTAGTTTGAAAAGACCAAGAGAAGAGTCAAGAGTCCCATATCTGCAATGGATGGAAGAAAGAGTAAGGATAGTGAAGCTGCCCTTTACTCTGGATCAGCCTGTTAATCCAAGGGTTCCCCCACCTGCCGCAATCTCCATGGAGGAAAGTGAGAGACTCAAAGACACTATTGCACAATTATAAAAAGAAAAAGAAGAGTGGGAAAGCAAATATTACCAAGCCACTGAAGAGAGTAGTCAGTTAAGAAGGAGTCTCGATGAAGTTATGGAGCAATCAAAGATTAATAAGGGATAGCTCAGATGGAGGAAGAGAAGAAGAAACAAGCTTATGCCGACCTTCAAGTTGTGAGTTCACGCCTCAAAGATCACAAAGAGCAACTAGATAGAGTCTGGCGTTAAAGGGACGAGTGGAGAGACATTTGGATGACGTAAACGTAAAGAGAATTCAAAGAGGGATATGACAGGCGTATCCACCACCTTGAAGCTGAAGTCCAAAGCTTATCTAATGCTCTTCTCGAGAGCAAAAGGCAAGCCCTAGATGCAACTGTGCAATTGAGATCAGCTGAAGAACTTCTTGCCCTACGGCCAGAAGGATGGTTAGAAACTCAAGAGGAGAACCAGGAACTTAGAAGGTTATATGGGGAGCTTCAGGATTCTTACGAAGATCTAAGGGCATGGGCCATTTATGTTGAAGAACATAACCAATAGCTAGAGCAAACTACTAGGGAGGATTTAGAGATCACGGCAAAGTTACGAGAGGACGAGGCATATTATCGAGAAAGGTAACTGAAGTTGGTCTTACTGTCCAACGATCTCATCCACGAGATCCCTCGAAGTTTAAAGGAGGCTGAGTACATGGCTGATATCTTCAAGCTGGTCAAAGAGATTACTGATTTCCTTGCACTTTGTCGTGAGATGGTAGAGGATTTTAGGGCTAGGATTAGGAGGAGGATTTAGCTTTTCTATGTAATGACTTCTTATGTTTGGTTTTGTTACGAATAATTTAAGGGTTTATCCCTAGTTTGGTTTTCCTTATGTAATAAATGGGGCTTCGACCCTAGTACTTTCTTTCCATTAATAAAAGTATTTGCTTTCCATTATCCTTGGCTTTAATCTTAATAAATGAAAAGTTTAAGATTCCTGAAATAAAAATAATTTTTGCATACTCATACATTCATGCATGCATAGCATAATTTAAAAATAAACATCAAACGGAAATCACCTTTTGATATCTTCTCTCAGAATCTTTGCAACAATCTGACTTCTCGACCCAACACCCGTGCTTACCAGAAGAAAGCTATGGAACAAATGGAGCTGAACCACACTACTCTGAAAGGAGATGTGGATGTTGTCAAGGGAAATGTGGAGGAAATGAAGGACAAGATTGATCAGCTGACTCGAGCTATTTAGAATATGATACCAAGAGACACCCAGACTAGTAACCGTAGGAATGCCCCTACCTCTCCTCCCCAATATGAAGATAGCAATCCTCTTTTGGGATTTATGGCTGACTTGGAGCGTGAGGCTTTAGAGGCTAGTAAAGGGAAGGCTAACACTCAACCTCCTGTAGGGTCTGTTCCTCCACCCGAGCACAATGGAGAATCACGACCCATTCAGATACCTATCACTCGTGAGGTCTCTGATGACTGGCACCTCCAATATGGAGAGGAAGGCTCAAGGCAAGTAGGTCGTGAAACCAAACTAGCTGCCATGGAAGGAAGAAAGGAGGATGAAAAGTATAAGATAATTGAGGAACGATTAAGGGTTGTGGAAGGATCCAAGATCTTTGGGATTAATGCCTTAGAAATGTGTTTGGTACCCGACGTGGTCGTGCTTCCTAAGTTTAAGGCGCCTAAGTTCGAGATGTACAAAGGGGTTAGTTGTCCCAAAAGTCACATTCGTATGTTTTCCCGAAAGATGAGGGCACACGCTAAGAACGAAAAGCTGATGATGCATGTTTTCCAAGACAGCCTTAGTGGGTCATCCTTGGACTGGTACATGTAGCTGGAAAGGACCTACATCAAGAACTGGGATGATTTGGCAAGTGCCTTCATAAGGAAATACCAATATAATGTAGACATGGCCCCTAATCGCATGCAATTGCAAAACATGTCTCAGAAAAGGGATGAATCTTTTAAAGAGTATGCCCAAAGATTGAGGGATCTAGCATTTCGTGTGCAACCTCCATTGCGGGAAAACGAGCTAGTAGATACATTCATTGGAACTCTGCAAGGATTGTACTATGAAAAGATGATTGGATCGGTCTCAACAGGATTTGCGGATTTGGTTATCATCGGGGAAAGGATTGAGAATGGATTAAAAAGTGGAAAGATTGGAACACCGTCTTCCAATCAACATAACGACAAAAGGTACTCTGAAAACCGTTCGAAGAAGGAGGTCAATGCCATTTCTACTGATAGGTATACTCAAGTGCCTTATAACCCTTACGTGGTAGCCACGGCCTCTAGCCAAGCGTCTCCTACGCTCCAGATCCAACAGCCAAGGACCCCACCCCCTCAAAATCAGCAACAACAGAAGCATCCCCGAAGGGAACAAAGGAGGCCATGGAAGGACTTTGACCCTATACCCACTACATATACTCAAATCCTGCCAATGTTAATCCAAAAGGGATAGGTAGAAATCAAGCCGTTAGGGCCCCCTCCTACGCCTACTCCTAGAGGATATGACGCTAATGCTAGATGTGATTACCATGTCGGATCGCCAGGGCACACGACTGAAAAGTGTTTAGCTCTCAAATTTAGGCTGCAAGATTTGCTGGATCAGAAGGTTATTAACTTCAGTTATGACACTCCGAATGTAGGAGCTAACCCTTTCCCAGGGCACGCTGGACCAACTGTCGACTCCATTGAGGGACTAGGAGAGGGCGTCCTAATTAGAGGGGTAGAGCAAGTAAAGACCCCTATGACGAAAGTGAGGGAAATATTAATTGGGTACGAGGAGTTTGAAAGGTTGCACGATGACTGTGAGAATTGCGCGATTGATCCCAATAGCTGTAAGAAGATGAAGGAGGTCCTCCAACAACTAATGGACCAAGGGATAGTACAGATTAGGTACTTAAGCAATATGAATGAGGTGGCTGCCTTAGACTCCCAGGGGCAAGTACCTTCTGAGATTCCATATCAGAAAAGAGGAGTCACGACTCCCATTCAAATACCAGTTCCAAGGCCTACACAAGTGCCTATTCAGATACCAGTTCCCAGGCAGGCACAGGCGCCCATCCAAATACCAGTTTCAAGGCCTACACAGGTTCCTATTTAGATAACAATTCTGGTGCCTGCACGAACACCAATTCAGATACATGTTCCTACGCCAGTCAAAGCTCAGGTGCCTGCAGCGTCAGAAGGTCCTATCACGTTCCATGTACCAACGCCATTTCCATATGAAAGCTCCAAGACTGTACCTTGGAAATATGACATCACTGCGTCGGTGGGAGGAGAGACTATAGTGCCGTCACCAGCAGTTACTAACATAGCTGGTATTGGAGGAATGCCGCGTAGTGGAAGGATATACTCATCAGAACAACCCAAGAAGGATATCCCCGAAAGCTCAAAGGGGAAAGAGACCACAAGTACAGGCGAGGGACCGTCCAAGAAGGGTATATCTCAAGAAGACGCCGAGGAATTCTTAAGAATCATAAAGAAAAGTGATTATAGGGTGGTGGACCAACTAAATCAAACACCTTCCAAGATCTCTATTCTGTCCTTGTTGTTATGCTCAGAGGCACATAGGGAATCTCTGCTGAAGGTCCTAAATGAAGCCCATGTCACTAAAGACATATCAGTAATTCAGTTCGACGAGGTAGTCTCCAATATTACCGGCAGCACCTGCCTGGGTTTCAGTAGTGAGGAATTACCTCCCGAGGGGCAAGAACATAACAAGGCCTTATGCATATCAGTCAAATGTCAGGACACTATTCTTTCAAGGGTGCTGGTAGATACAGGGTCTACTCTAAATGTCATGCCTAAGGATACCCTTATGAAATTAACATCTGTAAGGACCTTTATGAAGACCAGTTACCTGATTGTCAGGGCGTTCAACGGTTCAAAAAGAATGGTAATTGGGGAAGTGGACATACCTACAGTGGTGGGATCACATACCTTCATGATCACTTTCCAAGTCATGGACATCAATCCCTCCTACACTTGTCTCCTAGGACGATCGTGGATTCACGCGGCGGGCGCAGTTACTTCCATACTTCATCAGAAGTTGTAGTTCATATCGAGGGACAACTTAATAATTGTGGATGGGGAGGAAGACATGTTCGTCAGCCATCTCTCATCGTTCAGATACATAGAAGTGGATGGGGAAACATTTGAAATACCGTTCCAAGCTTTGGAAGTGGCGACAGTCAGTCGTAAGCAAGTTGTTCGACAGGAGGAAAGGCCAAAGAGGATCACAGACTTGATCCAGAATGGGGATACTAGGGGATGGGGCAAAGTGATAGAGATACGTAAAAAGAAGGATCAATTCGGGCTGGGTTACAAACCAGCTAATAAAGTGGTACAGAAGTCTCGACAAATGACATTTCCTCCTCTGGAAGAAACTTTCCATATTGTCGGATTCAGAGACGAAGATCAAATGACTGCAATTAAAGAGGAAAATAGAGGGATACCGGATTGGGTGCGCCATTGCTCACCAGACACAGTTCTCAACAATTGGAGAGCAATCGAGATTCCTGAGATGATTTCTATTTCAAAGTAATTTACTTTTCTAAAAAAAAAAACAATAAGTCATTTGCTATGCCCAAGGAAAATGGACAAGCTTTGTAGGGCCACCTTTTGTTTCTTTGAATTATTTTAATAATAAAATCGCATTTTGTTTTCAATCAAGATCTTTTCCTTTCTTAGTTGTTTTTTTTTCAAATGGCAATACACTTTCTTTTCAATACTTTCATTTGCACCAATTCAAAAAATAATAAGCATAAAAATCTCCCTCATCCAGATTTAAAAATGAACCTATTGAAAATGATACCGCTATAATTCCTTTCAACTTCGAGTTCCCGATTAACCAAGCGGAAGAGGGTGATGAGGACGATTGTGAGCTTCCTGAAGAGTTGGCCAGACTATTAAAGCAAGAGGATAAAGTGATACAACCTCATCAGGAACCAGTGGATGTGATCAATCTGGGAACTGAAGAGGACAAAAAGGAGGTTAAAATTGGCGCCTCTTTGGACAGGTATGTAAAGGAGAAGTTGACCAAGTTACTACAAGAGTATGTGGATGTGTTCGCTTGGTCTTACCAAGATATGCCCGGTTTGGACACGGATATTGTTGAACATAAGCTACCGCTTAAACCCGAATGTCCACCAGTCAAACAAAATTTAAGGAGGACTACACCAGATATGACTCTCAAAATCAAGGAAGAGGTTAAAAAGCAGTTTGACGCAGGGTTCTTAGCCGCAGTGAAGTATCCAGAATGGGTAGCCAATATTGTACCTGTGCCAAAGAAGGATGGAAAAGTCAGGATGTGCGTAGACTATCGAGATCTCAACAGAGCAAGTCCTAAAGATGATTTTCAACTACCCCACATTGATGTGTTAGTAGATAACATTGCGCATTTCTCAGTCTTCTCATTTATGGATGGATTCTCCGGATATAATCAGATCAAGATGGCTCCCTCAGACATGGAAAAGACTACCTTTATTACGCCGTGGGGAACCTTCTGTTATAAGGTAATGCCCTTCGGGTTAAAGAATGCTGGGGCAACCTATCAAAGGGCAATGGTAACACTCTTTCTCGACATGATGCACAAGGAAATAGAGGTTTATGTCGATGATATGATTGCTAAATCATAAACTGAGGAGGAGCACATAGTCAATTTACGGAAGTTGTTTGAACGGCTAAGGAAGTTCAAGCTATGACTGAATTCTGCAAAGTGCACTTTCGGGTCAGATCTGGGAAGTTGTTGGGGTTCATAGTCAGTCAAAGAGGTATAGAAGTTGATCCGGACAAAGTGAAGGCAATCCAGGAAATGCCAGCTCCGAGGACTGAAAAAGAAGTGTGTGGATTCCTAGGAAGATTAAATTACATCGCCAGGTTCATCTCCCACCTTACTGCTACTTGTGAACCAATCTTCAAGCTGTTGAGGAAGGGTCAAAGCCTCGAGTGCGGTGAAAACTGTCAAAAGGCTTTTGATCGAATCAAGGAATATTTACAAGAGCCACCCATATTGGTACCACCCATACCTGGAAGACCACTCATAATGTACTTAACGGTACTTGACAATTCGATGGGCTGTGTACTCGGACAACAAGACGATACAGGAAGAAAAGAGCACGCAATATATTACTTAAGTAAGAAATTAACGGATCGTGAATCCAGGTACTCACCCTTGGAGAAAACCTGTTGCGCTCTTGTATGGGCCGCCCGACGATTAAGACAGTACATGGTGTGCCATACAACTTTCTTAATATCAATAATGGACCCCATCAAGTATATATTCGAGAAGCCTACAGTGACTGGGAGAGTAGCTCGGTGGCAGAAGTTACTAACTGAATATGACATCCAGTATGTTACCCAAAAAGCCATAAAAGGAAGCGTGTTAGCCGACCATCTCGCTCATCAGCCAGTGGATGACTATCAACCTATGCAATTTGACTTCCCCGACGAGGAGGTGATGGCTGTAAGAGTCGATGATATTCCGGATTTTTATGAAGGACTAGAGATCCGATCTCGATGAAAGCTTATATTTGATGGAGCCTCAAATGCAGAAGGACATGGGGTAGGAGTTGTTATAACTTCTCCTACGGGATTTCATATACCCTTCACTGCAAGAATATGCTTCACGTGTACTAACAACATGGCAGAATATGAGGCATGTATCTTGGGGATTAACGAAGCCATTAACCTCGGAATCAAAATCTTAGAGGTATATGGAGATTCTACTCTCGTCATCAATCAAGTCAAAGGAGAGTGTAGAACACTTAATCCCAAGCTGACTCGATACCGAGATTGTGTCTGGAAAAGGATAGAGTACTTTGATGAGATCACTTTCCATCACATCCCCAGAGATGAGAATCAACTAGTAGATGCTTTGGCAACTTTGGCATCCATGTTCAAAGTCAAATGGTATAACGAAGCACCGGTTATAAGGATTAATCGCCTAGACGAACCATCGTATTGTGCAGCAGTGGAGGCTGAAGTAGATAATAAACCGTGGTTTTACGATATCAAACAGTTCCTCCAGAAACAAGAATATCCTGCAAATGCCTCAAATGGGGATAAAAAAACACTTAGAAGACTGGCTGCCCAGTTTTTCCTTGATGGAGAGGTACTATATAAAAGGAATCATGACATGGTGTTACTCCGGTGTTTAGATGGACATGAACAGGACATGCTCATCAGAGAAATACACAAAGGATCCTTCGGAACTCATGCAAATGGGCATACTATGGCTAAGAAGATTCTCCGAGCAGGGTACTACTGGCTGACTATGGAGTCCGACTGCTTTAAATATGTCAAGAAGTGCCACAAGTGTCAAATCTACGCGGATAAAATTCATGTGTCGCCAACTCCTTTGAACGTCTTAACTGCCCCGTGGCCTTTCTCTATGTGGGGAATAGACATAATAGGGATGATCGAGCCAAAGGCGTCAAATGGACACCGGTTTATTCTAGTCGCTATCGACTACTTCACCAAATGGGTAGAAGCTGCTTGCTACACTAATGTGACGAGACAAGTGATTGCACGATTCATCAAGAAAGAGATAATTTGTTGCTATGGAGTTCCTAACAAGATCATCACGGATAATGGGCTTAATCTAAATAACAAAGTAATGGACGAGCTATGCGAGAGCTTCAAAATCGATCACCATAACTCGTCGCCTTATCGCCCAAAGATGAATGGCGCGGTAGAAGCAGCCAATAAGAACATAAAGAAAATTATTCAGAAAATGGTGAAGACCTACAAGGATAGGCACGAAATGCTCCCTTTCGCACTGCATGGCTACAGAACCTCAGTTCGTACTTCGACATAAGCTACGCCTTTTTCCTTGGTATATGGCACAGAAGCGGTACTCCCTATTGAAGTAGAAATTCCTTCACTTAGGGTCATAATGGAGACCAAGCTGGAAGAAGCGGAATGGGTACAAAATAGACTTGATCAACTGAACCTCATAGAGGAGAAGCGCATGGCCGCTGTATGTCATGGTCAGCTATATCAGCGGAGACTCAAGAAGGCGTTCGATAAGATAGTTCGTCCTCGCCTATTCGAAGAAGGAGACCTGGTATTAAGGAAAGTGCTACCCATCTATAAAGATCCTCGTGGCAAATGAGCCCCAAACTATGAAGGACCATATGTTGTAAAGAGCGCCTTCTCTGGCGGAGCTTTAATGTTGACTACTATGGATGGAGCGGATTTACCGCGCCCGGTAAATTTCGATTCAGTCAATAAATACTATGCCTAGAAAAAGAGGATAAAAGCCCGCTAAGTCGAAAACCCGAAAGGGCGACTTAGGCAAAAATTAGGGACTAAAAAAATGATACCCGACAAGTCGAAAACCCTAAAGGGCGGCTAGTTGAAAAAAATGGTATATTATCCTAATGGACTAAGACTCAAGAAGAACGGTCCATGCAAAATTAAGGATATCCAAAAGGCATAGGACTGATAGCACTAATAGAACTCAGAAAGGAATGATCGATCCAGTCTTCATCTTCAAAAGTGAAGCGTCAGGACCTCAGAGATTTAGGGATATTAGCTGGTGTTCGAATTTAATAGGGACATAGATAAATTTGTTTTTCGTATTGCCATTTCCTTTCATTTTTTTTGTAGTACTTCCTCCTTATGAGGATTGCTGTCCTTATGTACTATTGCCTGTTCATGGGTCTACTTTTCAATAAAGTTTTATTGCTTTTCAATTATTCCACTTGATTACAAAATGCCGATTTTACTTATAGAATAATGCATTGAAACATTGGGCATAATAAAAAGCTTTAAAAAAGAGAAAAAGGAAAAGGTATTTTATTTTGATTCAGAAACAAAAGGATCATATTTCCTCCAAGGTAAAAGGTTTTATAAACTGACGGTCAACGTTCAATCACTATGGGAGTTTCTCTACGCGTCTCCAGATGTCAAGAGCAAGATGACTTATTACGCTCGTCAGAGGAGTCAAGGGTTCAGGGGTTGTGAAGTCAGGATATTACAAAAGGATTTGGTTTCCGTAAGTACATGCATTATATATCATAAAAGGGGCGGTAGCCCAAATAATGCATCATGCATAAAAGCATACATACTTTTAAACATGCATACATGGCATAGGGATTATAGCTTACGCTCAGGGATAAAGGGGTCAATCGGGTATTTCGCTAAGGGTTTGTTACCAAGGATTTTAAGATATCAACTTAGCACCTATCGGGTTCTACGGTCAAAATTAGGGTCCTTCTTGTATTTAATCGTCTCCTCCTCAAAAGGAGGAAAGCTCATCGACATCATCCTTCTGATTCGAAGACGATTAAATAGGGGCAGCTGTAGTACCCTAAATTTTGACCAGGGGTTTGTTACTATTTTTGGATTTTTTTGTACTGCCAGGGGTGTCAGTTGGATGTTAATGGGCTCCTGAAATTGCTAATACTCTTGGGTCCACTTTGGAATTGGGCTAGTATAAAGGGTTTTTATTGTTTGTTTTATTTAGTGGGGGGCTAGTTCATTTTTTTATAATTTGTCAGGCTTTATTTATTTTAGAGATATCTATTTTAGAGTTAATCACTTTTTAAGAAGAAGAATAATACATATATATTTTGGTATTGGTCATTGCTTTTAGTTTATTTGTTTCGAGATTAAATGTTTAATTTGCTGCTTTAAATTAATTTAAAAAGGTCTCTTAAAATTATTTGAAACATTTCGCAATAGGTCTGAGTTAGAAATTAAGTATATAATTTAGGATTAATTTTTAGAGTGTATCATTAATTATTAATTAGGGATAGTTTTATGATATTATTAAGGGAAGAATTAGAATTTAGGGGGCCGGTTGTGATTTATATATATATTTTTTTACACTCAGTTTTTTTTATCATTAATATTATTATTTGTGTCTTCGGTCAAACTGTTGACCCAATGGGTCGTCTTCTTCCTCATAGGCAAACCCTAGTTTGCGCAGAATTAGGAAATTAAAATCAAAGCAAATTAAATCATTTTATTAAAATCTCAATCAAATCGTACAATAAAAATCCATTAATTTACAATTGGTATCAATCAAATAACCCTAAGTCTAAAAATCAATCAAAATAAAATCAGATCAAATCGGATCAAAATCAAATTTGTTTACATCAAAAGTTTCTAAATCTAAATCTAAAATTCAATTTCTAAAACCTAAATCTAAACTATATAAACTAAGAGTTTAATCCAGAAAAGAGGAGAAAAAACCCTAAGCAAAAAAATCTGCAGCTGCGCTTCCACACCCATCACTCATAGCTCACGATTTTCTTATATAGGGACTTAGGGTTCATCATTAGAACCCTAATTTCCCTGTGAGCTCGAACCCACCTGCGAACAAAGAAAAAGGAGAGGGATTAGAAGAGAAAAAAAAAACAACCAAAGTATACGACCAGATTCACGGCGTGGACGGTAAGTAGAAAAATACTTAGCTTTGTTTGGATCGTGCTTCCGATTGTTGTTGTTATGTGCGATTTTGGGTTTTTTCTGGGAAATTAGGGTTAGGGCTCATAAGGTGTAGGTTAGGGTTCTTGAAATTTCTGGGTTTAGTTTGAATTAGGGTTAGGGTTCATGGGGTAGAGGGTTAGGGTTCTTGAAGTTTCTGGGTTAAACGGGTTAGGGTTCATCAAAAGGGGGGTTAGGGTTCATGGGGTTAGGGTTTACATGCTTAGGGTTCTTAGGGTTCTTACGAACCCTAAAGAACTTGGTTGGGTTTCTGGGTTTTACGGTGGAGGTTAGGGTGGTAAGCGGTGGTCGGAGAGGCTTTGGGATGGTGGCCGGAAGAGAAAAGATGGAGAGAGGCGAGAGCAAAAGAGAGAGTAGAGTGAGAGAGAGAAGAGAAGACGGAGAAAGAAGAGTGAAAAATGAGAGGGATCTGAGAGGGAATGGGATAAATACTCCCTCTGTAAAGCCGTGGATGGACGCCAAGTGGCGTCTCCCTCGCTCTTGGATCTGTTGACTGGGACGGTCAGCTAGCCAATCACATGCACGCTTGCCCACGGTGAACTTGTGTTGACTGTACATCGTAGCCGTCTATCTGGTGTACTTGGACCAGTCAGCGAAATCAATGGATGATGTTAAGAGTACTGAGAGCCATAGGATTTGGATCGTACGATGTAAGGAGAGCCAACCGCTGACTCCCTCCCACGGTGGCCCTTTTTTTTGTTTTTTTTTTAGGTTTTAGATTTAAGTGATTGGGCCTTGCGCCCTAATCACTATCAGCACCCCCCAGAAGCCCAGTGGGTCCTTTCAATAGCAAATACACCCCTCCTGGTTTTATTATTTTATTTAATTAATTTTAGATTATTAACAATTAAATTATTTTTCTTAATTTGAATTGTTAATATAGGGTCTTCTTTTAGTTTTCTACAATTAAACTAATGCCTTAGTTTAAATTGTAAAAATGAGTTTTAGTTTTTAACAATTAAATTAATTCCTTAATTTAAGTTGTTAAGATAGGTTTTTAATTTAAATTGTAAAATAGGTTTTTTAGTTTTTTTACAATTAAATTAATTCCTTAATTTAAGTTGTTAAGATAGGTTTTTTAATTTAAATTGTAAAATAGGTTTTTTTAGTTTTTAACAATTAAATTAATTCCTTAATTTAATTTGTTAAAATAGGGTTTTCTTGGGTTTTTTTAAATTTATTTATTTGATTTATTAGATTTCGCTTAGAATTTTGTTTTATCAAATGATTTAAGTTAATTGTTGAATTAATCATTTTATAAAGGTTTAGGGAATAGGCTTTTAAGGACTTTGTATGATAAAATGAATAATTAATTCCTTTTATATTTTCTTAATAAAGAATTTATTTTTTAGGTTTTTTATTTCAAGGAAATCATTTAAAAAAAAAAGGAAAGGGATAAATATTGGGTTTTGGGAGAAAAGAATAAATTTAATTTCTTTTTTTTTTTGGAGGATAAAAACTACTTTTAATTTGTTTAGGGATTATTTTGGGAATTTGGAAATTATTGGGATATAAACTTTTGTTTTTTGGCCTAACTGTTTTTGGCTTTTATTTCCTTTTCTCTGTAAAAAATTAGAAATTTATTCTCTAAAAGATATCTAAGGGTTTTTTTTAGGGATTTTAACTTGGGATAAACCTCTTGGTCCGAGAGCCTAAATAAAGGATGGGATCAGGGATAGAACTCTTGATATCCGAGAGTATAAATAAAAGGATTAAGGGATAAAACTCTCCGTCCGAGAGTATAAATAATGGATAGGGTTTTAAGGGATAGAACTCCTCATCTAGGAGTATAAACACTAGATTTAAGGGATAGAACTCTTTATCCAAGAGTATAAATAGTGGATTGGGGTTTAGAGTTAGGTTTTAGGATTAGGAATAGGATTAGGGGGTAGGAATAGGGGAGGTGAACTACGGTTACTCTGATCCTTCAAAATGAGGGTACGTAGGCATAGGGTTGTGAACCCTAGCGAGTATAATTAATAAAAAACTTAGGTTTCTTTTGTAAATAAATCATTTAGACAAACAAACAAGCATACCCTAAAATCTATGGAGGATCCCATTGAGTACAATGGAGGTGAGGGGTGCCTAACACCTTCCCCTCACTTAACTGACTCCCGAACCTTAGGAATCTCTACCTTTAGGATTAGGATTTTTTAGGTTTATCATTATTTTCCTTAGAAAAAATATGGTGGCGACTCGATATTTTTGCCGGCCGCGACACCTATTTTTCTAAAACTATGACGGGAGAAGCATGCTTTTCTGATTCCTTTTGAGTGTGTATAAGGTTTTCTTCAGGTTGTCTGAGGATAAGCACAATTCTTCCCTCTTGGTGAGAACAAGATTGTATGATGCCAGAAGTTCTTCTCTAGTCAGTTCTTCAGAGAAGAACTCATGTTCAAATTCATTTCTTTTAGAATATGTCATCACAATGTTGGCAGTTTCCCATTCACCGCCATTTTCATAATCAAACCAAGTGGTGGTTAATCCCTTTTTCTATTTCCTTATAAACTTAGGGCATTCTAGTATAATGTGTCCATAGCCTCCATATTAAAAGCAATGAGTACCCTTCGTACTACTGGTTTCTTCTTTATTCCTGTATTTGTGTTGGGGAATGATGTTGGACCTCTTGTATGGGACATTGGTCCTCCACTTCCTGTCTAGATACTTCAAGGTTTTTTTCAATGTTTTTTCCCAAGAATAGCTATATCATCATCAAACTCTCTTCATTGTCACCTTGAATACCAACTTCCTCAGTGTTGGATACAAAGGTTATTCCTTTTTTCTTCTTCTTTGACCTTTCATTAATGAACATCTCCAAGGTTTGCAAGGAACCAATGAGCTCATTAACCTCTATACTACTTAGGTCATGAGTTTATTCAATAGCAGTTACTTTCATATCAAACCTCTTAGGCAATGATCTGAGAATTTTCCCGGCAAGCTTTTCTTTAGACATATTTTCACCTAAGGCAAATGAGGTGTTGGTAATATCATGCAATCTTATGTGGAACTCATAAATATATTCTTCTTCATTCATCCTCGTATTCTCAAACTTGGTGGTAAGAAGCTGCATCCTTGACATATGCACTTTGGATGTGCCTCCATGTGCAGTTTTCAAAATCTCTCATGCTTCATTAGCTTTTAAACATGTGTTGATCAGCTAGAACATGTTCCTGTCCACACCATTGAAAATTGCATTCAATTCCTTGGAGTTACCAAGGGCTTTATCATCTTTAGCATCAGTCCAATCAATATCTTGTTTTATACTGGTTGTACCATCTTCAAAGGTAACCGTTGGATGTTTCCATCCCTTGATCATAACTTTCCATTCTTTGTTTCCGAAGGATTTGAGAAAAGCCATCACCATAACCTTCTAATAATCATAATTTGTTCCATCCAAAACATGTGGTTTTTTGACTGATCCTCAATCTTTCATTGTCCCCATTTGAGCATAATTTATCTTCCCTGGAGCACACCTAACAGGCTAGGGTGCCCGCTCTGATGCGAATTGAAATTTTGTTCCTTAGGGAAAAAATGTCAAACTTAATGCTTAGACAAATGGTTCAACAAGATACATCAGAACCACGATAATAACAAATAATATACATTGGATTAGAAAAGCAATAAATAACATAATCAATTTTTTACCCAGTTCGATGAAACTACACCTACGTCTGAGGGGCTGAGTCCACAACCCAAGAAAGGAAATTCACTATTAGTAGATTAGTACAATTAGACTTACAAGCAATAACAAACTCTTTGCTGTTTAATTCTTCTTCCTAACACTACCCAATAACTTTCTATTTAGAGCCTCCCCCTAAATAAGAGAACCTACTTACTTTCTTATCCGCCACAAAACCAGTGACAGGGGCAAACAATCACTAAACTCCAGTGATCAACTTCAATCTTCACACGATGAAAGAATTTTGAATATTACAACTCAACTAGACAAATCTTCTATGCCAAGTTACTAAAACATAGAGGTGTACATAACAATGTTGATTACAACTCAACTAGAAAACCCTTTTATGCCAAGTTACTAAAACATAGAGGTGTACATAAATGATTCTACACTAATTCTATTAGGGCATTAACGTGGAGTACATGACACAAAACCTAACACTCTAAGATCTTCAATGAGAGTGCTTTATTTACAAAGTAGGTTTGAGGTCATTATATAGAAAATTAACTCTGGCCTTTTCTCCTTGGATGATATCTTTAATTTCGTCCAGAATAATGCAGAATCTGTTGAATATTTGATTTACTCCTAGAATATCTCCAACAAGATATGATTTTTTAATTTAAATACAATTTTAAATATTCATTTAAATTTTAATTAATCTTCATCCAGTTTTCAAACATATCACTTAATTATATTGTTAAATCAATAACAATAAAATCTTTAACAAATCTTTTGCAGAACATACTCCAAAATGCGACATTTTGGAGCTTGTTGCATGAGGCCCATATGTCGTACCATCATGATGGAGCAGCGCACCCAACATGTGTCGTCTATGCAGCTTCAGACAGATTTAGCAAGCTAGATGAATCTTGAACACTTGGACACTTCTCCAAGTTATTGTTTTGATAAAATGCCACCAATGCAAATGGCCATCCAATAGGAACAACAAAAGGAAAGAAACCATGATTCAGGTTATGTGTATCTCATGATTCGAGTCAAGTAGAGTTGTGATTTGAATCACACTTTTCTTTGATTCGAGTCCAATTGTAACACCTCAAATTTTGCCCTTTGTTTCTAACCTAACTGGTTTATGCTTCCTTTCATCTGCATTATTCATTCCTGCATTTTGCATTTTTCTTTTGAGCATGGGATCAAGGTATTCTTTCAGCAGCTCACGGCGTCATCAGATCCAGTACGATTGTTAACAATGTTCAGAGTCAAGCAGATAGCTTTCCAAGTCTTTTTGAGCATTTATTTTTCTCATTAAGTAAATGGATGATCAGAAACCCCGGCAGTCAATTTTTGATCAGTTATTCAGCACCAGACAGTTGGTATCAGCAGTTTAATCCGAGTGCGAAAAACATTTCGCAGCATATTTCAAGTGTTTCAGAGGTCTATCATGGTCCAGAACAGGTGGAACCGGGCGAATATTCAAGTTTCTCTCCTTTTGGCGCCAATTTTTGAATTTTTGAATGGAGTAATCGATTACTCAAAGTGAGTAACCGATTACTCTGGGTGAAATTGCAAAAAATGTGGCATTTTCAGCACTGCAGAATTTTGGAGTATTTTGTGCTTGGCTTGTGCATGTATGGGAAGGATCTAGAATTGATCTATTTTCATCATTTTCCACCCAAAATTCAAATTCTCTCCATCATTTTTCCACTCTAATTCCTCATTTCATTTCCTAATTCATATTTCATCCCAATTTCCACTCACTTAACCTCACTCCCAACCCAAACTTAACTCCTAACCTAGGGGTTATTTAAACCAATTCATTCCAAACCTCACCAACCTAGATCATTTTCACTCTCATTTTTCAGAATTTTGCTCTCAATTCTCTCTCACTTTTTTTCACTCTCAACCTCCATTTTCAACCACACTCAAAGCTCTCTTTCAAAGATTAACAAGTTCTTCATTGGAATTTGTTAATTCTTGAGCTAAAGCTTCTCATCATCACTAAATTTCATCTTTTCAATTTGAATTTTCGTGTGGATCTGGTGCTGATTTTTCAGAAGTGATTCTTGGAAGTGCTTTTGGAGTTTCATTGCTTATTTGCTTGGATCTTCAACTTTTGAGTGCAAGGAGCTTGTGGATCTTGGAATTCTCTACTTGGATTCATCAAATTCTGTTTACAACACTTACCAAAGCAAATCTCAGCTTTGTAGGATGGTTAATCTTAGATCCATACTCATTTTAGCTTAATTGCAACTTATACAATGTAGATCCATGAATTTTGTTGTGTTTTGATCCATTTGCTTGATTTGATTTGTGATCTTGTTGTTTGATTGATGAAATTGGTGTTTGAATACTGATATTTGATGTGAATTTCGTGATTAATTGATTGCATGATCATTTGGATGTTTGCATAAGTGATTGGATGCTGAAAAGTGCTTTTCAAAGTGGATTTTCTGCCTCTGTTACAGTGGTAATCGATTACCCTAACCGAGTAACCGATTACTCTGCCTAATTTTCACATTTTTGGTCAAATTTCATCTGAGTAACCGATTACTCAAAATGAGTAATCGATTACCACTGCTGCAGAGTGATATTTTCTTGCATTTTCTTGGTTGTTTGAGATCCGATGCATGCCTAAACTTCATGGATTAATATGTCATTGATTAGTGGACTATTCTTGAGCTGTTTCACCTCACACTATTGCATGAACACGATTCTTCGACACGCGAATCTTGGTTTTCGTTGATAAATGTTTACGTTTGCGTTGTTGATTAATGGATTCTATGAACACCATACACACACTTCTTTGAGCATGTTGATTGTGATTAAATGCTTAAGTTGCTGGAATTGTGTTATGCATGCCTAATCGTTTCTATTCCTTGAGGTGCATGTTTGTTCCGATTTGTGCACATGCTTGATGTTATGAATACCTTCATGATGTACTTTCTTCCATGGTGTTTTCAAGATTGTTTACCATGATATATGATGTGTTCGTAATCATAATGCATGATGTTTGATGCGTGTTTGCTTTGCCATGCTTGATTCGTATCCAAATGTATCACATGCTGCCTGTTTCTACAGCTGTCTAAGTGTATGTGTGCTGTTGTATATGCTGCTGGCTGACATTTTACACCCTTTCTTGTGCTGAATTGTATGTTGTTATAAGATATGTTGCTTGTGTGCTGCTTTTTACCGCTGTTTTGGTGCAGGGGCGTTGTGGTAGCTGCTGTTTTTATTTATTCGCCTCCCTTTCTTCTTCATCTTTTTCACTCTCTCTCTTACTTTGAATCTCAAGACTTGTTTAAGTCTTGGATTTGCTCCCTTAGGGCTACCTAGTCCAACTTAATTTTCGATTAAGCTTGGAGTAGGATTAGCATTAGACTTTTGGTAGGGTTCTCTTCCAAGCCTCACTAACCATAAGACTACCCTTTGCATGACAACACTAGGATAGAAATTCCCTTTAGAATTCCCTTTCCTTGTGTCTTCTCTTCTCATCTCATAAAACTTCTAAAACACGTAATAAAGTTAACGTGTATTGCGCATGAGCCTTGTATATGGGAAATGAGGAATGAGGGTTTTCCTCTCATTTTTCTAGAGTGTTTGGTGGGCGTTCCATCTTGGAACGATTCGCTAAGCATTCGTTCCTACATCATAGACTTCGGTGCAATGCAAGTTACGAACTAACTTCAATCCACTTCTGTCTAAAAAACACAAAAAACAAACTCAAACCTTTTTCATCCTTCGGGATTGTTAAGTTCGACTCATTTTCAGAAAAGGGCACGTTACTTCCGTCTCATCGCAAACAGGCATCGACCCTAACTGCTGGACGCGAATCAAACGTCGCTCATAAAAAACACTAACCGACCTCGTTAGGCCGAACTACGACTACTATGATTTCCTCTTTCTCGTCCGATTGAGGATACGTAGGCACAAGACGGCGATGTCTTGGCGAGCAACCTCCCCCCTTAGTTTGTGTCCGAACTACATTGACTTTGACTTTCCCATTGCACGAGGGAGTACGTAGGCATAGGACGAGCGATGTCCTATCGAGTCACTTCTTTTTCTTTTATCCCCCATTTCTTTGCTCTCCTCCATTCCCATTCCTTCTCATTTGCAGTAGCAGTGGAGCTCCAAATGATGACACCCTTTGATCGAGACAACAAGCGTGGGTCCCATCGAGTACGATGGACGTGTGGGGTTCTAACACCTTCCCTTCACGTAACTGACTCCCTTACCCGTTTCTCTTGGTCGCGAGACCATGCTCTTTTCCTCTTCCCTCAGGTTTATGTAGTGTTTCCTTTCCCTCTCTTGGGATAAATACACATTGCTGGCGACTCTGTTTTCCGTGCCACTTTCGCGTTTGTACCATGGATGCAAATCCTCGGGAGCGACAACTGGCGACTCTGCTGGGGAAAGGTTGACCTCTTGCTGGTCCATCCCCTCTTGCGAGTCAATCCTAGCGCTTGTTTGTTTATTTTCATTGGGTGTTTACTGTTACTGTTATGCTTTATTTTGCTGTATATTACTGTATATTACTATTTTACTGCATTTACCGTATTTATTGCATTGCATTTCATTATTATGCTGGACTGTGCTATGCTGTGCTGGTTTTCTGTTTGGCAGGTTTGGTTTCTTTGAGAGATAAGCCCAATGCACAGGCTTGAGCATACACTTAGGACTAGAGTGGAAAGTAGTGGGACCTACGCGTCGTCTTTGTGCATTTGGTGTTCATGAAATTCACATCCAGACGAGGCTATCTTGGGAGATATTCTGACGTGCGTGTCTTGCGCATTTCAGGGTGTTGATCTAGAGAGCTGTCGACTCTGGGACTGTTTCTTCCGAGGACTCAGCAACGCCTCTCCTCCTGACATGTGATAATGGCAGACCAGAAATGGCAAACCCATTACACTTGTCGATCCGAGGACCCAATGCTGGGAACTTGCATAGGATGACCTTATTTCTTTTTGGGGGAATCAGTGGATGACCTCTTTGTTTGGCGATAGTATTGTACCCCGAGGGATGAATGTACTATTTCTTCTCAAATCAAGAATCTGAGACTGAGGATCCCGTTTTCTAGAACCCACATGTGAGCGGGGATGGGTGTTTGCAGGTCTGCAGGTAATCGAAACCTTCAACCTACCCGGTTTTCTGGATTTCTCGATAGTGTGTAGTTATTTACCTGGTTTTCTGGTTATCTCAGTGGTCTGTTGTTCTGGAATTCTAGTTTTCTGGGTTGTGGTTCTCGTTTAGTTGACAGCACAGCATATGTCCAGAGCAGTGATACCTTGATCCCATGTTTGTATTTGCATCATTTCTTGCATTCTAACATGTTTGACATTTTTCAGGGCTTGCATCTTACCCTTGATTCCGGTTGTTGAGGTGTTCTCGTCATGGAACCTCAGAGGAAGAAGAATGTAGCATACACGTTCCCAGATCCGACTCTGAAGTTGATTCACAAGCTGATTGGTATGACTGATCGTGAGATCTGCGCCAAGTTCAAGGAGGAATATGGGGAGATATTGAGGGTTGTCTGAAATATTTCACAAGAAGAGAACGATGTCATTCACACACTCCTTCAGTTCTATGACCCTCCTTTGCGTTGTTTCACTTTTCCGGATTATGTATTGGCTCCGACTCTAGAAGAGTTCTCATTTATTTTGGGAATCTCTGTAGATCCAAGGATACCTTTCTTTTCTGCAGAACAGACTGGACTGGAAGAGATGGCGGCTGCTATTCGCATGGGGGAATCCATTATGAATAACAATATCAGTGACAAGCAAGGGTTTAAGGGCCTCCCTTTGAAGTTTCTGTTTGACCAATCCTGCTCATGTGCTAAGGAGAAAAATTGGTCTGCTTTCAATGCTATTTTAGCTATTTGCATTTATGGGATTGTCCTATTCCCCAACATCCCGGAGTTTGTTGACATGCAGGCAATTCGGATTTTCATCTTGAGAAACCCCGTGCCTACTCTTCTTGGTGACGTGTATCATTCAGTCCACTACAAGAACGAAAAGAGACGAGGAAGGACTGTAAGTTGCTACGCGCCGCTCCTATCTACTTGGTTTTTCAGTCATCTCCCTAAAGCTGGGGCTTTTATTGATACTAGGGATTCTATGAAGTGGTCTAAGAGGTTAATGGGATTGACTGCTGACAACATCGTTTGGTTTAATCATAGTTTGCTAGGGATTGAGCTCATTTTCAACTGCGGAGGATTCCCAAATGTGCCCTTAATAGATAGGAAAGGCGGAATTAATTATAACCCCTCCCTTTCTATTAGACAATTTGGGTATGCATTGAAGACTCCCCCTGAGGAACAAGATGTCAGAGAATCCTTGTTTTTCAATGGCACTGCAGACCAAGAGATGGTAAGGAAAGTCGTGGACGCTTGGAAGCAAGTTTTTAAGAGAGGAAATAATTTCTTTGGGAAGTGCAACAACCAAGCTTTCTCTCCGTATGTGGAGTGTGTCCGGAAAAGGGCAGAAGAGGAGCTTCTTCCTTTCCCGATAGAGCCGCCTTTGTACTCTCTGTTGATTGACTCACCAACCACAGTGAAGATACAGGAGTATACCAAATTGTGGGCTGAAAAGGAGAAGCTTCGAGAGGAGAACAGTGAGCTACAAAGAGAAATCTACCAGTTGAAGCATGAGCGGGGTGAAGCGGTTCATGCCGCCAAGTTGAAGACAGAGCTTCTCGCTAAGAAAGAAAAAGAGCTAGCTGAAGATGTCATAGCCAGACAAAAGGTAGGGCAAGCTCTAAAAAGTGTTAGCAGGATTCTCAAATCTAAGAAGGAAGATATAGCCAAAGCTTGGCCAAAGATTCACAAGTTCAACGCTTACCGAGATACTGCAATAGCGGCCAACAAACAGAAAGAAGATGAGTTTCTGGATCAGATCGAGAGTATGAAGACGAAGCTCAAGAAGAAACACGAGGAGATCTTATCAGGGACGTTCCAGAGACACGCAGTTAAGGAGCGACTGAATGAGGCCATAGCGACCATAGCAGAGCTGAAGATACGAGCTGAGGTGAAGAGGCCTAGAAGCGAAGGCTCTAGATCAGGCAGTGGGTGATACTCTGTAGTTTGTATTTCTTTGTATCTCGGGTCACCACCAGAATTGTTGGCTGGGATCCTTGCTTCTCTTGTTTCAGACTTATTATTATTTTGGGTTGTAATCTCTGACAGTGATTTTCTTTGATTTATATAAGCAGCAGTTTCATCCTATCTCGTCTTTAAACTGGAATCAAGGGGTGGATCGCCCTGCAAATATTCAAACATGTTCATTTGCATTTGCATAATCATAACCATTTTTTTGCATAGCAGGTGCTTGTCCCGGTTTTTTTCCTAACCTTTATTTGGTTGCGGGCAAGATTGATAATCAGCCTATTCACCGGTATTCAACTAGATCAAATCAGAGGAGAATTATGGAGAAGATGCAAGTTGATATGGCTGCCATGCAGGCCCGTATAGACCAATTCATGGAGCTGGTGCAAGGTGTTGCCCAAGGGCAAGAGCAATTGAGGACTTTGGTCCAACCCTTAGTGGCAAGGGTGGATGAAGACGGGGTTCTTCATGGCTGAGTCCATAATGGCGTTATTGGTAACGGTGCTCAGGGAGGTCCTATGGGCGTAGAGATCCCCATTCCTAGTGTTGTGATCCCTCCGGGCGGAGGAGAGCAGCGTGTGATTCCTTCTGTGGTGGGAGGAGGAAGTGTTTGTGCTGTTCATGGTCGTCATTTCGAAGACCAACAAGATGATGTTTTCTCTCTGCCAGGCGGGGATGCTGGTCCTCAGGCTGACAATGATCAGAGGTTCAGACTCATTGAAGAACAATTAAAAGGAGTGGTGAACCAGAATTCTGTAGGAATGGATCTGGAGGATTTGGGGCTAGTTCCTGGAGTTGTAATCCCACACAAATTTTAGGTACCCACTTTCGTGAAATACAATGGTACCACCTTTCCTAAGACGCATATCAGGACGTACGCGAGGAAGATGGCCGCGTATTCTAAAGATGAGAAATTACTGATGCATTTTTTCCAGGACATCCTGTCTGGGGCATCCTTGGAATGGTATATGCAACTAGAGAGATGCCATGTTCGGAATTGGAGAGAGTTGGTCGAGGCCTTTATTAAGCACTACCAATATAACACTGATATGGCTCCCAACAGGACCCAGTTACAGAATATGTCCTAGAAGAATAACGAAAGCTTCAAGGAATATGCGCAGAGATGGCGTGAACTAGCGGCAAGGGTGCAGTCGCCCGTGTTGGAAAAGGAAATGTTGAATTTGTTTATGGATACTTTTTCGGGACGTTATTATGAGAAACTGTTACCTTGCACGTCAGGCAAGTTTGCTGATTTGATCATGGTCAGGGAGATGTTAGAAAGTGGAATCAAAGCAGGGAAGGTAGCAGGTAGTGATGGGTCGTCTTCTGGTCAGGGGAAGAAACCTTATGCTAATTACAAGAAAAAGGAAGAATAAAATTCTGTGTCATCTCACCGAGGTAAAGGAAAGCAGCATCAGAGTTATAACCAGCAGGTAGCTTCGGTTACAATTCCGGTAACGCTTCCACAGCAACAGCGGAATCAGGCTCCTCGCCAGTACCCGACTAGACAAAGAACGGCTGATAGACATTTTGAAACACCTCCCGTGCCTTATTCTCAATTTCTCCAGCATTTACTACAGCTACAGTTAGTTCAGAAGAGGACAATGGCCCCTCTTACCGGTAATCCTCCTCCGGGTTATAATCCCAACGCCCAATGCAATTTTCATTCTGGGGCACCCGGACATCACATCGAGGACTGCAAAGCTTTTAAGCATAAAGTCCAAGACTTGGTGGATTCGAAAGCCATTAACTTTTCAAATGATGGGCCAAATGTCATCCAGAACCCAATACCGAACCATGGTGGGCCAAGGGTTAACACTGTGTTAGAGGAAAATGAATCTTTGAACTTGGTTACGGATGTTAATGAATTAAGGACTCCTTTGATGGTGGTAAAGGAGAGGTTATTGAGGGGTGGGGTGTCCCCCGGATGTGATGAGAATTGTTCAGAGTGTATGTCGCAAGTGAATGGGTGTGATTTGGTAAAGTCAGGAATTCAAAAGCTGATAGATGAAGGTCGATTTCAGTTTGACCGATGTGACCAACGGAAAGAGGTTGTTAGCAGGAAAAATGAGGTTGCTACCATTACTATCCCTTTCAAAACAATCACTATTTCAGGGCCAGTCAGACCAGCGCCGGTGATTATTACAGCTCCCGGACCCGTGCCATATGAGAGTACCAAGGCCATTACATGGAACTATGGAGCCGAAGTGTTTGTCAATGGACAGAAACAAGAACTGGTGGGAAATTCTGTATTGAACTCTTGTGTTGAAAGCAGTGTTGAGGCAGGGGCTATCACGAGAAGTGGTAGGGTCTTTATCCCTTCTAATGATCAAGCTGGTAGTTCTAGACAAGACAATGGGAAACAGGTTGTAGGTAATTCTGTGCAAGCACCAGTAGTGAATGACTCCACGACATGGCCGATTAATAATTCTTTCTCCGATAACGTAGAAGAATTTATGAGATTAATCAGGAAGAGCGACTACAAGATTATTGATCAGTTGCATCAGACTCCGTCCAAGATCTCCATCTTGTCTATGTTATTGTGTTCCGAGGCACACCGAAATGCATTGCTGAAGGTACTGAATGCTGCCTACGTACCCCAAGAGATCTCTGTTAATCTGTTGGAGGGGGTAGTGGCCCATGTCAATGCAGGCAATGGTCTGGGTTTTACTGATGTTGACTTAACTCCAGCTGGGAGAAACCACAACAATGCCTTGCATATTTCTGTTGAATGCCTTGGTTCATTGATGTCTGATGTGCTTGTGGATACTGGGTCCTCTTTGAATGTTCTGCCTAAGAAAGCCTTGATGAAGCTGGACACCCAAGGGTTGATATGCACACCGAGTGATTTGGTGGTGCGCGCTTTCGACGGCTCGAAGAGGTCTATTTTTGGTGAGATTGTGCTACCAATTACGGTTGGGCCGGAAGTTTTCGATGCTACCTTCTATATCATGGACATCCAACCTGCCTACAACTGTCTGTTGGGTCGTCCATGGATTCACAGTGCTGGGGTTGTGACGTCTACATTGCATCAGAATTTAAAGTATATGGTAGATGGGCATGTGGTGACGGTTTGTGGAGAAGAGGATATGATGATAAGCCAGCTATCTACTTTCAAGTATGTGGAGGTAGGTGGTGAAATACACGAAACTCTATGTCAGGGTTTTGAAGCAGTGAAGATCACTGAGAAACCTCTCCAGGAAGGTAGCCAATCTGAAGTGGTTCAGCCTACAGTGGTACATCAGCTGGAGATTTCTATGTCTTCCTTTAAAGATGCTCGGGCCATGGTTGAAGTCGGCGGTTCACAAAGGTGGGGTCAGATTATTGATGTCCAAGAAAAGCGAAATACTCATGGACTGGGATATAAGCCACCCAGGCATCCTGAAGAGCCTCCTAAGTTCTATGGCCCAGTCTGTTTCACCAGTGCTGGTGTTTTCTTCGACAGAGTCAATGCGATTGAGGAGGATGGAGATAGTGATTGTGATATGGATAGTTGGATCCGCCCATGTGTCCCAGGTCAAAGCCTTCGCAACTGGTCGTCGAAGAGAGTTATTCAAGTGACAGGACCAGAGTAATTGCTTCTGTTTGTCATATCTGTTAATCCTACGTTCTGCCTAAGACGTAGTGATTCTTGTTTGTAGGGCTTGAATGTTTTTGTATGCTTTTCTTTATCATTAATAGAGGACGTTTTCACATTCAAATGTTTAGATCCCTATTTTCTGGTTTTTGTTTTTGCATTAAAATCACAACAAAATGGCAATGTGTTTTGTTCGATGCATCCATAATAAACATATACCATCAATCATGTAGGTTTTCTTGTTCAGATTCCACCCATCATGATTCAGTTATGGCTCGACATGACTTCAATAATCCTATATATCAGGCTGAAGAGGGGACTAATAAAGATTGTGCCTTACCAGAGGAATTAGCCAGGCTGTTAAAACAAGAGGAAAAGATCATTCTGCCTCATCAGGAGGAAATCGAGGTTGTTAACTTGGGAACCAAGGACGCAAGGAAAGAGGTACGGATTGGGGCTGCTTTGGAAGACTCTGTCAAGGCAAGATTGATCGAAATGCTCTGAGAGTATGTGGATATCTTCGCCTGGTCTTACGAAGACATGCCTGGGCTCGACACTGACATCGTGGTACACCGGTTGCCGCTCAAAGAAGGATGTGCTCCGGTTAAGCAGAAGCTGAGAAGAACGAAACCGGAAATGTCCGTCAAGATTAAAGAAGAGGCTCAGAAGCAGCTAGATGCTGGTTTTCTTGCTGTAACAAATTATTCTCCGTGGGTTGCTAATATTGTGCCTGTACCTAAGAAGTACAGAAAGGTCAAGATATGCGTTGATTACAAAGATCTGAATAGAGCAAACCCAAAAGACGACTTCCCGCTTCCTCACATTGATGTGTTAGTGGACAACACCGCTCAGTATTCTGTGTTTTCCTTCATGGATGGCTTCTCTGGGTATAACCAAATCAAGATGGCCCTAGAGGACATGGAGAAAACAATGTTCATAACACCGTGGGGAACATTCTGTTACAAAGTGATGCCCTTTGGATTGAAAAATGCTGGGGCAACATATCAGCGGGCGATGGTGACTCTCTTTCATGATATGATTCACAAAGAGATCGAGGTCTATGTTGATGACATGATTGCGAAGTCACAGACGGAGGAAGAGCATCTAGTGAATCTTCTGAAACTATTTGGGAGGTTGAGAAAGTTCAGACTGAGGTTGAATCCGAACAAGTGCACCTTTGGGGTGAGATCTGGAAAGTTACTGGGTTTTATTGTTAGCGAAAAAGGTATCGAGGTGGACCCTGCTAAAGTAAAAGCCATTCAAGAAATGCCTGACCCAAGAACAGAAAAGGAGGTCCGTGGTTTCTTAGGGAGGTTGAACTACATTGCTAGATTCATCTCTCATCTTACAGCCACGTGCGAACCGATATTCAAATTGCTGAGAAAAGATCAAGAGGTCAGGTGGAACGAGAATTGTCAAAAGGCGTTCGAAAAAATAAAAGAATATTTGCAGGAACCTTCGGTCCTTATGCCGCCAGTGCCAGGAAGGCCATTGATTATGTATCTTACGGTTCTTGAGAACTCAATGGGGTGTGTGCTCGATCAACACGACGAGTCAGGTAGAAAAGAGCATGCCATCTACTACCTGAGTAAAAAGTTTACGGATTATGAGTCGAGGTACTCAATGCTGGAGAAAACATGTTGTGCACTCGCTTGGGCAGCTAAGCGGTTGAGGCAGTATATGTTAAACCACACAACCCTTTTGATTTCGAAGATGGATCCGATCAAATACATGTTTGAGAAGCAGGCGCTTTCTGGAAGAATAGCCCGTTGGCAGATGGTTCTGACAGAATATGATATTCAATATATTTTCCAAAAAGCCATTAAGGGAAGTGTTTTGTCAGAATATCTCACTGAACAACCGATGAAGTTCGAATTTCCTTATGAGCACATTATGTATCTAAAGATGAAAGACTGTGAAGAGCCTCTACCTGATGAAGGGCCAGAAAGTGGGTCCTAATGGAAGCTGGTCTTTGATGGGGCTGTTAATTCATACGGTAACGGAATCGGGGCAGTCATTACAACTCCAAAAGGTTCTCATATACCTTTCACTGCCTGATTAGCGTTCATATGCACCAACAACGAGGTGGAGTATGAAGCATGCATTATGGGGTTAGAAGAAGTGATTGATTTGAGAATTAAGAACCTCGATGTTTATGGTGATTCCGTGTTGGTGGTTAATCAGATCACTGGAGAATGGGAAACTCGTCAAGCAAAATTGGTTCCTTATAATAACTATGCCAGGAGGTTGTTACCGTTTTTTGATAGAATTGACTTCCATCATATACCCCGGTTGGAGAATCAGATGGCTGATGCGTTGGCAACATTGTCTTTGATGTATCAGGTGAATCGTTGGAATGAAACTCCTTCGATCAGAATCATGCGTCTGGATAGACCAACTTTTATGTTTGCAGTTGAAGGTGTATCAGATGGCAAACCTTGGTATCATGATATTAAGGTTTTTCTGAAGAGTCAAGAGTATCCCGAAGGTGCATCCACCAAAGATAAGAAAACTCTGAGGAGGCTGGCGGGAAATTTCTTTCTGACAAAGGACGATGTGCTATACAAAAGGAATTTTGACATGGCCTTGCTACGTTGTGTTGATGAACACGAGGCAAACCTGTTAATGGAGGAAGTTCATGAAGGATCTTTCGGTACCCATGCCAATGGACATGCTATGGCCAGAAAACTGTTGAGAGCGGGGTATTATTGGATGACTATGGAATCTAATTGTTTCAAATACGCACGGAAATGTCATAAATGCCAGATTTACGCTGATAAGGTGCATGTACCGCCTACTCCTCTGAATGTGTTTTCATCACCTTGGCCTTTTGCTATGTGGGGCATTGATATGATCGGAAAGATTGAGCCGACTGCTTCCAATGGGAATCGTTTCATTCTAGTTGCCATCGATTATTTCACGAAGTGGGTAGAGGCAACCTCGTTCGCCAACGTCACCAGACAAGTGGTAGCCAGATTTGTTAAGAAGGACATCATCTGCCGGTATGGAGTCCCAGAGAGAATCATTACTGATAATGGTTCAAATTTGAATAACAAGATGATGAAGGAGCTATGTCAGAGCTTTAAGATTGAACATCACAACTCTTCTCCCTATCGTCCGAAGATGAATGGGGCTGTTGAAGCGGCAAATAAGAACATCAAGAAGATTATGCAGAAAATGGTAGTGACCTATAAAGACTGGCATGAGATGTTGCCTTATGCTTTGTATGGTTATCGTACTTCGGTACACACATCGACTAGGGCAACTCCTTTCTCATTGGTATATGGTATGGAAGCAGTTCTACCATTAGAGGTTGAGATTCCTTCTTTAAGAATCCTGGCAGACGTGAAACTTGATGAAGCTGAGTGGGTGCATTCCAGACTGGATCAGCTGAACCTTATTGAAGAGAAGAGACTGGCATCCATTGCACATGGTCGGTTGTATCAGAGCAGGATGAAGAAAGCCTTTGATCAGAAAGTGCATCCTCGGTGTTTTCAGGCTGGTGAATTGGTTTTGAAAAGGATCCTCCCTCCTCAAACAGATCACAGGGGCAAGTGGAGTCCAAACTACGAAGGGCCATATGTAGTAAGACAGGTTTTCTCTGGTGGAGCCTTATTACTCTCAACTATTGATGGCGAAGATTTTACGTCCCCTGTGAACACAGACGTAGTAAAAAATACTTTGCATAAAAGAGACCCGCTGGACACAAAAAGAAAGTCCAGGAAAAAAAGGGGCATCCCGGCGAACCATAAAAAGAAAAGGTTCGGGCAAAAGTTAGGGATAGAAAGAAAAAAGAAGAATAAACCCGCAAGGTTGAAAACCTGAAAAAGGCAACTTTGGCAAAAAAGGGTATCCCGGTGGATTGAAAACCCGAAAAGGGCAATCCAGGCAAAAGTTAGGGATTTAAAAGCGAGGCTATGATCTGCGTTCGATCTGTGAACACTTTTGATACATGGAAATTTTGAAGGAAAAGAATCAGTCCAGTCAGTCTTTTTGAAGGCCAGAGCATCTGCGGATAAGCGAGGCATAATTGGTCATAGCTGAATTGAATCATGGTGGATATATGTTCCCCACATTGCCGACATGTGTATTTTCTTTTATATCTTTGTTGCAATTACCTCTTTCCAGGAATTGCTTCCAAATGTAAATGCCTATTCACAGGCCAATTTCATTCAATAAAATCTTCATTTCCCTCAAAAGCCTTCCATTTGTGTTTTTACTTTTGCTATTTTGTTTGTAAAAACGTCCGATATTTTGATAAAACATCGCATGCGAAAATGTTAAGCTTTGCGAAGCATGGCAGAATACAGTGGAAATTTCTTAGGCAGTGGTCGTTGTATTGGTAATAGAGGTGACCTTTTTACATATAGAACTCCCTGTTGATTGTGTTTGTAGGACAACAGGTTTGTTCTTCCCCAGTGGAGTCACCTCCCCAGCATCGAGAAATTCATCATCCTCAGCAGAACCCATCCCCCCTAGCAAGCAGTTTAAAATGGATTGCTCCGAGGTGAATGTGGTTATACCTCCAACAGAAGGTGTGCTGGATGTCTTTGAAAAGACTTTAGGTTCCCCACAGGTCCTGGTAACCACCTTCCTCAGGAGGTCAGAGAGTGTATTTCCGTCAGTAACGACATGCTCTAATCCCCAGCAAGGCAGATTCTTTCCTCCAACAGCAGCAGGTTGTTATTTTCCCCAACCAGAGAATTATCTTCCTCAGCAAAGTACAGAGGATTAGTTCCCCAGCTATGTAGTTGTGATTGATTCATCACTTTCTCAGCAAGAAAAAATTAATGTTGTTGCATCCCCATCCAGAGACTTATGGAATATCTTCTGTGGACAAAGATGTTATTTCCCCACAGAGCCCGAGCACTCATTCTCCTCAGCTAGTCGAGAAATGTTTTCCTCAACAGCAACGGTATGATTTAATCCCCTCAGATGAGTAGGCTTGATGTTATCTTCTAGCAGAGTTGATGTCATCATCTACCGCTCCTCAAGCAGGTTTGCTAGTTATGGTCGGTACTCCCCCAGCAGGGTAAGAGTACTAATATTCCCCGGCAGGGTAAAAGCAGGGCATCTCCCAACAGCAGGTTTAGTCCAGTAATATCCCTAAGCAGGTTCGGAATTATCGATTTATTTCCCCAAGCAGAGTTTGGTGGTGATCTTCTCAGTGGATTGTTCAACAGCGGTTGACACCCCCCGGCAGGTCTTAAAGTCCAGTTGTTATTGGCATTTTTCAGATCCGGGTTTTGGATTCTATCTTCGGCAGAAGTCATTGGTAATCCCCAGTAGAGAGAGTTTCTCTTTGGGGTTCCACCTCCAATATTCATTTTTTTCCCTCCCCAACAGAATGGATCTCCTCTCGGAGTTTTTCATCTCCGGCAGAGTGTATAATCAAGATTTTTCACAGCAGAGTGAAGTCTTTCTCAGCAGGGTCTCTTATTTTAGAGCACAATTTAGTTTGTCACCCCTGGTGGAGTTGCCTTGGTCTTCAGCATTTATTTTGCTGAGACGCCTATTTTTCATTGCATAAGCATTTTTGCATGGCATCCTCCCAAAAGCGTAGCATTCCATTGATATGGAGCATTACGGCAAAATTCAAACATATGCATTTGAAGCATAAGCCAGGTTTGATATCTGTTACCAGTTTCTGTCCCCAGCAGAAAAAGGCGTAATTCAGAAGATGTTGGTCAACATCACCCTTCAACCAGTGGATTTGTCATTGTTGTTATAATCCCCTACAGAGTTGTCCGTTCGGATTTCTCTTCCCCTAGCGGAGGCATCTCCTTTATAGGTCGTAGGTCCGTTGATTTTGCTTCCTGTTCTTTTTCGGTTGTTTTCCAACTTTTGGTTGGTATTCTTCGCTGTGAGTTCGCCTTTGGACGGCGTTTTCGTTATTCCAACTTTTGGTTGGTATTATCCCGTTATTCCAACTTTTGGTTGGTATCGTTTCATCCCAACTTTTGGTTGGTACCTTCTTGGTTATTCCAACTTTTGGTTGGTGCCTTTTGTTATTCCAACTCTTGGTTGGTATCATTCATTCCAACTCTTGGTTGGTATCTTTCATTCCAACTCTTGGTTGGTATCTTTCATTCCAACTTTTGGTTGGTATCTTGCATTCCAACTTTTGGTTAGTACATTCCTTTATTCCAACTTTTGGTTGGTACCCTTTTTTGTTCCAACTTTTGGTTGGTCTCTGTTATCCCAACTTTTGGTTGGTCTCTTTTGTTTCATCCCAACTTTTGGTTGGTCTCTGTTATCCCAAATTTTGGTTGGTCTCTTTTGTTTCATCCCAACTTTTGGTTGGTCTCTGTTATCCCAACTTTTGGTTGGTCTCTGTTATCCCAACTTTTGGTTGGTCTCTTTTGTTTCATCCCAACTTTTGGTTGGTCTCTGTTATCCCAACTATTGGTTGGTCTATTTTGTTTCATCCCAACTTTTGGTTGGTCTCTGTTATCCCAACTTTTGGTTGGTCTCTTTTGTTTCATCCCAACTTTTGGTTGGTCTCTGTTATCCCAACTTTTGGTTGGTCTCTTTTGTTTCATCCCAACTTTTGGTTGGTCTCTGTTATCCCAAATTTTGGTTGGTTTCTTTTGTTTCATCCCAACTTTTGGTTGGTCTATGTTATCCCAACTTTTGGTTGGTCTCTTTTGTTTCATCCCAACTATTGGTTGGTATCCTTTGTTATCCCAACTATTGGTTGGTATCCGCTGTTTCTAAGTCGACCTTCAGTTGGCAGGCACTTTATTTTGTATTTCCCCGCAAGTTGTAAATTTTTTCAGGTTATTTTGGTATTCAATCTCCATGTATCCCGATTGTCTAAAAGTCATTGCTTCCATACTCTCAGATCCAAGAAGTTTGAATAGGGGCAGCTGTAACACCTCAAAATTTGCCCTTTGGTTTCTAACCTAACTGGTTTATGCTTCCTTTCATCTGCATTATTCATTCCTGCATTTTGCTTTTTTTTTAGCATGGATCAAGGTATACTTTCAGCAGCTCACGACGTCATCAGATCCAGTACGATTATTAACAGTGTTCAGAGTCAAGCAGATAGCTTTCCAAGTCTTTTTGAGCATTTATTTTGCTCATTAAGTGATTGGATGATCAGAAACCCCGGCAGTCAATTTTTGATCAGTTATTCAGCACCAGACAGTTGGTATCAGCAGTTTATCCGAGTACGAAAAACATTTCGCAACATATTTCAAGTGTATTCCAGTGGTAATGTCAGTCGACAAGTTTCAGAGGTCTATCATGGTCCGGAACAGGTGGAATCGGGCGAATATCCAAGTCTCCCTCCTTTTGGCGCCAATTTTTGAATTTTTGAATGGAGTAATCGATTACTCAAAGTGAGTAACCGATTACTCTGGGCGAAATTGCAAAAAATGTGGCATTTTCAACAGTGCAGAATTTTGGAGTATTTTGTGCTTGGCTTGTGCATGTGTGGGAAGGATCTAGAATTGATCTATTTTCATCATTTTCCACCCAAAATTCAAATTCTCTCCATCATTTTTCCACTCTAATTCCTCATTTCATTTCCTAATTCATATTTCATCCCAATTTCCACTCACTTAACCTCACTCCTAACCCAAACTTAACTCCTAACCTAGGGGTTATTTAAGCCAATTCATTCCAAACCTCTCCAACCAATATCATTTTCACTCTCATTTTTTCAGAATTTTGCTCTCAATTCTCTCTCACTTTTTTTCACTCTCAACCTCCATTTTCAACCACACTCAAAGCTCTCTTTCAAAGATTAACAAGTTCTTCATTGGAATTTGTTAATTCTTGAGCTAAAGCTTCTCATCATCACTACATTTCAGCTTTTCAATTTGAATTTTCGTGTGGATCTGGTGCTGATTTTTCAGAAGTGATTCTTGGAAGTGCTTTTGGAGTTTCATTGCTTATTTGCTTGGATCTTCAACTTTTGAGTGCAAGGAGCTTGTGGATCTTGGAATTTTCTACTTGGATTCATCAATTACTTTTTACAACACTTACCAAAGCAAATCTCAGCTTTGTAGGTTGGTTAATCTTAGATCCATACTCATTTTAGCTTAATTACAACTTATACAATGTAGATCCATGAATTTTGTTGTGTTTTGATCCATTTGCTTGATTTGATTTGTGATCTTGTTGTTTGATTGATGAAATTGGTGTTTGATTACTGATATTTGATGTGAATTTCGTGATTAATTGATTGCATGATCATTTGGATGTTTGCATAAGTGATTGGATGCTGAAAAGTGCTTTTCAAAGTGGATTTTCTGCCTCTGTTTCAGTGGTAATCGATTACCCTAACCGAGTAAACGATTACTCTGCCTAATTTTCACGTTTTTGGCCAAATTTCATCTGAGTAACCGATTACTCAAAATGAGTAATCAATTACCACTGCTGCAGAGTGATATTTTCTTGCATTTTCTTGGTTGTTTGAGATTTGATGCATGCCTAAACTTCATGGATTAATATGTCATTGATTAGTGGACTATTCTTGAGCTGTTGCACCTCACACTATTGCATGAACACGATTCTTCGACACGCGAGTCTTGGTTTTCGCTGATATATGTTTACGTTTGCATTGTTGATTAATGGATGCTATGAACACCATACACACACACTTCTTTGAGCATGTTGATTGTGATTAAATGCTTAAGTTGCTGGAATTGTGTTATGCATGCCTAATCGTTTCTATTCCTTGAGGTGCATGTTTGTTCCGATTTGTGCACATGCTTGATGTTATGAATACCTTCATGATGTACTTTCTTCCATGGTGTTTTCAAGATTGTTTACCATGATATATGATGTGTTTGTAATCATAATGCATGATGTTTGATGCGTGTTTGCTTTGCCATGCTTGATTCGTATCCAAATGTATCGCATGCTGCCTGTTTCTACAGCCGTCTAAGTGTATGCGTGTTGTTATATGTGCTGCTGGCTGACATTTTACACCCTTTCTTGTGCTGAATTGTATGCTGTTATAAGCTGTGTTGCTTGTGTGCTTCTTTTTACCGCTGTTTTGGTGCAGGGGCGTTGTGGTAGCTGCTGTTTTTATTTATTTTCCTCCATTTCTTCTTCATCTTTTTCACTCTCTCTCTCTTCCCTTGAATCTCAAGACTTGTTTAAGTCTTGGATTCGCTCCCTTAGAGCTACCTAGTCCAACTTAATTTTCGATTAAGCTTGGAGTAGGATTAGCATTAGACATTAGGTAGGGTTCTCTTCCAAGCCTCACTAACCATAGGACTACCCTTTGCATGACAACACTAGGATAGAAATTGCCTTTAGAATTCCCTTTCCTTGTGTCTTCTCTTCTCATCTCATAACACTTCTAAAACACGTAATAAAGTTAACGTGTATTGCGCATGAGCCTTGTATATGGGAAATGAGGAATGAGGGTTTTCCTCTCATTTTTCTAGAGTGTTTGGTGGGCGTTCCATCTTGGAACGATTCGCTAAGCATTCGTTCCTACATCATAGACTTCGGTGCAATGCAAGTTACGAACTAACTCCAATCCACTTTTGTCTAAAAAACACAAAAAACAAACTCAAACCTTTTTCATCCTTCGGGATCGTTAAGTTCAACTCATTTTCAGAAAAGGGCACGTTACTTCCGTCTCATCACAAACAGGCATCGACCCTAACTGCCGGACGCAAATCTAACGTCGCTCATAAAAAACACTAACCGACCTCGTTAGGTCGAACTATGACTGCTCTGATTTCCTCTTTCTCGTCCGATTGAGGATACGTAGGCACGAGACGGCGATGTCTTGGCGAGCAACCTCCCCCCTTAGTTTGTGTCCGAACTACGTTGACTCTGACTTTCCCATTGCACGAGGGAGTACGTAGGCGTAGGACGAGCGATGTCCTATCGAGTCACTTCTTTTTCTTTTCTCCCCCGTTTCTTTGCTCTCCTCTGTTCCCGTTCCTTCTCGTTTCCAGTAGCAGCGTTGCTCCAGATCACGACACCCTTTGATCGAGACAACAAGCATGGACCTCATTGAGTACGATGGACGTGTGGGGTGCTAACACCTTTCCTTCGCGTAACCGACTCCCTCACCCGTTTCTCTTGGTCGCGAGACCATGCTCTTTTCCTATTCCCTCAGATTTAAGCAGTGTATCCTTTCCCTCTCTTGGGATAAATACACATTGCTGGCGACTCTGTTTTCCGCGCTACTTTCGCGTTTGTACCATGGATGCAAAGCCTCGGGAGCGACACCAATGAGACAGAGCCAACTCCTAACTTTCATAAGACTTCATGATTCGAGTCACACTATGCATAATTCGAATCATACATCTTTGCATCCTTGATTCAATCATTCTAATTTGTGATTCAAGCAATACTTAATATATTGATACAAACCAATTGCTAGGCTAAAAAAGGAAACATTTTCATGGATAAAAATATCAAATTAATGAATGGAAAGTTTTTCAAAGGTACAAAACCTTGTTATATCCAAAGAAAAATATTACAAATGATTCCAAATGAATTACAACAATAATGCAAATAAATTCATACAATTGACAAAGTAAAATCACACGATATATCAAATATTGCATATACACGCAAATTATTAAATCATCAAAACTAAATTGATACCGACAATGATTGCAATTTTAGTCTCACCCTTTTTGATATTTTGCAAATTTGGAGATATTTTTGGTAATTTGATTTGAGCGATTAACTGAATTTGAAATGGTATTAAACAAATTTTGAATCTGATTTTATTGAACGACACAACATGATGATAATATACATTTTGAGACTCGAGCACTCATGCTCCCCCTGTATTAAATACTTATAGCGCGTAAAAGTCGACAATATCTCGATAACTTCTTCCCCTTTGACAAACATCAAAAAGAGAGACAAAATTAAATTAAATTGCCATGATAAACAAAAAACTTAGAATGCAATGCCAAACATTCAAATTAATAAAGAACCATAAATTTGCACTTATTCGAGGTTTCAAGGAGTGTGTACCCCAATGTACCTTTTTCATCCAAAGTTTTTATGAAATTCATTTGCGGAAGACGAATGTTTAGTAAGACCAAGATGTGTGCCTTAGGGCTGATTGTTCAGGGTTTCAAGAAGTGTAAAATCTAATGTCCTTTTTCATCCATGTTTAATTAGGTGTTTTATAACGGGAAAAATAATGCTCGGTAAGACCGAGACGTGTGCCTTGGGGCCGATCATTCAAGGTTTTCATGGAGTGTATACCCCAATGTTCCTTTTCTTTCGATTTTATTAAGAAAAAGATTTTACCGAAGCACTTAGGTTAAAAATAAATTTGATAACGATGAAACATTTTGGTTCACGTTTTTAAATGAGTTTGAATTGGGCAAAAGGAGTTTGAATTTGAATTTTGAAAATTCTTGATGTTGATCAAGACTTTTATTATAAAAAGCTTGATTTTAATTTATTAAAAGTATTTTTATTAGACAAATAATAAAATAAATCAATGAAGTGAAAATAAATAAAATCACATGAAAAGGTGTTAAAAAAATAATGTGGGGGAAATGTGATAAAGAATTATATCAAATAGTATGGGCCAAAAGGCCAAAGGCCATGAAACAAAAATAAAATATAAAAAAATAGTAAGAAAGACATAAAGGGAGGTACGAATATCACAAAGTCCCAATGTTAGCCCAATGACATGTAGCTGGTCCAAGTCAGCAGGCTAGGGGAGTCAACGAACTTGACTTAACCCCCATCCATATGATACACATACCTCATGATCAAATGGCCAAGATCAAAAGCGTGTAAGGACTATGGTGGAGCTCCCCTCATGGGACCTTAGGTCAACACAACAAGTAAACATATCTAAAGGCTAGGAAATGAGACATATATGGCCAAAGGAAGATGATGAGAGATAGGTAAAAAACAAAGTCAGTTCACGTGGGAATCATTTCTTCACCTCCTTTCCCTCTCCTCGCTCAAGCATTCTCTCTCTTCTCTCTTCCCATCCCCACTGTGTAAACAAAACCAAAATACTTTCTCTCTCTCCTCAAATTAGGACCCCACAGCAATTTCCTTAGAACAACTTATGAACAGCATAAAGATGTTCATAAGCAAACCCAGATTACCACCTAACCTACTCAGATCCAAACAAAACCAACATGAACCCTAGCCCAAATTTTATTCTAATCAAGAATCTACCATCAATTTAAACAAACAACACACCAAAATCAAAGATCTACCATCATCCCCAAATAAAACCCTAGGCCCCTATATTCAATAATCATCCAAGTTATGCAGAGATTCAACAAATTAAAGGGCGATAAATAATTGAGCAACAATAATAAGCATGGAAACGAAAAGAAAATGAAGGATGAAGCCTCGTCGGAGCCTGAAACTCCGACGAAGCCTACCTCAAGTAAGTCTTCTCTTCTTCTCCTTTCTACTTTTGTTTGTGTGGTTCTAATTCCTTCCTTCTCTACTTCGTCTTCTTCCTTATTTATTTTGCTCTGGCGAGTCAGTGAGGTTGCAGGGGTTAACTCAAACTTCTTAAAGCTTCAATGAAAAGATAAAGGAGCTTTGTCTTTTAAAGCTTTTTGTGATTGAAGGGGTGTCATACCCTAATTTTTATCCCTAAGATCCTTCCTCTATTTGCATCATCTACATAGCCTATCATGTCTTTCATCATGAATAATATCCAAATTAAAAGCCAGAATAAACTTGTTGGATTTACAACCGAATCGGTTAAAATAAAAGTCAACTGTGCATAAAATTAATGGACGAAAAGTTTCAAAATCGAACTTGCAAACGCCAGTTATATTAATCTATATTCTGTGTAGTTTAACCTGGCGTGCCCATTTTAATTTTTCGACTCTTTTTCGGTCGTATTTTGAAAAGTCTGAGCTTTTTAATCGGGGAAAATTTATTTCAAAATTTAACCAAACTCTATATTTTTCCCAGTCGTTTATTTCGTGCTGATCATTTTGGTGCATTCATTTTTATTTTTCGAACACTTCGATACCAAACTGATTATTCGTTTTTAACCGGTTTCATTTTTATTTTTAGCTAATATCCATTTTAATTTAATAAGATTTTTAATTTAGTTTTATGTTAAATATTTTTATTTTTTATTTTATTTATCATTTTCTTTTTTAATATTTAAAATTTGTTTTTTATCTAGTTTTGGCAACACTTCTTCACTAAGTTTCAAAAAGTTCTTTTAATTTTGAGCTTCATTTGAGTAACCTAGTTAGTATGCACTGCATAGAAAAGGACCTCAGAAGCCATTTTGTTGACCATCATAAGCTCTCTCTCTCTCTCTCTCTCTCTCTCTCTATCTCTCTCTCTCTCTCTCTCTCTTTCTCTCTCTCTCTCTCTCTCTCTCTCTCTCTCTCTCTCTCTCTCTCTCTCATTTTTGAATTACAAAACAATAAAGAGAAAAATATAAAAAAATGGAGTTGCTCACTAAAAGAAGGCGACATCTTGAAACCACTACACGATACCTGATACTCTCTCTTCACTCTTCACAAAAGTCATCTCATAATCTCTCTTTCATTTCAAATGTTAAAAGGGCCCCAGCTTGTAAAAAAAAGTAAGGGAAAATCCATCTTCACCTCACTTTTTCCTGTTTGCTACTAAAATAACCTTCTCTTTCATTTATGTAGATAAATAAAACGAACCACCCTCACTTTAACTCTCCCTGCACTTTTTTTCTTTTTTACCACAACAAAACATACCAATCTTACCCTCTTTCTATGGGCTTCTTTTAACCATCATCACCATCGTGCACCGTCTAACTCACCACCTTTATCATCTTTCTTCTCTATACACTATTCATCTTCAACAACACCTGCTCTCTTCTTCTCAAGAGGAATCATCCACCAAAGAGAAAAACACCTTGCAGCATCTTTCTCTTCATCATCACCTCTCTCCCTCACGCTTTTTGCTCTTTAACCTACCACCTCAAAACACCCCTACACCATTCTCCCTCCACCAAAAATAGTAGCATTTCACACATAACAAAACTAAACTCTCTTTTCTCTCTAACAACATCAATATCAACACTTCATACTATTTCATGATTGACTTATCTCACTTCCTCCATGAACTTTCGTTCTCTTCACCTCCATAACTGACCTTCTGTAGCTCGATTTTTGTGGTCTTGAATCACTATCGCTTGGGCACTACAGTTCGATTCATTTTTTATCCTGTTAAGCTGATTAAAGAAGGGAAATAGATGTCTCCAATTAACCCTGCTTGCATACTGAGTTTAAACAGTCAAAACTGTTGGTTTACAGATGATATTAAGATGTGGGCCCCTCTTCGGTTATTTTGTTAAGAATAGAATGTTTGGACCATTTGTGAGGTTTTAAGACGTTAGGTCTGATGCTTTTCGATTGATGTATGAAGGTACGGGATTTTGGGTTTTTGATTAGTATGCTCGCTAAGATTTTGCAATCTTATGCCTACGTATTCCCGAAACAGGGAAATCAGAGCGATCGTAGTTCCTCCTATTCCTCCTATTCTATGGGAGGAAAGAGGTGTTTTGGTGTCTTGTTCGAAGCCCAAGACATGAAGTTAAAGATGGTTTGTATCTTGTTCAAAGTCCAAGATGTGAAGCTAAAGGGTTTTAGCTGAGAGAGAATTTGTCATCTCTAAAGAGGAGTTGTTGATGTTTGTATGTTGTGAGCAAGGCATGACTTTGATGCTAAAAGGTTGATTGACTCAACCGGGGTTTTCTTTATACAAATCCTAAGAGGAGGCTATTGACCCAACAAGAGGGTGTTTATTATTTGTCTCGTACGAAGCCCGAGATAGAGGCTAAAAGGGTTTACTCAACAAGAGAGTACTAGCAAGTGACTGACTCAACAAGAGAGTGCTTTTATATGTCTTATATGAAGCCCAAGTTGGAGGCTAAAAAGGGTTGAATCAACAAGAGAGTCTTGAACAAGTGATCAACAAGAGGGTCTGAAGGTTGTTTGACTCAACGAGAGAGTCTTTTATACTCAACAAGAGTGTGCTTTACTGTCACGACGAGGCCCGAGATTGAGGCTAAAAAGAGATTAACTCAACAAGAGAGTCTTTTATACTCAACAAGAGAGTGTTTTATATGTCTTGTACAAAGCCCAAGACGGAGGCTAAAAAAGGGGATTGACTCAACAAGAGAGTCTTTTATACTCAACAAGAGAGTGGTTTTCTATCTCGTACGAAGCCCGAGATGGAGGCTAAAAGAAAGGATTGACTCAACAAGACAGTCTTTTATACTCAACAAGAGAGCGATTTTTATGTCTTGTACAAAGCCCAAGACGGAGGCTAAAAGTGATTGACTCAATAAGAGAGTCTGAAAAGGTTAGATCTGCTAGGGAGAATCATTTGTACAAAGCCCAAGAGGAGGCTGCCTTACCGCTGTGGATTCTGGAGATCCTGAAGCGGTTCCAAGTGTGGGGAACTCTCATGGGAGAGACCGGGGTTTCTTCCTATACTGGAAAGGTGCTTGAGAATTTCTTTAAGACTCAAGGGTCTTAGACTGTCCAAGTCTAGAGTTTTATCTTTTGTACAATGCCCAAGAGGAGGCACGGGTATTAAGGGATGAGTATCAACCCTAAAGTGGCCAGAGTTTTGACGTTGGAAAGGCTGCTCTAGCAAAGGATGACTAAGTTCTGTTTTATACCTTTAAGAGGTCGTCAGGGTCCTTGTATTAAGCCCAAGAGAAGGCATGAGGACTTCTAAGAAGCCGAAGGGTCCTTGTACAACGCCCAAGAGGAGGCGGGGATGCTTTTAGGAAGCATGTGGGTCCCCAAACCAAGAGAAGTTCAAGAAATGTAATTCACCAAGAAGAGATCATTCCAGGAAAGTTCTTAAATTTGGAAGAAACTCAGGAGATGCTATTCACGGAGAATAGATCAACTCTGGGGAGTAGGGTTTCTTTGACAATTTCTAAGAGTGACAGTCTGAGAAAGGGTTCACCGAGAATACTGCCTTTCTCTTTGTTCCATATTGTTTAACCCCAAGAGAAGGGAAGACTGTATTTGGAATCCTACGGGGGATCTAGTTTTGTTTGTATTTAAGAGTGACCAACAAGGCTTTACCTAGTGCTAGACGTAGTTGCCGGGGAAAACTCTAAATAACTATACTAGTATTACACAGTTGATATTTGACAAGTATATAAAAGGATGTGAAAGAAGACTTACAGTGAAGCAGCCCCACAATACAGTTATATACATATAAAAGCGATAAATGAAAGTGGATAAACACTTACCCGTTGTAGAGCTTCCATGTTGTTTTGTTAGTTTTTCAACAAAGAAAACTTTGATAACAATATTATATTCAAAATCAAAGGAGAAAGTGCTTTGAAAAGATTGTTGGGGCTTACAGCTCAAGGAGAGGCCCAAGTTTTTAACGATGATTGCACCGCTGTTTTGAAAACTGTACAGAGGGACTTATACAATATGTGAGGCCCAAAATTGTTTAGGTACAAAGGGGGTTGGGTCTTACACTCTATTAGAGGCCCAAATAAACTTAAAGAAAATAAATTGGGCTTATAACACGAGGGTAGGCCCAGGGTTTTGATTTTAAACCGGCGATCGCGCTGAGATTTTTGAAAATGTGTTAGGACTTATACAAGACTGAGGCCCAAACTATTTTGGTTTCAAAGAGGGATTGGGTCTTACACTCTATTAGAGGCCCAAATAGTTATTTTTGTACAAGAGATGGGACTTACAACTCAAGGAGAGGCCCAGGGTTATTTGTTTGAAAACGGCGATCACGCCGAGGTTTTTTGAAACCACAGTGGGTCTTATACAACACCTGAGGCCCAAATCATTTTGGTTTCAAAAAGGGGTTGGGTCTTACACTCTATTAGAGGCCCAAAGAGTTTTTTATACAAGAGATGGGGCTTACAACTCAAGGAGAGGCCCAGATGATTTTCGTTTTGAAATGGCGATCGCGCCGAGATTTTTGAAAACGCAGTGGGTCTTATACAATGTCTGAGGCCCAAAAATGTTTGGTTTTCTAAGGGGGTTGGGTTTTACACTCTATTAGAGGCCCAAAGTGTTTGAAAAATATTTGTTTGGGTGAAAATCAAAGAAACCCTAATTTCATCATTTTTAAAAGGAAATTCTTAAAGAAAATCAAATAAAAATGATAAAATACTAAATAAGTTGGAATAAACAACTTGTGATTTTTGGTTGAGGTTTGAAAAATGATGTTTTAATCACAAGATGAATTAAAATTCATTTGATTTTGTTTTTCATGATGAGAATTCACTTTTAAAATGTTTAAAAACAATTAAAAAGGGGTTTTTTCACAAAAATACCAACTATATTAAATAAATAATATAAATTTGATTTTTTTGTGGAATAAAATATTTTGGAGTATGAATAAGAAGTGTGTAAAACGGAATTGGAAAATGATGATTTTTGATATGTGAAAGAATTGGTTGAGTTTTGAAGATAAGAGAAAAAGGAAAGATGTCACAACATCATCTTCGACATCTCTTATGAGGCAAAAACCAGAACTGAAACTTTAGTTTTCAACATCTTTTTTATCAAACTTCCAACACTCATAACTCTCTCAATTTTTAACGAAATTAAAATCCGTAAGAACCTATCTTGACAGATTTTTCGCAAGGAATCCAATGGTATCACTCATACACACTGAAACTTAATATACGGAACGCACAAGGCAAAAAACCAGAACTGGACCTTAATTTTAAAACAACATAAACTCCACATATAAACATGTTAAAGTGCAAATAGTAGGAAGATCACAACAAACACATGAAGGACTACATTTTTGCTTCAAGAATTAATCAATAATAATGCATGTATATGGAGTTTCAATGTGTAAGAACACTTACCGATTGGAGCAAGGTCCAATGCCTCTTCAATGTAATTACAGCAGCAAGAGAAAGATCCTATGAGCTTCCTTGATCCTCCAGGAGTGTGTTTGAATGCTTAGAGTGGATTGAAATGAGCTGGAACTGGTTGTGGTAGCTCAACTGCAATTTTATCAAGAACTTGAGCAATTGGCTGGTGATTTGATGAATTTGATGTTCCAGATGTTGTGTTAGTGTTTAGATTACACACATATGATGTTTATGAGGTGTGTGTGTGTGTGTGATTGGTTTGGACAGAAATGCTCTCTAACTCAAAACCCGATAGTAACTTGCAAGAGAAGTTGAAATTGGAAGTGGGAAGGAGATTTTGAGGAAAGCATCTGTTTGATGGCTTTGGTGTACTTAAACTGAGCATAATTAAGCTCTATTTATAGTATAGCAAGCTTGTTTTGGCTGCAATAGTGAATGGCAACTGCTGCAGAGGTTTGGCCAATGGTTGCATTTTGGAATCTCAAGTCTCCTCTAGCGAATGGCTAGAGGTTAGAGAACAGGCTGCTGGTTCCCTAGTTCTTGGATATGTCTTGACTAAATTCAGTTAGAATTTAGCTCAGTTCATGCCACCTTGTTGAATGTATTGAATGCTTGAAAAAAAAATGGATATTTTGCATCTTTGTAGCTTTTTGGGTTTGGCATGCTACTTGTGGAATCTTGGACTTGGGAGGCTTGGGAATCAGAGCTTGTCCTTTGATTGTCCCCTCCTCAGGGGTGCAAAAGGATGACAAGGCTTAAAAATTCGTGTGGCACAAGAAATGTGCAAATCTGTCCTAAAACCTATCTTAAAAAATCAGCTGCAACAAGCCTTGTTGTAAAATCCATAACTTCTTGCTCAAGAATGATAAATGGCTGTTCCAGGACTTTCTGGAAAGCTGAGATGACATACTTCAACTTTGATGTTCAGTGTTTTTCTTGAATCAACTTGGATCATGGAGAAAAATGTCCTTGAAGTTGGGACATTCTTGCTGGAAAAATATTAATGATGTCCTATGAAATGTTGAAACATTTGACAACTTTGAACATTAATAATTCCAAACTTTAATCACTTATATCTTTTAATCCACTAGGATATTTTGAGTTGAAGTGAATTGCATCTTTGATGCTTGTCCTGCATGGTGACAAAGCTTGAAAATTGTGTGGCACAAGAAAAAGTGGACAAAATCTGTCCTAAAAAACAGCTGCAGCAAGCCTTACTGTAAAGTCCATAACTTCCTGCTTGAGTATGATAAATGGACGTTCTACAACTTTCTGGAAATCTGAGATGACGTGCTTCAACTTTAATGTTCAAGGTTTGTGAAGATAAGACTTGTAAAGTTATCAAAAATATTCTTGAACTTGTGTGATCAAGTCTGTCCTAAAAGCTGTCTTAAAAATTTTGTTTTATCAATGCCTTTTGCAGTGATCATAACTTTCTGCTCGAGAATGATAAATGGGTTTTCTAGTACTTTTTGGAAAGGTGAGATGACGTACTTCAACTTTGATGTTCATGACATGGTTTGAATCAACTTGGATCATGGAGAAAAACGTCCTTAAAGTTGGGACTTTCTTGCTGGAAAAATAATTAATGATGTCCTACGAAATGTCGGAACATCTGACATTAAGAATTCCCAACTTTGATCACTTATATCTTTCAATCCTTATGATATTTTGAGTTGATTGCTTCTAAAATGTTGAAGTATCAAATACCCTCTTTAAAAGTAGCCCTTACGCAAAATCAATGGATGCTTGGATCAATAGTTACAACCTTGAAAAGTTGTGCACTTGAGCATGATTTTAACTTAGAAAAAATTTCTAAGTTTCTTTCAATTTGATCAATTTTGCAATTTTGCATGATTTCTTGATTTAAATTCGATCAAATGCAATCATCCATCATATTTTCTTGAGTAATGGCTTGTGAAGCTCATAGTGGACCAAAAGTCAAATTTTGACTTTCTACGTCAGTTGACTTTGTATTAGATAAACTTGAGGCTTGATCCACTTGGAATGTTGCATCTTTATACTTGATTCTTGATGTGGGAGTCCTCTTGGTCCTTTGTGGGTGTTTGAGAGATTAGACAAGTTGAAGATCATGTCATTCCTTGATTGATCCCTTGTCTAAGGCTTAGAGAGGGCTTGAAACCCTAAATTTGATTGTAGTGGATGCTCACCCATGTTTGGGGAGACTAATGAGGTATAATGGTCCATCAATATTGTGATGATGATTTGCACAATGATGAGGAATCTTAGTGGTCAAAATGGTACGACACCTTCATGTAACCACAAACTTCTCACAGTACACACATACTCAATACTCTTCTCTCTTCATAAAAGACACCATTACACAACAAAACCTTGCAAACTCTACCATCACCATGTGAAAAAATACAACTATATGTTTAATAGCTGTTGTGGCTTTATTCTCGGTTCATTCTCATATTGTTTCTTCCTCTAAGGATCTTAAGTTCAATGACAAGATTACCGCGACTCAGGACTTGTAAAGCTGGACGTGAGAGAGCTAGCTCCACCCCGTTTCCAAGGCGCAATAACATTTCACCTTAGCTCTATTTCAAATGATAGCATCGGCTCGTCGACGGTAATGATTCAAAAATGAATTTTCCTGCTTTGTTATGTTTATTACTCTGATGTTAATTTCTGCTTTGATTCGATTACGTAGCTTAATTGTTATGTTGTGTGTGTATTGAGGTAATATCATCGTCGCATGTCGCTTAGTGTAATGATATATAATAATTGCCAACATATTCGTTTTCCTTATATATGGGACAAAATGGTTGTTATGAAAATGTTGTTATATTACCGTCGTTATTGCGTGTTGTGCATGACTATGTTACCGCCACCCAGAACCTTATGTACTATCAGTAAAATATCCAAACCCCTAAGAGAAACAAAGGAGTTGTTTATTAGTAAGACTATTGAGCCGCTAGAATGTTATTTACAATACTATATGTCAATTTGGTTTGCTCTTTTCTCCTTTTCATTTTTCTCAATCTTTTCCTTATTATTGATATTATTTATATTTTAACTATTTCTCATTATTATTTTTCACTATTATTTCTTTTTTTATATATTTTTTATTATTTTCTTTTTATGACTTAAACATTAAAAAATGATTAAAAAAATATAGAAATACTTGTTTTATTTTAGGGATTTATTTTCATATTTATTTATTTTTTTAAAATTTGGTTTGTTTATTTTTATCTTTTCTCATTGAATTTGAATTGAAATACATGATTATGTTCTTGATGCATCTTCTGTGATCATTGTGATGTTTCCTTTATGTTACTATGGATGTGTGAGTGTGAGGCTTGTATTTGGTATGCTCTTGATTTATTTTTTGCTTTTGAATTATGCCTTGATTGGATGTGATGTTTTGATTAACTATTGCCATGATGTTTTACCATGTAAGTTGTTGATTCTATTTGTCATTTTATCATACATGATGCTTTACCATGTACGTTGTTGATTCTATTTGTCGTTTTATCATACATGATGCTTTGCCATGTACGCTGTTGATTATATTTGTTGTTTTGTCATACATGATGCTTTTCCATGTGTATTTTGTCGATTCTATTTGTTGTTTTATCATACATAATGCTTTGCCATGTGTATGTTGTTGATTCTATTTGTCATTTTATCATCCATGATGTTTTGCCATGTGTTCGTTGATTTCATTTAACTTGTTTCTACATGATGCTTTGCCATGTGCTTTGTTGATTCTATTTGTTGTTTTCAGCATGATGACTTGCCATGTGTCTGTGGATTTTATTTGATGCCATGTACTTGTTGATTATATGATGATTTGCCATGTATCTTTTGCTTTCTTTTGATGCTTTGACCTAATCCAAGGGAACGGAGTGTGTGTTGACTTATTGTCATGTGCATGTCCATTGTATCTTTGTTGCTTTGCCTTGCCCATCTTTGACCTTTAACAAACAATTTTTTCCAGAACACAAATATTTCAAGAGGTTCATGTAGAGTATTGCAGATGCTTAGGGTGCTAGTACCTTCCTTTAGTATAACCAACCCTCATACCTCTGATCTCTTTATTGCTTTGCTCTTAGCCTTGCCTTTTGCTTTGCATGTTTATTATGGGTTTTTGTTTGATCTTTTCTCCCTCCCCTTGGAAAAATAAAAGTTCGGTGGTGATATCTTATCTTTGCGAGTCAAGCAAGTCAATAGCTTTGGTCTCCGATTCTCACCGCGACAGAAAATGGCGACTCTGTTGGGGAGCATTGTTAAGAAGGTTATGCCTAATTGTTCTATTTGTGTTACTATTATTGTTTTCTCTGTTACTTGGGTTTTTTTTTTTATTTTTCAGGTTGATCTATGTGTGATGAGATAAGTTCTAACCCAGACTTGAGTGCACAATAAGATAGGATAGTGGTATAATCAAAATTTACATGCCTGGAGTAATCTTAAGAATGATTAGCATATGAAATAACCACACTCAGTGGAGGCCCCTTTGATGGTAGTATTTGTTGTTGCGAGTAGTCGTAATGATATTATTACTCTAGACCTGGGAGCCTAAGTAGTTGAGGACCTTTAGAACCCCTTATCCCATCTTGGCCTCTTAGGATGTATTGTGGTGACTATCTAGGTGTAGACCTGAGGTAGTTGATACGCGATGCTACAATGAGACGAGTTTCTCTTGCGAATGTTTATTGGCCCGCGCAAGTATTTGTGCCAGCTGATGATATCCAAAGGAGGATCGACGACTCTAGGGACCTTGTTAGAACCCGTTGTGCAGGTACTTTATCCCCTAGTACACACCATGTGGTTAATTCTTCACCCAGACTCCATGCTTATGATCTTAAACCTTTAATCCTTTTACCTGTGATTTGCATCCTGTGTTACATGCCATTGCATATCATTTGCATCTTTTGCATGATTCATGCATACATCCAATTTGTCCAGCAACTCATTCCAGCTGTCTCTATCTTCCAGTGTCATTTGTCAGTCGTCAAGCTGATTCCTCATCACCAATACAGGACTAAAGCTAATATCAGACGCAGAATGTTTGAGCAAGAACAACACAATGCAGAGATCAGAATGGAGAATGATGATCTAAAGTCAGGCATGACTAAGCTTACTGAGATGCTCCAAGTCCTGATTTCCAGAGGGGAGCAACCTCAAAGAACTGTTATCCATTAGGTTTCAGGTGTTGTTACTGATCCTCAACTTGTTCAGATGCCACCTTCTACATGGCCAGAGTTTGGTTTGCCTCATAATTATTCTCTCTCTCTCTTAATACTACTTCTATGATTGGTCAAACTTCCAGACCAGTGTTTTAAGCTCCTGTTTTCTCTGAACCCAAACGTATGGTTCATACTATTGCCCAAACTGCCCAAGCTCCCTATGAGAATCCTCTCTTTAAGTATAATGCTGCTAGTGCTCAAGGTGAAGATCGTGAGGATTTTGTTGAACCTGAAGATGTCTGTGAACAGTTTCAGACTATAGAGAAGAGACTGAGAGCCGTGGAGGGTACTGATTTCTTTAGTTTTGATACAGACAACATGTGCCTTGTTTCTGACCTTGTCATGCCTACCAAATTCAAGATTCTCGAGTTTTTGAAATACAAAGGTCATTCATGTCCAAGAGCTCATCTGGTTATGTACTTCAGAAAGATGGCTGCTTACACCAACAACCAGATGTTGCTTATCCATTACTTTCAAGACAGTCTGAGTGGAGCTTCACTTAAGTGGTACACGAACCTTGAATAGAACGGTATTCAGTGCTTCCAGGATCTTGCTAATTCCTTTATGAAGCAATACAAGTACAATCTTGACATGACTCCTGATCGTCGTCAACTTCAGAATATGTCTCAGAATGAGAGAGAATCTTTCGGGTATGCCCAACGTTGGAGAGAACTAGCTTCTCTGGTTGAACCCCCTCTGACAGAGAAAGAACTCACAGGAATATTCATGGGCACCTTTTCTCCCTCCAACTTCATAGATTTGGTGACCATTGGCCAAAGACTTGAAGAAGGTATCAAGAATGGTAAAGTGTTTAAAGTTGCTGAATCTTCTAATGGTGCGAAGAAATCCTTTGGGAATTTCTAGAAGAAAATAGAAGACCAAACCGATGTTGCCCTGACTAATGAGAGAAAAACTCGTCACAGATCTCAGTATGCTAATCACGCTTTTGTTGCTGCTGTTACTCTTGTGGTTGTTGCTTAACCAGTTTAAGCTCCTCAACGTACGGCTGTTGAACAAAATCAAAACCACAATAAGACTCACTTTGATCCTATTCCTATGACATACACTGAACTGTATCCTGCTATGGTTCAGAGAGGTTGGATTACCACTAGAACTCTACCTCCTCCTCCAAATGCTCTTCCAATTGGTTTCAAGTCTGACCTCCATTGTGCATTCCATCAAGGTGTCGCATGCCATGATTTGGAATTTTTCTATGCACTAAAGGCTAGAGTGTGGGATTTGATCAGAGACAAGATTCTCACTTTCCATGATGTTGCTCCTAATGTCAAGGACAATACTCTGCCAGGGCATTATAAGTGAAGCTCCAGTCAACTTCACCCAAGTTATCCTCCTAAAACAAGTGTTTCAGACAGGCCAACTCACCCTGTTGCTGATTAGTCACTAGGCCATGTTTCTTGTTGTTTGCATTTTTCCTTTATTTGTATTAACTGTTTGCTTTCAAATTTTGTTTGTACTTCCATGTTAATGAAATGAGCATTTCAATATCTTGATTTAATTCATTTATGTCTGTTATTTACATCTTTATGCTTTATCTTTCGAAAATATATTTCTCTTGTTCACTTTCTTTTGATTATGCAAAGATTGGAGGTAGGGTGATGAAAACGAATACCCATAACTATTGTTGGTATGCTTTCAGATCAAAACTTTGTTGATGATGTAAGGCATTGTTTCAATTTCCCAAACACTGGAGAAATAAAGAAATTAGTCCCTCGTCAACCCCTTTCGAGCCTAGAAGTTGGAGTTTCTTTTTGTACAAAAACCCGCAATCTTAACCTAGGGATGGGTAGTTCTCAGTTAACTTGGTTGTGCATTCAAATACAAGAGCTTTGTGTAAGTCACCCTTTCAATAAAGCTCGCATTCACAAGTTTTCCTTCCCGCACAACAAGCAAGTGCCGAAGATGTCTTTCAAGTCAAAAGCTAAGGTTGGTTCACTGTAATCATTTAGCCATACAGTCACTTTCTTTCTAAAAAAACAAGAAAAATCAAAAGAAAAGGCCCGCTAAGTCAAAACCTATGTAGGAGACTTAGGCAAAAATTGGGGTATCCCGTTGACTGTAAGCTTCAAAAGAAACTGTTCAGGCAAAAGTTATGGATAACAAAATGAGGAGATATTTAAATCCTCACCATGAAAGTCCTCAATGGCGAAAACAACCAAATGTTGTAAGTAAGCAGTGACTGCCATCTCAAGGGTCCATTGACTTCTGAACCATCGTCATTACTATCATCAGTGCAATTCCCAACCTCTTGGAACCTGGGCGTATAGTCTGAGTTAGCTGCGTATAAGATTGAAGATCATCACGAAGATTGGGTGGGTATAGTTAAACTTTGAGCCTTTACCCTTTGTTTCATAAACCGTGGACCAGGCCACGTTACAACCCTCGAAAGACCTAATTGAAGCGGGTTTATTTTGAAAGCATACTACAGCAAGGTTGCGTGAAATGACTCCAATTTTTTTTTTTTACAAATCATTTGTTTTTGTACTGCACCTTTGCTTTACCTTCCACTTTGAACGTCTTGAACCACCGTGTTTTGATTAGTGACTCATATGCTTTGCATCATTCCAAAAATGATTTTGAATTCAAAAGTTGCAAGAACTTTGCATTAAGTTTACCATGTTTAAACGAATACTTTTGTTTGCAAATTGGCTTTCCTCTCAAGGAATTTTCAAACAGTTGAGAAACTTGGTTAGTGATCCTATCAGGGGAAAATTCCTTCCAAATCCTATTGAGAATCAGTTCAATATTTCTTGTTCAGTGCAAGTCCTTCTCAAAATTTGTTTATCCTGAAGATCTTTCTAGACTCATACTTAGGTAAGCCTTCCAAGCGCACAGTAAAGCAGTTATTTCCAGAATCACTCAAGCTGAAGCAATGATTAGTTCATCTACAACAGTCAGCTGATCTAGGGGAGTCTTACTTAAAGAATCCCTATGCAGCTTTCCATCATTCCTCCAAGGATCATCAACTTGATACAGTTTACCAACGTGGCAGGGATATGTTCAACAAAAGCATCTTAGTCCCTGAGTAGAATGGCAGTGATCTCTGTGTTGAGGAATCAATCTGTCAATCTTGTCCTCTCCCTAAAAGAGCCGAGCCATGTCGTCAACATCTGCATTTGATCATACATCATAGCAAAATTCGTATACCATGCATAGCAAGAGTGTTTCATACTCATTTGCATTCACCAGAGGTCGTGTTTCCATCAACGTCTTACCTTATGGTCAAAGTCCAACTTACTTGGCACCTACCAAACAGATACTTTTATGTCTTATCTGACGTTTCACCAGATTTGACTCTCCCTATCCGATTGTTTTTCCGGACACGTCTTTTGTTATAACGTATTCCCAGAACCCTCCTTGTGTTATCTGATGTATTTCCATATACTCCTTTGCAATTCTGATGTATTTCCAGAATTCTTTTTCATTTATCCGAGGTATTATCGGATGTGTTTATCTCTCTGATGTATTTCCAGATTGAGTCTTGTATTCTGATGCATTTCCAGATTTCCTTTTTTTCTCTCTAATGAATTTCCGAATTATTCTTTTGTCTCTCTGACGTATTTCCAGATTGAGTCTTCTCTTCTGACGTATTTCCAGAAACTATCTGATGTATTTCCAGATATTCGTTTGTAATTCTGATGCATTTCCAGAGCTTCGCTCTTTTACCGTCTGATGAATTTCCAGATGTTCCTTATCATCTATTTGATGCACTTCCAAAATTCGTTTTTCACTCTGCGATCAATTTTCAGATTATTCTTTTGTCTCTCTGACGTATTTCCAGATTGAGTCTTCTCTTCAGACATATTTCCAGAACCCTTTTGTGTCTATCTGACGTTCTTTCGGATACAACTATGCTTATCTGACGTTCTTCCGGATATGAATTTGCGTATCTAATGTTCTTCCAGATATTTCTTCAAAACCTTTTCCTATACATTTAAAGTTTTTCTGAATGTTTCGGACGTAGCTTCAAAATTTTTGTTTTCATCTAATGATATTCTGGATGTTCTCAATTTATCTCTAATTATGGTTAACAGCTACTGAATGTCTTTAAGTTTGTTTCCCTTCTTCATCCAATGCTTTTTCTGGATATGTTCCGGAGTTCATTCAATGTTTTCTTGAATATCTCTGAAGTTTACTTAAATATCTCTAATGTTTGCTTGTGTTCCGAAGTTCATTCAATGTTTTCCTGAATGTCTCTGATGTTTGCTTGAATGTTTTTGATATGTTTTCCTGAAAGTCCTCGATGTTTTCCTGATTATCTATGATGCCTGCTTATGTTCCAAAGTTTCATTCAACGTTCTCCTGAATGTCTTTGATGGTTGAAACTGTTCTTTTCCAGGGTATGTTCAATGCATTTCTGAAAAACCTCTGATGATGTGACCCTTTCCCCCAGTAAAGTTCCATTTGCTTTCTGGATGTTCCTGAGTATTCCACATTAAAGTTAAGTGCTTTCTTGGAAGTCTCTGTTATATCCTCAGATTTGGTTTCATTCCACATCTAATGTTTTTCTAGATGCTTCTGATATGTTTTCCAAAATGTGGTACTCTCTGCATTTGATGCCTTCCCGGATGTTTGTATCTCTGTTCAGGGTTTATCCCTCTCTTTCCAAGTATTACTGGATACTCTTTGTCACCTTGACGAATTTCTATAATATCTTGTATTCCTCAGCTGCGTCTCTTTGAGATCTGTTACTTATTCCCCTATGGCATTCCCTTTGTTCTCTGTTTGGTTTTTCCAGCAGTAGTTTGTCTCTTGTTGTATCATTCCCCCACAAAATTCAAAGTCTTGCATTCATATCATGTCATAAGCATCTTTGCGGGAACTTGGGGCCAAAAATTGTGCATGTTTGTATTTAAGCCTCTCCAATCTTGTCGAGACAAAGATTTCAATCATCATATCTCCGGATAGAAGAAACTTAAATAGGGGCACCTGGCATACCCTAATTTCTATTCCTAATATTCCGCCTCTCTTTGCATCATCTGCATAGCTTATCATGTCTTTCATCATGCATAATTCCCAAATTATCATCCAGAATAAACTTGTTGGATTTACAGCCGAATCGGTCAAAATAAAAGTCAACTGTGCGTAAAATCAGTGGACGAAAAATTTCAAAATCGAGCTTGCAAACTTCAGTTATATTAATATATTTTCTGCGTAGTTTAACATGGCATGCCCGTTTTAATTTTTCGACTGCTTTTCGGTCGCATTTTGATATGTCTTAGCCTTTTAACCGGGGAAAATTTATTTTGAAATCCCCTCTGGAGTAGACTTGGACAGTCTAAATCCCCTATTGAGTCTCAAAGACATTCTCAAGTTCCCTACAAACGTAGGGGAAACCCTGGTCATTTGGAATAAATATCCAGTTGAGTTAAAACCCAGTCTCTCTCTCTCCTAAAAACTCCCAACCAGGGTCAGTTTATCATCAGTATAACACTATCCCAAATCAGAACCTCAAGGTATCTGATATCTCAACTCTTCTATAAATCTTAGCAAGAGTTTATTCCCTACTTGGACCTGCCTAGGGATCTCAATAATCCCCATCAGAAAGTTAGCCTCCTCTTAGGCTTTGTATAGTGATCTTTCCTCAGCAAAGTTAGCCTCCTCTTGGGCTTTGTACAATGATTCTCCCCAACGGAGCTAACCTTTTCAGACTCTCTTGTTAAATTAATCCACTTTTCAGATTCTCTTGTTGAGTCAATCACTTTGCAGACTCTCTTGTTGAGTAAACCTTCTTCAACCTCAATCTTGGGCTTTGTACAAGACATAAATATACTCTCTTGTTGAGTCAATCTTTTCCAGCCTCCTCTTAGGCTTTGTACAAAGGTGTCCCTAGCAAAAGTCAGCCTCCTCTTAGGCTTTGTATAATGATTTCTCCAGCTTGTTCAGCCACAATCCTGGGCTTCGTACAGGACAGATAAAAGCACTCTCTTGTTGAGTCAAAACCTTTTACCCTCAATCTTGGGCTTTGTACAAGACATAAATCTTCATAACCTTCTCTTAAACTTGGGACAAACATCTTCCCCAACGGAATCAATTCCTCATAGCCTTCTTTAGGCTTCGAGAAATAAATTCCCTAAGCTGAGTCAAACTCTTTTCAACATCAATCTTGGGCTTTGTACAAGACAGATAATACTCTCCAGTAGAGTCAAACCTCTTTCAGCCTCAATCTTGGGCTTTGTTCAAGACATTTAAAATATCCTCAGTCGAGTCAGTCTCATTTTAGCCTCAATCTTGGGCTTTGTACAAGACAAATATAACATTTTCCCCGGAAAAGTAAAACTTTTAGCCTCCTCTTAGGCTAATGATATCCCCAAAGAGTTAGTCTCTTTTTGCCTCAATCTTGGGCCTTGTACAAGACATATAAACACTCTCTTGTTGAGTCGGTCATTTCCAGCCTCCTCTTAGGCTTTGTATAAGGACTTCCCCAGTGGAGTCAATTAACCTCTCAGCTTTAACCTTGGGCTTTGATCAAGGCACAAAAAAAAATCAACATCCCCTATAAAGGAAATTGTGGCATTGCTGGATTCACGTATCCCAGTTAAAGTAATCATCCTTTATAAGCAGTCACTCAACAGTTGTGATAAACAGACTAGATGTCTCCCCTTTAGAGATGACAAGTTCTCTCTTAGTCAAACCTATTAGCTTCAATCTTGGGCTTTGAACAAGACACAAATAAACCTTTTAGCTTCAAGCTTGGGCTTTGGACAAGACACCAAAACAACTTTTTCCTCCCTTAGAATAGGAGGAACTACGATTACTCTGATTTCCCTGTTTCATTTAAACGGGAATACGTAGTCATAAGATTGTGAAATCTTAGCAAGCATACTAATCAAAAACTCTAGGTTCAGTACCTTCTTGTCAATCAAAACTTAGGTCCAGTACCTTACCAAAAACATCGGGAAAACCCGAACCTCAACAAAAACTCACTCACTCTCTCATAACTCACAAGACACTTTCCCAACCCATTAACGGATAAACACCATCAAGTACAAAGCGAAACCTAAAGCTGACAACCTGTGGATAACCACATATAGGATGGGTAATTGACAACTCCCCATTGTATAACCTGACCCCGAACTCCCCAAATCTCTTTAAAGTGTTTGTTCAGTTAAACATTCGCGTGCAAGGTTAGTTTTAGATAGCTTCCCTTTCCCTTCCAGCTTCATGGGATAAATAAGAAATCAGAAAATAGTACCCCTCCTCATTGAGAGGAGAAACCCAAATTCCGCGATAAGGTGGTCGCGTCACCTACAAAAATCGTGCGCTACAGTAATATGGAGACTCTGCTGGGGAGTCATTGTCTTTATAGGACTAGGATTATAGCTCCTAAGGGGTCTAGGATGTTAGTTTTAGGAATAAATATATATATATATATATATATATATATATATCATTTTTCCTACTTGATATCCGTGTTTATTTTTCTGCTAATGGGACTGCGGGTGATGCCGCATCTAGAAAGTTTGAGTGATACCTAAGATAAGTGATGGCATTAGACGGGTAATCTTACAAGGAGTTACTCCCGAATAACCGACCCCGATAGAACATCGAATCAGTGGAGATACCCTTTGCGGATTCAATGTCTAAACGACTTCGGTTTTTGAAAGCAGATTGTTCAATTGCGGTATACATGAAACTGAGGATTTAGTAGGTCGAGACCATGTTACTATTTTGCAGTGCAGAAGCTATCAGAAATAGTTGTCACGCGATACTACCCTCATTTGAGATTACTCTAAGATACTGCAGATCGCTCGGGTGAACCAGCCTGCTGTTGTTATCCCAAGGGGGGTCAATGATTTCGAGGACAGGTACAAAAAATCACCATAGTACAACCTTTGGGGATGGGTAGAGCAATGACTTCATGACACTAAACCTTTGACCCCATGTTTTTTCTACGTTTTTGTGTGCTGCATTCATGCATTCATTTCATAAAAAAAAAATTTAAATAAAGGAAAATTTTCTCTTCTAATCTCTCTTTTTCAAATTAAACTAAGACAATGATTGCAAATGTCAGAGAAAAAGATTGCATTATGGATTTCGGTAGAAGGAAGACTCACAAGTACACCTTCAAGGTTCCAAAACTAGAGGATTTGAGAGGGTTGGCAAGGATGATCACCTACCCTGATGCTTTCAGAGCTAAGTACGGAGGACTGCTATCTCTGTTAAGGGTCAATATAATTAAAGGAATCCTGGCTACACTGATTCAGTTTTACGATTCGGTCTATCATTGTTTCACATTCCCGGATTATCAACTAGCACCAACACTGGAGGAGTACTCTCACCTGACTGATTTACCCATCACTGACCAAGCTCCTTTTTCTGGACTGGAAGAAATTCCAAAGGACCAAACCATTGCAAGAGCTATCTATTTGGACGAGTCAGAAGTCAGAACTCACATGACCAATAAGGGTGGAATCCAAGGTTTACCAGCCAAGTTTTTGATAAAGAAAGCTCTGTACTTTGCTAGTATAGGGAACGCGACTGCTTTCTAGAGCATCTTTATTTTGCTCACCTACGGGTTATTTCTGTTTCCTAACATTGATGACTTCGTTGATATCAATGCCATTGAGATATTTCTGATTTGAAACCCTGTACCGACCTTGCTCGCAGATGCTTATCATTCTGTACACCTAAGGAATTTGAACAGCGGAGGAATGATCACATGCTGTGTACCCCTGCTATACAAATGGTTCACTTCCCATTTACCTAAGTCTGCTGCTTTTTGGGATCATAAGAGTACTTTAAGTTGGTCACAGAGAATCATGTCTCTTACCAACTCTGACATAGATTGGTACAATCAGATCTATGACGGGATAAGAATCATTGACCGTTGTGGAAACTTCCCTAATGTACCCCTCATAGGAGCTAAAGGAGGAATTAACTATCATCCCATTTTAGTTCGTCGTCAATTTGGATACCCAATGAGACATGTCCCGCGTAATGTTCATCTGGAAGGTCTTTTCTTCAAGGAAGGAGAAAATGACAGGGCACTAAAGACCAAAATAGTGCATGCCTAGAAACATGTTCACAGGAAAGGAAGAGAGTCTCTTGGAAAATCAGATTGTGTCTCTGAGGAACCTTATCTCCACTGGGTATAAATTAGAGCTCTCAAGCTAAGGATGCCTTACCCTCGTCAAGAAGTTCTTCTGTTAAAGGAATTCGTCCTTTATTTTATGACTGATATGGAAAAACTCCAGGTCACTCTCAACAAAGTTCAACGGGAAAAGAAATCTTGGAAGAACAAGTACCATATTCTCAATGCGGAGTGTAACAAAATACATTAACTGTTAAAAGAAAGAGATGCTCTGATCGAGATTTTAGAGCAACATGCTGTAGAGAATCAAGAAGACCGAAGGAATTTGTTCGCTCCTTTCACTTGGAAAAAGGATGACAACCCGACAACAGCTCAAGAGCCCCGGTCAAAGAAAAGGAAGATACCAGAACCAACACCTGAGCTCTCCTCAGAGAGGACTCAAGATCCATAACTCTAGACATTTCCTTTTACAGCACTTTGTAAATTATTGTATTTCCATTTCGGAAATATTTGAATTCAATAAAACGGGGTTCCTCCCACTGTATGATATTTTCAATCCAATTGTTGAAGTTTCTTTTGATTGAAATTAATTAAAATATAATTATTGCATATCATTCATCATTCTCACATAATGCATTCTTCTTCCCTACGAATCTCACGTTTGTTTCTCGATTCTAGAGTCAAACTGTCTCATTTGTACAATACTTGGGCCAATCGACAAAAGAAAATGGATGATCTCGAGGAAAAGAACAGAGTGTTGAGAGAAGAAATCGACGCTCTGAAAGAAGACCTGAGAAAACTTCATAATGACATGCAAGCTCTGGCAGCAGCTCAGATACAACAACAAAGGACTGTGATCTCAAGGATCACATCTACGCCCATAGTGGAAAGGCCTGATCCTCGGTATAACGTACGTAAAGATCGTCCCTGGGGCATGCCACTCAACTATATCCCGGAAGGATATATTTCGTCGATCACGGAAGATGCGGAAACTGCAGCAGGAACCGCTGGGCCTGAAGTTTACAAACTTCGGCAAAAAGCGAAGATGCAAGGGGCATGACAGCAACTCCTGAAGGTTACAAACTTCGGGATAAGGAAGCACCAAGAGTCACTGCCGTAATGACTATACCACCACCCGTGGTCCACACTGTCCCGGAAGGACAGATTCCACAGATGCCCTCTGGTGGAAACGAAAGTATGTACGAGAGAATGAATGAGTTCCAGGAGCAATTCTTGGAGATGCATAAGAAACTGCATGCCATTCGCGGTCAGGATCTATTCAGAAAGGACGCCGCAGACCTTTGTTTGGTCCCGAATGTGAAAGTTCCGCACAAATTCAAGGTGCCCAAATTTGAAAAATACAGGGGCAAATCTTTCCCTCAAAGTCATTTGGTGATGTACGTTCGGAGGATGTCAACTCAGACAGAGAACCAACAGCTACTGATCCACTATTTCAAAGAATGTTTAATCGGTACCGCGCTCAAATGGTACATGGGTTTAAACCGCACTAAGATCATCACTTTCAGAGATCTTGGCGCTACCTTCGTTCAGCAGTATAAGTATAACCTTTAAGGAATATGCTCAGAGATGGCGTGAAATTGCCGCCCAAATTTGTCCACCTCTTGAGGAAAAAGAGATGACAAAAATCTTCTTGAAAACCTTGAGCTCATTTTACTACGACCAAATCGTCGCCAGTGCGCCCAGCGACTTTACTGAAATAGTGGGCATGGGAGTTCGTCTTGAGGAAGCAGTCCGAGAAGGACGTCTGGTCAAAGATGCTGGACCATTAAGCAGTACCAAAAGATACGGTAGTGCTCTCCCTAAGAAACAAGAGCAAGATATTGGTAATATCTCTCTCGAAAAGCAAAGGCGATGGTAAAAACCAGTAGCAGCTGTAACTCTTGCTATAAACCCTGCGCCTATTCCAATGTATCAACCTCAGGTTGCTCAGAGCCAACCGAATCAACAACAATATCAGCAAAGGACACAACAGCCTCTTCAGCAGGCTCGTCCTCAGTACAACAATAACAACCGTACAACGTGACCACTAGGGTTTGACCCTATACCAATGTTATACGCAGAACTATATCCACTACTACTGGTTAAGGGGCACGTCCAAACCAGGGCTCCTCTTGCGATACCGAAGAATCTTCCTTTTTGGTTCCAAGCAGATCAGACTTGCCTTTACCATCAAGGAGGACCAGGACATAACATAGAAAACTGTCTCAGCTTCAAATCCGATGTGCAGAAGCTTGTCAGGAGTGGGGTCTTATCCTTCAAGGATACAAATCCAAATGTTCAGACGAACCCGTTGCCTCAACATGAGAAACCTGCACTCAATATGATAGAGGAAGGATCTAACCACAACTATCAAATTCATGATGTACTCTTATTGGAAACCAACCTGGTCAAGATGCATTGTAGACAAAGTGGATACAGTTATGTACCGTCTCATAACTATCACCAGTTTGATATCTGCTCTAAAGACAATCAAGGATGTTCTGTGGTGCAATCAGCTCTACAGGAATAGATGAATCTCGGATGGATCCAAGATCACTGAATCCGTGAGGTCAACATGAATTATACGAATTCTAACATCATTCAAAACCACGACATCCGTGCGATGAATGTCAATTTGGTGGCAATGCACTCAAGGCAAAGCCAGCATCATGATCTGCCACGGCACGATTACGATTCCCGTCTGATCTGCTCAGTAAACAATCAGCGATGCTCTTTTGTACAAGAGTCCCTCCAGCATCAGATGGATCTTGGGTGGATTCAGGATTACCGCGATAGAAGTCATTATCAAGTGAATATGATTCAAATCTTTGATATTCGCTTGATGAATACCAGCTTGGTGGAATTACACGCTAAGCAAGTCCATCTCGATTTTCTGACTTCGTACGAATATCAGAACTGTAAAGTATGCCGTGAGAGTGACCAAGGATGTGCACTCATTCAAAGAACACTGCAACACTTGTTGAACCACTAGTGGCTTCCGATCTATCTAGATGAAGACACGCAACAATTCAGCATGACTGACGGGAACCCTACTAGGCATCAAAGTCAGGATGTTCGATCAATGGAGACAGATCTTGCAAGGTTACACTGTATACAAAGCGGACGTGGCCGGGTGCCACCACACAACTATGAGCGCTGTAGAGTTTGCTCAAAGGATAATCAAGGATGCTACCTCGTACGAGCAGCCCTTCAAAGTCCGTTGGACCACAAGGAGATTCAACCATGGTCGAGCTCTGGTTCAATGTCAAGCTATCGTCTTAATCAAGGCAAAGATGTTGTCTTAATCCCTAAACGAGAAGTGGCCAAAGATGAGTGGGCCATAATCCCTTTACTCCTTGAATCAAGAGTTCCTCTTGATAACGGAAAGATTCTCAACCTCGAACCAATTGAGGCCGATTACGATAGTCCAAAAAATTAAAAGGTTCCTATAGTTATCTATCTGCCGGGACCAGTACCATACAAGTCTGATAAGGCTATCCTTTACAAATACGGTGCAACAACAATTAAGAATGGAAAGGAAACTCCATTACCCTCTGTCGTGAATATTCCAGACATCAGTCGAGTAACATGGAGCGGTCGAATCTTCAACCGAGGAGTTGGAGAACCCACCAGAGAAAAGGAACTTCAAACAGAAGTTCCTAATCAACCAGTCGGTCAGTCCAGTAGTCCCGGCCTTTCAAAGAACAACGATTAGATGCTGAAGCTCATCCAGAAGAGTGAGTACAACATTATTGATCAACTGTTGCAAACTCCTTCAAAAATCTATGTGCTATCTCTTTTACTCAGTTCCGAAGCTAACAGGGAGGCTCTACAGAAAGTCTTAGAGCAAGCCTTTATGGAACAAGATGTAACAATAAGACAATTCGACAACATCATCTCCAACATTACTTCCTGCAACAACTTGGGGTTCAGTGATGAGGAACTGCCGGAAGAGGGCCAAAATCATAATATGGCACTCAACATTACAGTCAATTGCCAGGACGATGCTTTAGCTAGCATACTGGTAGACACTGGATCAGCTTTGAATGTTATGCCAAAGTCTATTCTAATGCGACTATTATTTCAAGGATCTCCGATGAGGGGCAGTGAGGTCATCGTCAAAGCATTTGACGGGTCCCGAAAGACAGTTATCAACGAAGTCTACCTTCCCATAACTATCAGTCCTCACACTTTCCAAGTCACTTTCCAGGTCATGGACATCCAGGCAGCATACAACTGTTTGTTAGGAAGACCTTGGATACATGAGGCTGGGACAGTCACTTCGACACTTCACCAGAAGCTGAAGTTCGTCAAAAATGACCAACTAGTCACAGTCTGCGGAGAGCAACCCTTGATTGTGAGCAACTTATCATCGTCCACTTGTGTAGAACCAGAGGAGGTTGTAGGAACCTAGTTCCAAGCACTTTCGGTGAGCAATGACAACCAATCAGAAAGAGGAACTTCGATTTCCTCGTACAAAGATGCTCTCAAAGTAATCAAAAGTAACAATGCAAAAGGATGGGGACAGCTTGTCATTCCTACTAACAATAAGACAAAGAAAGGTCTTAATTTTTCCTCAACCTGTACCCAAAATACTACTAGCAATGAAAGTCTTCATCCCATTCAGGACTTCTTCCACAGTGGAGGTTTCCTTCACCCAGGGTCTCAAGAAGTACATACTATCAACGAGGGTGACTCCTCCGATACAGATGAAGAGTGGAAGTCCTATCTTAGCGAGGACGGTTATATGTCTCTGGGAGAGGTGCCTACGCCATTTTGTTATCCCGCATAGAGTTCGAGATATATACTGAGGTCAGATGTCAAGATGATATACGAAGATTGTGATCCGAAAGGATTCTGTGCTCCACTAAACTCGTTAGAGGAGGACACTCTGATGAAAGACAACTTTGACCATGACTATTATGGCCAAATGGATGGCCTGCCTATCTGGCAGCCGTACCCAGGAGACTTGGGGCAAAAGAGTCAGTCGAACGATGCATATCAGCTGAGCATCATTGAAAAGAATACCTGCGTCCCCACCGAATCGTGGGACCATTACTCAGGGCATTCAGAAAATATCCAGTACAACGATGAATTTGCGAGGATTACAGGACAAGAGTTCCTTAACTATGCTTTTCCTGAGGTCAACGTCATCGAAAGGGATGATTCCTCCAGTTCCAAAGATGTGTGGGATACCTTAGGACAACCGAGTGGCAAGTACGACTTCCTGGTCAAGTACACCGCTCTCGAAAGCTCTCGTATCAGGCTCGAAGACATCCAGCCAACTGGATGGGGAGATCCGCCTGAGAGCGCAAACACTATGCAAGATACAATAGAAGAGTTCATCTACGACAACTCTGCCTGGGAGACAGACTCCAACGATCCTGCTCCACCAGAAATCAACGTTATTTTTTAAGACAAGCCAAGAAAGAAGGTACCAGACTTTGTGATTCACCGAGGAGTTCGCCGCCAATGGGTTGCTGTCAATGTTCCGAAAGTCGTCCATAAGTCTAAGTAATTACCGTCTATATTTTAACCTTTCACCCTGCCCAGGTTCTGTAAATGTCTCTCTTCGCTTTGCCCATAGCGACAGAGTTTTGTTTTACACGGATGTAGTTTCAAGAATCGACCAGATTATAAATAAAATAACATCGTTCTGTAATTTCCACATTTATTGTTGTTTTCTCTTTTCGCTTTTTCAGAAAATGGTAATCCTAAAAACAACTCAAATAATAAAAACAAGCATTTTTCAGAAATTACACCGCACACACTCTTGCGTTCTCTCTATCTCTTCTAAAACAAATCATCACGTCATGCAGATTGCTTGTTTTAAACCCCATTGAAACATACAATCCAATGCCTTCTCCCAACTTTGAATTCTCGGTGTTTGAGGCTAAAGAAGAAAATGACGAAGAAATTCCAGATGAGATCTCCTGATTACTCAGACAAGAGGAAAGGTCCATTGAACCTCACAAAGAGCCGTTGGAAACGGTCAACTTGGGTTCAGAAGAAGAGAGAAAAGAAGTCAAGATTGGGGCACTGCTCTGTCCAACTGTCAAATAAGGTTTGATAAAGCTTCTCAAAGAATTTCCCGATGTATTCACTTGGTCCTATCAGAATATACCAGGGTTGGATACCAACATTGTGGAACATCGTCTACCGTTAAGATCAGAGTGTCCTCCGGTGAAACAAAGACTGATACAGACTCATCCAGACATGGCCATCAAAATCAAGGAGGAAGTATAGAAACAGATCGACGCGGGTTTCCTCGCCACATCAGAATATCCTCAATGGTTAGCCAACATAGTGCCAGTTTTGAAAAAGGACGGAAAAGTTAGAATGTGTGTAGACTACAGGGATCTGAACAAAGCAAGTCCAAGGGATGACTTTCCCTTACCACACATTGACATGCTGGTAGACTGTACAACAAAGTTCAAAGTATTCTCCTTCATTGATGGACTCTCAGGCTATAATCAGATAAAAATGGTGCTGAAAGACATGGAGAAAACTTCCTTCATCACCCCATGGGGCACTTTTTGTTACAAGGTAATGTCGTTCGGTTTGAAGAACAACGGGGCAACCTATCAAAGGGCCATGACTACTCTGTTTCATGACATGATACATAAAGAAATCGAAGTATATGTCGATGATATGATTTCCAAATCTAAGAAAAAAGAGGAGCATGTGACCCACATGTCAAAACTATTCGAGCGTCTGAGGAAGTACAAACTCCACTTGAATCCCAAAAGTGCACATTCGGTTTCCGCTCAAGGAAACTGCTATGATTCATCGTCATCCAGAAAGGAATTGAGGTTGATCCTGACAAGGTCAAGGCCATTCAAGAAATGCCTTCTCCAAAGACTGAAAAACAAGTCAGGGGATTCCTGGGACGTTTGAATTACATTTCCAGATTTGTATTCCTCATGACCGAGACATGTGCGCCGATCTTCAAATTACTCAAAAATAATCAGGACTGCATTTGGACAGAAGAATGTCAAACCGCCTTCAACAGTATTAAGGAATACTTGTTGAACCCACCATTCTATCACCTCCAGTGGAAGGAAGACCAGTGATCATATACCTAACAGTCTTGGAAGACTCCATGGGTTGTGTACTTGGCCAACAAGACAAAACCAAAAGGAAAGAGTCTGCCATCTACTACTTGAGCAAGAAATTCACCGACTGCGAGACTCGGTACACTATACTTGAGAAAACTTGTTGTGCTCGGGCTTGGGCAGCCAAACGTCTTCGTCAGTATATGATTTGTCACACTACTTGGTTAATCTCTGAAATGGATCCAATTAAGTACGTCTTTGAAAAGCCTGCTCTCACGGGAAGGATTTCCCGTTGGCAGAAGTTGTTATCAGAATACGACATCGAGTACCATGCTTATAAAGCCGTCAAAGGAAGTATTTTAGCCGATCATTTGGCTCATCAACCGATTGACGGTCAGGAATCAGTCAGATTTGTCTTCCCAGACGAAGATGTCATGTATCTAAAAATGAAAGACTGCAATGAACCGCTACCCAGTGAAGGGCTAGAACCAGGTTCCCAATGGGGACTAATCTTTGACGGAGCTGTCAATCATTATGGAAACGGAATTGGGGCAATCATCATAACACCTCAGGGTACCCACATTGCTTTCACCTCCCAACTGACATTCAAGTGCACAAACAACGAGGTCGAATACGAAGCTTGTATCATGGGTCTCGAAGAAGCAATCGACTTGAAAATTAAGAAATTGGACGTGTATGGAGACTCAGCCCTGGTTATCAATCAGATCAAAGGAGATTGGAACACATACCAATCAGGACCGATTCCTTACAAAGATTACGCAAGAAGGTTGTTACCATTCTTTAACTGAGTCGAGTTTCACCATATCCCCCGTTGAAATTATGGTACCAGATATGTGATGTCACACACGATGTCACAACAACACACTCTGAACAATGGACAATAACACACAACAGATGAACACACAATGAATTGTTCACCTAGTTCGGTCTAACTACCTACGTCTGGGGGCTACCAAGCCAGGAATGAATTTTACTATCAGTAGTATTAATTTACAGACTCAACAACCCAGTTGACATCTCCTAAACTTAATCACTACTTAATGAACCTTCTACCTAAGAGACCACTTAGATATGAGAACACTACTCAATCCCTAAAACACTTCCGTGATATAATTCAAAGATCACACACTTTGAATAACACTACTTGATTCTGCTTCACAACTTTGATCAAGAACAACTCAAAACAACAATACCAATTCACACTCGAATGGTTTACAAAACACGAAGACTCAAACGACTCTCAGTCTTTAGCTCACTTTCTTCGTTCAAATTCCTTCAGGAATGATGCGCATTATATAGCTCTTTGAATTGGGCTTGGACCTGCTACAATATCTGACCTGATTTGTTGTTTAAAACTGAATCTTCAAAATAGATTTTCTCTCTCAAAATCTTCTTAAATCTTTAGCTTTTAAACCTCCTAAAAATGTGCATCAAATCTCTATGAAACAGAGAATATCTATCCCAAGATATTCACATCCAATGAGACTAACTGCTCTCCCAAAATCCAGCTAAAACGCAAACCCTAACAACATCACTAAACCTGATGTTATTAATTCTGCAGACCTGATGTCACAACATCGCATGTAACATCAGACAACACAACTTCAGCAACTTAACTTCTTAACATAAACCAATGTTAAGACTCAATGTTAAGACATCACCCATGTGACATCAACATTGAACACCTTTGTTTTACCAAAATTCTAGCCAATCCAAGAACCAACAATCTCCCCCTTTGGCTAATTTTGGCTAAAACAATCTCTGCACCTTCAGAGACTTCAGCAGCGGAATAAACTTGAATATTTTTTGAAACTTCAAGCAGCAGCATCTTCAATACATAAAGACTTCACTTCACAAAACTCTACTGCAACACCATCTTCATCAGCAACTTGGTAACAACCAAAATGGTGCTCCCCCTCAATCATGAACCAGCATACCAGCTGTTCACAGACCAGCAATTACTCCCCCTTAATTTTTGCACTTCTGCATCACATCACTTTAATCACTTTACCAGCATTTGACATATGTACTCTTTGATACTCTTAGCTCTCTTGGCTATTTCTCCCCCTTTTTAGCCACAATTTGACAAACCCCATCAAGTAAGTCTAACTATAGTTAGTACTACCCCAACTCTCATTGTTAGTCTCACAGACAGCAAAAAGACATAACAAATCATAGAACAACACAGGTGCATATATTTGCACAATATTCATATTACAAACGAAGCACAACATTGCAGAATCAAAAACAGCATAACTAAAACTACTATCTAAGAAAAACAGTAAAAGCTTTAATCATCTGAGCTGAGATCATTATCATCTTCTTCATCTTCTTTTGAGCTGTCATAATTAGACTCGTCTTTCTTATCAGCAACTTCTTTCTCACTTTCTTTTTCTGTCATCTTCAGAGTCATAAGTAATCTTTTAAAATTCTCCTTTCTTTCAGTGCTTACTCTGATGACTTCAACTAATTCTTTACAGGCTTCCTCCAGTTCAGAAATCATATCAGTCTTAACATGAGTATGATGAGTAGATGTTGAGGCAGATGTCTTGACATGATCAGCAACATGTTTTCCTTCAAACAACTTCTGATGAAAAGACAAGTCAGGCTTCCTTCTACAAACACTATCAGACTGGTGAAGAATCCCAGGATGCTGAGACAGAATTATCCCACAAATGAGGGATGGAAATGCAATAGGCAATTTCACAGCTCTTGTTGCAGCATGCTTGATAGTCTGATTATAAATGTAAGAGCCATAATCAATTAGTCTCTTTGTTCCAATAGCATAAACTAATTTGCCCAAACCAGCAGAAACAGAGGTCTTGTGGTTTGTAGGAACCCAGTTAACAGCACCTATTCTATGAAGAATAGGATATTTCACACTTAATAAACTCGCTGATAACTTCCCTTTTGAAGGCCAAATTTTTACTTGACCAGCTGTGATTTCTTTGCAAATAGCATTATCAGACACTTCTAATTCTCCATAGTCTTCCTCACTTCTTCCTAAATAAGCATTAATCACCTTAGGAGAAAACCGCACACACTTACCCCTTACATATATCCTTCTGAAATTCAGGCTTCTGTTGTCATTAATGGACTCAGGTATATTTACTATGAATTCTCTGACCAATCCATCATAGCATCTTGACAATCCAGAGACAACCCTCATAAGACCAGCAAATTTAATCAGATCCACAATTTCCTTATTTTATAGAGCCTCTGTACAAAGCTCTCTTTCCACAGCTATTCTTCTCTGACACACAAACTTCCACATGGATGCATTGCTGGCACAGTGAAATGATATGTTGTCAATTGGTACATCAGGGACTTGATCAGTAACTTTCTTCAATATGGTTGTCCTGACAGGGGTGATGTCTTGAACATCTTCTTCAACATCAAACTCAGAGTCTGATTCTTCTATGATTCTCCTCTTCTTGCTAGTCTTTTGCAAGATCACATTGTCTTTAGAAGATATCTCAACATAAGTTCCCTGTACTCTTTTTGTTGTTTCAGGCAACACACTTTCATCATCAACATCTATTATCTCAATATGATCCTTTCTATTAGAGCTTTGAACTTCAACTCTAGGTTTTGATGTTCTGACATCATCAGTTTCATCAAGGTCATCACTTTGAGACCTCACCTGTTCAGCAGGCATTTGTCTTAAAGGAACAGAGATTCCTTTCACCTGTAAACCCTTATCAAGGATCTTGTCTGCAATCTTCCCCAAGCGCCTGTCAACATCAAACTTCTCTTCAACAACTTGAAAAGTGGAAGACTCGGTTTCAGATTTATCACCAAAAATAATGCTAGTGGCAAGTCTCTTGGTTTCACTACTATTAAACTTGGTTGTAGCTTTCTTAGGTTCAGGATTAGTAGGTCCAGAATCTGGGAACACCATAGAAATGGGTTTTACATTCATAGCCACACGTTCCTCACCTGACGAAACCCTAGATTTTTCTCGCTCGAGACTTGGAGAACCAGATTTCTTGGATGGGGAAGACATCGTTCCTTTGTAACAGACTAGGTTTAGAGAAGATTTTTCTATTCTTTTGAGATTAAGGGAGATGAACAGTTGAGAAGAGAAAGCTTTGATGAATCTTGATATAGAATCAATATGGTAAGGCGCCTGATTTTGAGTACCTCTTAATGACCAATCACTGATTTTCTCCCTCCAAATTAAATTACCTTTTAAAAATTCAAAATGATTCACATCAGAGTTCATTAAAACTGATTGACCTTTCAGCATCCTTTCACACCTGATGTCATAGTCTGATGTTATAACATCAACTTAAACATCATCAGTTGAATTAACTTCAAGAGGTATCCACTGATAGCAGTTATCTTTGGATCTGGCACCCTTCATAACAACCTGATTACGCTCATCAGCCACCACACACTCATCTTTGGTGTAGTTAACTTTGTAACCTTCATCACACAGTTGGCTAATGCTTATCAAATTAGCATTCAAACCATTGACAAAAAGAGCATTGTCAAGTTCTGGTCTACCATCACCTTTCACTTTTCCAACTCTAGCAACTACACCTTTTTCACCATTGCCAAAAATAACCTCACGAGAGGGACAATGACTGACTTCAACTAACAGAGTTTTGAATCCAGTCATATGCTTTAAACATCCACTGTCAAAGTACCAAGTATTCTTATCAACTTGTCTATATGAGGTGTGGGCTAAAAGACATTTCACCTTCTCCTTAGGAACCCATTGTTTAACAACTTTGGGCCTAACCTCCTTTAGTTTTCTTTGAGGAGCAGATTATGGATAACCATGCAGTTTAAAACAAGAGTACTGCATATGTCCAAACCTTCCACAATAGAAGCATCTAACTCTGTCATCTCTGAATTGGTTATATCTTCTACTATGATATTGTTGTGGCTCCCACCCATAATGTTGTCTCCTTCTTCCATAGTTGGCCTGTCTTCTATGGTGCTGTTGTCTTTTAGGCTGTCTTCTATGGTGGTGAGGCTTCCTTCTTCCGTAATAATAAGGCACGACATTATTATCTCCATATCCATATCAATACCAGTTACCCTGATGTTGAGACATCTGATGAAACATGTTCTGTTTGAACCTGTCAGCTTGCATGCTCTTGTGATATTGGGGAGGCATATACTGACTAGCTCCTTGGGGCTGCATCTTCCTCTGATGAGGACCATTCTTCTTCTCAACATTCTGAGGCTATGAATGAGCACCCTTTTCAGGTGTAGGATCCTGTCTCTTTGTTTGATGTTGAGACATTGGTTGGGACACCTCCTTCTTTGTTCCTGAAGTGCTTGCTTCTGTAGAACCCTTTTCCTCAACCACATATCCTATACCTGATTTATCTCCAGCAGCTTTCTCTGACTGAAGAATCTTATCAAGAGCAGCTGTACCACTGTTCAGCATCCTAACAGATTTGGTCATATGATCAAGATGAACTTTGACTAATAAGACTTCATTTTCCAAATCAGCTTTAGCAGTCTCAAGCTGAACAATCTGTTTCTTTTATTTTTCACTTTCTTGACAGATCTCTGCACTCTTCAGACAAAGCTCTTGATAAGTGGAAGCTAACTCTTCAAAAGTCAGTTCCTCATCACTTGAATCACCATCAGAAATCACTGTTCCAGTTAAAGCTTTGACATGTTTGGCTGACTCTCCTTCACTTTCACTTTCTGAGTCTGACCAAGAAACTGTCATTCCTTTCTTCTGCTTCTTCAGGAATGTGGGACATTCTTTCTTAACATGTCCGTGACCTTCACACTCAAAGCACTAAACACCCTTGTCTTGAGCAGTCTTCTCTTCATCCTTCTCCTTAGACTTGCTGATGTCAGAAGCGATGTTCTTGACACTAGTCTTGAAGTTCTTGTTCATTCTTTTGAACACCTTGTTGAACTATCTTCCCAACATAACAATGGCCTGAGATAGATCCTCCTGGGATTCAGCACTATTCCCTTTCTCTTCTTGATCATTTGAAACCAAGGCTATACTCTTTGGCTTCTTTTCTGGTTCTTCCTCATTCAACCCAAGCTCAAAAGCTTGAAGAGATCCAATGAGCTCATCAACCCTCATCTTGCTGATGTCTTGAGCTTCTTCAATTGTAGTCACCTTCATCTTGTACCTCTTAGGAAGGGACCTAAGAATTTTCCTTACCAGCTTTTCTTCTGACATCTTTTCTCCAAGAGCACTGGATGCATTGGACAGCTCAAGAATACTCATGTGGAAGTCATGGATAGTTTCATCTTCCTTCATCTTCAGACTTTCAAACTTTGATGTTAGAATCTGAAGTCTTGACATCTTAACTCTAGATGTTCCTTCATGTGTAGCCTTCAAAATATCCCAAGCTTCCTTAGCAACTTCACAGGTATTGATCAACCTGAATATGTTCTTATCCAATCCATTTAAAATTGCATTTAAAGCTTTGGAATTGCCAAGGGCAAGCTCATCTTCTTCCTTGGTCCATTCTTCTTCAGGCTTTGGCTTTGAGGTGCCCTCTTTATCTTTCCCAGCATCATCTTTTTCAAACACAACAGGTGCTTTCCATTCTTTAATTATAGCCTTCCAAGCCCTGCTGTCCAAGGATTACAAAAAGGTGATCATCCTTGGCTTCCAATAATCATAATTCGAGCCATCCAAAATAGGGGGTCTGTTGACAAATCCTCCAACTTCTTTGTCCATCTTTACACCAGAAAGTAACTTCCCTAGATCTCACTCAGAGACAGACAGGATGCCTGCTCTGATACCAATTGAAATTCTGGTACCAGATATGTGATGTCACACACGATGTCACAACAACACACTCTGAACAATGGACAATAACACACAACAGATGAACACACAATGAATTGTTCACCCAGTTCGGTCTAACTACCTACGTCTGGGGGCTACCAAGCCAGGGATGAATTTCACTATTAGTAGTATTAATTTACAGACTCAACAACCCAGTTGACATCTCCTAAACTTAATCACTACTTAATGAACGTTCTACCTAAGAGACCACTTAGATATGAGAACACTACTCAATCCCTAAAACACTTCCGTGATATAATTCAAAGATCACACACTTTGAATAAAACTACTTGATTCTGCTTCACAGCTTTTATCAAGAACAACACAAAACAACAATACCAATTCACACTCGAATGGTTTACAAAACACGAAGACTCAAACGACTCTCAGTCTTTATCTCACTTTCTTCGTTCAAATTCCTTCAGGAATGATGCGCATTATATAGCTCTTTGAATTGGGCTTGGACCTGCTACAATATCTGACCTGATTTGTTGTTTAAGACTGAATCTTCAAAACAGATTTTCTCTCTCAAAATATTCTTAAATCTTCAGCTTTTAAACCTCCTACAAATCTGCATCAAATCTCTATGCAACAGAGAATATCTATCCCAAGATATTCGCATCCAATGAGACTAACTGCTCTCCCAAAATCCAGCTAAAACGCAAATCCTAACAACATCACTAAACCTGATGTTATTAATTCTATAGACCTGATGTCACAACATCGCATGTAACATCAGACAACACAACTTCATCAACTTAACTTCTTAATATAAACCAATGTTAAGACATCACCCATGTGACATCAACATTGAACACCTTTGTTTTACCAAAATTCTAGTCAATCCAAGAACCAACACCCGTGAAGAGAATCACATGGCTGATGAATTAGCCACTCTCTCTTCCATGATTAGTGTAAATCAATGGAATGACATACCTAAGATTGACATAATGCACCTGGAATGGCCCGCTTACATCTTCGCAATTGAAGCAGTCATAGACGACAAACCTTGGTATCATGATATCAAATGCTTCCTTCAGAAACAAGAGTACCCACCTGGGGCATCCAGAAAAGACAGAAAGACCCTCAGAAGGCTAGCAAGCAGCTTCTTCCTGAGCAGTGATACATTATATAAGAGAAATTTCGACATGGTCTTGCTTCGATGTGTAGACAGACTAGAAGCGAACATGCTGATAAAAGAAATTCACGAAGGATCCTTTGGCACTCATGCCAATGGACACACAGTGGCAAGAAAAATTTTGAGAGTAGGATAGTATTGGTTGACTATGGAATCCGATTGCTACAAGTACATGAGGAGGTATCACAAGTGTCAGATATACTCAGACAAAATCCATGTACCGCCAACACATCTCAAAGTTCTCTCTTCCCCATGGCCTTTCTCCATATGGGGAATCGATACGATCGGCATGACTGAACCCAAAGCTTCAAACGGACATCGGTTCATCCTGGTAGCCATTGGTTACTTCACCAAATGGGTCGAAGCAGCGTCATACGCCAATGTAACCCGACAAGTGGTGGTCCGCTTTATCGAAAACAATCTCATCTACCGTTATGGTATTCTAAGCCAGATCATTACTGACAATGGATCTAACTTGAATAATAATATGATGAAAGAGTTGTGCGCTGACTTCAAGATCGAACACCATAACTCATCTCCCTACCGACCTAAGATGAACGGAGAGGTAGAAGCGGCTAACAAGAACATCAAGAAGATCGTTCAAAAGATGGTTGTAACCTACAAAGACTGGCACAAGTTGCTACCATTTGCTCTTCACGGTTATCGCACATCCGTCTTCACTTCAACATGGGCAACCCCTTTTTCTCTAGTATATGGCATGGAGGCAGTGCTTCCCATAGAAGTAGAGATCCCATCGATACGTGTATTGATGGAGGCTAAGTTAACAGAGGCTGAATGGTGCCAAAGCCGGCACAATGAACTGAATTTGATCGAAGAAAAGCGAATAACGACTCTATGCCATGGTTAGTTGTATCAGCAAAGAATGAAGAAGGTGTTTGACAAAAAGGTCCGTCCGCGCGTCTTCAGGAAAGGAGACCTCGTGCTCAAGAAGATACACTCATTTCTCACTGATTCCCGGGGCAAATGGTCTCCGAATTATGACGGCCCCTATGTGGTCAAGAAAGCTTTCTCATGCGGCGCCTTGAGACTCGCAACTATGGATGAAGAGGAATTTTCCTACCCCACAAATGTTCACGTAGTCAAGAAATACTTCGCCTAAATAAAAAAAATGTCTCGGTGGATTGAAAACCCGAAGGGGCGGTCCAGGAAAAAATTAGAGACATAATCAAAAATCAACCCGATGGATTGGAAATCTCAAAGTACAATCTAGGCAAAAGTTAGGGGTTCATGGCAAGTAACTACGTCCAACAAAGGGGCAAATCCCCCAGCAGCAGTCATGCCATCCATCAAGAAAACTCCAGTCAAGGTCATCTTCGACGGAAGCTCAGAATGCCCAGAATTCAAAGTTGGTAGAAGGATAGCGGTCGTTATGTTTCAATGTAGCCCTTTTCCCTCAAATTACCATTTTCTAACTTTGTAAATACTCTATGGAATCACGCGCTTGGCTGATTTCTATCCGATCAATAAAATTTGAGCCCTAGTGCTTTTGTTTGCAATTCTTATTTGTTTTAGCTTTACAGAATGACATTTTAATATGATCAACGATTCTTGAAATAAAACAAAAATGAATTTAATTGTCAAAATTTTTTCTGCTTTTAAAATAAAGATGGCAATTCTCTTGACTGTTGGAGATCGAAAGAACATCAATCACTTCTCCAAAGGTGATTAGGCTTCAAAGTGCAGAATCAAAGTACTCCTTCTAAACCAGTACACCTAAATGAAGGATCAACTGCGTCAGAGATCATGTTCCATCTGACATCCCCGACAGAGCTCTGATCTCCTAAGTTCGACTAAGGTTGTTCCCCACAGGGATTATCTCTCCTAAGCAAGGCAGAATTGCTATTTTTGGACCAAATGGTACTTCCTCGTTCCCCACAGTGGCCGAGTATCCAGTCGTGTTCACCCACTAGTCTGTATGTCGTGTCAGTTTTGTCAGCATAAACATACATACATCATGCATTATTGATTTACATTCATATTCATATTGCATCACTATCACTCCAGTCGGCCTTATCCCCTGGTGATAAAAGTCCTCTCAACCGAGTTGTCAGTTCTTTCCTCGTCAGGAAATGTTGCGTCTGAACAATATCTCCTCCAGCTTATTTCTGGATTGGAGTTGGTCCCTTGACAACTTTGATAACTTAAACCTCTGAAAAAACAAGAAGGCATTCGACAAACGTCACTCTTCTCCATTGAAGATGATATCTTCGCTTTCCCGGATTAAGGAAAATCCCCAGAGAAAGCTTCTCAATCGAAGACTCTCAGCGACACATTGATTTCTCTCCCCAAGGGAGTCCACACTAATGAAGTCATCAGCACCTCAAAATTGGATCACATCACATGTCATTTCTCCAGAAAGATCTCAAAGAAAAGTATGATGTAGTATCCCCAAGCAGAAAGCAGTCTCTCAAGAGACTCATTTTTCCCAGTAGGGTCGACAAATGGCATCTTTAACAGAGAAGTTTGTATGCCTCTACAGCTCAGAAAAATGGGTTTCCCCAGCAAGTCTGACATCAAATCTTTTTCCATCAAATGGCATCTCCCCAGTAAAACTCGGCGAGAAGTTTGATGAAAACTGCTACAAATAGCATTCCTTGTTGAGGAAGGAACCCGACAAGAAGAAACTTAGACCAGTTCCGTGGCTGAAAACCAGGATTGAGGGGAAGTTTATTTCAAAATAAAACTGAGACCAGTTTCGTGGTTGAAAACCAGGATCGAGGGGAAGTTTATTTCAAAAGAAAACTAAGACCAGTTCCGTGGCTGAAGACCAGGATCGAGGGGAAGTTTTTTTTACCTTTTCTAAGTATCATTTCTTAGCAAAAAAAGATGGATGAGCAAGCTGCCATTCATAGCCACCATCAAAATTTTGGGTATTCCGATATTTAATCCTCTTGCACCCCGAATGCCCTAACACCTTCGCCATTCACACCTTCAGGTCCAAGAAGATTAAATAGGGGCATCTGTCATACCCCAAATTTTGACCACTAAGATTTCCCATCATTGTGCATATCATCATCACAATATGGATGAACCATCATGCCTCATCAATCTCCTCAAATATGGTTGAGCATTCACTACAATCAAAGAGTAGGGTTTTGAGCCCTCTCAGAGCATTTAGACAAGGATTAATCAAGAAATGACATGATATTCAACTTGTCTAGCCTCTCAAACATCCATAAAGAATCAAGAGGACTCCCACATCAAGAATCAAGCACATAGTTGCAACATTCCAAGTGGATCAAGCCTCAGGCTAGCTAGTGTCACCAAATTAGGGTTTTGGTCGACTGAGACCTCCAGATGAGAATTTCCATCTGGGCATGAGCCAATATCTCAATGTATGACCCTACAAGCTCAAAAGGATCTCAATAACCCATCCACAATGACAAAATCACCTTGAAGGTCCATCTATCAAAAAATCAGAATTTAGGGTTTTGACCTAATTCAACCCTTGAGTTAACTTGTGAAGTGAGGCACAACTTGAAGCTTCAAAATGAGCTTCAAAGACCTCAAATACATCACATTGGAATGTTTACAAGATTTGATTAACTCAAAGAGCTCAAGTCATAAGCCACAAGAACTCAAAACCATCTGATCACAAATTAGGGTTTCTGATGGAGAAAGTCAACTCTACCCTTGAGTATTGGCCTACCCTTAACCTCAAACCTTGGGGAGGGGTCCAAGACATTCCTAAATACCCTTAGAGGTCATCCATGAAGTTTAATTGAGCCCAAGGATTGATTTCATAAAGGGATCACAAAGTCAAAATTTCATCTGCTGAAAAAGTCAACTGTACAAAAGTCAAAGTTTGACTTTTTGGATTTTTGGTCAACCAAGGTTCCTTAACCCTAAAATAATGTTAAAATGTGATTTGAATCATCATTCATCAAGAAAAATCAAAGAAAGTGAGTTAACTTGTAAAAGGGGTAACCATGAAAAACTTAGAAATTTTCTAAGTTATGGAACAAAGTGGCTAGGGTACCAACTTCCAAGGACCATAACTTGAGATCCAAGCAACCATTTTGGATGGTCCAAATATGGATTTGTAGCTCTCATTACATACTTCAAAAGTGTCAACTACATCTCATTCAAATTCTTCATGGATTTTAAGTTATGGAGTGATCAAAATGGCTGAAAACATGAAAATGACATTTTCCAACACTTAGTGATATTTTCACTAAGTCAAAATTTGCCTTACATTTTCCAAAATGTAGGGGCAGTTTTCACCTTGATCCAAGTCAAACCAGGTCTAGGGGTAAACATCAAAGTTAAAGTATGCCATAAGGGCTTTCCAACAAGTACCAGATCATCTCTAAATTCCATTTGAGCAAGGAGATACAACCCTTGAAACATGGCATCATGGATTGGTTTTACAAGGCAGATTTATGCATATTTGCTCGATTTGTCCAAATCTGATAACTCCAAGCCTTGTCATCAATTTGGACACATCTGAGGATAAAAGAATAAGGGAATGATATGATCCCTAAGCCTCCAAAGTCCAAGAATCTACGTTAGCCGTGCCAAACCTAAAAGAGCTAAAAAGTGCCAAGACTCCAATTTTGTTTCCAAGCATTTAATGGATACACCAAGGTGGCCTGAACTGAGCCTATTCCAACTGAATTCAGTCAAGACTTATCTCTGAACCTAAGCTACAAAGCATGTGCCCTAATCTCAAGTCAATGGCTAGAGGAGACTTGAGATTCGTTTTGCATAACATTGGCCAAAGGCCTACTGCAGTTGCCATTCACTATTGCTTGCAAAAAAAACTTGCTCTACTATAAATAGAGCTCATTTGTGCTCAGTTTGAGTACACCAAAGCACTACAACACTTGCTTTCCTCAAAATCCCATTTTCTAGGCCAACATGCCTTCTCTTGCAAGGTATCTCTGAGTTTTTGAGTTAGAGAGCAATTCCATCACATCTCATGATCCAAACACCTCTAATATGTTGTATCTAAGCTGTCCAAACACTAACATGTGACCTGTAACACCAAAATCACCAAGTTAACCTCCAAAACCTCAAAAATTGAGTTTTTTGGATTTTTCAAGCCATGTCTTGATTCAGTCACTTTCAAAACCAGATAAGGCCTCAAACACACTTCAAATATCATCCTTGAACTGTCTCAATTGGTTCCCCTCATCTGGAACACCATTTGAGAGAGTTGCCATATTGGTCACTTTTGCCCCTTTTGCAAGAAAGAGCTCAAACTTGTTCCTGAGGATTCCAGCTGGTTCTAACCATTCTAAAAGCTTCTAAGGGATCAATTAAGAGTGTCCAAAGCATCAAATTACTTCTGGCACAAGGAACTTGGTAGATATCACAAAAAGCTCCAAGAGGTAAGTGCATGACAACTTGAACTCTTTGAATTATGCATTGCTTTGAAGTCCACTGATCATAAACATCTCATACATGTTGTATATGTTGAGTTTGAACCAATTCATCATGTAATTCTTGCCTGTAACATGAGGTAGCATAGAAAATGCAAATATAAACCTATTTCAAAACCACTATCGGGTTTTAAAATAGGGACCTCATCTGAAAAAACCATGACCACCATTGGATTCCTTGGAAAATTCTAGGCCATATGCATATAAATTTTGTCCCAATCCATGGAGAAATGAGAAAGTTAGAGGCTTCACGTAAATGGCCCAAAAGTTGGCCTTGCCTTGCCTTGCCCAGGCCTAAAACAAGGCACCCCTTATATATTTATGGGGTGGTTTTGATACACGGATGTATCACCACCCCAGTGGTTGCGCGCTCATGTGTTTGGCTTGGAGGTCTGGGGTTCGAATCCCCCTCGCCCCAGACCCTTTTTTACCATTTTTTCCATTTTTTTTATATTTTTCATATTATTTTCTTAAATGATTTGAAAAATTAATTTCTCTCTCAATTTTAATTATTTTTTATTGGTTCTTTTTGCAAAAAATCACAAAAATATTAAAATATTTTATTCCACCAAAAAATAAAATTTATATTATTTATTTAATATAGTTGATATTTTTGTAAATAAATTCATTTTTAATTGTTTTTAAACATTTCAAAAAGGAATTATCACCTTGGAAATCAAAACCAAATGAGTTTTAATTCATCTTGTGATTAAAACATCATTTTTCCAACCTCATCCAAAAATCACAAGTTGCTTATTCAAACTTATTTGGTGTTTTTATCATTTTAATTAATTTTCTTTGAATAATTACTTTAAAAAAATGATGAAATTAGGGTTTCTTTGATTTTCACCCTAACAAATCTTTTTCAGACACTTTGGGCCTCTAATAGAGTGTAAGACCCAATCACTTGTTGTATAAAAATAATTTTGGGCCTCAGTCATTGTATAAGTCCCTCTGCGATTCTCAAGACGACAGTGTGATCACTGTTTTTCATTGGGCCTCTCCCTGAGTTGTAAGCCCCATCACTTGTACAAAAATAAATCTTTGGGCCTCTCCTTGAGTTGTAAGACCCAACCCTTTTGTAAATAAACCTCTTTGGGTCTCAGTCATGGTATAAGTCCCGGTACGATATTCAAAACAACGGTGCGATCATTGTTAAACCTTGGGCCTCTCTTTGAGTATAAGCTCCAACAAATCTTTTCAAAAACAACTTCTCTTTTGATTTAGATTCAAATATACATGTTGTTTTCAAAACATTCTTTAATTTCTTTGAACAACTAACAATACAGAATGGAAGCTTGCTCACCTGTAAGTTTTAACAGCTTTCATTTACTCGCTTTCATATATATATATATATATATATATATATATATATATATATATATATATATATATATATATATATATATATATATATATATATATATATAACTGTATTGTGGGAAGCTACTCCACTGTAAGTCATTCTTTCATACCCTTTTAAGATACTTGTCATATATCAACTGTATATATACTAGTATAGCTATTTAGAGTTTTCCCCGGCAACTAGGTCTAGAACTAGGTAAAGCCAGTTGGTCACTCTTTAATACGGTAAAAACTAGATCCCTATAGGACTTCAAGATACAGTCTTGCCTTCTCTTGGGCTTAAACAATATGGAACAAAGAGAAAGGCAATATTCTTCGTGAACCTTTTCTCAGGCTGTCACTATTAGAAATTGTGAAAGAAATTCTATTCCCCAGAGTTGATCTATTCTAGGTGAATAGCATCTCTTGAATTTCTTCAAACCTCGGAACTTTCACTAAATGATCTATTCTCGGTGAATAGCATTTCTTGAACTTTTCTTGGGTTGGGACTGTTGCATCTTGCGAAAAACAACCGGCGAGAAACAAGAACAGAAGAGTTGCCACCGAACGTTATTTATCCCAACGCGGGAAAGGAAACAATCGAAGAAAACCTAGAAGAAAGGGAAAGAGATGGTCATCGCAACCATAGTCCGTGTTCGGGAGTCGTTTACGTAATTGGAAGGTATTAACACCCCCATGCGTCCATCGTACTCGATGGGATCCACGTTTGTTGTCTAATCAAATTGTGAGTTATCCTAAAGTCTACGGCTAAACGGAAACGGGAAAGAGGAAAAGAAAAGAAAAAAGTGACTCGGTAGGACATCGCCGCCCTAGGCCTACGTATTCCCTTGTGCAATGGGAAACTCAGAGTCAACTTAGTTCAGAGGACTACGGGTGGATGGGGAGAGGTTGCTCGCCAAGACATCGCTGTCTCGTGCCTACGTATCCACAATCTAACCAAAGAGAGGAAATCATAGCGTCCGTAGTTCGTGGGACTACGAAAAAAAAGATGGAAGGGTGCTCGCCAAGACATCGCCGTCTTGTGCCTACGTATCCTCAATCTAACCAGAGAGAGGAAATCAGAGCAGTCGTAGTTCGACCGGCGGGTCGTAAAGAGAGAAGAGTGCTCGTCAAGACATCGCCGTCTTGTGCCTACGTATCCTCAATCTAACCAGAAAGTGGAAATTAGAGCATTCGTAGTTCGACCGACGGGTTGAAAAGAGGGAAGAGTGCTCGCCAAGACATCGTCGTCTTGTGCCTACGTATCCTCAATCTAACCAGTGAGAGGAAATCAGGGAAGTCGTAGTTTGACCTAACGAGGTCTTTGGGTTTTTTTTTTAGCGAGGTTAAGTTCGCGTCCGGCAGTTAGGGTCGATGCCTGTTTGCGACTGAACGGAAGTAACGTGCTCTTTTCTGAAAATGGCCTGGAACCCAACAATCCCGAAGGATAAAAAGATTTGAATTTGTTTTTGTGTTTTTTAGACAGAAGTGAGTTAAGTTAGTTCATAACTTATATTGCACTAAAGTCTATGACACGAGAACGAATGCATCGCATGGTCGCCCCCAATGGGACGTATGCTCAACACTCTAGAAGAATGAAGGGAGACCCCTCATTCTTCATTTCCTATGCTTAAGGCTCGTGTGCAATGGAAGTTGTCCTTAGTAAGTGTCTTAGAGTTGTTAGGAGGTGAGAAGAGAAGACTCAAAGGAAAAGAAAACACTACGGGAATTTTATCCTAATGTTGTCATGCAAAGATGGCCCTAAGGTTGAGGTAAGAGGGGAAGATTCTACCTAATGTTAGCATGCATGGATTGAAACCTAATGTATATCCTACTCCAAGCTTAATCAAATATTAAGTTGGAATAGGGAACCCTAAGGGAAAAAGGAAAATCCAAGACTTAAACAAGTCTTGAGATTCAAGGGAGAGAAAGAAGTGAAAGAGATGGAGAAGAGAAAGGAATATGAGGTGAGAAACAAAGTAGGGCAGCAAGCACATCATACATATCATATCCAAATCACACCAATAATCATGCTTCTAAACATCACACAATGAAGTCCAAGCAAACAAGTAGAAACAAACAAGAAAGGATGTAAGTAAACTTGCATTAGAAGCACAAATGAACACCATTAAGCATCACACCAAGGTAATGTGAGCAAAGTAAGATGAGAATGAAGCAAAGTCAGAACTCAAGTCATGTTATAATCATCCAATTCAAACATGTAAGAAGGCTTCACATTAACATGCATCATGAACCAAAGTAGCAACAAACAAATGCTAATGAAATGCATCACACAAATCAACCCACAATGATCAAGTGAAGTGAAAATATGATGTGAATCCAAGTGGGCAGTAGCAAATGAATCATCCATGAATCATAAACAAGCTCAAATCAATCAAGAAGAATCATCAAGCATCATACTCAAAGCAGGCACCACAACTATGCAAGTATGCAACAAAATAAGGTCCAAAATGATTCACATACTTTCACACAAGTAAAGCCATACAAAAGATAGGTCATGCACTAAGGGCCAAGGAAAATTAGAATCTCAAACATGTCTTATCAATCAAAGAAGGATAACAAAACATCAAGGAAGTTCATGTCATTCAAAGGCACAAAATTAGGTCAAGAAGTGTGCACTAGCATGCTCAAAACATCATCAAATGAAATCACCAACAAAAAATAGAAAAGTAATCCAATAAAATTTCAAAAAATAATAAAAGACAAGTTTAAACATCCAATTAACATGTACAAAAATATTGGAACAAAACTAGCTCAAGAACATGTCCAAAGGTGCTCCACAAGGCAAGGTATGTAAATAGTCGAGCATGGATCGAAGGCTAACAAAACTTGAAAGTAAAGTCACTAAAAAGTAACTCAAACCAAGCCATAACCAACCTAAAAACATCTTTATATCAAGACCTAAGATTGGCCAAGAAATTAGCTTCAAAAGGATAATCAAAGTCATAAAAGTTCCTAACCCTAGATGAGGGGTATCCTTGGAAACACACTTTCTAATTAAATCAAAATAATATAATAAAAAGAAAATAAAAATAAAATAAAAAATATGAAAAATAGGTCAACATCTTTATTGACCAGAAAACATTTTGTTGGTATTTTTATAATGGATTTACAATTAAAATAAAATTAAAACTAAAATGAAATAAAAAGGAAAAATAAAAAACAAGGATGGAATGGGAGGTGCACTCAGTAACATTGCTTCAAGAGCAGCTTCACATGGCTGCGAGTTGGGCCCAAATGGGGGTGTGGAAATTAAATACCACGCAGGCCCATACCATGATGCAATTATGTTATCAGCTTTTTAACAGGAAAAAGAAAAAAAAAAGAAAAATAAAGGTACAATGTAACGAAATCATCATGTGGACTTTTACTCAATCGGTCACAATTTTTAAAACACAAGCGGACAAAAAAAAATAGAAAATAATTAAACTTCGCCACGTAATCATCTTCTAAATTAAAACCCTAATTAAAGCAAGCCATGCATCGTGAAAACCAGGCTAAACGCAGCAAAACATCCCAACTTACACACAACATTTCTCCATGGAATCTCCATCAAAAAGACTAAAATAAGATACCATAATGAAGCTCATGGATCATAGATCAACATGATGCTTTTCAATTTTTAAAACAAACAATCTAACATAGAGAAAAACAAGCTCAAAGAAGCGGGTACCAGTTAAAATTAAAAAACTCAAACCATTCAACAAACTCAAATGCGAACCTTTAAACCAAATCACCATTCCAAACCATTTCAGATGCAATGTATGGGCATGATTAGATCTAAGAAATGAGAGTTTAAAAGGGTTGAAGAAGCTTACCTAGTGGAGTATGTCCTCTGCTTCATGTGGTGTTTGTAGCTCAAGAAATCCAGAGAACTTGCTCTTCCCTTTTTCTAATGCTTGAAATCAACCAGAGAATGAAGCTTCTTCGTGAAAATCAGAGGATACTTAAGAGGGAGAGGAGAAACTCAGATCTGGGAATGAGAGAGAGTGTGGTGATTTTTGGAGTTTTGAGATTAAATATGAAGGAATTTTAGGGTTGCCACGAATCAAAATGGTTTGGAGTTGTTGCTTTGATTTGGAATTGGAAATGAGTGAAAAATGCACATGGGGTGGTAGGTACGGATTAAGGCTTGGAATGGAGGTTTTGTTGTTGCTTTGGAGAGCAAAATTGGAGCATGAGAGATGTGTGAAACTTGGCACGTGAGAGAAAAGCATGGGGGTCGGATTGTACCTTTTTTCATTTTTTTTTCAAATATGCCAAAACCAACATGAAATGGTTCATGAGCATGTGTGACTATGATTGGGACTTGAGAGAAAAAATAATGAGGGCATGGTGTACATTATTCTTTTCCACATTTGTCATGGAATTCAAATTAATGCACAAGGAATGTGTCATACCCCAATATTTGCCCTCTCATTTCTTCATATCATTTAGCATGGGCTTTCATTTCATTGCATTGCATTCAAGCATAGAAAAACAAAACATCAAGCATTTAGCATTGCATCTTGCATAAGGGCATGTGATCAGGTGATTCTCTAAGGTGTTGATCATCCAAAGCTAAAGAATAAGAGCCAAGTGTTTCTCACAAGAGCCAAGGGTTTCTTAAGCCATATGTCATCCCTACTTGATCCACAAGGCATGGGAAGAGGAGAATTCATCAAGAAGATTGGGCAGTGCATGATCTCCTACACAAGGCAGTCAAAAATTGGGATCTGATCCCCTAATGGGCAAGCTCTTTGAGTTTTTATCATCTCCGAATGGCATATCTCATCATTGTTTGAGAGAATACACATCATATTCAGAGGAATTTGGATTTGGAGGATGTGTTATTTCCTCTTAACTAGAGGGTGCCAAAATTAGGGTTTGGCCTAAAATTAGTTTATCTCTGATTTTTTGGGAAATACTTGATCTCATGGTATTCCTTATGTTCTTAAGTGTGTATGGATGAAAAATTGCTCATCAATTGGTTTCAGAAGGGTCTCAATTAATCAGTTGCTTGATAATCAAGAAATTGGGGAAAAAGTCAATTGTGCAGTGAAAAAAGTCAACTCTTGACTTTCTAAGGTCAAATTCATGAAATTCATGTTGTATATGTTTAATGGACAAAATTTGATCAAGAAATGATGGAGGGATAATGGAAAATCAAGAAATCACAAAACTGCCAAAAATGGAAACTTTAGGGTTGCCAAAAATAGTAAGTTTGGACCATTTTGCACCCTACTTTGAGGCTCTCTTTCTCCAATATAAAAGCTTCAAACCTCAGGCCCAAGTTGAGCCAATTGAAGTTCATGTTCTAAGCTTCAAATCCATATAAAGAACATCTCCATTGGATAAAAATTGAGTGAGTTATGGTTGATCAAAGTTTGATGAAACTAGGTCCAAAACCAAGTCATGACCAAGCATGCCCAGGCCCACGCGCCATAATTTTTACAAACACTTGGTGTGCCAAATGTTCACCCAGTTTTCTTAATGATAAAAGCTCCAAATGAAAAACTTTTCAACATCAAAATTGGTCCTTGCCATGCCCTCTTCAATGTTGATGTTGGACAAATTTTGATTTGGTCAAGTTATGATGGAGATATATTGGTCCAAAGTTGGTTGCTTCACACTGAAAATTTCCCAAGTCACATGGCCATGCCCAACTCAATTTGCCACGCCATACACCAGTCTTGGTTTCCAATGTTTCGGGTCACTTTTGAGTATGTTCCAAGCCTCAATTCAATCCAATTTTCACACTAACCTTGTATTATTACACCTCCTCTTTCCATTGATCCCAAGAACTCATCAAATCATCCGCTAAGTAGGGAGAATTTCATTGGCAAACTACCATAATCATCACTGATGCATTAACTGATGTTAGCAGGTTGTGTGCACGATTCGGTTCAGTCGTCCCACAAACACTTCATGTACTTTATTTCCTCATTTGAACAAACATCCTTATTACCATACCTATGCATACCAGCCATCATACATCAGGGGGGAAAGTTTTCAAAGGAGAAACTTATACCATAAGCAATCTCATGACATGCTACATAACATAACCTCATCACCTCAGCTTCACTCTCATCCTCACCACAACTGTCATAAGCTTAACCACACCATAGCATAAGCATTGTCCACTCGCCCTAACTATCTTGACTCAGTTAGTTAGGGATAACTCACCTTAACCATCTCAACTCACCCTAACTCACTCACTTGACCCTGGGTTAACAAATTTAACTCAAACTATAAATGAGAATTTCACTTCACAAATTGAACTTCAGCTTCATTTTTCCACATTCACCTCAAAGTTCTTCTCAATTTCTCTCTCAATTTCTCTCTATTTTCTCTCTGAGTTCACGCGAATCCATCATCATTCTCATCTAACTTCATCTTCAAGCTTCATCCTCGAGCATCATTGAACTTGAAGTAGCATTGAATTGTTGGAGTAGCTACACTGCATATCCATATTCATCTCCATTCTTCAGAGGTTGTAAGCCTTTATTTGGCCAAGTGAAGCTCAAGGAGGAAGCATAACTCTCTGGCTTTCTTTTAACTCCAGTTTTCAACATTTTCAGGTTTCAATCTCTCAAACCTTCCTAGCATGATTTACATCTTGTTTAGTTTGTTTTTTGTTGATATGAGCTCAATAGGAGCATTTGACAATCCGGCTAGGAGATAGGCCTCTTAGAGGCATAGATCCAAAATCTAGGGCATGTTTTAATCTCTTCTGTTCTCTATGTGTGTGCTTGGTATGTGAAAAGTGATGGTGAATTCATGATGTACATGATGTTAGCTTCTGTTTGATATCATGATTGTGCATTTCTAGAGATTTTGAGATTTACAGGTGGCGGTTGCTCGCCGGAGAAGATGACCGGAGGTCCTTCTCCGGCCGGTGGTTTTAATTGCTAGGGTTTTGTGAGTTTGAATCCTGGCTGTCTGATTTGTGTATCATGTGGTTAACATGTTGCCATGTCTTTTAAATTGTGTTTGTATTTTACTGATGGTGTGTGCTCCATTCCACGTTTCTTATTGTGTGCATCTAATCTGGACCTTTGATCTTGCATGTTTGGTAATTAGTTGACTTGATCTGGTGCGTTGATTTGATCTGATGGCTTGTGGTGTGCAAATGCATTAAATTACCATGTGTTGTTCACGTGTTTTCATTTTAACTTCTGATGATTGAATGTACGCGCGTGTATTGTTACTACCATGTACATGATTTTGTGAGATGTTGGATTGTTGACTTATTAAGATTCGTATCATCATGTGGCCATGATTGACTGCGTACATTGACTGCATGCACACTCCTCACACACAATCACAATTTTAATTGGGTTGGACCATTGCTATTTGCGCCCCCTTTGCTGATCCCAATGTAAATTTTGGACGTGAAAATTACTTCCTTTGCACCCCCATTTCGTTTTCCTCTTATTTTTATTTTATTTTCTATGTTGTTTTGATTTTGTTATTTTAAAAATAGTAAATGACATCTAAAAATTCCAAATAAATTCATGAATCATCTTTATAGTATTATAAAATTTTCAAAAATTTTATTTTCTATTTTTCGATTATTTTTTGCCTCTGAATAAATTGTTGCTTGAATTTTCTTTTGAAGTGGTTCATTTGTGCACACTTGATCTTGTTGATTTTGTTTCTCATCATTGGTACATAGTTTGATCCCTTTTTTTTTGCATATTTCAGAGGATACTTTGAAGCATATAAAACTATTTTTGTTATATTTTTAAAACCATCTTTACATCATTTTTAAGTCATTTCTTTGTGCATGATCTTGTGAAAACCTTAATGACTTTGCCATGGTTGTTTGATTGAGTTTCTTTGGGATCCTTTACATGAGAGTTTGGTATGATACTTGCCTCTGGTTGAGGTCTCTTGAGACATAATTTTATGTTTTTTAAATCATGTTTGATATTTGTTTGATGACCCTTGTTTAATGTCCATTTTTGTGAACTTCTTTGACATGTTTGGTTACTTGCTTGATAAGGCACTTGTGCCATTATATGGGATCACTCTTCTTGACTTCTTGAGCCATGTTTAGATCATTATAGGTCTGTTGATTGAAATTATAGGTCATTGGTTTCAATTTGATGTCTTTTTGTGTATATGTTCAATGCTTGTTTTACATGTTTCCTTTTGACCTATTTCCTCTTTCTTTTGCATCTAAGTGCCAACTTGAATTGTAATTGGTTTGTTTATGCCATGTTATGCTATTCATTTGCACTCCCTATGAAGTATGCCTCTGACTTTGAAGTATTGTATTCATTCCATATGTCATTTATGTTTTACTTTGCATACTTGTATATGTTGCATCCAAATGCATGTTTCCTTTGTTTCTAGTTTTTAAATGACTTGCAATTGCTTGAATATGTTTGGTTTGAGCATTTTATTTTCATCCTAATATGACCTATCACTTCTAACTTTGATACTTGAGTTTCATATTGAACTTTTTAAAGGTTTGACTTATGCCATGAATGTTTTCTTTCCATGTTAAATTCATGTTCACATCTTCTCAATTCTCATCCTTATGATTCTTAATGGTTGAATGCTTGATTGTATGCCTTATATGACATTTATGTATCATGTTTAGGCACATGTTTAGGACATCCACATTCTGACTTTGATTTTATTTGAAGCATAATTGCATGATCACTTTACATGTTCACTCATTCTTCCTCTATATCTTCCATGATTCATTTCTTTGATGATTAGTACTTTGTTTGTGCATAATTCATTTGTATTTGATATCTCAACATTAGAGAATACCCTTAGAGCATAGATTCTGATCTTGATTGAGTTTCATCTCTTAGGAGCTTTATCCTTTAGCTCTTAACTTTTTTTATTTACCAATTGTTATTCTTTTTCTTATTGCTTTACCTGTAAATAGTTTTGTGAGCTAAGTTTTTCATGTAGGTGCAAGGTAAGTAAGTGTGGGGACTTAGTTCCACGTACACTTCTTTCTCTTATACTCTCTTATCTCTTTTAAATAATTCAATTTGTGTTTGATAAGCATTTACATGCTTTCTTTGAATAATTTCTTCTTCATCCCTCCTTAAGATTAACTTAACTTCCTTTTTGGAAGTAAGTTGTGTCTTTTGCTCTTCTTCTCCTTTCTTTTAGAAGTAGGTTTCTTAAACCACATTAACCATAGGATCACTATGCATGATAACATTAAGGTGGAGTCTTAGTCTCCCTCATTAGATTTTCACCTTTGATCCTCTTTTTGAGTCACTTCTTCTCATCTTCAAACAAAAGTAAAAACATCTAATAAAGGCAAAACAAACATTGTATTTGGGCCTTTCATGTAAGAATGAGATAGTGAGGGATCTTCTCTCATTTTCTTAGAATGTTTAGCGTGCATCCCATCTCGGGTCGATATGCGAGGCATTCGATCTTACATGAGGGACTTAAATACAATGTGCGTTACAAAACACAAAAACAATCAAAACACTTCTTCCTTAAAAGACGAAAACAAGCAATAACGTCTTTCCTTCGGGAATTCTTTTCTCATCTCATTCATTCTCAACGTATGAACGTGCTCATTCTCGTTCTCTTGCAAGATGGTAACGCACTCGGACCAGCGAGCCTGCAACACCTGATCCAGAACGTTAGTCGTTCCCTAAAAAAACATAAACAACTTTTCCCTAGGTGAGGGGAACTACGTCGCTCTGATTCTCATGTTCCCGATGAGATACGTAGGCAGTGGGGTAGGGCCCATTCGAGCACTTATTTTATTTTCCCTACATTTGTTTCTCTTTCTCTCTCCTTTCCTTTTCCAGTTCTCCAGCTAGAAGTTCCTTTTCCAGTATTCTTTTCTATCACCCTTTGATCGAGATAAGCAAGCGTGGATCCCATCGGGTATAATGGACGCGTGGGGGTGCTAATACCTTCCTCGTGCATAACCGATTTTCGAACCCAGTTATGTTGGTCGTAAGACCATGCTCTATCCTTTCCCTCAGGTTTATGCGGTGTTTCCTTTCCCTCTCTTGGGATAAATACACATTGCTGGTGACTCTGTTTCGGTGCCATTTTCGCGTTTGTACTTGGATGAAAATCCCGGGAGCGACAGAATGCAGTGCATGTTTGGCCATTTGTAGTAAAGAAAAAGAAAGGGCGTGAGTGAGGTATTGTGCACTAAGGTCATGCTACAAGAGTATACTATCTAATGTGCCAAAATCAAAAGAAACACATGCCTTGCCATGCCTTAGAATAAAATCGTGCAGCCCACTTTGTGTCACTATATCCCTATGGATTTCAATCCATGTCGTGCAAATTGATGCTCCATGGAAAGCTTAAACATCAAGGAACATCTTTGGTGTTCATAAAAAGTAGAGATCAAACTTGGAAGGTGATGAAAATGACCAAGAACATGTGTCCACAAATCTTCCCGGGCATACCAAGTAACGAATGTGATTTTGCCATTTTGATGACACCACATTTGAACCTTCATAACTTGGTAAATTCTTGGCCAAATGGTGAGTTCTTGTGCTCAAACTCAAATAGAAAGATAATGAAACAAGATCCATGTTGAAATTAGGTTGAGACAAAGCCTAGAATCATGTGAAAAATAGCCATGAAAGTATGTCTCCAAATCTGCCAAAAATGACTTAGTAAAAATTCTAAGTTTTTGAACTTTGCAAGGTGAAAACTTCCAACTTTGGGATGCCATATTTCTTTCAAAAATGACCCCAAATGACATGGTTCTTGTGCTCATTTTGAAGGAAATGTTTCATACTACAACTTTCATGTGGAAAAGATTTGCAAATGAAGCCTTGATCATGGTGAAAAATGGCTTTGAAAGTGATTAAAAACTTGCCAAAAATAGTAAGTCTTTAAAAACCTAACTTTCCAAATTTAATAACTTTTCCCAATTCTTGATTTTTGATGAATCCTGGAACATTCCTTGACCAAATCTCATCCATTGATCATTTTTAACTTGAAAATCATCATGTTGACCTCAAAAAGTCAGGAGTTGACTTTTTCACCACACAGTTGACTTTATCCTCAATTGTCCTGATTTTAAATCCTTTGAACAATTGAAACCCTTAGGAATCAAATTGATGGACAATCTTCCATTCCTATACACTTGGGGACACAAGGAATACCATGAAATCAAGTCTTGCCTAAAAAATCATAAATAAACAGATTTTATGTGAAACCCTAACTTTGGTGCCCACAGTCTAGAAGAAATTGACCCATGCTCAAAACTCAAATTCCTTTGACTATGATGTAGGATCTCTTAAACAAAGATGAAATGTGCCACTTGATGATAATAAAGCTTCAAAATCTTTCCCATTGGAGTGTTTTACCCAAGCACTCCAAAAATCCTAACTTGAGAACTCAAGCTAGGAGGATGTGATAAGTGCTTCCATTAATTATGATCCATGCCTTGATGAGGTGAGGGCCTTAAGGGAGCCCCAAGGTTGAAAATAAACTCAAGCTTGTGTTCAGAGTGGATGCTCTTCTCTCTGAGAACCAAGATACCTTGATCCCATGCTAAGAACCAATGATATGCACAGATGATAATGCAAAATGAAATGAAACATAAGCCAGTTAGTGTTAGAAAGAGAAAGACAAATTTTAGGGTGTTACAGCTGCCCCTATTCAATCGTCTTGGACCTGAAGGAATGATAGCAATGGATTTCAGACCTTCGAGGTACACGGAGATTGAATACCAAAAGAACCCGGAAATTTGCAACCTGTGGGGAAATATAATAGAGAGTGCTTGCCAGCCGAAGGTGGACTCAAAGTGGAGATGCCACTCGAAAGTGGACTTGCAGTAAGATGGTATAAGAAGGAAAGAATGCCGGCCGGAGGCGGACTCACATCAAAATGAAGGTGAACTTTAATAAGAATGCCGGCCGGAGGCAGACTCACATCTAACGAAGGTAGGCCGACACGAAGGCGGACTCATAACCAAAAGATAACATACGAATGCCGGGCGGGGGCGGACTCAGATCCCAAACATCAAGGTATGCCGACGTGAAGGCGGGCTCACAACCAAACATAAAGGTTTACCAGCCGAAGGTGGGTTTTAAAAAGGTATCATAAGAATGCCGGCCGAAGGCGGACTCATAACGAATGATTTAAAAGGAAAGTCGACGCGAAGGCGAACTCACGGCCTTTGACAAAGGTTTACCAGCTGATGGTGGGTTCACAACCAAAAGTAACATAAAAGTGTTGGCCGAAAGCGGGCTCAGAAAGGTTTACCAGCCAAAGTTAACATAAAAGTACCGGCCGAAGGCGGACTTAGAAAGGTTTACCAGCCGAATGTGGGTTTACAAAAGGAATGCCGACACGAAGGCGGTCTCAGATCCTAAACAAAGGTTTACCAGCCGAAGGTGGGTTTTTTAAAAGGAAAGCCGATACGAAGGCGATCTCATATCCTAACAGAGGTAGGCCGACACGAAAGTGGTCTCATATCCGAAAAAAGGTAGGCCGACACCAAGGCGGTCTCATAACCAAGGGTTACCATCACAAGATGGATTTCAAAAGGAAAGCAGACACGAAGGCGATCTCATATCCAAACATAAAGGTAGGCTGACACGAAAGCGATCTCATAACCAGAGGTTACCTGTAGCGAGCGATTTTTGTCGGTGACGCGACCACCTTATCGCTGGGTTTTCCTCACCGCAATGGTAGGAGGGGGTGCTACTTTCTGATTTCTTATTTATCCCATGAAGCTGAAAGGGAAAGGGAAGCTATCTAAAACTAACCTTGCACGTGAATGTTTAATTGAACAAATTCTTTAAAGAGATTCGGGGAGTCGGGGTCAGGTTATATAATGGGGAGTTGTCAATTACCCATCCTATATGTGGTTATCCACAGGATATTAGCTTTAGGTTTTGCTTTGTACTTGATGGTGGTTATCCGTTAATGGGTTGAGAAAGTTTCTTGGGAAATATGAGAGAGGGAGAGAGAGAGAGAGAGAGTGAGTTCTTGTTGATGTTCAGGTTTTCCCGGTGTTTTTGGTAAGGTACTAGACCTAAGTTTGATTGATATGAAGGTACTGAACCTAGAGTTTTTGATTGGTATGCTCGCTAAGATTTAGCAATCTTATGCCTACGTATTCCCGTTTAAATGAAATATGAAAATCAGAGCAATCGTAGTTCCTTCTATTCTAAGGGAGGAAAAAGATGTCTTGGTGTCTTGTTGGAAGCCCAAGATTGAAGCTGAAAGGTTTGACCGAGAGAGAATTTGTCATCTCTAAAGAGGGATTGTTGATTTTTGTGTGCCTTGATCAAAGCCCAAGGTTGAAGCTAAAAGGTTAATTGACTCGGCTATGGGATTTCCTTATATAAAGCCTAAGAGGAGGCTAAATAAAACCGACTCAACAAGAGAGTGTAGATATTGGTGTCTTGTACAAAGCCCAAGATTGAGGCAAAAAGGAGACAAACTCTTTGTGGATATCATTATACAAAGCCTAAGAGGAGGCTAAAAGTTTGACTTTCTCGGGGAAAATTTTTTATCTGTCTTGTACAAAGCCCAAGATTGAGGCTAAAAGGGATTTTGACTCTGCAGGATTTTGACTCTGCAGGGGAGGGTTTGTATATGTCTTGTACAAAACCCAAGATTGAGGCTGAAATGGGAAATTTAACTGACTCTGGTGAGGATATTTTTATGTGTCTTGTACAAAGCCCAAGATTGAGGCTTAAGTGAGTTTGGCTCTTGCTGGAGAGTATTATCGGTCTTGTACAAAGTCCAAGATTGAGGCTGAAATAAGTTCGACTCTGTTTAGGAAATCATTCCTTAAAGCCTAAAAGAAGGCTGGGAGGAAATGACTCTGCTTGGGGAAGATATTTGTCCCAAGCTTTAAGAGATGAAGATTTATGTCTTGTACAAAGCCTAAGATTAAGGCTTAAATGGTTTGACTCAACAAGAGAGTGCTTTTATCTGTCCTGCACAAAGCCCAAGTTTGTGGCTGAACAAGCTGGAGAAATCATTCTACACATCTTGAGAGGAGGCTAGCTCCTGCTAGGGGAAATCTTTATACCCATCCTAAGATGAGGCGGGAAAAAGATTGACTCAAAAAGAGAGTGGTTTTTATCTGTCTTGTACAAAGCCCAAGATTGAGGCTAAAAAAGGGTTGACTCAAGAAGAGAGTCCAAAAAGGTGATTGAGTCAACAAGAGAGTCTGAAAGTTGATTGACTCAACAAGAGAGTCTGAAAATGTGATTGACTCAACAAGAGAGTCTAAAAAGTGAATGACTCATCAAGAGAGTCTAAAAAGGTTAACTCCGCTGGGGAGAATCATTGTACAAAGCCCAAGAGGAGGCTAAACTGTGCTGAGGAAAAGGTCATTATACAAAGCCTAAGAGGAGGCTAACTTTTGTCGAGGATCATTGAGATCCCGAGGCAGGTCCAACTGTGGGAATCAACTCTTGTTGAGGATTATAGAAGAGTTGATGTATCATATGCCCTGAGGTTCTAATCTGGGATGGTGCTATAATGATGATAAACTGATCCTGGTTGGGGATTTTCTCAGGAGAGAGACTGGGTTTCTGCTGGAGATTGATCCAGAGTGACCAGGGTTTCTTCCTATATTTGTAGGGAACTTGAGAATGTCTATGAGACTCAAGGTTAGACTGTCTAAGTCTACTGGTGTGGAAAGAGTTTTATCTTTTGTATGATGCCCCAGAGGAGGCGGGTTTTTAAAGGGATGAGAATCAACCCTCAATTGGTCTGAGATTTGACACTGGAAAGACTGCTCTAGCAAAGGATGACTAAGTTTTGTCTTATACCTTTAAGAGGTCGTCAGGGTCCTTGTATTAAGCCCAAGAGAAGGCATGAGAACTTCTAAGAAGCCAGAGGGTCCTTGTACAAAGTCCAAAAGGAGGTTGGGATGCTTGTAGGAAGGTTGTTGGTCCCAAACCAAGAAAAGTTCAAGAAATGCTATTCACCGAGAATAGATCATTTTGTGAAAGTTTGAAGAAATTCAAGAGATGCTATTCACCGAGAATAGATCAACTCTGGGGAGTATAATTTCTTTGACAATTTCTAGGGGTGACAGTCTGAGAAAAGGTTCACGAAGAATACTGCCTTTCTCTTTGTTCCGTATTGTTTAAGCCCAAGAGAAGGCAAGACTCTATTTGGAAATCCTATGGGGATCTAGTTTTGTCTATATTTAAGAGTGACCAACATGACTTTACCTATTTCTAGACCTAGTTGACGGGGAAAACTCTAAATAACTATACTAGTATATATACAGTTGATATATGACAAGTATTTAAAAGGGTATGAAATAAGACTAACCGTGTGCAACTTCCCACAATACAGTTATATATATGTGAAAGCAAGTAAATGAAAGTTGTTAAAACTTACAGGTGAGCAAGCTTCCATGCTGTTTTGTTAGTTGTTCAAAGAAATTAAAGAAAGTTTTGATAATAAAATATATATATGAATCTAAATCGAAAGAGAAGTTATTTCTGAAAAGATTGTCGGGGCTTATACTCAAGGAGAGGCCCAAGGTTTAACAGTGATCGCACTGTTGTTTTAAAAATCGTATCGGGTCTTATACAATGACTGAGGCCTGTAGCGAGTGATTTTTTTCGGTGACGCGACCACCTTATCACTTAAGTTTGGGTTTTCTCCTCGAGGAGAAAGGGTGCTACTTTCTGATTTCTTATTTATCCCATGAAGCTGGAAGGGAAAGGGAAGCTATCTAAAACTAACCTTGCACGCGAATGTTTAATTGAACAAATGCTTTAAAGAGATTGGGGGGTCCGGGGTCACGTTATATAATGGGTAGTTGTTAATTACCCATCCTATATGTGGTTATCCACAGGATGTTAGCTTTTAGGTTTCGCTTTGTAATTGATAGTGTTTATCTGCTGATGGGTTGGGAAAGTTTCTTGGAAAAGTGTGACAGGGAGAGTGAGTTTTGTTTTTTGTGGAAAATGGTGATGATGATGGCTTAAGGTATGAAACCTAAAGTTTTGATTGATATGAAGGTACAGGACCTAGGGTTTTTGATTGGTATGCTCGCTAAGATTTCGCAATCTTATGCCTACATATTCCCATTTAAACGAAACAGGGAAATCAGAGCAATCGTAGTTCCTCCTATTCTAAGGGAGGAAAATGACGTTTTGGTGTCTTGTTCAAAGCCCAAGATTGAAGCTAAAAGGGTATTTGTGTCTTGTTCAAAGCCCAAGATTGAAGGTAAAAGGGTATTGAGAGGGAATTTGTGATCTCTAAAGAGAGATTATTGACTTTTGTGTGCCTTGATCAAAGCACAAGGTTGATGCTAAAAGGTTAATTGATTTGGCTAGGGGATTTCTTTATACAAAGCCTAAGAGGAGGCTGGATAAGACCGACTCAACAAGAGAGTGTTTTATCTGTCTTGTACAAAGCCCAAGATTGAGGCTAAAAAGAGACTGACTCTTTGGGGATATCATTATACAAAGCCTAAGAGGAGGCTAAAAAAGTGTTTTGACTCCGTCGGGGAGGTTTATATGTGTCTTGTACAAAGCCCAAGATTGAGGCTGAAATGGGAAATTTAACTAACTCTGGTGAGGATATTTTTTATGTGTCTTGTACAAAGCCCAAGATTGAGGTTGCAATGAGTTTGACTCTGCTTGGGGAAATTATTCCTCAAAGCCTAAATGAAGGCTGGGAGGAACTGACTCGGCTGGGGAAGGTATTTGTCCCCAGCTCAAGAGAGGGAAATTTATGTCTTGTACAAAGCCCAAGATTGAGGCTAAAAGGGTTGACTCAACAAGAGGGTCTGGAAAGGTGATTGACTCAATAAGAGAGTTTGAAAGTTGATTGACTCACCAAGAGAGTCTTTTATACTCAACAAGAGAGTGATTCGTTGTCTCGTATGAAGCCCGAGATTGAGTCAAAAAGGGTATTGACTCAACAAGAGAGTCTGGAAAGGTTAGCTCCGCTGGGGAGAATCATTTGTACAAAGCCCAAGAGGAGGCTGACTTCGCTGAGGAATGATCACTATACAAAGCCTAAGAGGAGGCTAGCTTCTTGCTGAGGAAAGGTCCTTATACAAAGCCTAAGAGGAGGCTATCTCTTGCCGAGGATAATTGAGATCCCTAGGCAGGTCCAAGTCGGGAATCAACTCTTGTTGAGGGTTACAGAAGAGTTGAGATGTTAGATACCCTGAGGTTCTGATTTGAGATAGTGTTGACCCTGGTCGGGGAACTCTCATGAGAGATGCTTGGTTTCTACTGGAGATCGATCCAGAATACCTGGGGTTTCTTCATATGGTTGTAAGGAACTTGAGAATGTCTTTGAGACTCAAGGGGATTAGACTGTCCAAGTCTGCTAGTGTGGAGGAGTTTTATCTTTTGTATGATGCCTCCAAGAGGAGGCAAAAACATTAAGGGATGAGAATCAACCCTAAAGTGGCCTGAGGTCTGACACTGGAAAGACTGCTCTAGCAAAGGATGACTAAGTTATATCTTATACCTTTAAGAGGTCGTCAGGGTCCTAGTATTAAACCCAAGAGAAGGCATGAGAACTTCTAAGAAGCCGAAGGGTCCTTGTACAAAGCCCAAGAGGAGGCGGGGATGCTTTTACGAAGCCTGTGGGTCCCGAACCAAGAGAAGTTCAAGAAATGCAATTCACAGAGAAGAGATCATTTTAGGAAAGTTCAAGGTTCGAAGAAACTCAAGAGATGTTATTCACAGAGAATAGATCAACTTCGGGGAGTAGAAAAGGTTCACCGAGAATACTGCCTTTCTCTTTGTTCCATATTGTTTAACCCCAAGAGAAGGGAAAACTGTATCTGGAAATCCTATTGGGATCTAGTTTTGTTTGTAATTAAGAGTGACCAACATGGCGTTACCTAGTTCTTGACCTAGTTGCCGGGGAAAACTCTAAATAACTATACTAGTATATATATACAGTTGATATATGACAAGTATTTTAAAAGGTATGAAAGAAGACTAACCATGTGCAGCTTCCCACAATATAATTATATATATCTGACATGTATTTAAAAGAATGAAAGAAGACTAACTATGCGCAGCTTTCCTCAATACAGTTATATATATTAAAGCGAGTAAAGGAAAGTTGTTTAAAACTTACAAGTGAGCAAGCTTCCATGCTGTATTGTTAGTTGTTCAGAGAAATTAAAGAAAGTTTTGACAACAACTGTACATTTGAACCTAAATCTAAAGGGAGTTGTTTGTGAAAAATTTGTTGGGGCTTATACTCAAGGAGAGGCCCAAGGTTTGAACAGTGATTGTACCGTTGTTTTGAATATTGTATCGGGACTTATACAGCGACTGAGGCCCAAAAAGTTTTGGTCAAAAGGGGATTGGGTCTTACACTCTATTAGAGGCCCAAAGTTTATTTTTGTACAGGAGATAGGGCTTATAACTCAGGGAGATGCCCTGATGATTTTGAAAAGGCGACGATCGCGTCGTTGCTTTGAAAATATAGAGAGGGACTTATACAATATATAAGGCCCAAAAATGTTTATTTACAAAAGGGGTTGGGTCTTACACTCTTTTAGAGGCCCAAAAGTGTTTTTAAGAAAAGGAATGGGACTTATAGCTCGAGGAGAGGCCCAGGTCATTATTTGTTTGAAAAATGGCGATCGCGCCGAGGTTTGAAAATACAGTGGGTCTTATACGATGACCGAGGCCCAAATTATTTTTGTTTTCAAAAGGGATTGGGTCTTACATTCTATTAGAAGCCCAATAGTGTTTGAAAAAGATTGATGAGGGTGGAATTAATCAAAACCCTAATTTTGTTTAAAATGGAATTAATTTTGTTAAAAAATTAATAAAAATTATTGAAAACATGTGAAAAATGAGTGGTGATCTTGGATCAATGTTTCAAAAATCATGTTTTTATTCACAAAATGATTGGAAACCGTTTAAGTTTGGAAAATCAAGAAGGAAAAAATATTTTAAATGTTAAAAAACAAATAAAAATTAATTCTTTGCAAAAATATCAAGTATATGAAATAAATAATATTTTTGGGAAATTTTTGTAAAATAAAATATTTTAACATTTTTGTGAGTTATTAAAAAAAGAATCAACTCAAAATCATTAAAATTCAGAGAGAAATTAATTTTTGAATCAATTAGATAAAACCACAAAATTCAAATATTTGAATATTTGAAAATGGGCGCAAAGAACACCCAAGAACACACGCGTGTTCTGAGTTTTGTCCAGATTTGCATTTTCTCACCAATCTCACTGAATACTTGATGAAATCACACAATCCACATATCAATCTACTCGTTTTCACCTCACGATCATGTTTATGGTATTTAATTTCATTTATTTTAAGCATGGAATAAGAAATCAAAGAGAAACCTCAAGAACCCTAAATTCTGCATGAAGGCTCAGAAATTCCACACACGATTCATACAAAGCAATTAATTGAAAGGAAACATTCCATACATGATTATGAACATATGGTAAAATTATGGTGCGAGGAAATATGCATGAATCATGAGATGACCAAGTTGAGGCTTACCTCTTGCAGCTGGTGATCGTGTTTTGAGTTAGAGGTGTTACAGCTTGGTTCCAATGATGTGGACAGCTTCCCTAGGTGCTATGGAGTGTGTCTAAATGCTTGGGGTGGTTGGAAACAAGCTGGAACTTAAAATGGTACCCCAACTGCAAGTCTGCTAAAAGCTTGAGCAGTTGGATGGTGATTTTGTGAAATTGGTGTACCAGATGTTGTTTAAGTGTTTGGATCACTTCTATATGATGTTTATGAGGTGTATGTGTGATTGGTTTGGTTGGAATTGCTCTCAAGCTCAAAACCCGATAGTGACTTGCTTTGGAAGGCAAAATTGGAGTGAAAGAGGTGATTTTGAGGAAAGCATCAGTTTGGGTGCTTTGGTGTACTCAAGCTGATCACAAATGAGGTCTATTTATAGTGCACAAAGTTTGTTTTGGTTGTAATAGTGTATGGAAACTAGTACAGGTATGTGGCCAATTGGATCACTTTGGAATCTCAAGTCTCCTCTAGCCATTGACTTGAGATTAGAGCACAAGCCTATGGTTCTTTGATTCAAGGATAAGGATTGACTGAAGTGTTCATCTTTGCTCTGATACATGCCACCTCTAAGCATCCATTGAATGCCTCAAAACAAAATTGGAGTCTTGAGGCATCTTTAGCTTTTAGGGGTGCCAAACCTATATGTAGTTCCAAAGACTTGGGAGGCTTATGGATCGGTGTTTGTTCCTCCTTGGTCTCCCCCTGAGGTGTGCAGATGGATAAACTTGTTTATCATTTGCACAAATTAACCAAATCGAGGCCTATTGCACAATCTGCCTTGCCAAGACAGTTTGCAGCAAGGCATGTTGCAACTGTCATAACTCCTAGCTCAGATGGAATTTGATGGAGTTCTTGGTCACTTTGGAAAGCTGATGTATCCTACTTTAATGTGATGTCCAACTTTGGTTTTGAAGCAACTTGAATTTGGTTGAAAAATGCCTCAACATTTTGGAAAAAGTGAAGCAGATTCTGACTTAGTGAAAATTTCACTAAGTGTTGGAAAAATGTCACTTTTGTGCTTTCAGCCATTTTGATCACTCCATAACTTGAAATCCATGAGGAATTGGAATGAGGTATAGTTGACACTTTTAAAGTATGCCATGAGAGCTATAAATCCATCTTTGGACCATCCAAAATGGTTGCTTGGATCTCAAGTTATGATCCTTGGAAGTTGGTACCCTAGCCACTTTGTTCCATAACTTAGAAAAATTCTAAGTTTTTATGGTTACCCCTTTTACAAGTTATCCCACTTTCTTTGATTTTTCTTGATGAATGATGATTCCAATCACACATTAACATCATTTTAGGGTTAAGGAACCTTGGTTGACCAAAAAATCAAAAAGTCAAACTTTGACTTTTTGTACAGTTGACTTTTTCAGCAGATGAAATCCAAATTGTGCGATCCTTTATGAAATTAAGTCCCTGACCTAAATAAAACTTAATGGATGGATTCCATAGGTGTTATAGGGTGTATTGACTCATGTCCCAAGGTTTTGGGAGTAGGTCTTGGTCAAAAGCCAAAGGTACATTTGTCTTTTCCCGCGAAACTCTAATTGTAGTCCTGATGAAATTGAAACTTGTAGATCAAGCTTCTTGGATCAATCCATTGTTGTAAATGGATCAATGTCGTTTATTAGAGACCCTCAAATCATGTCTTGAGGTCTTGGCTCATGTTTTGTCCCAAAAGTCAACTTAGGGGTGAATTAGGTCAAGAAACCCTAATTCTTGATTTTTGGTGAATGCATCCCCTTAGGTCAAATTGACTTGATGATTGGGTTTATGAGGTCCCTTGGAGTATCTTGAGTTATATTGTGAAGCATTGGCTCATGCCCAGAGGAAAAGTTTCATCTGGAGGTCCCAGTCGACCAAAACCCTAATTTGGTGACACTGACGATCTTGAGGCTTGATCCACTTGGAATGTTGCAACCTTGTGCTTGATTCTTGATGTGGGAGTCCTCTTGATCCCTTATGGGTGTTTGAGAGGTTAGACAAGTTGAAGATCATGTCATTCCTTGATTGAACCTTTGTCTAAGCTCTAAGAGGGCTTAAAACCCTAATTCTTAATTGTAGTGAATGCTCAACAATCCTTGAGGAGACTGATGAGGCATGAAGGTACATCCATATTGTGATGATGATTTGCACAATGATGGGAAATCTTAGTGGTCAAAATTTGGGGTATGATAGATGCCCCTATTTAATCTTCTTAGACTCGAAGGAATGAATGGCGAAGGTATTCGGGCATTCAGGGTGCAAGATGATTAAATATCGGTGTAGCGCAATTTTTGTGGTTTTGAATCACTATCGCTTTGGAACTACAGTTCGATTCATTTTTTATCCTGTTGAGCTGATTAAGGAAGGGAAATAGATGTCTCCAATTAACCCTGCTTGCAAACTGAGATTAAACAGTCAAAACTGTTGGTTTACAGATGCTATCAATAGGGGGTTCTTCTTTAGGGTTATTTGCTTAAAAACAGTGTCTAGGCTATAGGTAAGATGTTAGGTCTGATGCTTTTCGATTAATGTGTGAAGGTATGGGATTTTGGGTTTTTGATTAGTATGCTCGCTAGGATTTTTGCAATCTTATGCCTACGTATTCCCGAAACAGGGAAATCAGAGTTATCGTAGTTCCTTTTATTCTATGGGAGGAAAGAGGTGTTTTGGTGTCTTGTTCAAAGCCCAAGACGTGAAGCTAAAGGTGGTTTGTATCTTGTTCAAAACCCAAGATGTGAAGCTAAAGGGTTTTGGCTGAGAGAGAATTTGTCATCTCTAAAGAGGAGTTGTTGATGTTTGTATGATGTGAGCAAGGCACAACTTTGATGCTAAAAGGTTGATTGACTCAACCGGGGTTTTCTTTATACAAAGCCTAAGAGGAGGCGGGAAGTTTGACTTTTCCAGGGAAAATGTTCTTTCTGTCTTGTACAAAGCCCAAGATTGAGGCTAAAAGGGATTTTGACTCCGTTGGGGAGAATGTATCTTGTATAAAGCCCAAAATAGAGGCTGAAATGGTTTGACTCAACAAGAGAGTACTTTTATCTGTCCTGTATAAAGCCCAAGACGGAGGCTAAAAAGGTTGACTCGACAAGAGAGTCTGAAGGTGATTGACTCAACAAGAGAGTCTGATGTTTGTTTGACTCAACAAGAGAGTCTTTTATACTCAACAAGAGAGTGATTTGTTGTCTCATACGAAGCCCAATATTGAGGCTAAAAGGAGATTGACTCAACAAGAGAGTCTTTTATACTCAACAAGAGAGTGTTTTATATGTCTTGTACAAAGCCCAAGACAGAGGCTAAAAGTCGTTGACTCAACAAGAGAGTCTTTTATACTCAACTTAACAAGAGAGTGTTTTTATATCTCGTACGAAGCCCGAGATGGAGGTTAAAAGGAGGTTGACTCAACAAGAGAGTCTTTTATACCTAACAAGAGAGTGATTTATATGTCTTGTACAAAGCCCAAGACGGAGGCTAAAAAAGGGATTGACTTAACAAGAGAGTCTTTTATACTCAACAAGAGAGTGTTTTATATGTCTTATACAAAGCCCAAGACGGAGGCTAAAAGTGGATTGACTCAACAAGAAAGTCTTTTATACTCAACAAGAGAGTGGTTTTTTATATGTCTTGTACAAAGCCCAAGACGGAGGCTAAAAAGTGATTGACTCAACAAGAGAGTCTGAAAAGGTTAGCTCTGCTAGGGAGAATCATTTGTACAAAGCCCAAGAGGAGGCTGCCTTACCGCTGTGGATTCTGGAGATCCTGAAGCGGGTCCAAGTGTGGGGAACTCTCATGGGAGAGACCGGGGTTTCTTCCTATGTTTGAAAGGAACTTGAGAATGTCTTTGAGACTCAAGGGTCTTAGACTCTCCAAGTCTAGAGTTTTCTTTATGGTACTATGCCCTAGAGGAGGCATGGGTATTAAGGGATGAGTATCAACCCTACAACGGCCGGAGTTTTGACGCTGGAAATACTGCTCTAGCAAAGGATGGCTAAGTTCTGTCTTATACCTTTAAGAGGTCGTCAGGGTCCTTGTATTAAGCCCAAGAGAAGGCATGAGAACTTCTAAGAAGCCGAAGGGTCCTTGTACAGTGCCCAAACCAAGAGAAGTTCAAGAAATGCAATTCACTGAGAAGATATCATTCCAGGAAAGTTTGAGAATTTGGAAGAAACTCAAGAGATGCCATTCACGGAGAAAAGATCATCTCTGCAGAGTTAGAGTTTCTTTGACAATTTCTAAGGGTGACAGTCTGAGAAAAGGTTCACCGAGAATACTGCCTTTCTCTTTTTTCCATATTGTTTAACCCCGAGAGAAGGGAAGACTGTATCTAGAAATCCTATGGGGATCTAGTTTTGTTTGTATTTAAGAGTGACCAACAAGGCTTTACCTAGTGTTAGACGTAGTTGCCGGGGAAAACTCTAAATAACTATACTAGTATTACACAGTGGATATGTGACAAGTATATAAAAGGATGTGAAAGAAGACTTACAGGGAAGCAGCCCCACAATACAGTTATATACATATGAAAGCGGTAAATGAAAGCGGATAAACACTTACCTGTTGTAGAGCTTCCATGTTGTTTGGTTAGTTGTTCAACAAAGAAAGTTTTGATAACAACATATATTTGAATTCAAAATCAAATGAGAAAGTGCTTGAAAAGATTGTTGGGGCTTACAGCTCGAGGAGAGGCCCAAGTTTTAACGATGATCACACCGTTGTTTTAAAACCTGTACAGAGGGACTTATTCAATACGTGAGGCCCAAAAAGTTTTTATGTACAAGGGGATGGGTCTTACACTCTATTAGAGGCCTAGAGATTTTGAAAAGAGAAGAAATGGGGCTTACAACACGAGGGAAGGCCCAGATGATTTGTTTTTGAACTGGCGATCGCGCCGAGATTTTTCTTTTAACGCAGAGGGACTTATACAATGTCTGAGGCCCAAAAAGGTTTTGGTTAAAAGGGGATTGGGTCTTACACTCTATTAGAGGCCCAATAATTTATTTTTGTACAAGTGGTGAGGCTTACAGCTCAAGGAGAGGCCCAAATGATTTTTGTTAAAAAGCGACGATCGTGCCGAACTTTTTGACGGTATCGGGACTTATACAATAAACTGAGGCCCAAATTATTTTGGTTTTAAAAAAGGGTTGGGTCTTACACTCTATTAGAGGCCCAAAAAAGTATTTTAAGGAAAAGAAATGGGACTTATAACACGAGGGTAGGCCCAAATGATTTTGTTAAAAAGGCGACGATCGCGCCGTTGTTTTTGAAAATACAGTGGGACTTATACAATGACTGAGGCCCAAAAAGTGGTGTATTTACAAAGGGGATGGGTCTTACAGCCTAAAAGAGGTCCAAAGAGTTTGAAAAAGTTTGATGAGGGTTGAATTATTCAAAACGCTAATTTGTTTTCAAAATATATTTTAATTGAATAAAAATTCAATTAAAATGATCAAAATTGTTAAACATGTGTGAAAACAAATTATGATCTTGGATCAATGTTTCAAAAATCATGTTTCTATCCACAAAATGATTGGAAATCACTTAAATTTGGAAAATCAAGGGAGAAAAAAACATTTTAAATGTTGAAAAATAAATAAAATATTAATTCTTTGTAAAAATATCAAGTATATGAAATAATTAATATTTTTAGGATTTTTTGGTAAAATAAAATATTTTAGCATTATTGTGAATTATTAAAAAAATAATCAACTCAAAATCATTAAAAACTAGAGAGAAATCACAAAATTCAAATATTCAAATATTCGAAAAATGGCGCCAAGAACACGCGCCACCCTCTGTTTATGCAGATTTGCATTTTCTATCCAATCTCACTGAATACTTGATGATATCATGCAATCTACATATCAATCTGCTCGTTTTCACCTCACGATCATATCTATAGTCTTTAATTTTATTTATTTTAAGCATGGAATAAGAAATCAAAGAGAAACCTCAAGAACCCTAAAATTTGCATGAAGGCTCAGAAATTCCATACACGATTCAAACAAAGCAATTGATTGAGGGTAAACACTCTATGCATGATTATGAACATATGGCCAAATTATTGTGCAGCAAAAAATGCATGGATCATAGAGTTAGAAGAGCTCGGGCCTACCTCTTGCAGCTGGTGATCGTGTTTTGTGTTAGAGGTGTTGCAAGCCGGTTCCAATGATTTGCACAGCTTCCTTAGGTGCCAAGTGATGTGTTTGAATGCTTGGAGTGGTTTGAAACAAGCTGGAACTGAAGCAGTTGGATGGTGATTTTGAGAAATCAGTGTTCCATATTTGTTTAAGTGTTTGGATCACTTATATATGATGTTTATGAGGTGTGTGTGTGTGATTGGTTTGGTTGGAATTGCTCTCAAACTCAAAACCCGATAGTGACTTGCTTTGGAAGGCAATTTTGGAGTGAAGGAAGAGATTTTGAGGAAAGCATCTATTTGATGGCTTTGGTGTACTCAAACTGAGCACAAATGAGCTCTATTTATAGTATATCAACTTTGTTTTGCAAGCAATAGTGAATGGCAACTGCTGCAGAAGTTTGGCAAATGTTGATCAATAGGAATCCAAGTCTCCTCTAGCCATTGACTAGAGGTTAGAGCACAGGCTGCTGGTTCCCTAGTTCTTGGATAAGTCTTGACTGAATTCAGTTGGAAAGGGCTCAGTCCATGCCACCTTGGTGCATCCATTAAATGCTCTAAACAAAAAGTGGAGTCTGGTCCCTCTTTTAGGCATTTCTAGGTTTGGCATGCTACTTTTGGTTCCAAGGACTTGGGAGGCTGATGGATCAGTGTATGTCCCTCCTTGGTCTCCCCCTAAGGTGTGAAGATGGATAAACTTGTTTTTCATTTGCACAAATTTCTCAAATCGAGCAAAATGCACAAATCTTCCTAGTTATGACAGTTGCAGCAAGGCATATTGCCACTGTCATAAATCTTAGCTCAAATGGAATTTCATGGGGTTCTTGGCCATTTTGGAAAGCCCTTATATGATACAACATGTGTGTGATCATAGTTTATCTTGACACTTTTTGGATCCAAGTGAAAAATGCCCTTACATTTGGCAAAAAGTGAAACAGATTCTGACTTAGTGAAAATTTCACTAAGTGTTGGAAAAAGTGACATTTCATGTTTTCAGCCATTTTGATCCAACCATAACTCAAAATCCATGATGAATTGGAACGAGGTGTAGTTGACACTTTTAAACTATGCCATGAGAGCTACAAATCCATCTTTGGATCAGCCCAAATGGTTGCTTGGATCTCAGGTTATGATCCTTAGAAGTTGGTACCCTAGCCATTTTGTTCCATAACTTAGAAAATTTCTAAGTTTTTTATGGTTACCCCTTTTATAAGTTATCTCACTTTTCTTGGATTTTCTTGATGAATGATGATTTCAATCACACATTAACATCATTTTAGGGTTAGGGAACCATAATTGATCAAAAAATCAAAAAGTCAAACTTTGACTTTTGGGCACAGTTGACTTTTTATCAGATGAATTCTAAACTGTGTGATCCTCTATGAAATCAAGTCCTTGACCTAAATCAAACTTGATGGATTGATTTCATAGGTGTTATAGGGTGTATTGAATAATGTCCCAAGGCTTGGGAGCATGTCTTGGTCAAAAGTCAAAGGTACAGTTGACTTTTTCCGCTAAACCCTAACTGTGGTTCTGATGAACTTGAAACTTGTGAATCAAGCTTCTTGGATCAATCCATTGTTGCAAAAGGATCAATGTGGTTTACTAGGGACCCTCAAATCATGTCTTGAGGTCTTGGCGCATGTTTTGTCCCAAAAGTCAACTTAGGGGTGAATTAGGTCAAGAAACCCTAATTCCTTATTTTTTTATGATTGCATCCCCTGAGGCTAAATTGTCTTGATAATTGGGTTTATAAGGTCCCTTAAAGTATTTTGGGTTATGCTTTGAAGCATTGGCTCATGCCCAAAGGAAAATTTCCATCTGGAGGCCTTGGTCGACCAAAACCATAATTTGGTGACACTGGCGATCTTGAGGCTTAATCCACTTGGAATGTTACAGCCTTGTGCTTGATCCTTGATGTGGGAGTCCTCCTGATCCATTGTGGATGTTTGAGAGGTTTAGACAAGTTTAAGATCATGTTATTTCTTGATTGATCCTTTGTCTAAGAGCTCTGAGAGGGCTTGAGACCCTAAGTTTGATTGTAGTGGATGCTCACCCATCTTAGGGGGAGACTAATGAGGTATAATGGTTTATCTATATTGTGATGATGATTTGCACAATGATGGGAATCTTAGTGGTCAAAATTTGGGGTATGACAGATGCCCCTATTTAATCTTCTTGGACCCGAAGGTGTGAATGGCGGAGGTATTCAGGCATTCGGGGTGCAAGAGGATTAAATATCGGAATACCCGAAATTTTGATGGTGGTTATGCATGGCAATTTGCTCATCCATCTTCTTTTGATAAGCAATGATACTTAGAAAAGGTAAACTTCCCCTCGATCCTGGTTTCCTACCGAGGAACTGGTCTTAGTTTCTGAAATAACCTTCCCCTCGATCCTGGTTTCCTACCAAGGAACTGGTCTCAATTTCTGAAATAAACCTCCCCTCGATCCTGGTTTCCTACCAAGGAACTGGTCTCAGTTTCTTTTGTCAATAAACTTCTTGACAAGGGACGCTGTTCGTAGCGGTTTTCCTCAAACTTCTCGTCGAATTTTCCTGGGGAGATGCCATTTGATGGAAAAAGATCTGATGTCAGAGTTAGTGGGGAACCCAGCTGTCTGAGTTGTAGAGGTGTACAAACTTCTCTGTTGGAGATTCCATTCGTTGACTTTACTGGGGGAATACGAGTATCTTGAGTGACTGCTTTCTGCTTGGGGATATTACATCATACTTTTCTCAGGATCTTCTCGGAGAAATGCCATATGATCTGATCAAATTTTGAGGTACTGACGACCTTTTTGTCAGCAAAATGTTTCAGAGAAAAACGGTTGCATTGCCAAATCTATGATTAAGAGGCTTTCTCTGGGGATCTTCCTTAATCCGGGAAACCGAAGACATCATCTTCAATGGCGAAGAGTGACGTTGGCTGAAGGTTCTTTGGCCTTTCAGAGGTTCAAGTTATCAAAGTTGTCAAGGGACCCACTTCAATTCAGGAGCAAAGTGGAGGAGCGGTTGGTCAGACGCCACCTTTCCCGACGAGGAAAGAACTGACAACTCGGTTGAAAAGACGTTTATCACTAGGGAACAAGACCGACTAGAGTGATAGTGATACAATATGAATATAAATATAAATCAATAATGCATGATGTATGTATGTATATGCTGACAAAACTGACGTGTCATACAGACTACTGGATGAACACGACTGGATACTCGGCCAAAGCGGAAGATGAAACGTATCGCTGGTTCAGAAAATAGAAATTATGCCTTGCTTAGGAGGGATAGTCCCTGTTGGGAGCTACGTTGGTCAGACTTAGGAGATGAGAACTCTGTCGAGGGTGTCAGACGAAACCTGGTCTCTGACACAGTCGATCCTTCATTCCGACATACTGGTTTAGAAGGTGTATTTTGATTCTGCACTTTAAAGCTCAATTGCTTCTAGAGAAGCGATCGATTTTCTTTTGATGTTCAACAGTCAAAATAAATTGCCATCTTTATTTTGAAAAGCAGATAAATTTTGACAAGTAAATTCATTTTTGTTTTATTTCAAGAATCGTTAATCATGTTAAAATATCGTTCTGTAAAGCTAAAATAAATAAGAATTGCAAACAAAAGCACAAGGGCTCAAATTTTATTGATAGGATGGAAATCAGCCAAACGCGTGATTCCATTGAGTATTTACAAAGTTTAGAAAATGGTAATTTAAGGGAAAAGGACTACAATAAAACATAACGACCGCTATCCTTCTACCAACTTTGAATTCTGGACATCCCGAGCTTCTGTCGAAGATGACCTTGACTGGAGTTTTTCCTGATGGATGGCACTATTGTTGCTGAGGTGAACTGATCAGACGTAGTTACTTGCCATTATCCCTAATTTTTGCCTGGATTGTACTGTGATGTTTCCAATCCACCGGGATGGTTTTTGCTTATGTCTCTAATTTTTTCCTGGACCGCCCTTTTGGGTTTTCAATCGACCGAGACGTTTTTTTTATTTAGGCGAAGTATTTCTTGACTACATCAACATTTGTGGGATAGGCAAATTCCTCTCCGTCCATGGTTGCGAGTCTCAAGGCGCCGCCTGAGAAAGCTTTTTTGACCACATAGGGGCCATCATAATTCAGAGTCTATTTGCCCCGGGAATTAGTGAGGAATGATTGTATCTTCTTGAGCACAAGGTCTCCTTTTCTGAAGACGCGAGGTCGGACCTTTTTGTCGAACGCCTTCTTCATCCTTTGCTGATACAACTGACCATGGCATAGTGCCGTTATTCGTTTTTCTTCGATCAGATTTAGTTCATCGTGTCGACTTTGACACCATTCAGCTTTTGTTAGCTTAGCTTCCATTAATACCCAGATTGATGGGATCTCTACTTCTATGGGGAGCACTGCCTCCATGCCATATTCTAGAGAGAAAGGGGTTGCCCCTGTTGAAGTGCGGACAAATGTGAGATAACCGTGAAGAGCGAAGGGTAGCATCTTGTGCCACTCTTTATAGGTTACAACCATCTTTTAAACAATCTTCTTGATGTTCTTGTTAGCCACTTCTACCGCTCCGTTCATCTTGGGTCGGTAGGGAGATGAGTTATGCTGTTCGATATTGAACTCTGCGCACAACTCTTTCATCATCTTGTTATTCAAGTTAGATCCATTATCAGTAATGATCTGGCTTGGAACACCATAACGACATATGAGATTGTTTTTTATAAATCAGACCACCACTTGTCGGGTTACATTAGTATATGACGCTGCTTCGACCCACTTGGTGAAGTAATCAATGGCTACCAGGATAAACTGATGTCCGCTTGAAGCTCTGGGTTAGATCATGCCAATCATGTCGATTCCCCATATGGAAAAAGGCCACGGGGAAGAGAGAACTTTGAGATGCGTCGGCGGTACTTGGATTTTGTCTGAGTATATCTGACACTTGTGACACTTCCTCATGTACTTGTAGCAGTCGGATTCCAAGGTCAACCAGTACTACCCTGCTCTTAGAATTTTTCTCGCCATTGTGTGTCCGTTGGCATGAGTGCCAAAGGATCCTTCGTGAATTTCTTTTATCAGCATGTCTGCTTCTGGTCTGTCTACGCATCGGAGCAAGACCATGTCAAAGTTTCTCTTATAGAGTGTATCATCGCTCAGAAAGAAGCTGCTTGCTAGTCTTCTGAGGGTCTTTCGGTCCTTTCTGGATGCCCCAGGAGGGTACTCTTGTTTCTGAAGGAAGCATTTGATATCGTGATACCAAGGTTTGTCGTCTATGACTACTTCAATCGTGAAGATGTAAGCGGGCTGTTCAAGCCGTATTATGTCAATCTTAGGTAATTCGTTCCATTGACCTACACTAATCATGGAAGAGAGGGTGGCTAATGTATCAGCCATGTGATTCTCTTCACGAGGGATATGATGAAGCATGATTCTGTTGAAGAAGGGTAACAACCTTCTCGCATAATCTTTGTAAGGAATCAATCCTGATTGGTATGTGTTCCAATCTCCTTTGATCTGATTGATAACCAGGGCTGGGTCACCGTATACATCCAAGTTCTTGATCCTTAAGTCGATCGCTTCTTCGAGACCCATGATACAAGCTTCTTATTCGGCCTCGTTGTTTGTGCACTTGAACGTAAGTCTAGCGGTGAAAGGAATGTGGGTACCCTGAGGTGTTATGATGATTGCCCCAATTCCGTTTCCATAATGATTGACAGCTCCGTCAAAGATTAGTCCCCATTGGGAACCTGGTTCTGGCCCTTCACTGGGTAGTGGTTCAAGCATCTTCGTCTGGGAAGTCAAATCCGACTGATTCCTTATCGTCAATCGGTTGATGAGCCAAATGATCGGCTAAAATACTTCCTTTGACGGCTTTCTGAGCATGGTACTCGATGTCATATTCGGATAACAACATCTGCCAACGGGCAATCCTTCCCGTGAGAGCAAGCTTTTCAAAGACGTACTTGATTGAATCTATTTCAGAGATTAACCAAGTAGTGTGACGAATCATATACTGGCGAAAATGTTTGGCTGCCCAAGCCAGAGCACAACAAGTTTTCTCAAGCATAGTGTACCGATTTTCACAGTCGGTGAATTTTTGGCTCAAATAGTAAATGGTAGACTCTTTCCTTTTTGTTTCGTCCTGTTGGCCAAGTACACAACCCATTGAGTCTTCCAAGACTGTTAAGTAAATTATCAATGGTCTTCCTTCCACTGGAGGTGATAGAATCGGTGGGTTCAACAGATATTCCTTGATACTGTCGAAGGCGGTTTGGCAGTCATCTGTCCAAACGCAATCCTGATTCTTTTTGAGTAATTTGAAAATCGGCGCACATGTCGCGGTCATGAGGAATATAAATCTGGAAATGTAATTCAGATGTCCCAGGAATCCCCTGACTTATTTTTCAGTCTTTGGAGAAGGCATTTCTTGAATGGCCTTGACCTTGTCAGGATCGACCTCAATTCCTTTCTGGCTGACGATGAACCCTAAAAGTTTCCCTGAACGGACACCGAATATGCATTTGTTGGGATTCAAGCGGAGTTTATACTTTCTCAACTGCTCAAATAGTTTTGACAGGTGGGTCACATGCTCCTCTTCTGTCTTAGATTTGGCAATCATATCATCAACATATACCTCAATTTCTTTATGTATCATGTCATGAAACAGAGTAGTCATGGCCCGTTGATAGGTTGCCCCGGCGTTCTTCAACCCGAACGGCATTACCTTGTAATAAAAAGTACCCCATGGGGTGATGAAGGAAGTTTTCTCCATGTCTTTCGGTGCCATTTTTATCTGATTATAGCCCGAGAATCCATCCATGAAGGAGAAGACTTTGAACTTTGCTGTACTGTCAACCAACATGTCAATGTGTGGTAAAGGAAAGTCATCCTTTGGACTAGCCTTGTTTAGATCCATGTAGTCTACACACATTCTGACTTTTCCGTCCTTTTTCGGAACTGGTACTATGTTAGCTAACCATTGAGGATATTCTGATGTGGTGAGGAAACCCACGTCAATCTGTTTCTATACTTCATCTTTGATTTTGATGGCCATGTCTGGATGAGTTCGTCTCAACCTCTGTTTTACTGGTGGACATTCTGATCTCAACGGTAGGTGATGTTCCACGATGCTGGTATCCAACCCCGGCATGTCCTGATAGGACCAAGCGAATACATCGGGAAACTCTTTGAGATGCTTTATCAAACTTTCTTTGACAGTTGGACTGAGCAGTGCTCCAATCTAGACCTCTTTTATCTCTTCCTCTGAGCCCAAGTTGACTGTTTCCAACGGCTCCTTGAGAGGTTTAATGGACCTTTCCTCTTGTCTGAGTAATCGAGAGATCTCTTCTGGAATTTCATCGTCATCTTCTTCTGCCCCAAATACCGGGAATTCAAAGTTGGGAGAAGGCATCAGATCATATATTTCAACGGGGTTTAAAATAAGTAATCTGCATGACGTTATGATTGCTTTTTAGAAGAGATAGAGAGAAATGCAAGAGTGCGTGAAGTGTATTTTCTGAAAACTGCTTGTTTTTATTATTTGAATTGTTTTTAAGGATTACCATTTTCTGAAAAACGAAAAGAGAAAACAACAATTAATGCGGAAATTACAGAACGACGTTTATTTATTTATGATTTTGTCGATTCTTGAAACTACAACCCTATAAAACAAAACTATGTCACTTTGCGCGAAGCGAAGAGGGATATTTACAGAAAGTGATCCCTATCAAAACATCTGTTTCACCTGGACAGGGTGAAAGGTTAAAATAAAGATGGCCATTACTTTGACTTATGAACGATATTCGAAACATCGACTGCAACCCATTAGCGGCGAACTCCTTGGTGAATCACAAAGTCTGGTACCTTCCTTGATTTGTCTTCAGAAATAACGCTGAATTCTAGTGGAGCAGGATCATTGGAATCTGCCTCCCAAGCAGAGTCGCCGTAGGAGGATTCCTCAGTTGTATTTTGTATAGTGTTTGTGCTCTCAGGTAAATCTCCCCATCCAGTAGGCTGGATGTCTTCGAGCCTGATACGAGAGCTTTCGGGAGCGGTGTACTTGACCAAGAAGTCAAATTTTCCACTTGGTTGTCCTAAGGTGTCCCACACTTCTTTGGAACTGGAGGAGTCATCCCTTTCGATGACGCTGACCTCGGGAAAGGCATAGTTAATGAATTCTAGTCCTGCAAATTTTGCAAATTCATCGTCGTGTTGGATATTTTCTGAATGACCTGAGTGTTGATCTCATGGCATGGTGGGGACGCAGGTATTCTTTTCAATGATGCTCAGCTGATTTTCATTGTTCGGCGGATTTTCTTGCCCCAAGTCTCTTGGGTACGGCTGCCACATAGGTAGGCCATCCATTGGGCCATAATAGTCATGGTCAAAGTTGTATTTCATCGGAGTGTCTTCCTCTAATGAATTTGGCGGAGCACGACATCCTTCTGAATCACAACCTCCGTATATCATTTCGACGTCTGACCCCGATATAAATCTCGGACTCTGTGCGGGATAACAAAATGGCGTGGGCACCTCTCCCTGAGACATATAATCGTCCTTGTTAAGATAGAACTTCCATTCCTCATCAGTGTCGGAGGAATCTCCCTCGTTGATGGTATGTACTTCTTGAGACACTGGATGAAGGAAACCTCCATTATGGAAGAAGTTCGGAATGGGATGAAGACTTTAACCGTTAGCGGCAGTCTGGGTACAGGTTGCAGAAAAACCAAGACCCTTCTTTGCTTTATTATCAGTAGGAATGACAAGCTATCCCCATCCTTTTGCGTTGTTACTCTCGATTACTTTGAGAGCATATTTGTATGAGGAAATCGATGTTCCTTTTTCTGACTAATTGTCATTGCTCACCGAAAGTGCTTGGAACTGAGTTCCAACGACCTCCTCTGGTTCTACACAAGTGGACGATGATAAGTTACTCACGATCTAGGCTTGCTCTCCACAGACCGTGACGAGTTGGTCTTTTTTGACGAACTTCAACTTCTGGTGAAATGTCGAAGTGACTGCCCCAGCCTGGTGTATCCAAGGTCTTCCCAACAAATAACTGTATGTTGCTCGGATGTCCATGACCTGGAAAGTGATTTGGAAAGTGTGAGGACCGATGGTTATGGGAAGGTCGACTTCACCGATAACTATTTTTCTAGACCGGTCAAAAGCTTTGACGATGACCTCACTGCCTCTCATCGAAGATCCTTTGAATGATAGTCGCATTAGAGTGGACTTCGGCATGACGTTGAGAGCCTATCCGGTGTCTACCAGTACGCTGGCTAAAGCATCGTCCTGGCAGTTGACTATGATACCGAGGGCCATGTTGTGGCTTTTGCCTTCTTCTAGAAATTCCTCATCACTAAACTCCAAGTTGTTGCAGGAAGTGATGTTAGAGACGATACTGTCAAATTGTCGTATTGACACATCCTGTTCCACAAAGGCCTGTTCTAAGACTTTCTGTAGAGCCTCTCTGTGGGTTTCGGAACTGAGTAGAAGAGATAACACAGATATCTTTGAAGGACTTTGTAACAGTTGATCAACAATGTTGTATTCACTCCTTTGGATGAGCTTCAGTATCTCATCATTGTTCTTTGAAAGGTCGGGATCACTGGATGGACCAACTGGTGGATTGGGAGCTTCTGTCTGAAGTTCCTTTTCTCTATTAGGTTCTCCAACTCCTCTGTTGAAGATTTGACCGCTCCATGTTACTCGACTGATGTCTACAATATTCACGACAGAGGGTAATGGAATTTCCTTTCCATTTTCAACTGTTGTTCCACCGTACTTGTAAGGGATCGCCTTAGCTGATTCATACGGTAGCGGTCCCGACAGATAAATAACTACAGGAGCCTTCTGATTTTTCTGACTATCATACATAACTTCAATCAGTCCCTGGTTAGGAAATTTTGATTCGTCAAGTAGAGGGATGATGGTACAAACATCCTTGGTTCTTTCAGGATCAGAGATTACAACCACATCTTTAGTCTGATTAGTGAAATAGTCTGGCGTCCCGTTGATAGACCCCGAAACTGAATATTGTTGAATCTCTTTGCGGTCCAACTGACTCTGAAGGGCTGCTCGCACGAGGTAGTATCCTTGATTATTTTCCGAGCAGACTCTACAGCACTCGTAGTTATGCGGTGGCACCTGGTCACGTCTGCTTTGAATGCAATGCAACCTCACTAGATCTATTTCCATTGATCGAATATCCTAACTATGATGCCGAGTAGGGTTCCCATTAACCACACTGATTTGTTGCGTGTCTTCATCCATATAAATTGGAAGCCACCAGTGGTTTAATAAGTGTTGCAAAGTTCTTTGCACGAGAGTGCACCCTTGGTTACTCTCATGGCATACTGTACAGTTCTGATAATTATGTGAAGTGAGAAAACCGAGTTGGACTTGTGTAGCCTGTAACTCCACCAAGCTGGTATTCATCAAGCGAATATCAAAAATTTGAATCTGAAGATGGCTGGTTTACATCCTGAGTGAATCGCACACTCAAAGATACAACAGAGTCGCCGCCGAACTTTATTTAGTCCCAAAGGACAGGGAAAATATCGATAAAACCCAAGGGGAAGAGAAACGGGAACGGGGGTCGGTTATGCGAAAGGAAGGTACTAGCACCTAACGCATCCGTCGTACTCGAAAGGAACCATTTCTCTTACTTCTAGGCTTGGATGTGTTATCTATCCAAAGGCTTCCAGCTAAGAGAAGGAGGAGAGAGAGAGAAAGGGGAAAAAGAAAGAAAAGAAAGAAAGTGCTCGCGGAGGATTGTGGCCCTCGTGCCTACGTACCCTCATAGTGCAATGAGGAAATCAAAGCGTCGTAGTTCATGAAACCAGGGGACAGAAAAGAAGGAAGAAAGGGAGAAGGAAAGAAGGGTGGAAGTGTGCTCGCCAAGACATCGCGTCTCGTGCCTACGTATCTGACATTCGAACGAATGCAGAATCAGAGCTTCCGTAGTTCGGGGAACTGAACGGAAAAGCAGTGCTACATAATCAAGTCCAGAGGAACTAGATTGACGACCTGGACGATAACCTAATCCAAAATGATTATACTTCTCAACCACATCAATCGCATGCCCCCAGCCGGACAAAGTACTTTTCTGGATAGTCTCCTTAGCACTTTTAGCGGACGCTAAAGTCAATTGTGGTGATCTACTTTGACTAGTTGAAGCAGAGCTGACATCTTTGAACTCGAGACACTGCAACGGCACCTCAGCTATGCCTTCTTCGGTTTTGACGTATCGAAAAGATGATAACTCGCTTACCATCAAATCCTCTTCACCACAGATGATGACAAGCTGATCATCAAACATGAACTTCAACTTCTAATGCAAAGTGAAGGTAACTTCCCCTACGGCGTGGATCCATGGACGACCCAATAGGCAACTGTATGCCGGATTGATATCCATCACCTGGAAGGTAATGGTGAACAAATGTGGCCCAATATTGATTGGTAAGTCCACTTCTCCAATAACTTGCCTTCGAGACCCGTCAAAGGCTCTGACAACTAAGGCACCTGGTCTCATCTCGTTTCCCTCCACCAGTAATTGACTCAATATGCCCTTGGGCATCACATTGAGGGAAGAACTGGTATCCACTAGAACACGAGACAACAGGGTGTCTGTGCAGGTTATAGATATGTGCAGCGCTTTATTGTGGGCAGTTCCTTCAGGAGGCAATTCTGACTCATTAAAGCCCAAATACCGACTTACAGTTATGTTGGCCACTACATCATCAAACTCGACGACAAATATATCTTGCATGACATGGGCACTGTTCAAGACTTTCAATAAAGCTGATCTGTGTGCAGGCGAACTCATAAGTAAGGACAAAATTGAGATCCTCGAGGGAGTCTGACCCAGCTGATCCACAATCTTAAAGTCACTTTTCTTGATCAACTTAAGGAACTCTTGATCATCAAGGGTCTCTTTGTTCTTTGAAACATCCTCGGATGGGATAGTCGGTACTGGAATGGCAGTAGATGACGCCCCTTGTTGAACAACATGGGTTGCAAATGCAGGTGTCTCCTTGGGAGGAACAACGGTTGGAATTTGTACAGGCTTCGTAGTGACCTTTGGAGCGAACACTCGTCCACTACAAGTCATACCTCCACCAGCTGTAACATTTACGATCTCAGATTCGGCGAACCTTATCTCTTGACCTCCATAAAATATGGTAGACTTGTACTTCCAAGGTACCTCCTTAGAATTTTGATACGGAAACGGCTTCGGCGGACAAACAATGATGGGCTGTACCTTCTTCTGCCTAGGGAATTCAACTGGAACCTTCCTATAGACAATGGTGAACGGCTTAATGGCAGCAACTTCCTCAACAGGTTTAGATATGGAAAGTTGCACTTCGCCACGGTTCATCAGAATCTGAACACAGCCCTTCAACCTTCGACACTGGTTTGGATTATCGTCACAAATCTGAAACTTACCATGCAATCCTTTCAACAGCCCGTGTTCATTCAACCTCTTGAAAACCACAGCCATCAGAGTCTTTACTTCGTTGACATCCGTGATCAATTCAGCCCTTGAACTATCCCCAATCATGTTAACTGCAGGTCCACCGTGATTCGGCAACAGATTATTCTGAATGTTAGGTCCTTCCTCGGTGAAAGTCAGAACCTTCTGATCAATGAGTTCCCGAACTTTGGTTTTGAAAACAAAATAGTCCTCTGTTGCATGTCCTATGTATCCGGCATGAAAAGCACAGGACACATTTGGATTATGCTTCGGGTCAAATGGAGCAATTGCAGGTGCAATCTGCTTGGGGAGAATTTCCCCTTGGTGAACCAAGTAAGGAAACAATTTCGTGTATGACACCGAAATTCTGTCGAAATTCAGACGCTTAAGGTTTCCTTGATTGTTGTTGTTCTGACGGTTCTAATTCTGCTGATTTTTGTTCTGTTGAATCTGTTGCTGATTCTGAGCATTTTAAACTGGTTGTTGTGGATGATACTAATATGGAGGTTGTTGATATGGTGCAGCAGCAATGTATGGATATGGATAATATGGCATGGGAGCCATGGGAGCTTAATACTGAGGAGAAACTTGAGTTGTCACAGCTTTGGCTTCACCGTCCTTTTTCTGGGACTGACTGTTCTGAGATTTTCGAGTGGTCGGCTGCTGGGAAGCAGCTCTAGGAATCTTTCCATTCTTCAAACTGTTTTCAATCCGTTCACCAATCGTTACAACATCAGCGAAGTTCGAAGAAGAACTACCCACCTTTTTCTCGTAGTAAGATCCTTGTAAGGTACCCATAAAGATGTCAACCAACTCATTGTCAGAGAGAGTCGGTCGCACACGAAATGCCATCTCACGCCATCTTTGTGCATACTCCTTGAATGTTTCAGCTAAGCACTGAGACTGATTCTGCAATTGCAATCTAGTTGGCGCCAGATCAAGGTTATATTTGTATTGTTTCACGAACATTTCAGATAGATCCCTCCAAGTACGAATTTTACTGCACTCCAGGCCCATGTACCAATCCAATGAAGCCCCAGACAAACTATCTTGAAAACAATGAACGAGCAAATCATCATTATCAATATGGGATGCCATCTTCCTGCAGTACATAGTTATTTGACTACGCGGGCAGCTTAAACCTTTATGCTTTGGCAAATCAGGTATCTTGAATTTCTGCGGCAGCACAACATTTGGAACCAGACACAAATCTTTGGCCTCCAAGCCAAAAGCATAAAACCCTTCAATAGCTCTGATACGGTCTTCCAACAACTTGTAGTCAACATATCTACTTTGATTAACAGGCCTAACAAGTACCTGAGGATTTGGAAGCTGAGAAGCGGCGGGAGCATTCACTTGCGGAGTAGCAAACTGAGAAGGATATACCAAACCCGGATTAATCATCTGACCAGCATTCTGACCCATCGAAACACCATACGGATAATTCAGAGGAGGTACCCCAGCAGCTGAGGAAGATGCCCAAGGGTAGAACATCCCAGGATGAACATTCTGAATAGCAGTTTGAGCAGCTTGAGATGAAACGGGGACATGAATAGGAGGACCTCTATACACATGCTCTTCTTCGTCAGAAGTATCAGTGTCAGCCAACCCAGAAGTTTGGTGAGTTTGAACCTGAAGATTCTTAGGATCATCATTCAACACTAGAGGTGGGACGGGAGTAGGCATGACCCATGGATATGCGGCAGCATTCCCATTAGGCATGGGCGCAACAAAAGGCTGATATGGCATAAAGGCACTACCATTATTTGCAATCCGAGGAGTGTAATTCGGAGGCATGCCCCAAGGAAAACCAGCGGGCATCTGGTTCAAACCGGGTTGAACAACAGACTGATTCACAGGCTCAACTGGTACCTCAACCATAGCAGGATAAGGAACAACAACAGCAGGAGTAGCCGTAACAACAGGAAGAACAATCATAACAGGAGTGACAACAGTTGCATCAGTAGGGGTTGCAACAACAGTGGCAGCAGCAGCAGCGTCCCTCTGAGCACGAAGGAGTTCCATGATGACATCCATGTTCGTCTGGAACTGATCCACCCGACCTTGGAATTGAGCCAGAGTTTCCTTATAAGCAGCGTTCTCAGCTTCAAAGTCAGCCATGATCCTGGATTTGCTTGAGCGAGTGAAATACTGATTTCGAGTCGTCGTCTTGCTACAAGCCGGAAATGATCAGAGTAAGCAAAGGTTCCCGGATGAAGGACATGCATATGCGGGCATGAATGAATGCAATTTATGCAAAAATAAAGTTTTAAAATGCTTATGCAAAAATTAATTTGACATGATGAGATGATATGCAACACCAGAATCAACAAGCCAGCATAGTCTGAATAGTCAAATCTGAACATCTACAAAGGTAGTACTGTGTTGATGCGAGATCTGACGCAATGAGAGAACAAAGGTTGGAAGAGTCTTGGTTTCCTGCAGAAAAATCCAATATCCCCCTCACAGGTATGATATAGAAAGCGGGATTCTCAGTTTCGGATTCTCGATTTGAGAAGCAATAGTACATTCATCCCTCGGGGTACAATACTATCGCCGAACAAAGAGGTCGTCCACTGATTCCCCCCAAAAAAAAGGTCCTATGGCAAGTTCCCAACTTTGGGTCCTCGGATCAAGAAGCGTAATGGGTTTGCCATTTCTGGTCTGCCATTATCGCTCCTTGGGAGGAGTGCCTCAACTGAGTCCTCGGGACTGGTCACCAGAGTCGACAGCTCCTCAGGAGAATAACTACTGGCCTGTATCAACATACAATAGCAGATATCTCCCGATAAAACCTCGTCTGGTTGTAGGTCTCGTGAACACCTGACGTGGCCAACACCATGGGAGCGTCACGCCTGCCCACGCTAATACCTATGTGTATGCTCAAGCCTGGGTAGTGGGCTTATCTATCAAGTAGCAACCCAACCGACAACAGCAAAGAAAATAGCAGACATCCAGAATATATAGCATAAGAATATTTAAAGCAGTAAAGAAATGCAGTAAATAACCAGAAAGCTAAAGCAAGTAAAATAAAGCGAGTAAAGCGTAAAAGATAAACACCCAAATGAGCAAGAAAGCAAACAAAACTAGGCTAAACCCCTCAAGGGATGGACCAGCAAGAGGTCAATCTGTCCCCAGCAGAGTCGCCAGCTGAAGATGGCTAGTTTACATCCTAAGTGAATCGCACACTCAAAGATACAACAGAGTCGCCACCGAACTTTATTTAGTCCCAAAGGATAGGGAAAATATCGATAAAACCCAAGAGGAAGAGAAACGGGAACGGGGGTCGGTTAGGTGAAAGGAAGGTACTAGCACCTAACGCATCCGTCGTACTGGACGGGAACCATTTCGCTTGCTTCTAGGCTTGGATGGGTTATCTATCTAAAGGCTTCTAGATAAGAGAAGGAGGAGAGAGAGAGAAAGGAAAAAGAAAGAAAAGAAAGAAAGTGCTCGCGGAGGATTGTGGCCCTCGTGCCTACGTACCCTCATAGTGCAATGAGGAAATTAGAGCGTCGTAGTTCATGGAACCAGGGGACAGAAAAGAAGGAAGAAAGGGAGAAGGAAAGAAGGATGGAAGTGTGCTCGCCAAGACATCGCGTCTAGTGCCTATGTATCTGACATTCGAACAAATACAGAATCAGAGCTTCCGTAGTTCGGGGTACTGAACGGAAAACAAAACAAGAAAGAAACAGGAAAACAAAAGAAGTGGTGTCAAAACCAAGAGCAAGAGTGAAAGAAAAACTCTACTGGGGAAGACCACACAGTAAGAGCGATTGCACAAGAGACTAGGCGAAGAATGGTGTCAAAACCAAGAAGGAAAGAAACTCCGCTGGGGATAACAGAAAGAAATTGGTGTCGAAACCAAGAAAGTAAGAGCAAAGGGTATAGAAAAGAATCCGATGAGGATCCAAATAAAGGGATAGTGGTGAAATCCAAGAGAAAAGGGAGACTCGGTGTATTAACTGGCCGGCAGTGGTTAACCGAAGAAAGAGAGTAAGACCCTGGCGGGGAAAAGAGGCTGGTGTCAACAGACGGGCTGTGATAAACCAAGAGAGAGAGTGTTGAACCAAGAGAAGGTGTTTGACTCGGAGGGGACATCGGTATGTTAACTGATAAACAGTGGTTAACCGAGGAAACAAGGATTGCAACTCTGTGGGGATAGAGAAGCATTGGTTTTAACAGAGAAAACTATGATCAACCAAAAGAGCGGGTGTAGGACCGATCGCAGGTCGTAACCCAAAAGGGGTGTTGGTATTGACTGAACAAACAGCACTTGACCAACGAAGAAAGGGTATTGAACCAAAAGAGGTTACTAGCCCAAGGGTGCAAGTATTCGAACCAATAAAGGTTTCCAACTGCGGGGTTCGGTTTTAATAGTGGAACTGTGATTAACCGAGAAAAATGAGTGATTAACCAAAGGGAGGTGATTAACTCAAAAAAAGGGATTCAGTATTTTAACTGACGGACTGTGGTTAACTGAAGAAAAGGGTGATTAACCGAGAGAAGGTGATTAACCCGAGGAAACTCAGTATTTTAACAGACGGATTGTGGTTAACTGAGAAAAGAGACAAACATTGGTGTTTTAACTGACAGGCAGTGATTAACCAAACAAAGCGAGAAGAACCAAAAGAAGGTCGCGAACTCCACAAGGGTTTCGGTATTTAACAGGAAAACTGTGTTTAACCGAAGAAAGAGGAAAGAGACTCTCCAGGGGAATCAAAAGAACAATAATTGCAAGAAAAGAGTAGGGTAATAGTTGGGTCTAACCCAAGAGACAATGATCTTTAACCAAGAGAAATGGTGATTGATCAAAAGAGAGATTGAAAAAGATAAAAGTGATCAGGGATCAACTCAATCAGGGATGGAGGAACACTACAGCTTAAGGATAGAGGTGACCATTCTCAGCGAGAGGGCCAACTCCCTTACCCAAGAATTAGTCAGAATGAGGGTAGGACAACTCCCTCCTCATTCATTCTCTAGGACTCAAAGTATAGCACAGAAATTGAAACGGGCATCGTAACAACTCCAATTTGTACAGTGCTCCTGCATGGAGAAACGGACAGCGTAACAGCTTCAATTATACAGTGCTCCGATGCAAGGCGCAGTGCGAAACTCCAACTCCACGGGGGATCGAGAGAGAAATCTCTAAAGGAAGCCTAAAGAGAGGAAAGGGGAAGATCAACTAATCGAAACATGGTTTCGATCAATTAATCAAAAGGAAAACCATGCCAATAATTTTCCAAAGGGGATGAAAAATAATTAAGGCAAAAGGGGGAATTATTGATTATACAAAATTAAGCTCATCCATGAAGAATGAAACTTAATGCAAAACCAAGGAAGGGAGTACAAAACAGTTCCAAATGATCAACAAATATGCAACACAAAGTCATGCTATGGTGATCAAAGAGAAATGCAAGAATGATTATATTCACATGATACCAAAAGTATGAACAATTTGGATAATTGAAAGTGTGCAACAAAAGTTCATGAATAAGTTTCAAACGGAAGTTAAATGCCATTTAAAACATCCATAAAATCTAGCATGACAATCAATGGAAGTTAAAATGAAGAAAGCATGGCAAACATGCTTGAAAATGCAAGAAAATGGCCTTCTGGTTCAGTGTTAATCGATTAACACAATTGCACTGCAAAGTGTTAATCGATTAACACTTGAAAAAGTGAAAAAAAACACTGGTTAATCGATTAGTTAGAACCAACTCGGTAGCAATCCCAAGCTGAACTTCAACATCCAAAGATCCACATTACTTGGAAAACAAGGAACATGGTGCACATGATTTGAAGTGAAGTATTATAGCAAATGCACTTGGAATGAATTGAGATGTCTAGAGATGTCTAGAATATTCCACATGCTGCTAGAATACTGTAGAATCCAAGACCAAAGTGTGTGTAAAGGTGCTGTCATGAAAAAGCAGCAAATTGTGCCTATTCTGCCTGTGTTAATTGATTAACACAATTGCCCTGCAAATGGTTAATCGATTAACCAGGCCAAAATATGCCTAATTTGTCTAAAAAAGGTGTTGTGGTCCCGAATTCGATTTTCCACCTCTTGTATTGATGAATAGGCATAGAAACCTTCATTTTGTGCTTGTCTTGATGATGGGATGATCTTGTGAGGATATGATTAATCGGGATTGGAAAACCTGAATATCCTGCAACATGAGACACACAAAGAAAAGTGTGAATGCTTATGCTAACGATGTGAATGCTTATGCTCATGCAAAAGGCAAAAGAGGGAGGTCAAATTTCGGGTTACGACAGAATCATATTCACTTGATACTGATTTCCATCACAATAATCCTGAATCCATCCAAGATCCATCTGACGCTGGAGGGCCTTTTGTACGAAAGAGCATCCCTGTTTGTTTACCGAGCAAGTCAGACAGGAATTGTAATCGTGCCGTGGCAGATTATGATATTGGCTTTGCCTTGAGTGCATTGCCACTAAGTTGACATTTATTACACGGATGTCGTGGTTCTGAATGATGTTGTAATTCGTATAAGTCATGTTAACTCCACAAACTCGATGCTCTTGGATCCATCCAAGATCCAACTGTTCCTGTAGAGCTGATTGTACCATAGAACATCCTTGATTGTTTTTAGAGCAGATATCATACTGGCAATAATTATGAGGTGGCACATGCCCGTATCCACTCTGTCTACAATGCATCTTGACCAAGTTGGCCCTCAATAAGAGTACATCATGAATTTGATAGCTGTTATTGAACTTTCCTTCTATCAAATTTACTGCAGCTTTCTCGTGTTGAGGCAGCGAGTTTGTGAGAACATTCGGATTCGTATCTTTGAAAGAAAAGACCCCGTTCCTAACAAGCTTTTGCAGATCGGATTTTAAACTGAGACAGTTTTCTATGTTATGCCCTGGTCCTCCTTGATGGTAAGGACAGGTCTGATCCGCCTTGAACCAAAAAGGTGGATTTTCTGGTACTGTAAGAGGAGACCTGGTTTGGACGTGTCCCTTGACCAGTAATAACGGAAACAGTTCTACGTACAACACCTGTATAGGGTCATACCCTGGTGGTCGCGTTGTACGATTGCTGTTGTAAGGAGGGCGAGCCTGCTGAAGAGGCTGTTGTGTCCTTTGCTGATATTGCTGTTGATTCAGTTGGCTCTAAGCAACCTGAGGTTGATACGTAGTAACAGGCGTGGGGTTTGTAGCAGGAGTTACGGCTACTATTGGTTGGTATCGTCACCTTTGCTTTCCGAGAGAGATATTCCCAATATCTTGCTCTTTTTTCTTAGGGAGAGCACTACCGTATCGTTTTGTATTACTTGATGATCCAGCGTCTTTAACTAACCGTCCTTCTCGGACTGTTTCCTCAAGACGAACTCCCATGCCCACCATCTCGGTGAAGTCACTGGGCACACTGGCAACCATTACGTCGTAGTAAAATGAGCTTAAGGTTTTCAAGAAGATCTTTGTCATCTCTTTTTCCTCAAGAGGTGGACAAATCTGAGCGGCAATTTCACGCCATCTCTGAGCGTACTCCTTAAAGGTTTCCTTGTCATTCTGTGACATCGATCTGAGTTGATCTCTGTCTGGTGCCATGTCCAGGTTATACTTATATTATTGAACAAAGGCAGTGCCAAGATCTCTGAAAGTGCCGATCTTAGTGCGGATTAAACCCATGTACCATTTGAGTGCGACACCGGTTAAACTATCCTGAAAGTAGTAAATTAGTAGCTCCTGGTTCTTTGTCTGAGCTGACATTCGCCGAGCGTACATGACCAAGTGGCTTTGAGGGCAAGAGTTACCCTTTTACTTTTCAAAATCGGGTACCTGGAACTTGTGTGGAACTTTCACATTGGGGACCAAACAAAGGTTTGCGGCGTCCTTTCCAAATAAATCCTGACCGCGAAGGGCTTGCAGTTCTTTCTGCATCTCCAGTAATTGTTCCTGGAACTCATTCATTCTGTCGAACATACTTTCGTTTACACCAGAAGGTATATGTGGAATCTGTCCTTCCGGGACAGTGTGTACCACGGGTGGTGGTATAGTCATTATGGCCAAGACTCTCGGTGCCTCCTGAAGTTTGTAACCTTCAGGAGTTACTGGCATGCCCCTGGCATCTTCGCTTTCCCGAAGTTTGTAACCTTCGGGCCCAGCGGCTCCTGCTGAAGTTTCCGGATCTTTAGTGATCGGTGGAATATATCCCTCCGGGATATAGTTGAGTGGCATGCCCCAGGGACGATCTTTCGGCATTTTGTACCTAGGATCATACTTTTCCACTATGGGCGTTGATGTGATCTCTAAGATCACAGTCCTTTGTTGTTGCATTTGAGCTTCTGCTAGAGCTTGCATGTCATTATGAAGCTTTCTCAAATCCTCTTTCATAGTGTCGATCTCTTCTCTCAACTCTCTGTTCTCTTCCTCGAGATCATCCATCTTTTTCTGACGATTGGCCTGAGTATTGTACAAATGAGACAGTTTGACTCTAGAATCGAGATGCAAACGTAAGATTCGTAGGGAAGAAGAATGCGTTATGTGAGAATGATGAATGATATGCAAATGATTATATTCATTGTATATTTTTTTTTTGTTTAATCAAAATAAACTTCGAAAAATTGGATTGCAAATATCAAACAGTGGGGAAATCCCGTTTTATTGAATTCAAAGATTGCAGAAATGGAAATACAGTAATTTACAAAGTGTTGTTAAAAGGAAAAGTCTATACTAATAGATCCTAAGTCCTCTCTGAAGAGAGCTCAGGTGCTGGTTCTGGTACTTTCCTCTTCTTTGACCGGGGCTTTTGGGCCGTTGTCGGGTTGTCATTCCTTTGCCAAGTAAAAGGAGTGAGAAAATTCCTTTGGTCATCCTGATTTTCTACAGCATGTTGCTCCAAAATCTCGATCAGAGCGTCTTTTTATTTTAACAGTTGCTGTATTTTCTTACATTCCACATTGAGAATACGGTACTTGTTCCTCCATGACTTCTTCTCCTTTTGAACTTTGTTGAGAGTAACCTGAAGTTTTTCCGTCTCGGACATAAAATAAAGGACAGAGTCCCTTAATGGAAGAACTTCCTGACGAGGGTAAGGCATCCTCAGCTTGAGAGCTCTAGTTTATACCCAGTGGAGATAAGGCTCCACCGAGACACAATCTGGTTTTCCTAGAGACTCTCTTCCTTTCCTATGAACGTGTTTCTAGGCATGCACTATTTCCGTCTTTAGTGCCCTGTCGTTTTCTCCTTTCTTTAATAAAAGACCTTCCAGATGAGCATTACGCGGGACATTCCTCGTCGGGTATCCAAATTGACGACGAACTAACACTAGATGATAGTTGATTCCTCGCTTAGTTCCTATAAGGGATACATTTGGGAAATTTCCACAACGGTCAATGATTCTGATCCCATCATAGATTTGATTGTACCAATTGATGTCAGAGTTGGTAAGAGACATGATTCTCGGCGACCAACATAAATTATTCTTTTGATCCCAAAATGCAGCAAACTTTGGCAAATGGGAAGTGAACCATTTGTATAGCAGGGGTACACAACATGTGATTATTCCTCCGCTATACAAATTCCTTAAGTGTGCAGAATGATAAGCATCTGCGAGCAAGGTCGGTACAGGGTTTCCAATCAGAAAAACCTTAATGGCATTGATATCTACCAAGTTATCGATGTTGGGATACAAAAATAACCCGTAGGTGAGCAAAACAAAGATGCTCTCGAAAGCAGCCACGTTCCTTATACTAGCAAAGTATAGAGGTTTCTTTGTCAAGAACTGGGCTGGAAAACCCTAGATTCCCCCCTTAGTGGTCATGTGAGTCCCGACCTCTGACTCGTCCAAATAGATTGCTCTCGCAATGGTTTGATCCTTTGGAATTTCTTCCAGTCCAGAAAAGGGAGCTTGGTCCGTAATATGCAAATCAGTCAGGTAAGAGTACTCCTCCAGTGTTGGTGCTAGCTGATAATCCAGGAATGTGAAATAGTGATAGACCGGATCATAGAACTGAATTAGTATGGACAGGATTCCTTCGATTGCATGAACCCTTAACAGAGATAGCAGTCCTCCATACTTGGCCCTGAAAGCCTTGGGGTTGGTGATCATTTTCGCCAGACCTCTTTAATCCTCTAGTTTTGGAACCTTGAAGGTGTACTTATGAGTTTTCCTTCTACCGAAATTCATTAGCGCAATCTCTTTATCTAACATTTGAAATCATTGTCTTAGTTTAATTTGAAAAAGAGAGACTATAAGAGAATATTTTCTTTGTTTTAATGTTTTTTAGATGAATGCATGAATGCAGCACACAAAAACATAGAAAAAACATGGGGTCAAAGGGTCGGTGTCATGAAGTCAAGGCTTTACCCATCCACAAAGGTTTTACTGTGATTTTTGTACCTGTCCTCAAAATCATTGACCCCTCTTGGGATAATAACAACAGGCTAGAATCACCCGAGCGAGCTGATGTATCTTAGAGTAATCTCAGATGAGGGTAGTATCGCGTGACAACTATTTCCGATAGCTTCCGCACTACAAAATAGTAACATGGTTTCAGTCTACTAAAATCCTCAGCTTCTCATATAACCCAATGGAACAATCTGCTTTCAAAAACCAAAGTCGTATAGGCATTGAATCCGCAAAGGGTATCTCCACTGATTTGATGGTCAACCGGGACCTCTTATATGGGATTCACTCCCTATAAGATTACCCGTATATTGCCATCCCCTATCTTAGGTGTATACTCAATCTTTCCACATGCGGCATCACACGCATTCCCATTAGCAGAAAAATAAACACAGATATCAATTAGGAAAAGCAGTATATATATTTGTCATAATATCCTAGACCTCTATAATCATATGATCCTAACAGACAATGACTCCCCAATAGAGTCGCCATTTCTGTGGTACTCAAGGTTTTCCACCTAAGACTATAAGAAAGTCTGCCTCCCACTGTGGTCGCCACTTTTCTGTAGTTCGATTCATTTTTTATGTGGTCGCCACTTTTCTGTAAGAAAGAAAGACTATAAGAAAGAATCACTATCGCTTTGGAACTACAGTTCGATTCATTTTTTATCCCGTTGAGCTGATTAAGGAAGGGAAATAGATGTCTCCAATTAACCCTGCTTGCAAACTGAGATTAAATAGTCAAAACTTTTGGTTTACAAATGCTATCTAGAGGGGGTTCTTCTTTAGGGTTATTCGCTTAAAAACAGTGTCTAGGCTATTGGTAAGATATTAGGTCTGATGCTTTTCGATTGATGTGTGAAGGTGCGGGATTTTGGGTTTTTGATTAGTATGCTCGCTAAGATTTTTGCAATCTTATGCCTACGTATTCCCGAAACAGGGAAATCAGAGCGATCGTAGTTCCTCCTATTCTATGGGAGGAAAGAGGTGTTTTGGTGTCTTGTTCAAAGCCCAAGACGTGAAGCTAAAGGTGGTTTGTATCTTGTTCAAAGCCCAAGATGCGAAGCTAAAGGATTTTGGCTGAGAGAGAATTTTTCATCTCTAAAGAGGAGTTGTTGATGTTTGTATGTTGTGAGCAAGGCACAACTTTGATGCTAAAAGGTTGATTGACTCAACCGGGGTTTTCTTCATACAAAGCCTAAAAGGAGCTGGGAAGTTTGACTTTTCCGGGGAAAATGTTCTTTCTGTCTTGTACAAATCCCAAGATTAAGGCTAAAAGGGATTTTGACTCCGTTGGGGAGAATGTATCTTGTATAAAGCCCAAAATGCAGGCTGAAATGGTTTGACTCAACAAGAGAGTACTTTTATCTGTCCTGTATAAAGCCCAAGACGGAGGCAAAAAAGGTTGACTCGACAAGAGAGTCTGAAGGTGATTGACTCAACAAGAGAGTCTGAAGGTTGTTTGACTCAACAAGAGAGTCTTTTATACTCAACAAGAGAGTAATTTGCTGTATCGTACAAAGCCCGAGATTGAGGCTAAAAGGAGATTGACTCAACAAGAGTGTCTTTTATACTCAACAAGAGAGTGTTTTATATGTCTTGTACAAAGCCCAAGACGGAGGCTAAAAGTGGTTGACTCAACAAGAGAGTCTTTTATACTCAACTCAACAAGAGAGTATTTTTCTATCTCATACGAAGCCCGAGATGGAGGCTAAAAGGAGGTTGACTCAACAAGAGAGTCTTTTATACTCAACAAGAGAGTGATTTATATGTCTTGTACAAAGCCCAAGACGGAGGCTAAAAAAGGGATTGACTCAACAAGAGAGTCTTTTAACTCAACAAGAGAGTGTTTTATATGTCTTGTACAAAGCCTAAGACGGAGGCTAAAAGTGGATTGACTCAACAAGAGAGTCTTTTATACTCGACAAGAGAGTGGTTTTTTTATATGTCTTGTACAAAACCGAAGACGGAGGCTCAAAAGTGATTGACTCAAGAAGAGAGTCTGAAAAGGTTAGCTCTGCTAGGGAGAATCATTTGTACAAAGCCCAAGAGGAGGCCGCCTTACCGCTGTGGATTCTAGAGATACTGAAGCGGGTCCAAGTGTGGGGAACTCTCATGGGACAGACCGGGGTTTCTTCCTATGTTTGAAAGGAACTTGAGAATGCCTTTGTGACTCAAGGGTCTTAGACTGTCCAAGTCTAGAGTTTTCTCTATGGTACTATGCCCTAGAGGAGGCATGGGTATTAAAGGATGAGTATCAACCCTACAACGGCCGGAGTTTTGATGCTGGAAAGATTGCTCTAGCAAAGGATGACTAAGTTCTGTCTTATACCTTTAAGAGGTCGTCAGGGTCCTTATATTAAGCCCAAGAGAAGGCATGAGAACTTCTAAGAAGCCGAAGGGTCCTTATACAACGCCCAAGAGGAGGCAGATATGCTTTTAGGAAGCCTGTGGGTTCCCAAACCAAGAGAAGTTCAAGAAAAGCAATTCACCGAGAAGAGATCATTCCAGGAAAGTTCGAGAATTTGGAAGAAACTCAAGAGATGCCATTCACGGAGAAAAGATCATCTCAGGGGAGTTAACGTTTCTTTGACAATTTCTAAGGGTGACAGTCTGAGAAAGGGTTCACCGAGAATACTGCTTTTCTCTTTGTTCCATATTGGTTAACCCCAAGAGAAGGGAATACTATATCTGGAAATCCTATGGGGATCTAGTTTTGTTTGTATTTAAGAGTGACCAACAAGGCTTTACCTAGTGCTAGACGTAGTTGCCGGGGAAAACTCTAAATAACTATACTATTATTACACAGTGGATATGTGACAAGTATATAAAAGGATGTGAAAGAAGACTTACAGTGAAGCAGCCCCACAATACAGTTATGTACATATGAAAGCGGTAAATAAAAGAGGATAAACACTTACCCGTTGTAGAGCTTCCATGCTATTTGGTTAGTAATTCAACAAAGAAAGTTTTGATAACAACATATATTTGAATTCAAAATCAAAGGAGAAAGTGCTTGAAAAGATTGTTGGGGCTTACAGCTCGAGGAGAGGCCCAAGTTTTAAGGATGATCGCACCGTTGTTTTAAAAACTGTACAGAGGGACTTATACAATACGTGAGGCCCAAAAAGTTTTTATGTACAAGGGGACGGGTCTGATGTAACGCCCCAGTCAGTCCAGTCAGTTTTGTCAGTTTGGTCTTTTTAATTAATTGAGTCGTTTTGATTATTTTATTATTATATTATTTTATTTCTGACTGTTATGTGAAAATATGTTATTTTTTCATCGAGATTATATTTTATCGCGTTTTGGGAGCGTTTGCGAGATAATTGAGTGTAGGGGTATTTTGGGCATTTTGGTTTATTTTGTTAAGTTTGGAATATGATAGAATAGAAAGAGAGAAAAATAGTAAGGAGAAAGAAAAAGAGAAGAAGAAAAGTAGAGAGAAAGAAGAAGAGAAGAAAAAGAGAGAAAAGAAGAAACCAATCTCCCGACTTTATTAAACACGATTAAATCGGGTAAGGGTGCGAAACTCGATTATACTATGTTTGTGTATGATTATGTATGTGTTTGCTTGTATGTTTCTTATTTTACATAGCTTTGGAATTCTAGGTTGAAATGAGAATTTTGTGAGAAATCGATAATTTCGCGGTTGGAAATCGACGTAAATGTGGTAGAATGCTTGTTGCCATGATTGTATTGAGTTCTGATTGATATATGATGTTTTGGAAATGTTTTGGTAGTAGAAAATCTCATTTTGGATTTCCACACAGCGCTGAGAAATTCTGAGGTTTCCTTGGTTCGCCTAGCGAACCTGGGGCGAAGCAGTAGCGAGTGATGTTTTCACGGGTTCGCCTAGCGAACCGGTTAGCGAAGGTCAGCGAAGGTTCGCTGAGTTGTTCACCTAGCGAACTTTGTATGTTTCTGGGTCTGGTGGTTGCTGCCTTGGTTCGCCAAGGGGTTCGCCTAGCGAACTTTGTGTCTATTTTCTAGCTGGTAGTGGGTTCGCTGGACATTCTCCTAGCGAAGGTGGTAGCGAATGCTCGCTAGAGGGTTCGCCTAGCAAATAGGGTTGTTTGTGCAATTTTGTTTTCTGCATAACTTTTGATCTGTGGTTCAGTTTGAGGCGTGGTTTGATGCGTTAGAAAGCTTATACAATGTTCTCTTTTATGAGGATGGTTTTGAGATTGTTGGCCGATTAAATTATGTCGGGAATTAGAAAATGTGTAGTATTGTTGTCGACTTTTGCCGGTTAATTGGGTGTAATTGATGGGTTATCATACGATTTGCTTGTGATATATGTTGGATGCATGTGTTTAAATGTCGTGATGATAGTTTGTGGCCGTATGGCAATTAAATGCATTGTTTTGGGCTTGGGTGTAAAGCATGATTTTGTTGATTGAGATGAGTGCATATATGTGTACATTTTAAATATCATGAGTCATTGTATGCCAAGCATCATGATATGCATTCTTGTAATGTCGTGTGCCCATGTGGGGTGTAAGCGATGGTTTGGTTCCAGAGGGAATCCGCTATAACGTCGTGTGCCCGTGTGGGGTGTTAACGATGATTATAGACGATCGTGTGCCCGTGTGGGGTGTGAGCGATCGGATCGTGTGCCCGTGTGGGGTGTGAACAATCCATAAACGTCGTGTGCTCGTGTGGGGTGTGAGCGATGGGGAACATCGTATGCCCGACTGGGAGTTACACTAAATAACGAGCGATGGTTCCAGCAGAGTTCCTGAGTGAACTAGTGATGAGAAATATTGGAAGTCGGTATCGCATGACATATGCATAGAGTCGTTGTGTCGGTCTTTGTGCATTTGCATAAATCATGGATTAATTATGTATGGAATTGTGAATGTGATTGATGAGATGGAATATGTATAATTGTATTGATGATGAGTGTATTGTGTATGACTGATGTGCATTGGTATGGAATACTTGATAAGTGTACTGTGTTGTGTTGTAATTGATTGTGGTGCATTTGTGGTGAGAATATTTTACTTGTGCATTTCTGTGTTAATATATAGTTATATGCAACTGTATTATGATTGTTTTTCTCACCCTTCTGCTGTTTTATAATGCTCTATGAGGCATTGCAGATTAGAGTTGCTGGAGGTCTTTTTGTGAAGCTAGGTCTTCATTCTTTTGTCGGTCGGCTCTGATATGTGACACTGGGTAGTCGGGGTGATCGAGTGTGATTATTTTGAATTGTGTATATGTATCTGTTGGATTGTACATGTATGATTTTGTATATGACAAACAAACTTTTATGATATATATATATGAGATTTCAGTATAGATTTTCCGCTTTTATTCTGTTTCTGAATTGTGGGTGTATTACTACCTGAATTGTTGCATATCTTTATGAGCAGGTAAATATACTCTGATGTGACCCCCCGGTCTATATCGTGCATTTGTAAATATACTCTGATGAAATTTTGAATTTTATTTACCGCTTTAATAGCTTGGGGGTATAGATTGAGGGTGTTACATTAAGTGGTATCAGAGCCAGTCCGTGTCAGTTCGTGTCTGTTGGTGTCAGTCCTTGTCGGTGTGGCGTTTGGAGTGAGTTGTTTGTTTAACCATAGTTTCTGTTATTGGATATAAACATAATATGGCTGGTAGGAATGATGCTGCTTTGGCTGCTGCTATGCAAGCAATGGCTCGGGCTGTGCAGGATGCACCTAATGCTGGGAGTAATGATGAGTTCAGGAAGAACAGACCGCCTGTCTTTAAAGGGAGACATAATCCTGATGGTGCACAGATTTGGTTGAAAGAGATTGAAAGGATTTTCCGAGTTATGGATTGTGCTGAGGACAGTAAGGTGAGACTGGGAACTCATATGTTACAGGAAGAAGCGGATGCCTGGTGGGTTAGTACTCGTCAGGTGTTGGAAGCTGGGGATGAAGAAGTTACTTGGGAATTGTTTAGCCGGGAGTTTCTGAGGAAGTATTTTCCTGATGATGTAAGAGGAAAGAAGGAAATTGAGTTCTTGGAATTGAAACAAGGTAATATGTCTGTTGTGGATTATACTGCTAAGTTTGTGGAGCTTGTGCAGTTTTATCCTCATTATGCTGAAGCGACTGCAGAGTTTTCTAAGTGTGTGAAGTATGAGAGCGGATTGCGTCCTGAGATTAAGCAGACAATCGGTTATCAAAGGATTCGAAGGTTTTCTGATTTGGTAGAATGTTGTAGGATTTATGAAGAGGATAGTAAGGCTCGTTCTACTCACTACAAGAGTGTGAGTGACAAAAAAGGGAAGCAAAAGTTTCGTAGTGGTCCGTATGTAACACCAGCTGATAAGGGTAAACAAAGGGGTACTTTCGATCGAAGGTCAAGTGGTGGAGGTATGTCTGGTCCTCTGAGGTGTTATAGATGTGGTGATATGGGACATCGTCAGTCCGAATGTAAGAAAGATTTGAGGAAGTGTACTAATTGTGGAGGTTTAGGACATGTTGCTGCTGATTGTGCCAGGAAGAATGTGGTGAAATGTTACAACTGTGGTGAACCCGGTCATATTAGTACAAAGTGTCAGAAACCGAAGCAAGCTCTAGCTAGTGGAAAGGTGTTTGCGTTGGCGGGGAATCAGACTTCAAATGCAGATCGTCTGATAAGAGGTACTTATTTTATTAATAATACGCCTTTAGTTGCTATTATTGATACTGGAGCGACTCATTCGTTTATTTCGTCTGAGTGCGCTAAGCGTTTGAATCTTGTGTTGTCTTTGATGTATGGTGAGATGGTTATTGATACTCCAGCAATGGGGTCAGTAACTACTTCTTTGGTTTGTTTGAGTTGTCCTTTGACCATTTATGGTAAATACTTTGAGATGGATTTAGTGTGTTTGCCGTTGGAAGGTTTAGATGTGGTTCTGGGAATGAATTGGTTGCAATTCAATCGGGTGCATATTGATTGTTATCATAAGTTAGTAAGGTTTCCTTCTCTTGAGGAAGATGAAGATTCGAGTTTCTTATCTACCAAAGAGTTGAGGAGACTTTTGGCGGATGAAGCTCAGTTGTTTGGGTTGTTTGCATCGTTGACTGTGGAGAGTCAAGTTTCACTTGATGTGTTCCCTGTTGTGTGTGATTTTCCTGAAGTGTTTCCTGAGGATATTTCAGACTTGCCGCCAGAGAGAGAAGTGGAGTTTTCGATAGATCTAGTTCCTGGTACTAGACCTGTTTCTATGGCACCTTATCGTATGTCGGCATCTGAGTTGGTTGAGTTAAAGAAGAAGTTGAATGAATTGTTGGAGAAGAGGTTTGTGAGGCCAAGTGTTTCTCCTTGGGGTGCTCCAGTTTTGTTGGTGAAAAAGAAAGATGGAAGTATGCGGTTGTGTATTGATTATCGCCAGTTGAATAAGGTGACGATTAAGAATAAGTATCCTCTTCCAAGAATTGATGATTTGATGGATCAGTTAGTTGGTGCTTGTGTGTTCAGTAAGATTGACTTGAGGTCGGGGTATCATCAGATTAGGGTGAAAGAGGAAGATATTCAGAAGACGGCTTTTAGGACACGTTACGGTCATTATGAATATTCTGTGATGCCGTTCGGGGTTTCTAATGCGCCAGGTGTGTTTATGGAGTACATGAATCGTATTTTCCACGAGCATTTGGATCGATTTGTTGTTGTGTTTATTAACGACATATTGATTTATTCTAAGTCTCGGGAGGAGCACGCGGAGCATTTGCGTATTGTTTTGCAGGTTTTGAAGGAAAAGAAGCTTTTTACCAAATTGCCCAAGTGTGAATTTTGGTTGTCGGAAGTGAGTTTTCTTGGTAATGTAATTTCAGGTAATGGTATTGCTGTGGATCTATCTAAAGTAGAAGCAGTTCTACAATGGGAGGCTCTGAGATCTGTTACTGAAATTCAAAGCTTTTTGGGTTTGGCCGGTTATTATCGAAGGTTCATTGAAGGTTTTTCTAAGCTAGCACTTCCTTTGACCCAGTTGACTTGTAAAGGGCAAGCGTTCATTTGGGATATTCGGTGTGAGGAAAGTTTTAATGAGCTGAAGAGAAGATTGACGACAGCTCCGATTTTAATTTTGCCAAATCCTACTTGTCGCTCCCGGGATTTTCATCCTAGTACAAACGCGAAAGTGGCACCAAACAGAGTCGCCAGCAATGTGTATTTATCCCAAGAGAGGGAAAGGAAACACCGCATAAACCTGAAGAGAAGGAAAAAGCATGGTCTTACGACCAAGAGAACTGGGTTCGGGAGTCAGTTACGTGAGAGGAAGGTATTAGCACCCCCTCACGTCCATCGTACCCGATGGGATCCACGCTTGCTTGTTTCGATCAAAGGGTGATAGAAAAGAATACTGGAAGAGGAACTAGAAAGAAAGAAAGGAGGGAGAAAGAGAAGCAAATGTAGGGAAAATAAAAGAAGTGCTCGCATGGGCCCTACCCCACTGCCTACGTATCTCATCGGGAACATGAGAATCAGAGCGACGTAGTTCCCCTCACTAGGGATGAATTGTTTGTGTTTTTTAGAGAACGGCTGACGTTCTAGCTCAGGTGTTGCAGGCTCGCTAGTCCGAGTGCGTTACCATCTTGCAAGAGAACGAGTAGAAGCGCGTTCGTACGCTAAGAGTGAATGAGGTGAGAAAAGAATTCCCGAAGGAAAGACGTTATTGTTTGTTTTTTGTCTTTTAGAAGGAAGTGTTTTGGATTTGTTTGCATACGACAGTGTATCTGGATCTTAGTCATTGGAATGTGTACCTTCTCACATTCCAAGATGGAATGGGTAAGAAAGCACACTAAGGGTGAAGAAGACCCTCACACTTAGTTCCAATTATCAAGGTTCAAACGCACTAGCATACTTGTGTTTATTAAGTGTTTTGTTGATTATGAAGTGAAGAAGTGTTTTTTATTATTTGCACCTTCAACAAGTATTGCATTTAAGTCCCTCATACAAGATCAAATATGTAACACATTGACCTAAGATGGGCCATATGCTACACATCTTAAGATTATAAGAGAAGACCCCTTATAATCTTTCCTTTATATGAAAGGCCTAAATGCAATAAATGCCTACCTTTATTATATGTTTTGAATTTTCTTTGAGAGATGAGAAGAGAGACTCAAGAGAGGAGAAAAGGTAAAACCTATATGGACTAAGACTCAATCCTAATTGAAGATTAAAGGGAGTGATCCTAATGGTTTGTGAGGTTTAAAACCTAAAGTCTAAAGAAAGAAAGAATTAAACAATTCACTTCCAAAGTAGAAGATGAATTGTAATTCAAAAAGGGAAAGTGATGAGTTATTAAAAGAAAGCACATAAGTGCTTAACAAAACACAAAATGGAATTGTAAAAGAGAAAGGATAGAAGTTGAATGTGGATTCCTTATCCACACTCAATTGAAACTTACCAAAGCCCCTACATGGTTAGTAAACATGTATAAGAAGTATAAGAAGTAAAAGAACATGTAATGCATCATAAAACTCAAAAGAATTAAATGAGAAAACAAATCCTAGAACCACAACCAGAATGGGCATCATATGGACAACAAATGAATATCATCATACAAGTGCAAGTGAATAGGCAACAAACATCATCCATTAGCATTTAAACATGTTACAAGAAGAAAGGGTAGATGAAAGATGGAAAGAAATGAAGAGGACATGCATAAATGGAACATGTAAATCAACAACCAGAATTGAAACTAAATGGAAAATGGTTTATAAACATCTCAAAAGTATTTATGAGGTAACTTCAAGACATTCAAGAAGTAATATAAGAAGAATTGAAATGAAAGTTCAAAAAGAAAGGGCAAACAATACATGTTAATGATGCACAAAGTTCAAATTGAAATGAACATGTAAAGATGACCTATAATGTGTATCAAAGACCTATAATATCATATGAATGGCTCATAACATATGCAAATGCTCATACAAATGTGCACAAAAGAATTCATGTAAACATGCACTAAAGTTGTAATGACATGCCATGGATTATACATCCAATGTGATGCATCAAACAAAGACCAAATGGATTCATGAAAATTATGCCAGCATATCATTGGAATGCCTAGGTCAGAAATGCATCATACATCAAGATAGCATGTAAAAATTCAGAGCAAAATGACTTCAAACAAAGCAATTAGGTCAAATTGAAACATCATGCAAAGTGGAGCAAATATAGGCATCAAGACATATGATAAAGTGACCTAAAAAATCAAACAAAAATCATCTAACATGCTTCAATGTATTAGTGAATCAATGCAAAAAGAATCATGTCAAAATAGTTGGTAATGAGCAAGAACAAAATTAAACAAATTCATGTATCATGCTTAGAATGCATCTAAGTGGAAATTCAAAGAAAATTATGGAACAGGGGCAAAAAGGTCATAAAATCAGAAAATAAAATCATGAAAAATTTCCTAAATGTTTTAAGAATACACATGAATTTTTGTAGAATTTTCCAATATGTTTTGGTATTTTTAAAAATTAATTATGAAACGTGTAGCAAAAAAATAAAAAATGAAAAATAAATGCAAAATGCAGGGGGTATGAACATAGCAATTGGACAGTGCAAATTCATTGGGCTTCCAAACAGAGGGGTGTGATTATCAATCTGCATAGGTCCATTAAGCGCGCATAACACAATAACAAGCATGAACCCTCAGTCAACAATCTTGACTCACTCACAACCATTAGATCAAATCCAAGTCAAACCAAAGTCAAAGTACTCAAAATCAACGCATGCACGTGAGGACACATGCCACTTACCATGTACCAGGCCACACAAGGTTTAAATAAAATTCAGAAAAATGCACGTGAGTGGCATGTGATTTTTAATGTGCTGTCACATTTTGGAGCGTACGATCATGAAAAACACACGGCTGAGATTAAAACGCACACAAACCCTAACAGTTAAAGTCACCGGCCGAAGATGACCTCCGGTCATCTTCTCCGGCCAGCAGCCACCACCTGCAACTCACATTTTCTCCAGAAATTCACAAGCCATATACCAAACAAAAGCTAAGCTCATGAGGAACACAAATCCAACAACAAAATTCAAAGATCAAGCATGGATACAGAGAATCGAAGAAGAGAAATTTGCCCTAAGTTTCAGTTCTAAACTCCTAAGGAGCTCTATCAACTAACCGGTTTCATATAGCTTCTAATAAGCTCAAATAACACATCAACCAGTTAAAATAACATCAAATCGTGCAAGCAAAGTTTGAGAACTTTTGGAACCTGAAACTTGAAGATCTTTGGATTTTTTGAGAAAACCAGAGGTGAGAACTTGTTCTTGAACTTCTAGAACTTCAATTTGAGCAAAATAAATGTTATTTGATCTTGAGAATAAGAGGAAATATGAATCTGAAATTGGAGACAACTGTGTTATTCCATGCTTCAGTGATGTCTTCTTGCTTGATTGTGAAGGTTGAAGAAGAACTTGAGGAATTCGTGCAGGTAGAGAGAAAATTCAGAGAGAAAGTTGAGAGTGCTTTTGGAGTGAGAGTGAAACAATGAGAATCCCCCTTTCCAAATCTGTTAGAATTGTTTATATAGGCGTGGTTATGATTTGACCCTGGTGGTTGATGGTTAGAACTACAGTTAACTGAGTTAGTTAACTGAGTTTGAGTTAACAGAATGAGTCATGACAGTTAGTAACACGAGTTGGAGAGGTTTTGTTTTAGTGTGGAAGAGCTCATGGTCACTTATGGTGAGGATAATGGTGAGGTGAAAGTGAAATGAATGGCATGGTTGTGTATTAGAAAACTTTCTCAGCAAGTTTTCTCTTTCCATTTTCATGCAAGGCACGTGCTATAGCAGTGTATGTGATGTTCATGGTGTGCTCAAATAAGGGAAAGAATTGTTTGATGGATGTCTGAACCAAGTTATGCAGCAAAGCCATCAATGTATCAGTGAAACATAGGGAGGTTTGGTGATGTTTTTCTCTCTACTCAATGAATAGTTTGGTGAGTTTTTGGGTTCATTGGAAAGAGGGAGTATAATGCAACAAGTTTGGTTTGAGATTGGAGTTGATATGATACTTCAAACATGCTCCAAAATGACTATAAACTTAAGCACACAAGACTGGATGATGGGCGCATCAGGTGGTCGGTTGGCAAGGCTGGCATGGCACAAAATTTCAGCATAACCACCCTAACTTGAGGCCACTATTTCTCCATCATACCTTGATCAGATGAAATTTTGTCCAACATGAAACTTGAAGAAGACATTACAAGGAACATTTTTGATGTTGACAAGTTTTTCATTTGAGGCCTTTAACCATGAGAAAAATGAGTGGACATTTGGCACACCAGGTGTTTGTAGAAATGACATGCGCGTGACCTGAAACTTGCCCAAGCTGACTTGCATTTTGCCCAAGTTTCCCTCAACTTTGATCATCTATAACTCTCTCAATTTTTATCCAATGGAGATGTTCTACACATGGATTTGAAGCTTAAAACAAGATCTTTCATTGAGGCAGAGTGGATTTTTCATTTGGTGCTCCAAATTTGAATGGCCTTGGTTCAAACTCTGATGCAAAATGGCCAAAACTTGCTATTTTTAGTAACCCTTCTTCATCCAAAAATGGCAACTTTCCACATCTTGATTTTTTCATGATTCCTTTGGAGTTTCTTGATCAAATTTTGTACATTGGACATATGTAACATGAATTTCATGAATTTGGCCTTAAAAAGTCAAGGGTTGACTTTTTCCTCTGATTATTTGACTTGGCCCCAAATTCCTTGATTTTTTATCTTTCTTCCAATTGAATCACTTCTAAAACCAATTGAGATGCAATCTTCCACATCCATATACCTAGGGACATATAGGAAACCATGACATCAAGTCTTGCCCAAAAAAGCAAAGATTCCCTGATTTAAATGGAAACCCTAATTTTGGCCCCCTCTGGTTAGGAGGTAAAAGTGCAGTCTCCAATTTCAAATTCCTCAGAGTATGTTGTGTATCCTCTTAAAGGATGATGAGATATACCATTTGAGGATGATTTTGGATCAATGAGCTATCTCTTTTGAGGGTTTTCCTTCAGTTTTTGAATCTCTTGCATAGTGAAAGATGTAATGCTTCAATCTCCCATTGAATCTCACTTCCTTGAGGTTTTGGAAGATCAATTGAGATAGTATGAGACAGGAGAGACCTCTTGGCTTGCCTAGAGCCAACTTGATTGACCTTTTTGTGCTTTGAATGATTCCTTGATTATCCACCTTCCACCTGATCACATGCCCTGATGGTAAGAAGGATGCCATGCTTCATTTTTCTATGTTAAATGCAATGTAATGTTAATGAGGTGGATATGATATGATAAATGATAATGCCATGCTATGATGACAAAAAGGGAGAGCAAATTTTGGGGTATTACAGCTGCCCCTATTCAAGCGCTGTAGACCTGAATGCCTGAAAGCAAATGCTTTCGGACTTTCAAGGTATATAGTGATTGAATACCAAAAATAACCAAAAATTTGCTCTGGGTGATGAAGAAGAAAAGGGATATAAACCCAACGAGACTGCTGGATTGAATCCTCGATGAAACGTCGGAGAGATCTGTCTTTTGAACGATGCCAGACGACTACTGGCTTGCCACGCTGATGGTGGACTTTAATACTGTCTTTTATGCAATTCCAGACGACTACTGGCCTGCCACACTACTGGTGGACTTTGGAAATGTCTTTTGAACGACGCCAGACGACTACTGGCTTGCCACACTACTGGTGGACTTTAATAATGTCTTTTATGCAATTCCAGACGACTACTGGCCTGCCACACTACTGGTGGACTTTGAAAATGTCTTTTTGAACGACGCCAGACGACTACTGGCTTGCCACGCTGCTGGTGGACTTTAATAATGTCTTTTATGCAACTCCAGACGACTACTGGCCTGCCACACTACTGGTGGACTTTGCAGCTTCGTGCCACCCGAAGATGGACTTTTGCCAATCCACTGTTGGACTTTTGCCACCCGAAGACGGACTTTTGCCAATCCACTGTTGGACTTTTAGAATATGCCACCCTTAGATGGACCTTTCGCCAATCCACTGTTGGACTTTTGCCACCCGAAGACGGACTTTTGCCAATCCACTGTTGGACTTTTGCCACCCGAAGACGGACTTTTGCCAATCCACTGTTGGACTTTTGCCACCCGAAGACGGACTTTTGCCAATCCACTGTTGGACTTTAAGAATTTGCCACCCTTAGATGGACCTTTCGCCAATCCACTGTTGGACTTTTGCCACCCGAAGACGGACTTTTGCCAATCCACTGTTGGACTTTGCTAACGTCTTTTAACAATGCCAGACGACTACTGGCTTGCCACACTACGGGTGGACTTTCGCAAAATTCCAATACTGGATTACACTCTGCATCTGTGTCAGACATCTCTGCCGACTTTGCTGAGGAACAATGATCAATGACTTAATCTCGGAGACTCCTAAAAGGATAATATCTCTGCTGGCGAATGGATGAACAATCCGTCTGCTTCGAATTGTCAAGCTTGCCAACAATAAATTGGACTTTAAGATATGAGGGAATGACGACTCTGCCAGGAATTATTCCATCTGTTTGGGGGAACGAATTCTGGTCACAACGATTCCGCTGGGGATGAGAATTTTTAAATGACGTCCTGCTGGGGAAATGAGCCATTAAAACTCTGCTTGGGGATTTATTCAACCCAAGATCCTTTATAGGGATTATCAACCTTCTGACCCGGCTGGGGAAAGGCTGTACCATCCTTGTTGAGGAACAGATTCTGTCGATCTGATAAACCTCTGCGGAGAGAACAACAACTCAGCTGGAAGTTGCTGACAAGATTCGATGCTGACCTCTGTGGGGATACCATGACCAGAGATACGATCTTGCTGGGTATCAGGGCTACTCTGCCAGGGATATGCAAATCCTGGTTAGAACATTCCACTGCAACTTGCTAGAAAGAGTCCTTAGAGATCTGTTGGGGAAACCCAAAGCAAATCCACAGTAGTCTGCTGAAGAATATGACTGTCGAGCTTAGGATAAGTACTACAATGCCCCATGTTAGGCGAGCTTCCCTTTAGACAATTCCGTTAGGGATGACGGGTTTATAACAAACTCTGCTGGAGAAAACTGCTTTAAAGCGTCTCGTGTTGGGGAATGCCTTTTGAGAGGATTTTACAGAAGACCAACTGTCCTCAAACTCTACTGGGGATGATCAACACTTCATGCTGGGGAACCAAACAATTTGTCCCCGAAGAGGATGTCATAAGAGGATTTTACAGAAGATTTAGCTTCTTCAAACTCCTGCGACTTCGCTGGGGATAATGACCATCAAACTCTACTTGGGGGTGATCAACACTTCATGCTGGGGAAACAACATGCCCCATGCTTAAGAAAACCAACAATTTGTCCCCGAAGCGGATGTCATAAGAGGATTTTACAGAAGATCTAGCCTCTTCCAACTCTTGTGACTTCGCTGGGGATAATGACCATCAGTTTCGGTGTCGACGAGACCACCCTTTTGGGGAACCTGTGACCGTTATCGACACAGAAAAGCTTGTAGTTGTTGGAAGTACTGAATGAGAGAATCGACTTAATAAGATGCAACGGTACCCAGTTGAACTTAATTCACTGATATCGACCCGTTATGAACAATCGTCGACCGAACGATGAACGCCGATCTCCTTACCCATAATTGCCCCAGTCTTTTGCGTGGGGTGATTTATTGCTGGTCTTGTGCTTAAAATCATCTGCACCTGCTACCTGCATCAAAAGAATATGCCCACATGCCCCGAATATTGCGTGGCTAGAATCCACCATCCGGGAGTATTCAACATTCGAAGTAATTTCAAATATTTTTTCTGCGCATGTTATTGCAAGGCTGCCATGTTTTCAAATGCAATGTCTTATCAAAAATTAGGACGTTTTTGCAAACAAAGCAATAAAACAAAAATAGGAGGCTTTTTACTGAAATTCAATTTATTGACTGAGAGCCCAGAATAGGCAATTACATCTGGAAGCAATCCCTGGAAAGAGGTGATCGCTGAAAATTGAGAAAAGAAACTATCCTAATGGCAATGTGAAAACGGAATTCCACTGAGTTTCCATTCTGTTATGACCAGTATGTCTTCAAAACTCCCCGACCTTGCCTTCTGAGGAATGATCAGACCGATTCCTATTCTTCAGAACGTCAGTTGTTCAAACGGTAATGGGTACAGATAACTCAGACTGTAGTCATTCGCTTAAATCCCTCTTTTGTGTGGACCGCCCTTTCAGGTTTTCGATCCACCAGGATACCCTTTTTTGCCTAAGTTGCCCTTTCGGGTTTTCAACTTACCGGGTGTACAAATTTTTTTTCAATTATATCCCTAATTTTTGCCCGAACCTTATTCTGTTTTTGGTTCGCCGGGATGCCCTTTTTTGCCTGGATTTTTTTATTTTTATTATCCAGCGGGTCTATTCATGCGAAGTATTTTTTGATTACGTCCGAGTTGACAGGGGATGAAAAGTCTTCGCCATCCATGGTTGTAAGCAATAAAGCTCCGCCCGAAAAGACCTTTTTAACCACGAATGGACCTTCATAATTAGGAGTCCATTTGCCCCTGTGATCTGTATTGGGAGGAAGGATCCTTTTGAGTACCACATCTCCGACTTTATAAACCCGAGGACGCACCTTTTGGTCAAATGCCTGCTTCATTCTGCGCTGGTATAGTTGCCCATGACATACAGCCGCCAATCGCTTTTCCTCAATAAGGCTCAACTGATCAAATCTGGCTCGTACCCATTCAGCTTCATCTAGCTTAACATCCATCATGACTCTGAGGGACGGAATCTCTACTTCAACCGGTAGCACTGCCTCCATACCATATACAAGTGAGAATGGGGTTGCCCCAGTGGACATGCGTACCGACGTTCGATACCCATGCAAAGCAAATGGTAACATCTCATGCCAATCTTTGTACGTGACAACCATCTTCTGCACAATCTTCTTGATATTTTTGTTGGCCGCTTCGACCGCGCCATTCATCTTTGGGCGGTACGGAGAAGAATTGTGATGTTCGATTTTGAAGTCCCGGCATAACTCAGCCATCATCTTATTATTCAAATTAGAACCATTATCAGTAATGATTCTTTCGGGAACTCCATATCGGCAAATGATATCCCGTTTTAAGAAACGAGCGACCACTTGCTTTGTAACATTGGCATAGGATGCGGCTTCAACCCATTTGGTGAAGTAATCAATTGCCACCAAGATGAAACGATGACCATTGGAAGCTGTAGGCTCAATCTTTCCGATCATATCAATACCCCACATGGCAAACGGCCAAGGCGACGACATGATACTCAACGGATTTGGAGGTACATGCACTTTATCTGCGTAGATCTGGCATTTATGGCATTTGCGGGCATATTTGCAACAATCTGACTCCATAGTCAACCAATAATATCCCGACCTTAACAACTTTTTAGCCATTGCATGCCCTCCGACATGGGTACCGAAAGAGCCTTCGTGCACTTCAATCATCAACAAGTCTGCTTCATGTCTATCCACACATCTAAGCAGGACCGTGTCAAAATTTCTTTTATACAGCACGCCATCTTTATTCAAGAAGAAACTACCAGCTAACCTTCTCAACGTCTTCCTGTCCTTGGACGATGCCCCGGACGGGTACTCTTGACTTTTCAAGAAACATTTAATGTCATGAAACCATGGCTTGTCATCAGACGTTGCATCTACCGCAAACACAAATGCTGGTCTGTCAAGGCGGGATACCTCAATCTTAGGTACATGGTTCCATCCTTGCACTTTGATCATGGAAGACAAAGTGGCCAAGGCATCAGCGAACCTATTCTCATCTCGAGGAATGTGGTACAGTTTCACTGTTGTGAAAAATGTCAGCAATCTCCTCGTATAATCTCTATACGGCACTAGATTTGCTTGGTGCGTGTACCAACTCCCTTTCACTTGATTGATTACCAAGGCTGAATCACCAAATATATCAAGGGTCTTAATCCGTAGATTAATCGCCTCCTCGATCCCCATTATACAAGCTTCGTACTCTGCTTCATTGTTGGTGCACCCGAAAGTTATTCGGGAAGTGAAAGGCATATGAACACCTTCCGGCGTGATAAGGACTGCTCCAACTCCGCACCCATTCATATTGACAGCCCCATCAAACATCAGACTCCATTTGGATTCAGGGTCTGGCCCCTCCTCCGGAAGTGGTTCCTCGCAGTCTTTAGCTTTGAGAAACATGATGTCCTCATCAGGGAAGTCAAATTTCATGGGTTGGTAATCATTAATCGGCTGTTGCGCAAGATAGTCAGACAAGATACTTCCTTTGATGGCTTTTTGTGAAGTGTACTGAATGTCATACTCTGTCAAGACCATTTGCCACCGTGCAACTCTGCCTGTCAATGCTGGTTTCTCGAAAATATACTTGATAGGATCCATTTTTGAAATCAACAAAGTCGTGTGCCTAACCATATATTGCCTCAATCGCTTAGCGGCCCATGCAAGCGCACAGCATGTCTTTTCAAGCATTGAGTATCGGGACTCACAATCATTGAACTTTTTGCTCAGGTAGTAAATAGCATGCTCCTTCCTACCTGTCTCGTCATGTTGACCGAGAACACAACCCATGGCACCTTCAAGCACTGTCAGATACATTATCAGCGGTCTCCCTTCAACTGGAGGTATTAGAATCGGAGGTTCCTGCAAGTATTCTTTTATCTTATCGAATGCCAATTGGCAATCGTCATTCCACCTGACCGTTTGATCTTTCCTTAACAATTTAAATATTGGCTCACACGTGGCTGTTAGGTGAGATATGAACCTTGCAATGTAGTTCAATCTACCCAAGAAACCACGAACCTCTTTTTCTGTTCTCGGTTCAGGCATTTCTTGTATTGCTTTCACCTTGGCAGGATCAACCTCGATTCCTCTTTCGCTCACAATGAAACCCAGTAACTTTCCAGAACGCACCCCAAACGTGCACTTGTTTGGATTTAATCTCAGACGGAACTTTCTCAACCTTTCAAACAGCTTTTTCAGGTTAACCAGATGTTCCTCTTCTGTTCTCGACTTGGCAATCATATCATCTACATAACATTCGATCTCCTTATGAATCAAGTCATGAAACAATGTCACCATCGCCCGCTGGTACGTTGCCCCTGCGTTTTTCAACCCAAAAGGCATTACTTTATAACAATATGTACCCCACGGAGTAATGAACGTGGTCTTCTCCATGTCTTCAGGTGCCATCTTGATCTGGTTGTACCCGGAGAAACCGTCCATAAATGAGAACACTGAAAACTGAGCTGTATTATCGACCAGCACATCAATATGAGGTAGTGGAAAATCATCTTTCGGGCTAGCTTTATTAAGATCTCGATAATCCACACACATTCTCACTTTTCCATCTTTCTTCGATACTGGCACGATGTTGGCTACCCATGGAGGATACTTTGTCACAGCAAGAAAACCAGCGTCCCACTGCTTCTGGACTTCCTCCTTAATCTTTAAGGCCATGTCGGGGTGAGTCCGACGAAGTTTCTGCTTGACTGGCGGACATTCTTCTCTCAATGGCAGCCTGTGCACAACAATATCTGTATCCAACCCCGGCATGTCTTGATATGACCAGGCGAAGATGTCAACATACTCGCGCAACATTTCCGTCAAAGTTTGCTTCACATCTGCTTGCAAGCTGGCACCAATCCTGATCTCTTTCTTGGCGTCCTTGGTACCAATATTGATGATTTCTACAGTCTCCTGATGAGGCTGGATGACCCTTTCCTCTTGTTTCAACAATCTGGCCAGTTCTTCAGAAAGTTCACAATCTTTCTCATCCCCTTCTTCGGCTTGATAAATCGGATTGTCAAAGTCATACATGGCCATATCAAAATCGTTATCAGTGGTATCCGGAGGATCAAGTCTGCATGAACGGGTTCATGCCTTATTTTAGAATTTATTTTTAAGCAAAACAAAAGAAAATGAAACATTGCCATTTTATTTTTTTTGTGCAAAAATAAAAACTGAAAGACAGAGAACAAAATTTGATTGCAAAACGTCCTTTATTAATGATTAAACATTGCAAATGCAACCATGGTGGCCCTACAAATGAATCTATACGCCTTGGGCAGAGCGCAAGATTTTGTCATGCATTATGGTTAGAAAAAACAAAGAAAAATTACTCTGTCTGAAGAATAACCCGGATGACTTCTTCAACGAACCAGTTTTGCACTTGTTGTCCCGGAACATGAGGGCGTACCCAGTTGTCCAGGTCACAATCACTGTCAACACTATCCTCCGTGGCTGCACAAGACTGGTCCATGTAGATAATTCCCCCACTATTGAAAGTAATGGGTCCCCTGCTCCCCGCATCTGAAGTTGTAGAGGGATGATAACCAATACCAAATTTGTCTTCCTTCATTGGGGTCTCTATCAACCTGCCCCAACCTTGGGCGTTGCCTGCCCTGACGACTTCGACAGCTTGTTTGTAAGATGAAATGGAGGTACCAGCCCCAACTGGTACAGAAGAAGACTCAGGTGCATCGTCAATATTGACTGCTTCAAATGATTGGCACAGCATCTCATGAATTTCCCCATCCATTTCAATGTACTTGAATGTGGACAAGTGACTCACAAAGATGTCTTCCTCCCCACACACTGTCACAACCTGCCCTTCAAACTCATACTTCAGCTTTTGATGTAGAGTAGAAGTAACAGCCCCGGCTCCGTGAATCCAAGGGCGTCCCAATAGGCAGCTATATGCAGGTTGTATGTCCATTACATGGAACGTGGATTTGAATACCTGTGGTCCAATTTGTACGGGCAATTCCACCTCACCAAACATAGATCGTCTAGTTCCATCGAATGCTCTGACCACCAACTCACTAGGCCTTAAGATCAAACCATCAACTTCCAGCTTCATTAATGCCTTCTTGGGCAAGACATTGAGTGATGAACCAGTGTCTACCAGTACATGAGATAACACTGCGCCCTTACACTCCATCGTGATATGCAAAGCCTTATTATGGTTTCTTCCTTCAACCGTCAGATCTCTACTTGTAAAGCCCAAGCCATGGCTGACATTAACATTGGAGATTACGCCCTCGAGCTGATTAACAGTAATTTCTTGTGGCACGTATGCACTCTTCAACACTTTCAACAACGCCTGCCGGTGCGCATCAGAGCACATCAATAGTGACAAGATTGAAATCTTTGAAGGGGTCTGATTCAGTTGGTCCACAATCTTATAATCGCTTTTCTTGATTATTTTCATAAATTCTTCCATTTCCTTATCAAAAGTAATCTTTGTCTCCGCTTCAGGTGTAGGCGCACTTTCAACCACCTGTTTACCCTTAGCCTTTGCTGCAGCTTCTGCCTCTTTATCACTTCCCAAGGTTTGGGGAGCGAACAACCTTCCACTCCTTGTAAAGCCCCCTACACCCCCTACATTATCAATATTTGGGCTGACTGACGGCTCAACTTCCTGCTTTTTACCTTCGTAATATACATCTGCCCCATAGTGCCATGGGATAGCTTTCGTAGATGTGAACGGAATTGGTCCTGGCACCGTGATAGTGACAGGACTGGGCCCTTCTGGCGCAACACTCGCCACGGGAACTGCATTGACCGGCATTTGAATCTCAGCGGGAGTGTAATAGATGGTCACGGTTGATATCTCATCAGTGTCTTTCACGACTCTGTCGAACTGTAGACATCCTTCATCGATCAGATTCTGTAAACCCATCTTCAACTTATCACAGTCGTTCTCCTGATTCATACACTCAGAGCAATCTTGATTACAGCCCGGGAACACCTGTCCCTTCAATAAACGATCTTTTACAACCAACAAAGAAGTTTTCACTTGATGAACGTCTAACACCAAATTCAATCTCCTCCCATCTTCAATAGCGTACACATTTGCTGCGCTATGATCAGGCATGGGATGCTGAGTAATATTAGGAGCGGGAGAGAAATTGATGGCTTTAGCATCAATCAAATCTTGTACTTTATGATGGAAAGCCCAGCATTTTTCAATGGAGTGCCCCTGAGCACCTGAGTGGAACTCACAACGAGCATTAGCATCGAAGTTAGGTGGCAGGTTTCCAGCAACCGGAGCTTTCATAGTACGGAGTTCTACCAACTTTAACTCGAGTAGCCGGGGCAACAGCGCGGCATAAGTCATAGGGAGAGGATCCATCTTACGATCCCTCTGTCTAGACCTTTGCTGGAAAAAAGGTTGTTGCTGTTGAACTTGTTGTTGGGGTTGTTGTTTCTGAACAGACGGTGTGGGGATTGTCACAGCATCTACCTGATAATAAGCTCGAGAACGCCCTCTGCCTCGTCCTCTAAACACAGCATTCGTATCACCTTCTCTTCTTTTCTGGTTACTAGCGAACGGTTTCTTCGTCCCCGAAGAGCCAGCCCCACTCACATCCTGGATCCTTCCAAGCTTTAACAGACTTTCTATTCTTTCTCCCGCAATCACAATATCAGCAAATCCAGTTGACGGACAAGCAGCTAATCTATCCAGATAGGCCCCTTGCAAGGTGCCCATGAACATATCTGCCATTTCTCTGTCTGACAAGGGAGGTTGAACCTGGGCAGCCATTTCCCTCTACCTCTGTGCATATTCTTTGAAACTCTCCTTGGCATTTTGTGACAATCCCTGCAATTGGGTGCGGTTGGGCGCCATGTCAATATTATATTGGTATTGCTTCAGGAACGCTTCTGCCAGATCTTTCCAATTCTTCACAGCAGCTCTACTCAACTTCATGTACCAGGTCAAAGACGCCCCCGCCAGACTGTCCTGAAAATAGTGCATCCATAGCTTCTCGTCATCCGTATGGGCTGAAATCTTCCCAAAGTAAGCTTGAAGATGCGTTTGGGGACACGCATTGCCGTGATACTTATCAAAAGTGGGAGGTTTGAATTTAGGGGGAATTCTGACTCCTGAGACCAGCCCCAAGCTGGTAACATCAATACCCATAGAGTTCTTGCATTCTATGGCCCTGATCTTCTCTGCTAACTCATCATACCTTCGATCCCCTTGATTACCCACATCAGCATCCAGCAGAGTAAATTGGTCTTCCAGAGTATCTTCAAGAGTAACACCAGCCTGCCTACCATTTCCATTACCCCGATTGTTACCACCAGGAGGAGGGTTGCCACCGGGAGGAGGAATGCCATGTCCCTGTGAATTGTCATGATGATCACCTTCGGGCCCATTGTCGGGACGCTCTACCAGAAGCCTCAGTCTCTCCTGATTTTGCGCCATGCCAGTCATGAGGGTCATGAACTGGTCCATACGCGCCCTCATTTCCGCCAAATCACTTTGCACTTGATCCATGATTCTTACTTGATTCCTTCGCGTCGAATATCGGTGAATATGACTCTCCGCTATACTGCCTGAAACCAAATAAAGGTTAGAGACCCCGCAACGAGTACCTGAAAAGCAAGTAACAAAAAATGCAAAATGATATGCAATGCCATGCAATGCCATGTTTGTCATTTCCGAGGTGCTTTATACCCTGATTCCAATCCAACCACAGAAATCTGAAGACCAGAAATTGTGATATAAAGAGACGTGTCGTGGTCATGTGCTTGTGTGCAGCTATCTGATAAGGAATAATTCTGAATAAAACTGCTCATACTCATTCAACAAAGTATTCAAGTACATTTAAGAAAGGCTCATCCGCAAATGCAATACAAGGAAAAATGGATCCATCAACAAGCCTGATGGTAACCATTAATAACAAAATACAAGGAAAAGAACATCAGTCTGACAATTCCACACCCTTCAGCTTATCACTTGAGTATTTGATCTCCTCAAAAAGTATACGGGTACGCTGGTGATTCGGCTTTTCAATCATTTCTTTGATCAAGACATCCCTTTTCTCAAGAGCTTCAGTTAAAGAACCCATGTGCAGCATCAGAGCCTCGTCATCACACACTCCTTTGTGTCTCTTTATGCCGGCTTGCGTCTTGAGTATCTCCCTTTCTATCATGACTTCTTCAAGCTCTTTCTTGGTATTCCTCAGCTCACCTCTAGCTTCTTCTAGCTGTTCTTGACTCTTACCGAGGCTTTCCCGATACTTTCTCCTCTGCTCATGCGCCTTTTCAAGCTCTTCGTCCTTAATCTGCAACTGTTCCTGTAATTCAGCATTCTCTATCCTAACTTCGTCCCAAGCGTGCTGAAACTTTGTTAACTTTTCTTTGGTCTGTGCTAACGCCTGTTTGGTTTGCTTGTGGGCTTGAGTAGCATCATCAGCACCTTTACTAATCTTCCGGAAATGTTGGGCTCTTCCAGCAAAGTCTTTTTCTTTTGCAGTTAGGATTTGTTCAGCATCTTGGGCTTTCCGCTCCAGCTCTTTGTTGGCATGTAGAGCATTCTGAAGACGGCTACTCAACTCGGAATTCTCTCCTTGGAGCTTTTTCACCAAGGCTTGCAACTTGTCAACTTCTTCCACAGTAGCAGTGCTTCTTGCTTTCTCATTCTCCGGATACAAAAGGGGTGCCTTACCAAAAGGCAGGAGAAAATCTTCAACTCTTTTCTTCACCCACTCTTCATATGCTGGATAAACCCGGTTGTTAGGCTTTCCTAGAGTAACTTTCCCCTTTTTCAGTATGCTACCCCAGCTTTCAGAAGCTTTCTGTGCTGCTTCCCATCCTTCTGATGTATGAAAATAGAGGGACTCCTCCACATCTCTCTTAATAGGCGGACCTGTCAGGGCATACCCAAATTGTCGAATGGCCAAAGAAGGATTGTAGTTAATCCCACCCAGTCTTCCTATCAGTGGAACGTTAGGGAACTTACCACAGCTGTGGATAATATTCTTACCAATCAGCCCATGATCTACCCATACGATGTCCTTGGCCACCAATCCCATTAAACGCTGTTTCCACTCTAGAGAATCTTTGGAATCCACAAAAGCCCCTGATTGTGGTAAACGACCCGCAAACCACTTATAGAACAAGGGTGCACAACAACGAATTATCCCTCCTCTTTTCTTTTCATTTCGGTTGTACAACGAGTAGTGAAGATCTCCCAGTAGCGTTGGCACCGGGTTCTTCATCATGAATATTCGTATAGCGTCCGTATCAATGAAATCCGGCTCGTTGGGAAACAACACTATGCCGTATATACAAAGGGCTAGCAAAGCATTAAAAACAAGCCAATTCTCGCCTTTAGCTGCTTCCTGGGCCTTCTTAATCAGATATTCCAGCTTGTAACCACGAATCTTTCCTTTGTTGGAGACATTGTCACTTAACTCTGATTTGCTCAAATAAAGAGCACCAGCCAACTTCCCAAAGTCAAGATCCCCCACCGATCCAAAGAAAGGGGGCTCCTCCTTGATAGCAATCCCCAACATGTTGGAATACTCCTCCAAGGTAGGAACCAACACATAGTCTGGAAATACAAAACATCTCAGAGGCGGATCATAGAACTGCATCAACGTATGGAGACCTCTGGCTTCATAATCACTGACATTACGGACCATAGATAAAATCCACCCATATTTCTCTTCAAAAGCTTCTCGTGCTGCAGGGCTCGCCATTCCCTTCAGCACAACAATAGGGCCCAAAGTAGGCGTAAGGAACTTATAGCTGATGATATTCTTCCTCTCTTTAGTGTTCATCTTTGCAGGGACCTGATGACTGGAATCAAGGGTAATATATGCACCTGGAAATGAATAAACATGTATGTTAGGATATGATAATGCAATGCAAAGGGCAATGTGATCAGGTAATCAGGTGTCTGTGCTGAACTGTGAACGGTGTCAGTGTAGCTCTGAGACTAATATAGAACCATAGATAAGAACCATCTGAATACAATAGGATGAAACTTCCTTTTTGTGCAATGATGATAGAAAACCGGGTATGTAGGAGGTCATGGTTACCTGCAAACCTGTAAACAAACCCGCCCTTCTCACATGTGGGTACTAGGATGTTCAATATCCCGGGCTCTCAGGTCGAGAAATGATGATACGTTCACCATTTCTGGTTTGGCATCATCATCAATCGAGGAGGCCTCAACTGATTCTCCAAAACAAAAAGGTCCTCAGCTTCTGGCACTGAGGTCGAGAAGCAATAGTACATTCATCCCTCGGGGTACAGTACTATCGCCAATCGAGGAGTGCCTCCGCTGATTCTCTTTCAAAAAGGGATGTCCTATAGCAAGTTCCCAGCATTGGGTCCTCGGATCGAGAATGTGCAATGGGTTTGCCACGGAATGTGGTCTGCCACTGTCACAACTCGGGAGGAGTGCCGCAACTGAGTCCTCGGGAATGGTCACCAGAGTCGACAGTTCCTCAAGAGAATAACCACTGGCCTGCATAACATGCAGTAGCAGAAAGCTCCTGATAGAACCTCGTCTGGTTGTGGGTCTCATGAACAACAATACGTGGTCACCACCACGCAAGCGTCATGACTATCCACTCTAATACCTATGTATGTACTCAAGCCTTGGTAGTGGGCTTATCTCTCAGAACACCCATCCCGCCAAACAGAAAAAACAGTGCAACACAATATAATATATGATATGTAATGCTAAAATGCAGTAAATACAGTAAAATAAATAAACAACAACATATAGCACAACAGTAAACACCCAATGAAAGAAAAGCAGACAAGCGCTAGGATTGACTCGCTAAGGAAACCAGAGATTCTGGGTTCGATCCCCAGCAGAGTCGCCAGCTGTCGCTCCCGGGATTTTCATCCTAGTACAAACGCGAAAGTGGCACCAAACAGAGTCGCCAGCAATGTGTATTTATCCCAAGAGAGGGAAAGGAAACACCGCATAAACCTGAAGAGAAGGAAAAAGCATGGTCTTACGACCAAGAGAACTGGGTTCGGGAGTCAGTTACGTGAGAGGAAGGTATTAGCACCCCCTCACGTCCATCGTACCCGATGGGATCCACGCTTGCTTGTTTCGATCAAAGGGTGATAGAAAAGAATACTGGAAGAGGAACTAGAAAGAAAGAAAGGAGGGAGAAAGAGAAGCAAATGTAGGGAAAATAAAAGAAGTGCTCGCATGGGCCCTACCCCACTGCCTACGTATCTCATCGGGAACATGAGAATCAGAGCGACGTAGTTCCCCTCACTAGGGATGAATTGTTTGTGTTTTTTAGAGAACGGCTGACGTTCTAGCTCAGGTGTTGCAGGCTCGCTAGTCCGAGTGCGTTACCATCTTGCAAGAGAACGAGTAGAAGCGCGTTCGTACGCTAAGAGTGAATGAGGTGAGAAAAGAATTCCCGAAGGAAAGACGTTATTGTTTGTTTTTTGTCTTTTAGAAGGAAGTGTTTTGGATTTGTTTGCATACGACAGTGTATCTGGATCTTAGTCATTGGAATGTGTACCTTCTCACATTCCAAGATGGAATGGGTAAGAAAGCACACTAAGGGTGAAGAAGACCCTCACACTTAGTTCCAATTATCAAGGTTCAAACGCACTAGCATACTTGTGTTTATTAAGTGTTTTGTTGATTATGAAGTGAAGAAGTGTTTTTTATTATTTGCACCTTCAACAAGTATTGCATTTAAGTCCCTCATACAAGATCAAATATGTAACACATTGACCTAAGATGGGCCATATGCTACACATCTTAAGATTATAAGAGAAGACCCCTTATAATCTTTCCTTTATATGAAAGGCCTAAATGCAATAAATGCCTACCTTTATTATATGTTTTGAATTTTCTTTGAGAGATGAGAAGAGAGACTCAAGAGAGGAGAAAAGGTAAAACCTATATGGACTAAGACTCAATCCTAATTGAAGATTAAAGGGAGTGATCCTAATGGTTTGTGAGGTTTAAAACCTAAAGTCTAAAGAAAGAAAGAATTAAACAATTCACTTCCAAAGTAGAAGATGAATTGTAATTCAAAAAGGGAAAGTGATGAGTTATTAAAAGAAAGCACATAAGTGCTTAACAAAACACAAAATGGAATTGTAAAAGAGAAAGGATAGAAGTTGAATGTGGATTCCTTATCCACACTCAATTGAAACTTACCAAAGCCCCTACATGGTTAGTAAACATGTATAAGAAGTATAAGAAGTAAAAGAACATGTAATGCATCATAAAACTCAAAAGAATTAAATGAGAAAACAAATCCTAGAACCACAACCAGAATGGGCATCATATGGACAACAAATGAATATCATCATACAAGTGCAAGTGAATAGGCAACAAACATCATCCATTAGCATTTAAACATGTTACAAGAAGAAAGGGTAGATGAAAGATGGAAAGAAATGAAGAGGACATGCATAAATGGAACATGTAAATCAACAACCAGAATTGAAACTAAATGGAAAATGGTTTATAAACATCTCAAAAGTATTTATGAGGTAACTTCAAGACATTCAAGAAGTAATATAAGAAGAATTGAAATGAAAGTTCAAAAAGAAAGGGCAAACAATACATGTTAATGATGCACAAAGTTCAAATTGAAATGAACATGTAAAGATGACCTATAATGTGTATCAAAGACCTATAATATCATATGAATGGCTCATAACATATGCAAATGCTCATACAAATGTGCACAAAAGAATTCATGTAAACATGCACTAAAGTTGTAATGACATGCCATGGATTATACATCCAATGTGATGCATCAAACAAAGACCAAATGGATTCATGAAAATTATGCCAGCATATCATTGGAATGCCTAGGTCAGAAATGCATCATACATCAAGATAGCATGTAAAAATTCAGAGCAAAATGACTTCAAACAAAGCAATTAGGTCAAATTGAAACATCATGCAAAGTGGAGCAAATATAGGCATCAAGACATATGATAAAGTGACCTAAAAAATCAAACAAAAATCATCTAACATGCTTCAATGTATTAGTGAATCAATGCAAAAAGAATCATGTCAAAATAGTTGGTAATGAGCAAGAACAAAATTAAACAAATTCATGTATCATGCTTAGAATGCATCTAAGTGGAAATTCAAAGAAAATTATGGAACAGGGGCAAAAAGGTCATAAAATCAGAAAATAAAATCATGAAAAATTTCCTAAATGTTTTAAGAATACACATGAATTTTTGTAGAATTTTCCAATATGTTTTGGTATTTTTAAAAATTAATTATGAAACGTGTAGCAAAAAAATAAAAAATGAAAAATAAATGCAAAATGCAGGGGGTATGAACATAGCAATTGGACAGTGCAAATTCATTGGGCTTCCAAACAGAGGGGTGTGATTATCAATCTGCATAGGTCCATTAAGCGCGCATAACACAATAACAAGCATGAACCCTCAGTCAACAATCTTGACTCACTCACAACCATTAGATCAAATCCAAGTCAAACCAAAGTCAAAGTACTCAAAATCAACGCATGCACGTGAGGACACATGCCACTTACCATGTACCAGGCCACACAAGGTTTAAATAAAATTCAGAAAAATGCACGTGAGTGGCATGTGATTTTTAATGTGCTGTCACATTTTGGAGCGTACGATCATGAAAAACACACGGCTGAGATTAAAACGCACACAAACCCTAACAGTTAAAGTCACCGGCCGGAGATGACCTCCGGTCATCTTCTCCGGCCAGCAGCCACCACCTGCAACTCACATTTTCTCCAGAAATTCACAAGCCATATACCAAACGAAAGCTAAGCTCATGAGGAACACAAATCCAACAACAAAATTCAAAGATCAAGCATGGATACAGAGAATCGAAGAAGAGAAATTTGCCCTAAGTTTCAGTTCTAAACTCCTAAGGAGCTCTATCAACTAACCGGTTTCATATAGCTTCTAATAAGCTCAAATAACACATCAACCAGTTAAAATAACATCAAATCGTGCAAGCAAAGTTTGAGAACTTTTGGAACCTGAAACTTGAAGATCTTTGGATTTTTTGAGAAAACCAGAGGTGAGAACTTGTTCTTGAACTTCTAGAACTTCAATTTGAGCAAAATAAATGCTATTTGATCTTGAGAATAAGAGGAAATCTGAATCTGAAATTGGAGACAACTGTGTTATTCCATGCTTCAGTGATGTCTTCTTGCTTGATTGTGAAGGTTGAAGAAGAACTTGAGGAATTCGTGCAGGTAGAGAGAAAATTCAGAGAGAAAGTTGAGAGTGCTTTTGGAGTGAGAGTGAAACAATGAGAATCCCCCTTTCCAAATCTGTTAGAATTGTTTATATAGGCGTGGTTATGATTTGACCCTGGTGGTTGATGGTTAGAACTACAGTTAACTGAGTTAGTTAACTGAGTTTGAGTTAACAGAATGAGTCATGACAGTTAGTAACACGAGTTGGAGAGGTTTTGTTTTAGTGTGGAAGAGCTCATGGTCACTTATGGTGAGGATAATGGTGAGGTGAAAGTGAAATGAATGGCATGGTTGTGTATTAGAAAACTTTCTCAGCAAGTTTTCTCTTTCCATTTTCATGCAAGGCACGTGCTATAGCAGTGTATGTGATGTTCATGGTGTGCTCAAATAAGGGAAAGAATTGTTTGATGGATGTCTGAACCAAGTTATGCAGCAAAGCCATCAATGTATCAGTGAAACATAGGGAGGTTTGGTGATGTTTTTCTCTCTACTCAATGAATAGTTTGGTGAGTTTTTGGGTTCATTGGAAAGAGGGAGTATAATGCAACAAGTTTGGTTTGAGATTGGAGTTGATATGATACTTCAAACATGCTCCAAAATGACTATAAACTTAAGCACACAAGACTGGATGATGGGCGCATCAGGTGGTCGGTTGGCAAGGCTGGCATGGCACAAAATTTCAGCATAACCACCCTAACTTGAGGCCACTATTTCTCCATCATACCTTGATCAGATGAAATTTTGTCCAACATGAAACTTGAAGAAGACATTACAAGGAACATTTTTGATGTTGACAAGTTTTTCATTTGAGGCCTTTAACCATGAGAAAAATGAGTGGACATTTGGCACACCAGGTGTTTGTAGAAATGACATGCGCGTGACCTGAAACTTGCCCAAGCTGACTTGCATTTTGCCCAAGTTTCCCTCAACTTTGATCATCTATAACTCTCTCAATTTTTATCCAATGGAGATGTTCTACACATGGATTTGAAGCTTAAAACAAGATCTTTCATTGAGGCAGAGTGGATTTTTCATTTGGTGCTCCAAATTTGAATGGCCTTGGTTCAAACTCTGATGCAAAATGGCCAAAACTTGCTATTTTTAGTAACCCTTCTTCATCCAAAAATGGCAACTTTCCACATCTTGATTTTTTCATGATTCCTTTGGAGTTTCTTGATCAAATTTTGTACATTGGACATATGTAACATGAATTTCATGAATTTGGCCTTAAAAAGTCAAGGGTTGACTTTTTCCTCTGATTATTTGACTTGGCCCCAAATTCCTTGATTTTTTATCTTTCTTCCAATTGAATCACTTCTAAAACCAATTGAGATGCAATCTTCCACATCCATATACCTAGGGACATATAGGAAACCATGACATCAAGTCTTGCCCAAAAAAGCAAAGATTCCCTAATTTAAATGGAAACCCTAATTTTGGCCCCCTCTGGTTAGGAGGTAAAAGTGCAGTCTCCAATTTCAAATTCCTCAGAGTATGTTGTGTATCCTCTTAAAGGATGATGAGATATACCATTTGAGGATGATTTTGGATCAATGAGCTATCTCTTTTGAGGGTTTTCCTTCAGTTTTTGAATCTCTTGCATAGTGAAAGATGTAATGCTTCAATCTCCCATTGAATCTCACTTCCTTGAGGTTTTGGAAGATCAATTGAGATAGTATGAGACAGGAGAGACCTCTTGGCTTGCCTAGAGCCAACTTGATTGACCTTTTTGTGCTTTGAATGATTCCTTGATTATCCACCTTCCACCTGATCACATGCCCTGATGGTAAGAAGGATGCCATGCTTCATTTTTCTATGTTAAATGCAATGTAATGTTAATGAGGTGGATATGATATGATAAATGATAATGCCATGCTATGATGACAAAAAGGGAGGGCAAATTTTGGGGTATTACACTACTGAACCGTTTGTGGTGTATTGTGATGCGTCTTTGATTGGTCTAGGTGGTGTGCTAATGCAAGACGGTAAGGTTGTGGCGTATTCTTCGAGGCAGTTGAGAGTGCATGAGAAGAATTACCCTACGCATGATTTGGAATTAGCGGCTGTGGTTTTTGTGTTGAAGATTTGGAGGCATTATATTTTTGGTGCGAGGTTTGAAGTCTTTAGTGATCATAAAAGTTTAAAATATTTGTTTGATCATAAGGAATTGAATATGAGGCAACGAAGATGGTTGGAATTTTTGAAGGACTACGACTTTGGCTTGAATTACCATCCTGGTAAAGCTAATGTGGTAGCCGATGCGTTGAGTCGGAAATCGTTGTATATGTCTGCTTTAATGGTTAAGGAGTGGGAACTTTTGGAATCGTTTAGACATTTGAGTTTGGTATGTGAAGTGTCGTCGGATAGTGTGAGGCTGGGTATGTTGAAAGTTACTAATGATTTTCTGATGACGGTAAGTGAGAAACAGAAGTTAGATGTGAAATTGGTGGATTTGATGTTGGTTGGTGGAAAAGATGCGAGTAGTGATTTTCAAGTGGATGTTAATGGTGTGTTGAGGTTCCGTGGGAGAATTTGTATTCCGGACGATTCGGATTTGAAACGGATGATTTTGGAAGAAGAACACCGGAGTAATTTGAGTATACATCCGGGAGCGAATAAGATGTACCAAGATTTGAAGAAAATTTTCTGGTGGTCTGGATTGAAAAGAGATGTGGCTCAGTTTGTGTATGCTTGTTTGACGTGCCAGAAGTCGAAAGTGGAACATCAGAGGCCTAGTGGTTTGTTGCAACCGTTGGATATTCCGGAATAGAAATGGGATAGCATTTCTATGGATTTTGTAGCGGGGTTGCCGAATACACAGCGAGGGCATAATTCTATTTGGGTGGTTGTGGATAGGCTGACTAAATCGGCCCATTTCATTCCGATTGACAACAGTTTTTCTTTGGAGCGGTTAGCCGAGATTTATATCAGTGTGATTGTGAAGTTGCATGGAGTTCCATTAAGTATTGTTTCGGATTGAGATCCGAGGTTTACTTCGAGATTTTGGGAAAGTTTACAGAAGGCATTGGGTTCTAAATTGAGATTGAGCTCGGCTTATCATCCGCAGACGGATGGGCAGTCGGAGAGGACGATTCAGTCTTTGGAAGATTTGTTACGAGCGTGTGTTTTGGAACAAGGTGGTGTGTGGGATAGTTATCTTGCGTTGATTGAATTCATGTATAATAACAATTTCCATTCTAGTATTGGAATGGCACCGTTTGAAGCATTATATGGACGAAGATGTCGGACACCGTTGTGTTGGCATGAATCGGGCGAGAGTTCTGTGGTTGGACCAGAGTTGGTTCAACAGACTACGGAAAAAGTGAAGTTGATCCGTGAGAAAATGAAGGCTTCTCAGAGCAGACAAAAGAGTTATCATGATCGGAGACGGAAGGATCTTGAGTTTTAAGAGGGCGATCATGTATTTTTTAGGGTTACGCCGGTAATGGGTGTTGGTAGAGCATTGAAGTCGAAGAAGCTTACTTCTCGGTTTATTGGTCCTTACCAGATATCTGCGAGAGTGGGTGTTGTGGCTTATAGGGTGGCGTTGCCGCCGAGTTTGTCGAATTTGCATGATGTGTTCCATGTTTCACAACTTCGAAAGTATGTTCCGGATCCGTCGCATGTGATTCCGATGGATGAGGTTGAGGTAAGGGGGAACCTTACGGTCGAGGCTTTACCAGTGAGTATTTTAGATCGCGAGTTGAAGCGGTTGCGGGGCAAGGATATTGCACTGGTGAAGGTAGCGTGTGGAGGCGCTGCTGAGGGTAATTTGACTTGGGAGTTGGAGAGTCGGATGTGGGAGTCGTATCCAAAGTTGTTCGTCTCAGGTATATTTTCGAGGACCAAAATTTCTAAGTGAGGGAGAGTTGTAACGCCCCAGTCAGTCCAGTCAGTTTTGTCAGTTTGGTCTTTTTAATTAATTGAGTCGTTTTGATTATTTTATTTTATTTCTGACTGTTATGTGAAAATATGTTATTTTTTCATCGAGATTATATTTTATCGCGTTTTGGGAGCGTTTGCGAGATAATTGAGTGTGGGGGTATTTTGGGCATTTTGGTTTATTTTGTTAAGTTTGGAATATCTTAGAATAGAAAGAGAGAAAAATAGTAAGGAGAAAGAAAAAGAGAAGAAGAAAAGTAGAGAGAAATAATAAGAGAAGAAAAAGAGAGAAAAGAAGAAACCAATCTCCCGACTTTATTAAACACGATTAAATCGGGTAAGGGTGCGAAACTCGATTATACTATGTTTGTGTATGATTATGTATGTGTTTGCTTGTATGTTTCTTGTTTTACATAGCTTTGGAATTCTAGGTTGAAATGAGAATTTTGAGAGAAATCGATACTTTCGCGGTTGGAAATCGACGTAAATGTGGTAGAATGCTTGTTGCCATGATTGTATTGAGTTCAGATTGATATATGATGTTTTGGAAATGTTTTGGTAGTAGAAAATCTCATTTTGGGTTTCCACACAGCGCTGAGAAATTCTGAGTTTTCCTTGGTTCGCCTAGCGAACCTGGGGTGAAGCAGTAGCGAGTGATGTTTTCGCGGGTTCGCCTAGCGAACCAGTTAGCGAAGGTCAGCGAAGGTTCGCTGAGTTGTTCGCCTAGCGAACTTTGTATGTTTTTGGGTCTGGTGGTTGCTGCCTTGGTTCGCCAAGGGGTTCGCCTAGCGAACTTTGTGTCTGTTTTCTAGCTGGTAGTGGGTTCGCTGGACATTCGCCTAGCGAAGGTGGTAGCGAATGCTCGCTAGAGGGTTCGCCTAGCGAATAGGGCTGTTTGTGCAATTTTGTTTTCTGCATAACTTTTGATCTGTGGTTCGGTTTGAGGCGTGGTTTGATGCGTTAGAAAGCTTATACAATGTTCTCTTTTATGAGGATGGTTTTGAGATTGTTGGCCGATTAAATTATGTCGGGAATTAGAAAATATGTGGTATTGTTGTCGACTTTTGCTGGTTAATTGGGTGTAATTGATGGGTTATCATACGATTTCCTTGTGATATATGTTGGATGCATGTGTTTAAATGTCGTGATGATAGTTTATGGCCGTATGGAAATTAAATGCATTGTTTTGGGCTTGGGTGTAAAGCTTGATTTTGTTGATTGAGATGAGTGCATATATGTGTGCATTTTAAATGTCATGTGTCATTGTATGCCAAGCATCATGATATGCATTCTTGTAATGTCGTGTGCCCATGTGGGGTGTGAGCGAAGGTTTGGTTCCAGATGGAATCCGCTATAACGTCGTGTGCCCGTGTGGGGTGTGAGCGATGATTATAGACGATCGTGTGCCCGTGTGGGGTGTGAGCGATCGGATCGTGTGCCCGTGTGGGGTGTGAGCGATCCATAAATGTCGTGTGCCCGTGTGGGGTGTGAGCGACGGTGAACATCGTATGCCCGACGGGGAGTTACACTAAATAACGAGCGATGGTTCCAGCAGAGTTCCTGAGTGAACTAGTGATGAGAAATATTGGAAGTCGGTATCGCATGACATATGCATAGAGTCGTTGTGTCGGTCTCTGTGCATTTGCATAAATCATGGATTAATTATGTATGGAATTGTGAATGTGATTGATGAGATGGAATATGTATAATTGTATTGATGATGAGTGTATTGTGTATGACTGATGTTCATTGGTATGGAATACTTGATAAGTGTACTGTGTTGTGTTGTAATTGATTGTGGTGCATTTGTGGTGAGAATATTTTACTTGTGCATTTCTGTGTTAATATATAGTTATATGCAACTGTATTATGATTGTTTTTCTCACCCTTCTGCTGTTTTATAATGCTCTATGAGGCATTGCAGATTAGAGTTGTTGGAGGTCTTTTTGTGAAGCTAGGTCTTCATTCTTTTACCGGTCGGCTCTGATATGTGACACCGGGTAGTCGGGGTGATCGAGTGTGATTATTTTGTATTGTGTATATGTATATGTTGGATTGTACATGTATGATTTTGTATATGACAAACAAACTTTTATGATATATATATATGAGATTTCAGTACAGATTTTTCGCTTTTATTCTGTTTCTGAATTGTGGGTGTATTACTACCTGAATTGTTGCATATCTTTATGAGCAGGTGTTGTATGTTTGCTTCAAATTGATGTGACCCCCCGGTCTATGTCGTGCATTTGTAAATATACTCTGATGAAATTTTAAATTTTATTTACCACTTTAATAGCTTGGGGGTATAGATTGAGGGTGTTACATCTTACACTCTATTAGAGGCCCAAAGATTTTGAAAAGAGAAGAAATGGGGCTTACAACACGAGGGGAGGCCCAAATAATTTGTTTTTGAACTGGCGATCGCGTCGAGATTTTTCTTTTAACGCAGAGGGACTTATACAATGTCTGAGGCCCAAAAAGGTTTTGGTTTAAAGGGGATTGGGTCTTACACTCTATTAGAGGCCCAATAATTTATTTTTGTACAAGTGGTGGGGCTTACAGCTCAAGGAGAGGCCCAAATGATTTTTGTTAAAAAGGCGACGATCGTGCCGAACTTTTTGACGGTATCGGGACTTATACAATACACTGAGGCCCAAATTATTTTGGTTTTAAAAAAGGGTTGGGTCTTACACTCTATTAGAGGCCCAAAAAAGTACTTTAAAGAAAAGAAATGGGACTTATAGCACGAGGATAGGCCCAAATGATTTTGTTAAAAAGGCGACGATCGCGCCATTGTTTTTGAAAATATAGTGGGACTTATACAATGACTGAGGCACAAAAAGTGGTGTATTTACACAGGGGATGGGTCTTACACTCTAAAAGAGGCCCAAAGAGTTTGAAAAAGTTTGATGAGGGTTGAATTAATCAAAACCCTAATTTGTTTTCAAAATATATTTTAATTGAATAAAAATTCAATGAAAATGATCAAAATTGTTAAACATGTGTGAAAACAAATTGTGATCTTGGATCAATGTTTCAAAAATCATGTTTCTATCCACAAAATGATTGGAAATCACTTAAGTTTGGAAAATCAAGGGAGAAAAAAACATTTTAAATGTTGAAAAACAAATAAAATATTAATTATTTGTAAAAATATCAAGTATATGAAATAATTAATATTTTTAGGATATTTGGTAAAATAAAATATTTTAGCATTTTTGTGAATTATTAAAAAAAGAATCAACTCAAAATCATTAAAAACTAGAGAGAAATTAATTTTTGAATCAATTAAATAAAATCACAAAATTCAAATATATCAAATATTCAAAAACTGGCGCCAAGAACACGCGCCACCCTCTGTTTTTGCAGATTTGCATTTTCTATCCAATCTCACTGAATACTTGATGATATCATGCAATCTACATATCAATCTGCTCGTTTTCACCTCACGATCATGTCTATGGTATTTAATTTCATTTATTTTAAGCATGGAATAAGAAATCAAAGAGAAACCTTAAGAACCCTAAAATTTGCATGAAGGCTCAGAAATTCCATACACGATTCAAACAAAGCAATTGATTAAGGGTAAACACTCTATGCATGATTATGAACATATGGCCAAATTATTGTGCAGCAAAAAATACATGGATCATAGAGTTAGAAGAGCTCAGGCCTACCTCTTGCAGCTGGTGATCGTGTTTTGTGTTAGAATTGTTGCAAGTGATGTGTCTGAATGCTTGGAGTGGTTTGAAGCAAGCTGGAACTGAAGATGGTACCCGAACTGCAAGTCTGCTAAAAGCTTGAGGAGTTGGATGGTGATTTAGAGAAATCAGTGTTCCAGATGTTGTTTAAGTGTTTGGATCACTTCTATGTGATGTTTATGAGGTGTGGTGTGATTAGTTTGGTTGGAATTGCTCTCAAATTCAAAACCCGATAGTGACTTGCTTTGGAAGGCAATTTTGGAGTGAAGGAAGAGATTTTGAGGAAAGCATCTGTTTGATGGCTTTGGTGTACTCAAACTGAGCACAAATGAGCTCTATTTATAGTAGAGCAAGTTTTTTTTTGCAAGTAATAGTGAATGGCAACTGCTGCAGAAGTTTGGCAAATGTTGATCAATAGGAATCCAAGTCTCCTCTAGCCATTAACTAGAGGTTAGAACACAGGCTACTGGTTCCCTAGTTTTTGGATAAGTCTTGACTGAATTCAGTTGGAAAGGGCTCAGTCCATGCCACCTTGGTGCATCCTTTAAATGCTCCAAACCAAAATTGGAGTCTTGTCGCTCTTTTAGGCATTTCTAGGTTTGGCATGCTACTTTTTGTTCCAAGGACTTGGGAGGCTGATGGATCAGTGTTTGTCCCTCCTTGGTCTCCCCCTGAGGTGTTCAGATGGATAAAATTGTTTGTCATTTGCACAAATTGCTCAAATCGAGCAAGATGCACAAATCTGCCTAGTTATGAGAGTTGCAGCAAGGCATATTGCCACAGTCATAACTCTTAGCTCAAGTGGAATTTCATAGGGTTCTTGGCCATTTTGGAAAGCCCTCATATGATACAACATGTGTGTGATCATAGTTTGTCTTGACACTTTTTGGATCCAAGTGAAAAATGCCCTTACATTTGGCAAAAAGTGAAATAGATTGTGACTTAGTGAAAATTTCACTAAGTGTTGGAAAAAGTGACATTTCATGTTTTCAGCCATTTTGATCCAACCATAACTCAAAATCCATGATGAATTGGAATGAGGTGTAGTTTACACTTTTAAAGTATGCCATGAGAGCTACAAATCCATCTTTGGATCAGTCCAAATGGTTGCTTGGATCTCATGTTATGATCCTTGGAAGTTGGTACCCTAGCCATTTTTTTCCATAACTTAGAAAAATTCTAAGTTTTTTATGGTTACCCCTTTTACAAGTTATCTCACTTTTCTTGGTTTTTCTTGATGAATGATGATTCCAATCACACATTAACATCATTTTAGGGTTAGGGTACCATAATTGATCCAAAAATCAAAAAGTCAAACTTTGACTTTTGGGCACAGTTGACTTTTTATCAGATGAATTCCAAACTGTACGATCCTCTATGAAATCAAGTCCTTGACCTAAATCAAACTTGATGGATTGATTTCATAGGTGTTATAGGGTGTATTTAATCATGTCCCAAGGCTTGAGAGCATGTCTTGGTCAAAAGTCAAAGGTACAGTTGACTTTTTCTGCGAAACCCTAACTGTGGTTCTGATGAACTTGAAACTTGTGAATCAAGCTTCTTGGATCAATCCATTGTTGCAAATGGATCAATGTGGATTAATAGGGACCCTCAAATCATGTCTTGAGGTCTTGGCTCATGTTTTGTCCCAAAAGTCAACTTAGGGGTGAATTAGGTCAAGAAACCCTAGTTCCTGATTTTTTATTAATGCATCCCCTGAGGCTAAATTGACTTGATGATTGGGTTTATAAGGTCCCTTAAAGTATTTTAGGTTATGCTTTGAAGCATTGTCTCAAACCCAGAGGAAAATTTCCATCTGGAGGCCTTGGTCGACCAAAACCCTAATTTGGTGACACTGGCGATCTTGAGGCTTAATCCACTTGGAATGTTGCATCCTTGTGCTTGATCCTTGATGTGGGAGTCCTCTTGATCCATTGTGGATGTTTGATAGGTTTAGACAAGTTTAAGATCATGTCATTTCTTGATTGATCCGTTGTCTAAGAGCTCTGAGAGGGCTTGAAACCCTAAGCTTGATTGTAGTGGATGCTCACCCATCTTTGGGGAAGACTAATGAGGTATGATTGTTCATCCATATTGTGATAATGATTTGCACAATGATGGGAATCTTAGTGGTCAAAATTTGGGGTATGAAAATCGGAATACCTGAAATTTTGACAGTGATTATGAAAGGTAGTCTATGCATTCATCTTCTTTTGTTAAGCAATAATGCTTAGAAAAGGTAAAAACTTCCCCTCGATCCTGGTATTCTGCCAAGGAACTGGTCTCAGTTTCTGATATAAACTTCCCCTCGATCCTGGTTTCCTACCAAGGAACTGGTCTCAGTTTCTGATATAAACTTCCCCTCCATCCTGGTTTCCTACCAAGGAACTGCTCTTAGTTTCTTTTGTGAATAAAATTTCTTGACAAGAAACACTATTCGTAGTGGTTTTTCCTCAAACTTCTCGCCGAATTTCTTTTACTAGGGAGATGCCATTTGACGGAAAAGGGTTGAGGTTAGACTCGTCAGGGAAACCCATTGGTCTGAGCTGTAGAGGTGTTCAAACTTTTCTGGTTGGAGATGCCATTTGTCGACTCTACTAGGGAAAACGAGTCTCTTGAGACTGCTTTCTGCTTAGGGATACTACGTTATACTTTTCTTCGAGACCTTCTCGGAGAAATGCCATACAATGTACCCCAATTTCGAGGTGATGATGACTTCGGTAACATTGATTTTCCAGAGAGAAGAACCACGATGTTGCTGAGAGTCTTTAGTTGCTGTCGTAACCCGGAATTTGACCTCCCTATTTTACCTTTTTTCATAATCATATGCATTCGCATCGTTAGCATACGCACTCGCATTTTGTTTCCTCTTTGATTTTGTTGCAGGAATATTCAGGTTTATTTCATCCTCACAAGATCATCACATCATCAAAACTAGCTCAAAATAAAGATTTCCATGTTTATTTATCAAGACAAGAGGTGGAAAATCGAAATCAGGACTTCAACATCATCTTTTTGCAAATTTGTGGAAATTTGGCTGAAATAACCGGTTAGCACATATGCTGTAACCGGTTACTCAGTGTATTCTTCACCAAAAATCACAAGTTCTCAAGCAAGTAACCGGTTAGCACATATGCTGTAACCGGTTACTCTGTGCAAAATTTCAGTTCCTGCTGCATTTTTTGGGATAACCCCGTTGCACACTCTTTGGTCCTTGATTCTATAATATTCTAGCAGCATGTGGAATATTCTAGACTTCTCTAGACATTTCAAGGCTATTTAATTCAATCCAAGTGCATTTACTCTAATGCTTCACTCCAATTTAAGTGCACCATGTTCCTTGTTTTACAAGCATGTCAACCTTTGGATGATGGAGTTCACATTGGGATTGTTACCGAGTTGGTTCTAACTAACCGAGTTAACCACCTTGACTCACTGAGTCAAGCCCAACTAACTCCTAGCCTAGTTCCAAACCCAAAGCTAAGTCCAAAACTAGCTCCAAACGTCTCATACTCCAAAACTAAAGTCTATATAAACTCACCTTCACTCATTTTTCAAGGACCTTCAACCATTTGCACAATTCACTCTTAATTCTCTCACATTCTCTTTGATTTTTTCTGCAACATCTTCATCTTCATCTCAATTCTCTTCCAAAACCTCACCAAAGCTCATTTCTACATTGAAGGATAATCACTTTTACATCAAAAGTGATTATTTCTTGAGCTCAACCTTCATCCTTCTTGCTATTATACTTGGATTTCTGGAGTTATTTCAGCTTGTGGATTAATCTTGAGTATTTTCTGCAATTTTCAACGGTTCGAATTCACATTTTGGAACTTTATCGTATTTTGCTCAATTTCGACACGTTTCGTCACCAAATTGAAGATTCCTCTGGTTTTCTTTAATTCTCTGCATCAAGAACACTTTGCAACAATTACGAAGGCACATCTCAACATTGTAGGTTGATGGATCTTACCTTACTCTCTGTTTCGATTGTTTTCGCGCATTTCTGATGTAATCTCGATCGTTTTCGGTTTAATTTGCCGTGCATTTGCTTGATCTTTGAACTCCATGATTATTTCTTGTGATGTGTGTTCATTTCTCTCATATGGTGTAATTTTCGTGCACAAATTCATGATCTAGCATGTGGTGGTTGGTATAAGTGATTGTGTGCTGAAAATCACTTTTGAAAAGCTGTTTTTGCAGTTATTTTTGCCACTGTCTCAGTGGTAACCGGTTACAGTATATCTGCTAACTGAATACTCAGTGCATTTTTCACTAAAAACGCAGGTTTTCAAGCAAGTAACCAGTTAGCACACATGCTGTAACCGGTTACTCAGTGTAAATTTCACCAAAAATATTATAATCGGTTACCACTGAACAGAATGGCCAATTTTGAGTTTTTTAAAGCTTGTTTGGCATGCTTTCTTCTTCTAACTCCCATGGATTGATATACTTGATTTTTAGGGATGTTTTAAGTATCATTTAAGCTCTGTTTGAAGCATGTTCATGAACTTTCGATGCATTTTTTCGATTATTAAATTTGTTCATAGTTTTTGGCAATGTTTGTTCATGAACATCTTGCATTCCATTTGATCACTTATTAACATGTTTTGCATTGCATACTAAATGGGGTTTGGTACTGTTTTTCATGTTTGTTCCTTGATTGCATTAAGTTCATTCTTCATGGATGAGCTTAATCTTGCTTAATCAATAATTCACACCTTTTGTTTTAATGATTTTTCATCCTCTTTGGAAAATTGTTAGCATTGCATTTCCCTTTGATTAATTGATCGAAACCATGTTTCGATTTGTTGATCTTCCCCTTCCTTCTCTTTAGCCTTCCTTTAGAGATTTTTCTCTAGATCCCCCGCGGAGTTGGAGTTTCGCGCTACGCCCTGCATCGGAGCACTGTATAATTGAAGCTATTACGCTGTTCGTTTCTTCACGTGGGAGCACTGTACAACTTGGAGCTGTTGTGCCGTCCGGTTCAACTTCTGCATTACACCCTGTGTGTTAGAGAAGGGATGAGAAGGGAGAATTCCTACTCTCATTCTGACTACTTCAGGTAGGGGACGAATGACTCTGTGCTTGGCTTAGTCATCTCTATCTCCAGGCGGTAGTGTGCTTTCTTCCCCCAGTCGGGTCGATCTTTGATCACCCTATCTCTTTCGATCTCTCTTTTGATCAATCACCTTCTTGGTTAAGATCCTTTGTTTATTGGGTTAGCAAGCTCCCTTTGTTTCAATACCCTTTTCTTTTCTTGCGGTCAATCATTGCTTCTTGATTCCCCAAAAGAGTCTTTTTTCTCCTTCTTCGGTTAAACACAGTGCTCCTGTTACGACCGAATCCCCTGAGGAGTTCGCAACCTTCTTTTGGTTCTTCTCCCTGTGTTGGTTAATCACTGTTTGTCATTTAAAACACCAATGTTTGCACTCCTTCTCAGTTAACCACAGTCCGTCTGTTAACATACTGAGTTTCCGTGGATTAATCACCTTCTCTCGGTTAATCACCTGTTTCTTCAGTTAACCACAGCTTGTCTGTTAAAATACTAAAAACCTTTTGAGTTAATCACCTCCTCTTGGTTAATCACTCATTCTTCTCGGTTAATCACAGTGTTCTGTTAAGAACCGAATCCCCCAGCGGTTAGCGACCTCTTTTGGTTCAATACCCTTCTTCGTTGGTCAGGTGATGTTTATTCAGTCAATGCCAACACCCCTTTTAGGTTACGACCTTCGATCGGTCTTACACCCGTTCTTTTAGTTAATCACAATTTTCTTTGTTAAAACCAATGCTTCTCTATCCCCACAGAGTTGCAATCCTTGCTTTCCTCGTTTAACCACTGTTTATCAGTTAACATACCGATGTCCCCTCAGAGTCAAACACCTTCCCTTGGTTCAGCACTCTCTCTTTTGGTTTATCACAGTCCGTCTGTTGACACCAGCCTCTTTTCCCCACCTGAGTCTTACTCTTTCTCTTGGGTTAACCACTGCCAGCCAGTTAATATACCGAGTTTCCTTTTTCTCTTGGTTTTGACACCATCCTTTTCTTTGTTTCCCAGTAGGGTCGCTTACCCTCTATCCCTAGCAGTTCTTTATTTTTTCTTCCCAGGAGGAGTCCTTTCTATTCACTTTTCTCTTACCTTCTTGGTTTCGACACCAATCCTCTTTGTTATCCCCAGCAGAGTTTCTTTCATTCTCAGTTTTGACACCATTCCTTTTCTAGTTTCTTGTACAATCGCTCTTACTATTCGGCTTCCCCCAGTAGAGTTTTCTTTCCCTTTTGTTCTTGGTTTTTGACACCACTTCTCTCTTTTCTTGTTTTGTTTTCCGTTCGGTTCCCCGAACTACGGAAGCTCTGATTCTGCATTCTTTTGAATGTATGATACGTAGGCACGAGATTGCGATGATCTTGTCGAGCACACTTTCACCCTTCTTTCCTTCTTATTTTCCTTTCTGTCCCCTGGTTCCATGAACTACAACGCTCTGATTTCCTCATTGCACTATGAGGGTACGTAGGCATGAGGGCCCCAATCCTCCGCGAGCACTTTCTTTCTTTTCTTTCTTTTTCCCCTTTCTCCTCTCTCTCCTTTTCTTTAGCTAGAAGCCTTTAGATAGATAACCCATCCAAGCCTAGAAGCAAGCGAAATGGTTCCCGTCGAGTACGACGGATGCGTAAGGTGCTAGTACCTTCCTTTTGCATAACCGACCCCCGTTCCCGTTTCTCTTCCCCTTGGGTTTTAACGATATTTTCCCTGTCCTTCAGGACTAAATAAAGTTCGGTGGTGACTCTGTGTTATATTTGAGTGTGCGATTCACTCAGGTATAAACCCGCCATCTTCAGCTGGCGACTCTGCTGGGGAGTCCTTGTGCTTGCAAGTTGGGGTCTCGTATAGTTTTGTTTGTTTTCTTGCTTGCTTGGGTGTTTATCTTTTGCGCTTTACTGGCTTTATCCTTATGCTTTAGCTTTATGTTTATTTACCGCATTTCTTTACTGCTTTGAATATTCATATGCTGCATATTTTGGATATCTGCTATTTTCTGTTGTTGTTGGGATGGGTAGATATTATTGGAGAGAAAGGTCCTAACACCGGGCCTAGTATACACATAGGCTAGAACGTGGATAGTCGTGGGGCCTGCCTTTTGCGCGTTGGGTTATCACGAGAGCCACATCCCAAATCGTGATTCGCTTGAGAATAATTCCGTCCTGTGAGAATTTACTACGGAGGGGGATTTTCATTCTGAGTCCTATGGTTTGGGCGACCTTTCTAGGGACCACCTTGTTGTGTCTAGATCCCACCTGTGAGGGGGTGGGTTTTTGCAGGAAACCAAGCCACTTCAAACCTTTGTCCTCTCACACACGCCAGATTTCTTCACCGACACATCAGATTATGTTGCACCGACACAGAATTATATGTGTAGCGCAAATTTTTGGACGTGGTTGCGAAGCACTATCGCTTTTGGGGTACTACAATTCGATTCATTGTTTATCCTATTGAAGCTGATGAAGGAAGGGAAATAGATGTCTCCAATTAACCCTGCTTGCATACTGAGTTTAAACAGATGACTGTTGGTTTACAGATGCTATTGAGATTGTGGGTCTCTCTTAAGTTATTTTGTTAAAATAGTGCCTGGGCGATTGGTGGGAGTTTAAGACTGATGCTTTTCGATTGATATGTGAAGGTATGGGATTTGGGACTTTGGATTAGTGTGCTCGCTAAGATTTTTCTTTCAATCTTATGCCTACGTATTCCCATTTACCGAAACAAGGAAATCAGAGCGATCGTAGTTCCTCTTATTCTATGGGAGGAAATGGTGTTTTGGTGTCTTGTTCAAAGCCCAAGACGTGAAGCTAAAAAGGTGTTGTCTTTAGAGAGAATTTGGCATCTCTAAAGGGGGTTTGTTTGTCACAACTGTTGGGTGACTGACTATAAAGGAGGATTACTTTAACCGGGATATGTGAATCCTAGCAATGCCATTATTTCCTTTATAGGGGGTTTTAACCTAAAGGAGAAGAATTTAACTCAGTGTAGAGAAATGCTATCTTTCCTTAGGAATTTCTCATGCTAAAAGAGGGACAGTGGTGTGGATGTAAATAATCCAGAGGTTTGCCACTTACAGCGATTAGATGAAAGGAGTTGTTGATGTTTGTATCTGTGAGAACAAGATTTGGTTCTGCAATATTATCTCTAAGTTTTGATGATAACAAATGAATATTTGCATGAACAATTTTGTGCAACTAATGTTGTTATGTGTAAGAACATAGCAAATAGGTTTTGCTTCCGTGAATTGGTGCAATGCTTAATGAAAGATGCTTCGAAGAACAAGAACTCAATTCGAAGATGAGACAAGGGTTCTGATGGAACAAATTCAAAATTGCTGAAGCCTTACGATTTTCAAACAAGAAGTTCTGAAGACTCTGAAGACAGGCTCTGAAGATTCGGAAGACTTGAAGAAGAAAAGGATAACGCTCTTAAAAGACCAAGTGCTGAAGTTCTGAAGACTGATTCCTAATGGACTTCTTCAATCAACGGAAGACTTGAAGCATCAGATATTCTGCTATAAAGATTCCACTCATGCTTCATCAAAATTAACATCAGAAGCCTCTGGATATAAAAGAAAGTGAATTTAGGGAACAAGGTTCAAATGACAAGTTCTGAAGAGTCTGGAAGCGCAGAGCTGATGATTCGAAGACTTGATAATCACAAGAACCATACAATGTTTTCCCTTCTTACTCACGCTCACAAAAAGCCTCTGATGTTGAGAAGCCAAGAAAAACTACCACATTGTACAACTGTACCACATTACAACGTTAAAATTCTCGAAGACTGTGCGAAATAACAAAACAATCTGACACAGACAGGACGCGCTGCATGTAGAAGATTTTGTACCTATCCTCACGCTTCCAAGCCGTAAGCCTACCTAGCTATCATGATTTCAATTCAACGACTCTTTTCACTCGGCTATAAAAGGAAGCTCAAAAACTTAAAGAAAGACACACAAGCGAACAACAACAATACTTTTCATCTCCATTCTTTCTTAAGTTATTTCTGATCTAAAAAGCTTGTTTACATTATCAGCTTGATAAGAAGCAATCCTCTGTAAACTCATTGTGTTAGAACTTAAAGTTGTATTCCTTAAGAGAGTCTCATTGATTAGATCTCTTGAGAAGTCTAGGACAAGTGTCTTAGAGGTTGTGCCTTGAGTAAGACCTGTGTGGTTGGATTACTTGAGAAGTCTAGGACGTGTGAGTTCTAGAGGTTGTGGTTTGTCACCAGCTGTGTAGATTGTGCAGTGTACTATTTTGTTGAATAGTGGATTAAGACCTCGTTGAGAGAGGCGAAATCACCTTGGCGAGTGGACTAGACTAACTTGAGAGATTCTCAAGTGAACTAGTATAAACATAACGTGTTTATGTCCTTTTATTTAACTAAGCAGACTGATTCTTTGGAAAAACCTTTTAACAAGAAAGAAACTCTTAAGAAACAATTAATTTTTGAAAAACCAATTCAAACCCCCCTTTCTTGCATTTTTCACACCTTCAATTGGCATCAGAGCTCCGGTTCTGAAGTGATAAAAAGATAGAATTTTTATCAAACACTTAACAGTGTTCAGTACCGATCCAAGTGTGAAAAACAATGTCTACACCACCACCAACAACTTTTGAAACAAATGTCATTGAAAGAGAATCTTACACTGCAAAACCTCCTATCTTTGATGTTGAAAGATTTGACTATTGGAAAGATAGAATTGAAAGTTATTTCTTATCATTTGATCTAGATCTATGTGATCTAGTACTTGATGGCTACAGTCATCCAGTAGATTCTGTAGGTAAAAAGATTGAAATAAGTGAGTTTACAGATGCTCAGAAGAAAACCTACAAAAATCATCACAAAGCAAAAACCATTCTGTTGAATGCAATTTCTTATACCGAGTATGAGAAAATCACAAACAAAGAAACTGCAATATCCATCTTTGACTCTCTTCGTATGACTCACGAAGGAAATGCTCAAGTCAAGGAGACAAAGGCTCTTGCGCTAATCTAGAAATACGAAGTCTTCAAAATGGAAGAAGATGAGTCTGTTGAAACCATGTTCTTAAGGTTTCAAATGCTTGTTGCTGGACTCAGAGTTCTAAACAAAGGCTATTCTAATGCTGATCATGTCAAGAAAATCATCAGAAGTCTTCCAGCAAAATGGAGACTGCCTTGAAAGTTGCAAAGGATTTGAATAATATCAGTCTTGAAGAACTTATCAGTTCATTAAGAAGTCATGAAATAGAGCTTCAAGGAGATGAACCTCAGAAGAAAAACAAATCCATTGCACTAAAAGCAAAGCCAGAAAAGAAGAAGGCGTATCAGGTAGAAGAAGAGATGGAAGAATCCGAAGAAGATTCAGAAGAAGACGATATATTACTCATATCAAGGAACATAAGTCAACTTTGGAAGTACATAAGAAACAAGTTCAAAGGACCAAGGAGAAGATTCGAACCTACATCTGGTCAAAGAAGAAACTATGGAAAAGACGTTACGTGTTTTGAATGCAAAGAACCTGGACATCTCAAATATGACTGTCCAAAAGTCAAGAAAGAAGAAAGATCTAGGAAAACCAAAAAGGGTCTCATGGCAACCTGGGATGACTCAGAATCTGAAGATGATGCTGATGAAAGTCGAGTCAACATGGAATTCATGGCAGAAACCAGAAGCAACTCATCAGAGGAAGAGCTATCAGACTCCGACGATGAAAGAGAGGTACTTTCTTCCTTATCACGTTCTGAACTTGAATTAGGATTAACTAAACTTATCAAAAGATATCAAAATCTTCAAAGAAAATTCGAAATACTGAAAAAAAGTTTTATAGTTTCTTCAGAAGATCTTACTAAAAATAAGAAAATCATCTCTGAACAAAATGAAAAAATATTTGTCTTAGAAAACTCAAATTTTGTCCTGAAATGTAAATTATCTAAGGTAGAAGAAGAAATGGTCTCAAACTCAGTTAACACCAGTAAAGAAGACAAATATGATAATGCATTTAAAAACTTTCTTGCCAAAAGCATAGATAGAAGCAAAATGGCTTCACTGATCTATGGAGTCAGCAGAAATGGTAGTAGAGGTCTAGGATATTCAGGACCATCTCAACCATATGATGAAACCAAAAACATCAAAATAATACCTCTGTCTAAACAGTTTATTCCCTCTGGCACTAATCCTAAGCATTCATTACCAAAAGGTTCAAACTCTAGGATTACACAAACACATCCACTAAAGAAATACTCTAAACACAAATACTATGCACAAACTCCACACCATTTTGATAACGTAAGAAAATCTAAAGGGGTCAGAACCTTTAGAAAAACTAATGAGAAAGGACCCACAAAATGGGTACCTAAGAACAAGATAATTTATGTTGTAGATATCCTTAATAGCTCCATTGAAACATCAGTCATGGTACCTAGACAGTGGATGCTCGCGACACTTGACGGGAGAAAGGCTTATGTTCCAAGATCTGAAACTTAAACCTGGAGGTGTTGTCGGTTTTGGAGGAAATCAGAAAGGAAGAATCATTGGCTCCGGAACCGTTGGAAATGGTAAGCTTCCTTCCATTAAAAATGTTCTATTAGTAGAAGGTCTAATGCATAATCTATTGTCAATAAGTCAACTTAGCGACAGTGGTTATGATCTCATTATTAATCAAACATCTTGTAAAGCTGTAAGTCAGAAGGATGGATATGTCCTATTCAACGGAAAGAGGAAAAACAACACTTACAAAATTAAGTTATCTGATTTAAAACATCAAAATGTAAAATGTCTTCTTTCTGTGAACGAAGAGCAATGGGTCTGGCACAGACGTCTTGGCCATGTCAGTCTGAGAAGAATCTCTCAGCTTAACAAGCTTGGTCTTGTTAGAGGCTTGCCAAATCTGAAATATTCTTCAGACGCTCTTTGTGAAGCATGTCAGAAAGGAAAGTTTTCAAAAACCTCTTTCAAAGCTAAAAATGTTGTTTCCACCTCCAGACCGTTGGAACTTCTTCACATTGATCTGTTTGGTCCTGTAAAAATGACCTCTCTCAATGGTAAGAAATACGGACTAGTCATCGTTGATGATTACAGTAAATAGACATGGGTAGAATTCTTAAAACACAAGGATGAATCACATTCTGTGTTCGCTTCCTTCTGCACTCAAGTTCAAAATGAGAAAAATTGTAAAATAGTCAGAGTAAGGAGTGATCATGGTGGAGAATTTGAAAATAAAAACTTTGAGGAACTTTTTGATTCACATGGAATATCACACGATTTTTCTTGCCCTAGAACTCCACAACAAAACGGATTTGTAGAAAGAAAGAATCGAACTTTGCAAGAAATGGCTCGCACCATGATCCAAGAAACTGACATAGCTAAACATTTTTGGGCAGAAGCAATCAACACAGCATGCTATATTCAAAATAGAATCTCTATAAGACCTATCTTAAATAAAACTCCATATGAATTGTGGAATAATAAACTACCCAACATTTCTTATTTCCATCCGTTTGGATGTGTCTGTTTTATGCTTAACACTAAAGAGAATCTTAGCAAATTTGATTCCAAAGCACAGAAGTGTCTGTTGTTGGGATACTCTGAACGCTCGAAAGGTTACAGAGTTTACAACACAGAATCAAGAATTGTGGAGGAATCTATTCATGTTAGAGTCAATGACAAGCCTGACTCAGAAAAGTCAGAGCTAGCTGAGAAACTTGCAGATTTAGAAATCAGATTCTATGAATCTAAGGAAAAGGAAGAGGAAGTCAAAGAACAGCAAGATCCTACACCAGAAACCACTGAAGTAACTCCAAATACCCCATCTCAATGAAGAAGAAGACTGTCCACATCACACCCTGGGGAACTAATTCTGGGGAACAAAGATGCTCCTATCAGGACTAGATCAGCCTTTAAACCATCAGAAGAAACACTTGTTGGACTAGTATCGTTGATAGAACCAGACACAATTGAAGAAGCTCTCATGGACAAAGACTGGGTTCTGGCTATGGAAGAAGAACCCAACCAGTTCTCCAAAAATGATGTTTGGGATCTAGTTCCTAAACCCAAGAATGTTCATGTCATAGGAACCAAGTGAGTATTTAGGAACAAGCTAAATGAAAAGGGAGAAGTTGTCAGAAACAAAGCACGACTTGTTGCCCAAAGATACAGTCAACAGGAAGGAATTGACTACAACGAAACATTTGCTCCAGTTGCAAGACTTGAAGCAATACGTTTGCTAATATCCTTTTCAGTAAATCATGACATCACTCTATATCAAATGGATGTTAAGAGCGCATTCTTAAATGGTTATATATCAGAAGAAGTTTATGTCAAACAACCTCCTGGGTTTGAAAATTCAGAAAAATCAGACTTTGTTTTCAAACTTAAAAAATCACTCTATGGTTTAAAACAAGCTCCCAGAGCTTGGTATGAAAGATTGAGTAAGTTTTTACTAGAAAACGATTTCACCAGAGGAAAGGTTGACACAACACTTTTCTGCAAGACATATAAGAATGACATTCTCATTGTTCAAATCTATGTTGATGACATTATTTTTGGTTCTGCTAACTCTTCTCTATGTCAAGAATTTTCAAAGTTAATGCAGGCCGAATTTGAAATGAGCCTCATGGGAGAACTAAAGTTCTTCCTCAGAATTCAGATTGATCAAAGATCAGAGGCCACTTTGATTCATCAAACCAAGTACACAAAAGAACTTCTGAAGAAGTTCAATATGACGGATTGCAACATTGCCAAAACACCAATGCATCCAACGTGTGTCATGGGAAAGGAAGAAACAGAAGTTAAGGTTTGTCAAAAACTCTATCGTGGTATGATAGGTTCTCTTTTATATCTAACTGCTTCTAGACCTGATATATTATTCAGTGTACATCTATGTGCTAGATTCCAATCAGATCCAAGAGAATCACATTTAACCGCTGTCAAGCAAATTCTAAGGTATCTGAAAGGAACAACTAACCTTGGCCTGATGTATAAGAAAACATCAGAGTATACTCTTTCTGGTTACTGTGATGCAGGCTATGCCGGAGACAGATTAGAAAGAAAAAGCACATCAGGGAATTGTCAGTTCTTAGGAAGCAATTTAATCTCATGGTCAAGCAAGAGACAATCTACAATTGCTCTCTGAACAGCTGAAGTAGAATACATATCGGCTTCCCTATGCCGTACTCAAATTCTATGAATGAAAAATCAGCTGGAGGACTATCAGATATATGAGAGTAACATTCCTATCTTTTGTGATAATACTGCTGCTATCTGCTTAAGTAAAAATCCAATTTTACATTCTAGGGCTAAACACATTGAAATAAAACATCACTTTATTAGGGACTATGTTCAGAAGGGAACTCTATGCTTAAAATTCATAGATACAGACCATCAGTGGGCTGGCATTTTCAAAAAAACCCTTAGCTGAAGATAGGTTTCTAATTATTTTAACACATCTGAATATGAAATACTGTTCAGAATAAAACATTTTCAGAACCTCATGTGAAAAAGCATTTTTTTTCATCAGAACCACTTTATTAACACATCTCAAGTTCTGATAATTTTGTGACATGTCATATTTTCGGAAATTTTTTTTTTGTGATTTAAGTAAAATTAAGTCACTTTAACTATTCAAATTAAATGAACGGCATCTCTCTCGAGATTGACTCAAATTTATCGCATTTATTAGCCTATCCCCTCAAGAGTGTATATGTCCTTTAAATACCTCGAGAATTTTTTTCCTTCTCACAAACCCTAAAAAGTTAATCAACTCTCATCTAACTCTCTCTCTATCCATCACTACCTCAAAATCAACTCATAGATCAATCTTCATCTCTTCTTACCACCGTAAGGATGAATATTCATCAACGAGACACTGTTCAAATCTCTCAAGAACTACCATCCTCATTAATCACACCCATTACTACTCCATCAACTGTTGAACCAGTTGGTTCAGATCCATTAAATCCTCCCTCAATTGATGAAAACCATGTCACCCAGAAAACTCGCTCTGTGACATGTGTGACACATGCAAATGACCTAACTGTTCTGAAAGAGCTAGGCATTGATTTCGACAACCTTTCTGATAATGGGTTTAACCTAATTGATCAATTGGGCACTCGAGAATGGAAGAATTACTTTGATAGACTAAGAGGTCCATGCTTTGATGATCTAGTGAAAGAATTCTGGAGACATGCAGATACAGGCGAATTCCATGTGGTATCTTTTGTTTTGGAGCACAAAATCATCATCACTGAAAGATCTATCTCCGAATTACTAGGAATGAAGTTCTTGGAAGGAAAGAGGGTGTACGGAAAAACTGAGAAATCTGAGTCAGCCATCAACAAAGCTATCTTCAAGAGTTGTCAATCAGGAACAACGGACTACAAAAGTAAAAACTTGCGTGACAACCTAAGAATCTGGCACAAGATTATTCTTTGATGCATCAATCCAAGACCAGCAAAGAGTGCTACAGATTTTGCCGACGCAAATAAAAAACACATGTTGTACTACCTGCACAAACATGAGAAAATGTGCCTTTCCTCCATTCTGTTCTACTACTTAAGGGATATGGTGCGCAAAACCAGAACAACGGCATCACCAGAAAACAAGATTGTCAACTACATTCCCTTTGGAAGATTGATCTCTGACATCCTGGTTGAATGCGGATTAGTGGATTATCTGACCAAGGAAGAAAATTTCACGAAATATCTGAATAAAAGAGTTGGAGAAGTCTTCAATGCTGTAAATCTTAAACATATGAAGATGATTGCAAATGTAGAGGTGATAGTAGGTAATACGTCTATATTTTGGGTCAGATGCCTCGCTTAGGCTACCGTGGTGGTAGTAGGTCATCTTTCCCTCTTGTGTTTACCTCGCTTAGGCTATCATATGCTTGATAGTAGGTAGCACACCTTTTGGTCGGACACCTTTGCTCAGGCTGCCACAAGTTGGCAGTAGGTGATCCTTCTTATTCAGTCTATTAACTCTGCTTAGGCTATCGTGGGATAGTAGGTAATAGGTATGTATTTTGATCAGATGCCTCGCTTAGGCTACCGTGGTGGTAGTAGGTCATCTTTTCCCGTTGTGTTTACCTCGCTTAGGCTATCATATGCTTGATAGTAGGTAACACACCTTTCTTTTGGGTCGGACACCTATGCTTAGGCTACCGTGTTTGGTAGTAGGTGATCTTTCCTCCCTAGTTTATTACCTCTGCTTAGGCTATCCTATGTGATAGTAGGTAATATACGCCCTTTTGTTTCAACTGGATACCTTTGCTTAGGCTACCAGCTATTGGTAGTAAGTTATCCTTCCTTTCGAGTTTTTTTACCTTATGTTTAAGCTACCTTGTGATTGTCAGTTGGTAGTCTATTTCCCCCGGTGGAGTTAGATCTTCCCCCGTGGAGTCTTGTCTCGCTGAGTCGTCCTCGTCGGGTCCTTCTTTCTTTGTGTTTCAACATCAGTTATCCCCTGTGACATTATTCCTCACTGGATCTTTGTCTTGTATTTCATATCATAGCATATGCATTTAGTGGCATCTTAGGGCCAAAAATTTGTGCATGTTTGCATTTAAGTCCATCCTATCTCGTCGAGACGAAGATTTCGATCTCCATATCTTCGAATAGGAGAAACTTAAATAGGGGCATCTGTCGCACCCTAATTTTTGACCCTAAGATCCCCGCTTTGTTCTTTGCATAGCATTCTAGATTATCCGTGCATAACTAACCACTTTATCTAGTTATCTGTTTGTTTCTCTTTTAAGGACATGTGCTACTGCAGAAGATTCAAGGTCTTGAAAGTTGTATGTGTGCGTGCTCATTCAGATTGTGATCCCTTGCAAGTTGTGCTATGTTTCTATGGAAACATGTCCTCGTCCCTTTGGTCCCTTAACCACTACAAGCCAGTCTTCCTCAGGATTTCTCCGAGGTCGTATCTCCAGGGCCTCCTCAAAGACGTGGTCCATGTGCTAGGATTTTCTCTCGTCTAAAGGATGGTTGGAATCTCTGTTGAGTGGAATGAGACCTTATCAAGAGAAAGTGATTGATTTGTGATTAAAGCGGAGATTAATGTCAACGTATTTGTGGATTCAAAATGCTTTAAGTGGCATCAAGTTATTAAATCAAAGAGGAAAAATTGTCCGTGTGGGTTTTCTTGGGGTTCAAGTAACAAGTGAGTTGTTCAAGATCCATTGGTATCTACTATCCAAATTTCCTCAACCTTTTTTTCTCAAACCTTTTCAAATTCAAAATTCTTCTTTTATGTCCCTTTCCATTTAGTCATTACCCATATATCTACAAATCCATAAACCCATTCAAGTGTCCAAATCAGTTCAAATTCCATCCTAAACTAGAACGTTTTTATCCATGACCTCATTATGCATACTTAGTCCAAGACGTCGAGGCCTAAAGTCGATATTACGCAATTCCATGTCTGACTTTTTCAAGAGGCAAGTTGAAACAAATCAAGGAAATTTTTTTCAATGTTCATATTCTTTATCAAAATACAAATTAACGTCAAGAATCATTGTTGGCTTTATCCCATTCAATTGCGAACTCAAATGTGGAGTTTCAATTCATTCGAGGTTTACAAGTTGGATTCATGAAAGTCGAGAGTTTCATCATTGTTTCAGGGCTCCAAGTTCAAGTCCAAAGTGTTATTTACAAGTCAATGATCATGGAGACCCAGGTTTTGAAACTTACAAAATCGAGATGATTATACAAATTTGGGATCTCACGTCACAAAGTTTTTATAAAGCTCTCATATTGCAAGGTGTCTTCGTAAGGCTTATAGATCACAATGTTTCACAAGAAACTAAAAGAATAGTTGCATACCAAAAGTACACATCCAAAGATCAAAATTACAAAATAAGGGAAGTGTGTCTGCTACTTAATACACAATCATTTTGGTATAACACACAACTAAAACTTCAAACGTTACAAGTTCAAGTCTTGAAAGCCTAAAAGTACAATACAAAGTATTCAATGTCCATCAAACAATGAAAGTTCCTTTTCGCAACGAAATCCCAGTAGCAGATTACATAATTGCCAAATATATTGAATCAGAAGGAGGGGAAAGTTACAAGAATTTCACATTTGGCACCAAGGCTTCAAATTCCAAATATCAAGAGTACGTTTGATGGACTCTAAACTACAAAGATCACAATGTTCACTTGGTACAAAGGAGACTCCATAAGAATCATTTTCTTTTGACACATGACTTAAAATCTACCAATCTTCTCCATGCCGTCACATTAATTAGAAGAGTTGAGAGCATATTCTTGATCATGTGATTGAATTCGCGCATATTCTTATGGAAATCTTGAAGAAAGCCATGACGAATCACCCTTTAAATAGCTTACCTCAATATCTGGATCACTAAACCTGTAATTCAATTGAAAAATTTAGCTCAAATGATCCAAACCAAAGAAAATGATGGAAAGAAGTAGAAGTGCAATCACAAAGTCGTGAATCATGAATCTTCAATTCCCTCCAAAAGGATACAACGCAAGACTAGCATTACCTCAAATAAGTACAACGGTTTCTTCGGTTGCTGACCTTGGTAGCTGTCCACATACCAAGAGAGCTTCAGGAATTGTATCTACTGAAAAAGTTGTACACATGCTCATTGGACTTGGTGGAAACCAATTTTGAAATTGAAAACTTCATATCAGCTGAAGACTTGCCATCGCCCTTAAATTTGTCACAGCCGAGTGCTTTCAAGTATGAATAACGCATCTGAAAGGAATCGGTTAAGCTGCCAACATTAGCTTCGGTACACGAACAGCATTGCAATAGAAACCTGCAGACAATCATCAGCATCAGAGTAGAATCATAATTTGATCATAGGGGATGTAAGCCATGTAATTTACTTAATCTGAAAAGCCTTACGTCAATATCATCAAGTCCTAAACCAATCACAACCTACTTATATCGTGGGCCTCCAACAAATGCGGATCTCCAAGAGTGAACACGATGAACAGTCTCGTTTCTAAGTTAGCGGCGATCAAGTTTTCTATTCACGAACAGCTCCCATCTACCAAGTATACAGAAACATAATTTAACGACGTCACCATTAGTATCTTCAATATAACAGTAGTACAATAACAAAACCAAAGTGGAAATACAAGGGAATCTTACGTGAGCAGCCCATCCATGAGAAATGGTGCAGTGATACGCAGGTCTCATTTGAATCCATCAAACCAAGATGGAGAAATCAGAGCCTCGCCACCACGCATTCGATTTCCAAGCATCCTCAGCTCCAGAACTTTGCCAAATGCTCCCAATTTCTACCTGTAAAGCATCAATAAAAACATATCATGTTAGTAAGGCAGCTGTGAATGCTTATGAGTACTACGCCACACCATATGCAATCTCTTCTAACGATCATGACAGCAATATAGGACGTTAGCAGCAGCTCTATTCATGACCTCAAATCCGCTAGCTAGCCCAACCTTGGAATCAACCTGACAAATTGAAAATAGGGTTTATGGAAGTCTTCTAGTATCACAGTCAAAGAAAAAAGGAAAATAAATTGTCAACAACATATGATAACATCCTTATTTGAAGGGAAAATGAGTCATACTTTGAACAACGGATCAAGCTTCAGGTGCTTAGGTTGTCACACTGCCAATCCAAGTTCCGCCAAGGTGTTCTTCCAAAGAAATACCACGCCATGTGAAATGTAAGACAAAAGCAGCCTGACCCAAAACCTTCGATCAATTTGGAATAAATCATTATAATGTCATCATTCAATCACCGTATTCCTTTCTTTCCAAAAGCGTCAGGCAATTTCAAATTGATTCCAAAAACACAAGGCATATTCAAACGGTTTGCAAAGTTCCTATTTTGGCCTCAGATCTGTTTCAGAAGTTATTCTTCATTATTTTTGGATTGATGGGCAACATCAAGGGATACCACCAACATTAATACCTTCCTAAAATAAACAGGGCAACGGTCAAATCATTTTCCAAATCACAAAGCATATCAACCAAGTTCAAAAATTTCCAAAATTAAAACCAAATCAGATCATGGCAATTAAACAAAATCAATCAGCATTAAGGGATTTCAATTATCATTGGCCTATATATATGCGGTCACATTACAGCAAAAGGGACAACGAAAAAAGATCGAGAGAGAACCCTAACAAAGACATTCATACGAGGAAGAATCGAAAAAACATAGCAAGCGCAACACTAACATCACCAAACTATTCCAAACCCACAGAAGAGGAAGATTCAAATTCATTCATCATTATCTCGCAGAAGGCAACAAAAGGGAGAAAGTCACAACAAACCGAATCGCAGCAGGTAAAGAAGAAAGAGAACTTCCCTCGACGAAGCCGCCGGAGCCATCCTCGCCTTTCCGCCACCATTTCTTTTTTCTTTCATTTTAGCACCTTTTTTAATGTGTAAATCATCCAAATATAGTGAAATCGGGGTAAAAGGGTTGTGCGGGTGAGGTTTTGCTTTGTTGCTGTGTTTCTTTTACAGATCGAGAGAGAGATCGAGAGAGAAGATGAGAGGATGAGAGGATGAGAGGTGATAGCGGCGGCTAGGATTTCACAAACCTTTTTTTTTATTTCGTTGAGAGAAGATAAGAGAGAGGTAGGGGTGTGCATGGTTCTTAAACCAAACCATATTGAACCAAATATATGGACCAGTTTGGGTTTTAAAACCACTTTAACAAAACTGGTTTATTTTTTTAAAACCGGTTTATGTTTGGATCGATTTGGTTAATAACCGGTTTGCACCAACAAACTAGTTTTTATTTGGAACAATTTTAAAACCAAATTTTCCTCAAATTTGTTTCAACTAAAACTCAATTTTCAATTCAACAACTTATTATTCACTCCATCCAACTGTTTTTTAAATCAATAACCATTTGTCGGCGATGAATCCTTGAATCTCGACCGAAACATTTCCTAAAATTACACAACTCAATAAAAATGAATAGAAATAATAAGTAATAATTATGAAACAAAACTACTAAGAAATTGGAAAAAAAAAATTAATTTTCAATCAAGAAAAACAAAATTGAGTAATTCTAGAAGCAAAGTTTTAATACAAGTTATACTTCAACAGTTGGAAAAAAAAATGAATAGAATTTAATTTGAAAATTCATTTTGTCACTTATGACCATGAAACAAGACAAAGCAAATAATACACTATGTTTGAAAAGTGGATTAACCATTTATGTATTGGTTTTCAAAAATGGATACTGATTTTTTATGGTTTTAGTAAAATGGATCTGGACTAGTTTTTAAACCAAATAATATGGACTTTTAAAATCGGTGCACCATATTTTTAAAATTGGTTCTTGTAAATCAATTTTTTTGCACACCCCTAGAGAGAGGTGAGTAGGGATAACGAGATAGGATGAGAGGCTCACGTTTGCTCTTTTTTTTTCTTTTTTCAGTTAATCACATCACACACACATCACGCGGTAGAGATCATAGGGTCCATCGTGGACCCTCTCTCCATGACCACGCCGGATCCCTCCGTTTGTGTCCTTTTTTATTTTATTTGTCTTTAGTTAACTTTAATCTAAATATAAGCAACTTTTGTTAACTTTTTTCTTTTATAATATAGCTAATAATAAAATCCTTTTTTTTATTTAAAAAACTATTTGTTCTTTAAGAATGTAAGGTTAAAACTTTTTTAAAAAAATAAAACTCTTTTTTCACCTTAAATAACCTCTTATAATATAATTTAAGGTTAATAACAATAAAAAAACCTTTTCTCAAAAAAAAAACTTCTATTAAAATACTAAAAATTAATTATTAAGTTTCTCTTGTTATAACTTTTTCTTTCTTTTTAACTAAAATAATACCCAAGCTTAGAAAAGGAAAACTAAAACCTTTTTGAGAGAATTCTAACTCTTTTTTTAAAACGAGTGATCCTTAACATAATATCTCCTAAGATTTTGTTAATATTAAAATCCTTTTTAGATAAAACCTTTAACCCTTTCTTTAACTTAATAACAATTGTTAACACAATTTCTCACATAATAAGTCTTAAAATCAAATCAACTATTTTTCTCAATCAAAACTCATTTAGAGTCTCTCGCGTCCGGGTGTACGCTTGCGTGTTTATCTGTTTATTATGCCTCTGTTTGAATGTATGCTTGTCTGTCTAAACCTTTTCAAACTTATAAGAATCCTCGATCATACGTCGAGCCCATTTTCTACCCATGTAAGTCGATCGCCTTAGGGCATCGCATTCGACCTACCGGTCACTGGACACAAGTCTAGCATCACTTTGCTAGCACCCTTCGCCCAAATAACAATAATTTAATCGCATTAATATCCAAGGGAAAATCACATGCATGATAACCATGTTATTGTGCATGGTGCACATCATTTGCATCATAACCGACATCCTAAGATAAGTCAATTAGACAACTTAGGATAGATTTCCTAGGTTAGTCCCCCCTTTAATTTTGATTCTTTAATCAAACTTTAGGCCACCTAATTCTCCACACAAGAGAATTAGATGTTAATCATCTCAAAGAAGGGACATACAATCCCATACCCCACAAAATACAAACATTTTCAAAAACTGTGGTGGTCTTCTTAAGATGATGACTCATCTTCTCTCCTAAACCTTTAAAACAATTTTAGTATCCTTAATGAGGAACTACAAGTGCTCTGATTCCCTCCTGAGAGGATATGTAGGCACAAGATGCGATATCTTGTCGAGCACACTTAGGATTAAAAATAATAAATCACCTACCCTTAAACCCTTAGCAAAATAAATAACAGATAACATAAATAAAATCAAGAGGTTCCTGTAGAGTACTACAGATATCTAGGATGCTAACACCTTCCCTAGGTATAACCAACCCCCGAACTTAGAATCTTTGTGCATTTGCATTGCATTGTGGGAATTCGGTTTTTCTCCCTTCCCTTGGATAAAATCAAAGACCGGTGGTGACATTAAAAATGCGATCCTAGTTAACAAATAACTATGGTATCCAATTTTCACTGCGACAACTAAATCCCAAGTTATTGCAGGAAGTGATGTTAGAGACAATGCTATCGAACTGTCTGATTGTTACATCCTGTTCTACAAAGGCTTGCTCCAAGACTTTCTGTAGAGCCTCCCTGTGCGCTTCTCAACTGAGTAAAAGTGACAGCACATAGATCTTTGAAGGAGTTTGTAATAACTGATCAACAATGTTGTATTCACTCCTTTGGATGAGCTTCAGCATCTAATAATCATTTTTCGAAAGGTTGGGATTACTGGATTGACCGACCGGTGGATTGGGAACTTCTGTCTGAGGTTCCTTTTCTTTGTTAAATTCTCCAACTTCTCGGTTGAAGATTCGACCACTCCGTGTTACTCGACTGATGTCTGCAATATTCACGACGGAGGGTAATGGAATTTCCTTTCCATTCTCGACTATTGTTGCACCGTATTTGTAAGGGATAGCCTTAGTTGATTCATACGGTAATGGTCCCGGTAGATAGATGACTATGGGAGCCTTCTGATTTTTTCGACCATCGTAAGCAATTTCGATTCGTTCCTGGTTGGGAACTCTCGATTCGTCAAGTAGAGGGATGATGGTACAAACATCCCTAGCCTTCTGATGATCATAGATTACAACAACGTCCTCAATTTGATCAGCGAGGTAGTCCGGCGCCCAGTTGATTGGTCTGGAACCCGGATATGGACGAATCTCTCTACGATCCACCTGACCCTGAAGAGGTGCTCGCACAAGGTAACATCCTTGGTTACTTTCCGAACAGACTCTACAACGTTCATTGTTGTGTGGTGGCACCTGGCCACGCCCGCTTTGAATACAATGTAACCTCACTAGGTCAGTTTCCACAGATTGAACGTCCAGACTTTGATGCCGAGTAGGGTTCCCGTTGGTAATACTAATTTGCTAGGTGTCTTCATCCATATAGATTGGAAGTCACCAGTGGTTCAACAAGTGCTGAAGTGTTTCCTGGACAAGGGCACAACCCTGATCGTTTTCGCAACCCGCCCTACAGTTCTGATAATCATGTGATACTAGGAACCCGAGCCGGACCTGTTTAGCATGTAACTCCACCAGGCTGGTAGTCATCAAGCGAATATCGAAGATTTGAATCATGTTGATCTGATAGGGATTCCTATCACGGTAGTCCTGGATCCATCCAAGATCCATCTGACACTGGAGGACCTCTTGTACAAAAGAGCATCCCTGTTTGTTTACCGAGCAAGTCAAACAGGAACTATAATCGTGTCGCGGCAGATTATGATACTGGCTTTGCCTGGAGTGCATCGCCACCAAGTTGACATTCATTGCACAGACGTCGTGGTTCTGAATGACGTTAGAATTCATGTAAACCATGTTAACTCCACAAACTCGGTGCTCTTGGATCCATCTGAGATCCATCTATTCCTGTAGAGATGATTGCACCACAAAACATCCTCGATTGCTTTTAGAGCAGATATCACACCGGTGATAGTTATGAGGTGGCACATGGCCATATCCACTCTGTTTGCAATGCATCTTGACCAGATTGGTCCTTAACAAGAGTACATCATGAATTTGATAGACGTTGTTAGTCTCTCCCTCTATCAAATTGACTGTAGTTTTCTCGCGTTGAGGCAGCGGGTTTGCGAGAACATTAGGATTTGTATCCTTGAAAGATAATACCCCGCTCCTAACAAGCTTTTGCACGTCGGATTTGAAATTGAGACAGTTCTCTATGTTATGCCCTGGTCCTCCTTGATGGCGAGGGCAAGTCTGATCCACCTTAAACCAAAAAGGCAGATTTTCCGGTACTGTAAGAGGGGACTTAGTCTGGACATGCCCCTTAGCCAGTAGTAACGGAAATAGTTCTGCGTATAATACGGGTATAGGATCAAATCCTGGTGGCCGCATTGTACGGTTGTTATTGTATGGAGGACGAGCCTGCTGAAGAGTCTGTTGAGTCCTTTGCTGATTAGGTTGGCTCTGCGCAACCTGAGGTTGATACATAGAAATGGGCACAGGATTGATAGCAGGAGTCACAGCCGCTACTGGCTGATAACGTCGCCTTTGCTTTCCGAGAGAGATATTCCCAATATCTTGCTCTTTTTTCTTAGGGAGAGCACTACTGTATCATTTTGTACTACTTGATGATCCAGTGTCTTTGACTAGACATCCTTCTCGGACGACTTCCTCAAGAGGAACTCCCATACCGACCATCTCGGTGAAGTCACTGGGTGCACTGGCAACCATTCTGTCGTAATAAAATGAGCTTAAGGTCTTTAAGAAGATCTTTGTCATCTCTTTTTCCTCAAGAGGTGGGCAAATTTGAGCGGCAATTTCACGCCATCTCTGGGAGTATTCCTTAAAGGTTTCTTTGTCCTTTTGTGACATTGATCTGAGTTGATCTCTGTCCGGTGCCATGTCCAGATTGTATTTATATTGTTGGACGAAGGCAGTGCCAAGATCTTTGAAAGTGCTAATCGTAGCACGGTTTAAACCCATGTACCATTTTAGTGCGGCACCGGTTAAACTATCCTGAAAGTAGTGAATCAGTAAATCCTGATTCTCTGTCTGAGCTGACATTCGCCGGGCGTACATCACCAAGTGACTCTGAGGGCAAGAGTTACCCTTGTACTTTTCAAAGTCGGGCACCTGGAATTTGTGCGGGACTTTCACATTAGGGACCAAGTAGAGGTCCGCGGCGTCCTTTCCAAATAAATCCTGACTGCGAAGGGCCTGCAGTTCTTTCTGCATTCCCAGGAACTATTCCTGGAACTCATTCATTCTTTCGAACATGTTGTCGTTTCCACCAGAAGGCATCTGTGGAATCTGTCTTTCCGGGACAGTGTGTACCACGGGCGGTGGTATAGTCATTATGGTCGAGACTCTCGGTGTCTCCCGAAGTTTGTAACCTTCAGGAGTTGTTGTCATGCCCCTGGCATCTTCGCTTTCCTGAAGTTTGTAACCTTCAAGCCCAGCGGTTCCTGCTGCGATTCCCTGATCCTCATTGATCGGCAGAATATATCCTTCCGGGATATAGTTAAGTGGCATGCACCAGGGACGATCTTTTGGCATTGTGTACCTAGGATCGGACTTCTCCACTATGGGCGTTGAGGTGATCTCCGAGATCACAGTCCATTGTAGCTAAGCTTCTGCCATGGCTTGCATGTCGTTATGAACCTTTCTCATATCCTCTCTCAGAGCGTCGATCTCTTCTCTCAACTCTCTGTTCTCTTCCTCGAGATCATCCATCTTTTTCTGACGATTGGCCCAAGTATTGTACGAATGAGACAGTTTGACTCTAGAACCAAGACACAAATGTGAGATTCATAGGTAAGAAGAATACGTGACGTGAGAATGATGAATGCAATGATTATATTAATTGTTTTTTTTGTTTAATCAAAATAAACTTTGACAATTAGATTGTAAATATCAAACAGTGGGAAACCCCGTTTTATTGAATTCAAAGGATTGTGAAAATAGAAATACAGTAGATTACAAGGTGCGGAAACAGAAACCTAAGCTAATGGGTCCCGAGCCCTCTCTGAGGAGAACTCGGGTGCTGATTCTGGTACTTCCTTTTCTTGGACCGGGGCTCTTGGGCCGTTGTCGGGTTGTCATTCTTTTGCCAAGTGAAAGGAACGAGTAAATTCGTTTGGTCATCCTGATTATCCACAGCATGTTGCTCTAAAATCTCAATCAGAGCATCCTTATCTTTTAGCAGTCGCTGTATTTTGGTACACTCTACATTGAGGGTGCGGTACTTGTTCTTCCAAGACCTCTTCTCCTGCTGAACTTTGCTCAGAGTAACCTGAAGTTTTTTCGTCTCAGACATGAAATAAAGGGCAGAGTCCCTTAATGGAAGAATTTCCTGACGAGGGTAAGGCATCCTCATCTTGAGAGCTCTAGTTTGTACCCAGTGGAGATAGGGCTCCATCGAGACACAGTCTGGTTTTCCTAGAGACTCTCGTCCTTTCCTATGAACGTGCTTCCAAGGGTGCACTATTTCCATCTTTAGTGCCCTGTCATTTTCTCCTTCTTTGAAGAAAAGACCCTCTAGATGAGCATTACGCGGGACATGCCTCATCGGGTATCCAAATTGACGACGAACCAATACTGGATGGTAGCTGATTCCTCCCTTAGTTCTTATGAGGGGTACGTTGGGGAAGTTTCCACAACGGTCAATGATCCTGATCCCGTCATAAATCCTATTGCACCAATCTATGTCAGAGTTGGTAAGAGACATGATTTTCTGCGACCAACGTAAGGCACTCTTATGATCCCAAAAAGCAGCAGACTTAGGCAAATGGGAGATAAACCATTTATATAGCAGGGCTACACAGCATGTGATCATCCCTCCGCTGTACAAATTCCCTAACTGTACAGAATGATACGCGTCCGCGAGCAAAGTCGGCACAGGGTTTCCAATGAGAAAAACCTTAATGGCGTTGATATCGACGAAGCTATTAATGTTGGGAAACAGAAATAACCCGTAAGTGAGTAAGACAAAGATGCTTTCAAAAGCAGTCATGTTCCCTATACTAGCAAAGTACAGAGCCTTCTTTGTCAGGAACTGGGCTGGCAAACCTGGGAGCCCACCCTTGGTGGTCATGTGAGTCTTGATTTCTGATTCATCCAAATGGATTGCTCTTGCAATGGTCTGATCCTTTAGAATTTCTTCCAGTCCATAAAATGGAGCTTGATCAGTAATGTGTAGATCGGTTAGGTGAGAATACTCCTCCAGCGTTGGTGCGAGCAGGTAATCCGGGAATGTGAAACAGTGATAGTCCAGATCGTAAAACTGAATGAGTGCCTCCATGATTCCTCCAATCACATGGACTCTTAACAGAGGTAACATGTAACGTCCCGAATTTAATTAATTATTTAATTAAATTATTAAAGGAATTCTTTATTGGAATTAATCGAAGTTTGGGAATTTTCGGTATTATTCGATTGAATGGGTTGATTTAAGTTATTAAAATAATAATAGAATATTGGAATAATAGTATTAGTGTTATTATTATGAAATTGATGGGATAAGTAAAAGAAAAGAGAATTATGGGCTCAGTGTGTGATGGTGGTAGAAAAAGGGATAGGAAGTTAAGCCCAATAGAAATTATAATAATAATATTATTATTATTATTATTATTTGGTTATGAGGAAGGAAAACAAATTAAGGGTTTTGGAACTTTTGGGAAGAGATCGTGAAACAAAGTTGCAGACAAAGAGGAAGATCGTGAGAAGTTGAGAACGAGAGAAACCGCTACCGGTGCCAAATCCCCAGAATCCGATCGAACCTAGCGCTGCCTTTAATCCAAGGTAAGGGTGGGTTCGACTATTATAACCGGGATATGATGAATGATATAAGGGTTGGGAATTATATGACTGTTTTCCATTGATTTTCTGATAATTTGATGTTGTCTATGTGGAAATTGATATTGATGTTGTTGAATGGTGATTCTGCTGTTGTAGTGTTGTTGTTTCTGTGTTAATACTGATGAGTCAATGTTGTTAAATTTTATAGTTGGATTGATTTTGTAAACATTGCAGTGAAATTGTTGTTTCAGGAAAAAAAAAATTGGTTGGGACTAAAATTGGTTTCTGTAGATGCACGGGTGGCGCAGGCCACCCACCACACACATAGGGGTGGCGAAGGCCACCCAAAGTAAAAGAGCGATCACAATGGCGTGGGCCACATGTTAGTGGTGCCAGCCACTACCCTTCATATATATATATATATATAAGTGGCGCAAGCCACTAGGAAGCTTGCATAGGGTGGCGCAAGCCACCCATAAAAGGTGGATATTTACTACGTTGCAGACTTTTTATTTTTAAATAATTCATGATGAGAGCCACCATAATTCATGATGAGAGCCACATATGCCAGGTAGAACCACTTTTATTTAATTCATGTTTAAAATACTATTTCATATAAATGAAAAATATATATATTTCATGATACCATTCCATCAACTTTTATAATCAAGTAACACAAAATCAATGTCATGTTTCTACTTAATAAAATGAGTTGAATTAATGTAATAGGACTGATAGTGTGATGTATCTGAACTGCACAGGATATAATGTTATCAGTATGCCAGCATAACAAATAAGTATGAATAACAGGTTTTTATTATAAACAGAGAGAATTTTTTACAGGGACTGAACTGATTAAAATCCATGACAGAAGCTTGAAATTTATTTTATGGTAGTAGTAACAGAAAACAGAATTTTTCCATAAGTCGTACTAATCGCAGAAGTGAAAATAGTATAGTTTTAGTCGGTTTAGCCAATTTAGGCGGAAAATTTAGTCGCCCGGAATTTAACGAAAATTATCGGGGTAAGTCGGGTAGTTTAGTAGATGATTTTTATTGGTTTGTTTTGTTGAAATTACGTTGGAAAAGTTGGTTTGCAGGTACAGCTGAGTTGTATCATTTCGTTCCGGCATACGGACAAGTTTTAAGTTGTAGGCTTGATAGCCAACGTTGTATAAGTTGTTATGTTGTTTTAAGTTGATTATGTTATGGATGTTGTTGAGTTGTCTATGTTGATGATTTGTGCATGTCATAAAGCATACATTGCATTTTATGTCGGAGCCGATGCTCACACCACGTTGGCCTGGATTGGCACAAGTTGAAAGTTAAAAGTTGAAGGCTTATGCCTTGATGCCTCGATAAACTGGCAATTTTAAGTTGGGAGTTTTACTCCGATGGTACCACATGCATAACATAGTCGAGTCGCATTAAAGTTGCATTGTCTCAAGTTGTTGTTGATTTTGTTGGTTGTTGATGAGATGTGGTGATATTTGTATGATTCCTATCTATGTATTATTTATCATACTTCGTTTATAAAATTTGATATCTCACCCCTTCTGTTTGAATGTTACCCCCATGTTGGTAACGTGCAGGTTAGCAGAGATGAAGGTCGTTTATCTTCACTAGTTGAGTCGATGATGTCGCTCTGATACGTAACACTCGGGGGATGGACGCTTGTTGTTTATTGTTGAATATGTTTTATGTTGCTGAATTTTTAAGTTGAATTTATTAAGAATTATGTTGTTTTGAAGTTGTTTTAGTCGAACAAAAGTATTAAGTGAACTGTAGTTGAATATTGTTATGTCGAAGTGGTTTTCAGTTGAATAAAAGATGTGATGTTATTACAAGTTGAGAAATTATAATTCCGCTATTTAGTTGATTAAAAGTTGAATTAAATTATTACAGGTTCATCCAGGTTCTAAGTGTTATGTATCTGTATAATATATATATATATATATATATATATATATATATATATATATATATATATATATATATATATATATATATATATATATGTTGCTTTTATGTGAAGTAAATGTGGCATCCCCTGTATGATGAAGTTTTGCACTCTAATTTTTATTAATATTCGATGGGTAGATTTGGGGTGTTACATAAGTGGTATCAAAGCAGGTCGGTCTGTCCGGCCAATGTTGTCTAATGTTGTTTATTCCTCTGTACGCGAAAAGTGTGTGAAACACTGTCGGTACTTGTTTGCTTTCTATTCGATTGTTTGCAGGAGTTGGTTTGAAGCTAAGTGGGGGAGAAGTTGTGCTTCTTGGATATGCTTCAGTTGTAAGATGTCGGTTCTGCATGCTACTGATGGCGACAGTGCAAGTGTTGTTGAAGCTTTGTTGTTTTCCGAATTCGAAGGTAACATGGATTTAAGATTTTGGTTGTTTAACGAGTTGGAATGTCTTGGAAATAGGATGATTGTTATAAGATGGAATTTAGAAAGTTGCTATATCCAGCGTTGTTGGTGAACTGTGAAGTTGTTGTTTAAGTAACCTTGCGTAAGATGTCGATGTTGGATCACTGATTAAGTGACGGATTGCTGTAGACCTTGCTGTGGGATTACTGGTAAGTGATTGAAAAAGGTTGTAGAAGTCGTTGGAGTTGTCGGAATCTTTTGAACCGCGAGTCGTAGTTGGAAATGCGAAGAGTTTGGAAGTAAGAGCAAGAGGTAGAACTCACGTTCACCAATTTCAGTTTTTTTTTATTTTCACATTCATGGAATAGCCATCAGTAAAAGAGACATAACTTTCCACTCGTAACTCCGATGAAAGCGATTTTGGACTTTTCGGAAAGCTTACGAAATTCCCTTCATTTTGGAATATAATTTTGTGTCGGGGAGGTCTGTATTCAAGGAGATAATCGTGTTTGAAGTTGGACAATTCTTGCTGGAAATAGTAAGATGAAGTCAAGTATGAAATGTTTAATAAAAAGAGGAGGAATATCGGAGGAGCACATGGAAGTACGGCGTATGATAGTTGAGAATGATTAAAGTATAGAAATCGTTGAGGAATGTTAAATAGTAAAGTGGATTGGGTGTTGTTGGCGAGATGTGTCGACATGAGTCGGAAATTTTGAAAGATATATCACTAACCAGATGATGAGAGGGTATTATTGAGATTGTGATTGGAATGATGATCAAGTGTGAAACTATACGGATCATCAAAGTTGTGAGATTAAAAAGAAAGACGAAGGATTGGGTAGGGTTGTTAAAAGTTTTGGACTTGGATAAATGTTTCGATTAAAGTGGGCCGATTTGGATTGTGCTTGATGTATCAGAAGGACATTCGATAATTAGGTTGTGCAACAAGTGTGTATAAGAATGTATGTGTTAGATTTTGTGCGTTCTTGGAAATAAGGAAATTAAGAAAAACGTTTGTGAGCCTTAGAGAAATGGTAGAGCAGTATGCTTAGATAACGTTGAGCACGAGGAGGAAGACGCTATTTTAGTTGGATAATGATGATTTATGCCACCATTATGGTTGCCGGCTGTCTATTGACAAATTGAGGAACTGATCACCCTTAATCTCTTGTTGATAGTCGACGGAATCATGTTGGATGGAGTAGACGTGTCTTGCCAACTAGAATAGTATGCACAGTGAATTGTTTGGGGGTTGAGCCAAGTGCTTATGAATTGTTTGAGTTGTCGATGCGGATTCCTATATAGGGAAATGAAGTGGACTTGAGGATGTTAGTATGAGGTTGCGAGTTGATCAGTGAGTAGTTTGGAAACTCACAGTTGTGTTCTGGATAACATGGGTTTTGGTTTGCGGTGGATCGAGAATTCGACTGACATGAGACTTGAAGAATTGTAGAGATAAGCCAAGTAGGGAGTAAATGGTAATGTAAGACTATGAGTTGACCAACGATGTCGAATCGAGAAGGGAAGTGGCTGGTATGTCTTAAAGTGTTTATATGGAAATATGAATGCTATTTTCCATACTTGTTTGGATATGTTAGAACTGGTGTTCGTTGTGGATATTCTGATGTTTTATAAAATCAGAAGAGGAGTGCGTAGGGTCTTTGAGAGTTGAGTTGTAAGTATTGAAAGAAGTGAAGCTATATGTTGAGTTAGCAAGGTGTGGATTATGATTTGTAAGATGAGGTTGCCTTGTTGTGTTAATTCAGATGAAGTTGTATGGAGAATTGTGCTAGTATAAGTAGGACTTGATGAATTAGTTTGTTTGATCGGCTGGGTAATATGTCATGTTAAGTGTAGGTTTTGAGGCTAAATATATGACTATTGGATGTTAAGGACTATTTGGAAGATGATTTCCTTGTTGAGATTAACTGGACACATGTATCCTTATGCTGTTGTAATGTTGTTATGCGTTGAGATGAGTTTTGACAAAATGTTAATAAGGACGGTGATTTAAGATGGATAATCAGAGTTGCGCAGCTGAAGCGTGATGTGGCGCAGTTGCTATGCGTGTAATACTCGTTGGAAGTGAAGGGCTAAATATCAGAAGCCTATGGGAATAATATTTCATTATATGACAAAGTTGATTATGTTGGCGATGTTGATGTCACTACAAGAGTAGTGCGACGATATGAACACAGTTGTGGATCATTGTTGATAGTTGACATACATATATGTATGAGAATGAGATTAGGTAAGTGTTTTGGTGTTGAGGATGTTGTTAAGATGATGACGTGACATTGTACATCCAAGTATAAGTGGTTGTGGTTGTTACTACCTTAAGAGTCGACATGTCAAGATATGGAAGGAATTGTTGATAAGTTAGTACGACGATGTCACGGAGATGTTGAATGACTAGCATGTGTGTATTGGATTTAAATCGTGATGAGACATTGCTATGTTGAAATGTAGTGTTCGAAGTGTTCCCAAAACGCGACTGAGGATCAGAGAGTTGGAAGCGAGGTTGAGGATAGTTGTGTCGGATGGATTTTCGAGGACGAAAATATCCTGAGTGGGGGAGAGTTGTAACGCCCCGAATTTAATTAATTATTTAATTAAATTATTAAAGGAATTCTTTATTGGAATTAATCGAAGTTTGGGAATTTTCGGTATTATTCGATTGAATGGATTGATTTAAGTTATTAAAATAATAATAGAATATTGGAATAATAGTATTAGTGTTATTATTATGAAATTGATGGGATAAGTAAAAGAAAAGAGAATTATCGGCTCAGTGTGCGATGGTGGTAGAAAAAGGGAGGTGTAGGAAGTTAAGCCCAATAGAAATTATAATAATAATAATAATATTATTATTATTATTATTATTATTATTTGGTTATGAGGAAGGAAAACAAATTAAGGGTTTTGGAACTTTTGGGAAGAGATCGTGAAACAAAGTTGCAGACAAAGAGGAAGATCGTGAGAAGTTGAGAACGAGAGAAACCGCTACCGGTGCCAAATCCCCAGAATCCGATCGAACCTAGCGCTGCCTTTAATCCAAGGTAAGGGTGGGTTCGACTATTATAATCGGGTTATGATGAATGATATAAGGGTTGGGAATTATATGACTGTTTTCCATTGATTTTCTGATAATTTGATGTTGTCTATGTGGAAATTGATATTGATGTTGTTGAATGGTGATTCTGCTGTTGTAGTGTTGTTGTTTCTGTGTTAATACTGATGAGTCGATGTTGTTAAATTTTATAGTTGGATTGATTTTGTAAACATTGCAGTGAAATTGTTGTTTCTGGAAAAAAAAATTGGTTGGGACTAAAATTGGTTTCTGCAGATGCACGGGTGTCGCAGGCCACCCACCACACACATACAGGTGGCGCAGGCCACCCAAAGTAAAAGAGAGATCACAATGGCGTGGGCCACATGTTGGTGGTGCCAGCCACTACCCTTCATATATATATATATATATATAAGTGGCGCAAGCCACTAGGAAGCTTGCATAGGGTGGCGCAAGCCACCCATAAAAGGTGGATATTTACTACGTTGCAGACTTGATATTTTTAAATAATTCATGATGAGAGCCACCATAATTCATGATGAGAGCCACCATAATTCATGATGAGAGCCACATATGCCAGGTAGAACCACTTTTATTTAATTCATGTTTAAAATACTATTTCATATAAATGAAAAATATATATATTTCATGATACCATTCCATCAATTTTTATAATCAAGTAACACAAAATCAATGTCATGTTTCTACTTAATAAAATGAGTTGAATTAATGTAATAGGCCTGATAGTGTGATGTATCTGAACTGCACAGGATATAATGTTATCAGTATGCCAGCATAACAGATAAGTATGAATAACAGGTTTTTATTATAAACAGAGAGAATTTTTGACAGGGACTGAACTGATTAAAATCCATGACAGAAGCTTGAAATTTATTTTATGGTAGTAGTAACAGAAAACATAATTTTTCCATAAGCCGTACTAATCGCAGAAGTGAAAATAGTACAGTTTTAGTCAGTTTAGCCAATTTTGGCGGAAAATTTAGTCGCCCGGAATTTAACGAAAATTATCGGGGTAAGTCGGGTAGTTTAGTAGATGATTTTTATTGGTTTGTTTTGTTGAAATTATGTCGGAAATTTTGGTTTGCAGGTACAGCTGAGTTGTATCGTTTCGTTCCGGCATACGGACAAGTTTTAAGTTGTAGGCTTGATAGCCAACGTTGTATAAGTTGTTATGTTGTTTTAAGTTGATTATGTTGTGGATGTTGTTGAGTTGTCTATGTTGATGATTTGTGCATGTCATAAAGCATACAATGCATTTTATGTCGGAGTCGATGCTCACACCACGTTGGCCTGGATTGGCACAAGTTGAAAGTTAAAAGTTGAAGGCTTATGCCTTGATGCCTCGATAAACTGGAAATTTTAAGTTGGGAGTTTTACTCCGATGGTACCACATGCATAACATAGTCGAGTCGCATTAAAGTTGCATTGTCTCAAGTTGTTGTTGATTTTGTTGGTTGTTGATGAGATGTGGTGATATTTGTATGATTCCTATCTATGTATTGTTTATCATACTTCGTTTATAAAATTCGATATCTCACCCCTTCTGTTTGAATGTTACCCCCGTGTTGGTAACGTGCAGGTTAGCAGAGATGAAGGTCGTTTATCTTCACTAGTTGAGTCGGTGATGTCGCTCTGATACGTAACACTCGGGGGATGGGCGCTTGTTGTTTATTGTTGAATATGTTTTATGTTGCTAAATTTTTAAGTTGAATTTATTAAGAATTATGTTGTTTTGAAGTTGTTTTAGTCGAACAAAAGTATTAAGTGAACTGTAGTTGAATATTGTTATGTCGAAGTGGTTTTCAGTTGAATAAAAGATGTGATGTTATTACAAGTTGAGAAATTATAATTCCGCTGTTTAGATGATTAAAAGTTGAATTAAATTATTACAGGTTCATCCAGGTTCTAAGTGTTATGTATTTGTATAATATATATATATATATATATATACATATATGTTGCTTTTATGTGAAGTAAATGTGGCATCCCATGTATGATGAAGTTTTGCATTCTAATTTTTATTAATATTCGATGGGTAGATTTGGGGTGTTACATAGCAGACCTCCGTACTTGGCTCTGAAAGCTTCAGGGTTAGTGATCATCCTCGCTAATCCTCTCAAATCTTCTAGTTTTGGAACCCTGAAGGTATACTTATGAGTTCACCTTCTACCGAAATCCATGAGCGCAATCTTTTTCTCTGACATTTGCAATCATTGTCTCTGTTTAATTTAAAAAAGAGAGACTAGAAGTGAAAAATTTTCTTTGATGTAATGTTTTTTAGATGAATGCATGAATGCAGCACACAAAAACATAGAAAAAACATGGAGTCAAAGGGTCGGTGTCATGAAGTCAAGGCTCTACCCCCCCCCCCCCCAAAAAAGGTTTATACTAGTGATTTTTGTACCTGTCTCTCAAAATCATCAGTTCTTGTCGAGAAAACACCAGCAGGCCGGGAACCGTGTTAGGTGATGTTTTTTGAAGAACCATCAGAAGAGGGTAGTATCGCGTGACAACCATTTCCAATAGTTTCCACACTACTAAAAGAGGTTTTTCCTAGGTGTATACTCAATCTTTCCACATGCGGCATCACACGCATTCCCATTAGCAGAAAAATAAACATAGATATCAATTAGGAAAAGCAGTATATATATTTGTCCTAAAGTCCTAGACTTTAAAGAGCTATGAATCCTATGTTCCTGACAAAAATGGCTCCCAGACGGAGTCGCCATTCTGTGGTACTTTCCCAACTTTAAAGGTTTTGACCTAAGATCCTAGTGAAGTCAAAAAGGTCCTATCCTAGTGAAATTCCCAAAGAAAGAAAGAAAAGAAAAGAGCCCCACGGTGGGCGCCACTTTTCTGTGGTACTTTTTAAGGTTTCTACCTAAGAGATGGGAAGAGAACAAGGTCCCGTTGTCCCCAGTGAAGTCGCCATTTTTTCTGTTGCGCGAATTTTTGGACGTGGTTGCGAAGCACTATCGCTTTTGGGGTACTACAGTTCGATTCATTTTTTATCCTATTGAAGCTGATGAAGGAAGGGAAATAGATGTCTCCAATTAACCCTGCTTGCATACTGAGTTTAAACAGATGATTGTTGGTTTACAGATGCTATTGAGATTGTGGGTCTCTCAAGATATTTTGTTAAAATAGTGCCTGGGCGATTGGTGGGAGTTTAAGACTGATGTTTTTCGATTGATATGTGAAGGTATGGGATTTGGGACTTTGGATTAGTGTGCTCGCTAAGATTTTTCTTTCAATCTTATGCCTACATATTCCCGTTTACCGAAATAGGGAAATCAGAGAGATCGTAGTTCCTCCTATTCTATGGGAGGAAATGGTGTTTTGGTGTCTTGTTCAAAGCCTAAGACGTGAATCTAAAAAGTTGTTGTCTTTAGAGAGAATTTGTCATCTCTAAAGGGGGTCTGTTTGTCACAACTGTTGGGTGACTGACTATAAAGGAGGATTACTTTAACCGGGATATGTGAATCCTAGCAATGCCATAATTTCCTTTATAGGGGGTTTTAACCTGAAGGAGAAGACTTTAACTCAGTGTAGAGCAATTCTATCTTTCCTTAGGAATTTCTCATGCTAAAAGAGGGACAGTGGCGTGGATGTAAATAATCCAGAGGTTTGCCGCTTACAGCGATTAGATGAAAGGAGTTGTTGATGTTTGTATCCTGTGAACGAGGCACGGTTTTGATGCTAAAAGGTTGATTGACTCAACCGGGGTTTTTCTTATACAAAGCCTAAGAGGAGGCTATTGGCCCAACAAGAGGGTGTTTTTATGTGTCTCGTACGAAGCCCGAGAGAGAGGCTAAAAGGGTTTGACTCAACAAGAGAGTGGTTTTGTATCTCGTACGAAGCCCGAGATGGAGGATAAAAGAGAGATTGACTCAACAAGAGAGTCTTTTTGTATCCCGTACAAAGCCCGAGATAGAGGCTAAAGGTTGACTCAACAAGAGAGTGCTTTATACTCAACAAGAGAGTGATTTGTATCTCGTACGAAGCCCGAGATGGAGGCTAAAAGGATTGCTGTTTCAGTTGAGTGACAGGTCCAGTAGGTGGGTTAAAAGTGAAAATCAGTTCTTATAAAGAGACTGATTAAAGGTAAGGCTATGCTTTGGGATTGATCAGAGGATCAGGGTTATTACCTGTTCTTTAAGGAAATGGGGAATCCAGAGGGTATTGGAGACTGTCCGAGTTTACTGGTGTTTTTCCCTACTTGAGAATGCCTTCGAGACTCAAGGAGATTAGACTGTCCAAGTCTAGAGTTTTATCTTTTGTACTATGCTTAAAGAAACAGTAGTAGTACGTTCACGGTAGAAAGATCTAGACTCTTTGAAAGACTGTTCTATTAAGATGACTAATTTCTGTTCCTATACCTCTAGGAGGTCGTCGGGACAATTTGTACGAAGCCCAAGAGGAGGCTGGAAACTTTTAAGAAGCCGAGGGACAATTTGTACGAAGCCCAAGAGGAGGCTCTCTTCCCGAAGGAAGAATCCTTATACGAAGCCTAAGAGGAGGCTGTGAATACTTCTAAGAAGCCTTAGGGTCCTTGTACAATGCCCAAGAGGAGGCGGGGATGCTTTTAGGAAGCCTGTGGGTCCCCAAACCCCGATAAATTCAAGACAGGCTATTCACAGAGAATAGATCAAGCCAGGAAAGTCTGAGAATTTGGAAGAAACTCAAGAGATGCCATTCACGGAGAAAAGATCATCTCTGGGGAGTAGAGTTTCTTTGACAATGTCTAAGGGTGACAGTCTGTGAAAGGGTTCACCGAGAATGCTGCCTTTCACATCTCCATATTGTTTAACCCCAAGAGGAGGGAAGACTGTGTCTGGTAATCCTATGAGGGATCTGGTTTTGTCTATTTACGAGTGACCAACAGGGCTTAGTGCTAGACGTGGTTGCTGGGGAAACTCTAAATATCTATACTAGTATTACACAGTTGATATGAGTTTATGAAAGAAGACTTACAGTGAAACAGCCCCACAATACAGTTATATGTATATGAAAGCGGGTAAAGAAAGCATATAAACACTTACTCGGTTGTAGAGCTTCCATGCTGTTTGGTTAGTTGTTCAAAAAAGAAAGATTGAAAACAACAGTATATTCAAAATTAAAGGAGAAAGTATTTTGAAAAGGTGTTGGGGCTTACAGCTCAAGGAGAGGCCCAAGGTTTATCAGTGATCGCACTGTCGTTTTGTACAGCGGGACTTATACAAGTGACTGAGGCCCAAGAAATTTTCTGTACAAGGGAATAGGTCTTACACTCTCTCAAGCGGCCCAAAAGATTTATTTTTGTACAAGTGTCATTTGTTTGAAAATGGCGATCGCGCCGAGATTTTTGAAAACGCGGTGGGTCTTATACAATGTATTGAGGCCCAAAATGGTTTGGTTTTCAAAGGGGTTGGGTCTTACACTCTAATAGAGGCCCAAAAGATTTTGAATGGGTCTTATATCTCGAGGAGAGGCCCAAGGTTTGTTTTTCAACGGACGATGATCGCGTTGAACTTTTTGAAATACAACGAGACTTATACAATAAGTGAGGCGCAAAATAGGTTTGTATTTACAAAGGATTAGGTCTTACACTCTATTAGAGGCCCAAAAGTGTTTGAAATTGTTTGATGAGGGTTGAATTAATCAAAACCCTAATTTGTTTCCAAAATATATTTTAATTGAATAAAAAATTCAATTAAAATGATCAAAATTGTTTAACATGTGGAAAACAAATTGTGATCTTAGATTAATGTTTCAAAAATCATGTTTTGACCTACAAAATGATTAGAAATCATAAAAATTTGCAAAATCAAGAAGGAAAAAATATTTTAAATGTCAAAAACAATTAAAATATTAATTCTTGGCAAAAATATCAATTATATGAAATAAATAATATTTTTGGTATTTTTTGGTAAAGTAAAATATTTTAACATTTTTGTGAATTATTAAAAAAAGAATCAACTCAAAATCATTAAAACTCAGAGAGAAATTAATTTTTGAATTAATTAAATAAAATCACAAAATTCAAATATTCAAATATTTGAAAAAGGGCGCCAAGAACATGGCAAGAACACGTGCCCTTCCTCTGTTTCTGCAGATTTGGGTTTTCTATCCAATCTCACTGAATACTTGATTATATCATGCAATCTACATATCAATCTACTCGTTTCAACCTCACGATCATGTCTATGGTCTTTGATTTCATTTATTTTAAGCATGGAATAAGAAATCAAAGAGAAACCTCAAGAACCCTAAATTCTGCATGAAGGTTCAGAAATTCCATACACGATTCAAACAATGCAATTGATTGAGGGAAAACACTCCATGCATGATTATGAACATATGGCTAAATTATTGTGCAGCAAAAATTGCATGGATCATAGAGTTAGAAGAGCTCATGCTTACCACTTGCAGCTGGTGATCGTGTTTTGTGTTAGAGGTGTTACAGCTTGGTTCCAAGGTTATGGACAGCTTCCCTAGGTACTATAGAGTGTGTCTAGATGCTTGTAATGGATTGAAATGATCTGGAACTTGAGATGGTACCCCAACTGCAAATCTGTCAAAGACTTGAGCAATTGGCTGGTGACTTTGTGATTTTGGTGTTCCAGATGTTATGTGTGTTTGGATCACTTCTATATGATGTTTACGAGGTGTGTGTGTGATTGGTTTGATTGGAATAGATCTCAAACTCAAAACCCGATAGTGACTTGCTTTGGAAGGCAAATTTGGAAGTGAGAAGGAGATTTTGAGGAAAGCATCTGTTTGATGGCTTTGGTGTACTCAAACTGAGCATAAATGAGCTCTATTTATAGTAGAGCAAGTTTGTTTTGCAAGCAATAGTGAATGGCAACTGCAGCAGAGGTTTGGCCAATGGTTGCCCTTTGGAATCCAAGTCTCCTCTAGCCATTAACTAGAGGTTAGGGCACAGGGTTGTGGTTTCCTTGGTCTTGGATAAGTCTTGACTGAATTGGGTTGCAAATGGCTTAGTCCATGCCACCTTGGTGTATGCATTGAATGCTCCAATCCATAATTGGAGTCTTGTCCCTCTTTTAGGCAATTCTAGGTTTGGAATGCTACTTCTTGTTCCAAGGACTTTGGAGGCTTGGCTCAGTGTTTGTCCCCTTTAGATTTGATCCTCAGATGTGTCCAAAGTGATGACAAGGCTTGGAATTATCTGATTTTTCCAAATCGAGCAAAAATGCAAAATTCTGCCTAGCCTTGGCAGTTTTCAGCAAGGCATATTACCATTATCATATCTCTTGCCCCAAGTGGAATTTGGTGATGTTCTTGGCCATTTTGGAAAGCCCTCATATGATACAACAACTGTTTGATCATATTTGGCTTTGATACCTTTTGGATCCAAGTGAAAAATCCCCCTACATTTGGAAAAAAGTGAAGGCAGATTCTGACTTAGTGAAAATTTCACTAAGTGTTGGAAAAAAGTGACATTTTCACTTTTTGTGATTTTGATCATTCCATAACTCAAAATCCATGAGGAATTTGGAGGGAGGTCAGTTTTAAGCTTTTGTAGAGGGTAATGAGATCTACAAAACAAGCTTTGGATGGGAAAAATGGCTTTGTGGTTTAGGAGTTATGATCCTCCAAAGTTGGTACCCTTGCCACTTTGTTCATAACTTAGAAAATTTTCTAAGTTTTTACGGTTACCCCTTTTACAAGTTATCCCATTTTTCTTGATTTTTCTTGATGAATGATGATTCAAATCATACATTAACATCATTTTAGGGTTAAAAAACCATCTTTGTGAAAAATCTCAAAAATTCAAAGTTGACTTTTGTGCACAATTGACTTTTTATCAGATGAATTCCAAATTGTGCGATCCTTTAGGAAATCATGTGCTTGACCTAAATCAAACTTGATGGACATGTTCCATGGGTGTTATAGGGTATATTGAACCATGTCTTAGGGTTTGGGAGCATGTCCTGGTCAAAAGTCAAAGATACAGTTGACTTTTCTCGCGAAACCCTAACTGTGGTACTGATGAAATTGAGATTTGCTGCTCAAACTTCCTGGATCAATCCATTGTCACAAATGGATCAATGTGGCATGTTGGAGACCCTTAAATCCTCTCTTGAGGTCTTGGCTCATGATCTGTCCCAAAAGTCAACTTAGGGGTGAATTAGGTCAAGAAACCCTAATTCCTGATTTTTTATGTATGCATCCCCTGAGGTCAAATTGACTTGGTGCTTAGGCCCATGAGGTTCCATGGAGTATTTTAGGATATGCTTTGAAGCATTGGCTCATGCCCAAAGGAAAATTTTCATCTGGAGGCCCTGGTCGACCAAACCCTAATTTGGTGACACCGGCAATCTTGAGGCTTGATTCACCTGGAAGGGAGCAACCTTGTGCTTAATCCTTGAAGTGGGAGTCCTCTTGATCCCTTGTGGATATTTGAGAGGCTAGACAAGTTGAAAATCATTTTATTTCTTGATTGATCCTTTGTCTAAGAACTCTGAGAGGGCTTGAAACCCTAATTTTGATTGTAGTAGATGCTCACCCATTTTTGGGGAGACTGATGAGGTAAGATCGTTTATCCATATTGTGATGATGATTTTCACAATGATGGGAAATCTTAGTGGTCAAATTTTGGGGTATGACAATATGCAGATGTCCGGATTGTTCAGACTTGATTATTCATACAGTGTTGGTTTCTTGTTGTTGTGTTGCATATCATTTCACCATGTAAATTAATTTTTGCATGTGTATTTCCAGTCTTTCGAGGACTTATTTTTTGTTGACATTATCATAGAGATGAGTACTGGTTGTCGAGGCATTTTCAGCTACAAGTTTGTGGAGCCTAAGTTGGGTATTCTGAGAGGTCTAGCATCCCGTGTGGTTGAAGATAACAGAGGGATTTTCAGGGATACTTATGGTAATCTGTTGACCATCCTCAACACTGAAGTGAACATCACTGCCATTCATACTCTAGTTCAGTTCTATGATCCGCCATATAGGTGCTTCACATTTCAGGATTATCAGTTAGCACCTACACTCGAGGAGTATGCTTATATTCTGGGGGTTGAGATCAAGAGGCGGGTTCCTTATGTTTACACTAGTGGTTGTCCGAAGTTTCCCCTTATTGCTGATGTGTTTTGCATTAGTAAGAAGGATGTGGAGGATAATCTCAAGACCAAAGGGAAAGGTATTCGAGGGTTCGCTTCGAAGTTCTTGGTTGACAAGGCCACTTCTTTTTCTAAGGATGGACACTGGAAGGCTTTCAACGCCATTCTTACTTTGCTGATATATGGGATTGTCTTGTTTCCGAACATGGAGGATTTCGTAGATTAGGTTGCCATCAGTATCTTCTTGTCCAAGAACCCTGTTCTAAGACTTCTTGTTGATACCTACCATTCTATTCATTCCATGAATATAAAGAAAAAGGGGACCATTGTCTGCTGTGCTCCTTTGTTGTACCGATGGTTCATGTCTCACCTTCCACCGAAGGGTCCCTTTGTTGAGAATAAGGGTAATCTCAAGTGGTCTCAACGAATCATGTCTCTTACTGCTGATGATATTTCTTGGTATTCTCGAGTATTCGACAACATTCCAATCATTCTTCATTGTGGGAAATTCTCCAATGTGCCTCTCTTGGGTACAAAGGGTGGAATTAACAATAATCTGAGAATGGCCTTCTGACAGTTGGGATACCCTATGGTTGCCAATCCTGATCCTGAGGTAGTGGAGGAGTTCATCTTTCATGAAGGGGTTGATGACATGGGTTTGCTAAAGAGGTTTAGTGTCGCATGGTCTCAGATTCACTTTGAAGGAAGGGCCGATTTAGGTAAGAAGAATTGCGTAGCCAAGGAGGCTTACACACTTTGGGTGAAAGAACGTGTCAAAGAGGTCTTATTGCCATTTGCTTCCTAGCCTTCCATGAATGCCAAGTCTCCTGAACTTTCCAGTGTTCCTCCATTTGAGGGCGATCAACTCAAGCTGATTATTGAGAAGTTGAAGAAGGAGAATGATGATCTTCGTCTCAACCTTGATAAAGTCACTTCCGAGAAGGATAACCTACAGATTGAGCTCCATCAGAAGCGCGAGCGCATGCTCAAAGAGGTGGAGGTTGAACAAAACAAGCGTAGGAAGGTGGGTGATGCTTTGAAGAGCACCTACGAGGGACTTGCTTCAAAGAAGAGATAACTAGCTGATGCCCATTATCAAGCCTACAAGGATGAGTTGAGCTACAACAAGCAACTTGAAGAGCTTTGAGGGAAGTTATTCGAGTTCAAGAAAAAGTGGCAAAGTGAGCAAGACCGTGCTAATCAGTTAGCAAAGGACTTTTCTCAATGTCAAACCTAGCTAGACAAATTCTTCGGTGAGATTCAGAAGCTACAGGATCAGGCACACCAGAGCCAAGAGCAGATTAGTCAGCTCAACACAGAGAGCACTCATTGGGAGCATTAAAGCCGTCATCTGCACAACCTCTGGGATCAGAAAGAGGCCTTTCTTCAGGATATGCTTCAGGGACCGACCCATTCTTTACTGCGTAACCTTATGAAGGATGCGAAGTATTGGAGTGAGAGGCATGGCCGGCTAGCCAGATTTGCTAAGCATGCATTAGAGGATCTACCTGGGTTGTTGAGGGATGCATATGCTGATGTGTTGCCACACCAGCTTCCTTGGGCTGTTTTCCATTTCTTGTCTGTTTGCAGGGTGGAATTTGATAGGATCCATGCGAATTTTGTTGTAGCCCAAAAGGCAGATATTTGACTTGTATTCGACTTGTACTTCTTTCCTTTATTGTTGAATGAATGAATGAAGTTGCTTGCCAATTTTATCTGTCGCACCTTTACATATATGTTTTATGATTATTGTCAACAAAGATAAGTTTAAGAATTCCTGGAATTTAAAACTTTATTTTTGCATGCATATCATACATTCATTTGCACACATATGCACGTCTCTTCATCCGAAACCGTTGCTCATCCTTGTCCGCCTTCTTTGTAGCAAGACAACGACTCGACATCGATATTTTACTCGCTCAAACAAATCCAGAATCATAGCTGACTTCGAAGCTGAGAACGCCGCTTACAAGGAAACTCTAGCTCAATTCCAAGGTCGGATGGATCAGTTCCAGACGAACATGGATGTCATTATGGAACTCCTTCATGCCCAAAGGGACGCCGCTGCTGCTACCACTGTTGTTGCAACCCCTACTGATGTGACTGTTGTCACTCCTGTTGTGAATGTTCCTCCTGTTGTTACGGCTACTCCTGTTGTTGTTGTTCCTTCTCTTGCTATTGTTGATGTACCAGTTGAGCCTGTGAATCAACCTGTTGTTTATCCGAAAAATCCTCAATCTGGTTTGAACCAGATGCCCGCTGGTTTTCCTTGGGGCATGCCTCCGAATTACACTCCTCAGATTGCAAATAATGGTAGTGCCTTCATACCATATCAGCCTTTTGTTGCGCCCATGCCTAATGGGAATGTTGCTGCATATCCATGGGTCATGCCTACTCCAGTCCCGCCTCCAGTGGTGAATGATGATCCTGAGAATCTTCAGGTTCAAACTCATCAAACTGCCGGGTTGGCTAACATTGAAACTCCTGATGAAGAAGAGCATGTGTATAGAGGTCCTCCTATTCATGTTCTGCTTTCATCTCAAGCTTCTCAAACTACTGTTCAGAATGATCATCCTGGGATGTTCTATCCTGGGGCATCTTCCTCAGCTGCAGGGATACCTCCTCCGATTTATCCGTTTGGTGTTCCGATGGGTCAAAATGCTGGTCAAATGGTTAATCCGGGTTTGGTATATCCTTCTTAGTTTACTACTCCGCAAGTGAATGCTCCCGCCACATCTCAGCTGCCAAATCCTCAGATTCTTGTCAGACCCACTAATCAGAGTAGACCTGCTAACTACAAGTTGTTCGAAGATCGCATCCGGGCTATTGAAGGGTTTTCTGCTTTTGGCATGGAGGCCAAGGACTTGTGTTTGGTTCCGAATGTTGTGTTGCCACAAAAATTCAAGATACCTGAGCTGCCAAAGTATAAAGGTTTGAGTTGCCCGCGTAGTCACATCACTATGTACTGCAGGAAGATGGCATCTTATATTGATAATGATGCATTGCTTGTTCATTGTTTTCAAGATAGTTTGTCTGGTGCTTCATTGGATTAGTACATGGGCCTGGAGCGCAGCAAAATCCGTACTTGGAGGGATCTATCTGAAGCATTCGTGAAACAATACAAATACAACCTTGATCTGGCGCCAACTAGATTGTAGTTGCAGAATCAGTCCCAGCGCTCCGCTGAAACATTCAAGGAGTATGCACAAAGATGGCGTGACATGGCATCTCGTGTGCGACCTGCTCTCTCTGACAACGAGTTGGTTGACATCTTTATGGGTACATTACAAGGATCCTACTACGAGAAAATGGTGGGTAGTTCTTCATCCAACTTCGCTGATGTGGTAACGATCGGTGAACGGATTGAAAATGGTTTGAAGACTGGAAAGATTCCTAGAGCTGCTTCCCAGCAGCTGGCCAGAAAATCCCATAACAGTCAGTCAAAGAAGAAAGAAGGTGAAGCCAATGCTGTGACAGCTCAAGTTTCTCCTCAGTATCAAGCTCCCACGGCTCCTAAGCCATATTATCTGTATCTGTACATTGCTGCTTCACAGTATCAACAACCTCCATATCAGTATCATCCGCAACGACCAATTCAGAATGCTCAGAATCAGCAACATAATCAACAGAACAACAAAAATTAGTAGAATCAGAACCGTCAGAACAACAACAATCAAGGAAACCGTAAGCGTCCGAATTTTGACAGAATTCCGGTGTCATACACTGAATTGTTTCCTTACTTGGTTCACCAAGGGGCAATTGTTCCCAAACAGATCGCACCTACAATTCCTCCATTTGACCGGAAGCATGATCCAAATGCGTCCTGTGCTTATCATGCTGGATACATTGGACATGCAACAGAGGATTGCTTTGTTTTCAAAACCAAGGTTCAGGAACTCATTGATAAGAAGATTCTGACTTTCGTTGAGGAAGGACTTAACATTCAGAATAATCTGTTGCCGGATCATGGTGGACCTGCAGTTAACATGATCGAGGATAATTCAGGGGCTGAATTGATCATGGATGTCGACGAGGTAAAGACCCCGATGGCTGTGGTTTTCAAGAAGTTGAATGAATATAGGTTGTTAAAAGGATTGCATGGTAAGTGTCAGATTTGTGACGATAATCCCAACCAGTGTCGAAGGATGAAGGGTTGTGTCCAGATTTTGATGAACCGAGGCAAAGTGCAGTTTGCCAAGTCAAAACCTGTTGAGGAAGTTGCTGCTATCAAGCCGTTCACCATCGTCTATAGGAAGGTTCCAGTTGAATCCCCTAAACAGAAGAAAATGCAACCCATTATCGTTTGCCCGCCAAAACCGTTTCCGTATCAGAATTCTAAGGAAGTACCTTGGAAGTATGGGTCTACTGTGTTTTCTAGGGGTCAAGAGATAAGGTTTGCTGAGTCTGAGATCGTAAATGTTACAGCCGCTGGAGGTATGACTCGTAGTGGACGAGTGTTTGCTCTGAAGGTCACTACAAAGCCTGTTCAAGTTCCAACCGTTGTTCCTCCCAAGGAAACGCCTGCATCTGCAACCCCTGGGGCATCTACTGCCATTCTAGTGACGGCTATTCCGTTTGAAGATAGTTCAAAGAGCAAAGAGACACTTGATGATTAAGAGTTCCTTAAGTTGATCAAGAAGAGTGACTTTAAGATTGTGGATCAGCTGGGGCAAACACCCTCGAGGATCTCAATTTTGTCCCTACTCATGATTTCGCCTGCGCACCGATCAACTTTGTTGAAAGTCTTGAACAGTGCCCATGTCATGCAAGATATATCCGTCGTCGAGTTTGATGATGTAGTGGCCAACATAACAGCAAGTCGATATTTAGGTTTTAATGAATCAGAATTGCCTCCTAAAGGAAATGCCCACAACAAAACGCTACACATATCTGTAACATGCACAGACATCCTGTTATCTCGTGTTCTAGTAGATACCGGTTCTTCCCTCAATGTGATGCCTAAAGGCACATTAAGTCAATTACTGGTGGAAGGAATCGAGATGAGACCAAGCGCCTTAGTTGTCAGAGTCTTTGATGGTTCTCGAAGGCAAGTCATTGGAGAAGTGGACTTACCCATCAAAATTGGGCCGCATTTGTTTACCATTACCTTCCAAGTGATGGATATCAATCCGACGTTCAGTTGCCTATTGGGTCGTCTGTGGATTCACACTTCAGAGGCAGTTACCTCCACTTTACATTAGAAGTTGAAATTCATGTTCTAAGATCAGCTGGTCATCGTATATGGTGAAGAGGATCTGATTGTAAGCGAGTTATCATCTTTCCGATACGTCGAGACCGAGGAAGGCATAGCTGAGGTGCCATTGCAGTGTCTCGGGTTCGAAGATGTCAGCTCTGCTTCAACTAGTCAAAGTAGATCATCACGATTGACCTTAGCTTCTGCTAAGAGTCTAAAGAGACCATCGAGAGAGGTGCCTTGCCAGGCTGGGGGCACGTGATTGATGTGGTTGAAAAGCATAATTGTTTTGGATTGGGTTACCATCTTGATCGACAATCTAACTCACTGGGGTCGAAGCAGTGCAATTTGATCAAGGTCAATAGCGCGGGTTTCTAGCAGGGTGACATCGTGGCAGCTACTGATGACGCTGGTCCCAGTAATCAGACTTCAAGCTTTGTGCGCAAGTGTCCGCCGAGATTCAAGCTCAACAACTGGACATCTACCATGATTCCTGTGGTTTTCCCATATAACATGTAATGCGTTTTGCTTTCTCGTTCCCTCGTCCTCACCCGAGACGAGTGGATAGCTTGTAAAGGGCCTCACACTTTTGCAATATTATGTGATCAATAAATAAAAGTTTTTTGCATTCAAAATTATGCTCTATTTTCTTTCTTTATTTTATTTTTCACAAACAAATGGCAAAAGTTTCTTTTATTTTTAACTTTTCAAAATAGCTCATTCTGAACATATTCATAAACATGCAGAACTAATAAAAGCATTGATAACAATGTGGCAAACATCCATTGTAATTATGGGATTCCAATTAACCAAGCTGAAGAAGATGGTGAGGAAGATTGTGAATTACCAACTGAACTAGCAAGGCTCCTTGAGCACGAGCATAGAGAGATTCAGCCACACAAAGAGCCAGTGGAAGTTGTCAATCTTGGTACTGATGAGGTCAGAAGAGAAGTCAAGGTTGACGCGTCCCTCGCAGAGCATGTACACTCCGAGTTGGTCAAGTTATCGAAAGAGTATGTTGATATCTTTGCCTGGTCCTATCAAGATATGCCTGGGTTGGATACCATCATCGTTGAGCATCACTTGCCACTCAAGCCCGGATGTCTTCCTGTCAAGCAGAAGCTCAGAAGGACTAGACCCGACATGGCACTCAAAATCAGAGAAGAGGTAAAGAAACAGCTTGATGTTGGGTTCCTAGCCACTTTCGAATATCCTGAATGGATTGCCAACATTGTACCAGTTCCCAAGAAAGATGGGAAAGTCAGAATGTGTGTGGCTTATCGAGATCTCAACAAGGCAAGCCCGAAGGATGATTTTCCTTTGCCTCATATTGATGTCTTGGTAGACAACACAACGCAGTTTTCTGTCTTTTCCTTTATGGATGGGTTTTCAGGATATAATCAGATCAAAATGTCCCCAGCTGATATGGAGAAGACTACTTTCATCACGTCATGGGGTACATATTGTTACAAAGTCATGTCGTTCGGTCTGAAGAATGCAGGAGCAACATACCAACGTGCCATGACAACCCTCTTTCACGATATGATCCATAAAGAGATTGAGGTTTACGTGGACGATATGATTGCCAAGTCCAAAACAGAAGATGATCACCTGGTCCATCTGAAGAAACTATTTGACAGACTCCGGAAGTTTAGATTGCAGTTGAATCCTGCGAAGTGTACCTTCGGAGTTCGATTTGGTAAACTGTTGGACTTTATTGTTAGTCAGAAAGGCATTGAAGTAGATCCTGATAAGGTTCGGGCAATTCAGAACATGCCTCCTCCCAAAACAGAAAAATAAGTCCATGGCTTTCTGGGTAGACTCAATTACATTTCAAGATTCATTTCCCATTTTATGGCTACTGTAGCACCCCAAAATTTGTCATACCTTTTTCAACCTTTAAGTGGCTTATGCTTCACACTTCATTTGCATCTGCATATCCATTAGGTCATACTCACGATCATACATTTGCATGAGCTCCCAAGGCATGGGGTCAAAGCATTCTTCTTGTGATTTCTGGTTTTCCCTGTCTCAAGGTAAGATGAAGGTCCGAGCTCTCCACATCATGAGTATCTCTCTACCATAATTCTTTAAGTATCAAGGCTTTCTTCTGTCAAACATCAAGTGTATCTCCTTCAAGTTTTCTCAAGAGCATCAGGTTTCATGGTGAAGACAGCTTGGGTTATAGTGCAAGAGATCAAGTCATGGATTCATGTTGTGATCAAGGCCACCATTGATAGTTGCTAATTGAGTACGAGCGTGCTTTGGAGTTAAAGTTCGATGTAATTTGAATGTGATAAGATGGGTTATGTGGATTACTTGGAATTCGAGATACAAGTCCATCTTCTATCTGTTTCAATTCATTATTCATTTTTATCCACTTTTGATAACCATTTTGGATCCATAAACCGTTTTTTTAATCCCCATATATTCCTTTTAACCAAATCATAATCCAATCTCATTATCCAAGTCAAAATCCAAATGGTAAGCTCCATATCCATTTTTGATTCGTATCCAAATTCTATATCTAAACCACCTTCAAAACCATAATCCAAATCAAAAAACCATTTTTTATATCCATGTTTCCAATTCTAGAGTCTAATCAATCAACCCCTTCATTCACAATTTCAAGGTTTTTGAGGCAAACCATGTCATTTATGTTCTGGTTCGAGAGTTAATTTGTGCTTTTTGAATGGAAAAAGAAAAGAAATGACAACTAGGAATCAGTCCACTTCCTTCACCAAGATCGTTGGATAGATCCGGGTTTGTATAACCGGATGCTAATACTTCCGGGGCGTAGTTAAGAGGAGTAGATCAGCATATGAGTATGAGAAAATTAAGGAGCGGAAAAGGGAGGATGCATTTTGGTTATTGGCAGCATTGCTTAAAGGTGTCGTTCATGCGCCAATGGAGGGTGCTAAAATTGTTTTAAAATTGGCTTGGCCCTATTAAAGTACTGCCATGATGACTTGGTTAAATTACCCTTATATTGTGGAGTACAAAGATGCTTGGGCTCATGCTGCTTCCTAAGATTGTAGCAGTAGCAGGCTTAAGGGAAGTTTAGAAACATTTGAGTAATTTATTCTTGATCTTAAACTGAAGGTGAGTGGTTTGCAAAATCATTCTGATGAAATAACCCGTAAAACAAAGTTTTTTTCTCTGAGCAAATTGTTGTTGAGATATCATCAGGAGAAGAGCTAGTAAGAGAGGTTGTTGTACCAAAGTCAGAACGTGCAAAGTTTAGAGATGAATTTGAGCATCTTAAAAGTTCTAAGTTGAACTTATCATTTGCTTGCAATGAACCTACTAAGACAGATAGGGATAAATTATTCCACAATTTACAGTGTAAATGGCAAAAAGGCCTTTCATTTTGTTCATGAAAGATAAGCTAAGAGATATTCAGAAGGAAATTGAAAAACAGCAGCAGGTAGCCGTTCTCAACAAATCGAAAAAAGAAAACAATACGAATAAAAGTTCATACACTGCATAAAAGCTTTCAGCAGGAAATTATGACAAAAAATATATAGCAGCAGATGAAAGCTCATAGCAGTGACAGAAAGTTACAGAAAACTGAATTCCCTAACCTCTCTAACTGTATCCTAACCGAATCTAACAAATTTTTCTCTCTGAATTTGTCATCTAAGAACAACAAGCTTCTTCATTCAGCTTCATCTTCATCTTCCAATCTCCAACCTTGAAGCTTCATCCATTTTCACCATCTTCAACCATCTGCAACCTTCATCTCCAATATTCAATCTCCTCCGTTTTTCAACTTCAATTCTCTGCAACCTTCATCTTCAATTATCTTCATCCTTCTACCACTGTCATCAATCATCATCGGAACCTTCCGTTTCAAGAATCTGCAAAAAATCAAAGGCTACCAATTCACAACAGGTTCAACCAGCTCGTATCATCACTCTGAAATCACACGCACAACATCACCATCTTCATCCTTATCAACTCGCTGCAAACTTCAAGATTCACCGTCATCTTCAGGTATCAACAACACTTCATCATAACCAATTCAAAGCAGTTCCTGCATCAAATTCAGAACAAAAAAAAAACCGAAACAGTTCAACGATCCAGAAGCGAGATAAGCGGCGCGATCTAGAAGCAATCCGCATCGAATCCACGACATTAAGAAGATGAAGGTGGAATTCAAGAGCAGTTGAAGACTATTACCTCAAGTGTAGTGTCGTGCGTAGCTGAGCGAACCGAAGTGCCGTCATCGTCGTCAATATCATCATCGAGCAGGTACGTTCATTTCGCTTCAAATCTTGATTACGCGACGTAGCAATTAGTGTATCATCGTCGAAATTCCTCTTAGGTCTAGTTTCGATTTGAGAGGTCTCAACTTCGCGTAGCAGCTTGCCGTTGGGATGAGGATGTTGTTGTTGTGCCGTGAATCGAAGTTTAGAGTTGACGTAGAAACGGTATGAGTTGAAATTCAAGGAGAGAGTTGTCCGGCGTCGGGAATTTGCGAAGCATGAGAGAGTTAGGTTTAGTGGCAGCACAGTGATCTGAGTGAGGTTAACGGTGATGTTCCGGCGATTTGAGGGAGACAAATAGAAGAGGTTTGAACGGAGAAGATGACGTGAGGTTTGAGAGGGAGGAGAAGTAGAAGACGAGTGGTGATGTTCTGAGACAGAGAGAGTATTGGTAAAAGATGAAACGGCGCCTAGTTGGAGATGAGGAATTGATGAGTTCTAGGGTTTTTTTTAAAGGTGAAAACGAATCCTCCATGCTGTGAACCGAGTAGATAGGCCCATTGCCCCATGGATTCAGTTCTACACCCGTACATTACTGTCGCACCCCCCTGATCCACCCTTTGTTCACTTTGGGCCAGCCCTTTTCCTGAATTGGTCTTTCCTCACTCCCATTTTTACTGCAACACCATCCTCTTCTTAATTATGTTAATTTGTTTTTTAGATTAGCTTAATGAATTTAATTAGATTTAATCTTGCTATTGTTCTAGATTTTGCATTAGTGTTGGATTTTGTGTTAGAATTTAATTCAAACTTTATTAACTTTACAATTAGAATAGTAGTTTCAGAGCTAGTCCTTAGAATTAGTTTTCTTTTTTTTATATATATTAATTTTCGATTAGAAATTAACATTGGGTCTAATTGACTTTTTACATGGTTTAATGATTGATTTTGTATACTAACGTTGATATAGTTTTGATTAACTAGATTAGCGTTTGAGAATGATTTCCAATTAATCGATTTTTGGCTTAATCATTCGTTAATTGATTTTTGGTTTAATCGTCCTCTAACTAGTTTTAGAATTAGAACTTCGAACTAATTGGTCATTGGCATAGTTTGATTTGACTTAGTCCTAACGTTAACTAAACTTAGACTTTAGTGCTAACTTCGATTAATTTCCGTAGCGTTTTCATTAGTTAACTTTGTTAATAGTCCGTAATACTTGTTACATGTTAGTTTTTGACTAATTGTTTGTTTACATTTTAGTATTGATTTCATTTACTTCTTATTGACAATTCCCATTTGAACTTTGACTAATTTTTTAGTTTGTTTTGTAGTGTTTCTCACTTGACTTGATAAATTGCTTGAATTTAGAAGTTGCTGTAGCATACACTGTTGTAATGGAAAAAGTATGCTGTAAAATGTTGATATCGTGGCTGGCTGCATATACACCTGTCCTGTTTTGGAAATAGTAGCTGTTATAGGTTGTTTTTACTTGTTGCTGGTTTTTACAGCTATGCAGGTGCTGGAGCGCTGTTGTTGCTGCTGTTTATGGCTTATGGCCTTGTTTTATTGTTTTTTTTAAGAGCATTTGGTTCCATGCCTTTCACGGATCAGTTTCGCTTTCTAACACTCTTGTTCATTTATACTAGGTTACTAGAAGTGTGCCGGTTTGCTAACACTTTGCTTACGTTGCTATGGATTGACATCCGTTCGGTATTACTTCTATTCTCTTTTACTAATTCCGCAATTTTTCCTTTCGATGCCATGAGAAGTAGGATTGGGAGTCCGTGCCACTTGGCCGGCAATGCTGGAAATCCTCAAAGGAGGCTCTGTTTGTGATTGTTTACATTTTGTGCTAAGACCTCCAAGAGGCATCCCATTCCCGTATTCCCTTGTAAGACCTCAAAGAAGGCATCAGGCGGAATGAGAGTCCCCAATCGACTCCCGCCATTTCTAGTCTCAGGTCTTTCTTAGCTCTCATTACATGATTGAAGCTTTGAACATAACTCACTCTTATTATCGAGTCCGTCAAGTGGAAGAAGGGTTTAGCAATCAAACCCCCACGCCTTGTCTATAACTCGCATTGACCGATGCTGATGCTTATGTGATCTGATTCACATCTTCCCCTCTTACTCTCCTCTCCATGGTTCTCGATACCATTGGGTGAGTACCCCTATTTCCCACAGCTAGCTTGTTTGCCTCGGTTGATATAACCCCTTGGCTAAAGCTCCCCCTTTTTCTTGACTGTTTGATGTTATTGTTGACTGACACTGTTTATTCTTTCGTTTGCTTTCAGTTTATTTTGTGATTGATTTATCCTGTGTTTACTTGTCTGATGACATGATCCCTTAGGATTCCTAGCTCCACTTAGTTTTCAATTAAGTCGGAGGTAGGAGAGACATTAGGATAGCAATCCATGCTTGACAACATTAGATAGATTCCCCTCTTGATCCTGACCTTAGGACCATCATTGCATGCTAACTTATAGGACCGAGTTTCCCTTTAGCTTTTTGTGAGTCTCACCTTTCTCTCGCACCCATGCGATCGAGTCTGTTCCCTGTGTCCCGTAGTAGCGTGAACTACGGCTGCTCTGATTCCTCTTTCTTTTCAGATTAAGGATACGTAGGCACGAGATGCGATATCTCGGCGAGCACACTAACAACTAACTTCCATTTTCTCTCGCAGCCGTGCGATCGAGATGAATCACCTAGCACACTAACGAATGACTTCTATTTTCTCTTACACCTTTGGGTCATATCTTCTCATCTCCCTTAATCAATTCATACAGGATGCGTCATTTCCGTTCTACCGCAAACAAGCAAACGCGTAAGACTCCCACGCCGAGCGGCAACACCTAAACTGCTAGAATGTGAACGTTGACGTATTCCACCTAAAAAACACAAAACAAAACCGACCCTGTTAGGTCGAACTACGACTGCTCTGACTTCCTCTCTCCGGTAAGATTGAGGATACGTGGGCACGAGACACGATGTCTTGGCGAGTAACCTTCCCCCATAATTTCGTAGTGTCCCGAACTACGTTGACTCTGATTTTCCCGCTCCCGAGGGAATACGTAGGCCTAGGATGGCGATGTCCTATCGAGTCACTTCTTTTCTTCTTTTCCCCCGTTTTTCCCGTTTCCCTTTCATTTTCCATTCCAGTAGCAGTTAAGTTTTAGATACCTATACCCTTTAATCGATAACAACAAGCGTGGATCCCATCGGGTACGATGGACGCGAGGGGGTGCTAATACCTTCCTCTCGCGTAACCGACTCCCGAACCCAAGCGATGGTTACGACGAACATTCCTTTCCCTTTGTCGAGGTTTTCTTCGATCGTTTCCTTTCCCTGCGTCGGGATAAATAACGTTCGGTGGCGACTCTTCTGTTCTTTTCCGTCGGTTGATTTTCGCAGATGCGACAACTACCTGTGAACCAATGTTCAAATTACTAAGAAAAAATCAATCGGTTGAATAGATTAATGATTGTCAAGAGCATTTGACAAAATAAAACAATATTTGCAAGAACCATCGATCTTAGTACCACCGGTTCCTGGTAGGCCTTTAATCATGTATCTCACCGTTCTCGATGAATCAATGGGATGTGTATTGGGTCAACATGATGACACTGGCAGAAAAGAACATGCAATATACTATCTGAGCAAGAAGTTCACTGATTGGGAGACCAGATACTCACTCTTGGAGAAAACTTGTTATGCTCTGGTCTGGGCTGCTCGACGCCTACGACAGTACATGATTTGTCATACTACTTTGTTGATATCCAAAATGGATCTGATAAAGTACATATTTGAAAAGCCTGTTGTCTTTGGAAGGATTGCTCAGTGGCAGATGCTGTTAACTGAGTATGATCCAACATGTTACCCAGAAAGCAATAAAAGGGAGCATCTTGTCTGACTACCTTGCTCATCAACCTGTAGAGGGTTATCAACAAATGAAGTTTGACTTTCCCGATGAGGATGTTCTGTTTATCAGAGATTATGAGACTCCAGACCCTGACATAGGACCCGAACCAGGGGTACGATGGACGCTCGTGTTCGACGGTGCCTCCAATTCTAGAGGTCGTGGAATCGGTGCTATCCTCATCTCTCTAATATGTTTTCACCTTCCCTTCACTGCCAGATTATGCTTTGCATGCACCAATAATATGGCTGAATACGAAGCATGTATCTACGGTATTGAAGCGGCTATTGACATGAGAATCAAGATTCTTGAGGTCTATGGAGATTCTGCCTTGGTCATCGGTCAATTCAGAGGGAATTTTGTGACTCGGGATTCCATGATGGTTCCATATCAACAACACATTGTGAAGTTGATTCCTTACCTTGATGAGATTTCTTTTCATCATATCCCCAGGGAGGAAAATCAACTAACCAATGCACTTGCCACTCTGGCATCCATGTTCAAGGTCAAGTGAAAGAATGAAGCTCCTCATATCCTCCTTGATCACTTGAAGGAACCAGCACACTATTTAGCAATCGAGGATGAGTTTGACGACAAGCCTTGGTTCTACGACATTAAGAGATATCTGGAAAAACAGGAATATCCAGAGGGTATTACTATCACTAATAAGAAAGCTCTTAGGCGGCTTTGCGCCAAGTTCTTCTTAAGTGGTGGTGTACTGTACAAGAGGAATTATGATTCCGTGTTGCTCAGATGTGTGGATAGACACGAAGCAAACACGATCATAAGGTCCATACATGAGGGCTGCGAGGGTGTACATGCTAAAGGTCCTGCTATGGCCAAGAAGATCCTTCGGGCTGGGTATTACTGGACGACAATGGAGATAGATTGTTACAACTTTTCCAAAAGATGTCACAAGTGCCAAATCTACAGAGACAAGATCCGTGTGCCTCCAACTCCATTGAATGTTTTGACTGTACCTTGGCCATTCTCCATGTGGGGTATAGATATGATTGGAATGATCGAGCCGAAGGCTTCCAACGGTCATCGATTCATTCTGGTTTCTATCGACTACTTTACCAAGTGGGTTGAAGCTGCTTCTTATGCAAATGTTACACGACAAGTGGTTACCAGATTTATCAAGAAAGAGATAATATTCATTATGGAATTCCTAGCAACATTATCACAGACAATGCAAGCAACTTGAACAACAATATGATGAAGGAGTTGTGTCAAGAATTTAAGATCGAGCATCATAAATCTTCACTATATCGGCCCAAGATGAACGGTGTCATTGAAGCAGCAAACAAAAACATCAAGAGGATTGTCCAGAAAATGGTCAAGACTTACAAGGATTGGCATGAAATGCTTCCCTTTGCACTGCATGGATATCGAACTTCAGTTTGTACTTCTACTGGGGAAACTCTGTATTCGTTTGTGTATGGTATGGAGTCTGTTTTACCCATTTAAGTCGAAATTCCTTCGCTCAGAGTCATCATGGAAGCAAGTCTTGATGAAGCTGAATGGGTTCAATCCAGATACGACCAACTGAATCTCATCGAAGAGAAGCACCTTACAGTCGTTTGTCATGGTCAATTGTATCAGAGACGCCTCAAGCGAGCTTTTGACAAGAAAGTTCTCCCTCGAACATTCTGTGAAGGCGAACTCGTGCTCAAGAGATATTCGTCTGTTCATTCGGATCCACGAGGAAAATGGACTCCCAACTACGAAGGACCCTTTGCTGTCAAGAAGGCCTTCTCAAGAGGAGCCCTGATCCTCACCACCATGGATGGGGAGGAGTTGCCATCGCCCGTGAACTCCGATACAGTAAAAAAATATTATGCCTGAAAAAAATGGATAAGAGTCCGCTAGATTGATATCCGCAAGGAAATTCTAGGCAAAAATGGATGTCCCGATGGACCAAAAAAAGAGATCTTCATGCAAAAGTTAGGGACAATGAAAAAAAAACAATAATAGCCCGCTAAGTTAAAAACCTGAAAGGGCAACTTAGGCAAAAATGGGTATCCCGGTGGACGAAAAAAAAAATGAAAACATGTCCAGGTAAAAATTAGGGATAAAGGCATTGACTGTGAACACTTCATCCTCTTTTCGTCACAGCTAGACCTCAGACGGTAACAGAACAGTCAAGTCATCATCAACTGGTGTAAGGCGTTGGAACCTGGACTTACAGTGGATGAGGGCCAATGTTGTAATCAATGCAAAACATGATTTCACTTTGCCATTTACACTTGTTTTTCAATTTTATTGCAAATTTCCTCATCAAGGATTTTTGCATCCTTGTACACATCTTATGTACAAAATTTTACATTCAATAAAATGCATCATTTGTTATCTCAAGTGTTTTCATTCCAGTATTTTGTTTGCAAAATAAACAATTATTTGTGATCACATAATACTATAAAACGTTGAGAACAATAAAAAGCTAAATCAATCGAGAAAGCATTATGCATTGCATGTGTTACAGGTAATTCCTGTAGGATAATCAGTAATATCCATTGATAAGCCTAACGCCCGGTCGGCAATGTGGTGGTTCTTTGAAGAAGTTGTTGTTTCCTCAACAGTTCCTCCGCAGAGTCATCAGTTCCCCGACAATCGCCATTATGGTTCTACGGAAAAGTTGATTACTTTCCATTTCCCCAACAAATCCATAATTTCTTTAGCAAAGTTGTCATGATGCACCCTGAGAAGAGACGGGTTTGCTCTTTTACCCCGCACGGGTCGCGCATCATCTGCATCTACAGCTTTACGAGTTGGTTCCCCGTCTTCTCCAAGCAGAGAAGATTCTCAGAACCTTGTTCTCAGAACCTTAGAGTCAGTGGCAGCTTTTAAATCGGAGTTTTCTGATTTCGCTTCCCCGAGCCGAGGAAGTCGTGATGGAAACGGTTGGCTCGGTTCTCTTATCCCTTGCAATATCGTTGGGGATAGTTCTTCCCCAGCGGAATCTTCACCATTTTTCTTGGGTCTTCCAAGCAAGAGTTATTACCCTTTGAGGGCCTTTTCCCAAGCAAGTTTGATCTTCATATGTGGGTTCTCTCCCCGACCGAGGATGTTGAGATCATTTTGCTACAATCTCTGCCTGACTCACCGCGCATTACCTTAGCCCGCACCTTTGCATTGCATGATATCAAGCATCATGTAGAACGCATACATGGCATGTGCATCGAGCATACTCCCTTTCTTTTGGCCTGATTCATCCCTCAGCAGATATTCAGCCAAACCCTTCTTTTGTCGCCGTCGGCCAAATTCTCAAGCTACTCTTTTATTTAATCCCCTTTTACCTCGAATCATCGAAAAGCTAGCGCAATTCGTATATTTAGGTCCAAGAGGATTAAATAGGGACAATTGTCGTAACCCGGAATTTGACCTCCCTCTTTTACCTTTTTGCATAAGCATGTGCATTCGCATCGTTAGCATACGCACTCGCATTTTGTTTCCTCTTTGATTTTATTGCAGGAATATTCAGGTTTATTGCATCCTCACAAGATCATCACATCATCAAAACAAGCTCAAAATAAAGGTTTCCATGTTTATTTATCAAGACAAGAGGTGGAAAATCGAAATTCGGACTTCAGCATCATCTTTTTGCAAATTTGTGGAAATTTGGCTGAAATAACTGGTTAACACATATGTTGTAACCGGTTACTCAGTGTATTCTTCACCAAAAAGCGCAAGTTCTCAAGTAAGTAACTGGTTAGCACATATGCTGTAACCGGTTACTCTGTACAAAATTTCAGTTCCTGCTGCATTTTTTGGGACAGCCCCTTTGCACACTCTTTGGTCCTTAATTCTACAATATTCTAGCAGCATGTGGAATATTCTAGACTTCTCTAGACATTTCAAGGCTATTCAATTCAATCCAAGTTCATTTACTCTAATGCTTCACTCCAATTTAAGTGCACCATGTTCCTTGTTTTACAAGCATGCCAACCTTTGGATGATGGAGTTCACATTGGGATTGTTACCGAGTTGGTTCTAACTAACCGAGTTAACCACCTTGACTCAGTGAGTCAAGCCCAACTAACTCCTAGCCTAGTTCCAAACCCAAAGCTAAGTCAAAAGCTAGCTCCAAACCTCTCATACTCCAAACCTAAAGTCTATATAAACTCACCTTCACTCATTTTTCAAGGACCTTCAACCATTTGCACAATTCACTCTCAATTCTCTCACATTCTCTCTGATTTTTTCTGCTACATCTTCATCTTCATCTCAATTCTCTTCCAAAACCTCACCAAAGCTCATTTCTACTTTGAAGGATAATCACTTTTACATCAAAAGTGATTATTTCTTGAGCTCAACCTTCATCCTTCTTGCTATTATACTTGGATTTCTAGAGTTATTTCAGCCTGTGGATTAATCTTGAGTATTTTCTGCAATTTTCAACAGTTCGAATTCACATTTTGGAGCTTTATCGTATTTTGCTCGATTTCGACACGTTTCGTCACCAAATTGAAAATTCCTCTGGTTTTCTTTAATTTTCTGCATCAAGAACACTTTGCAATAATTACCAAGGCACATCTCAGCATTGTAGGTTGGTGGATCTTACCTTACTCTCTGTTTCAATTGTTTCCGCGCATTTTCGATGTAATCTCGATCGTTTTCGATTTAATTTGCCGTGCATTTGCTTGATCTTTGATCTCCATGATTATTGCTTGTGATGTGTATTCATTGCTCTCATATGGTGTAATTTTCGTGCACAAATTCATGATCTAGTATGTGGTGGTTGGTATAAGTGATTGTGTGCTGAATATCACTTTTGAAAAGCTATTTTTGCAGTTATTTTTGCCACTGTCTCAGTGGTAACCGATTACAACATATCTGCTAACCGGTTACTCAGTGCATTTTTCGCTAAAAACGCAGGTTTTCAAGCAAGTAACCGGTTAGCACACATGCTGTAACCGGTTACTCAGTGTAAATTTCACCAAAAACATTAATTTTCAAGCAAGTAACCGGTTAGCAGATATGCAGTAACCGGTTACCACTAAACAGAATGGCCAATTTTGAGTTTTTTTAAGCTTGTTTGGCATGCTTTCTTCTTCTAACTCCCATGGATTGATATACTTGATTTTTAGGGATGTTTTAAGTATCATTTAAGCTTTGTTTGAAGCATGTTCATGAACTTTCGATGCATTTTTTCAATTATTCAATTTGTTCATAGTTTTTGGCAATGTTTGTTCATGAACATCTTGCATTCCATTTGATCACTTGTTAACATGTTTGGCATTGCATACTAAATGGGGTTTGGTACTGTTTTGTATGTTTGTTCCTTGATTGCATTAAGTTCATTCTTCATGGATGAGCTTAATCTTGCTTAATCAATAATTCACACCTTTTGCTTTAATGATTTTTCATCCTCTTTGGAAAATTGTTAGCATGGCATTTCTCTTTGATTAATTGATCAAAACCATGTTTCGATTGGTTGATCTTCCCCTTCCTTCTCTTTAGGCTTCCTTTAGAGCTTTTTTTCTCGATCCCCCGCGGAGTTGGAGTTTCGCGCTACGCCCTGCATCGGAGCACTGTACAATTGAAGTTGTTACGCTGTCAGTTTCTTCACACGGAGCGTTGTACAACTTGGAGCTATTGTGTCGTCCGGTTCAACTTCTGCATTACACCCTGTGTGTTAGAGAAGGGATGAGAACGGAGAATTCCTACTATCATTCTGACTACTTCAGGTAGGGGATGAATGACCTTATGCTTGACTTAGTCATCTCTATCTCCAGGCGGTAGTGTGCTTTCTTCCCCCAGCCGGGTCGATCTTTGATGACTCCTATCTATTTCGATCTCTCTTTTGATCAATCACCTTCTTGGTTAAGATCCTTTGTTTATTGGGTTAGCAAGCTCCCTTTGTTTCAATACCCTTTTCTTTTCTTGCGGTCAATCATTGCTTCTTGATTCCCCAGAAGAGTCTCTTTTCTCCTTCTTTGGTTAAACACAGTACTCCTGTTATGACCGGATCCCCTGAGGAGTTCGCAACCTTCTTTTGGTTCTTCTCCCTGTGTTGGTTAATCACTGTTTGTCAGTTAAAACACCAATGTTTGCACTCCTTCTCAGTTAACCACAGTCCGTCTGTAACATACTGAGTTTCCGTGGGTTAATCACCTTCTCTCAGTTAATCACCCGTTTCTTCAGTTAACCACAGCCTGTCTGTTAAAATACTGAAACCCTTTTGAGTTAATCACCTCCTCTTGGTTAATCACTCATTCTTCTCGGTTAATCACAGTGTTCTGTTAAGAACCGAATCCCCCAGCGGTTAGCGACCTCTTTTGGTTCAATACCCTTCTTCGTTGGTCAAGTGATGTTTGTTCAGTCAATGCCAACACCCCTTTTGGGTTACAACCTGCGATCGGTCCTACACCCGTTCTTCTGGTTAATCACAGTTTTATCTGTTAAAACCAATGCTTCTCTATCCCCACAGAGTTGCAATCCTTGCTTTCCTCGGTTAACCACTATTTATTAGTTAACATACCGATGTCCCCTCAGAGTCAAACACCTTCCCTTGGTTCAACACTCTCTCTTTTGGTTTATCACAGTCCGTCTGTTGACACCAACCTCTTTTCCCCACCTGAGTCTTACTCTTTCTCTTCGGTTAACCACTGCCAGCCAGTTAATATACCGAGTTTCCTTTTTCTCTTGGTTTTGACACCATCCTTTTGTTTGTTTCCCAGTAGGGTCGCTTACCCTCTATCCCTAGCAGTTCTTTATTTTTTCTTCCCCGGAGGAGTCCTTTCTATTCACTTTGCTCTTACTTTCTTGGTTTCGACACCAATCCTCTTTGTTATCCCCAGCGGAGTTTCTTTCATTCTCAGTTTTGACACCATTCCTTTTCTAGTTTCTTGTGCAATCGCTCTTACTGTTCGGCTTTCCTCCAGTAGAGTTTTCTTTCCCTTTTGCTCTTGGTTTTTGACACCACTTCTCTCTTTTCTTGTTTTGTTTTTCGTTCGGTTCCCCGAACTACGGAAGCTCTGATTCTGCATTCTTTTTAATGTATGATACGTAGGCATGAGATCGCGATGATCTTGGCGAGCACACTTCCACCCTTCTTTCCTTCTTCTTTTCCTTTCTGTCCCCTGGTTCCATGAACTACGACGCTCTGATTTCCTAATTGCACTATGAGGGTACGTAGGCACGAGGGCCCCAATCCTCCGCGAGCACTTTCTTTCTTTTCTTTCTTTTTCCCCTTTCTCCTCTCTCTCATTTTCTTTAGCTAGAAGCCTTTAGTTAGATAACCCATCCAAGCCTATAAGCAAGCGAAATGGTTCCCGTCGAGTACGACGGATGCGTAAGGTGCTAGTACCTTCCTTTTGCATAACCGACCCCCGTTCCCATTTCTCTTCCCCTTGGGTTTTATCGATATTTTCCCTGTCCTTCGGGACTAAATAAAGTTCGGTGGAGACTCTGTGTTATCTTTGAGTGTGCGATTCACTCAGGTATAAACCAGTCATCTTCAGCTGGGAGGCTCTCTCTGGGATTTTCCTTAATCCGGGAAAACAAAGATATCATCTTCAATGAAGAAGAGTGACGTTTGTCGAGAGTTTTCTTGTTTTTCAGAGGTTCAAATTATCAAAGTCGTCGAAGACCGTCTCTAATCCAGAGATAAACTGGAGAGAGATTGCTTAGATGATTCACTTCCAGACGAGGAAAGAGCTGACAACTCAATCGACAAGAGGACTTTTATTACTAGGGGGTAAGACCGACTAGCGTGGTAGTGATGCAATATAAACATGAATGTAAATCAATAATGCATGATGTATGTATGTATATGCTGACAAAGCTGACACGACATACAAACTAGTGGATGAACACGACTTGATCTCGGCCACTGTAGGGGATGAAAAGTATCAATGGTCCAAAAGTAGCAATTGTGCCTTGTTTAGGAGAGATAGTCACTGTGGGGAACAACCGTTGGTCGGGCTTAGGAGATGAGAACTTTGCCGGGGATGTCAGATGAAACATGGTCTCTAACATAGCTGATCCTTCATTCAGGCGCACTAGTTTAGAAGGAGTACTTTGATTCTGCACTTTGAGGTTCGATTACTTCTGGAGAAGCAATCGATGTTCTTTCGATGTTCAAAAGTCAAAAGAAATTGCCATTTTTATTTTAAAAGCAGAAAAATTTGACAAGTAAATTCATTTTTGTTTTATTTCAAGAATCGTTGATCATGTTAAAATGTCATTCTGTAAAGCTAAAACAAATAAGAATTGCAAACAAAAGCATTAGGGCTCCAATTTTATTGATAGGATGGAAATCAGCCAAGCGCGAGATCCCATAGGGTATTTACAAAGTTAGAAAATGGTAATTTTACGGGAAAAGGGCTACATTGAAACATAACGACCACTATCCTTCTACGAACTTTGAATTCTAGACATCCTAAGCTTCTGTCGAAGATGACCTTGACTAGAGTTTTCCTGATGGATGGCATAACTGTTGTTGAGGGATCTGCCCCTTTGTTGGACGTAGTTACTTGCCACTAATCCCTAACTTTTGCCTGGATTGTACTTTGAGATTTCCAATCCATCGGGATAGTTTTTGATTATGTATCTAATTTTTGCCTTGACCGCCCTTTCGGGTTTTCAATGCACCGAGACGTTTTTTTTTTTATTTTTATTATTTAGGCGGAGTATTTCTTGACTACATCAACATTTGTGGGGTAGGCAAATTCTTCTCCATCCATGGTTGTGAGTCTCAAGGCGCCTCCTGAGAAGGCTTTCTTGACCACATAGAGGCCGTCATAATTCAGAGTCCATTTGCCCCGGGAATCAATGAGGAATGATTGTATCTTTTTGCGCACAATGTCTCCTTTTTTGAAGACGCGAGGTCAGACCTTTTTGTCAAACGCCTTCTTCATCCTTTGTTGATACAACTGACCATGGCATAGAACTGTTATCCACTTTTCTTCGATCAGATTTTGTTTGTCGTGTCGACTTTGACACCATTTAGCCTCAGTTAGCTTAGCTTCCATCAATACCCGGATTGATAGGATCTCTACTTCTATGGGAAGAATTGCCTCCATGCCATATACTAGAGAGAAAGGGGTTGCCCCTGTTGAAGTGCGGACAGATGTGCGATAACCGTGAAGGGCAAAGGGTAGCATTTCGTGCCAGCCTTTGTAGGTTACGACCATCTTTTGAACAATCTTCTTGATGTTCTTGTTAGCCGCTTCTACCGCTCCGCTCATCTTGGGTCGGTAGGGAGATGAGTTATGGTATTCGATCTTGAACTTAGCACACAATTCTCTCATCATTTTGTTGTTCAAGTTGGATCCATTATCAGTAATGATCTGGCTTGGAACACCATAACGGCAAATGATATTGTTTTTTATCAATCGGACCACCACTTGTCGGGTTACATTGGCAAATGACGCTGCTTTGACCCACTTGGTGAAGTAGTCAATGGCTACCAGGATGAACCGATATCCGTTTGAAGCCCTGTGTTCGATCATGCCAATCAGGTCGATTCTCCGTATGGAGAAAGGCCATGGGGAAGAAAGAACTTTGAGATGTGTTAGCGGTACATGGATTTTGTTTGAGTGTATCTGACACTTGTGACACTTCCTCATGTATTTGTAGCAATCAGATTCCATGGTCAACCAGTAGTACCCTGCTCTTAGAATTTTCTCGCCATTGTGTGTCCGTTGGCATGAGTGCCAAAGGATCCTTCGTGAATTTCTTTTATCAGTATGTCTGTCTCTGGTCTGTCTACGCATCGGAGCATGACCATGTCAAAGTTTCTCTTATAAAGTGTATCGCCGCTCAGAAAGAAACTGCCTGCCAATCTTCTAAGGGTCTTTCTGTCTTTTCTGGATGCCCAAGTGGGTACTCTTGTTTTTTAAGGAAGCATTTGATATCATGATACCAAGGTTTGTCGTCTATGACTGCTTCAATCGCGAAGATGTAAGCGGGCCGCTCAAGGCGCATTATGTCAATCTTAGGTATGTCGTTCCATTGACCTACACTAATCATGGAAGAGAGAGTGGCTAATGCATCGGCCATGTGATTCTCTTCACGAGGGATATGATGAAACTCGATTCTGTTGAAGTAGGGTAACAACCTTCTCGCGTAATCTTTGTAAGGAATCAACCCTGATTGGTATGTGTTCCAATCTCCTTTGATCTGATTGATAACCAGGGCTGAGTCGCCATATACATCCAAGTTCTTGATCCTTAAGTCGATCACTTCTTTGAGACCCATGATACAAGCTTCGTATTCATCCTCGTTATTTGTACACTTGAATGTCAGTCTGGCAGTGAAAGGAATGTGGGTACCCTGAGGTGTTATGATGATTGCCCCAATTCCGTTCCCATAATGATTGAAAGCTCCGTCAAAGATTAGTCCCCATTGGGAACCTGGTTCCGGCCCTTCACTGGGTAGCGGTTCATCGCAATCTTTCATTTTTTGATACCTGGTATCTTCATATAGGAAATCAAATCCGACTGATTCCTGATCGTCAATCAGTTAATGAGCCAAATGATCGGCTAAAACACTTCCCTTAACGGCTTTCTGAGCATGGTACTCGATGTCGTATTCTGATAACAACATCTACCAACAAGCAATCCTTCCCATGAGAGCAGGCTTTTCAAAGACGTGCTTGATTGGATCCATTTCGGAGATTAACCAAGTAGTGTGATGAATCATATATTGGCGAAGACGTTTGGCTGCCCAAGCCAAAGCACAGCAAGTTTTCTCAAGCATAGTGTATCGAGTCTCACAGTCGGTGAATTTCTTGCTCATATAGTAAATGGTAGACTCTTTCCTTTTCGTTTCGTCCTGTTGGCCAAGTACACAACCCATAGAGTCTTCCAAGACTGTTAAGTAAATGATCAGTGGTCTTCCTTCCACTAGAGGTGATAGAATCGGTGGGTTCAATAGGTATTCCTTGATACTCTCGAAGGCGGTTTGGCAATCTTCTGTCCAAACGTAGTCCTGATTCTTTTTGAGTAATTTGAAAAATTGGCGCACATGTTGCGGTCATGAGGAATATAAATCTGGAAATGTAATTCAAACGTCCCAGGAATCCCCTGACTTGTTTTTCAGTCTTTGGAGAAGGCATTTCTTGAATGGCCTTGACCTTGTTAGGATCAACCTCAATTCCTTTCTGGCTGACGATGAACCCTAGCAGTTTCCCCGAACGAACACCGAATGTGCACTTATTGGGATTCAAGCGGAGTTTGTGCTTTCTTAACCGCTCGAATAATTTTGACAGGTGGGTCACATGCTCCTCCTCTGTTTTGGATTTGGCAATCATATCATCGACATACACCTCGATTTCTTTGTGTATCATGTCATGAAACTGAGTAGTCGTGGCCCTTTGATAGGTCAGACCGGCGTTACCCGAACGACATTACCTTGTAACAAAAGGTACCCCATGGAGTAATTGTAATACCCCAAAATTTGCTCTCTCTTTTGTCATCATAGCATAGCATTATCATATATCATATCATATCCATCTCATTAGCATTGCATTGCATCTTTGCATAGAAAAATGAAGCATAGCATCCCTCTTACCATCGAGGCATGTGGTCAAGTGAAAGATGGACAATCAAGGAATCATTCAAGGCACAAAAGGTCAACAAGTTGCCCCAAGGCAAGCCAAGAGGTCTTTCATGTCTCATACTACCTCAATTGATCATCCAAAACCTCAAGAAAGTGAGATTTAATAGGAGATTGAAGCAATACATCCTTCACTATGCAAGAAGTCCAAAAAATTGAAGGAAAACCCTCAAAAGAGATAGTTTATTGGTTCAAAGTCACCCTCAAGTGGCATATCTCATCATCCTTTAAGAGGATACACAACATACTCAGAGGAATTTGGATTTGGAAGATGTGCAATTTCCTCCTAACCAGAAGGGGCCAAAACTAGGGTTTCCAATTAAATTAGGTTATCTCTGATTTTTTGGACAAAACTTGATGTCATGGTATTCTACATGTCCTTAAGTGTATGTGTGTGGAAAATTGCCTCTCAATTAGTTTTAGAAGTGGTTCAATTGGAAGAAAGATAAAAAATCAGGAAAATTAGGGCTAAGTCAAATAATCAGAGGAAAAAGTCAACTCTTGACTTTTTGAGGCCAAATTCATGAAATTCATGTTATATGTGACCAATGTGCAAAATTTGATCAAGAAACTCCAAAAGGATCATGAAAAATCAAGATTTGAAAAGTTGTCATTTTTGGAAGAAGTAGGGTTTCCAAAAATAGTAATTTTGGGCCATTTTCCACCAGACTTTGAACCAAGGCCATTCAAAATTGAGAATCAAATAAAAATTCCACTCGGCCACAACAAAAGATCTTGTTTCAAGCTTCAAAACCATGTGTAGAACATCTCCATTGGATAAAAATTGGGAGAGTTATGGATGATCAAAGTTGAGGAAAACTTGGGCAAAATGCAAGTCAGCTTGGGCAAATCTTAGGTCGCGCGCCATCATTTCTACAAACACGTGGTGGGCCAAATGTTTTGATCAATTACTCATGGTTAGAGGCCTCAAATGAAAAATCTTTCAACATGAAAGTTGTTCCTCTATGTGAGATCTTCAAAATTGGTGTTCATGATTTGTTCATTTGATCAAAGGATAAGAAGTTATGTTGAGTCCAATTTGGTGTGATCATGCTGAAACTCCATGCCAAGCTTGCCTTGTCAACCAACCATATGCCTCACCCTTCCATCAGTTTCAAACATGGGTGTTCTAAGCTATTTTACACTATCCTATACACCTCAATTCAATTCATTTCGTGTACCAAACTTGTTCTACTATGTGTCTTCTTTCCAATAATTCCAAAAGCATACAATTCCATGCCATGAACACGGAGAATTTCCTTCTCAAACTTGCTTATTTCCATTGTTCTCAACTGTCACCAAACCAAAAATAAGTGTTGTTGCTGTTGTTATTTCAAAGTGTATGCACATATTCCACACCTCATGACACTTTGCCATTTTAGAACCAACATTGTCCTTACTTGCACTTGCTACTCATGCTCATTACATGGAAGTGGAAAGAACAAGCTTGCTGAACAAGTTTCTGATACAACAGCCATGCCATTCCTTTCACTCATACTCCACCATAACACCATGGACATCCACCACCATATCACACCCACAACTGACTCGCCCTAACTAACTTGACTCAGTTAGTTAGAGGCAGCTCAGTTAACTCAACTTGGACTCAGTTAACTCACCCATTTAACCATAGTTAAGCCAATTTACAAATAGCAAGCTTCACTCACATTTCAGGTTTTAACTTCATTCTTCTCATTTTCACTTCAAAGCTCTCACTACTTTCTCTCTGATTCTCTCACTTTTTTCACCAATTCTCTCAAAACTTTTTCTCTGAGTGCACGATACCTTCATCTACTTCATCTACATCATCATCAATGGCGCATGATTGAAAGAGAATTCACACGGTTTCTGCAAGTGTATTTCAGCATTGAATCCCTCTGCTCTCAAGATAACAAAGTCCAACAGCATTTATTTTGCTTGATTTGAAGCTTCAAGGTTGAGGAACAAGTGCTTTCTCTGGTTTTCTCAAGAATCTCCAAGAGCTGCAAGTTCAGGTTCTTAAATTCTCAAGCATTTCTCTCACGTTTTATGGTTTATTTTGTTGTTTTCATCACGATATGAGGTCACTAGGAGCATTTGTTACTCCGTCTAGTTGATAGGCCTCATAAAGGTGTAGATCCAAAAGTTAGGGCATGGTTTAACCCTCTCTGTTCTCCATGTATGTGTTTGCTCTATGAAAAATATTGGTGTATGCGTGATCTCCATTATCTCAGCTTCATTTTGGTATGCGCATTGTACATTTTGGTGAACATGTGAGATTTGCAGGTGGTGGTTCTCGCCGGAGAAGGTGAGCGGAGGTCCTTCTCCGGCCGGTGATCTTAATTGCTAGGGTTTTCTCAGTTTGAATTTTGGCCGTTGATTTGGTCTCATCGTGTGGCTCGTGTGATGACAACACATAAAAATGTCACATGCCTTGCACGTGTTTTATATTTTAATCAGAGTGACATGTGTGTGGTGCAGTGCATGGTAGTGAGTGTGTGCTTTCACGCGTGTGCATTAGATATGATTACTTTGACTGTTTTGTTGACTGGACTTGATCCAAGGGTGTGCATTGTTTTGAATTTTAATTTGACTGATTTCCACAATAATACCGTGTGCCACACGCTTAATGGACTGAATCAATTTGATATTTGCACCTCACATTTTAAAGCCCAGGCAATTTTGAACTGTTAGTTTGCTATGCATGCACCCCTACTTGTTTTCAATTCCTTTTTATTTTCTTCATTTTATACACGTTTCATTTTTAATTTTTAAAATACCAAAACAACATCATAAAATTCTAGAAAAATTCATTAGTGTTATCAAGACATTTAGGAAATTTTTGATATTTTTATTTAATGATTTTATTACATTTTTACCCCTGTTTCATAATTTTCTTTGAATTTCCATTTGTATGCATTCTAAGTATGATACATGAATTTGTGGAATTTTGTTCTTGCTCATTACAAACTGTTTTGGCTTGATTCTTTTTGCATTGATTCCCTAATACATTGAAGCATGTTAGATGATTTTTTTTTTATTTTTTAGGTTACTTTATGACATGTTTTGATGCCTATCTTTGCACCACTTTGCATGATGTTTCAACTTGACATAATTGCATTGTTTGAAGTCATTTTGCTTTGAATTTTGACAAGCTATTTTGATGTATGATTTACTTCTGACTTAGGCATTCCAATAACATGCTTGCATAATTTTCATAAGTCCATTTGATTTTTGTTTGATGCATTACATTTGAAGTATAATACATGTCATATCATTCTAACTTTAGTGCGTTGTTTTACATGAATTCTTTTGTGCATATTTGTATGAGCATTTGCATATTTGATGAGCTATTCATATGATATTATAGGTCCTTGGTACACATTATAGGTCATCTTTACATGTTCATTTAAACTTGAACTTTGTGCATCCTTAACATGTATTTGTTTGCACTTTCCTTTTGAACTTTCATTTCAATTCTTCTCCTACCACTTCTTGAATGTCTTGATTGTTAATTCATGAATACTTTGAGATGTTTATAGACCATTTTCCATTTAGTTTCAATTCTGATTGTTGGATTACATGTTCCATTTATGCATGTTCTTTTCATTTCTTTTCATCTTTCATCTATCCTTTCTTATGGCATCATGTTTAAATGCTATGGATGATGATTGTTGCTTGTTCATTTTGAATTTGTATGATGATAAGTACTTGTTGTCAATATGATTCACATTCTGGTTGTGATATTAGGATTTGATTCTTCATCTTGTTCTTTTGAACTTTAATGTGTATTAAGTGTTTCTTTTTACTTCTTATACATGTTTCCATGTTTACTAACCATGTAGGGGCTTTGGTAAGTTGAAATTGAGTGTGGATAAGGAATCCACATTCAAACCTCTCTCCTTTCATTTCTTTTATAATTCAATCTTGTGTTTTGTTAAGCACTTATGTGCTTTCTTTGATTAACTCATTACTTTCCCTTTTGGGTTACAATTCATCTTCTACTTTAGAAGTGAATTGTTTAGCTCATTCCTTCTTTAGACTTTAGGTTTTGCAACCTCACAAACCATTAGGGTCACTCCCTTTGCTGATCAATTAGGATTGAGTCTTAGTTCACATAGATTTTTACCTTTTTCTCCCACTTGAGTCTTTCATCTTCTCATCTCAAAGAAAATTCAAAATATCTAATAAAGGTAAGCATTTATTGCATTTAGGGCTTTCATATAAAGAAAAGATTATAAGGGGTCTTCTCTTATAATCTTAGAATGTGTAGCATATAGCCCATCTTGGGACAATGTGTTAAACATTTGATCTTTTATGAGGGACTTAAATGCAATACTTGTTGAAGGTACAAATAGATAAAAAACACTTCTTCATCCCATAATCAACAAAAACACTTAATAAATACAAGTATGCTAGTGTGTTTGAACCTTGATAATTGGAACTAAGTGTGAGGGTCTTCTTCACCCTTAGTGTACTTTCCTATTCATTCCATCTTGGAATGTGAGGATGTATACATTCCAATGATTAAGATTTAGATACAGTATCATATGCAAACAAATAACAAAAATTCTTAAAATACAAAAATAAACAATAACGTCTTTCCTTCGGGAATTCTTTTCTCATCTCACTTATTCTTAACGTACGAACGTGTTCTTCCTCGTTCTCTTGCAAGATGGTAACGCACTCGGACCAGCGAGCCTGCAACACCTGAGCTAGAACATTAGCCGTTCCCTTAAAAATCACAAACAATCCATCCCTAGTGAGGGGAACTACGTCGCTCTGATTCTCATGTTCCCGATGTGATACGTAGGCAGTGGGGTAGGGCCCATTCGACCACTTCTTTTATTTTCCCTACATTTGTTTCTCGTTCCTTTTCCATTCTTTCTCCTTTATTTCTTTCAGTTCCTTTTCCAGTATCCTTTTCTATCACCCTTTGATTGAAGCAGCAAACGTGGATCCCATCGGGTACGATGGACGCGAGGGGGTGCTAATACCTTCCTCTCGCGTAACCGACTCCCTTACCCTTTCTCTTGGTCGCAAGACCATGTTCTTTCTTTCCCTCAGGTTTACGCAGTGTTTCCTTTCCCTCTCTTGGGATAAATACACATTGCTGGTGACTCTGTTTCGGTGCCACTTTCGCGTTTGTACTAGGATGAAAATCCCGGGAGCGACAGCTGGCGACTCTGCTGGGGACAGGTTGACCTATTGCTGGTCCATCCTAAGCGAGTCAATCCTAGCGCTTGTTTGCTTTTCTTTCATTGGGTGTTTACTGTTATTTTGTATTTGCTGTTTACTGTATTTTATTACTTGTACCATATTTACAGCATGTTAGAATTTACATTTCATATATTATATTGTGTTGCACTGTTCTGTCTGTTTGGCGGGATGGGATTTCTGAGGGATGAGCCCAGTACACAGGCTTGAGTATACACTTAGATTTAGAGTGGAGAGTAGTGGGACCTACGTGCCATCTGTGTACGTTGGGTAATCACGAAATTCACAGCTAGACGAGGCTATCCTGGGACCCATCATGGCGTACGTATCTTGTGTATTCCATGATGTCGATCTAGAGAGTTGTCGACTCTAGTGACCGATCATGAGGACCTTAGTGGAAACATCTCTCTTTAGTGGTGACAGTGGCAGACCACATTCTGTGGCAAACCCACTCGCACCCGAGGGCCCACTTTGGAACTTGCATAGGATGACCTTTATTTTCTAAGGTGAGCCAGTGGACGACCTCTTTGATTGGCATAACATTGTATCCTACGGGCTGAATGTGCTATCGCTTCTCAAACCTCCGAAGCTGACAAGCCTTGTTTTCTAGGAACCACATGTGAGTATGGGTGAGACGTTTACAGGTTTGCAGGTAACCTAGCCTCCTACATACATTACTTATGATTCTATGATTATTACAGACAGTGTATCCTATGACAGTGGTTTGAGCATTCATCTCAGATATATTGCCAGATTCAGTACAGAGACACAGTGCACACAGTTCAACACAGACACAGACATCTGAATACTTGATCACATGCCTTTTGCATTTGCATACTCATATCATAACAGGTTATGTTTGTCATTTTCAGGTACCTACCATATTGTCTGATTCCAATCATGAGTTCCCAAGAAGTTGAGGTTAAGAGGAAGAATAATGTGTCATACAAATTCCCTGACCCTAAGTTGGATTCATTGAACAAGATGATAGACATGGCTGGTTCTGGTGTTCTCAGCACTTTTCAGAAGGAATATGGAGAGCTGATTAAAATGGTATGTGCATTCACAAAGTATGAGAAGGATGGGTTGCACACTTTCTTACAGTTCTATGAACCATCAATGAGATGTTTCCTGTTCCCTGATTACATTTTGATGCCCACTTTGGAGGAATTCTCATTTATTCTGGGAATTCCAGTCACGTCTTCTATACCGTATTTTTCTGAAGATGCTCTTACCCCCGAAGTAATCGCTGCTGTTCTACATCTGGACCTATTTGTTGTGAAAAGTGGCCGGAGTAGACTTAAAGAAGATGAAGGATTTCATTTGGAGTTTCTTTTCCAACAAGCTCAGGAAGCTGCCAAGGCTAAAAACTGGACTACTTACAATGCTGTGTTAGCTCTTTGTATCTATGGTTTGGTGCTTTTCCCCAGTCAACCTGACTTTGTTTATATGCAGGCGATGAAAGTGTTCGTTTCGAAGAATCCGATTCCCACCCTGCTAGGGGATTTTTATTACTCAGTACACTACAAAAATGAGAAGGGAAGAGGAAGTCTGGTTAGTTGCTGTACCCAATTGTTATGTCATTGGCTCTTCAAACATTTACCTCGAACTAGTGCTTTCGTAGAAACTATTGAGACAATGAAATGGTCCAAGAGATTGATAGGTTTGACTGCCAATAACATCATTTAGTTTGATCCCAAATTACTGACAATAGAGCTTACTGTTAAATGTGGAAGTTTTCCGAATGTTCCTCTACTTGGAAGAAGAGGTGGGATTAATTACAACCCGGTGTTAGTTGTTAGACAATTTGGTTATGCTTCGAGAAATTCTCCTGCTGATGAAGAGATTAGTGCTTCTCTGTTTTTCGTGGGAACCAAGAATGAATGAGTGCCATAAGTAATAAATGCCTGGAAATTTAGGCAAAGAGAGGGAAAGTTAATTTTTGGTAAAGGAGACTGTAGATCATACCCTGACTACGATTCTTGGATTGAGATGAAGGTCAAAGAGCTGTTGCTACCCTTTTCAAGAGAGATTCTCTTATGTCCAAATCAACACTCCATGGTACCGGCTGAAGAGTGCGAGAAATGGAAGAAAATGGTTAGAGAGTTGCAGATAGAGAACTCTGGAATGAGCAGATGTCTTCAGAAAGCTTTGGCTGACAACAAAGATTTGGAAAAGAGAGCATTGAAAGCGGAGAAAATCTTGGCAGACATAGAAGAGGATTTTGATGACAGAGCTCGGTACTTCCGGAAACTTACTTTGGGAGCAGATGATACTAGTCAGGCTCACAAGACTACAAAGCAGGCTTTAGCCCGAAGCAGGGATTCATTAGCTAAACTTCGTCAAGCTTGGGATGAAGTCAGAATTGAAAACTCTGAATTGCTGACCCAGTTAAAAGATAAAGATGAAGAACTGAAGAAAGCACATGTAGAAAGAAGAAGGTATCGAGAGGACCTTGGCAAGAGTCAAGAACAGGTAAGGAATGCTGAAGATAAGCTGAAAATTGCCAACAAAGAGCTTGAAGATATCACGACAGATCTGAAGCTGGTTAAAATTCAAGCTGGAATTAAGAGGCGCAAAGGAGCTGGTGAAGATGAAGCCTTGCTGATGCACATGGGCTCATTATCTGATGCATTGGAAAAAGGGAAGTCGTAATCAAAGAGCTGATTGAGAAGCCACATCATCAGCGTACCTGCATTCTGTTCGAAGAGATTAAGTATTCCAGCCAGAAGCTGAAAGACGTAGAGTTATCAGATTAATGATTTTTGTCATTTCTTTGTAATTTGCAATGGTTACCATCATAATTGTTGATGGATCCATTTGAATGCTTGTTTCTTATTCTGTTGCTGAAACTATGACAAATGTGCTTGAAACTTTTGGGAATTTGTATGAAATGAGCTATTTCTGTTCACAATTTCTGGTCTTCACATATATGTGACATGATAAGATATCTGCACACTGGCGCACTACCCAATCACTATTTCTGGTCATCAGATATTTGTGATCGGCGTATATGAATATCTCTTCAAGGAAAAACTCAATAATCATGATTTATGGTCTTCAGGAATTCGTGGTTACGATTGGAATCAGGATATGAGAAGTATCTTGAAATGACAAACATAACTGTGCATTTGCATTTGCATAGCATATCATTTTTGCATTGCAGGTGTTCTTTTTTGCAGGCGCCTGCTAACCTTTATTTGGTTTACAGGCACGATAGATGATACCCCAATTCACCGATACTCTACCCGACGCAATCAAGCCAGAGTCATGGAACAAGTTCAGACTGAATTAGCTGATTTGAGGGGGAGGATGGAGCAGTTAATGAACCTTATGCAGGGGATTGCTCAAGGTCAGCAGGAGCTGAGGGCCGGTCAGGAAACCATGAGGGTTGGTCAAGATGCCATGAGAGTCACTATTCAGAGGCTGGAGACTGAAATCCCAAATCGCAATGTGCGCACTCCTCCTGTCGTCAACGTCCCCACTGGTGGGGTACATCTGAGATTTGATAATAATGGTTTGGAGGATGGTCAAGATGACCAGTTTACTGCATTCAACAATGACATGGGTTTCTACAATGAAGACCGAAAGTATGAAGGGTTAGATGAAAGACTCAAGGCTATTGAGAGCCAAAATCCTCTGGGGATTGACGTAGAAGACATGGGTCTCGTGCAGGGTGTGAGAATCCCTCCTAAGTTCAAGCTTCCTACATTGGATAAGTACAATGGTAGTACCTGTCCCAAAACACATTTGCAAGCTTACAATCACAAGATCGCCGCTTATACTGAAGACCAAAAGCTCTGGATGTATTTCTTCCAGGATAGCCTATCAGGCGCCTCCTTGGAATGGTACATTAAGCTGGACAGGGTTCATATAAAGAGCTGGAAAGATTTGTGCGCTGCGTTTCTGAAACAGTATCAATATAATTTGGACATGGCACCCAATCGTACTCAGCTGCAGAGTATGACTCAGGATCATAAGGAGGGCTTTAAGCAGTACGCACAGAGATGGAGAGAATTGGCTGCTCGAGTTCAACCACCTTTGGCTGATCGTGAGATGGCTGATATGTTCATGAGCACACTCTAAGGGTCGTATTTGGATAGATTGGTTGCGTGTCCGTCAACAGGGTTTGCCGATATTGTTATTGTTGGGGAACGAATAGAGATTCTGCTGAAGTTGGGTAAGATTCAAGACGTCAGTGGGACTGGTGCTTCGAGTTTGAGGAAACCCTTTGCTAATGGACCAAGGAAAAGAGAAGGGGAGTCCAGTGCTGTGTATAGAGGAAAGGGCATAGGCAGGACTCAATCCTACCATCAGGTGGATGCTGTAACCATTCCGGTTCCAGCAGGACAGCAAGCTCCAGATCAGCAAGCTAGACCCCGATTCCAGACTAATAGACAAAGGGACCGTAAGTTTGATCCCTTACCTATGACATATGCTGTTTTGTTACCACAATTGCTCAAAGAGAAGTTGGTTGAACTACGGACTATGAGGCCGCCAGATACTGGAAAATTGCCTCAAAATTATGATGCTAATGTTCGATGTGAATTTCATTCTAGTGCGCCGGGTCACTCGATAGAAAAATGTTGGGCCTTTCAACATAAGGTTCAAGATCTGATTGACGCAAAAGCTATTAATTTCTCTAAGTCGCCGAATGTTCATGATAATCCAATGCCTCATCATGGAGGTGCAGGCAAGAATGCTATTTCTGATGGTGAGAGATTGAATCTGATTACCGATGTTAATTTGGTAAACACTCCGCTGTTAATTGTAAAAGAGCGTTTGTTAAAAGGAAAGGTATTTCCTGGATGTGGCTCTGATTGTGAGGATTGTTCAAGACAGATTAATGGTTGCAGTAAGTTGAAAGTTGGACTGCAGGATCTTATGGACGAAGGAAGCCTTCAGTTTCATAAGGTAGAGAAGGAAAAAGATGTTTCTGCCGTTACCATTTATTATAATCCAGTTGAAATACAGGTGCCTGTTGAAGATCTTGTTGCTATCATCACGCCCGAGAGGCCGAGACCGGTTACGGTTATAGTTCCTGAATCTGCTTCTTATGTGTCCAATAGGGCAGTTCCATGGCAATATGGAACTAATACTCACCAAGGAGGAAGTCAACAGAAAGCGGAGGCTGTTGTTAGTACCAGTGTTGAGAATGTCAGTGGACCAAGTGGTTTCACCAGGAGTGGTCGACTGTTTGCTCCCCGGACTTTAAGGAGTGATAAAGAAGCTGAAGCCGCTGCAAGAACAAAAGGAAAACAGGTTGTTGATGACAAGGTGCATGTTCAGGAAGAGGACCCTAAAGTCAATTTTGATAGTGATGTTGAGGAATTTATGAGGATTATCAAAAAGAGCGATTATAAGATCATTGATCAGCTCAATCAGACACCCTCTAAAATCTCAATATTATCCCTGTTAATGAGTTCAGATGCACACCGGGCTGCTTTGTTGAAGGTTTTGAATATGGCATACGTTCCCCATGAGATTACCGTGAATCAGTTGGAGGGAGTAATTTCTAATGTCAATGTGAGCCACGGGTTGGGGTTTACGAATAGGGATTTGACTCCAGATGGACGTAATCACAACAAAGCGTTGCACATCACACTTGAATGCAAAGGAGCTGTTTTGTCGCATGTGCTGGTCGACACAGGTTCTTCCTTGAATGTGTTACCCAAAAAGGCCCTGATGAAGATTGAAGTAGATGGATTGATTCTTAGACCCATCGATCTGATTGTGAGAGCTTTTGACGGATCCCAAAGATCGGTGTTCGGAGAGGTAGAATTACCAATACAGGTTGGTCCACAGATATTCAAGACAATCTTTCACGTTATGGACATTCAGCTTGCTTACAGCTGTTTGTTGGGTCGACCGTGGATTCACGCAGCAGGCGCAGTTACCTCCACACTACATCAGAAGCTCAAATATGTGTTCGAGGGTCAAGTGGTTACCGTTTGCGGTGAGGAAGATATATTTGTGAGTCATTTATCTGCTTTCAAATATGTGGAAATGGATGGAGAAATTCATGAAACCCTATGCCAGTCTTTTGAAGCCTTGAATATCAGCAAATCCCCAGAACTTACTTCGACAGCAGTGGTGTCAAATGTGCCAGTTGGGCCGAGTGCATCAATTGCGTCTTACAAGCAGGCCAGAGAAGTGGTTGAAAGCGGAAATGCCCAAGGATGGGGTAAAGCTATCGACGTGTTTGTGAAAGAAGATAAGTTCGGCATTGGATACCAACCGGGCCAGATGCCAGTTCCCCGATTCCGTGGACCAATCAATTTCAATAGTGGAGGAATTATCAACCCTAATTAGTCTTGCTCAGCAATAGAAGATGACGCTGAAAGCTCAGATTATCTGGACAGATGGGTATATTCACTGGCTCCAGGCGAGGTATTGTAAAACTGGTCTAGTGAAGAAATCATTCATGTTGTACACCATTCAGAGTAATAATTCTTGTCTTTCATAATGCATGAAATCCCACACTCTACCCAAGGTGTGAGGATCCATTTGTAGGGCCACCATATTTTCTCATATAATGTTCAAACATCAATAAAAAGGACGTTTTTGTTTACAAATTTGTGTTCCTTTATTCCTTCTTTATTTTCATTTTTGCACAAAGAAAATTAAAAATGAAAATGCGCTTTCTTTTCTTTTGTTCTTAAGCAAAAAATAATCTAAAATAAAGCATCAATCCAATCATGCAGACTTGATTTTGTGGATTCCTCTAAAAATGATTCTGTTATGCACACGTATGATTTCGATAATCCGATCTATCAAGCTGAGGAGGAAAGTGATTAAGACTATGAACTCCCGGAAGAGTTGGCTAGATTGTTGAAATAGGAAGAGAAGACCATCCAGCCTCATCAGGAAGAGCTTGAGGTTATTAATATTAGTTCAGAAGAAAGCAAGTAAGAGATCAAGATCGGTGCAAGTCTGCGGGCTGATGTAAAGTAAGAGCTGATAGTCATGCTACGTGAATACGTTGATATATTCGCTTGGTCATATCAAGATATGCCAGGTTTAGATACAGACATAGTTGTGCATAGATTATCATTGAAAGAGGACTGTCCACCAGTCAAGCAAAATCTGCGCAGAAAAAAACCAGAAATGGCTTTGAAGATCAAGGAAGAGGTACAGAAACAGTTGGATGCAGGTTTTCTAGCAGTAACCAACTATCCTCCTTGGGTGGCCAATATAGTACCAGTGCCGAAGAAAGATGGCAAGGTCAGAATGTGTGTGGATTACAGAGATCTCAACAGGGCGAGTCTTAAAGATGATTTTCCACTCCCTCATATTGATGTGCTAGTTGACAATACTGCCCAGTTTTCAGTGTTCTCATTTATGGATGGATTCTCCGGGTACAATCAGATAAAGATGGCGCCTGAAGACATGGAGAAGACGACATTCATTACCCCGTGGGGTACCTTCTGTTACAAAGTAATGCCTTTTGGGTTGAAGAACGCAGGGGCAACTTATCAAAGAGCAATGGTGACGTTATTCCATGATCTAATTCATAAAGAGATCGAGTGCTATGTGGATGACATGATTGCTAAATCAAAGACAGAAGAGGAACATCTGATCAACTTGAAGAAGTTGTTTGAGAGGTTGAGGAAATTCAGGTTGAGACTGAATCCTAACAAGTGTACTTTCGGCGTGCGGTCCGGAAAATTGCTTGGTTTCATTGTCAGTGAAAAAGGAACAGAGGTTGATCCTGCTAAAGTGAAAGCTATACAAGATATGCCTGTACCGAGAACCGAGAAAGAAGTTCGCGGCTTTCTAGGGAGATTGAACTACATTTCAAGGTTCATATCTCACCTAACTGCCACCTGCGAACCGATATTCAAAATGCTAAGAAAAGATCAAACGGTTAGGTGGAATGATGATTGTCAAAATGCATTCGATAAAATAAAAAGATATCTGCAGGAACCTCCGATTCTGATACCTCCAGTTCAAGGGAGACACTGATTATGTACTTGACAGTGCTCGAAGGATCCATGGGTTGTGATCTCGGTCAACACGACGAGACGGGTAGGAAAGAACATGCTATCTACTACCTGAGCAAGAAGTTTACAGATTATGAATCGCGTTATTCAATGCTTGAGAAGACATGTTGTGCACTCGCATGTGCCGCAAAGCGATTGAGACAATATATGCTCACACATACAACCCTGTTGATCTCAAAAATGGATCCGATTAAGTATATTTTTGAGAAGCCAGCGCTTACAGGCAGAGTTGCAAGGTGGCAGATGGTACTGACAGAGTACGATATTCAATTTACTTCGCAAAAAGCAATCAAAGGAAGTATACTGTCAGAGTATCTTGCACAACAGCCTCTTGATGATTACCAGCCTATGAAGTTTGATTTCCCTGATGAGGACATCATGTTTCTCAAAGCGAAAGACTGCGAGGAACCACTTCTGGAGGAGGGGCCTGACCCTGAATCCAAATGGAGTTTGATGTTTGACGGGGCAGTTAATATGAATGGGTGCGGAGTTGGTGCAGTTCTCATTACGCCAGAAGGTGTTCACATGCCCTTCACTGCCCGAGTAACTTTCGGGTGTACCAACAATGAAGCAGAATACGAAGCTTGCATACTAGGGATTGAGGAGGCTATTGATTTACGAATCAAGACCCTTGATATCTTTGGTGATTCAGCACTGGTAATCAATCAAGTAAAGGGGACTTGGCACACACGTCAGCAGAATTTGATTCCGTATAGAGATTATACGAGGAGATTGCTGACATTCTTTACAACTGTCAAGTTATACCATGTTCCTAGAGATGAAAACAAGTTTGCAGACGCCTTGGCCACTATATCTTTGATGATTAAAGTGCATGGTTGGAACTTTGTACCCAGGATTGATGTATCTCGTCTTGATAGGCCTGTTTTTGTGTTTGATGTTGATGTAGTGTCTGACGACAAGCCTTGGTACCATGACATTAAATGCTTCTTGGAAAATCAAGAATACCCGTCTGGGGCATCTTCCAAAGACAAGAAGACATTAAGAAGGCTAGCCAGTAGTTTCTTCCTGAACAAAGATGGCGTGCTGTATAAGAGAAATTTTGACATGGTTCTGCTCAGATGCGTGGATAGACACGAGGCAGACCTGATGATGATTGAGGTGCACGAAGGCTCTTTCGGTACCCATGCCGGAGGACATGCGATGGCTAAGAAACTGTTGAGATCGGGATATTATTGGTTGACAATGGAGTCAGATTGTTGCAAGTATGCCCGCAAGTGCCACAAATGCCAGATCTATGCAGACAAAGTACATGTCCCTCCAAATCCGTTGAGTATCATGTACTCTCAGTGGCCCTTTGCAATGTGGGGCATTAATATGATCGGGAAAATTGAGCCTACTGCTTCAAACGGCCATCGTTTCATCTTGGTCGCCATCGATTACTTCACTAAATGGGTTGAACCAGCATCATATGCCAATGTCACTAATCAAGTGGTAGCTCGTTTCTTGAAACGAGATATCATTTGTCGATATGGAGTGCCCGAAAGAATCATTACTGATAATGGTTCTAATTTGAATAACAAGATGATGGCTGAGCTATGTCGGGACTTCAAAATCGAACACCACAATTCTCCTCCGTACCGCCCAAAGATGAATGGCGCGGTCGAAGCGGCCAACAAAAATATCAAGAAGATTGTCCAGAAGATGGTTGTCACCTACAAAGATTGGCATGAGATGTTACCATTTGCTTTGCATGGGTACCGAACATCAGTCTGCACGTCCACTGGGGAAACACCATACTCACTTGTATACAGTATAGAGGCAGTTCTACCGATCGAAGTTGAGATTCCCTCTCTCCGAGTATTGATGGATGTTAAACTAGATGAAGTTGAATGGGTACGAGCCAGATTTGATCAGCTGAGCCTTATTGAGGAGAAGCGATTAGCAGCAATATGTCATGGCCAGTTATATCAGCGCAAAATGAAGAGGGCCTTCGATCAAAAGGTTCGACCTCAAGTTTACAAGGTCGAAGATGTGGTAATCAAGAGAATACTTCCTCCGAGTACAGATCAAAGGGGTAAATGGACTCCTAATTATGAAGGTCCATTCGTGGTTAAAAAGGTTTTCTCAGGTGAAGCCTTATTACTGACAACCATGAATGGCGAAGACTTTTTATCCCCTGTTAATTCAGATGCAGTTAAAAAATACTTCGTATAAATAGACCCGCTGGATAATAGAATAAAAATCCAGGCAAAAAAGGGCATCCTGGCGAACCAAAAACAAAATAAAGGTTCGGGCAAAAATTAGGGATATAATTGAAAAGAATTGTACACCCGGTAAGTTGAAAACCCGAAAGGGCAACTTAGGCAAAAATGGGTATCCCGGTGGATTGAAAACCTGAAAAGGCGATCCACGCAAAAGAGGGATTTAAGCGAATGACTGCAGTCTGAATTAATCTGTACGTTCTCTACTCTTCAGCAAAATAGCAAAGTTTCCGAAGGAGGAATTGTTCCGACCACGAACTTCCGAAGGCGAAGATAATCAAGAGAGTTGGAATACATACTGGTTATAACAGAATCAGAAATAAGTTGGAATCCAATTTCCACATTATCATTAGGATAGATTTCTTTTCTCAATTTTATGGCAATCAACTCTTTCAGGGGTTTGCTTCCGATTGTAAATTCGCCGATTTTGGCATTTCATCAATAAAATTGAATATTCAGTCACAAGCTTTTATTTTTATTTTACTGCTTTGTTTGCAAACACGTCCGATTTTTGATAATAAAACATTGCTTTGAAAATGTCCTGGCCTTGCAAAAGCATGCACAAAAAGACAATTAAAATTGCTTTGCTTGTTGGACAACCTCGGATGGTGGACTCAAGAAACCACGCAATATCCTGGGGCATGTGCATATATTCTTTCTGTTGCAGGTAATGAGTACGATTGATTCAGGCGGCGCGAAAGTCATCTCTCAGCACCAACAGATATTTGCTATGACTTGATACTGTTGTATCTTATTAAGTCGATTATTTCATTCAAGATTTCCCACCGGGTGTTGTGACGACAATGGTTGTCGAAGATTGAATTCTTCTGTGTTGATAACGGTTATTAATGCAGTGAGCACTCCATGTCCATAACGAGTGCAAATCATCCGGTACCTCGCAGACGATGTGAAGGGTAGTTCAAGAGCGAATGTTCGGAAGTTGAAGGCAGGGTGTTCGTCTAAGAGTTTGAAAACGCTTGGTTTTCTATAAAATCCTCTTAAGAGATGAAGCTTCTCGCAGTAGTATCCCTAGTGAAGTCACCAGGAGTTTGAAGATGTTTAATCTTCTGTAAAATCCTCTTATGACAATTTCTTCAGATCAGTCTTGGGGCAAAAAGCAAGTTGTTGACTCTCTCAAGCACGGGACATATGGAATTTCCCCAGCAGGAGATGTTCCAAATTTATTATCCCCAGTAGAGTTGGAAGACGTTTGGTCTTCTGTAAAATCCTCTTAAAAGGGCATTTCCCAGCACAAGACGCTTTAAAGCGGTTTTCCCCAGCAGAGTTTGTTATAAACTCATCATCCCCAGCGGAGTCGTCAAAAGGAAAGTTCGCCTAGCATGGGGCATTATGACACTTATCCTAAACTTGACAGTCATATTCCTCAGCAGATTACCGTGGAATTGCTTTGGGTTTCCCCTGCAGATCTCTAAGAACTCTCTCCCGGCATGTTGCAACGGGATGTCTTCTAACCGGATTTGCATATCCCCGATAGAGTAGCCCTGATTCCCCAGCAAGATCGTATCTCTGGTAATGGTATCCCCACAGAGTTCAGCATTGAATCTTGTCAGTTATACTCCCCAGCTGAGTTGTGGTTCTCCCCGCAAGATGCATATGGATCAACAGAATCTCTTCCTCAGCAAAGTGTCAGCATATGATATTACCCAGCCGGTGGTGTAATTCTCAGCATTGCTCATTTACAACTCAAAGTCCAATTTATTTTTGGCATATACAGTTTGTTCATATTATTCCAGCATGTGGGATAATATTGCAAATGATTGTTCCAGCAGGTGGGATGATCATACAGACAGTCGTTCGTATTATTCCAGCAGGTGGGATAGTATTGCAGATGATTGTTCCAGCAGGTGGGATGATCATACAGATAATTGATCATATTATTCCCGCAGGTGGGATAGTATTGCAGATGATTATTCCAGCAGGTGGGATGATCATACAGATAATCGTTCATATTATTCCAGCATATGGGATAGTATTGCAGACGGTTGTTCCAGCAGGTGGGATGATCATTATATACAGTTGTTCATATTATTCCAGCAGGTGGGATAATATTGCAGATGATTGTTCCAGCAGGTGGGATGATCATACAGATAATCGTTCATATTATTCCAGCAGGTGGGATAGTATTACAGATGGTTGTTCCAGCAGGTGGGGTGATCATTATATACAGTTGTTCATATTATTCCAGCATGTGGGATAGTATTGTAGGTGGTTATTCCAACAGGTGGGGTGATCATTTAGTAAAGCTTCCAAAGACGGTTTGGTAAGCATCGAAGTCCAATGTGAGTTTGGCAAAGCTGCAAAAGTCCATCTGAAGATGGAGAGTTTGAGATTCCAAAGCCGGTTTGGTAATCACTGAAGTCCAACGACAGATTGGCAAAAATCCAACACGAATTGGTAAAAGTCCAACGACAGATTGGCAGAAATCTAACACGAATTGGTAAAAGTCCATTGTCTAGAATGGCAGAGCAGCTAAAGTCCATCCATAGAGTGGCAAGCCAGTAGTCGTCTGGCGTCGTTCAAAAAAGACATTGTTGAAAGTCCATCCGTGAAGTGGCAAGCCAGTAGTCGTCTGGCATCGTTCAAAAGACAGATCTCTCCGGCAACGTTTCATTGAAGTTTCAATCCAGCAGTCTTGTTGGGTTTATATCCCTTTTGTTCTTCGTCATCATCCAAAGCAAATTTTTGGTTATAGTTGGTATTCAATCGCTATATACCTTGAAAGTCTGAAAGCAATCGCTTTCAGGCATTCAGGTCTACAACGTTTGAATAGGGGTAGCTGTAATACCCCAAAATTTACTCTCTCTTTTGTCATCATAGCATAACATTATCATATATCATATCATATCCATCTCATTAGCATTGCATTGCATCTTTGCATAGAAAAATGAAGCATAACATCCCTCTTACCATCGAGGCATGTGGTCAGGTGAAAGATGGACAATCAATGAATCATTCAAGGCATAAAAGGTCAACAAGTTGCCCCAAGGCAACCCAAGAGGTCTTTCATGTCTCATACTACCTCAATTGATCATCCAAAACCTCAAGAAAGTGAGATTCAATAGGAGATTGAAGCAATACATCCTTCACTATGCAAGAAGTCCAAAAAATTGAAGGAAAACCCTCAAAAGAGATAGTTTATTGGTTCAAAGTCAATCTCAAGTGGCATATCTCATCATCCTTTAAGAGGATACACAACATACTCAGAGGAATTTGGATTTGGAAGATGTGCAATTTCCTCCTAACCAGAAGGGGCCAAAACTAGGGTTTCCAATTAAATCAGGTTATCTCTAATTTTTTGGACAACACTTGATGTCATGGTATTCTACATGTCCTTAAGTGTATGTGTGTGGAAAATTGCCTCTCAATTGGTTTTAGAAGTGGTTCAATTGGAAGAAAGATAAAAAATCAGGAAAATTGGGGCTAAGTCAAATAATCAGAGGAAAAAGTCAACTCTTGACTTTTTGAGGCCAAATTCATGAAATTCATGTTATATGTGACCAATGTGCAAAATTTGATCAAGAAACTCCAAAAGGATCATGAAAAATCAAGATTTGAAAAGTTGCCATTTTTGGAAGAAGTAGGGTTTCCAAAAATAGTAATTTTGGGCCATTTTGCACCAGACTTTGAACCAAGGCCATTCAAAATTGAGACATCAAATAAAAATTCCACTCGGCCACAACAAAAGATCTTGTTTCAAGCTTCAAATCCATGTGTAGAACATCTCCATTGGATAAAAATTGGGAGAGTTATGGATGATCAAAGTTGAGGAAAACTTGGGCAAAATGCAAGTCAGCTTGGGCAAATCTTAGGTCGCGCGCCATCATTTCTACAAACACGTGGTTGGCCAAATGTTTTGATCAATTACTCATGGTTAGAGGTCTCAAATGAAAAATCTTTCAACATGAAAGTTGTTCCTCTATGTGAGATCTTCAAAATTGGTGTTCATGATTTGTTCATTTGATCAAAGGATAAGAAGTTATGTTGAGTCCAATTTGGTGTGATCATGCTGAAACTCCATGCCATGCTTACCTTGTCAACCAACCATATGCCTCGCCCTTCCATCAGTTTCAAACATGGGTGTTCTAAGCTATTTTACACTATTCTATACACCTCAATTTAATTCATTTCGTGTACCAAACTTGTTCTACTATGTGTCTTCTTTCCAATAATTCCAAAAGCATACAATTCCATGCCATGAACATGGAGAATTTCCTTCTCAAACTTGCTTATTTCCATTGTTCTCAACTGTCACCAAACCAAAAATAAGTGTTGTTGCTGTTGCTATTTCAAAGTGTATGCACATATTCCACACCTCATGACACTTTGCCATTTTAGAACCAACATTGTCCTTACTTGCACGTGCTACTCATGCTCATTACATGGAAGCGGAAAGAACAAGCTTGCTGAACAAGTTTCTGATACAACAGCCATGCCATTCCTTTCACTCACACTCCACCATAACACCATGGACATCCACCACCATATCACACCCACAACTGACTCGCCCTAACTAACTTGACTCAGTTAGTTAGAGGCAGCTCAGTTAACTCAACTTGGACTCAGTTAACTCACCCATTTAACCATAGTTAAGCAAATTTACAAATAGCAAGCTTCACTCACATTTCAGGTTTTAACTTCATTCTTCTCATTTTCACTTCAAAGCTCTCACTACTTTCTCTCTGATTCTCTCACTTTTTTCACCAATTCTCTCAAAACTTTTTCTCTGAGTGCACGATACCTTCATCTACTTCATCTACATCATCATTAATGGCGCATGATTGAAAGAGAATTCACACGGTTTCTGCAAGTGTATTTCAGCATTGAATCCCTCTGCTCTCAAGATAACAAAGTCCAACAACATTTATTTTGCTTGATTTGAAGCTTCAAGGTTGAGGAACAAGTGCTTTCTCTGGTTTTCTCAAGAATCTCCAAGAGCTGCAAGTTCAGGTTCTTAAATTCTCAAGCATTTCTCTCACGTTTTATGGTTTATTTTGTTGTTTTCATCATGATATGAGCTCACTAGGAGCATTTCTTACTCCGGCTAGTTGATAGGCCTCATAAAGGTGTAGATCCAAAAGTTAGGGCATGGTTTAACCCTCTCTGTTCTCCATGTATGTGTTTGCTCTATGAAAAATATTGGTGTATGCGTGATCTCCATTATCTCAGCTTCATTTTGGTATGCGCATTGTACATTTTGGTGAACATGTGAGATTTGCAGGTGGTGATTCTCGCTGGAGAAGGTGACCGGAGGTCCTTCTCCGGCCGGTGATCTTAATTGCTAGGGTTTTCTCAGTTTGAATTTTGGCCGTTGATTTGGTCTCATCGTGTGGCTCGTGTGATGACAACACATAAAAATGTCACATGCCTTGCACGTGTTTTATATTTTAATCAGAGTGACATGTGTGTGGTGCAGTGCATGGTAGTGAGTGTGTGCTTTCACGCGTGTGCATTAGATATGATTACTTTGACTGTTTTGTTGACTAGACTTGATCCAAGGGTATGCATTGTTTTGACTTTTAATTTGACTGATTTCCACAATAATACCGTGTGCCACGCGCTTAGTGGACTGAATCAATTTGATATTTGCACCTCACATTTTAAAGCCCAAGCAATTTTGAACTGTTAGTTTGCTATGCATGCACCCCCTACTTGTTTTCAATTCCTTTTTATTTTCTTCATTTTATACACGTTTCATTTTTAATTTTTAAAATACCAAAACAACATCACAAAATTCTAGAAAAATTCATGAGTGTTATCAAGACATTTAGGAAATTTTTGATATTTTTATTTCATGATTTTATTACATTTTTACCCCTGTTTCATAATTTTCTTAGAATTTTCATTTGTATGCATTCTAAGTATGATACATGAATTTGTGGAATTTTGTTCTTGCTCATTACAAACTGTTTTGGCTTGATTCTTTTTGCATTGATTCCCTAATACATTTAATCATGTTAGATGATTTTTTTTTGATTTTTTAGGTTAATTTATGACATGTTTTGATGCCTATCTTTGCACCACTTTGCATGATGTTTCAACTTGACCTAATTGCATTGTTTGAAGTCATTTTGCTTTGAATTTTGACATGCTATTTTGATGTATGATTTAATTCTGACTTAGGCATTCCAATACCATGCTTGCATAATTTTCATAAGTCCATTTGATTTTTGTTTGATGCATTACATTTGAAGTATAATACATGTCATATCATTCTAACTTTAGTGCATTGTTTTACATGAATTCTTTTGTGCATATTTGTATGAGCATTTGCATATTTGATGAGATATTCATATGATATTATAGGTCCTTGGTACACATTATAGGTCATCTTTACATGTTCATTTAAACTTGAACTTTGTGCATCCTTAACATGTATTTGTTTGCACTTTCCTTTTGAACTTTCATTTCAATTCTTCTCCTACCACTTCTTGAATGTCTTGATTGTTAATTCATGAATACTTTGAGATGTTTATAGACCATTTTCCATTTAGTTTCAATTATGATTGTTGGATTACATGTTCCATTTTATGCATGTTCTTTTCATTTCTTTTCATCTTTCATCTATCCTTTCTTATGGCATCATGTTTAAATGCTATGGATGATGATTGTTGCTTGTTCATTTTGAATTTGTATGATGATAAGTACTTGTTGTCAATATGATTCACATTCTGGTTGTGATATTAGGATTTGATTCTTCATCTTGTTCTTTTGAACTTTAATGTGTATTAAGTGTTTCTTTTTACTTCTTATACATGTTTCCATGTTTACTAACCATGTAGGGGCTTTGGTAAGTTGAAATTGAGTGTGGATAAGGAATCCACATTCAAACCTCTCTCCTTTCATTTCTTTTATAATTCAATCTTGTGTTTTGTTAAGCACTTATGTGCTTTCTTTGATTAACTCATTACTTTCCCTTTTGGGTTACAATTCATCTTCTACTTTAGAATTGAATTGTTTAGCTCATTCCTTCTTTAGACTTTAGGTTTTGCAACCTCACAAACCATTAGGATCACTCCCTTTGCTGATCAATTAGGATTGAGTCTTAGTTCACATAGATTTTTACCTTTTTCTCCCACTTGAGTCTTTCATCTTCTCATCTCAAAGAAAATTCAAAATATCTAATAAAGGTAAGCATTTATTGCATTTAGGCCTTTCATATAAAGAAAAGATTATAAGGGGTCTTCTCTTATAATCTTAGAATGTGTAGCATATAGCCCATTTTGGGTCAATGTGTTAAACATTTGATCTTGTCTGAGGGACTTAAATGCAATACTTGTTGAAGGTACAAATAGATAAAAAACACTTCTTCATCCCATAATCAACAAAAACACTTAATAAATACAAGTATGCTAGTGTGTTTGAACCTTGATAATTGGATCTAAGTGTGAGGGTCTTCTTCACCCTTAATGTACTTTCCTATTCATTCCATCTTGGAATGTGAGGATGTATACATTCCAATGATTAAGATTTAGATACACTATCATATGCAAACAAATAACAAAAATTCTTAAAATACAAAAACAAACAATAACATCTTTCCTTCGGGAATTCTTTTCTCATCTCACTCATTCTCAACGTACGAACGTGCTCTTCATCGTTCTCTTGCAAGATGGTAACGCACTTGGACCAGTGAGCCTGCAACACCTGAGCTAGAACATTAGTTGTTCCCTTAAAAATCACAAACAATCCATCCCTAGTGAGGGGAACTACGTCGCTCTGATTCTCATATTCCCGATGAGATACGTAGGCAGTGGGGTAGGGCCCATTCGAGCACTTCTTTTATTTTCCCTACATTTGTTTCTCGTTCCTTTTCCATTCTTTCTCCTTTCTTTCTTTCAGTTCCTTTTCCAGTATCCTTTTCTATCACCCTTTGATTGAAGCAGCAAGCGTGGATCCCATCGGGTACGATGGACGCGAGGGGCTGCTAATACCTTCCTCTCGCATAACCTACTCCCTTACCCTTTCTCTTGGTCGCAAGACCATGTTCTTTCTTTCCCTCAGGTTTACGCAGTGTTTCCTTTCCCTCTCTTGGGATAAATACACATTGCTGACGACTCTGTTTTGGTGCCACTTTCGCGTTTGTACTAGGATGAAAATCCCGGGAGCGACAGTAATGAACGAATTTTTCTCCATATCTTTCAGCGCCATTTTTATCTGATTATAGCCCGAGAATCCATCCATAAAGGAGAAGACTTTGAACTTTGATGTACTTTCTACCAGCATGTCTATGTGCGGTAAGGGAAAGTCATCATTTGGACTGGCTTTGTTCAGAACCCTGTAGTCTACACATATTCTAACCTTTCTGTCCATTTTCAGAACTGGTACTATGTTGGCTAGCCATTGAGGATATTCTGATGTGGCGAGGAAACCTGCGTCAATCTATTTCTGTACTTCCTCTTTGATTTTGATGGCCATGTTTGGATGAGTCTGTCTCAACCTTTGTTTTACCGGCGGATATTCTGATCTTAACGGTAGATGATATTCCACGATGCTGGTATCCAACCCTGGCATCGGGAAACTCTTTGAGAAGCTTTGTCAAACTTTCTTTGATAGTTAGACTGAGCAGTGCCCCAATCTTGACTTATTTTCTCTCTTCTTCTGAACCCAAGTTGACCGTTTCCAACGGCTCTTTGTGAGGTTCAATGGACCTTTCCTCTTGTCTGAGTAGTCAGGAGATCTCTCCTGGAATTTCTTCATCATTTTCTTCTTCAGCCTCAAATACCGGGAATTCGAAGTTGGGAGAAGGCATTGGATCGTATGTTTCAATGGGGTTTAAAACAAGCAATCTGCATGACGTGATGATCTATTTTTAGAAGAGATAGAGAGAATGCAAGAGTGTGCGCAGTGTATTTTCTAAAAAGTGCTTGTTTTTATTATTTGAGCTGTTTTTTAGGATTACCATTTTCTGAAAAAGCGAAAAGAGAAAACAACAATAAATGCGGAAATTACATAACGACATTTATTTTATTTATGATATAGTCGATTCTTGAAACTACAGCCCTATAAAACAAAACTCTGTCACTTTGGGCAAAGCGAAGAGGGATATTTACAGAAAGTGAGCCCTGTAAAAACATCCGTTTCACTTGGGCAGGGTGAAAGGTTAAGATAAAGACGACAATTACTTCGACTTATGAACAACTTTCGGAACGTTGACAACAACCCATTGGTGGAGAACTCCTCGGTGAATCACAAAGTCTGGTACTTTCCTTCTTGATAAGTTTTCAGAAATAACGCTGATTTCTGGTGGAGTAGGATCATTGGAATATGTCTCCCAGGCAGAGTTGTCGTAGGAGGATTCCTCTGCTGCATCTTGCACAGTGTTTGCACTCTCAGGCGGATCTTCCCATCCAGTTGGCTGGATGTCTTCGAGCCTGATATGAGAGATTTCAGGAGCGGTGTACTTGACTAAGAAGTCGTATTTGCCACTCGGTTGTCCTAAGGTGTCCCACACTTCTGTGGAACTGGAGGAGTCATCTCTTTCGACGACGTTGACCTCAGGAAAAGAGTAGTTGATGAACTACTGTCCTGCAATCTTTGCAAATTCATCATCGTACTGGATATTTTCTGAATGCCCTGAGTAATGATCCCATGATTCTGTGGGGACACATGTATTCTTTTCAATGATGCTCAGCTGATATGCATTGTTCGGCTAACTCTTTTGCCCTGAGTCTCCTGGGTACGGCTGCCAAATAGGCAGGCCATCCATTGGGCCATAATAGCCGTGGTCAAAGTTGTCTTTCATCATATTGTCCTCCTCTAATGAGTTTGGTGGAACACGACATCCTTCGAGATCATAATCTCCGTATATCATTTTGACATCTGACCTTGGCATAAATCTTGGACTCTGCGCCAGAAAGATAAAATGGCGTAGGCACCTCTTCCTGAGACATATAACCATCCTCGTTAAGATAGGACTTCCATTCTTCTTCTGTATCAGAGGAATCTCCCTCGTTGATGGTATGTACTTCTTGAGACACTGGGTGAAGGAAACCTCCACTGCGGAAGAAGTTCTGAATAGGATGAAGACTTTCATTGTTAGTAGCAGTCTGGGTACAGGTTGAAGAAAAACCAAGACCTTTCTTTTTCTTATTGTCAGTAGGAATGACAAGCTGTCCCCATCCCTTTGCATTGTTACTTTTGATCACTTCGAGAGAATCTTTGTACGAGGAAATCGACGTTCCTCTTTTTGATTGATTGTCATTACTCACAGAAAATGCTTGGAACTGGATTCCTACAACCTCCTCCGGTTCTACACAAGTGGATGACGATAGGTTACTCACGATTAAGGCTTGCTCTCTGCAGACTGTGTCTAGTTGGTCATTCTTGACGAACTTCAGCTTCTGGTGAAGTGTCAAAGTGATTGCCCCAGCCTCGTGTATCCAAGGTCTTCCTAACAAACAACTGTATGCTGCCCGGATGTCCATGACCTGGAAAGTGACTTGGAAAGTGTGGGGACCGATAGTTATGGGAATGTCGACTTCGCCGAGAACTGTTTTCTGGGATCCGTCAAATGTTTTGAAGGTGACCTCACTGCCTCTCATCGGAGATCCTTTGAATGATAGTCGCATTAGAGTGGATTTTGGCATCACGTTTAGAGTTGATCCGATGTCAACCAGTACGCCAGCTAAAGCATCGTCCTGGCAGTTGGCTGTAATATTGAGTGCCATGTTATGATTGTGGCCCTCTTCCAGCAGTTCCTCATCACTAAATCCCAAGTTGTTGCAGGAAGTGATGTTGGAGATGATGCTGTCAAATTGTCTTATTGACACATCTTGTTCCACAAAGGCTTTCTCTAAGACTTTTTGTAGAGCTTCCCTGTGTGCTTCGGAACTGAGTAAAAGTGATAGCACCGAGATTTTTGAACGAGTATGCAACAGCTGATCAACAATGTTGTATTCACTCTTCTGGATGAGCTTCAGCATCTCATTGCTATTCTTTGAAAGGTCGGGATCACTAGACGGACCGACTGGTTGATCAGGAATTTCAGTTTGAGGTTCCTTTTCTCTGGTAGGTTCTCAAACTCCTCAATTGAAGATTCGACCGCTCAGTGTTACTCGACTGATGTCTGCAATATTCACGATGGAGGGTAATGGAATTTCCTTTCCATTCTCAATTGTTGTTGCACCGTATTTGTAAGGGATAGCCTTAGCTGATTCATACGGTAATGGTCCCGGTAGATAGATAACTACAGGAGCCTTCTGATTCTTCTGACCATTGTAAGTAATTTCAATCAATTCCTGGTTGGGAACTTTCGATTCTTCAAGTAAAAGGATGATGGTACAAACATATTTGGTTCTCTTATGATCAGAGATCACAAGAACATCTTTGATTCGATCAGCGACAAAGTCTGGCATCGAATTGGTTGACCCAGAAATTGGACACGGTCGAATCTCTTTGTGGTTCAACTGACTCTGAAGGGCTGCTCGCACGAGGTAACATCCTTGATTATCTTCAGAGCAAACTCTACAGCGTCCATAGTTGTGTGGTGGCACCTGGCAACGTCCGCTTTGTATGCAGTGTAACCTCACTAGATCTGTTTCCATTGATCGAACATCCGGACTTTGATGTCTAGTAGGGTTCCCATTAATCATACTGACTTGTTGTGTGTCTTCGTCTAAATATATCGGAAGCCACCAGTGGTTTAACAAGTGTTGCAAAGTTCTTTCAATGAGAGCGCATCCTTGGTCGCTCTCACGACATCCCTTACAGTTCTGATAATTATGCGAAGTCAGAAAACCGAGCCGAACTTGCTTAGCATGTAACTCTACCAAGCTGGTATTCATCAAACTAATGTCAAAGATTTGAATCATATTCTCTTGATACCGATATCTATCGCGGTAATCCTGAATCCATCCAAGATCCATCTGACGCTGGAGGGTCTCTTGTACAAAAGAGCATCCCTGATTGTTTACCAAGCAGACTAGACAGGAATCGTAATCGTGCCGTGGCAGATTATGATGTTGGCTTTGCCTTGAGTGCATTGCCACCAAGTTGACATTCATCGCACGGATGTTGTGGTTCTGAATGATGTTGGAATTCGTATAAGTCATGTTGACCCGACGAATTCGGTGACTTGGATCCATCCGAGATCCAACTGTTCCTGTAGAGCTAATTGCACTACAGAACATCCTTGATTGTTTTTTGAGCAAATATCACACTGGTGATAGTTATGAGATGGTACATGCCCATATCCGCTCTGACTGCGATGTATTTTGACCAGGTTGGCCTTCAATAAGAGTACATCATGAATTTGATAGTTGTGGTTAGACTCTCCCTCTATCAAATTTACTGCAGCTTTCTCATGTTGAGGCAGCGGGTTTGTATGAACATCTGGATTCGTATCCTTGAAGGATAAGACCCCGCTCCTAACAAGCTTATGTATATCAGATTTGAAGCTGAGACAGTTTTCTATGTTATGCCTCGGTCCTCCTTGGTGGTAGGGGCATGTCTGATCCGCTTTGAACCAAAAAGGCAATTTTTCCAGAATTGTAAGAGGAGCCCTGGTTTGGACGTGCCCTTTGACCAGCAATAATGGAAACAGTTCTACGTACAACATGGGTATAGGGTCAAACCCTGGTGGTCGCATTGTACGGTTGTTGTTGTATGGAGGACGAGCCTTCTGAAGAGGCTGCTGTGTCCTTTGCTGATATTGTTGTTGATTAGGTTGGCTCTGAGCAACCTGAGGTTGATACGTAAGAATAGGCGCAGGATTGATAGCAGGAGTTACAGCTGTTACTGGTTGGTACCGTCGCCTTTGCTTTCCGAGAGAGATATTACCAATATCCTGCTCTTTTTTCTTAGGGAGAGCACTACCGTATCTTTTGGTACTGCTTGATGATCCAGCGTCTTTTACTAAACGTCCTTCTCAGAATGCTTCCTCAAGACGAACTCCCATGCCCACCATCTCAGTGAAGTTAATGGGCGCACTGGCAACCATTTTGTCGTAGTAAAATGAGCTCAAGGTTTTCAAAAAGATCTTTGTCATCTCTTTTTCCTCAAGAGGTGGACAAATCTGGACGGCAATTTCACGCCATTTCTGAGCATATTCCTTGAAGGTTTCCTTATCCTTCTGCGACATGGCTCTGAGTTGATCTCCGTCGGGTGCCATATCCATATTATACTTATATTGTTGAACGAAGGCAGCGCCAAGATATCATAAAGTGACGATCTTAGTGCGGTTCAAACCCATGTACCATTTGAGTGTGGCACCGGTTAAACTATCCTAGAAATAATGGATCAGTAGCTGTTGGTTCTCTGTCTGAATTGACATCCTCCGAGCATACATCACCAGATGACTTTGAGGGCAAGAGTTACCCTTGTATTTTTCAAATTCGGGCGCCTTGAATTTCTGCGGAACTTTCACATTGGGGACCAAACAAAGGTCTGAGGCATCTTTTCCAAATAGATCATGACCGCGAATGGCTTGCAGTTCTTTCTGTATCTCCAGGAACGGTTCCTGGAATTCCCTCATTCTCTCGTCTAACTTTCATTTCCACCAGACGGTATATGGGAAATCTGTCCTCCCGGGACAATATGTATCACAAGTTGTGGTATAGTCATTACGGCAGTGACTCTTGGTACATCCCTCTCCCGAAGTTTGTAACCTTCAGGAGTTGCTGTCATGCCCCTGGCATCTCTGCTTTCCCGAAGTTTGTAACCTTCAGGCCCAGCGGGTCCTGCTGCAGTTTCTGGATCTTCCGGGATCGGAGGAATATATCCTTCCGTGATATAGCTAAGTGGCATGCCCTAGGAACGATCTTTAGGTATGGTATATCGAGGCTCAAACTTTTCCACTATGGGCGTAGATGTGATCTCTGAGATCACGGTCTTTTGTTGTTGCATCTAGGCTGCTGCCAGAGCTTGCATATTGTTGTGAAGCTTTCTCAGATCCTCTTTCAGAGCGTCAAGTTCTTCTCTCAACTCTCTGTTCTCTTCCTCGAGATTATCCATTTTCTTTTATTGACTAGCCCGAGTATTATATGAATGAGACAGTTTGACTCTAGAATCGAGACACAAACGTGAGATTCGTAGGTAAGAAGAATGCGCTACGTGAGAATGATGAATGATATGCAATGATTATATTAATTATATATATATATATTTTAATCAAAATAAACTTCGACAATTGGATTGTAAATATCAAACAGTAGGTAAACCCCGTTTTATTGAATTCAAAGATTGCGGAAATGGAAATACAGTAATTTACATAGTGCTGTAAAAGGAAATGTCTAAGCTAATGGATCCTGAGTCCTCTCTGAGGAGAGCTCAGGTGCTGGTTCTGGTATTTTCCTTTTCTTTGACCGGGGCTCTCGAGCCGTTGTCGGGTTGTCATTCCTTTGCCAAGTGAAAAGAGCGAGCATATTCCTTTGGTCATCTTGGTTTTCTACAACATGTTGTTCTAAAATCTCGATCAGAGCATCCTTTTCTTTTAAAAGTTGTTGTATTTTCTTACACTCCACATTGAGAATACGGTACTTGTTCTTCCAAGACTTCTTCTCCTGTTGAACTCTGTTGAGAGTAACCTAAAGTTTTTTCGTATCAGACATAAAATAAAGGACAGGGTCCCTTAACGGAAGAACTTCCTGACGAGGGTAAGGCATCTTTAGTTTGAGAGCTCTCGTTTGTACATAGTGGAGATAAGGTTCTACCGAGACATAGTCCGGTTTTCCTAAAGACTCTCTTCCTTTTCTATGAACATGTTTCCAGGCATGCACTATTTCTGTCTTTAGTGCTCTGTCATTTTCTCCTTCCTTGAAGAAAAGACCTTCTAGATGAGCATTACGCGGGACATGTCTCATCGGGTATCCAAATTGACGACGAACTAAAATTGGATGATAGTTGATTCCTCCTTTAGTTCCTATGAGGGGTACGTTAGGGAAGTTTCCACAACGGTCCATGATTCTGATTCCGTCATAGATTCGATTGTACCAGTCGATGTCAGAGTTGGTAAGAGACATGATTCTCTGCGACCAACGTAAAGTATTTTTAGGATCCCAAAATGCAGCAGACTTGGGCAAGTGGGAAATGAACCATTTGTACAGCAGGGGTACACATCAGGTGATCATTCCCCTGCTGTACAAATTCCTTAAATGTACAGAATGATAAGCATCTGCGAGCAAGGTTGGTACAGGGTTTCCAATAAAAAATATCTTAATGGCATTGATATCTACGAAGTTATCAATGTTGGAAACAAAAATAACCCGTAGGTGAGCAAAACAAAGATGTTCTCGAAAGCGGCCACGTTCCCTATACTGGAAAAGTACAGGGCTTTCTTTATAAAAAACTGGGCTAGCAAACCGTGGATTCCACCCTTAGTGGTTATGTGAGTCCTGACTTTTGACTCGTCCAAATAAATTGCTCTTGCAAATGGTTTGAACTTTTGGAATTTATTTCAGTCCAGAAAAGGGAGCTTGGTCAGTGATATGTAAATCAGTCAGGTGGGAGTACTCCTTCAGTGTTGGTGCTAGTTGGTAATCTAGGAATTTGAAACAGTGATAGACCGGATCGTAGAACTAAATGAGCGTAACCAGTATTCCTTCAATTACATGGACCCTTAACAGAGACAGCAATCCTCCTTACTTGGCTCTAAAAGCATCAGGGTTGGTGATCATCCTCTCCAAACCTCTCAAATCCTCTAGTTTTGGAACCTTGAAGGTGTACTTGTGAGTCTTCCTTCTACCAAAATCCATAACGCAATCTCATTTCTTTAATATTTTCAATCATTGTCTTAGTTTAATTTGAAAAAAGGGAGAGTAGAAGAGAAGATTTTTTTTATTAATGTTTTTTAATGAAATGAATGCATGAATGCAGCACACAAAAACATAGAAAAAACATGGGGTCAAAGGTTCGGTGTCATGAAGTCATGGCTCTACCCATCCCCAAAGGTTATACTAGTGATTTTTTGTATCTGTCCTCACAATCATTGACCCCTCTTGGGATAACAACAGCAGGCTGGTTCACCCGAGCGAGCTGCAGTATCTTAGAGTAATCTCAAATGAGGGTAGTATCGCGTGACAACTATTTTCGATAGCTTCCACACTACAAAAAAGTAACATGGTTTCAGCCTACTAAAATCCCCATCTTCTTAGATAACCCAATCGAACAATCTGCTTTCAACAACTGAAGTCGTATAGGCATTTAATCCGCAAAGGGCATCTCCACTGATTCGATGGTCAACTGGGACCTGTTATTTGGGAGTCACTCCCTATAAGATTACCCGTCTAGTGCCATCACTTATCTTAGGTGTATACTCAATCTTTCCAGATGCGGCATCACCCGCAATCCCATTAGCAGAAAAATAAACACGGATATCAATTAGGAAAAGCGATATATATATTCATTCCTAAAACTAACATCCTAGACCTCTTATGAGCTATAATCCTAGTCCTATACAAACAATGACTCCCCAGCAGAGTCGCCATTTTACTGTAGCGAGCCATTTTTGTCGGTGACGCGACTACCTTATCACTGAAGTTTGGGTTTTCTCCTCGAGGAAAAAGAGTGCTACTTTCTGATTTCTTATTTATCCCATGAAGCTGGAAGGGAAAGGGAAGCTATCTAAAACTAACCTTGCACGCGAATGTTTAATTGAACAAATGCTTTAAAGAGATTGGGGGGTCCGGGGTCAGGTTATACAATGGGTAGTTGTCAATTACCCATCCTATATGTTGCTATCCACAGGATGTTAGCTTTTAGGTTTCGCTTTGTAATTGATAGTGTTTATCTGCTGATGGGTTGGGAAAGTTTCTTGGAAAAGTGTGACAGGGATAGTGAGTTTTGTTTTCTGTGGAAAATGATGATGATGATGATGATGGCTTAAGGTATGAAACCTAAAGTTTTGATTGATATGAAGGTACAGGACCTAGGGTTTTTGATTTGTATGCTCGCTAAGATTTCGCAATCTTATGCCTACGTATTCCCGTTTAAACGAACAGGGAAATCAGAGCAATCGTAGTTCCTCCTATTCTAAGGGAGGAAAATGACATTTTGGTGTCTTGTTCAAAGCCCAAGATTGAAGCTAAAAGGGTATTGAGAGGGAATTTGTCATCTCTAAAAAGAGATTGTTGACTTTTGTGTGCCTTGATCAAAGAACAAAGTTGATGCTAAAAGGTTAATTTATTTGGCTAGGGGATTTCTTTATACAAAGCCTAAGAGGAGGCTGGATAAGACCGACTCAACAAGAGAGTGTTTTATCTGTCTTGTACAAAGCCCAAGATTGAGGCTAAAAAGAGACTGACTCTTTGGGGATATCATTATACAAAGCCTAAGAGGAGGCTAAAAAAGGGTTTTGACTCCGTCGGGGAGGTTTATATGTGTCTTGTACAAAGCCCAAGATTGAGGCTGAAATGGGAAATTTAATTGACTCTGGTGAGGATATTTTTTATGTGTCTTGTACAAAGCCCAAGATTGAGGTTGCAATGAGTTTGACTCCGCTTGGGAAAATTATTCCTCAAAGCCTAAATGAAGGCTGGGAGGAAATGACTCGGCTGGGGAAGGTATCTGTCCCCAGCTCAAGAGAGGGAAATTTATGTCTTGTACAGAGCCCAAGATTGAGGCTAAAAAGGTTGACTCAACAAGAGGGTCTGAAAAGGTGATTGACTCAACAACAGAGTTTGAAAGTTAATTGACTCAACAAGAGAGTCTTTTATACTCAACAAGAAAGTGATTTGCTGTCTCGTATAAAGCCCGAGATTGAGGCAAAAAGGGTCTTGACTCAACAAGAGAGTCTGGAAAGGTTAGCTCCGCTGGGGAGAATCATTTGTACAAAGCCCAAGAGGAGGCTGACTTCGTTGAGGAAGGATCATTATACAAATCCTAAGAGGAGGCTAGCTTTCTGCTGAGGAAAGGTCCTTATACAAAGCCTAAGAGGAGGCTATCTTTTTCCAGGGATAATTGAGATCCCCAGGCAGGTCCAAGTGGGGAATCAACTCTTGCTGAGGGTTACAGAAGAGTTGAGATGTCAGATACCCTGAGGTTCTGATTTGAGATAGTGTTGACCTTGGTCGGGGAACTCTCATGAGAGAGGCTGGGTTTCTGCTGGAGATCGATCCAAAATGCCCGGGGTTTCTCCCTATGGTTGTAAGGAACTTGAGAATGTCTTTGAGACTCAAGGGGATTAGACTGTCCAAGTCTGCTGGTGTGGAGGAGTTTTATCTTTTGTATGATGCCTCCAAGAGGAGGCAAAAGCATTAAGGGATGAGAATCAACCCTAAAGTGGCCTGAGGCCTGACACTAGAAAGACTGCTCTAGCAAAGGATGACTAAGTTCTGTCTTATACCTTTAAGAGGTCGTCAGGGTCCTTGTATTGAGCCTAAGAGATGGCATGAGAACTTCTAAGAAGCCGAAGGCTACTTGTACAAAGCCCAAGAGGAGGCGGTGATGCTTTTAGGAAGCCTGTGGGTCTTGAACCAAGAGAAGTTCAAGAAATGCAATTCACAAAGAAGAGATCATTTCAGGAAAGTTCGAGGTTCGAAGAAAATCAAGAGATGCTATTCAGAGAGAATAGATCAACTCCGGGGAGTAGAATTTCTTTGACAATTTCTAGGGATGACAGTCTGAGAAAATGTTCACCGAGAACACTGCCTTTCTCTTTGTTCCATATTATTTAACCCCAAGAGAAGGGAAGACTGTATCTAGAAATCCTATGGGGATATAGTTTTGTTTGTATTGAAGAGTGACCAACATGGCTTTACCTAGTTCTAGACCTAGTGGTTGGGGAAAACTCTAAATAACTATACTAGTATATATACAGTTGATATATGACAAGTATTTTAAAAGGTATGAAAGAAGACTAACCATGCGCAGCTTCCCACAATACAGTTATATATATCTGACATGTATTTAAAAGAATGAAAGAAGACTAACCATGCGCAGCTTTCCACAATACAGTTATATATATTAAAGCGAGTAAAGGAAAGCTGTTTAAAACTTACAGGTGAGCGAGCTTCCATGCTGTATTATTAGTTGTTCAGAGAAATTAAAGAAAGTTTTGACAACAAATGTACATTTGAACCTAAATCAAAAGGGAGTTGTTTGTGAAAAATTTGTTGGGGCTTATACTCAAGGAGAGGCCCAAGGTTTGAACAGTGATTGTACTGTTGTTTTGAATATCGTATCGGGACTTATACAACGACTGAGGCCCAAAAAGTTTTGGTCAAAAGGGGATTGGGTCTTACACTCTATTAGAGGCCTAAAGTTTATTTTTGTACAAGAGATGGGGCTTACACAACTCAGGGAGATGCCCGGATGATTTTGAAAAGACGACGATCGCGCCGTTGCTTTGAAAATGTACAAAGGGACTTATACAATATGTGAGGCCCAAAAATGTTTATTTATAAAAGGGGTTGGGTCTTACACTCTATTAGAGGCCCAAAAGTGTTTTTAAGAAAAGGAATGGGACTTATAGCTTGAGGAGAGGCCCAGATGATTATTTGTTTGAAAAATGGCGATCGCGCCGAGGTTTAAAAACACAGTGGGTCTTATACGATGACTGGGGCCCAAATTATTTTGGTTTTCAAAAGGGGTTGGGTCTTACACTCTATTAGAGGCCCAAAAGTGTTTGAAAAAGATTGATGAGGGTGGAATTAATCAAAACCCTAATTTTGTTTAAAATGGAATTAATTTTGTTAAAACATTAATAAAAATTATTGAAAACATGTGAAAAATGAGTGGCGATCTTGGATCAATGTTTCAAAAATCATGTTTTTATTCACGAAATGATTGGAAACCATTTAAGTTTGGAAAATCAAGAAGGAAAAAATATTTTAAATGTTAAAAAACAAATAAAAATTAATTCTTTGCAAAAATATCAAGTATATGAAATAAATAATATTTTTGGGAAATTTTTGTAAAATAAAATATTTTAACATTTTTGTGAATTATTAAAAAAAGAATCAACTCAAAATCATTAAAATTCAGAGAGAAGTTAATTTTTGAATCAATTAAATAAAATCACAAAATTCAAATATTTGAATATTTGAAAAAGGGCGCCAAGAACACCCAAGAACACGAGCGTGTTCTGAGTTTTGCCCAGATTTTCATTTTCTCACCAATCTCACTGAATACTTGATGAAATCACACAATCCACATATCAATCTACTCGTTTTCACCTCACGATCATGTCTATGGTTTTTAATTTCATTTATTTTAAGCATGGAATAAGAAATCAAAGAGAAGCCTCAAGAACCCTAAATTCTGCATGAAGGCTCAGAAATTCCACACACGATTCATACAAAGCAATTAATTGAGGGGAAACATTCCATACATGATTATGAACATATGGAAAAATTATGGTGCGAGGACATATGCATGAATCATGAGATGACCAAGTTGAGGCTTACCTCTTGCAGCTCGTGATCGTGTTTTGAGTTAGAGGTGTTACAGCTTGGTTCCAATGATGTGGACAACTTCCCTAGGTGCTATGGAGTGTGTCTGAATGCTTGGAGTGGTTGGAAACAAGCTGGAACTTAAAATGGTACCCCAACTGCAAGTCTGCTAAAAGCTTGAGCAATTGGATGGTGATTTTGTGAAATTGGTGTTCTAGATGTTGTTTAACTGTTTTGATCACTTCTCTATGATGTTTATGAGGTATGTGTGTGTGTGATTGGTTTGGTTGGAATTGCTCTCAAGCTCAAAACCCGATAGTGACTTGCTTTGGAAGGCAAAATTGGAGTGAAAGAGGTGATTTTGAGGAAATCATCAGTTTGGGTGCTTTAGTGTACTTAAACTGATCACAAATGAGGTATATTTATAATGCACCAAGTTTGTTTTGGTTGGAATAGTGTATGGCAACTGGTACAGGTCTGTGGCCAATTGGATCACTTTGGAATCTTAAGTCTCCTTTAGCCATTGACTTGAGATTAGAGCACATGCCTATGGTTCTTTGATTCAAGGATAAGGCTTAATTGAAGTGTTCATCTTTGCTCTGATACATGCCACCTCTAAGCATCCATTGAATGCCTTAAAACAAAATTGGAGTCTTGAGGCATCTTTAGCTTTTAGGGGTTCCAAAGACTTGGGAGGCTTATGGATCAGTGTTTGTTCCTCCTTGGTCTCCCCCTGAGGTGTGCAGATGGATAAACTTATTTATCATTTGCACAAATTAATCAAATCGAGCCCTAATGCACAATCTGCCTTGCCAAGACAGTTTGCAGCAAGGCATGTTGCAGTTGTCATAACTCCTAGCTCAGATGGAATTTGATGGAGTTCTTGGTCACTTTGGAAAGCTGATGTATCCTACTTTAATGTGGTGTCCAACTTTGGTTTTGAGGCAACTTGCATTTGGTTGAAAAATGCCTCAACATTTTGGAAAAAGTGAAGCAAATTCTGACTTAGTGAAAATTTCACTAAGTGTTGGAAAAATGTCACTTTTGTGTTTTCAGCCATTTTGATCACTCCATAACTTGAAATCCATGAGGAATTGGAATGAGGTGTAGTTGACACTTTTAAAGTATGCCATGAGAGCTACAAATCCATCTTTGTACCATCCAAAATGATTTCTTGGATCTCAAGTTATGATCCTTGGAAGTTGGTACCCTAGCCACTTTGTTCCATAACTTAGAAAAATTCTAAGTTTTTATGGTTACCCGTTTTACAAGTTATCCCAGTTTTTTTGATTTTTCTTGAAGAATGATGATTCTAATCACACATTAACATCATTTTAGGGTTAAGGAACCTTGGTTGACCAAAAAATAAAAAAGTTAAACTTTGACTTTTTGTACAGTTGACTTTTTCAGCAGATGAAATCCAAACTGTACGATCCATTATGAAATTAAGTCCCTGACCTAAATAAAACTTAATGGATGGATTCCATAGGTGTTATAGGGTGTATTGACTCATGTCCCAAGGTTTTGGGAGCAGGTCTTGGTCAAAAGTCAAAGGTATAGTTGACTTTTCCCGCAAAACCCTAATTGTGGTCCTGATGAAATTGAAACTTGTAGATCAAGCTTCTTGGATGAATCCATTATTGCAAATGGATCAATGTGGTTTATTAGAGACCCTCAAATCATGTCTTGAGGTCTTGGCTCATGTTTTGTCCCAAAAGTCAATTTAGGGGTGAATTAGGTCAAGAAACCCCAATTCATGATTTTTGGTGAATGCATCCCCTAAGGTCAAATTAACTTGATGATTGGATTTATGAGGTCCCTTGGATTATCTTGAGTTATATTGTGAAGCATTGGCTCATGCCCAGAGGAAAATTTTCATCTGGAGGCCTCAGTCGACCAAAACCCTAATTTGGTGACACTGGCGATCTTGAGGCTTAATCCACTTGGAATGTTGCAACCTTGTGCTTGATTCTTGATGTGGGAGTCCTCTTGATCCTTTATGGGTGTTTGAGAGGTTAGACAAGTTGAAGATCATGTCATTCCTTGATTGATCCTTTGTCTAAGCTCTAAGAGGGCTTAAAACCCTAATTCTTAATTGTAGTGAATGCTCAACAATCCTTAAGGAGACTGATGTGGCATGAAGGTACATCCATATTGTGATGATGATTTCCACAATGATGGGAAATCTTAGTGGTCAAAATTTGGGGTATGACAAGGCCCAAAGAGGTTTTTGTACAACAAGGATTGGGTCTTACACTATAATAGAGGCCCAAAGATTTTGGAAATGAATAAAGGTGGGTCTTATATCTCAAGGAGAAGAACAATTGATTTTGTTAGGAAATGCGATGACCGCGCCGAACTTTTGAAAATATACAGAGGGACTTATACAACGTGTGAGGCCCAAATTATTATATTTACAAAGGGGTGGAACTTACACTCTATCAAGAGGCCCAATAGTTTGAAAAAGAAAAGAAATGGGACTTACAACACAAAGGTAGGCCCAATGAAAGACAGTGATCGCACCGTCGTTTTTTAGAATCGCAGAGGGACTTATACAATATTTGAGGCCCAAACTGGTTTTGGTTAAAAGGGGATTGGGTCTTACACTCTATTAGAGGCCCATGTGTTTGAAAAGATTTTGTTAGGGTGAACATCAAAGAAACCCTAATTTTTGAATTAAAATGGCATTTTTCAAAGCGTATTTTAAATAATAAATGATAAAATATCAATTATATTCAAAAAAAAATTGTACACTTTGGAAAATATTTTGGAAAATCAAGTTTAATCATATGAAAGCTTAAAATCCAATTAATTTTGAAAGATTAAAGTGTGAATTCCATTTAAAAAATGTTTAAAAACAATTAAAATGAAATTGATTAAAAAAATTCTAATTATATTAAATAAATAATATAAATTGGATTTTTTTGTGGAATAAAATATTTTAATATTTTTGTGATTTTTTGCAAAAATAACCAATAAAAAATAATTAAAAGTGAGAGGGAAATTAATTTTCCAAATCATAAAAAATAATATGAAAAATATTTTAAAAAGATGGAAAAAGTGTTAAAAAAGGGGTCTGGGGCGAGGTGGATTCGAACCCTAGACCTCTAGGTTGCAGCGCGCGCCTTCTACCACTGGGGTGGTGATACATCCGTGTATCAAAGCCACCCTAGAAATACATAAGGCATGCCTTATTCTAGGCCTGGGCAAGGCAAGGCAAGGCCAGCTTTTGGGCCAAAAACGTAAAGGTTGTAACTTCCTCATTTCTCCATGGATTGAGACAAAATTTAGGTCTATCCCGCCTAGAATTTCACAAGGAATCCAATGGTCGTCTTGGTTTTTTCAGATGAGGTTCCTATTTCAAAACCCGATAGTGTTTTTGAAATAGGCCTATAATTGCGCTTTCTATACTAACACATGGTGCAGGCAAGAATTACATGGCAAATTGGTTCAAACACAACATATACAACATGAATGAGATGTTTATGATCAGTGAACTTCAAAGCAATGCATAATTTAGAAAGTTCAAGTGATGATGCACTTACCTCTTGAAGCTCCTTGTGCTATCTGTCATGCTTCTTGTGCCAGAAGTAATTTGATGGTTTAGACACTCTCAATTGATCCCTTAGAAGCTTTTAGAATGGTTGGAACCAGCTGGAATCCTCAGGAAGAAGTTAGAGCACTTTCTTGCAAAATGGGCAAAAGTGACCAATATGGCAACTCTCTAAAATGGTGTTCCAGATGTAGGGAACCATTTGGGACAGTTCAAGGATGATATTTAGAGTGTGTTTGAGGCTTTATTTGGTTTTAAAAGTGACTGAATCAAGACATGGCTTGAAAAATGCAAAAAGTCCAATTTTGAGATTTTGGAAGTGAACTTTGAGATTTTAGTGTTACAGGTCACATGTTAATGTTTGGACAACTTAGATACAACATATTGGATGTGTTTGGATCATGAGATGTGATGGAAATGCTTTCTAACTCAAAAACTCAGAGTTACCTTGCAAAAGATGGCATTTTGGCCTAAAGAGAGGGATTTTGAGGAAAGCATCAGTTTGGTTGCTTTGGTGTACTCAAACTGAGCACAAATGAGCTCTATTTATAGTAGAGCAAGTTTTTTTTTCAAGTAATAGTGAATGGCCGCTGCAGTAGGCCTTTGGACAATGTTGAGCAAAAGGAATCTCAAGTCTCCTCTAGCCATTGACTTGAGATTAGGTCACAGGCCTATGGTCCTATGATTCAGTGCTGATCCTAGACTCATTCAGTTAGGAATGTGTCAGTCTATGCCACCTTTGTGTATCCATTAAATTCATTGCAACAAAATTGGAGTCCTGGCACCTTTTTAACTCTTTTAGGTTTGGCATGCTACTTGTAGATTCTTGGACTTTGGAGGCTTGGATATCTGATCACCCCCCTTGGATTTGATCCTCAGATGTGTCCAAATTGATGACAAGGCTTGGATTTATCAGATTTGGACAAATCGAACAAAATACACAAAATCTGCCAAATATGTCTTGAAAAAATCAGTTCATGATGCCATGTTTCAAGGGTTGTATCTCCTTGCTCAAATGGAATTTGGAGATGATCTGGTACTTATTGGAAAGCCCTCATGGCATACTTTAACTTTGATGTCCACCCCTAGACCTGGTTTGACTTGGATCAAGGTGAAAAATGTCCCTACATTTTGGAAAAAGTAAGGCAGATTCTGACTTAGTGAAAATTTAACTAAGTGTTGGAAAAATGTCATTTTCATGTTTTTTGTGATTTTGATCACTCCCTAACTCAAAATCCAAGATGAATTGGAATGAGATGTAGTTGACACTTTTAAAGTATACCATGAGAGCTACAAATCCAGCTTTGAGCCATCCAAAATGGTTGTTTGGATCTCAAGTTATGGTCCTTGGAAGTTGGTACCCTAGCCACTTTGTTCCATAACTTAGAAAAATTCTAAGTTTTTTATGGTTACCCCTTTTGCAAGAAACCTCACTTTTCTTGATTTTTCTTGATGAATGATGATTCAAATCACATATTAACATTGTTTTAGGGTTAAGAAACCTTGTTTGACCAAAAATCCAAAAAGTCAAACTTTGGATTTTTGCACAGTTGACTTTTTATCGGATGAAATCAAAACTGTGCGATCCTTCGTGAAATTAAGTCCTTGACCTAAATAAAACTTAATGGACATATTCCATAGGTGTTATTGGGTGTATTGAATAATATCCCAAAGTTTGGGAGCATGTCTGGGTCATAAGTCAAAGGTACAGTTGAGTTTTCCCTCGAAACCCTAATTGTGGTCCAGATGAAATTAAAACTTGTGGATCAAGCTTCTTGGATCAATCCATTGTTGCAAATGGATCAATGTAGTGCATTAGAGACCCTCAAATCATGCCTAGAGGAAAATTTCCATCTGGAGGCCTTAGTCGACAAAAACCCTAAATTGGTGACACTTGTGATCTCGAGGCTTGATCCACTAAGAATGTTGCAGCCTTGTACTTGATCCTTGATGTGGGAGACCTTTTGATCCTTTATGGGTGTTTGAGAGGTTAGACAAGTTGAAGATCATGTCATTCCTTCATTGATCCTTTTTCTAAATGCTCTGAGAGAGCTTGAAACCCTAATTCTTGATTGTAGAGAATGCCTAACAATTCCTGAGGAATTTGAGGAGGCATGATGGTTCATCCATATTGTGGTAATGATTTACACAATGATGGGAAATCTTAGTGGTCAAAATTTGGGGTATGACATATGCCCCTATTTAATCTTCTTGGACCCGAAGGTGTGAATGGCGAAGGTATTCAGGCATTCGGGGTGCAAGAGGATTAAATATCAAAATATGAGAAATTTTGATGGTGGTTATGAATGGCAACTTGCTCATCCATCTTATTTTGCTAAGCAATGATGCTTAGGAAAGGATAAACTTCCCCTCGATCCTGGTCTTCAGCCAAGGAACTGGTCTCAATTTCTGAAATAAACTTCCCCTCAATCCTGGTTTTTAGCCAAGGATCTGGTCTCAGTTTCTGAAATAAACTTCCCATCGATCCTGGTTTTTAGCCAAGGAACTGGTCTCAGTTTTTGAAATAAACTTCCCCTCGATCCTGGTTTTTAGCCAAGGAACTAGTCTCAGTTTCTAAAATAAACTTCCCCTCGATCCTGGTCTTCAGCCAAGGAACTGGTCTTAGTTTCTTTTGTCAATAAACTTTCTTGACAAGGGACGCTAATTGTAGCGGTTTTCATCAAACTTCTCGCCGACTTTTCTTGGGGAGATGCCGTTTGACGGAAAAAGATTTGATGTCAGACTTGCTGGGAAACCCATTCGTCTAAGTTGCAGAGGTATTCAAACTTCTCTCTTGGACACGCCATTTGTTGACTCTACTGGGGAAAACGAGTCTCTTGAGAAACTGCTTTCTGTTTGGGGATTTTACGTCCTACTTTTCCACGAGATCTTCTCGGAGAAACGCCATGTGATGTAATCCAATTTGAGGTGCTGATGACTTGTTCGTCAGCGAATTCTCCGGAGAAAACTGCTGTATTGCCAAATCTTTGATTAAAAGGCTTTCTCTGGGGATTTTCCTTAATTCGGGAAAGCGGAGATATCATCTTCAATGGCGAAGAGTGATATTCGTCGAAAGTGTTCTTGCTTTTCAGAGGTTCAAGTCATCAAAGTGGTTAAGGATCGTCCCCATTCCCGAAATAAACTGGAGGAGAGATTGTTCAGATAAAACATTTCCTGATGAGGAGAGAGCTGACAACTCGGTTGATAATAGGACTTTTATCACTAGGGGACAAGACCGACTAAAGTGATAGTGATGCAATATGAATATGAATGCAAATCAGTAATGCATGATGTATGTATGTTTATGCTGACAAAACTGACATGACATACAGACTAGTGGATGAACACGACTGGATACTCGGCCACTGCGGGGAACGAAGAAGCACCAATGGTTCAAGATATCAATTCTTCCTTGCTTAGGAGAGATAATCCCTGCGGGGAAAACCGTTGGTCGGGCTTAGGAGATAAGAACTCAGCCGAGGATATCAGATGAGGAAATCATATCTGATACAGTTGATCCTTTAATCAGGCGCACTGGTTTAGAAGGAGTACTTTGATTCTGCACTTTGAGGTTCGATTACTTTCAGAGAAGCGATCAATGTTCTTTCGATGTTCAACAATCAAAAGAATTGCCATCTTTATTTTAGAAGCAGAAAAAGTTTGACAAGTAAATTCATTTTTATTTTATTTCAAGAATCGTTGATCATATTAAAATGTCGTTCCGTAAAGCTAAAACAAATAAGAATTGCAAACAAAAGCACTAGGGCTCAAATTTTATTGATAGAATGAAAATCAGCCAAGCGCGTGATTCCATAGAGAGTATTTACAAAGTTAGATAATGGTAATTTAAGGGAAAAGGGCTACATTGAAACATAACGACCGCTATCCTTCTACCAACTTTGAATTCCAGACATCCTGAGCTTCCGTCGAAGATGACCTTGACTGGAGTTTTCCTGATGGATGGCATGACCGCTGCTGGCCCCTTTGTTGGACGTAGTTACTTGCCATTTATCCCTAATTTTTGCCTGGATTGTACTTTGAGATTTCTAATCCATCGGGATGATTTTTTATTGTGTCTCTAATTTTTTCCTGGACCGCCCTTTCAGGTTTTCTATCCACCGAGACGTTTTTTTTTAATTTAGGCAAAGTATTTCTTGACTACGTCAACATTTGTGGGGTAGGCAAATTCTTCTCCGTCCATGGTTGCAAGTCTCAAGGCGCCTCCTGAGAAGGCTTTCTTGACCACATAGGGGCCATCATAATTCGGAGTCCACTTGCCCCGAGAATCAGTGAGAAAGGATTGTATCTTCTTGAGCACGAGGTCTCCTTTTCGGAAGACGCGAGGTCGAACTTTCTTTATTCTTTGCTGATACAACTGACCATGGCATAGTGCCGTTATTCACTTCTCTTCGATCAGATTTAGTTCGTCGTGTCGACTTTGACACCATTCAGCCTCTGTTAGCTTAGCTTCCATCAATACCCTGATTGATGGGATTTCTACTTCTATGGGAAGCACTGACTCCATGCCATAGACCAGAGAGAAAGGGGTTGCCCCTGTTGAAGTGCGGACAGATGTGCGATAACCGGGAAGAGCAAAGGGTAGCATCTCGTGCCAGTCTCTATAGGTCACAACCATCTTTTAAACGATCCTCTTGATGTTATTTTTAGCTGCTTCTACCGCTCCGTTCGTCTTGGGTCGGTAGGGAGATGAGTTATGGTGTTCGATCTTGAACTCAGTGCACAACTCTTTCATCATCTTATTATTCAAGTTAGATCCATTATCAGTAATGATCTGGCTTGGAACACCATAATGACAGATGAGATTGTTTTTGATAAAGCGGACCACGACTTGTCGGGTTACATTAGCGTATGATGCTGCTTCGACCCACTGGGTGAAATAGTCAATGGCTACCAGGATGAACCAATATCCGTTCGAAGCCTTGGGTTCAATCATGCCAATCATGTCGATTCCCCATATAGAAAAAGGCCATGGGGAAGAGAGAACTTTGAGATGTGTTGGAGGCACATGGATTTTGTCTCAGTATATCCAACACTTGTGACACCTCCTCATGTACTTGTAGCAGTCGGATTCCATGGTCAACCAGTAGTACCCTGCTCTCAGAATTTTTCTTGCCATCGTGTGTCCGTTGGAATGAGTACCAAAGGACCCTTCGTGAATTTCTTTTATCAGCATGTCTGCTTCTGGTCTGTCTATGCATCGGAGCAAAACCATGTCAAAATTTATCTTATAGAGTGTATCACCGCTCAGAAAGAAACTGCATGCTAGCCTTCTGAGGGTTTTTCTGTCTTTTCTGGATGTCCCAGGTGGGTACTCTTGTTTCTGAAGGAAGCAGTTGATATCGTAATACCAAGGTTTGTCGTCTATGACTGCTTCAATCGTGAAGATGTAAGTGGGCCTTTCAAGGCGCATTATGGCAATCTTAGGTATGTCATTCCATTGACCTACACTAATCATGGAAGAGAGAGTGGCTAATGCATCAGCCATGTGATTCTCTTCACGAGGGATATGATGAAACTCGATTCTGTTGAAGAATGGTAACAACCTTCTCGCGTAGTCTTTGTATGGAATCAGTCCTGATTGGTATGTGTTCCAATCTCCTTTGATCTGATTGATAACGAAGGCTGAATCGCCATATACATCCAAGTTCTTAATTCTCAAATCAATCGCTTCTTCGAGACCCATGATACAAGCTTCGTATTCGGCCTCGTCGTTTGTGCACTTGAATGTCAATCGGGCTGTGAAAGGAATGTGGATACCCTGAGGTGTTATAATGATTGCCTCAATTCAGTTTCCATAATAATTGACAGCTCCGTCAAAGATAAGTCCCCATTGGGAACCTGGTTCTGGCCCTTCACTGGGTAGTGGTTCATCGCAATCTTTCATTTTTAAGTACATGAAATTTTCGTCGGGGAAGTCAAATCCGACTGATTCTTGATCGTCAATTGGTTGATGAGCCAAATGATCGGCTAAAATATTCCCTTTGACGGCTTTTGAGAATGGTACTCGATGTAGTATTCTGATAACAACATCTGCCAACGGGCAATCCTTCCCGTGAGAGCAGGCTTTTCAAAGATATACTTGATTGGATCCATTCGGAGATTCACCAAGTAGTGTGATGAATCATATACTGGCGAAGACGTTTGGCTGCCCAAGCCAAAGCGCAGCAAGTTTTCTCAAGCATAGTGTACCGAGCCTCGCAGTGGGTGAATTTCTTGCTCAAATAGTAAATGGAAGAATCTTTCCTTTTGGATTCGTCTTGTTGGCCAAGCACACAACCCATGGAGTCTTCCAAGACTGTTAAATAGATGATCAGTGGTCTTCCTTCCACTAGAGGTGATATAATTGGTGGGTTCAACAGGTATTCCTTGATACTGTCAAAGGCGGTTTGGCAGTCTTCTGTCTAAACGCAGTCCTGATTCTTTTTGAGTAATTTGAAAATCGACGCGCATGTCACGGTCATGAGGAATATAAATCTGGAAATGCAGTTGAGACGTCATAGGAATCCACTGACTTGTTTTTTAGTCTTTGGAGAAGGCATTTCTTGAATGGTGACCTTGTTAGGATCAACCTCAATTCCTTTCTGGCTGACGATGAACCCTAAATGTTTCCATGAACGGACACCGAATGTGCATTTGTTAGGATTCAAGCGAAGTTTATACTTTCTCAGACGCTAGAATAGTTTTAACAGGTGGGTCACATGCTCCTTTTCTGTTTTAGATTTGGCAATCATATCATCGACATACACTTCTATTTCTTTGTGTATCATGTTGTGAAACAGAGTAATCATGGCCCTTTGATAGGTTGCCCCGTCATTTTTCAAACCGAACGACATTACCTTGTAACAAAAGGTACCCCATGGGGTGATGAACGAAGTTTTCTCCATGTCTTTTGACTCCATTTTTATCTGATTATAGGCCGAGGATCCATCCATGAAGGAGAATACTTTAAACTTTGTTGTACTGTCTACCAGCATGTAAATGTGTGGTAAGGGAAAGTCATTCTTCGGACTAGCTTTGTTCAGACCCCTGTAGTCTACACACATTCTGACCTTTTCGTCCTTTTTCGGAACTTGTACTATGTTGGCTAACTATTGAGGATATTCTGATGTGGCGAGGAAACCCGCATCAATCTGTTTCTGCACTTCCTCTTTGATTTTGATGGCAATATCTGGATGAGTCTGTCTTAGTCTTTGTTTTACCGACGGACATTCTAATCTCAACGGTAGATGATGTTCCACGATGCTGGTATCCAACCCTGGCATGTCCTGGTAGGACCACTCAAATACATAGGGAAACTCTTTGAGAAGTTTTATAAAATTTTCTTTGACAGTTGAACTGAGCAGTGCCTCAATCTTGACTTCTTTCCTCTCTTCTTCTGAACCCAAGTTGACCATTTCCAACAGCTCTTTGTGAGATTCAATGGACCTTTCCTCTTGTTGGAGTAACCGGGAGATCTCTTCGGGAATTTCTTCGTCATTTTCTTCTTTAGCCTTAAATACCGGGAATTCAAAGTTGGGAGAAGGCATTGGATCGTATATTTCAATGGGGTTTAAAACAAGTAATATGCATGTCGTGATGATTTGTTTTAGAAGAGATAGAGAGAATGCAAGAGTGTGTGTAGTGTAATTTCTGAAAAATGCTTGTTTTTATTATTTGAGTTGTTTTTAGGATTACCATTTTCTGAAAAAAGCAGAAAAGAGAAAACAGCAATAAATGCAGAAATTACAGAATGACATTATTTTATTTATGATCTTGTCGATTCTTGAAACTACAGCCCTATAAAACAAAACTCTATTGCTTTGGGCGAAGCGAAGAGAGACATTTACAGAAAGTGAGCCCTATCAAAACATCCGTTTCACCTGGGCAGGGTGAAAGGTTAAGATAAAGACGACAATGACTTAGACTTATGAACAACTTTCGGGACGTTGACTGCAACCCATTGGCGGCGAACTCCTTGGTGAATCACAAAGTCTGGTACCTTTTTTCTTGGCTTGTCTTCAGAAATAACGCTGATTTTTGGTAGAGCAGGATCATTGGAATCTGTCTCGCAGGCAGAGTTGTCGTAGGAGGATTCTTCAACTGTATCTTGCACAGCGTTTGTACTCTCAGGTATATCTCCTCATCCAGTGGGCTGGATGTCTTCGAGCCTGATACGAGAGCTTTCCGGAGCTGTGTACTTGACTAAGAAGTCGAATTTACCACTTGGTTGTCCTAAGGTGTCCCACACTTCTTTGGAACTGAAGGGGTCATCCCTTTCGATGATGTTGACCTCAGCAAATGCATAGTTAAGGAACTCTTGTCCTGCAATCTTTGCAAATTCATCGTTGTACTGGATATTTTCTAAATGCCCTGAGTAATGATCCCATGATTTGGTGGGGATGCAGGTATTCTTTTCAATGATGCTTAACTAATATACATCGTTTGGCTGACTCTTTTGCCCCAAGTCTCCTGGGCACGGCTGCCACATAGGCAGGCCATCCATTGGGCCATAATAGTCAAAGTTGTCTTTCATCAGAGTGTCTTCCTCTAATGAGTTTGGTGGAGCACGACATCCTTCCGGATCACAATCCTCGTATATCATCTTGATATCTGACCTTGGTATATATCTCGGACTCTGTGCAGGATAGCAAAATTGCGTAGGCACCTCTCCCTAAGACATATAACCATCCTCGTTAAGATAGGACTTCCACTCTACATCTGTATCGGAGGAATCTCCCTCGTTGATGGTATGTACTCCTTGAGACAATGGGTGAAGGAAACCTCCACTATGGAATAAGTTCTGAATGGGATGAAGACTTTCATCGTTAGTAGCTGTCTGGGTACAGGTTGAGGAAAAGCCAAGACCTTTCTTTGTCTTGTTGTCAGTAGGAATAACAAGTTGTCCCCAACCTTTTGCATTGTTACTTTTGATCACTTCGAGAGCATCTTTGTACGAGGAAATCGATGTTACTCTTTCTGATTGTTTGTCATTGCTCACCGAAATTGCTTGGAACTGGGTTCCAACAACCTCCTCTGGTTCTACACAAGTGGACGACGATAAGTTGCTCACGATCAAGGCTTGCTCTCCGCAGACTATGACTAGTTGGTCATTCTTAACGAACTTCAGTTTCTGCTGAAGTGTCGAAGTGACTGCCCTATCCTTGTGTATCCAAGGTCTTCTTAACAAATAGATGTATGCTGCCCGGATGTCCAAGACCTGGAAAGTGACTTGGAAAGTGTGAGGACCGATAGTTATGGGAAGTCGACTTCGCCGATAACTGTTTTTCGGGATCAGTCAAATGCTTTGACGATGACCTCACTGCCTCTCATCGGAGGTCCTTGGTATGATAATTGCATCAGAGTAGACTTTGGCATAACATTTAGAGCTGATCTGATGTCTACCAGTATGCTGGCTAATGCATCATCCTGGCAATTGACTGTAATGTTTAGTGCCATGTTGTGATGTTTGCCTTCTTCCGGTAATTCTTCATCACTAAATCCCAAGTTGTTGCAGGAAGTGATGTTGGAGATGATGCTATCGAATTGTCTTATTGGTACATCCTGCTCCACAAAGGCCTGCTCTAAGACTTTCTGTAGAGCTTCCTTGTGAGCTTCGGAACTGAGTAAAAGAGATAGCACAAAGATTTTTGAAGGAGTTTGCAATAGCTGATCAACAATGTTGTATTCACTCTTCTGGATGAGCTTCAGCATCTCATCATTGTTCTTTGTAAGGTCGGGATCACAGGATTGACCGACTGGTTGATCAAGAACTTCCGTTTGAGGTTCCTTTTCTTTGCTGGGTTCTCCAACTCCTTGGTTGAAGATTCGACCGCTCCGTGTTAATCGACTGATGTCTGCAATATTCACGAAGAGGGTAATGGAGTTTCCTTTCTTCTCAATTGTTGTTGCACCGTATTTGTAAGGGATAGCCTTATTAGATTTGTATGGTAGTGGTCCCAACAGATAGATAACTATAGGATCCTTCTGATTTTTCTGACCATCGTAGGCAGCCTCAATTGGTTCGAGGTTGAGGATCCTTCCACCATCAAGAGGAGCTCTTGATTCATGGAGTAAAGGGATTATGGCACACACATCTTTGGCCATTTCTCGCTTAGGGATCAAGACAACATCTTTGCCTTGATTAGGATGATAGTCAGACATTGAACTAGAGCTTGACCATGGTTGAATCTCTTTATGGTCCAATTGACTCTGAAGGGCTGCCCGCACGAGGTAGCATCCTTGATTATTTTCTGAGCAAACTCTACAACGCTCATAGTTATGTGGTGGCACACGGCCACGTCCGCTCTGTATGTAGTGTAACCTCACTAGATCTGTCTCCATTGATCTAACATCTTGACTTTGATGCCTATTAGTGTTCCCGTTAGTCATACTAACTTGTTGGGTGTCTTCATCTAGATAGATCAGAAGCCACCAGTGATTTAATAAGTGTTGAAGTGTCCTCTGAATGAGTGCACATCCTTGGTCATTCCCAGGACACACTTTACATTTATGATAATCATGCGAAGTCAAAAAACCGAGCTGGACTTATGTAACGTGTAATTCCACTAAGCTGGTATTCATCAAGCAAATATCAAAGATTTGAATCATATTCACTTGATACTGACTTCTATCGCGGTAATCCTGAATCCATCCAAGATCCATCTGACGCTGGAGGGCCTCTTGTATAAAAGAGCATCCCTGACTGTTTACCGAGAAAATCAGACAGGAATCGTAATCGTGTCGTGGAAGATTATGATGTTGGCTTTGCCTTGAGTGCATTGCCACCAAGTTGACATTCATCGCACGGATGTCATGGTTTTGAATGATGTTGGAATTTGTATAAGTCGTGTTGACCTCACGAATTCTGTGATCTCAGATCAATCTGAGATGCATCTGTTCCTGTAGAGCTGACTGCACCACAGAACACCCTTGATCGATTTTAGAGCAGATATCACACTGGTGATAGTTGTGAGACGGTACATGACCATATCCACTTTGTCTACAATGCATCTTGACCAGGTTGGTTCCCAATAAGAGTACATTGTGAATTTGATAGATGTGCTTAAACTCTTCCTCTATCAAATTTACCGCAGCTTTCTCGTGTTGAGGAAACGGGTTCATCTGAACGTTTGGATTTGTATCCTTGAACGATAAGACCCCGTTCCTAACAAGCTTCTGCACATCGGATTTGAAGCTGAGACAGTTTTCTATGTTATGCCCTGGTCCTCCTTGATGGTAAGGACAAGTCTGATCCGCTTTGAACTAAAAAGGCGGATTCTCTGGTATTGCAAGAGGAGCCTTGATTTGGACGTGCCCTTTGACCAGTAGAAATGGAAACAGTTCTGCGTATAACATTGGTATAGGGTCGAACCCTGGCGGTAGCGTTGTACGGTTGTTGTTGTACTGAGGACGAGCTTGCTGAAGAGGCTGTTGTGTCCTTTGCTGATATTTTTGTTGATTCGGTTGGCTCTGAACAACCTGAGGTTGATACATTGGAACAGGCACAGGGTTGATAGCAGGAGTTACAGCTGCTACTGGTTGGTACCGTCGTCTTTGCTTTCCGAGAGAGATATTGCCAATATCTTGCTCTTTTTTCTTAGGGAGAGCACTACCGTATTTTTTGGTACCGCTGGATGGTCCAGGGTTTTTAACCAAACGTCCTTCTCGAACTGCTTCTTCAAGACAAACTCCCATGCCCACCATCTCAGTGAAGTCACTGGGCGCACTGGCGATCATTCAGTCGTAGTAAAATGAGCTCAAGGTTTTCAAGAAGATCTTTGTCATCTCTTTTTACTCAAGAGGTGGACAAATCTGGGCGACAATTTCACGCCATCTCTGAGCATATTCCTTGTAGGTTTCCTTATCCTTCTGTAACATGGCTCTAAGTTGATCTCTGTCCGGTGCAATGTCCAGGTTATACTTATACTGCTGAACGAAGGCATCATCAAGATATCTGAAAGTGACGATCTTAGTGCGGTTTAAACCCATGTACCATTTGAGTGCGGCAACGGTTAAACTATCTTGGAAATAGTGGATCAATAGCTGTTGGTTCTCTGTCTGAGTTGACATTATCCGAGCATACATCACCAAATGACTTTGAGGGCAAGAGTTACCCTTGTACTTTTCAAATTCGGGCACCTTGAATTTGTGCGGAACTTTCACATTGGGGACCAAACAAAGGTCTACGGCGTCCTTTCCAAATAGATCCTGACCACGAATGGCTTGCAGTTCCTTCTGCATCTCCAGGAATTGTTCCCGAAACTCATTCATTCTATCGTACATACTTTCGTTTCCACCAGACGGTATCTGTGGAATCTGTCCTTCCAAGATAGTGTGTACCACGGGTGATGGTATAGTCATTACGGCCATGACTCTTGGTGCTTCCCTCTCCCGAAGTTTGTAACCTTCAGGAGTTGGTGTCATGCCCCTTGCATCTTCGCTTTCCCAGAGTCTGTAACCTTCAGGCCCAGCGGCTCTTGTTGTAGTTTCCGGATCTTCTGTGATCGGTGGAATATATCCTTCTGGGATATAGTCAAGTGGCATGCCCCAGGGATGATCTTTGGGCATGTTGTACCGAGGATCATACTTTTCCACTATGGGCGTAGATGTGATCTCTGAGATCACAGTCCTTTGTTGTTGCATCTGAGCTGCTGCCAGAGCTTGTATGTCGTTGTGAAGCTTCCTTAAATCTTCTTTCTGAGTGTCAATCTCTTCTCTTAACTCTCTGTTCTCTTCCTCGAGATTATCCATTTTCTTTTGTCGATTGGCCCTAGTATTGTACGAATGAGACAGTTTGACTCTAGAATCGAGGTACAAATTGAGATTCGTAGGTAAGAAGAATGCGTTATATGAGAATGATGAATGATATGCAATGATTATATTAATTATTTTTTTGTTTAATCAAAAGAAACATCAACCATTGGATTGCAAGTATCATACAGTGGGGAAAACCCGTTTTATTGAATTCAAAGATTGCGGAAATGGAAATACAGTAATTTAAAAAGTGCTGTAAAAGGAAATGTCTAAACTTACGGATCCTGAGTCCTCTCTGAAGAGAGCTCAGGTGTTGGTTATGGTATTTTCCTTTTCTTTGACCGGGGCTCTTGAGCCGTTGTCGGGTTGTCATTCCTTTGCCAAGTGAAAGGAGCGAGCAAATTCCTTTGGTCTTCTTGATTTTCTACAACATGTTGCTCTAAAATCTCGATCAGAGCAACTTTTTCTTTTAACAGTTGCTGTATTTTGTTACTCTCCACACTGAGAATACGATACTTGTTCTTCTAAGACTTCTTCCCCTGTTGAACTTTGTTGAGGGTGACCTGGAGTTTTTTCGTATCAGACATAAAATAAAGGACATATTCCTTTAATAGAAGAACTTCTTGATGAGGGTAAGGCATCCTCAGCTTGAGAGCTCTAGTTTGTACCCAGTGGAGATAAGGTTCCACAGAGACAGTGTATGGTTTTCCTAGAGACTGTCTTCCTCTCCTGTGAATATGTTTCCAGGCATGCACTATTTCTGTCTTTAGTGCTCTATCATTTCTCCTTCCTTGAACAAAAGACCTTCCAGATGAATATTACGCGGGACATGTCTCATCGGGTATCCAAATTGACGACAAACTAAAACTGGATGATAATTGATTCCTCCTTTAATTCCTATGAGGGGTACATTAGGGAAGTTTCCACAACGGTCAATGATTCTTATCCCGTCATAGATTTAATTGTTCCAATCGATGCCAGAGTTAGTAAGAGACATGATTCTCTGCGACCAATGTAAAGTACTCTTATGATCCAAAAATGCAGCAGACTTGGGTAAATGGGAAGTGAACCATTTGTATAGCAGGGGTACACAACATGTGATCATTCCTCTGCTGTACAAATTCCTTAAGTATACAGAATGGTAAGTATCTACGAGCAAGGTCGGTACAGGGTTTCCAATCAGAAAAATCTTAATGGCATTGATATCAACGAAGTCATCAATGTTGGGAAACAGAAATAACCCATAGGTGAGAAGAACAAAGACGCTCTCGAAAGCAGTCATGTTCCCTATACTAGCAAAGTACAGAGCTTTCTTTACCAAAAAATTGGCTGGTAAACCTTGGATCCCACCCTTAATGGTCATTTGAGTCCTGACTTCTGACTCATCCAAATAGATAGCTCTTGCAATGATTTGATCTTTTGGAATTTCTTCCAGTCCAGATAAGGGAGCTTGGTCAGTAATGGGTAAATCAGTCAGGTGAGAGTACTCCTCCAGTGTTGGTGCTAGTTGATAATCCAGGAATGTGAAACAGTGATAAACCGGATCGTAAAACTGGATTAGCGTGGACAGGATTCCTTCAATTACATGGACCATTAACAAAGACAGCAGTCCTCCGTACTTAGCTCTGAAAGCATCAGGGTTGGTGATCATCCTTGCCAACCCTCTAAAATCCTCTAGTTTTGGAACCTTGAAGGTGTACTTGTGAGTCTTCCTTCTACCAAAATCCATAACACAATCTTTCCATAACACAATCTTTCTCTCTGATATTTGCAATCATTGTCTTAGTTTAATTTGAAAAAGAGAGACTAGAAGAGAAAATTTTTCTTTGTTTAACGTTTTTTAATGAAATGAATGCATGAATGCAACACACAAAAACATAGAAAAAACATGGGGTTAATGGTTCGGTGTCATGAAGTCCTGGCTCTACCCATCCCACAAGGTTGTACTGGTGATTTTTTGTACCTGTCCTCAAAATCATTGACCCCTCTTGGGATAACAACAGCAGGATGGTTCATCCAAGCGAGTTGCAGTATCTTAGAGTAGTCTCAAATGAGGGTAGTATCGCGTGACAGCTATTTCTGATATCTTCCGCACTACAAAATAGTAACAAGGTCTCAGCCTACTAAATCCTCAATTTCATGGATAGCACAATCGAACAATCTGCTTTCAACAACCGAAGTCGTATAGGCATTGAATCCGCAAAGGGTATCTCCACTGATTCGATGGTCGACCGGGGTCTCTTATTTGGGAGTCACTCCCAGTAAGATTACCCATCTAGTGCCATCACTTATCTTAGGTGTCACTCAAACATTCCAGATGCGGCATCACCTGCAGTCCCATTAGCAGAAAAATAAACACGAATATCAAGTAGGAAAAGTGATATATATATATATATATATATATATTTATTTATTCCTAAAACTAACATCCTAGACCTCTTAAGAGCTATAGTCCTAGTCCTATACAGACATATAATACTCCCCAGTAGAGTCTCCATTTTCCTGTAGCGAGCGATTTTTGTCGATGACGCGACCGCCTTATCGCTTGGGTTTTCCTCACTGCAATGGTAGGAAGGGGTGCTACTTTCTGGTTTCTTATTTATCCCATGAAGCTGAAAGGGAAAGGGAATCTATCTAAAACTAACCTTGCACGAGAATGTTTAATTGAACAAATGCTTTAAAGAGATTCGGGGAGTCGGGGTCAGGTTATACAATGGGGAGTTGTCAATTACCCATCCTATATATGGTTATCCACAAGATATTAGCTTTAGGTTTCGCTTTATACATGATGGTGTTTATCCGTTAATGGGTTGAGAAAGTTTCTTGGGAAATATGAGAGAGAAAGTGAGTTCTTGTTGATGTTCGGGTTTTCTCGATGTTTTTGGTCAGGTACTAGACCTAAGTTTGATTGATATGAAGGTACTGGACCTAGAGTTTTTGATTGGTATGCTCGCTAAGATTTCGCAATCTTATGCCTACGTATTCCCGTTTAAATGAAACACAGAAATTAGAGCAATCGTAGTTCCTCCTATTCTAAGGGAGGAAAAAGATGTTTTGGTGTCTTGTTCGAAGCCCAAGATTGAAGCTGAAAGGTTTGACCGAGAGAGAATTTGTCATCTCTAAAGAGGGATTGTTGATTTTTGTGTGCCTTAATCAAAGCCCAAAGTTGAAGCTAAAAGGTTAATTGACTCGGCTAGGGGATTTCCTTATATAAAGCCTAAGAGGAGGCTAAATAAAACCGACTCAACAAGAGAGTGTAGATATTGGTGTCTTGTACAAAGCCCAAGATTGAGGCAAAAAAGAGACGGACTCTTTGTGGATATTGTTATACAAAGCCTAAGAGGAGGCTAAAAGTTTAAATTTCCCAGGGAAAATGTTCTATCTGTCTTGTACAAAGCCCAAGATTGAGGCTAAAAGGGATTTTGACTCTGCAGGGGAGGGTTTGTATGTGTCTTATACAAAGCCCAAGATTGAGGCTGAAATGAGAAATTTAACTGACTCTGGTGAGGATATTTTTATATGTCTTGTACAAAGCCCAAGATTGAGGCTGAAGTGAGTTTGACTCTTACTGGAGAGTATTATCGGTCTTGTACAAAGCCCAAGATTGAGGCTGAAATAAGTTCGACTCTGTTTGGGAAATCATTCCTTAAAGCCTAAAAGAAGGCTGGGAGGAAATGACTCTGCTTGGGGAAGATATTTGTCCCAAGTTTTAAGAGATGAAGATTTATGTCTTGTACATAGCCCAAGATTGAGGCTAAAATGGTTTGACTCAATAAGAGAGTGCTTTTATCTGTCCTGCACAAAGCCCAGGATTGTGGCTGAACAAGCTGGAGAAATCATTCTACACAACTTGAGAGGGGGCTAGCTTTTGCTAGGGGAAATCTTTATACCCATCCTAAGATGAGGCGGGAAAAAGATTGACTCAACAAGAGAGTGGTTTTTATCTGTCTTGTACAAAGCCCAAGATTGAGGCTAAAAAAGGGTTGACTCAACAAGAGAGTCCAAAAAGGTGATTGACTCAACAAGAGAGTCTGAAAGTTGATTGACTCAACAAGAGAGTCTGAAATGGTGATTGACTCAACAAGAGAGTCTAAAAAGTGAATGACTCAACAAGAGAGTCTGAAAAGGTTAACTCCGCTGGGGAGAATCATTGTACAAAGCCCAAGTGGAGGCTAAACCGTACTGAGGAAAAGGTCATTATACAAAGCCTAAGAGGAGGCTAACTTTTGTTGGGGATCATTAAGATCCAGAGGCAGGTCCAAATGGGGGAATCAACTTTTGCTGAGGATTACAGAAGAGTTGAGGTATAAGATGCCCTGAGGTTCTGATTTGGGATGGTTCTATACTGATGATAAACTGATCCTGTTTGGGGATTTTCTCAGGAGAGAGACTGGGTTTCTGCTGGAAATTGATCCAGAGTGACCGGGGTTTCTTCCTATATTTGTAGGGAACTTGAGAATGTCTTTGAGACTCAAGGTTAGACTGTCCAAGTCTACTGGTGTGGAAAGAGTTTTATCTTTTGTATGATGCCCCAGAGGAGGCGGGTTTTATAAGGGATGAGAATCAACCCTCAATTGGTCTGAGATTTGACATTGGAAAGAGTGCTCTAGCAAAGGATGACTAAGTTTTGTCTTATACCTTTAAGAGATCGTCAAGGTCCTTGTATTAAGCCCAAGAGAAGGCATGAGAACTTCTAAGAAGCCGGAGGGTCCTTGTACAAAGCCCAAGAGGAGGCTGGGATGCTTGTAGGAAGCCTGTGGGTCCCAAACCAAGAAAAGTTCAAGAAATACTATTCACCGAGAATAGATAATTTAGTGAAAGTTTGAAGGTTTGAAGAAATTCAAGATATACTATTCACCGAGAATAGATCAACTATGGGGAGTATAATTTCTTTGACAATTTCTAGGGGTGACAGTCTCAGAAAAGGTTCACGAAGAATACTGCCTTTCTCTTTGTTCCGTATTGTTTAAGCCAAAGAAAAGGAAAGATTGTATCTGGAAATCCTATGGGGATCTAGTTTTGTATATATTTAAGAGTGACCAACATGGCTTTACATATTTCTAGACCTAGTTGCCAGGGAAAACTCTAAATAACTATACTAGTATATATACAGTTGATATATGACAAGTATTTAAAAGGGTATGAAAGAAGACTAACCGTGCGTAGCTTTCCACAATACAATTATATATATGTGAAAGCGAGTAAATGAAAGTTGCTAAAACTTACAGGTGAGCAAACTTCCATGCTGTTTTGTTAATTGTTCAAAGAAATTAAAGAAAGTTTTGATAATAACTGTATATTTGAATCTAAATCAACAGGGAAGTTGTTTCTGAAAAGATTGTTGGGGCTTATACTCAAGGAGAGGCCCAAGGTTTAACAGTGATCGCACTTTTGTTTTGAAAATCGCACCGGGTCTTATACAATGACTGAGGCCCAAAGGGGTTTTTGTACAACAAGGATTGGGTCTTACACTCTAATAGAGGCCCAAAGATTTTGGAAATAAATAAAGGTGTGTCTTATAGCTCAAGGAGAAGCCCAATTGATTTTGTTAGGAAAGGCGACGACCGTGCCGAACTTTTGAAAATTTACAGAGGGACTTATACAACGTGTGAGGCCTAAATTATTTTATTTACAAAGGGGTGGGACTTACACTCTATCAAGAGGCCCAATAGTTTGAAAAAGAAAATAAATGGGACTTACAACACAAAGGTAGGCCTAATGAAAGACAGTGATCACACCGTCGTTTTTTAGAATCGCAGAGGGACTTATACAATATCTGAGGCCCAAAATGGTTTTGGTTAAAAGGGGATTGGGTCTTACACTCTATTAGAGGTCCATGAGTGTTTGGAAAAGATTTGTTAGGGTGAACATCAAAGAAACCTTAATATTTGAATTAAAATGGCATTTTTCAAAGGGTATTTTAAACAATAAATGATAAAATATCAATTATATTCAAAAACAAATTGTACACTTTGGAAAATATTTTGGAAAATCAAGTTTAATCATATGAAAGCTTAAAATCCAATTAATTTTGAAAGATTAAAGTGTGAATTCCATTTAAAAAATGTTTAAAAACAATTAAAATGAAATTGATTACAAAAATTCTAATTAAATTAAATAAATAATATAAATTGGATTTTTTTGTGGAATAAAATATTTTAATATTTTTGTGATTTTTTGCAAAAAGAACCAATAAAAAATAATCAAAAGTGAGAGAGAAATTAATTTTCCAAATCATTTAAAAATAATATGAAAAATATTTAAAAAGAGGGAAAAAGTGTTAAAAAAAGGGGTCTGGGGCGAGGGGGATTCGAACCCCAGACCTCTAGGTTGCAGCGCACACCTTCCACCACTAGGGTGGTGATACATCCGTGTATCAAAGCCACCCTAGAAATACATAAGGCATGCCTTGTTCTAGGCCTGGGCAAGGCAAGGCAAGGCCAATTTTTGGGTCAAAAACGTAAAGGTTGTAACTTCCTCATTTCTCCATGGATTGGGACAAAATTTAGGTCTATCCTGCCTAGAATTTCACAAGGATTCCAATGGCGGTCTTGGTTTTTTTTAGATGAGGTCCCTATTTAAAAACCCGATAGTGTTTTTGAAATAGGCCTATAATTGCATTTTCTATACTAACACATGGTGCAGCCAAGAATTACATGGCAAATTGGTTCAAACACAACATATACAACATGCATGAGATGTTTATGATCAGTGGACTTCAAAGCAATGCATAATTTAGAAAATTCAAGTGATGATGCACTTACCTCTTGAAGCTCCTTGTGCTATTTGTCAAGCTTCTTGTGCCAGAAGTAATTTGATGCTTAAGACACTCTCAATAGATACCTTAGAAGCTTTTAGAATGGTTGGAACCAGCTGGAATCCTCAGGAACAAGTTTGAGCTCTTTCTTGCAAAAGGGGCAAAAATAACCAATATGGCAACTCTCTCAAATGGTGTTCCAGATGTAGGGAACCATTTGGGATAGTTTAGGGATGATATTTAGAGTGTGTTTGAGGTTTTATCTAGTTTTGAAAGTGACTGAATCAAGACACGGCTTGAAAAATGCAAAAAAGTCCAATTTTGAGGTTTTGGAAGTAGACTTTGAGATTTTGGTGTTACATGTCACATGTTAATGTTTGGACAACTTAGATACAACATATTGGATGTGTTTGGATCATGAGCTGTGATGGAAATACTTTCTAACTCAAAAACTCAGACGTACCTTGCAAAAGAAGGCATTTTAGCCTAAAGAGAGGGATTTTGAGGAAAACATCAGTTTGGTTGCTTTGGTGTACTCAAACTGAGCACAAATGAGTTCTATTTATAGTAGAGCAAGTTTGTTTTGCAAGCAATAGTGAATGGAAGCTGCAGCAGGCATTTGGCCAATGTTGAGCAAAAGGAATCTCAAGTCTCCTCTAGCCATTGACTTGAGATTAGGGTACAGGCCTATGGTCCTATGATTCAGTGCTGATCCTTGACTCATTTAGTTAGGAATGTGTCAGTCCATGCCACCTTGGTGTATCCATTAAATGCATTTCAACAAAATTGGAGTCTTGGCACCTTTTTAGCTCTTTTAGGTTTGGCATGCTATTTGTAGATTCTTGGACTTTGGAGGCTTGGAGATCAGATCACCCCCCTTGGATTTGATCCTCAGATGTATCCAAATTGATGACAAGGCTTGGATTTATCAGATTTGGACAAATCGAGCGAAATTCATAAAATCTGCCAAATCTATCTTAAAAAAATCAGTTCATGATGCCATGTTTTAAGGGTTGTATATCCTTGCTCAATTGGAATTTGAAGATGATCTGGTACTTGTTGGAAAGCCCTCATGGATTACTTTAACTTTGATGTCCACCCCTAGACCTGGTTTGACTGGGATCAAGGTGAAAAATGTTCCTACATTTTTGAAAAAGTAAGGCAGATTCTAACTTAGTGAAAATTTCACTAAGTGTTGGAAAAATGCCATTTTCATGTTTTTTGTGATTTTGATCACTCCCTAACTCAAAATCCATGATGAATTGGAATGAGATGTAGTTGACACTTTTGAAGTATGCCATGAGAGCTACAAATCTAGATTTGGGCCATCCAAAATGGTTGCTTGGATCTCAAGTTATGGTCCTTGGAAGTTGGTACCCTAGCCACTTTGTTCCATAACTTAGAAAAATTCTAAGTTTTTTATGGTTACCCCTTTTGCAAGAAACCTCACTTTTCTTGATTTTTCTTGATGAATGATGATTCAAATCACATATTAACATTGTTTTAGGGTTAAGAAACCTTGTTTGACCAAAAATCCAAAAAGTCAAACTTTGGATTTTTGCACAATTGACTTTTTATCGGATGAAATCCAAACAGTGCGATCCTTCGTGAACTTAAGTCCTTGACCTAAATCAAACTTAATGGACATATTCCATAGGTGTTATAGGGTGTATTGAATCATGTACCAAGGTTTGGGAGCATGTCTTGGTCAAAAGTCAAAGGTACAGTTGACTTTTCCCTCGAAACCCTAATTGTGGTCCTGATGAAATTGAAACTTTTGGATCAAGCTTCTCGGATCAATCCATTGTTGCAAATGGATCAATGGAGTGCATTAGAGACCTTCAAATCATGTCTTGATGTATTGGCTCATGTTTTGTCCCAAAAGTCAACTTAGGGGTGAATTAGGTCAAGAAACCATAATTCCTGATTTTTGGTAAATGCATCCCTTGAGGCTAAATTGACTTGATGATTAGGTTCATGAGATCCCTTGGAGTATCTTAGGTTGTGCTTTGAAGCATTGGCTCATGCCCAGAGGAAAATTTCCATCTGGAGGCCTCAGTCGACCAAAACCTTAATTTGGTGACACTGGTGATCTCGAGGCTTGATCCACTTAGAATGTTGCAACCTTGTGCTTGATCCTTGATGTGGGAGACCTCTTGATCCTTTATGGGTGTTTGAGAGGTTAGACAAGTTATAGATCATGTCATTCCTTGATTGATCCTTTGTCTAAATGCTCTGAGAGAGCTTGAAACCCTAATTCTTGATTGTAGAGAATGCCTAACAATTCCTGAAGAAATTGAGGAGGCACGATGGTTCATCCATATTGTGGTAATGGTTTACACAATGATGGGAAATCTTAGTGGTCAAAATTTGGGGTATGACATTACCATTACAAGCTGGATTTCAAAATGAATGCCGACACGAAGGCGGACTCAAATCCTTACACAAAGGTAGGCCGACACGAAGGCGGTCTCATAACCAAGGGTTACCATCACAAGATGGATTTTCAAAAGGAATGCCGACACGAAGGTGGACTCAGATCCTAACACAAAGGTAAGCCGACACGAAGGCGGTCTCATAACCAGAGGTTACCATTACAAGATGGATTTCAAAAGGAATGCCGACACGAAGGCGGACTCAGATCCTAACACAAAGGTAGCCCGACACGAAGGTGGCCTCAAAACCAGAGGTTACCATCACAAGATAGATTTCAAAAGGAATTCCGACACGAAGGCGGACTCAGATCCTAACACAAAGGTAGGTCGACACGAAGGCGGTCTCATAACCAGAGGTTACCATCACAAGATGGATTTTCAAAAGGAATGCCGACACGAAGGCGGACTCAAATCCTAACACAAAGGTAGGGCGACACGAAGGCGGTTTCATAACCAGAGGTTACCATCACAAGATGGATTTTCAAAAGGAATGCCGACACGAAGGCGGACTCAGATCCTAACACAAAGATAGACCGACACGAAGGCGGTCTCATAACTAGAGGTTACCATCACAAGATGAATTTTCAAAAGGAATGCCGACACAAAGGCGGACTCATATCCAAACACAAAGGTAGGCCAACACGAAGGTGGTCTCATAACCAAGGGTTACCATCACAATATGGATTTCAAAAGGAAAGCCGACACGAAGGTGGTCTTATATCAAAACACAAATGTAGGCCGACACGGAGGCGGTCTCATAACCAAGGGTTACCATCACAAGATGGATTTCAAAAGGAAAGCCGACACGAAGGCGGTCTCATATCCAAACACAAAGGTAGGCCGACACGAAGGCGGTCTCATAACCAAGGGTTACCATCACAAGATGGATTTCAAAAGGAAATCCGACACGAAGGCGGTCTCATATCCAAATACAAATGTAGGCTGACACGAAGGCGGTCTCATAACCAAGGATTACCATCGCAAGATGGATTTCAAAAGGAAAGCCGACACGAAGGCAGTCTCATATCCAAACACAAAGGTAGGCCGACACGAAGGTGGTCTCATAACCATGGGTTACCATCACAAGATGGATTTCAAAAGGAATGTCGGCACGAAGGCGGACTCAGATCCCAAGGTTAGTAGAATCAACAGACCTACTAAAATGCCTTCGCTGGGGAAAAGAGAAATCTAAATAGACAACTCTGCAGGGGAGTATATGAAGGAATAACAATAAGAAGGACGAATCCATTGGTTACGGTGTAAAGTTAAACAACATCTCCTGAGTTATGTAACTTTCTGCTGGGGAAAGAATCTGGTAAAGGATGTCAAACCTGGCTTATGCTTCGAATGCATATGTTTGAATTTTTCTAAGGCGTAATGCTCCATACGAAATGGAAATGCTACGCGTTTGGGAGGATGCCATGCAAATGATGCTTATGCAATGCAAAAGGAGCGCTCCAGCTAAATAAATGCTGAAGGCGAAGGCAACTCCACCGGGGATGACAAACAAAATTGTCTCCTGAGTTAAAGACCCTGCTGAGGAAAAACACACTAAACAACTCTCCTGACCAAAGCCTCTGTTGAAGATGAAACCCAAAGAGAACTTCCCCTCGCTGGAGGCCACAAATAACCATTGCCGAAGATAGAATCCAAAACCTGATGCTTCTTCCCTGCTAGGGGAATTAAGAATGACAACTGCTGAAGATGGAACCCAAAACCTGATACTGAAAAGCGCCAATAACAATTGGACTTAGAACCTGCTAGGGATGTCAACCACCGTTGAACAAACCGCTGCGAGGATTATCACCAAACTCTGCTTGGGGAGAGAAGTCAACAATAAGAAACCTGCCGAGGGATATCATTGAGTTTAACTTGCAGTTGGAGGAACGATTTTACCTTGCTGGGGATTAGAGCATGCCGTTGCTGACGGAATTACATTTCCTGACCTGCTAAGGAAAGTGAATACCAGACTCTGTGGGAAAGATAAAGTCTTTTCCTGAGACATCCAACACATCTCTTGCTGGAGATACAACAACATCTACCTTGGAACAATCCACTTCTGAATGCTTGCTGGGGAAAACCAACCACGACTCTGGTTGGGGAATCAATCCTCTGTACTCTTGTTGGGGAGAGTATGCTCTGCTGAGGATGATGAAATTTCAATGCTGGAGGGAGAAACTCTACTGGGGAGAAACAATCTTGTTACCCTGCAAACATACAACAATAACAACATATTCTATATGTAAAAATGGCTACCTCAATTACCATCCACAATACCCGTTGCCTAAGCAATTTCCATTGTTTTCCAATATGCTCTACAAAGCTTAAAGTTTTTACATACAATGTTTATCAAAATATTGGACGTTTTCACAAACAACAGTTAAAGTAAATGCATAAATGGTGATGACACTGAATTTCACCGTATTTTTGACTCCGATTTCGCATGCATTCTTAGTCTTTTAATGTCATTTTATTATGTTATTATTATGTTTTTCTTTGTTTTCAGGTTTTTAGTCTAATCAGAGCCCCGAGCGAGAAAAGGAGCGAAAAGGAAGTCGAAATGAGCTAAAATAGAGAAAATCAGCATTTTACACTTATGGCATCCACTATGGCGGCCGCCACAGGGTCTTCCATGACGTGGCCATGTCTCAAACTCCTCCCAACTGTTTTTCCCCACGATCTCCAACTGCCCAAGCAAGTTTACACTCATGGCGGGCGCCATGGTGTTGTGGCGGGCGCCACAAGAACAAAACGAGTTCCCTCCCAAATTCAAATGCTAGGGGCATCATTGTCTTTTCCACATGTTTCCTTGCCTATAAATAGGACTTTAGATTTTCGTTTTTCTTCATCCAAGCTTAGTTGTTCATAAGCATATATCAGTGTAATAGTGGTAATCGCTTCACATCGAGGTGTTACTACATTCGAGAGATCGAGTCTGAAAGAGCCTGTGAGATTGAGTCTTGGAGCACTCTGGAAGGAAGTTAATCCTGCCGCCATTTTACTTTCAGTTTGCATTTTATTCAACCACTCCGATTGGAGCAGGTTTTTATTACTTTACCTTTTGTCAACTTTATTTCTTGCACTGTCTTTTAATTTCATTTACTTTCCGCACTCGCATTACTTTCATTTACTTTCCGCACTCGCATTACTTTCATTTACTTTCCGCACTCGCACTACTTTCGTTTACTTTCCGCACTCGCATTACTTTCATTTACTTTCCGCACTCGCACTACTTTCATTTACTTTCCGCACTCGCACTTAAATACCTTTTTTTTATGAAAAATCTAAAAATGAACTTTTACTTTACCATGTCTGGCTAATTTTATAAAGGTTAGAATGTGAAGATCATAACCGAACCGATAATCTGTACAATTGTTAGTGGAAACACTTAAGGGCTATTTTAACTTTCAATATAAGTTTTCCTGTTCTTAAATTCCGTTGGGTAAGATCGAAAGCCGTCCAACGCCTATCTAAACTTAATTGTTTTTAAACCATTTCAAAAACAGCGAAAGCGCTTTGTTTAGTTTATTAGGAGTTTTTAATTTAAAAGGAAAAGAGATTTTAAAACCATTTTCGGACGCGTTAAGAAGTTTAAAGTCTGGTTCGTAAGAACCTCTTTTTTTTAGAAAATCCAGGTTAAAATACTTTTCAACTTGGTCAAGATACTATATTTCTTAAAAATAGGTTTACTACTCTAACGCAATGCGCGCCTTTTTACCCGTGACAATAAGAGGGTTTGATTAGGGGGTACAACTCGGTTCTGAATACGCAAAAGCGACAGTTCCTGTCAAATTAGTTCTTTTCAAAGTAGAAAACATTGCCCGTAAGTAGTTCTATTAGCAAGTACTTGGATTATCAATTGGTTGTGTGAATTGCATTCGAACCTGTCTTTATCAATTAATTTTAATTACTTTATTTACTACCGTGCACTCTTCAAAACTACTATTTTCAATCACCTTAGATACACACCTTAACAATAGATAGCGATAGATTGACACTTGGTCTCTGTGGATACGATAATCTTTTATATTACTCTGACGCGTTCGTACACTTGCGAAAAAAACACGCATCAAGTTTTTGGCGCCGTTGCCGGGGACCAATTTCGTCAAATTTCGTACCCTGTTGTTATACCGTTTAGACTAAGGAAGTTACCCGCCGGTCAATGCGAAAAACTCGTAGTACCGGAAGTTTAGTAGACCCTCTAGATGAACCAGAACGTTACGCTCGCACACGTTTATATTTCCGTAAACTTAGGAAAGCTATGGCCGAAGATCAAAATCAAAGACCTCTTAAGGATTTCGCCCAACCATCCAACGAGGAACCTAGTTCTAGTATAGTAAATCCAGCCATACCAGCTAACAATTTTGAACTTAAACCATCCCTGCTGCAGTTAGTACAGCAGAGACAATTCGCAGGTCTTGCTACAGAGAACCCAAACCAACATTTGAAAAACTTTCTCCAACTAGCAGACACCTTTAAAACCAATGGAGCCCCTCCTGAGGCGATTCGCTTAAGATTATTTCCTTTTTCCCTCAGAGATAAGGCCCTATCTTGGTTAGATTCCCTTCCACCAAATTCCATAACAAGTTGGGAAGACCTTAGAAAAGTATTCCTTGCCAGATATTTTCCCCCGAGTAAGACCGCTGTTCTTCGAAACCAAATAACTAGATTTACCCAAAACCAAGGAGAATCGTTGTTCGAAGCCTGGGAGAGATATAAAGAGCTGTTAAGAGCATGCCCACATCATGGTTTAGAAAATTGGTTAATCATTCAAACCTTCTATAATGGACTTCATTATAACACTAAGATGACCATCGATGCCGCCGCAGGTGGCGCACTAATGAACAAACCTTACCCTGAAGCTAGTGCCCTTATCGAAGATATGGCCCAAAACCATCAATCATGGGGAGTAGAACGAGCGACAGTGGAAAAGAAGGAAGCCCAAGGAGGAATACATGAGTTAAGCTCTATAGACATGATGCAAGCTAAAATGGACGCATTAGCCCTAAAAGTTGAGCATATGTGTACAACCCCGAATACTGCAGCCGCAGTTTCGTCAGATTGTGAGATATGTGGGACGAAAGGACACCAATCCGCAGAATGCAGTCTGTTAAACGAGACCAGCTCTGAACAAGTGAACTACACCCAAGGAAACCCATTTTCAAATACCTATAACCCTGGATGGAGGAATCACCCAAACTTTTCCTATAAGAATAATAACCCTATCCAAAATACTGCCCCTCCGAGACAATCAAGTTATCAAGCCCTAAGATCAAATCAACCTATGCAACCTGTACCACCAAAACCGAGCCTTGAGAAAATCGTGGATAATTTTGTCGCTGCTCAAATCCAACAAAACAAGGAGTTCATGAACCAAAACGTTCATGTTAACGAACTAATTACCCAGTTAGGAACCAAGGTTGACCAAATAATCACTCACAATAAGATGCTTGAAACCCAAATCTCGCAGGTAGCTTTAAACCAAGCCCTCAGACCACACCTGGAGGACAATTCCCTGGACAACCTCAACAAAACCCGAAAGGACAAGCAAATGCCATTACCCTACGAAGTGGGACCGCTTATGATGAACCTTGTAACCCGAGGTTGGGTGATCCCAAAACTTCTAAGGAAGATGACAACATCCCAGATAAAAAGAAGAAACCAGAGGAATCTGTAAACCAGGAAAGTCAAGAAAAAGGAGAAGAACCCAAAAACAAAACCTATATACCACCCCCGCCATACAAACCACCAATACAATATCCACAAAGACTTAAACAAATCCAGATCAATAATCAGTATCAGAAATTCATTAAAGTTATAGAAAAACTTCACGTAGAAAACCCGTTCACAGAAGCCATTACCCAAATACCATCCTACGCAAAGTTTCTCAAAGACATCCTTACCAATAAACGTAGACTTGATGATCCGAAACCCTTGGAATGTAATTCTATTGCCGAAAATAAATTAGCAAAAAAGGATAAAGATCCTGGAAACTTTTCCATTCCTTGTACTTTGGGGAGTCATGTCATCGAAAAAGCTTTTCTAGACTTAGGAGCTAGTGTGAGCTTAATGCCCTTAGCGGTTTGCGAAAGGTTAAATTTAGGAGAGTTGCAACCTACCAAGATGTCACTTCAATTAGCCGATAGATCTGTTAAATATCCGATAGGCATACTTGAAGACGTCCCTGTTAGGATAGGTCAGCTGTTTATCCCTACTGATTTTGTTGTCATGGACATTAAAGAAGATGATGACATACCAATTCTTCTAGGTAGACCATTCTTATCGACTGCTGGAGCCATAATAGATGTCAAAAAGGGGAAGCTAACCTTTGAGGTAGGGAACGAGAAGATAGAATTTATACTTTCAAAATTTCTTATGGCACCTGTGATAGGAGATACGTGTTATGCGATAGATATCATTGATGAATGTGTTAGGGAGTTAGAGCAAGAAGAAGTCATTGAAACAATTAAGCTGCCATCAACTCTTATTTTGGAAGATGACAATTATAAGAAACCCTACATCGATGATAACCTTTACGAATGTTTATCTCTTACCCCAGATCCTATGCCTTGCCCTATTAAACCAGCCTTGGAACTTAAGGAACTACCTAAGAACCTGAGATATGAGTTTCTTGATGAAGAAATGAATCGTCCGGTTATAGTTAGTGCTGCCTTGAGACAAAAAGAAACAGATCAACTCTTGGACGTTTTACAAAGATATCCCTCAGCCTTAGGATATAATATCTCTGATCTGAAAGGTATAAGTCCATCCGTATGCATGCATCGGATTTCGCTCGAAGTAGATTCAAAACCTTCCAGAGAGCACCAGAGAAGGATAAACCCTATACTAAGTGATGTTGTCAAAAAGGAAGTTCTGAAGTTGCTTGAAGCAGGTATAATATATCAGATCTCGGACAGTAAGTGGGTGAGCCCTGTGCATGTGGTACCCAAGAAGGGAGGCATCACAGTTGTGCAAAATGAGAAAGGTGAACAAATAGCAAAGCGGATAGAAGGAGGTTGGCGTATGTGCATAGACTATAGAAAGTTAAATAAAGCAACTAGGAAGGATCATTTCCCTTTACCGTTCATAGACCAGATGTTAGAACGTCTTGCCAGACACTCTTACTTCTGCTATCTAGACGGGTATTCAGGATTCTTTCAAATACCTATACATCCAGAAGATCAAGAAAAAACTACCTTTACATGCCCTTTTGGAACTTTTGCCTACAGACGAATGCCTTTTGGACTCTGTAATGCCCCTGCTACTTTCCAACGTTGCATGATGTCAATCTTTGCAGATTATCTAGATGGAATCATGGAAGTATTTATGGATGATTTCTCAGTTTGCGGTTTTGATTTCCAAAATTGTCTTATCAACCTTGAGAAAATCCTGGAAAGATGTGTGGAGGTGAACCTTGTGCTGAATTGGGAAAAATGCCATTTCATGGTGACTGAAGGAATTGTTTTAGGACATATAATCTCCGAAAGAGGTATAGAGGTAGATAAAGCAAAAATAGAAGTTATAGAGAACCTAAAACCCCCCAAGACTATCAGGGAAGTTAGAAGTTTCCTTGGACACGCTGGATTCTACCGCCGTTTCATCAAGGACTTCTCCAAAATAACAAAACCTTTAACTGGCCTGTTAATGAAAGATGCTGAATTCATCTTTGATGAAAAATGCAATGAAGCATTCAACCTTTTGAAGCAAGCATTGATTTCAGCACCCATTATGAAACCCCCTGATTGGTCTGAACCGTTTGAGATAATGTGTGACGTCAGTGATTACGCTGTAGGAGCCGTTCTAGGTCAGAGAAAAGATAAAAGATTACATGTAATATATTATGCCAGTAGAACCCTAGACGCCGCCCAGCTCAATTACGCAACAACCGAGAAAGAACTCCTAGCTGTAGTTTTCGCTATAGACAAATTTAGATCATATCTAGTAGGAGCCAAAATTATAGTTTACACCGATCATGCTGCCATCCGTTACCTACTAAGTAAAAAAGATGCTAAACCCAGGTTACTTTGATGGATTTTGTTGCTACAAGAGTTCGACTTAGATATCCGAGATAAAAAAGGCACAGAAAATGTAGTAGCCGATCACCTATCTAGGCTAGAATACCTGAATCCTGAATTAGTACCCATAAATGATGATTTTGCCTATGATAGATTGATAGCCCAGTTGGAAACCATTGAAGAACCAGACCCTCATGAGCACTTCCAAAAATCCTTAGCTGTAAGTAACGTGCCCTGGTACGCTGATTTTGTTAATTACCTAGCCGCTGATATCATACCCCCTGATCTCGATTACCACAAGAAGAAGAAGTTCTTAAGTGATGTTAGAAATTTCTATTGGGATGAGCCACTTCTTTTCAAGAGAGGTAAAGATGGCATTTTCCGCCGTTGCGTTCCAGAAGACGAGGTAGAAAGTATAATTCAGCATTGTCACTCTGCACCTTATGGTGGACATGCAAGCACCTCTAAGACCTACGCCAAGATTCTTCAAGCTGGCCTATTCTGGCCTACCATGTGGCGTGATGTCCATGCTTACATTGTCAAATGTGATAGATGCCAACGCACAGGAAATATATCAAGACGCGACGAAATGCCTTTAAGAAACATCCAAGAAGTAGAACTCTTCGACGTATGGGGTATAGATTTCATGGGACCATTCCCACCATCTTTAGGAAACAAGTATATCTTAGTTGCAGTAGACTACGTGTCTAAATGGATTGAAGCGATAGCTGCACCCACAAACGACACTAGAGTAGTGATTAAATTATTTAAAAATTATATATTCCCCAGATTTGGAACACCCCGTTTAGTTATAAGTGATGGAGGATCTCACTTTATATCAAGAATATTTGATAAGCTTTTAAGCAAGTATGGAGTTAAGCATAGAGTAGCAACACCATATCACCCACAGACTAGTGGCCAAGTGGAAGTATCTAATAGGGAGATTAAACAAATTTTAGAAAAAACTGTCTCTGTATCCAGAAAAGATTGGTCGCAAAAGCTTCAAGAGGCTTTATGGGCCTACAGAACCGCTTTCAAAACCCCTATAGGAACAACCCCCTACCAACTAGTCTATGGAAAATCTTGTCATTTACCTTTTGAGTTAGAGCATAAGGCCTATTGGGCCATTAAAACTTTGAATTTGGATTACCTAACTGCTGGTGAGAAACGTATCCTTGACATCCACAAATTGGAAGAACTCAGACAGCAAGCCTACGAGAATGCCATAATATACAAAGAAAGAACAAAAGCTTGGCACGACAAAAGAATCGTAAGAAAAGACTTCAACTTAGGCGACCCTGTTCTCCTGTTCAATTCTAGGCTACGACTCTTCCCAGGAAAGCTCCGTTCAAGATGGACTGGCCCCTTCAAAGTATCAAAAATTCTGAGGTCTGGAGCTGTTGAAATAAAAAATGAGACATGTAAACCATTCATCGTCAATGGACAAAGACTGAAGCTCTACGAAGGAGGAGACATTCCAACAACCTACTCCAGCCACACTCTAAGTGATCCACCAATCCCGACAAGAGATGTATAAGTTCCAATCGTCAAGCTAACGACGTTAAACAAGCGCTGCATGGGAGGCAACCCATGATTTTCTTACCTTATTTACTCTTTCTACATTTTGTTTTATTTTATTTCTTGTTATATTTTTGTCAGGACTAATGTTTAAAATGTTTGTGTTTTACAGGACTTTCTTCCTAACTCTGTGCAGAATGCAGAACTTTGACGACATGCATGTGACTTTCAGGAATGACGCCCAGAGAGAGCGTTACTTTGTCCACTTCAGACGTCCTATGGCACCTATGAGGTACCCAGATCAGGCTTGCATGGAGGCTTTAGGCATTGAGCCTAGTGTCAGATTCTTATGCCACCAGCTTCAATGGGACCAGTTCGACGACCTGAACAACACCTATAGGAACCTCACTTTGGAGTTCCTCAGCTCGTTTTCTTATGACCCCTGGGCCGGACCAGATGGATGTGCTATTTTCAGGTTATTTGGGACTGAGTACTCCTTCACTCATAAGGAGTTTGGTGATTTATTAGGTTTTCAGACGACCCCTGATGCTATTCCTGAGACACCTATGGGATACTTTCTGAGTAGGGAAGTGGAGAAGTTCTGGAGTGATATCTCTGGTGGAGGGAGTCAGGATCCTTCCACCCAGTTCTCACATGTTATCCACAACCCTGCATTGAGGTATTTTCAGATGATCATAGCACACTCTTTCTTTGGATTGCCAGATGCTGAGACCTTGCTTAGTGAGGAGGAGATCTTTCTGCTGTTTTGTGCGACCCAGTCACGTCCTGTGGCATGTGGGAACTTTCTGCTGAAAGGTCTTAGCAGTATTGCCAGGTCATCAGTAGGTATTATTCATGTGGGAGGTATTGTTACCCAGATTGCTGCTGCTTTAGGCCTTTCGCGTAAGTTGTTACATCTCAGGGTTTTCTGTGAATACACCACCATGGACGTTGATTTCTGCCTAGATAGAGGGTTGATAAGGAGAGCCTCTGCAAACCCCAACCAGTTCAGATTGTTGATCGACAACGAGGCTGTTCATTACTTTTTGCTGCCTGATCCGATGATGACCAGTGTTCATGACCCAGCTAATTGGAGATATGCTTTGGAGGGTTATGGAGAGACTATTGAGGAGCCTAGATCGCCTCCTATTGCTGAGTACACCCCTACACCTCCGTCTCCCAAAATCACTGTATTATCAAATAATTTGTCTTTGCAGCCACCCGATTTATACACCCAGGTTGTTGAGCTCCGCAGAGAGACTGCCAAGCTCAAGCAGGAGGTAGCTGATCTTGCTTTGCAGATTGAGGTATCTGATCTCACTCATGCTACTGAGGCAGACTCTTTATACCAGGAGATCGGAGAGCTTCGTCGCGAGATCGCTGAGCTTCATGGATCCAGCCAGGCAGAGGAGCCAGCTGATTGATCATACTGCCCTGACTTACTACTCTATTATTTACTATTCAGTATTTCTGCGTTTTCTTTACTTTTTAGCATATCTGGACACATTTCGTATTTTCGCATTTCCTATATTTCCTATGTACTTTGATTTTATATATATATATATATATATATGATGTGTGTTTTTATTTTTCCTTTTATATATATATATCCAATAATAATGTTATTTTTCTTAATATTTGATTTTTATTTCCACAAAAATTGTGCAAGTCCCGTGTTGAAGAAGAAAGCAAATGAGAACGCTATCGGGACCCCCGAGACGCAAAAGGTAAGAGAGGCCCATTCCAAAATTCAAAATTTTGGCCCAGGTCCGAAAATGACCTTATGGCGCCCGCCATAGCCTTATGGCGCCCGCCACGGCGTCCTGGTAAATACGGGGGAGAACTACATCTTCCACCATTTTTGAACCTCTAAACTCCCAAAACCCATTTTTCTCCTTTTCCAAAACTCCATTAAAACTAAAAAAAGCTCCCACATTTATTTAATACCCACTATCCATTAACCCTTTCAAACTTCCATTTGAAATTCCACCAATTAAATTCCATAAAAATCTCACCTTTACCAACTTATATTTAAACCCATCTTCACTATCTTCAAATCAATTCAAGGAGCAGGCTATGGAGTTCGAAGGATATATTTTGCGAGAAGGAAAACCCGGGGATAGGCAGAGGAGGAATATTCAAAGGCTTCAAGGTCGAGAAATTCTCTCGACGAGGTACGTGGACGACAACTGTCTCTATACCTTGGGTATTTATCATAGTGTTTATCATTTACTTGATTTTTTGGGACTGCACTCTATTTTTGAAAACCAAGAACCAACCTTTGAGAAACTGACAGTTGAGTTTTTAAGTTCTTTGATCTACACTGTCCACCCTAACACTGCTAGCACAGTCGGTACTGTCCAATTTAGAATGTTTGGAATAGAATATAAGTACAGTACCAACGAACTAACAAGTCTGTTAGGGATTCCTCTTTGGGAAGGTGCCATTTGTGAAACCCCTTTGGATGACGGATGGTCGGTCGATGCATTTTCTTTTTGGCAGAGATTGTCAAATAATTTAATAACTTCTTTTGAAGGAATTCTTGCATCGACCATCCACAACCCGGCCATCAGAGTTTTTAGATACCTGTTGGCATGTACTATTTTTGGCCGGGATAATCCAAATAAGGTTAATGCTAAAGAGCTTCAGTTTTTACAAGGAAGTCTCACTAATAGAAGAATCAATCCGGTCCCGTTTATGCTTTCTCACATGTCTGTTACTATTAATAAAGCAGGACCGATTGTTTTTGGAGGACTGATTACGTCTATTGCTCGGGCCCTTAACTTGAACAATAAGATAGCCACACTAGAGCCCTTAACTCCTCGCACAATCAACCTAAAATTTCTAAAAGATATGAAATTGTGCCGAGCGAGAAGAGAGGGTGGTTTTGTATTGATGATCCATGGTGTAGCTATCCCATCTGTTGCCTTGCCCTGCAGTAGACGTACCGATGTACGTAATGAAAGGAACTGGACCTATGATTTAAATGCTCCACCTGTTCTAGGTCCACTTCCTCCTAATATTCCTGATACGGAGGGACACGACACTGACGAAGAATTTGAGCGGAGAGATCAGTCTCCCATACCTCATGTGTCCCCCCATCATCCTTCACCACCGCACACCGCACCCTCTTCCTCTAACCCTTTTGCAGGTTCAGTCCCTGGATCCTATGTCACTGAGGAGATGTGGCGTGACCTTATGGCTAGAGAAGAAAGGCGAGATGACCTTCTCTCTACCATTCAACAACAACTGACGGATAATATGAGCTTCATGGAAGAATCACGGCGGAGGACAGATCGATCCTTCGAGTCCGTTTCTCACACCTTGCTTGCGATAGCAAACGAGCAATCCCGTCAGCAAGACTTCAACCGCCGGCATTACGAGCTTATGGAGGCTACTCAAGGTTCCGTTCTAGGTAACCTTCGACAGGTCAGAGATGCCCAGGCGGCCTTATCAGCCCGATTGGACCGGATAGACCAGCATCGTAGCAGATCCCGTCGTCCCAGGCATTCCCAGCAGGACGACGAGGGCACCAGTGGTCCACATCAGTAGTTTTACAGGTTACTCTCCTTATCTTATTTCGAAACATTGGGGACAATGTTCGATTTAAGTGTGGGAGGGGATTTTATTGCTTTCTATTTCCATTTTTAGTTAGTTGTTTATTTCTTGTTTTTGTCTATGTCTTTTTTCTAGAAAATGCATGAGTCTGACGAGTCACCAGTACAGTGTATCCCTAGTGCACCCTCATTTTTCCCCATTTCTTTAGCCCTACAAAAAAAAAAAAAAAAAAAAAAAAAATATTTGCAAAAAGAAAACATTGTTGTTCTATACGTTTTTTGGGCTTTAAGACAGGTTTGGATTAGGATGTGGTGACTTAGGTGAACTTTTTGAAACATTAGTATCGTTTTAGCACCGTAGACTTCACGAATATAGGAATCATTCCAAAACCCCATGTACCATGGCCTTAATTATCATTTCCAAATTTGTCCTAAGTAGTTTATTTCAGCAATCAGCTCTGGCCTAAGCATGTTCTACGTAGGGGATCGATGAACATAAGTGAATGATCCAGTAAAATAAATAAAGAATAAGGCAAACTCCGGATAGATGACCCTCACAAGGTCGTTTAACCCAAAAAGTTGAATTGTTGCCACACAAAAAAATATAATTTTAGCTCACCCATTGTTAGTTGGTTCAGAGGTATCTGGCGCTGAACTCAGTAGGGCGGATTACGATCCGATCCCCCACAACTGCATTTGGGTTAAATAAAAGGGTTTACACAGTCTTATGTGCCAGAAACCCTATGTTTTGGATCAGAATCACTAACAGGTCACTCTACTATGAAACATGTACGGATAACGGGCTTAATGTGATTGCGCCTGAATGAAAAGGACCCAAAAAAGAGATGAAGAGGTAGGCCTAGTTATTGTGGGATGGTACGGTTGATTAATATAAGAATGAAGTTTATGTCCGCCTCTGCGGATAAGTGTCATTACGATACCCTTGGTTCACTTAGTACCTGTCACTGCATCCTGACTTGAACCTAGAAGCCCTTTTTGCCCGAATCACGTGTCAGCACTAGTTTTCTTACTTTGAGCTTTAAATGTTTTGCTTGAGGACAAGCAAAGGTCTAAGTGTGGGAGAATTTGATGACACTGAATTTCACCGTATCTTTGACAATCTTGTTACCCTGCAAACATACAACAATAACAACATATTCTATATGTAAAAATGGCTACCTCAATTACCATCCACAATACCCGTTGCCTAAGCAATTTCCATTGTTTTCCAATATGCTCTACAAAGCTTAAAGTTTTTACATACAATGTTTATCAAAATATTGGACGTTTTCACAAACAACAGTTAAAGTAAATGCATAAATGGTGATGACACTGAATTTCACCGTATTTTTGACTCCGATTTCGCATGCATTCTTAGTCTTTTAATGTCATTTTATTATGTTATTATTATGTTTTTCTTTGTTTTCAGGTTTTTAGTCTAATCAGAGCCCCGAGCGAGAAAAGGAGCGAAAAGGAAGTCGAAATGAGCTAAAATAGAGAAAATCAGCATTTTACACTTATGGCATCCACTATGGCGGCCGCCACAGGGTCTTCCATGACGTGGCCATGTCTCAAACTCCTCCCAACTGTTTTTCCCCACGATCTCCAACTGCCCAAGCAAGTTTACACTCATGGCGGGCGCCATGGTGTTGTGGCGGGCGCCACAAGAACAAAACGAGTTCCCTCCCAAATTCAAATGCTAGGGGCATCATTGTCTTTTCCACATGTTTCCTTGCCTATAAATAGGACTTTAGATTTTCGTTTTTCTTCATCCAAGCTTAGTTGTTCATAAGCATATATCAGTGTAATAGTGGTAATCGCTTCACATCGAGGTGTTACTACATTCGAGAGATCGAGTCTGAAAGAGCCTGTGAGATTGAGTCTTGGAGCACTCTGGAAGGAAGTTAATCCTGCCGCCATTTTACTTTCAGTTCGCATTTTATTCAACCACTCCGATTGGAGCAGGTTTTTATTACTTTACCTTTTGTCAACTTTATTTCTTGCACTGTCTTTTAATTTCATTTACTTTCCGCACTCGCATTACTTTCATTTACTTTCCGCACTCGCATTACTTTCATTTACTTTCCGCACTCGCACTACTTTCGTTTACTTTCCGCACTCGCATTACTTTCATTTACTTTCCGCACTCGCACTACTTTCATTTACTTTCCGCACTCGCACTTAAATACCTTTTTTTTATGAAAAATCTAAAAATGAACTTTTACTTTACCATGTCTGGCTAATTTTATAAAGGTTAGAATGTGAAGATCATAACCGAACCGATAATCTGTACAATTGTTAGTGGAAACACTTAAGGGCTATTTTAACTTTCAATATAAGTTTTCCTGTTCTTAAATTCCGTTGGGTAAGATCGAAAGCCGTCCAACGCCTATCTAAACTTAATTGTTTTTAAACCATTTCAAAAACAGCGAAAGCGCTTTGTTTAGTTTATTAGGAGTTTTTAATTTAAAAGGAAAAGAGATTTTAAAACCATTTTCGGACGCGTTAAGAAGTTTAAAGTCTGGTTCGTAAGAACCTCTTTTTTTTAGAAAATCCAGGTTAAAATACTTTTCAACTTGGTCAAGATACTATATTTCTTAAAAATAGGTTTACTACTCTAACGCAATGCGCGCCTTTTTACCCGTGACAATAAGAGGGTTTGATTAGGGGGTACAACTCGGTTCTGAATACGCGAAAGCGACAGTTCCTGTCAAATTAGTTCTTTTCAAAGTAGAAAACATTGCCCGTAAGTAGTTCTATTAGCAAGTACTTGGATTATCAATTGGTTGTGTGAATTGCATTCGAACCTGTCTTTATCAATTAATTTTAATTACTTTATTTACTACCGTGCACTCTTCAAAACTACTATTTTCAATCACCTTAGATACACACCTTAACAATAGATAGCGATAGATTGACACTTGGTCTCTGTGGATACGATAATCTTTTATATTACTCTGACGCGTTCGTACACTTGCGAAACTCTTTGAGAGAAATGAAAATTTTATTGACTGAACTGGCCTGTAAATAGGCATTTACAAATGGAAGCAATTCCTGAAAAAGAGGTAATTGCGCAAAAATAAAAGAAAATACACATGTCGGCAATGTGGGAACAGATATCCACCATGATTCAATTCAGCTATGACCTATATGTCTTGTTTACCCACGTATGTCTTGACCTTCGAAGAGACTGACTGGACAAATTCTTTTCCTTCAAAATTCCCTAGTATCACAAGTGCTCGCAGATCGTAGCCTCTCGCTTTCAAATCCCTAACTTTTGCCTGGATCACCCTTTTCAGGTTTTCAATCCACCGGGATACCCATTTTTGCCAAAGTTGCCTTTTTAGGTTTTCAAATTTGCGGTTTTATTCTATTTTCTTTATTATCCCTAATTTTTGCCCGAACCTTTTCTTTTTATGGTTCGCCAAGATGCCCTTTTTTGCCTGGATTTTCATTTTATGTCCAGCGGCTCTCTTTTATACAAAGTATTTTTTTTACTACGTCTGTATTCACAGGGGATGTAAAATCTTCGCCATCCATAGTTGAAAGTAATAAGGCTCCACCAGAGAAAACCTCTCTTACCACATATGGCCCTTCGTAGTTTGGGGTCCATTTGCCCCTGTGATCTGTCTGAGGAGGAAGAATTCTCTTCAAAACCAAGTCGCCAGTCTGAAAACACCGAGGACACACTTTCTGATCAAAGGTTTTCTTCATCCTGATCTGATATAACCGGTCATTTGTAATGGCTGCTAATCTTTTCTCTTCGACAAGGTTCAGCTGATTCAACCTGGAACGTACCCATTCAGCTTCATCAAGCTTCACATCTGCCAGAATTCTCAAAGAAGGAATCTAAACCTCTAATGGTAGGACTGCCTCCATACCATATACCAGTGAGAAAGGAGTTGCCCCAGTCGATGTACATACCAAAGTATGATAACCGTGTAGGGCATAAGGCAACATCTCATGCTAGTCTTTATATGTTACCACCATTTTCTGCATAATCTTCTTGACATTCTTATTCGTTGTCTCAACAACACCATTCATCTTCGGACGATATGGAGAAGAATTGTGATGTTTAATCTTAAAGCTCTGACACAGCTCCTTCATCATCTTATTGTTCAAATTCGAACCATTATCAGTAATGATTCTCTCTGGGACCCCATAATGACAGATGATGTCCTTCTTTATAAATCAGGCTACCACTTGTTTGATGACGTTGGCATACGAGGCTGCTTCCACCCACTTCATGAAATAATCAATGGCAACCAAGATGAAAAGATGCCCATTGGAAGCAGTTGGCTCAATCTTTCCAATCATATCAATGCCCCACATGGCAAAGGGCAAAGGAGATGACAATACATTCAGAGAGTAGGCGGTACGTGCACCTTATCAGCATAAATCTGGCATTTATGACACTTTCTGGCGTATTTGAAGCAGTCAGACTCCATAGTCATCCAGTAATACCCTGCCCTCAACAACTTTCTAGCTATAGCATGCCCATTGGCATGAGTACCGAAAGAACCCTCATGAACTTCTTCCATCAACAGGCCTGCCTCGTGTTTATCAACACAACGTAGCAAGACCATGTCGAAGTTTGTCTTGTATAGTATGTCATCTTCATTCAAAAAGAAATTACCTGCTAACCTCCTCAGAGTTTTCTTATCCTCGGCGGATGCCCCATCTGGGTACTCTTTACTTTTGAGAAAACACTTAATGTCATGATACCAAGGCTTGCCATTTGATACCTCTTCAACCGCAAACACAAAAGCTGGTCTATCTAGACGCATGATTCTGATTAACAGTGTTTCATTCCACCCATTCACCTGATACATCGAAGCCAACGTTGCCAAAGCATCTGCCATCTGATTTTCCAACCGGGGTACATGATGAAATTCAACCCTATCAAAGAATGGTAACAATCTTCTGGCATAATTATTATAAGGCACCAAGTTTGCCTGACGAGTCTCCCATTCTCCTTTGATCTGATTAACTACCAACACAGAATCACCATAACCATCGAGGTGCTTGATCCTCAAATCAATTGCTTCTTTTAACCCCATGATGCATGCTTCATACTCTGCCTCATTGTTGGTGCATACGAACGCTAATCGGGCAGTGAAGGGTATATGAGAACCCCTTGGAGTTGTAATGATTGCCCCGATTCCGTTACCATATAAGTTGACAGCTCCATCAAAAACTAGTTTCCACTGAGATCCAATTTCAGCTCCTTCATCAGGAAAAGGCTCATCACAGTCTTTCATCTTCAGAAGCATGATATGCTCATCTGGAAATTCAAACTTCATTGGTTGATAATCCTCGATCGGTTGTTCGGCAAGGTATTTTGACAAAACACTTCCCTTAATGGCCTTTTGGGAAACATATTGAATATCGTATTCTGTCAAAACCATCTGCCAACGGGCTATTCTTCCAGAATGTGCTTGCTTCTCAAACACATACTTGATCGGATCCATCTTCGAAATCAATAGGGTTGTGTGGTTTAACATATACTGCCTCAAACGCTTGGCTGCCCAAGCAAGCGCACACCATGTCTTTTCCAACATAGAATACCTTAACTCACAGTCATTGAACGTTTTACTCAGGTAGTAGATGGCATGTTCTTTTCTACCTGACTCGTCGTGTTGACCGAGCACACACCCCATTGAGTTCTCAAGAACCATAAGATACATAATCAACGACCTTCCTGGCACTGGCGGCATGAGGACTGAAGGTTCCTGCAAATATTCTTTTATCTTTTCAAACGCATTTTGATAATTTTCATTCCACCTGACCTCTTGATCTTTTCTTAGCAATTTGAATATTGGTTCACACGTGGCTGTAAGATGAGAGATGAATCTAGCGATGTAGTTTAACCTCCCTAAGAAACCACAAACCTCTTTTTCTGTTCTCGGCTCAGGCATCTTTTGTATGGCTTTTACTTTAGCAGGATCAACCTCGATAACTTTTTCGCTAACAATAAACCCCAGCAATTTTCCCGATCTCACACCAAAAGTACACTTGTTCGGATTCAACCTCAGCTTGAACTTCCTCAACCTTTCAAATAGCTTCTGAAGATTCACCAGATGTTCTTCCTCCATTTGTGACTTCGCAATCATGTCATCAACATAGACTTCGATCTCTTTGTGAATCAATCATGAAAGAGAGTCACCATCACCTGCTGATAGGTTGCCTCAGCATTCTTCAATCCAAAGGGCATTACCTTGTAGCAAAATGTTCCCCCACGATGTTATGAACATCGTCTTCTCCATGTCCTCTGGGGCCATTTTGATTTGGTTATACCCAGAGAAGCTATCCATGAAGGAAAATATAGAGTATTGAGCAGTGTTGCCCACTAACACGTCAACGTGGGGAAGCACGAAATCATATTTCGGGCTTTCTCTATTCAAATCTCTGTAGTCGAAATACATCCTGACCTTTCCATCCTTCATAGGTACAAGTACAATATTAGCAACCCACAGAGGATAATTCGTCACAGCAAGAAATCCGGCGTCCAACTGTTTCTGAACCACTTCCTTGATTTTGACAGCCATATCCGGTTTCGTCCTTCTCAATTTCTGCTTAACTGGAGTACAACCCTCTTTAAGCGGCAACCGGTGTACAACAATATTAGTGTCAAGCCCGGGCATGTCTTGGTAAGTGTAACGCCCCAATTTTGTGAGAGTTTTATTTAATTGAGTCGTTTTGATTATTTGATTATTATATTATTTTATTTTCGACTTTTATTTGGAAATATGTTATTTTTCAATGTTGTGATATTTTATCGCGTTTCGGGAACGTTTGCGAGATAATTGAGTGTGGGGGTATTTTGGTCATTTCATGATATTTTTCTAAAGTTAGAAAGAATAGAAAATAGAAATTGAGAAAAATAGAGAGAAAGAAAAAGAGAAGAAGGAAAAGGGGAAGAAAAGAGAAGAAGAGAAGAAATAGTGAGAAAATCTTGGAAAATCAAGAAATCAACTTCTAGAATCGATTTAATCGGGTAAGGGTGCGAAACTCGATTATTATATGCTTGTGTATGATTATGTATGTGTGTTTTTGATTGTTATTGGATTGAAATGGAGAATATAGTAAAAATCATCATGTTTAGAAATTGGTAAAAAATTGATCCAAATGTGTCTAAACTCATGTTGACTGTGTTCTTTGTTGTTTATACATGTTGGATATGTATTGTTATACCTCAAATTGGTGTTTTTCTGAATTTGGATGATGATTTGGAGGATTTTGGGTGTGAAACCCGTAACAGCAAAAACCTGCAGAATTTTTGATTTCGCCCAGATCATACGCGTATGGGGCATGTTCATACGCGTATGGGCCTTGGCGATACGCGTATCATTGGCGAGTTTTGGGGCCAATACGCGTATGGGATGTCACTTTTCCCGGCCTTCTGGTGAGATTCGTATTGTACGCGTATGAGATTTTGCCGTACGCGTATGACAAGGGGCCGTACGTGTATGGTCAGGAAAATTGTAAAATGGGATTTTTCAAAATATCGTTTTCGTTTTTCTTTCGTAACTTGGGTTCCGTTTATCCGATTTTTACATTCTTGGTATCGTTGGAAAGCTATTGAGCTGTACTTTATTATTATGATGATTTGGAAATTGTTAGCCGATTTAATTATGTCGAAAATTTGGAATAGTGTTGATTTGTCGACTTTTGTCGTTGTAATTGTGCGTAATTAATGTGTATCATGCAAAGTGTTGTTGTATGATGTAAATGTATGTGTTTAGGTGGTGTTGTGATGATTTGTGGCGGTATGGAAATTAAATGCATTGTTTTGGGCTTAAGTGCAAAGTGTGATTTTGTTAATGGAGATGAATGCATTTATATGTGTATTTGAATGTCATGAGTCATTGTATGCTAAGCATCATGATATGCATTCTTGAGACGCCCTGAGTGACGGATTAATTCTAGAGGGAATCCGCTATAACATCGTGTGCCTTATGCAAAGAGGTGTGAGCGATGATTATAGACGATCGTGTGCCTTATACAAAGAGGTGTGAGCGATCGGGTCGTGTGCCTTATACAAAGAGGTGTGAGCGATCCATAACCATCGTGTGCCTTATACAAAGAGGTGTGAGCGATGGGGAACATCGTATGCCCGACGGGGAGTTACATTAAGTAACGAGTGATGGTTCCAATAGTTCCTGAGTGAACTGGTGTTGAGAATTGATGGAAGTCGGTACCGCATGTGCATATGCATAGAGTCGTGGTGTCGGTCTCTTGTATTTGCATAAATCATAAATATGATTGACTATGTGTGAGAATTGTGAATGGATTAATCGTGTATGGAATCGATGAATTGATATTCTTGGTGATAATTGCATTGTGTACGATTAATAGGCGTTGGTGTTAGATAAATGAGATATGTATGATGTTGGGTGGTATTTGGATTCTGTTGTATGTTTGTGGTGAGAAATCTATGTGTGTATTTTTGTGTTAATATATAATTATATGCAATTATATTATGATTGTTTTTCTCACCCTTCTGCTGTTTTATAATGCTCTACGAGGCATTGCAGATTAGAGTTTCTGGAGGTCTTTTTGTGAAGCTTAGGACTTCATTCTTTTGTCGGTCGGCTCTGATATGTGACACCGGGTAGTTAGGGAGGCCGTTTGTGATTATTATGTATTATGCATATATATCTTTTGGCTTGTGCATGTATAACTTGATGTATGACAAACTTTTCAAGTGATATATATATATATATATATATATATATATATATATGATATTCAGTTTTAGATTTTCTGCTTTTATTCTTAAATCTGAAATGTGGGTGTAAGGAACTGAGTTCCTCTATTGATTGCTACCCCACTGTTGCATATCTTTGTGAGTAGGTGTTGTATGATTTGTTTCAATATAATGTGACTATCCCCGTCTATGCCATGATATTTGAAATATACTCTGATGAAATTTTGAATTTTATTTTACTGCTTTATTTATTTGGGGGTATAGATTGGGGGCGTCACATTAAGTGGTATCAGAGCCAGTCTGTGTAAGTTGTGTCAGTCCTTGTTGGTAGTTGTGTTTGGGTGAGCTGTTTGTTTAACCATAAGTGCTGTTATTGGAAATGAATAGAATATGGCTGGAAGGAATGATGCTGCTTTAGCTGCTGCTATGCAAGCTATGGCTCGGGCTGTGCAGGGTGCACCTAATGCTAGAGAGAATGATGAGTTTAGGAAGAATAGACCGCCTGTCTTCAAAGGGAGACATAATCCTGATGGAACACAGATTTGGCTGAAAGAGATTGAGAGGATTTTCAGAGTGATGGATTGTGCTGAGGACAGTAAGGTGAGACTGGGAACTCACATGTTACAGGAAGAAGCGAATGATTGGTGGGTTAGTACGCGTCCTGTGTTAGAAGCTGGTGATGAAGAGGTAACTTGGGAATTGTTTAGCCAGGAGTTTCTGAGGAAGTATTTTCCCGAGGACGTAAGAGGAAAGAAGGAAATTGAGTTCTTGGAATTGAAACAAGGTAATATGTCTGTCATTGATTATACTGCTAAGTTTTTGGAACTTGTACAGTTTTATCCTCATTATGCTGAAGCGACCGCAGAGTTCTCTAAGTGTGTGAAGTTTGAGAGCGGATTGCGTCCTGAGATTAAGCAGGCAATCGATTACCAGAGGATAAGGAGGTTTGCTGATTTGGTGGAATGTTGTAGGATTTATGAAGAGGATAGTAAGGCTCGTTTTACTCATTACAAGAGTGTGAGTGACAGAAAAGGGAAGCAACAGTTTCGTGGTGGTCCGTATGTGACACCAGCTGATAAAGGTAAACAAAGGGGTACTTTTGATAGAAGATCAGGTGGAGGAGGTATGTCTGGTCCTCCGAAATGTTACAAATGTGGTGAAGTGGGGCATCGTCAGTTCGAATGTAAGAAAGATTCTAGGAAGTGTTCTAACTGTGGAAGTATAGGACACATCGCAGCTGATTGTAAGAGGAACGTGGTGAAGTGCTTTAATTGTGGTGAGCTTGGACATGTTAGTACAAAGTGTCAGAAACCGAAGCAAGCTCCAGCTAGTGGGAAGGTATTTTCTTTGGCAGGGACTCAGACTTCAAGTGCAGACCGTCTGATCAGAGGTACTTGGTTTATTAATAGTACGCCTTTAGTTGCTATTATTGATACTGGAGCAACTCATTCGTTTATTTCGTCTGAGTGCGCGAAGCGTTTGAATCTTGTGTTGTCTTTGATGGATGGTGAGATGGTTATTGATACTCCAGCAATGGGGTCAGTAACCACTTCTTTGGTTTGTTTGAGTTGTCCTTTGACCATTTATGGTAAAGACTTTGAAATGGATTTAGTGTGTTTGCCGTTGGAGGGTTTAGATGTGGTTATGGGTATGAATTGGTTGCAATTCAACAGGGTTCATATTGATTGTTATCATAAATTGGTAAGGTTTCCTTCTTTTGAGGAAGACGAAGACTCGAGTTTCTTATCTACCAAAGAGTTGAAGAAACTTTTGGCGGACGAAGCTCAGTTGTTTGGGTTGTTTGCATCTTTAACTGTGGATAGTCAAGTGTCACTTGATGTGTTTCCTCTTGTGTGTGAATTTCCGGAAGTGTTTCCTGAGGATATTTCAGACTTGCCGCCAGAGAGAGAGGTGGAGTTTTCTATAGATCTAGTTTCGGGTACTAGACCTGTTTCTATGGCACCTTATCGTATGTCGGCATCTGAGTTGGTTGAGTTAAAGAAATAGTTGAATGAGTTGTTGGAAAAGAGGTTTGTAAGACCTGGTGTTTCTCCTTGGGGTGCTCCAGTTTTATTGGTGAAAAAGAAAGATGGCAGTATGCGGTTGTGTATTAATTATCGCCTGTTGAATAAGGTGACGATTAAGAATAAGTATCCTCTTCCAAGAATTGATGATCTGATGGAATAGTTGGTTGATGCTTGTGAGTTTAGTAAGATTGACTTGAGGTCAGGGTATCATCAGATTAGGGTGAAAGAGGAAGATATTCAGAAGACGGCTTTTAGGACACGTTACGGTCATTATGAATATTCTGTGATGCCGTTCGGGGTTTCTAATGCGCCAGGTGTGTTTATGGAGTACATGAATCGTATTTTCCACGAGCAGTTGGATCATTTTGTGGTGGTGTTTATTGATGACATTCTGATTTATTCTAAGTCTTGGGAGGAGCATGCAGAACATTTGCGTATTGTTTTGCAGGTTTTGAAAGAAAGAAAGCTTTTTTCCAAATTGTCCAAGTGTGAATTCTGGTTGTCGGAAGTGAGTTTTCTTGGGCACGTAATTTCAGGTAATGGTATTGCTGTGGATCCATCTAAAGTAAAAGCAGTTCTACAATGGGAGGCTCCGAGATCTGTTACTGAAATTCGAAGCTTTTTGGGTTTGGCTGGTTATTATCGAAGGTTTATTGAAGGTTTTCCTAAGCTAGCACTTCCTTTGACCCAGTTGACTTGTAAAGGGCAAGCGTTCATTTGGGATATTCGGTGCGAGGAAATTTTTAGTGAGCTGAAGAGAAGATTGATGACAACTCTGATTTTGATTTTACCGAATCCTAATGAACTGTTTGTGGTGTATTGTGATGCGTCTTTAATTGGTCTAGGTGGTGTTCTGATGCAAGACGGTAAGGTTGTGGCGTATGCTTCGAGGCAATTGAGAGTGCATGAGAAAAATTATCCTACTCATGATCTTGAATTAGCGGATGTGGTTTTTGTGTTGAAGATTTGGAGGCATTATCTCTACGGTGCAAGGTTTGAAGTCTTTAGTGATCATAAAAGTTTGAAATATTTGTTTGATCAGAAAGAGTTGAATATGAGGCAACGGAGGTGGTTGGAATTCTTGAGGACTACGACTTTAACTTGAATTACCATCCTGGTAAAGCTAATGTGGTGGCCGATGCATTGAGCCGGAAATCGTTTCATATGTCCGCTTTAATGGTGAAAGAGTGGGAGCTTTTGGAATGGTTTAGAAATTTGAGTTTGGTTTGTGAAGTGACGTCGGATAGCGTAAGGCTTGGAATGTTAAAGGTTACTAATGATTTTCTGTTGACCGTTAGCGAGAAACAAAAGCTGGATGTGAAATTTGTGGATTTGATGTTGGTTGGAGGAAAAGATGCAAATAGTGATTTTAAAGTGGATATTAATGGTGTTTTGTGGTTCTGAGGTAGAATTTGTATTCCTGATGATGCGGAGTTGAAAAAGATGATTTTGGAGGAAGGACACCGGAGTAATTTGAGTATACATCCGGGAGCGAATAAGATGTATCAGGATTTGAAGAAGATTTTCTGGTGGTCTGGATTAAAGGGAGATGTGGCTCAGTTTGTTTATGCATGTTTGACTTGTCAGAAATCGAAGGTAGAACATCTGAAGCCTAGTGGTTTGTTGCAGCCGTTGGATATTCCTGAGTGGAAGTGGGATGGCATCTCCATGGATTTTGTAACAGGGTTACCGAATACTCAGCGAGGGCATAATGCTATTTGGGTGGTTGTTGATAGGCTGACTAAATCGACGCATTTTATTCAGATTGACATCAGTTTTTCTTTGGAGAGATTGGCTGAGATTTATATCAGGGTGGTTGTGAAGTTACATGGTGTTCCATTGAGTATTGTTTCAGATCGAGATCCTAGGTTTACTTCCAAATTTTGGGAAAGTTTGCAAAAGGCGTTGGGTTCTAAGTTGAGATTGAGTTCGGCTTATCATCCGCAAACGGATGGTCAGACCGAGAGAATGATTCAGTCATTGGAAAATTTGTTGAGGGCTTGTGTTCTTGAACAAGGTGGTGCGTGGGATAGTTATCTTGCATTGATTGAGTTCACGTATAATAACAGTTTCCATTCGAGTATTGGAATGGCATCGTTTGAAGCATTGTATGGACGAAGGTGTCGAACACCTTTGTGTTGGCACGAATCTGGTGAGAGTTTGGTGGTTGGACCGGAGTTGGTGCAACAGACGACGGAAAAGTGAAACTTATTCGTGAGAAAATGAAGGCTTCTCAGAGTAGGCAAAAGAGTTATCATGATCGAAGGAGGAAAGATCTTGAGTTTCAAGAGGGCGATCATGTATTTTTGAGAGTTACACCGGTGACGGGTGTTGGTCGTGCATTGAAATCGAAGAAGTTTACTTCTCGGTTTATTGGTCCTTACCAGATATCCGTGAGAGTGGGTGGTGTGGCTTATAGGGTGGCGTTGCCGCCGAATCTGTCGAATTTGCATGATGTGTTCCATGTTTCACAGCTTCGGAAGTATGTTCCGGATCCGTCACATGTGATTCCGATGGATGAGGTTGAGGTAAGGGAGAACCTTACGGTCGAGGCATTACCGGTTGAGATTTTGGATCGCGAAGTGAAGCGGTTGAGGGGCAAGGATATTGCACTTGTGAAAGTGACGTGGGGAGGCGCTGCTGAGGGCAATTTGACTTGGGAGTTGGAGAGTCGGATGCGGGAGTCGTATCCAGAGTTGTTCGTCTTAGGTATATTTTCGAGGACGAAAATTTCTAAGTGGGGGAGAGTTGTAACGCCCCAGTTTTGTGTGAGTTTTATTTAATTGAGTCGTTTTGATTATTTTATTATTATATTATTTTATTTTCGACTTTTATTTGGAAATATGTTATTTTTCAATGTTGTGATATTTTATTGCGTTTCGGGAACGTTTGCGAAATAATTGAGTGTGGGGGTATTTTGGTCATTTCATGATATTTTTCTTAAGTTAGAAAGAATAGAAAATAGAAAGAGAGAAAAATAGAGAGAAAGAAAAAGAGAAGAAGGAAAAGGGGAAGAAAAGATAAGAAGAGAAGAAATAGTGAGAAAATCTTGGAAAATCAAGAAATCAACTTCTAGAATCGATTTAATCGGGTAAGGGTGCGAAACTCGATTATTATATGCTTGTGTATGATTATGTATGTGTGTTTTGATTGTTATTGGATTGAAATGGAGAATATAGTAAAAATCGTAATGTTTAGAAATTGGTAAAAAATTGATCCAAATGTGTCTAAACTCATGTTGATTGTGTTCTTTGTTGTTTATACATGTTGGATATGTATTGTTATACCTCAAATTGGTGTTTTTCTGAATTTGGATGATGATTTGGAGGATTTTGGGTGTGAAACCCGTAACAGCAAAAACCTGCAGAATTTCTGATTTCGCCTAGATCATACGCGTATGGGGCATGTTCATACGCGTATGGGCCTTGGTGATACGCGTATCATTGGCGAGTTTTGGGGCCAATACACGTATGGGATATCAATTTTCCCGGCCTTCTGGTGAGATGCATATTGTACGCGTATGAGGTTTTGCCGTACGCGTATGACAAGGGGCCGTACGCGTATGGTCAGGAAAATTGTAAAATGGGATTTTTCAAAATATCGTTTTCGTTTTTCTTTCGTAACTTGGGTTCCGTTTATCCGATTTTTACATTCTTGGTATCGTTGGAAAGCTATTGAGCTGTACTTCCTTATTATGATGATTTGGAAATTGTTAGCCGATTTAATTATGTCAGAAATTTGGAATAGTGTCGATTTGTCGACTTTTGTCGTTGTAATTGTGCGTAATAATGTGTATTATGCAAGGTGCTGTTGTATGATGTAAATGTATGTGTTTAGGTGGTGTTGTGATGATTTGTGGCCGTATGGCAATTAAATGCATTGTTTTGGGCTTACGTGCAAAGTGTGATTTTGTTAATGGAGATGAATGCATTTATATGTGTATTTGAATGTCATGAGTCATTGTATGCTAAGCATCATGATATGCATTCTTGAGACGTCCTGAGTGACGGATTGATTCTAGAGGGAATCCGCTATAACATCGTGTGCCTTATGCAAAGAGGTGTGAGCGATGATTATAGACGATCGCGTGCCTTATACAAAGAGGTGTGAGCGATCGGGTCGTGTGCCTTATACAAAGAGGTGTGAGCGATCCATAAACATCGTGTACCTTATACAAAGAGGTGTGAGCGATGGGGAACATCGTATGCCCGACGGGGAGTTACATTAAGTAACGAGGGATGGTTCCAATAGTTCCTGAGTGAACTGGTGTTGAGAATTGATGGAAGTCGGTACCGCATATGCATATGCATAGAGTCGTGGTGTCGGTCTCTTGTATTTGCATAAATCATAAATATGATTGACTATGTGTGAGAATTGTGAATGGATTAATCGTGTATGGAATCGATGAATTGATATTCTTGGTGATAATTGCATTGTGTACGATTAATAGGCGTTGGTGTTAGATAAATGAGATATGTATGATGTTGGGTGGTATTTGGATTCTGTTGTATGTTTGTGGTGAGAAATCTATGTGTGTATTTTTGTGTTAATATATAATTATATGCAATTATATTATGATTGTTTTTCTCACCCTTCTGCTGTTTTATAATGCTCTACGAGGCATTGCAAATTAGAGTTTCTGGAGGTCTTTTTGTGAAGCTTAGGACTTCATTCTTTTGTCGGTCGGCTCTGATATGTGACACCGGGTAGTTAGGGAGGCCGTTTGTGATTATTATGTATTATGCATATATATCTTTTGTCTTGTGCATGTATAACTTGATGTATGACAAACTTTTCAAGTGATATATATATATATATATATAAGATATTCAGGTTTAGATTTTCCGCTTTTATTCTTAAATCTGAAATGTGGGTGTAAGGAAATGAGTTCCTCTGTTGATTGCTACCCCACTATTGCATATCTTTATGAGCAGGTGTTGTATGATTTGTTTCAATATAATGTGACTCTCCCCGTCTATGCCATGATATTTTAAATATACTCTGATGAAATTTTGAATTTTCTTTTACTGCTTTATTTATTTGGGGGTATAGATTGGGGGCGTCATATTAAGTGGTATCAGAGCCAGTCCGTGTAAGTTGTGTCAGTCCTTGTTAGTCGTTGTGTTTGGGTGAGCTGTTTGTTTAACCATAAGTGCTGTTATTGGGAATGAACAGAATATGGCTGGAAGGAGTGATGCTGCTTTAGCTGCTTCTATGCAAGCTATGGCTCGGGCTGTACAGGGTGCACCTAATGCTAGAGATAATGATGAGTTTAGGAAGAATAGACCGCCTGTCTTCAAAGGGAGAAATAATCCTGATGGAGCACAGATTTGGCTGAAAGAGATTGAGAGGATTTTCAGAGTGATGGATTGTGCTGAGGACAGTAAGGTGAGACTGGGAACTCACATGTTACAGGAAGAAGCGGATGACTGGTGGGTTAGTACGCGTCCTGTGTTAGAAGCTGGTGATGAAGAGGTAACTTGGGAATTGTTTAGCCAGGAGTTTCTGAGGAAGTATTTTCCCGAGGACGTAAGAGGAAAGAAGGAAATTGAGTTCTTGGAATTGAAACAAGGTAATATGTCTGTCATTGATTATACTGCTAAGTATTTGGAACTTGTGTAGTTTTATCCTCATTATGCTGAAGCGACCGCAGAGTTCTCTAAGTGTGTGAAGTTTGAGAGCGGATTGCGTCCTGAGATTAAGCAGGCAATCGATTACCAGAGGATAAGGAGGTTTGCTGATTTGGTGGAATGTTGTAGGATTTATGAAGAGGATAGTAAGGCTCGTTCTACTCATTACAAGAGTATGAGTGACAGAAAAGGGAAGCAACAGTTTCGTGGTGGTCCGTATGTGACACCAGCTGATAAAGGTAAACAAAGGGGTACTTTTGATAGAAGATCAGGTGGAGGAGGTATGTCTGGTCCTTCGAAATGTTACAAATGTGGTGAAGTGGGGCATCGTCAGTTCGAATGTAAGAAATATTCTAGGAAGTGTTCTAACTGTGGAAGTATAGGACACATCGCAACTGATTGTAAGAGGAACGTGGTGAAGTGCTTTAATTGTGGTGAGCTTGGACATGTTAGTACAAAGTGTCAGAAACCGAAGCAAGCTCCAGCTAGTGGGAAGGTATTTTCTTTGGCAGGGACTCAGACTTCAAGTGCAGACCGTCTGATCAGAGGTACTTGTTTTATTAATAGTACGCCTTTAGTTGCTATTATTGATACTGGAGCGACTCATTCGTTTATTTCGTCTGAGTGCGCGAAGCGTTTGAATCTTGTGTTGTCTTTGATGGATGGTGAGATGGTTATTGATACTCCAGCAATGGGGTCAGTAACTACTTCTTTGGTTTGTTTGAGTTGTCCTTTGACCATTTATGGTAAAGACTTTGAAATGGGTTTAGTGTGTTTGCCGTTGGAGGGTTTAGATGTGGTTATGGGTATGAATTGGTTGCAATTCAATAGGGTTCATATTGATTGTTATCATAAATTGGTAAGGTTTCCTTCTTTTGAGGAAGACGAAGACTCGAGTTTCTTATCTACCAAAGAGTTGAAGAAACTTTTGGCGGACGAAGCTCAATTGTTTGGGTTGTTTGCATCTTTAACTGTGGATAGTTAAGTGTCACTTGATGTGTTTCCTGTTGTGTGTGAATTTCCGGAAGTGTTTCCTGAGGATATTTCAGACTTGCTGCCAGAGAGAGAGGTGGAGTTTTCTATAGATCTAGTTTCGGGCACTAGACCTGTTTCTATGGCACCTTATCGTATGTCGGCATCTGAGTTGGTTGAGTTAAAGAAACAGTTGAATGAGTTGTTGGAAAAGAGGTTTGTAAGACCTGGTGTTTCTCCTTGGGGTGCTCCAGTTTTATTGGTGAAAAAGAAAGATGGCAGTATGCGGTTGTGTATTAATTATCGCCAGTTGAATAAGGTGACGATTAAGAATAAGTATCCTCTTCCAAGAATTGATGATCTGATGGATCAGTTGGTTGATGCTTGTGTGTTTAGTAAGATTGACTTGAGGTCAGGGTATCATCAGATTAGGGTGAAAGAGGAAGATATTCAGAAGATGGCTTTTAGGACACGTTACGGTCATTATGAATATTCTGTGATGCCGTTCGGGGTTTCTAATGCGCCAGGTGTGTTTATGGAGTACATGAATCGTATTTTCCACGAGCAGTTGGATCATTTTGTGGTGGTGTTTATTGATGACATTCTGATTTATTCTAAGTCTTGGGAGGAGTATACAGAACATTTGCGTATTGTTTTGCAGGTTTTGAAAGAAAGAAAGCTTTTTTCCAAATTGTCCAAGTGTGAATTCTGGTTGTCGGAAGTGAGTTTTCTTGGGCACGTAATTTCAGGTAATGGTATTGCTGTGGATCCATCTAAAGTAAAAGAAGTTCTACAATGGGAGGCTCCGAGATCTGTTACAGAAATTCGAAGCTTTTTGGGTTTGGCTGGTTATTATCGAAGGTTTATTGAAGGTCTTTCTAAGCTAGCACTTCCTTTGACCCAGTTGACTTGTAAAGGGCAAGCGTTCATTTGGGATATTCGGTGCGTGGAAATTTTTAGTGAGCTGAAGAGAAGATTGATGACAGCTCCGATTTTGATTTTACCGAATCCTAATGAACCGTTTGTGGTGTATTGTGATGCGTCTTTAATTGGTCTAGGTGGTGTTCTGATGCAAGACGGTAAGGTTGTGGCGTATGCTTCGAGGCAATTAAGAGTGCATGAGAAAAATTATCCTACTCATGATCTTGAATTAGCGGCTGTGGTTTTTGTGTTGAAGATTTGGAGGCATTATCTCTACGGTGCAAGGTTTTAAGTATTTAGTGATCATAAAAGTTTGAAATATTTGTTTGATCAGAAAGAGTTGAATATGAGGCAACGGAGGTGGTTGGAATTCTTGAGGACTACGACTTTGACTTGAATTACCATCCTGGTAAAGCTAATGTGGTGGCCGATGCATTGGTCCGGAAATCGTTTCATATGTCCGCTTTAATGGTGAAAGAGTGGGAGCTTTTGGAATGGTTTAGAGATTTGAGTTTGGTTTGTGAAGTGACGTCGGATAGCGTAAGGCTTGGAATGTTAATGGTTACTAATGATTTTCTGTTGACCGTTAGCGAGAAACAAAAGCTGGATGTGAAATTTGTGGATTTGATGTTGGTTGGAGGAAAAGATGCAAATAGTGATTTTAAAGTGGATATTAATGGTGTTTTGTGGTTCTGAGGTAGAATTTGTATTCCTGATGATGCGGAGTTGAAAAAGATGATTTTGGAGGAAGGACACCGGAGTAATTTGAATATACATCCGGGAGCAAATAAGATGTATCAGGATTTGAAGAAGATTTTCTGGTGGTCTGGATTAAAGGGAGATGTGGCTCAGTTTGTTTATGCATGTTTGACTTGTCAGAAATCGAAGGTAGAACATCTGAAGCCTAGTGGTTTGTTGCAGCCGTTGGATATTCCTGAGTGGAAGTGGGATGGCATCTCCATGGATTTTGTAACAGGGTTACCGAATACTCAGCGAGGGCATAATGCTATTTGGGTGGTTGTTGATAGGCTGACTAAATCGGCGCATTTTATTCAGATTGACATCAGTTTTTCTTTGGAGAGATTGGCTGAGATTTATATCAGGGTGGTTGTGAAGTTACATGGTGTTCCATTGAGTATTGTTTCAGATCGAGATCCTAGGTTTACTTCCAAATTTTGGGAAAGTTTGCAAAAGGCGTTGGGTTCTAAGTTGAGATTGAGTTCGGCTTATCATCCGCAAACGGATGGTCAGACCGAGAGAATGATTCAGTCATTTGAAGATTTGTTGAGGGCTGTGTTCTTGAACAAGGTGGTGCGTGGGATAGTTATCTTGCATTGATTGAGTTCACGTATAATAACAGTTTCCATTCGAGTATTGGAATGGCATCGTTTGAAGCATTGTACGGACGAAGGTGTCGAACACCTTTGTGTTGGCACGAATCTGGTGAGAGTTTGGTGGTTGGACCGGAGTTGGTGCAACAGACGACGGAAAAAGTGAAACTTATTCGTGAGAAAATGAAGGCTTCTCAGAGTAGGCAAAAGAGTTATCATGATCGAAGGAGGAAAGATCTTGAGTTTCAAGAGGGCGATCATGTATTTTTGAGAGTTACACCGGTGACGGGTGTTGGTCGTGCATTGAAATCGAAGAAGTTTACTTCTCGGTTTATTGGTCCTTACCAGATATCCGTGAGAGTGGGTGGTGTGGCTTATAGGGTGGCGTTGCCGCCGAATCTGTCGAATTTGCATGATGTGTTCCATGTTTCACAGCTTCGGAAGTATGTTCCGGATCCGTCACATGTGATTCCGATGGATGAGGTTGAGGTAAGGGAGAACCTTACGGTCGAGGCATTACCGGTTGAGATTTTGGATCGCGAAGTGAAGCGGTTGAGGGGCAAGGATATTGCACTTGTGAAAGTGACGTGGGGAGGCGCTGCTGAGGGCAATTTGACTTGGGAGTTGGAGAGTCGGATGCGGGAGTCGTATCCAGAGTTGTTCGTCTTAGGTATATTTTCGAGGACGAAAATTTCTAAGTGGGGGAGAGTTGTAACGCCCCAGTTTTGTGTGAGTTTTATTTAATTGAGTCGTTTTGATTATTTTATTATTATATTATTTTATTTTCGACTTTTATTTGGAAATATGTTATTTTTCAATGTTGTGATATTTTATCGCGTTTCGGGAACGTTTGCGAGATAATTGAGTGTGGGGGTATTTTGGTCATTTCATGATATTTTTCTTAAGTTAGAAAGAATAGAAAATAGAAAGAGAGAAAAATAGAGAGAAAGAAAAAGAGAAGAAGGAAAAGGGGAAGAAAAGAGAAGAAGAGAAGAAATAGTGAGAAAATCTTGGAAAATCAAGAAATCAACTTCTAGAATCGATTTAATCGGGAAAGGGTTCGAAACTCGATTATTATATGCTTGTGTATGATTATGTATGTGTGTTTTGATTGTTATTGGATTGAAATGGAGAATATAGTAAAAATCATAATGTTTAGAAATTGGTAAAAAATTGATCCAAATGTGTCTAAACTCATGTTGATTGTGTTCTTTGTTGTTTATACATGTTGGATATGTATTGTTATACCTCAAATTGGTGTTTTTCTGAATTTGGATGATGATTTGGAGGATTTTGGGTGTGAAACCCGTAACAGCAAAAACCTGCAGAATTTCTGATTTCGCCCAGATCATACGCGTATGGGGCATGTTCATACGCGTATGGGCCTTGGCGATACGCGTATCATTGGCGAGTTTTGGGGCCAATACGCGTATGGGATGTCAATTTTCCCGGCCTTCTGGTGAGATGCATATTGTACGCGTATGAGGTTTTGCCGTACGCGTATGACAAGGGGCCGTACGCGTATGGTCAGGAAAATTGTAAAATGGGATTTTTCAAAATATCGTTTTCGTTTTTCTTTCGTAACTTGGGTTCCGTTTATCCGATTTTTACATTCTTGGTATCGTTGGAAAGCTATTGAGCTGTACTTCCTTATTATGATGATTTGGAAATTGTTAGCCAATTTAATTATGTCGGAAATTTGGAATAGTGTCGATTTGTCGACTTTTGTCGTTGTAATTGTGCGTAATAATGTGTATTATGCAAGGTGCTGTTGTATGATGTAAATGTATGTGTTTAGGTGGTGTTGTGATGATTTGTGGCCGTATGGCAATTAAATGCATTGTTTTGGGCTTAAGTGCAAAGTGTGATTTTGTTAATGGAGATGAATGCATTTATATGTGTATTTGAATGTCATGAGTCATTGTATGCTAAGCATCATGATATGCATTCTTGAGACGTCCTGAGTGACGGATTGATTCTAGAGGGAATCCGCTATAACATCGTGTGCCTTATGCAAAGAGGTGTGAGCGATGATTATAGACGATCGTGTGCCTTATACAAAGAGGTGTGAGCGATCGGGTCGTGTGCCTTATACAAAGAGGTGTGAGCGATCCATAAACATCGTGTGCCTTATACAAAGAGGTGTGAGCGATGGGGAACATCGTATGCCCGACGGGGAGTTACATTAAGTAACGAGGGATGGTTCCAATAGTTTCTGAGTGAACTGGTGTTGAGAATTGATGGAAGTCGGTACCGCATGTGCATATGCATAGAGTCGTGGTGTCGGTCTCTTGTATTTGCATAAATCATAAATATGATTGACTATGTGTGAGAATTGTGAATGGATTAATCGTGTATGGAATCGATGAATTGATATTCTTGGTGATAATTGCATTGTGTACGATTAATAGGCATTGGTGTTAGATAAATGAGATATGTATGATGTTGGGTGGTATTTGGATTCTGTTGTATGTTTGTGGTGAGAAATCTATGTGTGTATTTTTGTGTTAATATATAATTATATACAATTATATTATGATTATTTTTCTCACCCTTCTGCTGTTTTATAATGCTCTATGAGGCATTGCAGATTAGAGTTTCTGGAGGTCTTTTTGTGAAGCTTAGGACTCCATTCTTTTGTCGTTCGGTTCTGATATGTGACACCGGGTAGTTAGGGAGGCCGTTTGTGATTATTGTGTATTATGTATATATATCTTTTGGCTTGTGCATGTATAACTTGATGTATGACAAACTTTTCAAGTGATATATATATATATATATATATATATATATATATATATATATATATATAAGATATTCAGGTTTAGATTTTCCGCTTTTATTCTAAAATCTGAAATGTGGGTGTAAGGAAATGAGTTCCTCTGTTGATTGCTACCCCACTATTGCATATCTTTATGAGCAGGTGTTGTATGATTTGTTTCAATATAATGTGACTCTCCCCGTCTATGCCATGATATTTTAAATATACTCTGATGAAATTTTGAATTTTCTTTTACTGCTTTATTTATTTGGGGGTATAGATTGGGGGCGTCACATTAAGTGGTATCAGAGCCAGTCCGTGTAAGTTGTGTCAGTCCTTGTTAGTCGTTGTGTTTGGGTGAGCTGTTTGTTTAACCATAAGTGCTGTTATTGGAAATGAACAGAATATGGCTGGAAGGAGTGATGCTGCTTTAGCTGCTTCTATGCAAGCTATGGCTCGGGCTGTACAGGGTGCACCTAATGCTAGAGAGAATGATGAGTTTAGGAAGAATAGACCACCTGTCTTTAAAGGGAGACCTAATCCTGATGGAGCACAGATTTGGCTGAAAGAGATTGAGAAGATTTTCAGAGTGATGGATTGTACTGAGGACAGTAAGGTGAGACTGGGAACTCACATGTTACAGGAAGAAGCGGATGACTGGTGGGTTAGTACGCGTCCTGTGTTAGAAGCTGGTGATGAAGAGGTAACTTGGGAATTGTTTAGCCAGGAGTTTCTGAGGAAGTATTTTCCCGAAGACGTAAGAGGAAAGAAGGAAATTGAGTTCTTGGAATTGAAACAAGGTAATATGTCTGTCATTGATTATACTGCTAAGTTTGTGGAACTTGTGCAGTTTTATCCTCATTATGCTGAAGCGACCGCAAAGTTCTCTAAGTGTATGAAGTGTGAGAGCGGATTGCGTCCTGAGATTAAGCAGGCAATCGATTACCAGAGGATAAGGAGGTTTGCTGATTTGGTGGAATGTTGTAGGATTTATGAAGAGGATAGCAAGGCTCGTTCTACTCATTACAAGAGTGTGAGTGACAGAAAAGGGAAGCAACAGTTTCGTGGTGGTCCGTATGTGACACCAGCTGATAAAGGTAAACAAAGGGGTACTTTTGATAGAAGATCAGGTGGAGGAGGTATGTCTGGTCCTCCGAAATGTTACAAATGTGGTGAAGTGGGGCATCGTCAGTTCGAATGTAAGAAAGATTCTAGGAAGTGTTTTAACTGTGGAGGTATAGGACACATCGCAGCTGATTGTAAGAGGAACATGGTGAAGTGCTTTAATTGTGATGAGCTTGGACATGTTAGTACAAAGTGTCAAAAACCGAAGCAAGCTCCAGCTAGTGGGAAGGTATTTTCTTTGGCAGGGACTCAGACTTCAAGTGCAGACCGTCTGATCAGAGGTACTTGTTTTATTAATAGTACGCCTTTAGTTGCTATTATTGATACTGGAGCGACTCATTCGTTTATTTCGTCTGAGTGCGCGAAGCGTTTGAATCTTGTGTTGTCTTTGATGGATGGTGAGATGGTTATTGATACTCCAGCAATGGGGTCAGTAACTACTTCTTTGGTTTGTTTGAGTTGTCCTTTGACCATTTATGGTAAAGACTTTGAAATGGATTTAGTGTATTTGCCGTTGGAGGGTTTAGATGTGGTTATGGGTATGAATTGGTTGCAATTCAATAGGGTTCATATTGATTTTTATCATAAATTGGTAAGGTTTCCTTCTTTTGAGGAAGACGAAGACTCGAGTTTCTTATCTACCAAAGAGTTGAAGAAACTTTTGGCGGACGAAGCTCAGTTGTTTGGGTTGTTTGCATCTTTAACTGTGGATAGTCAAGTGTCACTTGATGTGTTTCCTGTTGTGTGTGAATTTCCAGAAGTGTTTCCTGAGGATATTTCAGACTTGCCGCCAGAGAGAGAGGTGGAGTTTTCTATAGATCTAGTTCCGGGTACTAGACCTATTTCTATGGCACCTTATCGTATGTCGGCATCTGAGTTGGTTAATTTAAAGAAACAGTTGAATGAGTTGTTGGAAAAGAGGTTTGTAAGACCTAGTGTTTCTCCTTGGGGTGCTCCAGTTTTATTGGTGAAAAAGAAAGATGGCAGTATGCGGTTGTGTATTGATTATCGCCAGTTGAATAAGGTGACGATTAAGAATAAGTATCCTCTTCCAAGAATTGATGATCTGATGGATCAGTTGGTTGATGCTTGTGTGTTTAGTAAGATTGACTTGAGGTCAGGGTATCATCAGATTAGGGTGAAAGAGGAAGATATTCAGAAGATGGCTTTTAGGACACGTTACGGTCATTATGAATATTCTGTGATGCCGTTCGGGGTTTCTAATGCGCCAGGTGTGTTTATGGAGTACATGAATTGTATTTTCCACGAGCAGTTGGATCATTTTGTGGTGGTGTGTATTGATGACATTCTGATTTATTCTAAGTCTTGGGAGGAGCATGCAGAACATTTGCGTATTATTTTGCAGGTTTTGAAAGAAAGAAAGCTTTTTGCCAAATTGTCCAAGTGTGAATTCTGGTTGTCGGAAGTGAGTTTTCTTGGGCACGTAATTTCAGGTAATGGTATTGCTGTGGATCCATCTTAAGTAGAAGAAGTTCTACAATGGGAGGCTCCGAGATCTGTTACTGAAATTCGAAGCTTTTTGGGTTTGGCTGGTTATTATCGAAGGTTTATTGAAGGTTTTTCTAAGCTAGCACTTCCTTTGACCCAGTTGACTTGTAAAGGGCAAGCGTTCATTTGGGATATTCGGTGCGAGGAAATTTTTAGTGAGCTGAAGAGAAGATTGATGACAGCTCCGATTTTGATTTTACCGAATCCTAATGAACCGTTTGTGGTGTATTGTGATGCGTATTTAATTGGTCTAGGTGGTGTTCTGATGCAAGACGGTAAGGTTGTGGCGTATGCTTCGAGGCAATTGAGAGTGCATGAGAAAAATTATCCTACTCATGATCTTGAATTAGCGGCTGTGGTTTTTGTGTTGAAGATTTGGAGGCATTATCTCTACGGTGCAAGGTTTGAAGTCTTTAGTGATCATAAAAGTTTGAAATATTTGTTTGATCAGAAAGAGTTGAATATGAGGCAACGGAGGTGGTTGGAATTCTTGAAGGACTACGACTTTGGCTTGAATTACCATCCTGGTAAAGCTAACGTGGCTTGACTTTGGCTTGAACATCGTATGCCCGACGGGGAGTTACATTAAGTAATGGGCGATGGTTCCAATAGTTCCTGAGTGAACTGGTGTTGAGAATTGATGCAAGTCGGTACCGCATGTGCATATGCATAGAGTCGTGGTGTCGGTCTCTTGTATTTGCGTAAATCATAAATATGATTGACTATGTGTGAGAATTGTGAATGGATTAATCGTGTATGGAATCGATGAATTGATATTCTTCGTGATAATTGCATTGTGTACGATTAATATGCATTGGTGTTAGATAAATGAAATATGTATGATGTTGGGTGGTATTTGGATTCTGTTGTATGTTTGTGGTGAGAAATCTATGTGTGTATTTTTGTGTTAATATATAATTATATGCAATTATATTATGATTGTTTTTCTCACCCTTCTGCTGTTTTATAATGCTCTACGAGGCATTGCAGATTAGAGTTTCTGGAGGTCTTTTTGTCAAGCTTAGGACTTCATTCTTTTGTCGGTCGGCTCTGATATGTGACACCGGGTAGTTAGGGAGGCCGTTTGTGATTATTGTGTATTATGTATATATATCTTTTGGCTTGTGCATGTATAACTTGATGTATGACAAACTTTTCAAGTGATATATATATATGATATTCAGTTTTAGATTTTTCGCTTTTATTCTAAAATCTGAAATGTGGGTGTAAGGAACTGAGTTCCTCTGTTGATTGCTACCCCACTGTTGCATATCTTTATGAGCAGGTGTTGTATGATTTGTTTCAATATAATGTGACTCTCCCCGTCTATGCCATGATATTTTAAATATACTCTGATGAAATTTTGAATTTTCTTTTACTACTTTATTTATTTGGGGGTATAGATTGGGGGCATCACAGTAAGACCAGGCAAAGATATCCACATACTCTCACAGCATTCCAATCAATCTTCCCTTAACAGTGTTTTCCAAAGCAGCCCCAATTCTTACTTCCTTTTTCGCGTCCTCGGTTCCCAGATTAATAGTCTCAATTTCCTCCTAATGAGGTAGAATAACCGTTTCCTCCTGTTTCAGCAATCTGGCCAATTCTTTCGGTAAGTCACAATCTTCGTTAGTCTCTTCTTCAGCCTGATAGATAGGATTGTCGAAGTCATACCGAGCCATAGCTGAATCATTATTGATGGAATCTAAACAAAGAAACATGCATGATTGATGTTTTATATTTATTATAAATGCAACAAACAAGAAAACCCATTGCCATTTTGATGTGAATTAATGCAAAAAGTAAAAATAGAAAAACAGGGATCAAAATATTTGAATGTGAAAAACATCCTTTATTGATGATAAAGCAGCAACCAAAAACATCAAAGCCCTACAGACAAGTATCACTACGTTTTGGGCAGAACGTAGGATTTAACATAAGTGGAAAACAAAAGCAATTACTCTTGACGGGTCACTTGGATGACTTTATCGGAAGACCAGTTGCATAGACTTTGACCAGGGGTTCAGGGACGGATCCATTCATCCATGTCACAATCATTATCTCCCTCATCTCCAATAGCATTAATCCAATTAAAGAAAACCCCAGCACTTGTGAATTGAACTGGACCAGCATACCTGGGAGGCTCTTGAAACCGTCTGGATGGCTTGTATCCCAAAACATAGTTGTTCTGCTTCATCTGAACATCAATTACCTGGCCCCACTTCTGTGAATTACCAGCCTCAACCACAGCGCGAGCATCTTTGAAAGAAGACATCAAAATTTCAGGTTGATTGACCACTTCTGGCTGATTGACCACTCTTTGAGGCTCCTAAGGAATCTTTATAGCTTTGAAAGCTTGGCACAAAGTCTCGTGTATCTCACCATATACCTCCACATACTTGAAGGTTGATAGGTGACTCACCATAATGTCCTCTTCACCACAAACTGTTACAACGTGCCCATCGACCATATATTTCAGCTTTTGGGGCAATGTGGATGTTACTGCCCCAGCACCATGAATCCATGGACGGCCTAATAAACAACTGTAGGCAGGCTGAATGTCCATGATGTAAAAATTAGCATCAAAAATTTCCGGACCAACCTTGATCGGAAATACAATCTCTCCAAATACAAATCTCTTTGATCCGTCAAAATCACGCACCACCAAATCACTTAGCGTGCAAATCAGACCACGGGTATCCAATTTCATCAAAGCCTTTTTTGGAAACACATTCAAGGATGACCCAGTATCAACTAACACATGCGACATTAGAGAACCTCGGCATTCCACTAAAATATGTAGAGCATTATTGTGATTCCTCCCAGTCGGAGTCAGGTCTAGATCTGTGAAACCCAAGCCATTCCCAGCATTCACATAAGCCACTACCCCTTCTAATTGATTGACAGATATCTCTTGAGGTACGTATGATGTATTCAAAACTTTTAACAACGCATTTCGGCGCGCCTTAGAGCACAACAACAAAGATAGAATGGAGATTTTTGATGGTGTCTGATGAAGTTGATCAACAATCTTATAGTCATTTTTTCTGATTAACCTCATAAACTCCTCCACATTTTCCAAGAAAGAATTATCAACTTGATTTGTTGCTGAATCATTCACGACCTGTCTTTGCACAGAATCATCCATTACCTGCTTCCCTTTATCTTGCCCTGAACTGCCAATTTGATTATCAGACGGAATAAAGACTCTACCACTCCTTGTGATAGCCCCTACTTCAACAGTACCTTCAACCTCTGAATTCACAGCTGATGACTCTACGAATTCCTGCTTCTTCCCATTAACAAATACCTCAGCCCCATAATTCCATGGAACAACTTTGGTACATTCGTAAGAAACCGGCCCTGGAACAGTGATGACAACCGGCGTTGGTCTCGCCGGTGCTGATATGGTGATTGTTTTGAAAGGAATTGATATTGTGGAAATATCATCCCATTTGTCAATAACTTTCCTCGTATTATCGCATCTGTCAAACTGTAATTGGCCTTCATCGATCAATTTCTGAATAACTGCTTTCAACAAAACACACCCGCTTGATTGCAACCCGCATTCTGAACAACCCTCATCACAACCAGGGAATACCCCTCCTTTCAATAATCTATCCTTAACCATTGATAAGGGAGTCTTCAACTCATTTACATCCAAAACTAAATCTAAAGATTCACCGTCTTCAACAATAGCATTAACCCTTGGCCCGCCATGGTTTGGCATCGGGTTTTGGTTAATATTTGGAGCATCATTAGAGAAATTTATGGCTTTTGAGTCCAACAGATCTTGAACCTTGTGTTTAAATGCCTCACAGTTGTCAATATTGTGTCCTAGGGCCTCAGAATGAAACTCGCAACGAGCATTGGCGTCATAACCGAGAGGTGGATTACCGGTAAGAGGAGCCAGAGTCCTTGTCTGAATCAACTGTAACTGTAATAGATGTTGAAACAATTGAGAGTAGGGCATGGGTGGTGCCTAGAATTTCCTGTCTTGCTTAGGCCTATCTTGATATCTGCGTGGAGCAGGATTCTATTGTTGCGGTACTACATGTTGCTGAGGTGTTGCTGGGATAGTCACAGAAGCAACCTATTGATTAAAATTCTGGCGAGCTTTTCCTTTTCCCCGATAGGATGAAACAGAATTTGTATCTCCTTCCTTCTTCTTATAGTTCCCAGCATACTATTTCTTTCCTCCTCTAGATGAGGACCCATCATTAGTCTGTATCTTCCCCAACTTGATTCCACTCTCAACCTTCTCACCGACCAGAACCACATCAGCAAATCCACCAGATATACAACTTACCAATCTGTCATAATAGGGCCCTAGAAGAGCGGTCACGAACATATCAACCATGGGGGGTTGTACCCTGGCTGCCAGTTCACGCCACCTCTGGGTGTACTCTTTGAAACTCTCATTAGTCTTTTGGGATAGGTTCTACAACTGCATTTTTTTAGGAGCCATGTCGGTATTGTATTGATAGTGCCTGACAAAGGCTTCAACTAGCTCGCACCAATTACGAACATGACTTCTTTCCAGCCGTATATACCACTCCAAGGATGCCCTAAACAGGCTGTCCTAGAAAAAATGCATTAGCAGCTTCTCATTGTCAGAGTAAGCAGACATCTTCCTGGTGTACGCCCTGACATGAGTCTTAGGACAAGTGACACCGGTATACTTTTCAAAAGTGGGCACCTGGAACTTATGAGGAATCTTAACACCAGGAACCAGTCCCAAGTCTTCCATATCCAAACCCAATGAATTTTGGTTCTCAAAAGCTTTCATTTTCTCTTCAATCATTCTGAATCTCCTATCATTATCAGGTTGGGGGCCAACATCCCCACCTGGCATAGAGAACACGTCATCCTGTTGGTCTTCAAAGCGATGGCCGCCAGCGCCATGTATCGCAAAAACACTATTACCTCCCCCCACCACAGGAGGAATCACTACAGCTTCCCATCCGTCTGGAGGGATAACAACACCTCTTCCCGGAGGAATAACATGATTGTGAAGACCACCATGAAGAACCCCATCTTCATCAACTCTCGCAATCAGTGGCTGAATAAGGGTCCTCAGCTCTTCCTGACCCACATCAAGATTCTGCATTAAATCCATGAATTGAGTCATGCGGGTCCACATTTCAACCATTTCAGCTTGTAGTTGGTCCATAGCTTTCTTCTGATTTTGTTGAGTAGAATAACAGTGGATGTGATGATAACAATCCTGATTGAAGAAAAAGAATAAGATAAGAAACCCAGAGATAAACACCTGCTATGCAAAATGATTATGAATATGCAAATGCAAATGCAAACGTCATATTTAAGCATTTTCAGGACATATCTACTCTAATTCCAGCTTTTGAAACCAGGTGAGGGATTAGACAGAAAGCCGGAAAATAAATCCGGAGACAAAGATACTACAGAGCCAATGCAATTGAAACAAACCCGCGGAGAAAGAAGAACTCCTGAGATACAAGTGGTTGAACCAAATATTTCATTATCATACTTCAAGAATTCATACAAACAAGTCTGATATAATCAAAGGTGACCCCATCAACAATCCTGATGGTAATCACTATAAAAGACAGACAGAAGTATCACTACAAATCAATCCCAAACAAATTGGCTTCAACTTCCTCCAGAAGGTTCACAGTGTCAGGATGCGTGGGTCGCTCTATCAGCCCTTTAATCAACATGTTTCTCTTTTCAATGTCTTGGTTCAATCTGGAAATCTGCTCTTCACTGTCGTTGTCTCCGGGCTTTGATTTCTTGACTTCAACACGCACCTTAAGCTGTTCAATTTCTTTCTGAGCCTCCTTCCACTTGTCAGAGAAATGCTTCTTACCTGCTTTCGCCCTTTGGAGTTCTTCTTTCAATTCCCCATTCTCAATCTTGACTTCTTCCTACATTCCCAGATATATGGCACGTTTGGTTTCCGTCTTGGACAAGAGTCGATTGGTTTGCTTGTGGCTTATGCCAGAAGATTCAGCAGCCATGCTGGCTTTTCTATAATACTGAGCCCCGTCAGCAAGATCGTTCTCTCTCTCTTCCAGGCGCTTTGTCACATCTTGAACTTTCCGCTTCAATTCCAAGTTGTCATGTAGAGCACCTTGCAGACGACTACTCAAATCAGAATTCTATACCCTCAAATCGTGCACTAGTTCTCGCTGCTTGTTGAATTCCTCAATAGGTACAGTGATCCTCTCCTCCACAATCACAGGATACAAAGGAGGCGCCCGATCGAAAGGCAAGTGGAAATCTTCAACTCTCTTCTTTACCCAATCTTCGTATGGAGAATAAGCTCGATTGTTGGGTTTGCCCAGGGCAACTTTTCCTTTCTTCTGCATACTGGATTGAAATTCTGGCACAGATATCAGATGTCCTACACAGATGTTGAGACACTGATATCCAACACAATGAACAAGATATCAATAATAATAACAGTGCAGAAAGTAAATAACACAGTGATATGTTTACCCAATTCGGATCAACAATCCTACTCTGGGGGCTACCAAGCCAGGGACGAAACCAATATACAATAGTATCAATTCACAGATCATACAATAACCAAACCTTGTTATAATCTGCTCACTTAATCACTACCCTTCCTATGACTTCTACCTAAGACTCACCTAGGTATGAGGCCCTCCTCAAATCCCTCTACAACCATAACCCGTGATTGGTTTCTTTCCACACAAGTAATAAATCGAAAGTCACACTTTCAAAACACACAATTCTCAATACTTCAAAGCTTATGAGAATTGACACACAAGAAACTCAATGCTTAAAAGCTTATGAGTAACTGACAGAACTTACAACACAAAAACCAGTCCTTGTACTGTTATCAGAATGATACCAGTTAGGCTCACAAATAACACATGAAAACCCTAACATAAACACACGTAAGTTCCACACCTAAACTAGGTTTACACCAGTCAATATATAGCCTTAAATCTGGACTGAATTGGGCTTCAAAAACGCAGCAAATAGACTGCTCACAAATCTGCAAAATAAACTCCAACAAAATAGGTCTTCAATCTAAAGTTTCCTAATATGTCTCCATAATTAGAAACAGCTGAAAATCCAAAAAACAAACATATAAACACAATCCAAAAATGCTTTGGATGCCACATAGGATAACCAAATATTCACAGAATATTCAGTAACAAATCTCAGCAACATAATCTGCTTTTAAACTGAATCCAGACACGATGTCCTATGAGCAGGTATGGGACATCTTCATTCGACATGTTGAGTGCAGCAAATTAGAACATCTTGTTTCAACATCTTGCTGCTAGAAAAAGTTTTAGCAAAATAAATGCCAACCACAGAATCAATGAAATAACAATCTCCCCCTTTGGCTTATTTTGGCTAAAACTACACGCCAAACAAATCTTGTAAAGAAGCACAAGAAAAAAAATCCATATCAGATACCGCAGCGAAATACCAACACACAACACACATAGCAGCAAAAAAAAATAGCATAGCAGCACTCCCCTTCAACTGCATACAACAACATAGCAGCACTCCCTTTCAACTGCATACAACACACAGCACACATAAAAAAAAACTCCCCCTCAACTGCAGCAACACAAACATTCCACATTCTACCCCTCAACTGCAGCACTAGCACAAGCACACCACACACAAACATACTAAACCATCTACCCCTTTGGCTTATTTTGGCTAAAACTACACACCAAACAAATCTTGTAAAGAAGCACAAGAAAAAAAATCCATATCAGATACAGCAGCGAAATAGCAACACACAACACACATAGCAGCAAAAAAAATAGCATAGCAGCACTCCCCTTCAACTGCATACAACAGCATAACAGCACTCCTCTTCAACTGCATACAACACACAACACACATAAAAAAAACTCCCCCTCAACTGCAGCAACACAAACATTCCACATTCTCCCCCTCAACTGCAGCACCAGCACAAGCACACCACACACAAACATACTACTCCCCCTTTTTAGCCAGAAATATGACAAAGGCAAGTAGAACATTTATTAATATTTGAGAAATGATCAAATCATAAACCAGAATAAACAACATCAGAGAGTAGATGCACACCACATCACATGACCAAGTGTCATGCACAAACTTCAGCATTTTCCCTTTATTCACACACTGCACTACCAGAACCTCCTTTAATCTTTCCAATATGGCAGCCAGAAGGAACATTAATTGCTATAGTTCTTCATGAATACAAACCCCAAATCTGCTCCTCAGGTTTTCAAACTGAACTGCATCCAGAGCCTTGGTAAATATGTCAGCAAGCTGATTTTTTGTGCTCACATGCTCAAGAGTTATGACTTTGTCCTCCATAAGTTCTCTGATGAAGTGATGCCTGATATCAATGTGCTTAGTCCTGCTATGTTGAATAGGATTCTTGGAAATATTAATAGCACTCAGGTTGTCACAAAATAATGTCATGACATCTTGTGTGACATTATACTCAGATAACATTTGCTTCATCCACACCAGTTGAGAACAACTACTTCCAGCTGCTATGTACTCAGCTTCAGCAGTAGAAAGAGATACAGAATTTTGCTTCTTACTAAACCACGAAATAAGATTATTTCCCAAAAAGAAACATCCTCCAGAGGTACTCTTCCTATCATCAGCACTTCCAGCCCAATCAGCATCACAGTAACCTACTATAATGGGACTTGAGTCATGGGAATACAATAACCCATAATCACATGTACCATTCACATACTTAAGAATTCTCTTAACTTGATTGATGTGACTGACCTTGGGTTCTGCTTGGTATCTTGCACACACACCAACATCAAATGTTATGTCTGGCCTACTTGCTGTAAGATACAACAGACTGCCAATCATGCTTCTGTACAAATTTTGTTCAACATTCACTCCCTTTTCATCTTTGGATAACTTCAAGTGAGTAGGAGCAGGAGTTCTCTTATGCTTGGCATTATCCAGTCCAAACTTCTTCACAATGTTCCTCGCATATTTGCTCTGACAAATAAAAATGGAATCTTCCATCTGCTTAACTTGTAATCCAAGGAAGTAGGTCAATTCACCTACCAAGCTCATCTCAAATTCAGACTGCATTTGGTTGACAAAATGTTGGACCATTTCATCCGACATACCACCAAACACAATATCATCTACATAAATCTGGGCAATCATTAGTTTCCCATCCTTCTCCTTGACAAAAAGAGTTTTATCAATACCACCCTTCCTGTATCCATGGTTGACTAAGAACTCAGTCAGCCTTTAATACCAAGCTCGTGGAGCTTGCTTCAACCCATACAAAGCCTTATTTAGCTTGAAAACATGATCAGCAAAATTTGGATCCACAAAACCTTTAGGCTGCTCAACATAGACTTCCTCATTAAGATACCCATTCAGAAAGGCACTCTTGACATCCATTTGAAACAATCTGAATTTCAACAAACATGTCGCTCCTAGCAGCAATCTGATGGATTCCAATCGAGCCACAGGAGCAAATGTTTCATCGAAGTCTACTTCTTCAATCTGTGTGTATCCTTGAGCAACTAATTTGGCTTTGTTCCTGGTAACAACTCCTTGTTCATCAGACTTATTCTTATAGACCCATTTTGTTCCAATCACATTTGTTCCTGCTGGTCGTGGTACCAGTTCCTAGACATCATTCCTCTTGAATTGACAAAGCTCATCTTGCATAGCACTTATCCAGAACTCATCTGTCAATGCTTCTTTGACATTCTTTGGTTCAATCTTTGAAACAAAACATGCATTTGACACAGTCTCCCTCGTTCTGGTTCTTACACCTTCATTCAGATTTCCAATAATCAATTCCTTAAGGTGATCCTTCTGAATCCTTATAGAGGGTCCCCTGTTAGCATCCTCTACCTCTTCATTCTCAGGTCTAGTGTTGGTTTCATGAGCATTATTTTCTACGGGCTCAATGTCTTGTGAGATTTCATTGTTCATAGGAAGGCATGCTCCAACATCATCTGTGGCATCTTCGTCTTTCCCAGAGTCATCAACCACCACATTTATGGATTCCATCATCACCTTAGTTCTGGAATTAAATACCCTATATGCTTTACTGTTTGTAGAGTATCCCAAGAATATCCCTTCCTCGATCTTAGGATCCATCTTTTGCCTCTGCTCACGATCTGCCAAGATGTAGCACTTACTCCCAAACACATGGAAATACTTCACATTTGGCTTTCTACCTTTCCATAGCTCATAAAGAGTGACAGAAGTGCCTGATCTGATAGTCACCCTATTGTGTATGTAGCAAGCGGTATTCATGGCTTCAGCCCAAAAATGATATGGAAGCTTTTTGGCATGAATCATGACTCTTGCACACTCTTGTATAGTCATGTTCTTGCATTCCACCACACCATTCTGCTGAGGAGTGATCGGTGATGAGAATTCATGAGTGATTCCTTCAGATAAGCAAAATTCTTCAAACCTGCTATTTTCGAATTCTTTCCCATGGTCACTTCTGATTCGAACAACACCACAATCCTTTTCCCGTTGAATCCTTTGACACAACTCTTTGAAGGCTGCAAATACTTCAGACTTTTCTCTAATAAAGTTTATCCAGGTGAATCTGGAGTAATCATCAACGATAACATATGCATACTTTTTCCCACCAAGACTTTTAACCTGCATAGGTCCCATTAAGTCCATGTGAAGTAGTTCCAAAACTCTAGAAGTTGTGGTAAGATGTTGAAGCCTCTTGTGTGACACCCTTGTTTGCTTCCCAACTTGACATTCACCACATATTTTATCCTCATCAATCTTCAGCTTGGGAATACCTCTAACAACTTCACTTGACATAACTTTCTTCATCCCTTTCAAGTGTAAGTGACCCAATTTCTGATGCCACAGTTTGGTTTCATCTTCCTTTGACATCAAACAGGTAGACAAACTTTCCGGTTCTTGAGGATTCCACAGATAGCAGTTATCCTTAGACCTGGTTCCCTTCATAACAACTTCATCTTTCTCATTGATTACTAGACATTCAGATTTAGTGAAATTCACTTTGAGACCTACATCACACAGTTGGCTTATACTGATCAAATTTGCGGCCAGCCCTTTGACAAATAGAACACGATCCAGATTTGGTTGTCCTGTGTAGTCCAGCTTTCCAACACCTTTTATTTCACCCTTTGATCCATCCCCAAAAGTGACATAATTGGTGGAGTGAGGCTTGATATCTGACAAGAATTTCTTCACACCAGTCATGTGTCTTGAACACCCACTGTCAAAGTACCAATCTTCCCTTGCAGATGCTCTAAGAGAGGTATGTGCTATGAGACCAGCCATCGTTTTTCTAGGAGTCCATCTTTTCTTTACTTTAGCCCAACTCTGTCCTTTATTTTGTTGATGAGCAATTTTGGGATATCCGTGCAGCTTGTAGCAAAAGGACTTTAAGTGACCAATCTTTCCACAGTAATGACATTTCCATGGTTTATACTTTAAACTACATACTCTTTTATGATGCTTCATCTGATGTTGAAACATGTGACTTGACATCCCCTCTTCTTGCTTTATTTTCTGAGGAACAAACTTTAATACAGGCTTCTTGCAGTTCTCTGATTGATTGTTAAAACCAAGGCCTTGCACATTTCCAGCATCTTTCCCAGTCTGAAGAATCTCATCCAGCTGCGTGGTACCATTGTTCAGCATTCTTATAGATTTGGTCATATTGTCAAGTTTTGACTTTTGCCATACAACCTCCTCTTTCAGATCAGCAATGATTGATAGATGTTCTTCCTTCTCATCTTCTAGTTGAGCTATCAGAACCTTCTGTTCTAATATTATCTGGCACCTTTCTTCATTCTTGATACACAACTCTGAGAACCCGGTGAAGACTTCTTCCTTAGTGAGTTCTCCAATATAAGATTCTTTGTCAGAGTTAGACTTACAAGTAGTTTCTCCATCAGCCTTACATATCCCGATCAGGGCTGTAACCAATTTTGCTGATTCTTCTTCAAGATCACTCTCAGACTCCCCTTCTGACCAAGACACAGATAAGCCCTTCTTCTGCCTTTTGAGATACGTGGGACACTCAGTCTTTATGTGCCCAAATCCCTCACATTCAAAACACTGAGCTCTCCTCCCTTGATTAGAGTCTTCTTCAGTTCTGGACCTTCTGCCTCCATCCTGATTTTTACTGATGTCGAGTGACTTGTTCTGAGCATTTGTTCTCGACTTCCAGTCAATCCTTTTCAACACTTTGTTAAATTGTTTTCCAAGCAATACCAGATCTTTAGACACCCCTTCATCTCTGACCAGGTCACCCTCATCTTCTGAGTCACCAGCATTTGACACAAAAGCTATGCTCTTCTTCTTTTCAAACTTTTCACTGATCCCTAATTCAAATGTTTGAAGAGATCCCTCAAGTTCATCCACTTTCATCTTGTCTATATCCTGAGCTTCCTCTATAGCAGTCACTTTCATGTCAAATCTCTTAGGTAAAGATCTGAGGATTTTTCTGACCAGTTTGCTGTCAGACATCTTTTCACCTAGGGCACTTGAGGCATTTGCTATCTCAATAATGTTCATGTGAAAATCATGAATGCTCTCATCCTCCTTCATCTTCAAACTCTCAAACTTGCTAGTGAGAAGCTGAAGTTTTGACATCTTCACCTTTGAAGTCCCTTCATGAGCAACCTTCAAGACCTCCCACGCCTCTTTTGCAATGGTGCAATGTTCAATCAACCTGAAGATATTCTTGTTGACACCATTAAACAATGCATTCATGGCTTTGGAATTTCCCACGGACCCTTTGTAGTCTGCATCATCCCAGTCTTCCTCTTCCTTCACCACATCAGTAGGGGTACCTTTTCCATCTTTAACCTTTGGGGGTTCCCATCCTTTTATAACAGCTTTCCATGCTTGATCATCCATGGATTTGATGAATGCTATCATCCTTGGTTTCCAATAGTCATAGTTGGAACCATCAAGCAGAGGTGGTTTGTTCAAAAATCCTCCATCCTTGTCCATTGTACCAGAAAGTACCTTCCCTGAATCTCACCCAGAACCAAACAAGGGTGCAAGCTCTGATACCAATTGAAATTCTGGCATAGATATCAGATGTCCTACATAGATGTTGAGACACTGATATCCAACACAATGAACAAGATAGCAATAATAATAACAGTGCATAAAGTAAATAACACAATGATATGTTTACCCAGTTCGGATCAACAATCCTACTCTGGGGGCTACCAAGCCAGGGACGAAACCAATATACGATAGTATCAATTCACAGATCATACAATAACCAAACCCTGTTATAATCTGCTCACTTAATCACTACCCTTCCTATGACTTCTACCTAAGACTCACCTAGGTATGAGGCCCTCCTCAAATCCCTCTACAACCACAACCCGTGATTGGTTTCTTTCCACACAAGTAACAAACCGAAAGTCACACTTTCAAAACACACAATTCTCAATACTTTAAAGCTTATGAGAATTGACACACAAGAAACTCAATGCTTAAAAGCTTATGAGTAACTGACAGAACTTACAACACAAAAACCAGTCCTTGTACTGTTATCAGAATGATACCAGTTAGGCACACAAATAACACACGAAAACCCTAACAGAAACACACGTAAGTTCCACACCTAAACTAGGTTTACACCAGTCAATATATAGCCTTAAATCTGGACTAAATTGGGCTTCAAAAACGCAGCAAATAGACTGCTCACAAATCTGCAAAATAAACTCCAACAAAATAGGTCTTCAATCTAAAGTTTCCTAATATGTCTCCATAATTAGAAACAGCTGAAAATCCAAAAAAAAAACATATAAACACAATCGAAAAATGCTTTGGATGCCACATAGGATAACCAAATATTCATAGAATATTCAGTAACAAATCTCAGCAACAGAATCTTCTTTTAAACTGAATCCAGACACGATGTCCTATGAGCAGGTATGGGACATCTTCATTCGACATGTTGAGTGCAGCAAATTAGAACATCTTGTTTCAACATCTTGCTGCTAGAAAAAGTTTTAGCAAAATAAATGCCAACCACAGAATCAATGAAATAACATGGACTAAGCTTCAGAAGCCTTCTGTGCTATTGTTAAACCATTCGTTGTATGGAAATATAGAGACTCTTCCATATCCCTTTCAACTGGCGGATCCTTCAGAGCGTGTCCGAACCGCCTAATGGCTAAAGAAGGATTATAGTTGATTCCTCATTTTCTCCCCATCAACAGAACGTTAGGGAATTCACCACAGCTATGCAAAATATCTTTACTGAGTAACCCATGATCTATCCAGACAATGTCTTTAGCAGCCAAACCCATTAGTCGCTGACTCCACTCCAAAGAAGTTTTAGAATCCACAAAAGCACCTGACTGAGCTATACAATTCGCGAACCACTTATAAAACAGAGATGCACAACAGTGAACCATCTCACATCTTCTCTTTTCATTTCTGTTATACAAGGCATAATGAAGATCTCCCAATAAGGTTGGCACTGGATTCTGCGTTGTGAATATCCTGATAGCATCTACATCAACAAAATCAGGCTAGTTGGGAAATAGAACGATACCATGCACACAGAGAGCCAGCAATGCGTTGAAAACAGTCCATTCCTTGTCTTTAGCTGCCTCTTGAGTTTTCTTCACCAAATACCCCAGATGATAACCAAGGAATTTTCCTTTGCTAGAAATATTGGCCTCCAATGTTGACTTGCTCAAATAAAGAGCCTCAACCACAACTTTGAAATCAGGATAAGTCTTAGAACCGAAGAATGGAGCCCCTTCTTTGATGGAAATTCCCAAGATGTTTGAATATTCTTCCAAAGTAGGAACCAACAGATAGTCTGGAAATACAAAGCATCTTAGAGGAGGATCATAGAACTGCATCAAAGTATGAAGACCTCTATATTTATAGTAACTGATGTTGCGAACGTAGGATAGGATCCGACCATACTTTTCCTTGAAAATCCCCAACACTTCTGGACTTGCCATATCCTGCAGGCTATTAAGCTGGCCAAGACTGAGCTTCAGGAACTTGTAGACAATGATGTTCTTCTTCTTCTTCTCAGTGTCCATCCCTATGAATACCCGTTTACTGGAATCAAAAGTCAGATACTACCTAGAAATGAAAAATATGAATGTTAGAAAATGATGCAATGCAAAGCATGGGATCAAGGGTGCCGCATAAGCTGGACAATTACTGCACTAAACTGACTGAATAAGCTCAAAGATCTGCCCAAATACCCAGAATATCGGAATAACCAGAATACCACACTGATAAATCCATACTGATAGGAAAACCAGAAAACCAGGAATGTTGAGGGTCAAAATTACCTGCAAACCTGTAAACATCCCGCCCCTCTCACATGTGGGTTCTAGAAAATCGAGGATCCTCAGCATCGAAACTACCATGTCGAGAAATGATGATACGTTCACCATTTCTGGTTTGGCATCATCTTCAATCGGGAAGACCATTACTGATTCCCCTCAAAAAGGTCATCCTCTAGCAAGTTCCCACCTTCGGGTCCTCAGATCAAGAAGTATAATGGGTTTGCCATTTATGGTCTGCCATTACTACCTCTTGGGAGGAGTGCCTCTATTGAGTCCTCGGGAATGGTCACCAAAGTCGACATCTCATCAAGGGAAGATCCAAAGTCCTGCATCAACATGCAGTATCAGACATCTCCTGAAAGAACCTCGTTTGGCTGTGGGTCTCGCAAACACTCCACATGGTCACCACCACGTGAGCGACACGATTATCCACGCTAAAAACCTGTGTGTATGCTCAAGCCTGGGTAGTGGGCTTATCCCTCAGAACACCCATCCCGCCAAACAGAAAAACCAGTACAGTCCAGCATAGTCCAGCATATGACAATAATGAAATGAAATGAAATAAATATGGTAAAAACAATAATATACAACAAATAAAGCACAACAGTAAACACCCAATGAAAATAAACAGACAAGCACTAGGATTGACTCGCATAGGGAACCAGAGTCCCCATTAGAGTCGCCAGCTGTCACAACTTGCGAAAAACAACCAGCGAGAACCAAGAACAGAAGAGTCGCCACCGAACGTTATTTATCCCAACGCGGGGAAAGGAAATGATTGAAGAAAACCTAGAAGAAAGGGAAAGACATGGTCATCGCAACCATAGTTCAGGTTCGGGAGTCGGTTATGCGAGGGGAAGGTATTAGCACCCCCACGCGTCCATCGTACTCGATGGGATCCACGCTTGTTGTCTAATCAAAAGGTGAGTTATCCTAAAGTCTGCGGCTAAACAGAAACGGGAAAGGGGAAAAGAAAAGAAAAAAGTGACTCGATAGGACATCCCCGTCCTAGGCTTATGTATTCCCTTGTGCAATGGGAAAGTCAGAGTCAACGTAGTTCAGAGGACTACGGGTGGATGGGGGGAGGTTGCTCGCCAAGACATCGCCGTCTCGTGCCTACGTATCCACAATCTAACCAAAGAGAGGAAATCAGAGTGTCCGTAGTTCGTGGGACTACGAAAAAAAAGATGGAAGGGTGCTCGCCAAGACATCGCCGTCTTGTGCCTACGTATCCTCAATCTAACCAGAGAGAGGAGATCAGAGCAGTCGTAGTTTGACCGACGGGTCAAAAAGAGGGAAGAGAGCTCGCCAAGACATCGCCGTCTTGTGCCTACGTATCCTCAATCTAACCTGGGAGAGGAAATCAGAGCAGTCGTAGATCGATCGACGGGTCAAAAAGAGGGAAGAGTGCTCGCCAAGACATCGCCGTCTTGTGCCTACGTATCCTAAATCTAACTAGAGAGGATATCAGAGCAGTCATTGTTCAACCTAACGAGGTCTTTGTGTTTTTTATGAGCAACGTTAAGTTCGTGTCCGACAGTTAGGGTCGATGCCTGTTTGCGACTGAACGGAAGTAACGTGCTCTTTTCTGAAAATGGTCTGGAACCCAACAATCCCAAAGGATAAAAATATTTGAATTTGTTTTTGTGTTTTTTAGACAGAAGTGAGTTGAGTTAGTTCATAACTTATTTTTCACTAAAGTCTATGACACAGGAACGAATGCATCACATGGCGCCCCCAATGGAACGTATGCTCAACACTCTAGAAGAATGAAGGGAGACCCCTCATTATTCATTTCCTATGCTTAAGGCTCGTTTGCAATGCAAGTTGTCCTTATTAAGTGTCTTAGAGTTGTTAGGAGGTGAGAAGAGAAGACTCAAAGGAAAAGAAAACACTACGGGAATTCTATCCTAATGTTGTCATGCAAAGATGGCCCTAAGGTTGAGGTAAGAGGGGAAGATTCTACCTAATGTTAGTATGCATGGATTGAAACCTAATGTCTATCCTACTCCAAGCTTAATCAAAGATTAAGTTGGACTAGGGAACCCTAAGGGAAAAAGGAAAATCTAAGACTTAAACAAGTCTTGAGATTCAAGGGAGGGAAAAAAGTGAAAGAGATGGAGAAGAGAAAGGAATATGAGGTGAGAAACAAAGTAGGGCAGCAAGCACATCATACATATCATATCCAAATCACACCAATAATCATGCTTCTAAACATCACACAATGAAGTCCAAGCAAACAAGTAGAAACAAACAAGAAAGGATGTAAGCAAACTTGCATTAGAAGCACAAATAAACACCATTAAACATCACACCAAGGTAATGTGAGCAAAGTAAGATGAGAATAAAGCAAAGTCATAACTCAAGTCATGTTATAATCATCCAATTCAAACATGTAAGAAGGCTTCACATTAACATGCATTATGAACCAAAGTAGCAACAAACAAATGCTAATGAAATGCATCACACAAATCAACCCACAATGATCAAATGAAGTGAAAATATGATGTGAATCCAAGTGGGCAGTAGAAAATACATCATCCATGAAACACAACCAAGCTCAAACCATTCAATAAGAATCATCAAGCATCATACTCAAAGCAGGCACCACAACTATGCAAGTATGCAACAAAATAAGGTCCAAAATGATTCACATACTTTCACACAAGTAAAGCCATACAAAAGATAGGTCATGCACTAAGGTCCAAGGAAAATCAGAATCTCAAACATGTCTTATCAATCAAATAAGGATCACAAAACATCAAGGAAGTTCATGTCATTCAAAGGCACAAAATTAGGTTAAGAAGTGTGCACTAGCATGCTCAAAACATCATCAAATGAAAGCACCAACCAAAATAGCAAAGTAATCCAATAAAATTCCAAAAAATAATCAAAGACAATTTTAAACATTCAATTAACATGTGCAAAAATATTGGAACAAAACTAGCTCAAGAACATGTCCAAAGGTGCTCCACAAGTCATGGTATGTAAATAGTCGAGCATGGATTAAAGGCTAACAAAACTTGAATGGAAAGTCACTAAAAAGTAACTCAAACCAAGCCCTAACTAGTATCAAAACATCCTTATATCAAGGCCTAAGAGTGTCCAAGAAATAAGCTTCAAAAGGATAAGCAAAGTCACAAAAGTTCCTAACCCTAGATGAGGGGTATCCTTGGAAACACACTTTCTAATTAAATCAAAATAAAATAATAAAAAGAAAATAAAAATAAAATAAAAATATGAAAAATAGGTCAACATCTTTATTGACCAGAAAACATTTTTTTGGTATTTTTATAATGGATTTAACAATTAAAATAAAATAAAAACTAAAATGAAATAAAAAGGAAAAGTAAAAAACAAGGATGAAATGGGAGGTGCACTCAGTAATATTGCTTCAAGAGCAGCTTCACATGGCTGCGAGTTGTGCCCAACTGGGGGTGTGGAAATTAAATACTACGTAGGCCCATACCATGATGCAATTATGTTATTAGCTTTTTAACAGGAAAAAGAAAAAAAAGAATGTTAGTTCTAGTATTGGCTGGAATTTTGGTAAAACAAAGTTGAACAATGTTGATATATATGTCTGATGTCATAACATTGGTTCCTAACATTAGCTGTTGCAGGGTTGAAGTTTTATATGCTGATGTTATAATTGATGTTATAATTGATGTCTTGACATCAGTATATCAGAACATCAGAACATCAGATTGTGATGTTTTAGGGCTGTGCGTGTTAGTGAGTTTTGAGGAGATCTGTTAGAGAGATTGGATGCGAATTTCATGGAGAAGATATTTCCAATCAGCTAATTTTTAGACCATGGAGCAGATCATGTAACTAACATTAGGGATGATTTGAAGAGATTTAAAAAGATTAGAAGATCAAATCTGTTTTAAATGATGTTTAATAACAAATCAAATCAGAATATTTTGGAGGAGGTCCAAGCCCAAGTCAGAATTCTATAAAAGCAGCCTTAACCCTTGTTGGTATATAAAAAAGACAGAGAGATAAACTGAGAGTCAATTTGAGTTTTCGTGTGTATTTTGTAAACCATTCGTGTGTGAATTGGTGTTACTATTTTGAGTTGTAAGTGTGTTCACTCTAGAGCTTTTAAGCAAGAGTGTTTGGTTCTTGATCAAAGTTGTTAAGCAGAATCAAGGTGGGTTTTAAAGTGTAATCATTGGATTGTATCACTGAGGTGATTTAGGGAGTGAGTGGTTTCTCATACCTAAGTGGTTTCTTAGGTAGAAGTGTCATTGGGTAGTGATTAAGATTAGTAGATGTCAATTGGGATTGTTGAGTCTGTAATTTAATACTACTATTAGTGAATTTCCTCCCTGGCTTGGTAGCCCCCAGACATTGGTAGTTAGGCCGAACTGGGTGAACAATTCATTGTGTTATTTTCTGCTGTTTTTACCTTGTTCATATAGCAGATTGTGTTGTTGTGACATCACACTTAACATCACACATCTGATACCAGAATTTCAATTGGTATCAGAGCAGGCATCCTGCTCTACATCTTGGTGAGATCTAGGGCTGATACTTTCTGGTGCAATGGACAAGGAGACTGGTGGATTTGTGAATAGACCCCCTATTCTAGATGGCTCTAATTATGACTATTGGAAACCACAGATGGTTACCTTCTTGAAGTCATTAGACAGCAGGGCTTGGAAGGCTGTTTTAAAAGAATGGAAAGCACTTGTTATTGTTGAAAAGGATGGTACAACTAAGCTAAAACCTGAGGAAGATTGGATAAAGGAAGAAGATGAGCTTGCACTTGGAAATTCAAAAGCCTTGAATGCCATCTTTAATGGTATTGACAAGAACATCTTTAGGCTGGTAAACACTTGTGAAGTAGCTAAGGAAGCTTGGGATGTCTTGAAAACTACTCATGAAGGAACCTCCAAGGTCAAGATGTCATGACTTCAACTGCTGACCACAAAGTTTGAAAATATGAAGATGAAGGAGGATGAAACCATTCATGATTTTCACATGAATATTCTTGAGCTGTCCAATGCTTCTAGTGCTTTAGGAGAAAGAATGACTGAAGAGAAGTTGGTAAGAAAGATTCTCAGATCCCTTCCCAAGAGATATAAAATGAAGGTGACTGCCATTGAAGAAGCTCAAGACATCAGCAAGATGAGGGTTGATGAGTTGATTGGTTCTCTTCAAACCTTTGAGTTGGGATTGAATGAGGAGCCTAAAAAGAAGACCAAAAGCATAGCTTTGGTGTCCAATACTGAAGATGGTAAGAAGGAGTGTAATTTTGAAACTCAGGAGGAACTGTCAAATGCTGTTGTGATGCTTGGGAGACAGTTTAATAAGGTGTTAAAGAGAATGGATAGAAACTATAGACCTAATGTTAAGAACATCACATCTGACAACAACAGGTCTAGTGATCAAGTGAAGAAAACAAGAGATGAAGAAAAGTCCAATCATGAAAAAGGAGTTCAATGCTATGAGTGTGAAGGTTATGGTCATGTCAAGAAAGAATGCCCTACATACCTCAAAAAGTAGAAAAAGGGGTTATCTGTTTCCTGGTCTGATACAGATAGTGAAAGTGAAGAAGAGAATGCCAAGCATGTTAAGGCATTGACTGGACTATGTGCCTCTGATGGAGAGTCTAGTGATGGTGAATTAACCTTTGAAGAGCTGGCATCCTCTTATCAAGATCTGTGTCTGAAAAGTGAAGAGGTCCTTCAAGAAGGGGAGAAGCAGAAGAAGATTATTGTATAGCTTGAGACTGAGAAAGATGAACTTAAGAATGAAGTGTTGTTGTTAAAATCCCAGCTTGATCAAATGTCAAAACCCATCAGAATGTTAAATAGTGGAACTGAGACTCTGGATAAAATACTTGAAGCTGGAAAAGATGCAAGTGATAAGACTGGTTTGGAATATGAGGGTGAGAAGAAGATATCTGTAGAGGCTAGTTCTTTCGGGGGCTAAACAAAACATTCCTCATCAACATGGAAAAGGACATGGTTCTGAAATTAAGAAGGCTGTCCCTCACTTTGGGCCACAAAATAATGGAAAGGGCTATGGTCCTGTGCCTAAGAAGTTCTTGTCTCAACCTCAAGGAAAGCCTCAGGTTTCTGGAGCTAGACAGTATATGCCTCCCTAATACCATGGGAGTATGCAGGCTTATAATCTCAAACATAACATGTTCCATCCGATGTCTCAACATCAAGGGATAATGTATAGGTTTGGACCAAATAATGTTGTGCCTCATGGTTATGGCAGAAGAAGGCCACATCATCATGGTAAAAGACAGCCTAAGCATTACAGAAGACAGCCTAATTATGGGAGAAGACAACATCAATATTTTGACAGATGGCAGCCTCAGCATTATGACAGAAATCATCATCAAGGTGGGAGACATTTCAATCACTTCAGAGAAGAGATTCAAAGAGTAAGATGTTACTATTATGGAAGATTCATATACAATCTTCTTGCTTTAAACTGCATGGTTATCCCAAGCCTGTTCCTCAACCTAGACAGAAGCAGGACAAACCTCTGACTGTTAAACAATGGGTTCCTAAAGCTGCTGTCACATGTCTTTTAGCTCACTCATCTGTTAGAACCCCAGCTATGGATGGTTGGTATTTTGACAGTGGTTGCTCAATGCATATGACTGGCTTCAGGAATCAGTTGGTGGATATCAGGACTTACTCCTCAAACGATGTAACTTTTGGTAATGGAGAAAAAGGGGAAGTTAAAGGAATTGGAAAATTGAAGTGTGAGGCTGGACCTAATCTTGAAAGTGTACTTCTGGTCAAAGGATTAACTGCTAATTTGATTAGCATCAGTCAGTTATGTGATGAAGGATTCAAGGTTAGCTACACTAAAGATGAATGTTTAGTGACTAATGAGAAGAGTGAAGTCATTATGAGGGGAGTTAGATCCAGAGATAACTGTTATGTATGGGGTTCTCAAGAGTCCAGCTTATCATGTAATGTCAAGGATGATGTTATGACATCTGAATGTGACATTAGAAGGATCACAAAACAACCTAGGGTTATGCAACTATTCAGAGGAAATATTGAAGAAACCAAGGTAGTAGAGGTTGATCATTCAGGTATGAAGGGTAATGACGACTTCCCTAAAGATATGTGTGCTGAAATGTGTGAAGTGTTAAGTATAAATTTGGGCATGTGGAAAAGGATTCAAAGGTTAGTGAATTATGGTGTGCATTTATTAAATTTCAAAAATTTAAAAGGAAATTTGTTTTGGTGGGGAAAATACATTTATTTGCCTTTAAGTGACTAACAAAAGCAGTCCCCTTACCTTAGGCTATCATTTTCTATTATTACTCTCACACGCTACTTCACTCTCCACACTCCAAGTCCGTTCATCTTCCCCCTAAGAACAGAAATTACAAAACACCTTTGGTCACCAGTTGCTACTCAAGAACGATGTCTAAACAAGTGTCATCTCCATCCAAGAAGGTTGCGTCCAAAAGTTCCACTCATGCAAATTCTAGGGTTTTGACAGAAGAGGTATCTGTGGATGAAGCTATGGACATTGCTCCTATCTCTATGATTCCAACTTCAGAAAAGACAAGACCTGAGAAGTATCAACCTAAGAGGCCTTCAAAAGGTAATACTTCTAATCAATCTATGGGTAAGAAATTTGATGATAGCGAGAGTAGAGCGTTTGTCACTAGTGTATTGTTTGGAGACAAACCTACTCCTAGGACTACCACCCCTCTTCCTCAACCTATTGAAATAAGGGTAGATGTGGACAAAAGTATTGATCAGATTGTCACAAGAATATTTGAGAAAGGGATTTCTGTGAAAGGAATATCCAGACCTCTGAGTCAAATGTCTGCTGATCAATCTGTTAGAGAAAAGGATGATATTTAAACTTCTGAAACAAATCTTCACAGATTAGCTGTTTCAGTCATTGAAGATGCTGAGATTGAAGATGAAGTTGAAGTTGAAGCTGAAAGAGAAAGGGATACTCCTGTTGAAGATGAGGTTGATGTTGAACATGATGTTGAAACATCACATGCTAGGGATGTTACTCCTAGTCCCAGAGGGAAGAAGAATGCTGATGTGGTGGATGTTGTTGACTTATCTGATAATGAAGTTATTGGTAATGTTGTTCCTGGGATTGCCAATAGATTAAAGACTAGAAAAGGAAAGACTGTGGAACCTTCTCCTAAGATGACAGCTGAAGGCAAGAAGAAAAAGATATCTGTAGTTGGTCCAACTAAATCTTGGAGCAAGGTTGTTATGACTTCCAAAAAGAGAAAGATTAGAGAAGAATCTGAATTTGAGTATGATGTTGAGGAAGATGTTCAAGACATCACCCCGGTCAGAAAGTCCATTTCGAAAAGGATTTCTGATAAGGTCCCTGAAGTGACAGTGGACAACATATCCTTTCATTATGCTAGCAGTGCTCCAATATGGAAATTTGTGTGTCAAAGGAGATTAGCTCTGGAGAGAGAGCTGGGCAAAGATGCATTGGAGATGAAAGAAATTATGGAGCTCATTCATGCTGCTGGACTGTTGAAGATTGTGACAAAATTCTCTAAGTGCTATGGTGGACTTGTTAAGGAATTTGTTGTTAACATTCCCATAGACATTTCTGATAAAATAATTGTGGACTTCATGAAGGTGTTTGGTAGGGGTAAGTGTATTAATTTCTCTCCTAGTACCATCAATAAGTATCTGGGAAGAGATGATCAAGAGGGTTGTGAACTGGAAGTGACTGATAATGATGTGTGTAAAGAGATCACAGCCACTCAAGTGAAGGTTTGGCCACTGAAAGGTAAATTGACAGCTAACAAACTCAGTATCAAGTATGCTATTTTGCATAGAATTGGAGCTGCTAACTAGGTACCTACTAATCACAAAACCACCATAGCTGTGGGATTAGGAAGGTTTATTTATGCTGTTGGGAAAAAGGTCAAGTTCAATTATGGAAATTACATATTTGATCAAGTTGTGAAGCATGGTGCCACTAATGCTATCAAGATGCCTATAGAATTCCCTTCCCTTGTCCGTGGAATGATCTTAGACCAACATCCTGGAATTCTAACCAGTTCAGATGTAGCATGTAAGAGGGAGTCAGCTTTATCCTTGCATCCCAAGCTGTTTGTTGGGAATCATGTTCCAGACATTATTGTAACATCAAGTTCTGGTGTTAAGAAGGCCAATACTAAAACTGAGTTGATTGAAGAATTGAAGGCAACTTGCAAGGATCTTGACATGGTTATCAGTACTAGCACTGCTAGGAAGTTGAAAATTGAGCAGATGATCAAATCCTTGGAACAGGGTGAAGATGATGTGAATGTCAATACTAAAGAATCAGGTTCAGAGGAAGGTGATGAGGATGCTGCAGATGGTTCTGATGCTAATGAAGATTGAAGTGTTGATTTGGCTGTTTATTGCTTTTGTAGTTTGTAGTTTTTTTTGTTTCTGCACATTGTGTGCATGGTGTGTAACTTGGATAAAAGTACTTTTATGCTTATCTTGGTTTGTTCTATGATTTATCTTGTCTTGTGGCTCTGACTGTTGACTGACAAGGAGAGCTAGTAGGACTAACTGTAGTATAGTGGTAGGGTATAACTTGTTGGTAGTTGGCCAATTGTGGCTAAAAAGGGGGAGAGTTAGCCTTTGTGCCTCTAGGCTTGAGGGGGAGTGTGCAGTTTGAACAACTGGTATGCTAGTTCTGGTTTTGAGGGGGAGTTTAGCTTTGTGCATTTTGGATTGTGATTACTGCTGGTTATGAAGTGTTTCGCTGCATGTACCTCTGATGATGGCAGAGATTGTTTTAGCCAAAATTAGCCAAAGGGGGTGATTGTTAGTTCTAGTATTGGCTGGAATTTTGGTAAAACAAAGTTGAACAATGTTGATGTCATATGTCTGATGTCATAACATTGGTTCCAAACATTAGTTGTTGCAGGGTTGAAGTTTTATATGCTGATGTTATAATTAATGTTATAATTAATGTCTTGACATCAGTATATCAGAACATCAGAACATCAGATTGTGATGTTTTAGGGCCGCGCGTGTTAGTGAGTTTTGAGGAGATCTGTTAGAGAGATTGGATGCGAATTTCTTGGAGAAGATATTTCCAATCAGCTAATTTGCAGATCATGGAGCAGATCATGTAACTAACATTAGGGTTGATTTGAAGAGATTTAAAAAGATTAGAAGATCAAATCTGTTTTAAATGATGTTTAATAACAAATCAAATCAGAATATTTTGGAGGAGGTCCAAGCCCAAGTCAGAATTCTATAAAAGCAGCCTTAACCCTTGTTGGTATATAACAAAGACAGAGAGATAGACTAAGAGTCAATTTGAGTTTTCGTGTGTATTTTGTAAACCATTCGTGTGTGAATTGGTGTTACTATTTTGAGTTGTAAGTGTGTTCACTCTAGAGCTTTTAAGCAAGAGTGTTTGGTTCTTGATCAAAGCTATTAAGCAGAATCAAGGTGGGTTTTAAAGTGTAATCATTGGATTGTATCACTGAGGTGATTTAGGGAGTGAGTGGTTTCTCATACCTAAGTGGTTTCTTAGGTAGAAGTGTCATTGGGTAGTGATTAAGATTAGTAGATGTCAACTGGGATTGTTGAGTCTATAATTTAATACTACTATTAGTGAATTTCCTCCATGGCTTGGTAGCCCCCAGACGTAGGTAGTTAGGCCGAACTGGGTGAACAATTCATTGTGTTATTTTATGCTATTTTTACCTTGTTCATATAACAGATTGTGTTGTTGTGACATCACACTTAACATCACACATCTGATACCAGAATTTCAAAGAAAAATAAAGGTACAATGTAACGAAATCATCATGTGGAATTTTACTCAATCGGTCACAATTTTTAAAACACAAGCGGACAAAAAAAAAAAGAAACCAATCACGATTTGCCATGTAATCATCTTCTAAATTAAAACCCTGATTAAAACAAGCCATGCATCGTGAAAACCAGGCTAAACGCAGCAAAACATCCTAACTTACACACAACATTTCTCCATGGAATCTCCATAAAAAATACTAAAATAAGATACCAAAATAATGCTCATGGATCATAGATCAACATGATGCTTTTCAATTCCTAAAACACACACTCTAACATAGAGAAAAACAAGCTCAAAGAAGCGGGGTACCAGTTAAAATTCAAAAACTCAAACCATTCAACAAACTCAGATGTGAACCTTTAAACCAAATCACCATTCCAAACCATTTCAGATGCAATGTATGAGCATGATTAGATCTAAGAAATGAGAGTTTGAAAGGGTTGAAGAAGCTTACCTAGTGGAGTATGACCACTGCTTCTTGTGGTGTTTGTAGCTCAAGAAATCCAGAGAACTTGCTCTTCCCTTTTTCTAATGCTTGAAATCAACCAGAGAATGAAGCTTCTTCGTGAAAATTAGAGGATACTTGAGAGGGAGAGGAGAAACATAGATCTGGAAATGAGAGAGAGTGTGGTGAATTTTGTAGTTTTGAGCTTAAATATGAAGGAATTTTAGGGTTGGCACGAAGCAAAATGGTTTGGAGTTGTTGCTTTGGTTTGGAATTGGAAATGAGTGAAAAATGCACATGGGTTGTAGGTACGTATTAAGGCTTGGAATGGAGGTTTTGTTCTTGCTTTGGAGAGCCAAAATGGAGCATGAGAGATGTGTGAAACTTGGCACGTGAGAGAAAAGCATGGGGGTCGGATTGTACCTTTTTCATTTTTTTTCAAATATGCCAAAACCAACATGAAATGGTGCATGAGCATGTGTGACTATGATTGGCACGTGAGAGCAAAAAGAACGAGGGCATGCTGTACACTATTCTTTTCCACATTTGTCATGGAATTCAAATTAATGCACAAGGAATACAATGCATGTTTGGCCATTTGTAGTAAAGAAAAATAAAGGGCATGCGTGAGGTATTGTGCACTAAGGTCATGCTGCAAGAGTATACTACCAAATGTGCCAAAATCAAAAGAAACGCATGCCTTGCCATGCCTTAGAATAAAATCATGCAGCCCACTTTGTGTCACTATTCCCTATGGATTTCAATCCATGTCGTGCAAATTGATGCTCCATGGAAAGCTTAAACATCAAGGAACATCTTTGGTGTTCAAAAAAAGTAGAGATCAAACTTGGAAGGTGATAAGAAATGACCAAGAACATGTGTCCACAAATCTGCCCAGCCATACTAAGTAACGAATGTGATTTTGCTATTTTGATGACACCACCTTTGAACCTTCATAACTTCGTAAATCGTTGGCCAAATGGTGAGTTCTTGAGCTCAAACTCAAATAGGAAGATAATGGAATAAGATCCATGTTGAAATTAGGTTGAGACAAATCCTAGAATCATGTGAAAAATAGCCATGAAAGTATGTTTTCAAATCTGCCAAAAATGACTTAGAAAAAATTCCAAGTTTTTGAACTTTGCAAGGTGAAAACTTCCAACTTTGGGATGCCATTACTCTTTCAAAAATAACCCAAATGACATGGTTCTTGTTCTCATTTTGAAGGAAATGTTTCATACTACAACTTTCATGTGGAAAAGATTTGCAAATGAAGCCTTGATCATGGTGAAAAATGGCTTTGAAAGTGATTAAAAACTTGCCAAAAATATTAGTCTTTAAAAACCTAACTTTCCAAATTTAGCAACTTTTCCCAATTCTTGATTTTTGATGAATCCCGGAACATTCCTTGACCAAATCTCATCCATTGATCATTTTTGACTTGAAAATCATCATGTTGACCTCAAAAAGTCAGGAGTTGACTTTTCCACTGCACAGTTGACTTTATCTCCAATTCTCTTGATTTTAAATCCTTCGAACAATTGAAACCCTTATGAATCAAATTGATGGACAATCTTCCATTCCTAGACACTTGTGGACACAAGGAATACCATGAAATCAAGTCTTGCCCAAAAAAATAGAAATAAACTGATGTTATGTGAAACCCTAATTTTGGTGCCCACAGTCTAGGAGAAATCGACCCATGCTCAAAACTCAAATTCCTTTGACTAAGATTTAGGATCTCTTAAACAGAGATGAAATGTGCCACTTAATGATGATAAAGCTTAAAAATCTTTCCCATTGGAGTGTTATACCCAAGCACTCCAAAAACCCTAACTTGAGAACTCAAGCTAGGAGGATGTGATAAGTGCTTCCATTGATTATGATCCATGCCTTGATGAGGTGAGGGCCTTAAGGGAGCCCCAAGGTTGAAAATAAACTCAAGCTTGCTTTTAGAGTGGATGCTCTTCTCTCTGAGAACCAAGATACCTTGATCCCATGCTAAGAACCAATGATATGCACAGATGATAATGCAAAATGAAATGAAACATAAGCCAGTTAGTGTTAGAAAGAGAAAGGCAAATTTTGAGGTGCTACAGGGACCCACAAGCTTCCTAAAAGCATCCCCGCCTCCTATTGGGCTTTGTACAAGGACCATCCGGCTTCTTAGAAGTTCTTATGCCTTCTCTGGGGCTTAATACAAGGACCCTGAAGACCACTTAAAGGTATAAGGCATAACTTAGTCATCCTTCGCTAGAGCAGTCTTTCCAGTGTCAAACATCAAACCATTTTAGGGTTGATACTCAACCCTCACTCGCCTCCTCTTGGGTATCATACAAAAGATAAAACTCTTCCACACCAGTAGACTTGGACATTCTAAATCCCCTATTGAGTCTCAAAGACATTCTCAAGTTCCCTACAAACGTAGGGGAAACCCTGGTCATTTGGAATAAATCTCCAGCTGAGTTAAAACCTAGTCTCTCTCCTAAAAACTCCCAACCAGGGTCAGATTATCATCAGTATAACACTATCCCAAACCAAAACCTCAAGGTATATGATATCTCAACTCTTCTGTAAATCTTAGCAAGAGTTGATTCCCCACTTGGACCTGCCTAGGGATCTCAATAATCCCTAGCAGAAAGTTAGCCTCCTCTTAGGCTTTGTATAATGATCTTTCCTCAGCAAAGTTAGCCTCATCTTGGGCTTTGTACAATGATTCTCCCCAACGGAGCTAACCTTTTCAGACTCTATTGTTGAGTCAATCCACTTTTCAAACTCTCTTGTTGAGTCAATCACATTTGCAGACTCTCTTGTTGAGTCAATCACCTTTTCAGACTCTCTTCTTGAGTTAACCTTCTTCAGCCTCAATCTTGGGCTTTGTACAACATATAAAAATACTCTCTTGTTGAGTCAATCTTTTCCAGCCTCCTCTTAGGCTTGGTACAAAGGTTTCCCCTAGCAAAAGTCAGCCTCCTCTTAGGCTTTGTATAATGATTTCTCCAGCTTGTTCAGCCACAATCCTGAGCTTCGTATAGGATAGACAAAAGCACTCTTTTGTTGAGTCAAAACCTTTTAGCCTCAATCTTGGGCTTTGTACAAGACATAAATCTTCATAACCTTCTCTTAAGCTTGGGACAAACATCTTCCCCAGCGGAGTCAATTCCTCTTAGCCTTCTTTAGGCTTCGAGAAATAAATTCCCTAAGCTGAGTCAAACTCTTTTCAGCCTCAATCTTGGGCTTTGTACAAGATAGATAATACTCTCCAGTAGAGTCAAACCTCTTTCAGCCTCAATCTTGGGCTTTGTACAAGATATTTAAAATATCCTCAGTCGAGTCAGTCTCATTTTAGCCTCAATCTTGGGCTTTGTACATGATAGATAGAACATTTTCCTCGGAAAAGTCAAACTTTTAGCCTCCTCTTAGGCTAATGATATCCCCAAAGAGTCAGTCTCTTTTTGCTTCAATCTTGGGCCTTGTACAAGACATATAAACACTCTCTTGTTGAGTCGGTCGTTTCCAGCCTCTTCTTAGGCTTTGTATAAGGACTTCCCCAGTGGAGTCAATCAACCTCTCAGCTTCAACCTTGGGCTTTGATCAAGGCACAAAAAAAAAATCAACATCCCCTATAAAGGAAATTATGGCATTGCTGGATTCACATATCCCAGTTAAAGTAATCCTCCTTTATAAACAGTCACCCAACAGTTGTGATAAACAGACTAGATGTCTCCCCTTTAGAGATGACAAGTTCTCTCTCAGTCAAACCTTTTAGCTTCAATCTTGGGCTTTGAACAAGACACAAATAAACCTTTTAGCTTTAATCTTGGGCTTTGAACAAGACACCAAAACATCTTTTTCCTCCCTTAGAATAGGAGGAACTACAATTGCTCTGATTTCCCTGTTTCATTTAAACGGGAATACTTAGGCATAAGATTGTGAAATCTTAGCGAGCATACTAGTCAAAAACTCTAGGTCCAGTACCTTCATGTCAATCAAAACTTAGGTCCAGTACCTTACCAAAAACATCGGGAAAACTCGAAAATCAACAAAAACTCACTCACTCTCTCATAATTCCCAAGAAACTTTCCCAACCCATTAACGGATAAATACCATCAAGTATAAAGCGAAACCTAAAGCTGACAACCTGTGGATAACCTCATATAGGATGGGTAATTTACAACTCCCTATTGTATAACCTGACCCCGAACTCCCCGAATCTCTTTAAAGCGTATGTTCAGTTAAACATTCGCGTGCAAGGTTAGTTTTAGATAGCTTCCCTTTCCCTTCCAGCTTCATGGGATAAATAAGAAATCAGAAAGTAGCACCCCCTCTTCATTGAGAGGAGAAACCCAAATCCGCGATAAGGTGGTCGCGTCACCGACAAAAATCGTGCGCTATAGTTGGTATGCTTTATGGATATCTACTCTCAACGGCTCTATAGTACAGGATCTCTTTGAAGACTCAATGGTTAAACACGATACACAATGGATCAAGATCTTTTGTTGTATCTTCAACGTCTCTTGTACTATGGAGAAAGAAAAGACACTTGATCAATTTATCTCTCCAACGACTAGTCTTCTGCAAATGGTATATAAGTAGCTGAAGGTTCAAACTGAATCTTTAACAAGGATTAACCTGATGAAGGAGTAACAAGATCAGTAATTATCAACACAAATAGTTATGCAGAATTTCTATTATAGGTCTTAATTGTAAAAGCCTTAAGATTTCATAGACATTGAATATCTTTGAAATCTTAAGAGGCTTAGGTCTTTGTTATGCTGATTTCCCTGTACCCCTTATATTTGTATCAAGGACACCTTGTTCTCTATTTTGCTGAACATGTTGTTTAGCAGTTTATATCAAAGTCTCTTGCCAAGATGCTTGAGCCATGTAAGTCTCATGCTATGTGCTAGAGCAATGAAAGTCTTAATAAAGTGGATTGATTGAGAAAATCCAAGTCTCTCGCCAAGATGGTTGAGCCGTGTAAGTCTCTTGCAATGTGCTAGATCATTGAAATTCTTAGTCAAATGGATTGATTGAGTAGAAGTCTTGGGTTCGTGGAATCTGAGCAAGGAAGTCTCAGATCAAGGGTCTGAGCAGAAGTCTTGAGCCTGAGGGACTTAAGCACGGAAGTCTTAGGTTGTGGTCTAAGCAGCATGTCTTGAACCTGAGGGGTTTAAGCAAGATGTCTTGGGCCAGAGTGGCTTGAGCAGGAAGTCTCGGGTATGAGGTACCTGAGCAGGAAACTCTTAGGCTAAGGGTCTAAGCAAGGAAGTCTTGGATTTGTAGGACTTGAGCAAGGAAGTCTTGAGCCTTAGGGGTTTAAGCTAGAAGTCTCAGACTTAGGGTCTGATCAGTGTATAAGTCTTATGCAGAATACATAAGCGATTGTAATCATGATTTGGTTATAGGGAAAACCTCTTGTGAAGCAAGGGGACTGGACTATTCTCATTTGGTAGGAACCAATATAAATCTTTGTGTCTTCTGCTATTATTTATTTACTTTTGTTAACATTCCGCTGCTAAGTATAATCAGAATTTGAACACCAGTTTGGATTTTGAACTCTTATAAGACGTAAATTAAGAAAACCGAAAACACAATTCAACCCCCCATTCTTGTGTACTTTTTCTCACCTTCATACACATCCAAATCCAAATGGTATATTGATGAATCATGCTGAAAGCTTATAGATGAATTTGAGTTTTAACAAAATCTTGGTTTATTTTTATCATGAATTGAATCCTGAGTGAGTCGATTTCTGGGTAAATAAAGTGTGATATTGATACTGAGCTCTCTTGGCGTTACTATAATGCTTTTGTTTTGAGCTTAATTAATGGATTGCTAATTTTAGAAGATGTACCATTTGAGTATGTGCATAATTTACGATATGGTAATGTTTTGTTTGTGTCGTATTGTCATCTAATATATTGTAAATAATACCATGCTTTTGCTATTTAACTTCATCGCATTTTTAATCGGTTTTTTTTCTTAATCCATGGATTCGATTATTTCATATTCTTACGCCACCAAAGTTTCTATACATTAATTTGGTATTTTCGCCATGTTTTGACCTTTGCGTATCACATTCTACTCGTGTTTTCATTACGTACAAACCGGCTTTGAGCTTATTTTTATATTATGTCGAATCTATTCCTATTCTTTTTCATTTCAAAATCAATAAATCATTTTTCTAATCAAAAAAACATTTTTTTTATTAAAATTTGTGATTAACTTTAATTAACTTTGTAATTAGGTAATAAGTCGACTTAAAATGAACTTTTTCTACAAGTAAAACCATTGGTCCAACGCCAAGTGGATTCTTAGACTCGACACACCCTAAGCTAGTTCGTTTCGAAACATTTTTACAATAAATACCAATTGAAAAAGATGGGGGTGGAAGCAGTTTTCTTCTACGTTCCCGAATGTTCATGTGATGGTCGCACTTTGCCTACCGTTTGAACATTCGTCATTCGCTTTAAAACACTATTAAATAAACGATTTAAGTTGATTCTTTTGGGGACGAAAAAGATGGGGGTGGAAGTAATTTTTTGTCTCCTTTCCCAAGTATTCGTGTGATGGCCGCATTTAGCCTACCGTTCGAATACTTTTCGTCCGTTAAAGAAACATGACTTGATTCGCCACACAAATTTCATAACCAAATTATTGAAAAAGATTTGGGTGAAAGAAATTTTCTTCTTCTTTCCCGAATATTCATGTGATCGCCGCACTTAGCCTACAATTTGAATATACCTCAATCATCTAAAGTATCCAAACACATCAAACCTTTTTCCACCTTAGTGTGATGTCAAACCTTTTCATAAATGTAAGATATTGTATCTTGAGTCGACGCAAAATATTGCTTCGTCCAGAACTATTTGAGTTGAGATAACTGGCATTTTCCCATGAATGTTGATATGTGAAAACCCATTCAATGTGATGCAAACTTCCGCTCCACACTTGTTTTGGGTAAAATAATGTTTTATGTCGAATGCCACTAAATATCTTTCGCTAAACTCGACCAACCAACAAACATTTTCAACCCAGAACTATGTAGCCTTGAATTCTCTATTGCAATGGAGATACATAGGAGCAAGACCCACAATCTTGTCAAGCCTCCCTTTAATATAACTTTTTTGCGGTCTCCTTTCTTTTTTTTCATCCCTTTTATTATTCGAAGAAAACAATTAGAAAAAGTTAACATTCAATCGCAAATTAAACTAAGAGGTTCCTATTGAGTACAACGGACGTGAGGGGTGCTAATACCTTCCCCTTGCGTAATCGACTTCCGGACCCGAATATGGTTGCGATGACAAAAGGTTTTATCGATATTTTCCTATTCCTCCATTGGAATAAATAAAGTTCAGTGGCGACTTTGTTCGAACTAATTTTCTACGACCATCACGAAGGATCGTATTTTTCGAGGTACGACAGCTGGCGACTCTGCTGGGGATAAGCTCCAAGCTAGAGAGAGTCAAGTCTAACTTAGTTCAGTTTGCGATGAACGTTAGCTTTGTTTATTTATTTTCTTCTGTATTTTTTTATCTCATTATTATTGTTATATGTGACCTGTTGTTGGTTCTAATGATGCTATTGGTGGATTTTTTATTATTGGTACTTTGTGAGATAGACTCTCTACCCGAGTCTTGAGAAAAACCTAAGATAGGATGTGGTTGCATAGTGTTGGTCTGCCGGAATCACTTGTCTTGTTGGCGGTAACACGAGAACCACACTTAGAGTAGATCCTCTTGAGGGTATTGTCAACTAGCAAGCAATTTTGCTAAATGGGAAATACTTTCCTCTTGGATCCACGACTCTAAGGACCTTTTATAACTCGAGACACTGTGGTTGCTTAGTGTTGGCCTACCAGACTCACTTGTCTTGTTGTGGTAGTTCGAGAACCACGCTCAGATGAGGACCTTTTGAGGGTATTGTCAACTAGCAAGCAATTTTGCTATGGAAGCAATATTCTTGAGAGCGACCTATGACTCTGGGAACTTTATAAACTCAGAGTTACCTTACCGATGTGTACAAATCAATGAGGAACGTCTAAAATTCGTACGTGTATTCAATTGAGATTACCTGGATCCATATATCTGACAAGCATTGCATATAAAACTTAACATATTCTAAAAAATGACGATTCATGCATTCGCATTCCATCAGCATGCATGTATATCATTTTCCAAAGAAAAAGGCTCATTCCTCCTTTGTCCGTGACAAGCCAGCTGATTTCCCAGTACCCATATTGAACTAGTGGTAGCTGCTGAAGGACGATAGAGATTTTGAAGCAGAATCAAGTAGTGGCGAGAAGGAAGATAGATACCTCAAAAGGCCAGGTAAACAAGGCTGGAAGCTGTGGTAGATATGTCAAAGAATAACCTCTAGCATGCTACGACTGAGAATGTTGATCCCCCACCAGGCTTTACTATGATGACTAACCCAATGTACGATTTTCCCTTGACTATGCTCCTTAACAAGTTCCTACTCAACCTCAGCTAGTGCATATCTAGTTGTCTAAGGAGGTCCCCATTATGCTGAAGAACCCCATTGTTCATGTTGATGAATGGGGTTCTCACTTTATATAGGAATGTTCCAGATTCTTAAAGTGCCCACCTGATGAGAAAGATGGAGCATCCTCAATTTGTTGAAGCCGCAGAAATGTTTTTCGATCTGGAGAAACGATTAAGGGTTGTGGAAGGCTTTATCACGTTAAGTCCCGATGACATGTGTTTAGTGCCAGAGCTGGTTATACCCCTGAAATTTAAAGTACTCGACTTCGTGAAGTACAGAGGGGATATTTACCCAAGACACCATTTGGCGATGTTCTGCCAAAAGATGACCCCTTATACTCACAATGATAAGCTGGTAATTCACCGCTTTCAAGACAGTTTGAGTGAGCGTCATTGAGCTGGTATATGAAATTAGAAAGAAGCCATATTCAGTCATGGGAAGACCTAGCCAATGCCTTTTTTAAAGCAGTATAAGCTTAACTTGGACATGGCTCTAGACCGAAGGCAGCTGCAAAGCTTATCTCAAAATAACAACGAATCCTTCATAGGATATGCGAGGCGATGGAAAGAATTGGCAGCCCAGGTGCAATTTACACTCTTAAAGAAGGAGTTGGTTGATTTGTTCACAGATACCTTGTAGAGCCCGTACTTCGAAAGAATGATAGGCAGTGCGTCATCAGACTTCACCTACCTAGTGACAATTGGTGAAGGCATTGAGAGCGGCCTCAAGAGCAGAAAAATCCAAGTTGCCTCAAGCAGCCAAGCTAGCGAGACTGAATCCCTCAGTAGTTCCCAAAAATAAGAATATGATGAAATTAATGCAGTCATCGCAAATGTTGAGTATTCTCATGGTGCACCACCAAGACTTTATGGTCCCTCATCTTCTTGGTGCTCACCATTTTCAGCGCCACGTCATCCTTATGAGCAACCAACAATGCCTAGAGTGCCATACTAGCAACCTGTGATTGCTCCTTATGCAAATCAGCAATATCATAATTAACATCAAAATTGACATAGGCCTTGCAACAATCTGGAAAGAATGAATTCTCCTCTTGATCCAATTCCTATGAAATACAGTCAACTACTACCATATCGGATTTAGAGGTCGCTAGTGGAGCCCAATTCTCTCAAGCCGTTGCCAGAACCATACCCACCCAGGTATGATCCCGATGTGCAGTGTGGATATCATACCGAATCAACGGGGCACTCAAGTGAAGACTGCAACACTTTCAAAGCCAAGTTACAATAGTTGATTGACAAAAACTACATATCCTTTTCAGAAGGAAACCTTGTAGTGCATGTCAATCTCACGCCTGATTGAGTTCGAAGACTTCAAAGGGAATTGTAAGTAAAGATTGACCCTAAGAGGGGGGGGGGGGTGAATTAGGTACTTAGAATATTTTTCTGGTGTTTAACTAAAGTCTTATAATTTTTCCGTTTATGTTTCTAAGTCATGAAAGCCGTAAAATGCGGAAAGATAAAAGACACAACGATATATCTTGGTTCCCCTCACAATTCGAGAGCACTCCAGTCCCGTTACGCAGTAAGACATTTTACTATTGTTAGGACTTATACAAGACTATCCTAGTCTTGCTATACAGACACTAACAAAAATCACCAAGAACAATCCTCTTGGATTTTTCACTAAGTACACTAAGAGAACAATCCTCCCTTAATGACTCTCTTGTTTCCAACAATTATGGACAACAAGGATTACAACAAATAATCTAAAATTATACAAGAGTTTGAAATGAAAAGTACAATGTATCAATCTCTTAATTGATATTCTCCTTCAAGTATATAATTCCCTTAGTGATATACAAGGTTTCAAGTAGGTATGGAATGAAACTTATGATTATTTTCAATGAAAATAAGTGCAGAAAGTTTCACTAAAAAATATGGTATGGAACACATAAGAATTTTGAAAGGTGAAGAGAATTATTGATTTGAAATTATAGATGAAAGAGATGATTAGAAAATCTGAAGTTTGGTGTTTAAATAGCCCCATAGACCTCTACAAATGAGTTCAATATGTGAAAGGATGTCATGCTTCAAGAACAATTTTTGAAATCCATTTAAATAAAAAAATAAAAGATTTTCAGCCACTGGTCCAGTGGTAATCGGTTACCCTATATGGTGTAACCAATTACACCCAAGCCAACGTTAAAAAAAATTGAAAACCAACACAGTGTAACCGGTTACTTAGAAAGGAGTAACCGATTACACCTTATGAAAAAGGTCACAGAATGCAGCGCAAGTGTATGGTAACCGGTTACTGAAAAACTGGTAACCGATTACCAGCTGGTAAGAAAAAAAATTGACTTAGAAAGGAGTAGGAAGGCCAGGTTTTGATGCATAAAAATATTTTGATGAACATGGCATGATGAATGAATAATATTGAACACTTGTATGCACATAGAGAGGTTGAGTGCTTTACCTTAACAATCATGATCAATATATTATCTTCAAGACTTGATTTAAATTAAAACTTGAATTGTGCTAGGAATCTTAAACCAATGCCTTTTTGTCAATCTTACTTGCTTGTTGATTTGTATTTATCAAAGCACTTTGAGAAGCTTGACATCACAATCTTCCTGTTTTTGATGATGACAACCTATTCTTGAAAGTTTGATCCAAAATTTGTTTTCTCTAACACTTGAAACTCCCCCTTGATCAAAGCTCCCCCTTGAACCATGTTTGAGAGCATTTAAAAGAATTTGCTAGCTGCACTTTTGTTAGAGAAAAAGACATACAACTAAATAGAATCTTCTCCGCTTTGTCATTAACAAAAAGGATGGGAAAGACTTAACATTTTAATATCACAAGTTACATGTAAAAGAAAAACATAGTATACTTCACATAACAATGATATAGCACATATTATAAGACATGGAACACATGATAAAAAGAAACCTACTTCATATATAATGTCTTAACTTAACTAAGGTGAATAATGGTAACATACTACTTAAAGCCTTATGATCCAAGTCCAAAACATAAACTAGAAATCAAGCTAATAATGATTTATACTTAAACTTAAAGGAAACAAAACATAAAAACAACATAATATAAAGAAAGATCAACAACAACTTAATCACTTTCATACATTTCAACATCTTCGTCTTCTTCTTCTTCTTCTTCTTCTTCACCTTCCTCCTTCTCCTCACTTTCTTCTTGGTTTTGGTTCATTATAATGTTTGATAGAAGCCATTTCTAGCTTGAGTTCCCATAAGCCAATAGCCATGAAAGTTTCAACAGAACACAACTTGTTGTACAAAGCCTTATTTGTATAACCACCTTCCAAATCCGGTGGAGGAGCATTTGTAGAAGGATCATCCTTATACTTGAAGATGCCATTATTGTCCATAATAATTCCGGTGTTCCTAAGAGCGGTTCTCGAATTAATTTCACATTCTTTTGGACTCATTTTCTTCTTAGGTTCTCTTTTCAAATCTACACCACAATATTCAAATATCTTGGTAATTACCCTAGCATAGGATAATCCACCACTTAGTCTCTGAAGATGTTGCATATGGTGAATGATGGTATAAGCACAGTTTATCTTGATTTTGTTTTTGAGAGCATATATCAGCTGCATTTCTACATCTCCTATTTGAGAATGGTTAGAGTTATTCGACATTAGCACATAAGCTATTATATAATGCAACATACGATCACTAACAGTCGGATTTTTAACAAAAATAAATAAGCGGGACAAAGTGGGATTCTTCTTATTAAGAATTTCCTATTTCTAAATGCGAGCACTCCTAAAAAAGAATCCATCTTACTATACTCTTTCCATTCAGGAGTATACCCTTGAATAATTCCCTGACCTGTGTGTGGAAGGAACCATGAGACATTTTCAAATATCCTCTAAATTCAGAAGTATGTCCTTATTCTTAACACTTGAGCACATAACATTTTTAGTAGTGATAGACAAATTTGTATAAAAATCCTTAACCAAGTCAGGATAATAATCTCCAAAGTCAGACACAAAATCTTCTATGTTTTGAAACTTAATCAGTTCAGGAATATTAAAACTATGCTCAGGAAAGGACGAAAGATTACCATGCTTAGCCGGTAACAGAGATCTGTTTCTGATGTCGAATGTTAGCCTCCTTGTCTTAAGGGATGGAGCTGAAACTTCATGAACACCTTCTGTTTGCTACTGAGAACTTTCTTCCCCAACCTTGGATTTTCCGTTATCTTTTCTTGTTGGTACCATTAATGAAGGTTGAAGGTTTTTAAAAGTTAGGGTTAGAATTTTGATTTTCGGATTTGTTGAGAGAGTGCTTTGTATGAAGTTTATTTTGAGAAGAGAAAGGTTTATAAAGAGAGTTTTGATGATTGGGTATTAATTTTGGTGTTTTGGAATTAATGGAGATTGAATGGGGAATGTAGAAGGTTGAGTGGAAGGGAGAAGAATATGTTAAATGAGAGTTGAAGAGTGTGAATAAAAGAAGATTTCAAAGAGAAATGTTGGAAAGCTATTTGACTTTGAAAATGATTTAAGACATAAGCACTTTTTGCATGTAAGACAAATAGGAAAATAAAAATTTTGTGAAATTAATTTAAATAACATGGCTGATACGTACAGTGGTAACCACTTACCTAAAAAAAAGTAACCGATTACCTCCTAACAGAAAGCTGTTAGAACGCAAGTAAGCAGGCATGTAACCGATTACCAAAATATGGGAAACCGATTACCACATAAGAAAAAACAGTAACTACATATCTAGCAACATGCAATGAAATTTAACATTCAACCAATATGACATGTTATATAATATAATAATGCAACTTTGTATGATCCATACTATAGCGTGCGATTTTTGTCGGTGACGCGACCACCTTACCGCAATGGTTGGAATTGGGTGCTACTTTCTGGTTTCTTATTTATCCTATGAAGCTGGAAAGGAAAGGGAAGATATCTAAAACTAACCTTGCACGCAAATGTTTTCTTTAACAAATGATAAGAGATTGGGGGGTCGGGGTCAGGTTATACAAAGGGAAGTTGTCAGCACCCAGTGTATATATGGTTATCGATAGACTTTGTATTACATATTTCTCTGTTAATTTGAATTGCTTTCTAGTGTTTATCTGTTGTGGTTTAGGAAAGTTTCTCCTTTGGGAGTGTTGAGAGGGTATTTTTGTTGTTTTTGGGTTTTTCGTTGTTTTTGGGAAGGTACTGGACCTAAAGTTTTTGATTTGTGTGCTCGCTAAGATTTTACAATCTTATACCTATGTATTCCCATAAAGATAACAGTGAAATCAGAGCAATCGTAGTTCCTCCTATTCTATGGGAGGAAAGATATTTAGTGTCTTGTTCAAAGCCCAAGATTGAAGCTATTTGAGTATTTGTGTCTTGTTTAAAGCCCAAGATTGAAGCTAAAAGGGTGACTGAGAGAGAATTTGTCATCTCTAAAGGGAGATATCTCACCTATTCATCACAAAATTTGAGTAATTGGTTATAAGGGAAATTACTTTAATTGGGATATGTGAATCCAGCAATGCCATAATTTCCTTTATAAGGGTGATATCATGAAGGAGGAAAGCTTTAACTTAGTGTAGAGAAATGCCACTTTTTCCTTATGAATCTTTCATGCTAGGAGCGGGATATTGGCATGGATGTAAATAATCTAGAGGCTTACTCTTGGCAAGGAGATTACGACCAAACAGGAAAAATGAAGAAATGATGAAAATGTCAAGCAAGTGGGTCGACACCATGAAAAAGGATAGTGAGGAAGCCAAAGCTGGGTCGACGTAAGTAAAACGTGCATCGGAAGGAAGCAGACGATCAAGGTCATTGAAGGGCATCACTTGGTGACCCATGAAGCCAACACAAAGCAGATAAGTTTTGAGCTGCAAAAGTTTGAAAGCCAAGAACATGGGAAGTTAGAAAGATAGTGGGGTGACACGTGTCATAGTCAGGATGAATCTTGGGAGATGAACCGTTATTTTTTCAACCTATTTAAAGGAATTGTTATTTCCATTTTTAGGGGTCGCATTTGTAACATTGAAAAGGGAAAACACTCAAAGTACCGAGCGTTAAGAGAAACGAGTTCACTCCCGCAAAAATGTATGATAGTGTCCACACTTGTTATTTTAATGCAATTTATATGATCAGAGTTTAAACCATTTTGTCATTTACTTATTTTTTTTACTTTGCTTTATTTATCAACCTGAAACCCCTTTTATTTGTTCAAGTTTCTTACAACTCCTCTAAACAAAAAACCGTCATATCAACAAAGTGTACACTTCAACCAACTGTTTTGGGATTCTATGGCCGATCCCATGAGTAAACCTGCGGTAGGAGGCCAGCGGTTGTTCACGCGAGAATTATGTGTGAACAAATTGGCACACCCAGTGGGACCCGTTTTAGTTTAGTGTATGCATTTGTGCAGTGTTAAGATGGTGACACCATGTCCGAACGAAGAACCATCTTTGACGGAAAGTACAGTTGTAACGTAAACAACTGACGTTGGCTCTGGGACTGTGTCTGCGGTTTCAACCGCCCCTAGTGGGCCACCCGCGACATTACGTCGACACGACCCGAGACAGACAATGGCAGAGACTATAGGGCAACATGTGCTTAGTGTCACAATTCCCATCCCTCGATCCTTTGGGATGCCGAAAGAGTTCATGTCGAGTCTACATTCTAGTGGTCCAGTGTTTGGGGAAAGTTCGTCCCCAATTTTCTCACCATACCAAGGTTTAGGGCCTTTGATAAATCAAGTCACTCGACCCCCAAGTTTTAGTCTGTTATCCCAATCAATACCCACATTTATGTCAAGTTCTGTTGCGGTCATGAGGCAGCAGATGGATGAGAGGAATCACGAGATGGTTCATATGTTGACTCAACAAATGGGCACCATATTGAGACCATTAATACAAGACTCGACACAGAGTTACCAGCAATTGGCAACTAAGATGACACATATAGGTGACTTCCTAGGCGCCCCTAGGGCACAGGGTCGACAGGCTCCTCCGCCCCGACCAGAGATACTCATTTATCAAGATGAGGTCTTCGACGAGACGATTGACCAACCCCACGAGTTTGAAAAAACCCCTGGAAGGGCCCAAAGGCCTCCTGTTGTGATGGTTCATAGGAACCAAGATCCTGACTATGTGGTCAGACAAGTTCGACACGATGCTTTGGCTGGTTAACCAAACTTGGAAGTCATGGTCAAACACATCATGGTCCGGAATGGGGCAAATCCAGGCCTTCGACGGCCAACGTACACGTCCCCATTACCAGATTTTGTCTTATAGACAGAGTTTCATAGGGGTTGGAAAGCGCCAAAATTCACCAAGTTCGCCGGTGAGACTGGGGAATCCACCGTCGAACACGTCGCCAGGTATCCAACCGAAGCTGGTGACATAACAAATATCGAGGACTTGAAAATGAAGTATTTCCCAAGTTCCCCCACGAAGAATGCATTTACATAGTTTGCCACGTTGCCCCTTCAGTCTGTCCATTCCTGGGCACAATTAGAAAGATTGTTTCATGAACAGTTTTACATGGGACAATCGAAAATTAGTTTGAAAGAATTGGCCAGTGTCAGACGGAAGGCCACGGAGTCGGCGGACCAATATCTTAAAAGGTTTAGACTTTTGAAAGCACGATGCTTTACTCAAGTCCCTGAGCATGAGATAGTCGAAATGGCAGCTGGCGGTTTAGACTATTCCATCAGGAAAAAGCTGGACACGCAATATATCAGGGATATGGCGCAGCTGGCTGACCGAGTCCGACAAGTCAAACGACTGAAAGCTGAAAAAATGCTGACTAACAGATACCGTAAGAAAGAAAAAGTGTCGTATGTTGCCACTGACGAATATTATTTTGAATATGAAGAAATCGTCGACGAAAGCAAGGGCAACGTGGCTGATCTCAAGCCAGGGCCCCCACACATATGCAAATTACTAAAACCATCAAATGGGAAAAATCCTGTCGAAACTAGAAAAACAGATAAATACGTTGCTAAAACTTATACGTTTGATGTGTCTAAATATGACGAAAGATTTGATTTGTTGGTTAAAGATGGTCAAATAACTGTTCCTCCTAGTTTAAAGGAGCCCCCTTTAGAACAGAAGAAGAAAAGAGGATTTTGTAAATTTCATAATTTCCTTGGTCATAAAACAACTTAATGTGTTCTTTTCAGGGATTTGGTGCAAAAGGCTTTGAAGGAGGGCCGACTTTAATTTGGCGAGAGGCCAAAGATGCAGGTTGATACCGACCCGCTGAAGGTCGAAGAGGCTTTGTATTCGGAGCTGTACGAGTGCATGATGGTCAAAGCCACTGACGGTTCTGACAAAAGAGCTGAGGAGGAACTCGAGGCAGTTTACCCTCAAGCTGGTGAAAGCTTGGCAGATTTCCAAGAAAAAATAGGGTAAGTGGGTCAAAGGCGGCGTTATGCCCTAGGTGCAATGCTGGTTTTGATGAGAAAACTGCTGAGAGATATGAGGCAAGCAAGAAAGAAATGCATCGAGAAGATAAGCCACCTGTCCCAAGGTTTGTATTCGACCGGAACGACGCTCCTCATCGAAACGAGGAGTACATGAAGCTGTTCTAAGAGGCACGACCCAAAACTTTTGTGTCACTGTCGGACACCCCACAGGAGAAACGGATGGTGCCAGTAAGCCAAAAAGGGAGCAAAAGGCCGAAATTGAAAGTATTGGATTTGGAGAAGGAAGCAAAAGTCTTTGACAAAAGAGTCAAACCTAGGGGCTATATGGTGTCCCTCAACTATAAAGGGAAGAAACCTATGACCAAGACTCAGTGGAGACGCTATCAGCGAAATAAGAAAGTTGAGAAAGAGGCTTCTATTTCACAGCTGAAGCCTATCGGAACTTCTAGACAAAAGCGACAACACCCAAGAGGAAGATGGGTAGAAAAGGAAAAAGTTATGACAAATCAGACCATGGCAGTAATTGTGGAAGCCTCAGGAGAGAAGGGGGTAGTTTTGACCCAAAACTCAAAATGTACTTCGGTGATCGAAAGCAAGAAAGAACCAGAATACACTCCTCAGCCAGATGAGGAAGAGCCAAAGTATTCTCCTCAGTCGGATGAAGAGTATACCCTTTCACCAAACGGAGACTTCGACGAAGACATGTACGATGACACCAATGATGACACCTACGATGAAGACTTTGTCTTGAACTGTGGTATCATGTCGATACTGCCAGTTGAATACGATATGGTGTCAGAAGTCTCTAAAGCGGAAGAGGATTTCATACCAGATGAAAATGCGAAGGATAAACCGCTATGTTATTATGTGATGAGCAGTGGTGTGTTCGAGGAACAAACGACCATGTTTGAGAGACCCAGTCACGGGATGTTGTGCCATTTGAAGCCACTATTCATAAAAGCGAAGGTTGACGGAGTGGTGGTCAACAAAGTGTTTGTGGATGGAGGGGAAACTGTCAATCTGATGCCTTACAACTTATTAAAAAATGTTGGAAAGACAGAGGCTAACCTCCGACAACACAACATGGTTCTATCCAACTACGAAGGAAAGACCAACACTATCCTTGGAGTTGTCCAAGTGGACTTAGCAGTGGGTACGACCAATAGATCAACACTCTTTATGGTTATCAACTCAAAGGAAAATTTCAACTTGCTATTGGGCCGGGAGTGGATTCATGGAATAGGGGCAGTGTCGTTGACACTGCACCAGAGGTTAAGCATCTGGGGAAAAGATGGCATCGTCGAGAACATTGAGGCTGATCAAAGTTATTATAAGATCGACGAAGCTAAGGGCAATAAGAGTCTTTTGATCAGTACCTAGCCGTCATACCCCAAATTTTGACCACCAAGATTTCCCATCATTGTGAGAATCATCACCACAATATGGATGTACCATCATGCTTCATCAATCTCCTTAAGGATTATTGAGCATTCACTACAATCAAGAATTAGGGATTTAAGCTCTCTCAAAGCACTTAGACAAAGGATCAATCAAGAATTGACATGATATTCAACTTGTCTAACCTCTCAAGCATCTATAAAGGACCAGACCACATCAAGGATTAAACACAAGAGTGCAACATTCTAAGTGGATCAAGCCTTAAGATCGACAGTGTCACCAAATTAGGGTTTTGGTCGACCAAGGCCTCCAGATGAAACTTTTCATCTGTGCATGAGCCAATACTTCAAAGCATGACCCAAGATGCTCAAAGGGACCTCATGAACCCAATCATCAAGTTAAAACAACCTCAGGGGAAGCATTCATCAAAAATCAGGAATTAGGGTTTCTTGACCTAATTCACCCCTAAGTTGACTTTTGAGGTAAGACATGAACCAAGACCTCAAGACATGATTTAAGGGCCTCAAATACACCACATTGATCCATTTACAACAATGTATTGATCCAAGAAGCTTGGTTCACAAGTTTCAATTTCATCTGGACCACAATTAGGGTTTTGAAGAAAAAGTCAATTGTGCCTTTGACTTTTGAGCAAGACATGTTCTCAAACCTTGGGACATGGTTCAAGACACCCTAAAACACCTATGGAATCCATCCATTAGGTTTTAATTAGGTCAAGGACTTAATTTCATAAAGGATCACACAGTTTGGAATTTATCTGACAAAAAGTCAACTGTGCCCAAAATCAAGTTTGACTTTTTGGAAATTTTCACAAATATGGTTCCCCTAAGTCAAAACAATGTTAATATATGGTTTTAATCATCATTCATCAAGAATAATCAAGAAAAGTAAGGTTTCTTGCAAAAGGGGCAACCATAGAAAACTTAAAATTTTCTAAGTTATGGAACAAAAGGGATTTGGTACCAACTTTGCAAGGTCATAACTCCTAAACCACAAGGCCTTTTTCTTCCATCCAAAGCTCAAATGAAAGTTCACATGAAATACTTCAAAAGTTTCAACTACAAGAGATTCCAAAACCTCATGGATTTTGAGTTATGGATTGATCAAAATCACAAAAATGAAAATGACCACTTTTTCCAACACTTAGTGAAATTTTCAACAAGTCAGAATCTATTCACTTTTCCCAAACTTTTAGACCATTTTTCACCTTGATCCAAGCTGAACGAAGACCATTGTTGGACATCAAAGTTAGAGTATGTCATAAGGGCTTTCAAAAAAGTACAAGAACTCCTTCTAATTCAACTTGAGCTAAGAGTTATATCCATTAAAAGTTGGTCATTCAGAACTGATTTTTACAAGACAGATTTGTGCTTTTTTGCTCGAGTTGCCGAAATTAGACAATTACAAGTCTTGTTATATATTTGGGCTCCTCAAGGGATAACATCTAAGGGACAATATCTGATCCACAAGCATCCCAAGTCCAAGGATCTACATATAGCTATGTGACCCCTAAAAAGACTAAGAATCTCAAAGACTCCAATTTTGTTTCAATGCATTCAATGGATTTACAAGGTGGCAAGCATCAAGACATTGCTAAATGAATTGAGTCAAGCCTTATCTCTAAACCAAATGACTCATAGCCTGTGCCCTAACCTCAAGTCAATGGCTAGAGGAGACTTGAGATTCCATTTGATCACCATTGGCCAAGGGACTGTCCAAGCATCTATTCACTATTGATGCCAAAACAAACTTATTGCACTATAAATAGACATCCATTGTGATAAGTTTGAGTACACCAAAGCACCCAAACTGATGCTTTCCTCAAAATCACTCTCAAAAACCCAGATTTTCCTTCTTTTTCAAGTCACTATCAAATTTTGAAATAGGAAGCAATTCAAACCAAACCAATCGTGCCAACACCTCATATACATCATATATGAGTGATCCATGGCCTTGAAACACATCTAGAACCTCAGAATCACAAAGTCACCATCCATTTTCTCAAGCTTTTGGTCTGTTTGCAGTTGAGGTGCCACAACAAGTTCTGAGCTAATTCAATCCATTCCAAGCTTTCAAACACATTACTTGAGGTCCATTGGAGCTGTCCAGATCGTTACACAACATCTGTAACACCTCCAACATAGAATTCGATCACTAGCTGCAAGAAGTAAGCCTGAAGCCTTCAAACTCCATATTACATGCATCATAAATGAATTTTTGAGTTACCATCTTGTTTCTGCATGCATATAGAGTGATAACCCTTAATCAATTGCTATGTATGAATCGTGTATGGAATTTCATAGTGTGCATGCATTTATGATTTCTCACTCCATACTTAATATAAATGCAATTAATCTATATGGTTGTGATCCTTGTTCAAAAAAGAGTGAGATTGGTGTTTGAATCCTACAAAACCATTGAGTAATCAGAGAGAAAAGTGAGAAAATGCAAATCTGGGAAAAACAGGGCACGCGGGCAAGAACAAGTGCTCTTGGCGCCCTTTTTCAAATTTTCAAACTTTTGAATTTTTGATCTTTTATTTAATTGATTTCAAAAATTAATTTCTCTCTCATTTTTTATCATTTTGGATTGGTTCTTTTTTTAAAAAGTCACAAAAATGTTAAATTATTTTATTCTGCAAAAAATCCAATTTATATTATTTATTTAATATAGTTAGAATTTTTGTAATTAATTTCATTTTATTTGTTTTTAAACATTTTAAAATGAAATTCTCACTTTTATCTTTTCATTTCAAATGAATTCTAAGCTTTTATGTGATTAAACATGATTTTTCAAACATTTATCCAAAATCACAATTTATTTTTCACACATATTTGATAATTTTGATCATTTAAAATGTTTTTTATTCAAATTAAAATACATTTTTAATCAAATTAGGGTTTTGATCATTTTCACCCTCAAACATTTTTTGGGCCTCTAATAGAGTGTAAGACCTATCCCTTGTCACACATAAATCATTTGGGCCTTAGTCATTGTATAAGTCCCAACTCGATTTTTAAAAAATCTCGGCGCGATCTCCGTTTTCAAAACAATTTTCATCTGGGCCTCCCCTTGTGTTGTAAGTCCCATTTTTTCTTCTTTTTCAAACATTTTTTGGGCCTCTAACAGTGTGTAAGATCCAAACCCCCCTTTGTACATAAATAATTTGGGCCTCAGTCATTGTATAAGTCCCAATACAATTTTCAAAACAACGGTGCGATCACTATTTTTCATTTGGGCCTCTCTCTGAGCTGTAAGCCCCATCTCTTGTATAAAAATAAACTTTGGGCCTCTAATAGAGTTTAATACCCACCTCTTTTGTAAATACAATAAATTTGGGCCTCAGTCATTGTATAAGCCAATTTGTTGTTTTCAAAACAACGATGTGATCACTGTTATTCATCTGGGCCTCTCCTTGAGTATAAGCCCCAAAAAATTCCTTTTTTAAAAACAACTTTCCTTTTGATTTCGATTCAAATTAATAGTTGTATCAAAACTTTCTTCAATTTCTTGAATAACTAACCATACAGCCGTGTTTATGATACTAGAAGCTTGCTCACCTGTAAGTTCTACTGTCTTCTTTTACATACTTGTTTATATATTTCATCTGTATATATATGCTTGTATATACTTGCTTAGAGTTTTCCCCAGCAATTAGGTCTAGGATTAGATCAAGCCAGTGGTCACTCTTACAACACAGTCAAAACTAGTTCCCCATAGGAAATTCCAAATACAATCTTGCCTCCTCTTGGGCTTATACAATATGGAACAGAGAAAGGGATTATTCCCGGTGAAACTTTTCTCAAGGCTGTCACTACTAGAAATCTGTACAAGAAATTCATTTCCCTAGAGAGGATTAATTCCCGATGAAACCTCTCTTGAACTTCTTCAAACCCTGGAACTGTTCACTAAAGAAAGGATTATTCTCGGTGAAACCTTTCTTGGACTTTTCTTAGGTTTGGACCCACGGGTTTCCTAAAAGCATCCCCAGCCTCCTCTTGGGCTTTGTACAAGGACCCTCAGGCTTCTTAGAAGTTCTCAGCCTCCTCTTGGGCTTAGTACAAGGACCCTAAGACCTCCTACAGGTATAGGACATAACTTAGTAATCATTTGCTAGTTCAATCCTCTAGAGTATCAGAATCTCAAAACATCAGACAAGTTTAGGGTTGATTTTCATCCCTTAAAACATCAGCCTCCTCTTGGGCATTATACAAAGATCATTTCCCAATTAAGAGTAAACCTCTTCATACCAGTAGACTTGGAAAGTCTCATCTTCTCTTGGACCTCAAAGAAACCCTCAAGCTTCCTGAAGGAACAAGAAAAACCCTGATCATTTCATCAACCTCCAACAGAGTTAAAACCTCCATAGGTTTTAAAGCTTAATATTTAAGCTTTCACTTTAAATTCCCCAGCTAGGGTCAAGTTACTATGAATAAACCTTCAATAAGAACCTCAAGGCATCTGATATTTCAACTCTTCTTCACTCCTCAACAAGAGTTGATTCCCCAATTTGAACATGTCTTTGGATCACAATAATCCTCAGCAGAAGTTAGCCTCCTCTTAGGATTCATATATGAAATTCCCCAACCAGCCTCCTCTTAGGCTTTGTATAATGATTTTACCTCAGTAGTTTTAGCCTCAATCTTGGGCTTCGTACAAGACAGATAAAATATTCTCTAGTTGAGTCAATAACTTTTAGCCTCAATCTTGGGCTTTGTACAAGACAGATAAAACCTCTCCCCAGTAGAGTGAATTCTTTTTTAGCCTCAATCTTGGGCTTTGTACAAGACAGACTATGTTAGTTCTTGTAATTGGCTACAATTTTGGTAAAACAATGTTGATGTCATGTATGATGTCTTAACATGAGTTACTAACATTCTGGGTTGCAGTTCTTGTGTACTGATGTCAAACACGATGTCCTAACAACTGTTGATAGAACATCCTGTTAAGTTTGGTTTGGTGCTTGTGCTGCGTTTTATGTGAATCTGTCACGTGTTGTCTTTCTGTTATTGGAGAGCGAATTTGGTGGACAGTCATTGCTAATGCTGCGCTTTCCTTGTTGGGAAAACCATTTGTTGCTGTTTTAGTGGAAAATTAATTGGAGAATATTCAGCATTCATTATGAATTACTTTTGGTGTTGTGCTGTCTTTTACTGATTTGTAACAGCTTATTTGCTGTGATTTGAAGCCCAAATCCAGTTGGGATGTAGGTTATAAATAGGAGTGTTTGTAACCTTATTTGGCAACGATTCCAAGATGTAAAATTATTAGGGTTTCGTTCTTGTGAACCACTCTCTAGGAGAGTTGGTATGTGTGAACCACTCGGATTGTGAGATGGTCACTGTTCTCCTCGAAGCTTTTAAGCAAGAGTGAGTATTGTTCTTGGAAGAAGCTGTTAAGCAACTCTAAGTATTGTTCTTAGTCATGTGTGTCATGTCTAGGTATTGTCATGGAAGTGTGTCTGTTACTTTTCTGTGACTGAAGAGTTGTTGGAAATCAAGTTGTTGATGTAGTGGCTGAGGTGTTGACTGCTAGACATCATTGCGATGATTGGAAGAGAGATGGAGTCTCTTATCTAAGGAGGACTTAGGTAGAAGGGTCATTGGATAGTGATTAAGTGAGTAGATCATCAACGGGTGTGTTGATTGTAGGGTCTATGAATTGATACTGCTGATAGTGAACTTCCTTCCTGGCTGGGTATGCCCCCAGATGTAGGTTGTTAGACTGAACTGGGTGAACAAATTCTGTGTGCACTTTACTTTTCAGTAACTTCTTTAATTGTCTATATCTTGTATATGTTGTTGATAACAGACCAGATGTCCCGACATGTTATGTGACATCTGGGTCTGTCATACCAGAATTTCAGACTAAATGTCCCCCAAAGCGTCAATCTCTTTTTAGCCTCAATCTTGGGCTTTGTACAAGACAGAAATAAAACTCCCTAGTAGAGTCAACCTTTTAGCTTCAACCCTGGGCTTTGATCAAGGCACAAAAAAATCAACACCCCTCAGAGGAAATCAAAAATCTCTCTGTAGGAAGACATTTCTCTGTAGGAAGACATTTCTCTGTATAATCCCAGATAACTGCTATAAGTGTCACACTTATTGATTCAAAAATCCGAGATGTGGTCCTTCTTTATCCTAGTGAAAACCTCCTTTCATCTAATTGCTGCAAGTGGCAGGCCTCTGGATTATTTACATCCAAGCCAATGTCCCTTTCTTAGCATGAAAGACTCCTCAGGAAAAATGGCATTGCTCTACACTGAGTTAAAGTTTTCTCCTTCAGGACAAATCCCTTATAAAGGAAATGATGGAATTGGTGGATTCCATACATTCCAGTTAAAGTAATTCTCCTTTATAAACAATTATCTAACAACTGTGATAAACATATGAGATATCTCCCTTTAGAGATGACAAATTCTCTCTCAATCAAACCATCTAGCTTCAATCTTGGGCTTTGAACAAGACACAAATAACCTTTAGCTTCAATCTTAGGCTTTGAACAAGACACCAAACATCTTTTTCCTCCCATAGAATAGGAGGAACTATGATTGCTCCGATTTCCCTGTTTTCCATTACGGGAATACGTTGGCATAAGATTGCAAAATCTCAGCGAGCACACTAATAAAAAACCCATAGGTCTAGTACCTTACCAAAATCATCTAAAAAAAACCAAAAAAACAACAAAAATACTCTCTCAACATTCCCAAAGAAGAAACTTTCCCAAAATTATGACAGATAAACACTAGTAAGTAGATAACAGAAGAAAATGCCAAACAATCTATGGATAACCATATATACGTTGGGTAATTGACAAGTCCCCATTGTATAATCTGACCCCGGACCCCCCAATCTCCTAGCATTTGTTAAAGTAAACATTTACGTGCAAGGTTAGTTTTAGATAACTTCCCTTTCCTTTCCAGCTTCATAGGATATATAAGAAATCAGAAAGTAGCACCCAATTCCAACCAATGCGGTAAGGTGGTCGCATCACCGACAAAAATCGCACGCTACAGAAAAATGGTGACTCTGCTGGGGAGTCTTTAGGATTAAAGTTCTTAAGAGGTCTAGGTTTTTATATATTTTCTATATACTATACATATATATATATATATATATATATATATATATATATATTATTATTTACTATTATTCCTACTTGATATCCGTGGTTAATTTTCTGTCAAATGGGAATGCGATTGATGGGCATGTGGAAAGTTTGAGAGAACATTAAGATAAGGATGGCATAGACAGGAAACGCTTATAGGGAGTGAATCCCGACCAAGCTAACTTGGTAGCCCACCGAAACAGTCGAGGTACACGTACGGAAGTATCAATGTTTAACGACTGATTGTCGTGAAAGCATTGTCTTTCCTAGTGTGGTACCCATCACCTTGAGGATTTATTAGACTTTAACCATATGACCATTTGGTAGTGCGGTGACTATCGAGAATAGTTGATACGCGATACTACACTTAAATGAGATTCATCCTAGGATATTATAGCTCGCTCGAGTGAATCAGCTCGCTGTTCATATCCCTAGGAGGGGTCATTGACTTTGGGAACCTTAGATCCCGTTCTACATGTACAAAAATTGACCAAAATAGTACAACCTTTGGGGATGGGTAGAGCCATGACTCCATGCTCCTGACGTTGAACCCTTGAACCCATGTTTTCAAATGTTTTTGTGTGCTGCATTCATGCATTCATCTAAAAAACTCTTTTCAAACAAAAAAAAAACTTTTTTTTTTCAAAATAAACTAAAACAATAATTGCAAATATCAGAGATTGCGTTATGGATTTCAGTAGAAGAAAGACGAACAATTACACCTTCAAGGCTCCAAAACTAGGGGACTTAAGGAAATTGGCAAGGATAGTTACCAACCCTGAGGCTTTCAGAGCTAAGCAGGGAGGACTGTTGTCTCTGTTAAAGGTTAACGTGGTTGAAGAAATCCTGTCTACTCTAATTCAGTTCTACGATCCGGTTTACCACTGCTTCACATTTACGGATTACCAACTGGCACCCACACTGGAAGAGTACTCCCACCTGATTGATTTACCTATCACTGACCGAGCTCCATTTTCTGGACTGGAAGAAGTTCCAAAGGAACAAACCATTACAAGAGCAATCTCTTTGGATGAATAAGAAGTTAGGTCTCACATAACCACTAAAGGAGGAATCCAGGGTTTACCAGCTAAATTCCTGATAGAGAAAGCTCTATACTTTGCTAGTATAGGAAACATAACTGCTTTCAAAAACGTCTTTGTTCTGCTCATATATGGGTTATTCCTTTTTCCCAACATCGACAACTTCGTCGACACCAATGCTGTTAAGATATTTCTGATAGGAAACCCCGTACCAACCTTGCTCGTAGATGCTTATCATTTTGTACACTTAAGGAATTTGTACAGCAGAGGAATGATCACATGTTGTGTACCATTACTCTACAAATGGTTCATTTCCCATTTGCCCAAGTCTGCTGCTTTTTGGGATCCCAAGAGTACTCTACGTTGGTCACAAAGGATTATGTCTCTTATCAACTCTGAGATAGATTGGTACAATAGGATTTATGAGGGGATAGAGATCATCAACAGATGTGGAAATTTCCCTAACGTACCCCTCATTGGAACTAAAGGAGGAATCAACTATCATCCAATCTTAGCTCACCGTCAACTCGGATGCCCGATGAAGAATATTCCACATAATGTTCTTCTGGAAGGTCTTTTCTTCAAGGAAGGGGAAATTGACAGGGCACTAAAGAAAGAAATAGTGCATGCCTGGCAACATATTCACAAGAAAGGAAGAGAGTCTCTAGAAAGACCAAACTGCACCTCCATGAAACCTTATCTCCACTAGGTGCAAACTAGGACCCTCAAACTGAGGATGCCTTACCCTCGCCAATAAGTTTTTCCATTAAAGGAATCTGTCCTTTATTTCATGTCTGATACGGAAAAACTCCAAGTCGCTCTCAACAAAGTTCAACGTGAAAAGAGATCTTGGAAAAACAAATACCGAATCCTCAATTTAGAGTGTACTAAGATTTAGGAACTGTTAAAGGAAAAGGATGCTCTGATTGAGATTAGAGAAGTATTCTGTAGAAAGTCAAGAAGACCGAAGAAATTTACTCGCTCCTTTCACTTGGCAGAGAGTTGACAACCTGACAACAGCTGGAGAACCCCGATCGAAGAAAAGGAAAATACAGGAACCGACATCTGAGCTCTCTTCAGAGAGGACTCAGGATCCATGAGCTTAGACATTTTCCTTACAGTACTTTGTAAAATATTGTACTTTTCTTTGTAAAACACTGTAATCCTTCGAATTCAATAAAAGGGGTCTCCCCCCCCCCCCCCCCCCCCCCCCACTGTAAGATATTTGCAATCTATTTGTTGAAGTTTCTTTATGAATAAAACAAAAACTAAAAATATGTCTTTGCATATCATTCATCATTCTTTCATAACACATTTTTCTTATCTTTGAGTCTCACGTATGTGTCGCGATTCTAGAGTCAAACTGTCTCACTCATACAATACTCTGGCCAATCGACAAAAGAAAATGGACGATCTCGAGGAAGAGAACAGAAAGCTGAGAGAAGAAATCGATGCTCTAAAGGAAAGTTTGGAAAAAATTCATAGTAACATGCAATCCCTGGCAGCAGCTCAGGAGCAACGACATCAAAAGACTGTAATCTCAGAGATAACATCTACGCCCATAATGAAGACACATGAGAATCATCCTCGGTACAACATACCTAAAGGTCACCCCTGGGGCATGCCTCTCAACTTTGTACCTGAATGATACATCCCGCTGGTCACTGAAGACCCAGAAGCCGTAGCAGGAACCACTGGACCTGAAGGTTACAAACTTCGGGAAAATGAAGACGCAAGGGTTACAACAGCAACTCCTGGAGGTTACAAACTTCAGGGCACTGAAGCGTCAAGAGTCACCGCTGTAATGTCTATACCATAATCAGTGGTACACACTGTTCTAGAAGGACAGATTCTGCAAGCAATTTCTGGTGGAAACGAAGACATGTATGAAAGGATGAATGAGTTCCAGGAACAATTCTTGGAAATGCAGAAGGAACTGCATGCCATTCGCGGTCAAGACTTATTCGAAAAGGACGCCGTAGACCTCTGTTTGGTCCCTAATGTAAAGATACCGCACAAATTCAAGGTGCCTGACTTTGAAAAATACAAAGGCAACTCTTGCCCTCAAAGTCATTTGGTAATGTACGCTCGAAAAATGTCAACCCAGACAGAAAATCAATAGCTACTGATCCATTACTTCCAAGACAATTTAACCGGTGCCGCACTCAAATGGTACATGGGTTTAAACCACACTAAGATTAGTATTTTCAGAGATCTCGGCGCTGTGTTAGTTCAACAGTATAAATACAATTTGGACATGGCACCGGATATGGATCAACTCAGAGGAATGTCACAGAAGGATAAAGAAATTTCAAAGAATATGCTCAGAGATGGTGTGAAATTGTCGCTCAGATCTGTCCCCCTCTTGAGGAAAAGGGGATGACCAAGATCTTTCTGAAAACCTTAAGCTCGTTCTATTACGAACGAATGGTTGAAATTGAGCCCAGTGACTTCACTGAAATGGTGAACATGGGAGTACGCCTTGAAGAAGCAGTCCGAGAAGGATGATTGATCAAGATGAAGAGCCATCCAGCAGTACCAAAAGATACGGCAGTGCTTTCTAGAAGAAGAAAGAATAGGAGATCAGTAATATCTCTCTGGGAAAGCAAAGGCGAAGGTATCAACCAATAGCGGCAATAACTCCCACTATCAGCCCTGCGCCAGCTCCGACTTATCAGCCTCAGGTTGCTCAGAGCCAGCCAAGTCAACAACAGTATCAGCAAAGGACGCAACAGACTCTTCAGCAAGCTCGTCCACAGTACAATAACAACAATCGTACGACACGACCATCAGGGTTTGACCCTATACTGATGTTGTACGCAGAACTATTCCCACTTCTACTCGCCAATGGGCATGTCCAAACCAGGACACCTCTTACAGTACCGGAAAATCAGCCTTTCTGGTTCAAAGCGGATCAAACTTGCCCTTACCAGCAAGGAGGATCGAGGAACAAAATTGAGAACTGTCTCAGCTTCAAGTCTAATGTACAGAAGCTTGTCAGGAACGGGATTTTGTCTTTCAAAGATACTAATCCGAATGTTCAGACAAACACGTTGCCGCAACATGAGAAGACTGCAGTAAATTTAATAGAGGGAGACCCTTGCCGCAGTTATCAAACTCGCGATGTACTCCTATTAGGAACCAATCTGGTGAGGATGTATTGTAGATAGAGTGGGTACAGTTATGTGTCATCTCACAATTATCACCAGTGTGATATCTGCTCAAAGAACAATCAGGGGTGTTTCATAGTGCAAACAACTCTACAAGAACAAATGGGTCTGGCCTGGGTTCAGGATCACAGGATCTGGGAAGTCAACATGGCCCATGCACATCCCAACATTGTTCAGAACCGCAACATTCTCGCAATGAATTTCAATTTAGTGGCGATGCATTCAAGACAGAGTCCATATCATAATCTGCCACGACACGATTACAACACTTGTCTGATCTGCTCAACAAGCAATCAGGGATGCTCTTTTGTACAAGAGGCCCTCCAACGTCAGATGGATCTCGTATGGATACAAGACTACCGTGAAAGAAATGACCATCAAGTCAATATGGTTCAGATCTTTGACATCCGCTTGATGAATACCAGTCTGGTGGAATTACATGTTAAGCAAGTTAGGCTCGGTTTCCTGGCTTCACAAGATTATCAAGATTGTGTAGAATGCTGTCAAGACAACCAAGGATGTACGCTTGTAAAAAGAACACTTCAATACCTATTGGACCACTGGTGGCTTCCGATCTACCTAGATAAAGCTACACGACAGATTAGCATGATTGACGGGAATCCTGGTAGACATCAAATTCGTGATGTCTGCTCAATGGAAACAGATATAGTAAAGATGCACTGCATACAAAGCGAGTGTGGTAGGGTACCACCACATAATTATGAGCGCTATAGAGTATGCTCGAAGAACAACCAAGGATGCTACATCGTACGAGCGGCTCTTCAAAGTCAGTTGGACCAGAAAGAGATTCGACCATGTTCATGTTCTGGGTCGATCAACGTAATATAAGACTATCTCCCTGATCAAAGCGAAAATGTTGTCGTAATCTCCGATCATGGGAAAACCAAGGACGTTTACGCCATAATCCCCCTACTCAATGAATCGAGAATCCCTCTTGATAGTAGAAAAGTTCCCAACCAAGAACTGATTGAGGTTGCCTATAACGGTCAGAGAAATCAAAAAGCTCCTGTGGTTATCTACTTGCCAAGACCAATACCGTACAAATCAGAGAAGGCTATCCCTTACAAGTATGGTGCAACGACCATCGAAAATGGAAAAGAAACTCCATTATCCCCCATCGTGAACATTGCCGACATCAGTCGAGTCACACGGAGCGGTCGAATCTTCAACAGAGGAGTTAGGGAACCTGCTAAAGAAAAGGAACCTCAAACGGAAGTTCCAAATCAGTAAGTCGGTCAATCAAGTAATCCAGAACTTGTAAATAACAACGATGAGATGCTGAAGATCATCTAGAAAAGCGAGTACAACATTGTGGACCAATTGTTGCAAACTCCGTCTCGAATCTCTGTGTTATCACTCCTACTTAGTTCAGAAGCTCACTTGGAAGCTCTACAGAAAGTCTTAGAGCAAGCCTTTGTGGAACAAGACGTAACGGTAGGACAATTTGACAACATCATTTCCAACATCACTTCCTGCAACAACTTAGGATTCAGTGATGAAGAACTGCTGGAAGAAGGCAAAAATCATAATATGGCACTTAGCATTACAGTCAACTGCATGGACGATGCTTTAGCCAGCGTACTGGTAGACACATTATCATATTTGAATGTTATGCCAAAATCAACTCTAATACGACTATTATTTCAAGGAGCTCCGATGAGAGGTGGTGAGATCATCGTCAAAGCCTTTGACGGATCTAGAAAAATAGTTATCGGCGAAGTCGATCTTCCCATAACCATCGGTCCTCACACTTTCTAAGTCATTTTCCAGGTCATGGACATCTGGGCAACATACAGATGTTTATTAGGAAGACCTTGGATACACGAAGCTGGGGCAGTCACTTCGACACTGCACCAAAAGCTGAAGTTCGTCAAGAATGACAAGCTAGTCACAGTCTGCGGAGAGCAAGCCTTAATCGTGAGCAACTTATCATCATTCTCGTGTGAAGAACCAGAGGAGGTTGTTGTAACCTAGTTCCTAGCACTTTCGGTGAGCAATGAGAATCTACCTGAAAAAGGGACGTCGATTTCCTCATACAAAGATTCTCTCGAAGTAATCAAAAGTAATGTTGCAAAAGGATGGGGACAAATTATAATTCCTACAGATAACAAGACAAAGAAAGTTCTTGGTTTCTCTTCAACCTGTACCCAGACTACCAAGAAAGATGAAAGTTTTCATCCCATTCAGGACTTCTTCCATAGTGGAGGCTTCCTCCACCCAGTGTCTCAAGAAGTACACACTATCAATGAGAGTGACTACTCCGATACAGATGAAGAGTGGAAATTTCATCTCAACGATGACGGTTATATGTCTCAGGAAGAAACGCACATGCCATTATGTTTTCCAGAGCAGAGCCCGAGATATATACCGCAATCAGACGTCCGTATGATCTATGGAGATTGCGATCCTGAAGGGTGCCATGCTCCACCTAACTCATTAGAAGATGATCTAATGAAAGGCAACTTTGATCAAGATTATTATGGTCCCCAGGATGACTTGCCTATCTGGAAACTGTACACAAAAAACTTGGAGCAAAAGAGTAAGCCAGATGATGCCTATCAGCTGAGTAATATTGAAAAGAATACCCACGTCCCCACCGAGCCATGGGATCATTACTCAGGGCATTCAGAAAATACCCAATACAATGATGAATCTGCTAAGATTGCAGGACAAGAGTTCATCAACTATGCATTTCCTAAAGTCAACGTCATTGAGGAAGATGACTCGTCCACTCCCACAGAAGTATGGGACACTTTGGGACAGCCGAGCGGCAAGTACGACTTCTTAGTCAAGTACACCGCTCCTAAAAGCTCTCGCATCAAATACGAGGACATCCAGCCAACTGAATGGGGAGATGCTCTTGAGAGTAAAAACACTAAGGAAGATGTAACAGAAGAGTTCGTTTATGACAACTCTGCATGGGAGGAAGACTCCAATGATCCTACTCCGCCAGAAACCAGCGTCATTTCTGAAGACAAACCAATGAAGAAGGTACAAGACTTTGTGATTCACCGAGGAGTTCGTCGCCAATGGGTTGCTGTCGTTGTCCCGAAAATCGTCCATAAGTCTAAATAATTGCCATCTTTGTTTTGACCTTTCACCCTACCCAAGTGAAACGGCTGTTTTTATAGGGCTCACTTTTCGGTAAATATCCCTCTTCGCTTCGCCCAAAGCGACATAGTTTTGCTTTATAGGGCTGTATTTGAAGAATCGACAAATCATAAATAAATAATGTCATTCTGTCATTCCCGCATTTATTGCTATTTTCACTTTTCATTTTTTCAGAAAATGGTAATCCTAAAACAACCCAAAGTAAAATCAAGCATTTTTCAGAAAATACACTGCATACACTCTTGAATTCTATTTGCCTTTTCTAAAAAATGAATCATCACGTCATGCAGATTGCTTGTTTTAAACTCCATTGAAACATATGATCCAATGCCTTTCCCAACTTTGAATTCTCGGTATTTAAAGCTTAAGAAGAAGATGACGCAGAAATTCCAGAAGAGATCTCCCAACTACTCAGACAAGAGGAAAAGTCTATTGAGCCTCACAAAGAGCCGTTGGAAACGTTCAATTTGGGTTTAGAGGAAGAAAAGAAGGAAGTTAAGATTGGGGCACTACTCCATCCAACTGTTAAACAAAGCTTGATAAAACTTCTCAAAGACTTTCCAGGTGTATTCGCTTGGTCCTATCAGGAAATGCCAGGGTTGGATACCAGCATCGTGGAACATCATTTACCGTTAAAATCAGAATGTCCTCTGATAAAACAAAGACTGATACGGACTCATCCTTATATGTCCATTAAAATTAAAGAGGAAGTGCAGAAACAGATCGACGTAGGTTTCCTTGCCACCTCAGAATATCCTCAATGGCTAGCAAACATAGTACCAGTTCTGAAAAAGGACGGAAAAGTCATAATGTGTGTGGACTATAGAGATCTGAACAAAGCAAGTCCAAAGGATGACTTCCCCCTGCCACACATTGACATGTTGGTAGACAGTACATCAAAATTCAAAGTCTTCTCCCTCATGGATGGATTCTCGGGCTATAATCAAATCAAAATGACGCCGAAAGATATGGAGAAAACTTCATTCATCACCCCATGGGGCACCTTTTATTACAAGGTAATGTCGTTCGGTTTGAAGAACACCGGGGCAACCTATCAAAGGGCCATGACAACTCTGTTTCATGACAAGATGCATAAAGAAATTGAAGTATATGTCGATGACATGATTGCCAAATCTAGAACCAAAGAAGAGCATGTGACACACCTGTCAAAGTTATTCGAGCGTATGAGGAAGTATAAAAACACCGACATCGACACGAAACACCAAAATTCACAAAAAACCACGAATATAATATTTAAATAAATTAAGTAAATATTCTTACAAAATTTGGGGCGTTATAACCCTCCCCCACTTAAAGAATTTTCGCCCTCGAAAATTACCTCAAGGAGATAGAGTCGGATACAACTCTCTCATCTGATCTTCACGTTCCCAAGTCCAACTTTCGCCAGCTGGTCCACCCCACAACACCTTCACCAAAGTTATGTCTTTATCCCACAATTGCTTCGTCTCTCGACCATCGACGCGTACAGGAAATGCTTCCACAGTCAGATTATCTCTTACTTGTACATCATCCATCTGAATCACATGCGACGAATCCAGAATGTACTTTCTCAACTAAGACACATGGAACACATCATGCAAATTCGCAAGTGACGGAGGTAAAGTGATCTGATAGGCTACCTCTCCTATCCTCTACGATATTTGATAATGAACCAACAAAATGTGGAGTGAGCTTCCTAGACTTCAAAGCTCGACCCACACCAATCACTGGCGTCACCCTCAAAAACACATGATCTCCCTCTTGAAATTCAAGTACTTTCCTCCTCTTTTCATGGTAACTCTTTTGACGACTCTACAAAGCTTTCATCCTCTCTTGGATCTTCTTAATCTTCTCAGTCGTCTCTTGCACAATTTCAGGTCCGAGTACAACACTCTCTCCCGATTCATACCAACACAAAGGAGTCCTACACCTTCTCCCATACAAAGCTTCATAGGGCGCCATCCCAATACTATCATGAAAACTATTATTGTACGTGAACTCAATCAAAGGGAAATGGCTATCCCAAGATCCTCCATGATCCAACACACAAGCTCTCAGCAAATCCTCTAAAGATTGGATAGCCCTTTCTATCTGACCATCGGTTTGCGGATGATAGGCAGAACTCATCCTCAACTTAGTGCCCAACGCATCTTGCAAACTTTTCCAGAAACTCGATGTAAATCTCGGATCTCTATCCGACACAATACTCGAAGGTACCCCATGTAACTTAACAATTTCTTCAATATACAACTCGGCTAACTTCTGCATAGAATGATTAATCTTCATCGGCAAGAAATAAGCCGACTTAGTTAATCTATCCACGATCACCCAAATTGAATCATTTCCCTTAGCAGTCATCGGCAATCCCACCACAAAATCCATGGAAATACTATCCCATTTCCATTCTGGAATCCTCAATGGCTGTATCATACCTATAGGCTTCTGATGCTTAACCTTCGACTTCTGACAAGTCAAACACGCATAAACAAACTCCGCGACATCCTTCTTCACACCTGGCCACCAAAACAACTTCTTCAGATCCTGGTACATCTTCGTAGCATCGGGATGAATGCTCAACCTACTTCGATTTCCTTCTTCAAGAATGCTCTTCTTAATATCTGGGGCATCTGGAACACACACCCTATCTCTGAACATCATTACGCCATTCTCGTCAATTCGGAATTCACCTCCGTTACCTTGGTTAATCAAAGTCAATTGGTCAACCAACTTTAAATCAGATTGCTGTCCCACTCTGATTTCTTCCAGAATACTACTAGTCAACTTCAACATTCCCAACTTCACACTATCAGAGGTCTTTTCACATACTAAACTCAAATCTCGGAATTGCTCAATTAATTCCAACTCTTTCACCATAAGCATTGACATATGCAATGACTTCCTGCTCAATGCATCCGCCACTACATTTGCTTTGCCCAAATGATAATTCAAATCAAAATCGAAGTCCTTCAACATCTCTAACCACCTTCTCTGCCTCATATTCAATTCCTTCTGATCAAATAAGTACTTCAGACTCTTATGATCACTGAACACTTCAAATTTAGAGCCAAACAGATAATGTCTCCAAATCTTCAACACAAACACCACCGCAACCAACTCCAAGTCATGTGTAGGATAATTCCTCTCATGAACTCACAATTATCTCGAAGCATAGGCAACAACTTGTCCATTCTGTATCAATGCTCCACCAAGACCCATCTTCGACGCATCACAATACACCTCAAAAGATTCACTTGGATTAGGAAAAATCAACACTGGAGCAGTAGTCAATCTCTTCTTCAGTTCTATAAAACTCTCTTCATAAGTTACATCCCACACAAAAGTTTGACCCTTTCGAGTCAACTGAGTTAAAGGTAATTCCAACTTAGATAAGCCTTCAATAAACTTGCGGTAATAACCCGCCAATCCTAGAAAACTCCGTATCTCAGTAGCAGACTTCGGAGTCTTCCACTGTAACACGACATCAATCTTTGAGCAAGGTAACAATATACTAATGGTAATAAGCAGCAAGAGGTTCACACAACAACATAAAAAACTAAATAACAAGGGAATAACATATTAGAGAGGGTGATTGATGAGCTAAGATCCATTAATATATTATTCGTGAAATGTATTCATGATGTGAAGCACCGTGCCTCAAAAGGTCAGAACGTGATCTAGGGGTGTATCTCTACAACATCAAAGCATGCATAACTATGGAAAGGGAACAAATCTCTAAGCCTCACTTATAACCCTGTAGCCTGCGATTTTTGTCGGTGACGCGACAACCTTATCACCATGGGTTTCTCCTAACCACAATGGTAGGAGTGGGGTGCTACTTTCTGATTTCTTATTTATCCCGTGAAGCTGGAAGGGAATGGGAAGCTATCTAAGACTAACCTTGCACGCGAATGTTTAACTGAACAAACGCTTAAGAGATTCGGGGCCAGGTTATACAATGGGGAGTTGTTAATTACCCATCCTATATGTGGTTATCCACAGGTTGTTAGCAATTTTCCTTACTGCTTTCTACTTACTGGTGTTTGTCTATTGTGGGTTGGGAAAGTTTCCCCTTTGGGAGTGTTTGAGAGAGTTTTTGTTGATGTCGGGCTTGCCGATGTTTTTGATGAGTGAAGGTACTGGACCTAAAGTTTTTGATTGGTATGAAGGTATTGGACCTAAATTTTTTGATTGGTATGAAGGTACTGGACCTAAAGTTTTTGATTGGTATGCTCGCTAAGATTTCGCAATCTTATGCCTACGTATTCCCGTTATAGATAAACAGGGAATTCAGAGCAATCATAATTCCTCCTATTCTATTGGAGGAAAAAGATGTCTTGGTGTCTTGTTCAAAGCCCAAGATTGAAGTTAAAAGGAGTATTTGTGTCTTGTTTAAAGCCCAAGATTGAAGCTAAAGGGTTTGACTGAGAGAATTTGTCATCTCTAAAGGGAGACATCTCGTCTGTTTATCACAAATGTTGGGTGACTGATTATAAAGGAGAATTACTTTAACTAGGATATGTCCATAATTTCCTTTATATGGATTTGTCCTGAAGGAGAAAACTTTAACTCAGTGTAGAGCAATGCCATTTTTCCTTAGGGGTTTTCATGCTAAGAGAGGGACAGTGGCATGGATGTAAATAATCCAAAGGCTTACCACTTACAGCAATTAAATGAAAGAGGAAGTTTACCAGGATAAAAGATGGACAACAGCTCAGATATTTGAATCAACAAGTGTGCCACTTACAGCTGTTATCTGGGATTAGGGTTTGTTTTGAATGTTTGTTTTGATATGTGATATACAGAGAAGTATCTTCCTACCAAGAGATTTTTATTTCCTCTGAAGGGAATGTTGATTTTTGTGTGTCTTGATCAAAGCCAAAGGTTGAATCTAAGAGATTGATTGACTCCACTGGGGAGGCTAGAAAAGTCTTAAGAGGAGGCTAGAAAAGTCTGACTCAACAAGAGAGTGTTTATCTGTCTTGTACACGGCCTAAGATTGAGGCTAAGAAAAGACTGGCTCTTTTGGGGATATCATTATACAAAGCCTAAGAGGAGACTAAAAGTTGACTTTTCCGGGGAAATATTTTGTCTATCTTGTACAAAGCCCAAGATTGAGGCGAAAAGGGTAAACTGACTCTACGGGTGATAGGTTTTATCTGTCTTGTGCAAATCCCAAGATTGTGTCTAAAAGAAGATTTACTCTGCTGGAGAGTATGATTTATTTTGTATGAAGCCCAAAATTGGAACTGAAAAGAGGATTGACTCTGCTTAGGGAAATTTATATGGTGTCTTGTACAAAGCCCAAGATTGAGGCTAAAGGTTATTTGACTGACTCAGCTGAGGATATTTATGGGTGTCTTGTATAAAGCCCAAGATTGAGGCTGAAAAGGGTTGACTCAACAAGAGAGTGCTTTTGTCAGGTGTCTTGTACAAAGCCCAAGATTGAGGCTGACTTTTACTGAGGACAAGAAGGATCATTATACAAAGCCTAAGAGGAGGCTGAAAAGATGATTGACTCAACAAGAGAGTGTTTTTAAAAAGTGATTGAATCAACAAGAGAATGCTTTAAAAGGGGATTGACTCAACAAGAGAGTGCTTTAAAAGGTGATTGACTCAACAAGAGAGTGCTTTAAAAGGTGATTGACTCAACAAGAGAGTACTTTGTTTATCTTGTACAAAGCCCAAGATTGAGGCTAAAAAGGGTGACTCAACAAGAGAGTGGGAAAAAATCTTTATACAAAGCCTAAGAGGAGTTTAGAAAAGGCTTGACTCAACAAGAGAGTGTTGGACTTAACAAGAGAGTGTTGAAACAGTGATGGTCTCAACAAGAGAGTGCTTTTGAGGCTAACTTGTCGAGGAAAGTCATTATACAAAGCCTAAGAGGAGGCTGGCTTCTGCTGAGGATTATTGAGATCTAAAGGCAGATCCAAAATGGGGAATCAACTCTTGCTGAGGGTTTACAGAAGAGTTGAGGTATCAGATGCCTTAAGGTTTTGATGATAAGCTGACCCTAGCTGGGGAAATTTAGGATGAAAGACTGAGTTTTAGATCTTGTGAGGGTTTTAACTCTACTGGAGATTGGTTAAATGACCAGGGTATTTCCTGTGTTTATATGGAACTTGAGAATGTCTTTGAGATCCAAGAGGAGATTAGACTGTCCAAGTCTACTGGTATGAAAGAGTTTATCTTTGTATGATGCCCAAGAGGAGGCTGGTGTTTTAAGGGATGAGAATCAACCCTAAAATGGTTTGATGTTTTGACACTGGAAAGACTGCTCTAGCAAAGGATGATTAAGTTCTTTCTTATATATTTAAGAGGTCTTTAGGGTCCTTGTATTATGCCCAAGAGAAGGCATGAGAACATTTAAGAAGCCGGAGGGTGCTTGTACAAAGCCCAAGAGGAGGCGGGGATGCTTTTAGGAAGCCTGTGGGTCCAAACTTAAGAAAAGTTCAAGAAACGTTTCACCGGGAATAATCTTTTCTTTAGTGAACACTTCTAGGGTTTGAAGAAATTCAAGAGAGGTTTCACCTGGAATTAATCCTCTCTGGGGAAATGAACTTCTTTGACAATTTCTAATAGTGACAGTCTGAGAAAAGTTTCACCGGGAATTAATCCTCTCTGGGGAAATGAACTTCTTTGACAATTTCTAATAGTGACAGTCTGAGAAAAGTTTCACCGGGAATAATGCCTTTCTCTTTGTTCCATATTGTATATGCCCGAGAGAAGGCAAGACTGTATCTGGAATTCCTATGGCTAACTAGTTTTGACTGTGTTGAAAGAGTGACCACTGGCTATATCTAGTTCTAGACCTAATTGCCAGGGAAAACTCTAAGCAAATAATATACAGGTATATATATACAGATGAAATATATACTGTATGTAAAAGAGGAGGTAGGAGGACTTACAGGTTAGCACGCTTCCAGCACAAACAAATATATGTATATGTGAAAGTATGTAAAAGAAAGCTGATAAAAACTTACAGGCGAGCAAGCGTCCATTGTAACAGCTATACGGTTAGTTATTCAAGAAATTAAAGAAAGTTTTGATAGTAACTATGAGTTTGAACCTAAATCAAAGGGAAAGTTGTTTTTGAAAAGAATATTGGGGCTTATACTCAAGGAGAGGCTCTGATGAAAAACAGTAATCGTACCGTTGATCTGAAAATTGTATCTGGACTTATACAATGACAGAGACCCAAAAAGGTTTTTATGTACAAGGAATGGGTCTTACACTCTATTAGACGCCCAAAAGTTTATTTTTGTACAAGAGATGGGGCTTACAACTCAAGGAGAGGCCCAAATGAAAAATAACGATCGCACCGTTATTTTGAGAATCGTGTCGGGACTTATACAATGATTGAGGCCCAAATTATTTTTTATTTACAAAGGGATGGGACTTACACTCTATCAAGAGGCCCAAATAATGTTTTGAAAAAGATTTGTGAGGGATGAAAACAATTAAAACCCTAATTTGATTTTAGAAAAGTATTTTAATTGAATAAAAATTCAATTAAAATGATCAAAATTATCAAACATGTGTGAAAAACAAGTTGTGATCTTGGATTAATGTTTGAAAAATCATGTTTCATTCATAGAATGATTTGAGAATTATTTGAATATTGCAAAATCAATAGAAAGAAATATTTTTAAATGTTTAAAAACAAATAAAACATAATTCTTTGAAAAAAATACTAAATATATGAAATAAATAATATTTTTGTGAAATTTTTATGGAATAAAATATTTTAACATTTTTGGGAATTTTCAAAAAAAGAACCAATCAAAACTATTTAAAATTGAGAGAGAAATTAATTTTGGAATTAATTAAACAAAAACCATAAAAAAAAATGAAAAATAACAAAATATGGAAAAATGATAAAATGGTCTGGGTGGGTGTTGAACCCACGACCTCAACAACAAACACACATGCGCGCTACCACTCGGGTGGTGATACATCCGTGTATCAAAACCACCCCCATGAACATATATGGGGTGCCAAGTTCTAGGCCTGGCCAAGGCACCATGGCCTGGCCCTTGCCCAAGGCAAGGCCTAGTTTTGGCAATTTGCGTGAAGGCTCTAACTTTCTCATTTCTCCATGGATTGGGACAAAATTTAGGTGCATCTGACCTAGAATTTCATGAGGAATCCAATGGTGCCCTTGGAATTTTCAGAAGATGTCCCTATTTTAAAACCCGTTAGTGGTTTCAAAATAGGCCAAATTTTGCATGTTCTATGCTATCTCATGGTACAGGCAGTAATAACATGATAAATTGGTTCAAACAAAACACATATGATATGTATGAGAGGCCCATGATCAATGGACCTCAAAGCAATGCATGATTTAAAGAGTTCAAGTTATGATGCACTTACCTCTTAGAGCTTCTTGTGCTATCTGCCAAATTCCTTGTGCCAGAAGAAATTTAATGCTTTGAACACTCTTGATTGATCCCTTAGAAGCTTTTAGGATGATCAGAACCAGCTGGAATCCTCAGGAACAAGTATAGGCCCTTTCTTGCAAAAGGGGCAAAAGTGACCAAGATAGTAACTCTCTCAAATGGTGTTCCAGATGAGGGAAACCAATTGGGACAGTTTGAGGATGATATTTGGAGTGTGTTTGAGGTCTGGTTTGGTTTTGGAAGTGACTGAATTAAGACATGGCTTGAAAAATGCAGAAAAGTCAAATTTTGAGGTTTTGGAGGTTGACTTTCTGATTTTGGTATTTCAGATCACAAGTGAGTGTTTGAACAGCTTAGATATGACATATTGGATGTGTTTGGATCATGAGCTGTGGTGGAATTGCTCTCTAAATCAATAACTCAGAGATGACTTGCAAAAGAAGGCATTTTGGCCTAAAGAGAGAGATTTTGAGGAAAGCATCAGTTGTAGTGCTTTGGTGTACTCAAATTTAGCACAAATGAGCTATATTTATAGTGCAACAAGTTTGTTTTGCAAGCAATAGTGAATGGAAGCTGGTACAGGCCTTTGGCCAATGTTGATCCAAGGGAATCTTTAGTCTCCTCTAGCCATTGACTTGAGGTTAGGGTACAAGCCTATGGTTCTTTGATTGAGAGCTGAATCTTGACTCATCCAGTTAGGAATGTGTCAGTTCATGCTACCTTGATGTATCCATTAAATGCTTGGAAACAAAATTGGAGTCTTTTGCACTTTTTAGCCTTTTTAGGTTTGTTATGGCTATGTGTAGATTCTTGGACTTAGAAGGCTTGGGGATCAGATTATTCCCCTTGAATTTTATCCTCTGATGTGTCCAAATGGATGACAAGGCTTGGAGTTTTCCAATTTTGCCAAATCGAGCAAAATGCCAAAATCTGCCTTGTACAAGACAGTTGGAAATGGTGATTTTGAGGGAATCATATCTCCTTGCTCAGGTTGAGTTATGGGAGGCTCTTATGCTTTTTAGGAAGCCCTCATATGATACAACACATGTGTGATCATAGTTTGTCTTGAAACTATTTGAATCCAACTGAAAAATCCTCATGAACTTTGATGTCCAAGGCTGGTAACTTAGGTAGATTTTCACTGTTGGAAAAGTGCCATTTTCTTCATTTTTGTCATTTTGATCAGTCCATAACTCAATATTCATGAGGAATTGGAGTTTGGGGTTGTTGAAGCTTTTGTAGAGTGTAGGAAGATCTACAAATCAGGCTTTGAATCACCAAAATGGTTGCTTGGATAAGAAGTTATGGTCCTTGAAAGTTGGTACCAAAACCATTTTTCTTCCATAACTTAGAAAAATTTTGGTTTCTCATGGTCGCCCCTTTTGCAAGAAACCTCACTTTTCTTGATTTTTCTTAATGAATGATGATCAATAACGTACATTAACATTATTTTTGACTTAGGGGAACCATATTTGTGAAAAAATCCAAAAAGTCAAACTTGATTTTGTGCACAGTTGACTTTTTATCGGATGAAATCCAAACTGTACGATCCTTTGTGAAATCAAATCTTTGACCTAAATCAAACCTAATGAATGGATTCCATAGGTGTTATAGGGTGTATTGAATCATGTCCCAAGGTTTGGGAGCATGTCCTGGTCAAAAGTCAAAGGTACAGTTGAAAATTTTCATTTGGAAGCCTTGGTCGACCAAAACCCTAATTTGGTGACACTGGTGATCTTGAGGCTTGATCCACTTGGAATGTTGCAACTTTGTGCTTGATTCTTTATGTGGGAGTCCTCTTGATCCCTTATGGGTGTTTGAAAGGTTTAGACAAGTTAAAGATCATGTCATTTCTTGATTGATCTATTGTCTAAGTGCTCTAAGAGGGCTCAAAACCCTAATTCTTGATTATAGTGTGTGCTCAACCTTCTTTGAGGAGATTGATGAGGCATGATGGTTCATCCATATTGTGGTAATGATCTTCACAATGATGGGAAATCTTGGTGGTCAAAATTTGGGGTATGACAGATGCCCCTATTTAATCTTCTTGGACCCGAAGGTGTGAATAGCGAAGATATTCAGACATTCAGGGTGCAAGAGGATTAAATATCAAAATACCCAAAATTTTGACGGTGGTTATGAATAGCAGTTTGCTCCTCCATCTTCTTTTGCTAAGCAACGAAGCTTAAAAAGGGTAAAACTTCCCCTCGATCCTGGTCTTCAGCCACAGAACTGTCTATATTTCTTGATAAACTTCCCGTCGATCCTGGTCTTCAGCCACAGAACTGGTCTAAGTTTCTTGATAAACTTCCCCTCGTTCCTGGTCTTCAGCCAAGGAACTGGTCTAAGTTTCTGAAATAAACTTCCCCTTGATCATGGTCTTTTGCCACGAAACTGGTCTCAGTTTCTTGATAAACTTCCCCTTGATCCTGGTCTTCAGCCAAGGAACTGGTCTCAGATTCTTCTTGTCGAGTTTCTTCCTTGGCAAGGGATGCTCTGTGTAGCGGTCTTTATCAGACTTCTCGCCGAATTTTCTTGGGGAGATGCCATTTGATGGAAAAAAGTTTTAATGTCAGACTTGCTGGGGAAACCCATTTGTCTGAGCTGTAGAGGTGTGCAACCTTCTCTGTTGGAGACACCATTTGTGGACTCTATTGGGGAAAAACGAGTCTCTTGAGAGACTGCTTTCTGCTTATGGATATTACATTATACTTTTCTTCGATATCTTCTCGGAGAAATGCCATGTGATGCAATACAATTTTGAGGTGCTGGCGACTTCATTAACATTGACTTTCTTGGGAGAAAAACAAATATGTTGTTGAGAGTCTTTAGTTGCGAGGCTTTCTCTAGGGATTTTCCTTAATCCAGGAAAGCGAAAAGATCATCTTCGATGGTGAAGAGTGATGTTCTGAAGGTGTCAGTCGATTGTTGTCTTCCCTTTCCGAGGTTCAAGTTATCAAAGTGGTCGGGGATAGTCTCCAATCCAGAAATAAACTAGGGAGAAATTGTTCAGACAAAACATTTCTTGATGAGGAAAGAACTGACAACTGGATTAATTAAGATGACATTACCACTTGGGGATAAGACTGACCAGAGTGATATTAATGCAATATGATGATGAATGTGAATCAATAATGCATGATGCATGTATGTTTATATTGACAAAACTGACGTGACATACAAACTAGTAGATGAGCAGGACTGGATACTCGGCCACGGTGAGGGATGAAAAGTATCACTGGTTCAAAATAGAAATCCTGCCTTGCTTAGGAAAGACGGTCCTTGTGGGGAGAAAGAATTGTTCAATCGTTCTTAAGAGGTACGAACTCTGCCGGGGATGTCAGATGAAACATGACCACATAGTTGATCCTTCATCCAGACGTACTGGTTTAGAAGGAGTACTTTGATTCTGCACTTTGAGGTTCAATCACCTCTGGAGAAGCTATCGATGTTCTTTTTGATGTTCAAAGTCAAAAGGAAATGCCATCTTTATTTTAAAAGCAGAAAATTTTTTGACAAGTAAATTCATTTTTGTTTTATTTCAAGAATCATTGATCATGTTAAAAATGTCATTCTGTAAAGCTAGAACAAATGAGAATTGTAAACAAAAGCACCAGGGCTCAAATTTTATTGATAGGATGGAAATCAGCCAAACGCGTGATTCCATAGAGTATTTACAAAGTGTAGAAAATGGTAATTTACGGGAAAAAGGGCTACATTGAAACATAACGACCGTTGTCCTTCTACCAACTTTGAATTCTAGACATCCTGAGCTTCTGTCGAAGATGACCTTGATTGGAAGTTTTTTGACGAATAGTGTCACCGCTGGGGATTTAACCTTGTCGAACGTAGTTACTTGCCATGAATCCCTAACTTTTTCCTGGATTGTACTTTGAGATTTCCAATCTGTTTGGATGATTTTTGCTCGTGTCTCTAATTTTTGCCTGGACCGCCCTTTCGGGTTTTCAATCCACCGAGACATTTATTATTATTATTATTATTATGTTTTTTTAGGCGAAGTATTTCTTGACTACATCAACATTTGTGGGGTAGGCAAATTCCTCTCCATCCATGGTTGCGAGTCTCACGCGCTGCCTGAGAAGGCTTTCTTGACCACATAGGGCCCATCGTAATTCGGAGTCCATTTTCCCTGGGAATCAGTGAGAAATGATTGTATCTTCTTAAGCACGAGGTCTCCTTTCTTGAAGACGCGAGGTCGGACCTTTTTGTCGAACGCCTTCTTCATTCTTAGCTGATACAACTGACCATGGCACATAGCCATCATTCTCTTTTCTTCGATTAGGTTCGGTTCATCGTGCCTGCTTTGACACCATTCATCTTATGTTAGATTGGCTTCCATCAATACCCTGATTGACGGTATCTCTACTTCTATGGGAACCATTGCCTCCATTCCATATACTAGAGAGAAAAGGGTTGGCCCAATTGATGTGCGGATAGATGTGCGATAACCGTGAAGAGCAAAAGGCAACATTTCATGCCAGTCTTTGTAGGTTACAACCATCTTTTAAACAATCTGCTTAATGTTCTTGTTAGCCGCTTCTACCGCTCCGTTCATCTTAGGCCGGTAGGGAGACGAGTTATGGTGTTCGATCTTAAACTCAGTGCACAACTCTTTCATCATCTTATTGTTCAAGTTTGATCCATTATCAATAATGATCTGGCTTGGAACATCATAACGGCAGATGATATTGTTTTTGATAAATTGGACCACCACTTGTCGGGTTACATTGGCGTATGACGCTGCTTCGACCCACTTGGTGAAGTAGTCAATGGCTACCAGGATGAACCGATGTTCATTCGAAGCCTTGGGTTGGGTCATGCTAATCATGTCGATTCCCCATATGGAAAAAGGCCATGGAGAAGATAGAACTTTGAGATGCGTTGGCGGTACATGGATTTTGTCTGAGTATATCTGACACTTCTGACACTTACTCATATACTTGTAGCAATCGGATTCCATTGTCAACCAATAGTACCCTGCTCTCAGAATTTTTCTCGCCATTGTGTGTCCGTTGGCATGAGTGCCAAAGGATCCTTCGTGAATTTCTTTCATCAGCATGTTTGCTTCTGGTGTGTCTACGCATCGGAACAAGACCATGTCAAAGTTTCTTTATACAGTGTATCACCGCTCAGGAAGAAGTTGCATGCCAGCATTCTGAGGGTTTTCCTGTCTATTCTTGATGCCCCAGGCGGGTATTCTTGTTTCTGAAGGAAGCATTTGATATCGTGATACCAAGGTTTGTCGTCTATGACTGCTTCGATCGTGAAGATGTAAGCGGGCCATTCTAGGCGTATTATGTCTATCTTAGGTACATCATTCCATTGACCTACACTAATCATGGAAGAGAGAGTGGCTAATGCATCAGCCATGTGATTCTCTTCACGAGGGATGTGATGAAACTCGATTCTGTTGAAGAATGGTAACAACCTTCTCGCATAATCTTTGTAAGGAAATAATACTGATTGATATGTGTTCCACTCCCCTTTGATTTGATTGATAACCAGGGCTGAGTCTCCGTACACATTTAAGTTCTTGATCCTTAAGTCGATCGCTTCTTCGAGACCCATGATACAAGCTTCGTACTCGGTTTCGTTGTTTGTGCACTTGAATGACAATCTGGTAGTGAAAGGAGTGTGGGTACCCTGAGGTGTTACGATGATTGCCCCAATTCCGTTTCCATAATTGTTGACAGCTCCGTCAAATATTAGTCCCCATTGGGAACCTAGTTTTGGCCCTTCATTGGGTAGCAGTTCATCGCAATGTTTCGTCTTCAGATACATGACATCTTTGTCTGGGAAGTCAAATTTGACTGATTCCTGATCCTCAATCGGTTGATGAGCCAAATGATCGGCTAAAATACTTCCTTTGATGGCTTTCTGAGCGTGGTACTCGATGTCATATTCTGAAAACAACATCTGCCAACGGGCAATCCTTCCCATGAGAACAGGTTTTTCAAATACATACTTGATCGGATCCATTTCGGAGATTAACCAAGTAGTATGAAAAATCATGTACTGGCGAAGATGTTTTGCTGCCAATGCCAGAGCACAGCAAGTTTTCTCGATCATAGTGTACCGAGTTTCACAGTCTGTGAATTTCTTGCTTAAGTAGTAGATGGCAGACTCTTTTCTTTTTGTTTTGTCTTGTTGGCCAAGTACACAACCCATTGAGTCTTCCAAGACTGTTAGGTAGATGATCAGTGGTCTTCCCTCCACTGGAGGTGATAGAATCAGTGGATTCAACAGATATTCCTTGATACTATCGAAGGCTTTTTGGCAGTCTTCTATCCATACACAACTCTGATTCTTTCTGAGTAGTTTGAATATCGGCGCGCATGTCGCGTTCATGAGGAATATGAATCTGGAAATGTAATTCAGACGTCCCAAAAATCCTATGACTTGTTTTTCAGTCTTTGGTGAAGGCATTTCTTTAATGGCCTTGACCTTGTCAGGATCAACCTCAATTCCTTTCTGGTTGACGATGAACCCTAAAAGTTTTCCTGAGCGGACACCGAATGTGCATTTGTTGGGATTCAAGCGAAGTTTGTACTTTCTCAGACGCTCGAATAGTTTTGACCAGTGGGTCACATGTTGTTGTTCTATTTTAGATTTGGAAATCATGTCATCGACGTACACTTCGATTTCTTTGTGCATCATGTTGTCGAACAAAGTAGTCATGGCCCATTGATAGGTTGCCCCAACGTTCTTCAAACTGAACCGCATTACCTTGTAACAAGAGGTCCCTATGGGGTGATGAATGAAGTTTTCCCCATGTCTTTAGGCGTCATTTTGATTTGATTATAGCCCGAGAATCCATCGATGAAGGAGAAGACTTTGAACTTTACTGTACTGTCTACCAGCATGTCTATGTGCGGCAAGGGAAAGTCATCCTTTGGACTGGCTTTGTTCAGATCCCTGTAGTCTTCACACATTCTGACTTTTCAGTCCTTTTTCAGAGCTGGCACTATGTTGGCCAACCATTAAGGATATTCTGAGGTGGCGAGGAAACCCTCGTCGATTTGTTTCTTAACTTCCTCTTTGATTTTGATGGCCATGTCTCGATGAGTCCGTCTCAGCCTTTGTTTTACTGGCGAACATTCTGACTTCAACGGTAGATGGTGTTTCACAATGCTGGTATCCAACCCTGGCATGTCCTGATAGGACCAAGCAAACACATCTGGAAACTCTCTGAGAAACGCTATCAAGCTTTCTTTGACAATCGGACTGAGCAGTGCCCCAATATTGACTTCTTTCCTCTCTTCTTCTGAACCCAAGTTAACCGTTTCCAACGGCTCTTTGTGAGGTTCAATGGAACTTTCCTCTTGTCTGAGTAATCGGGAGATCTCTTTTAGAATTTCTTCGTCCTCTTCTTCTTAAGCTTCAAATATCGGGAATTCAAAATTGGGAGAAGGCATTGGATCGTATGTTTCAACGGGGTTTAAAACAAGCAATCTGCATGACGTGATGATTGTTTTTTATAAGTGATAGAGAGAAATGCAAGAGTGTGTGCAGTGTATTTTCTGAACAATGCTTGTTATTGTTTATTTTGAGTTGTTTTAGGATTACCATTTTCTGAAAAAGCGAAAAGTGAAAACAGTAATAAATGCGGAAATTACAGAATGACGTTTATTTATTTATGATTTTGTCGATTCTTGAAATTACGGCCCTATAAAACAAAACTCTGTCGCTTTGGGCGAAGCGAAGATGGGCATTTATAGAAAAGTGAGCCCTATAAAAACGTCTGTTTCACCTGGGCAGGGTGAAAGGTTAAAACAAAGACGACAATTACTTAGACTTATGGACGACTTTCGGGACATTGACAGCAACCCATTGGCGGCGAACTCCTTGGTGAATCAAAAATTCTGGTACCTTCTTTCTTGGTTTTTCCTCAGAAATGACGCTGCTTTCTGGCGGAGCAGGACCGTTGGAGTCTTCCTCCCAGGCGGAGTTGTCGTAGACGAACTCTTCTGTTGTATCTTGCATAATGTTTTCATTCTCAGGCGGATATTCCCATCCAGTTGGCTGGATGTCTTCGAGCCTGATACGAGATCTTTTAGGAGCAGTGTACTTGACCATGAAGTTGTACTTGCCACTCGGCTGTCCTAAGGTGTCCCATACTTCTGCGGGGGAAGAGGTGTCATCCTTCTTGATGACGTTGACCTCGGGAAAAGCATAGTTGATGAACTCTTGTCCTGCAATCTTTGCAGATTCTTTGTTGTGCTGGATATCTTTGGAATATCCTGAGTAATGATCCCATGACTTGGTGGGGACACGGGTATTCTTTTCAATATTGCTCAGCTGATATGCATTGTTTGGCTGACTCTTTTGCCCCAAGTCTTCTGGGTACGGCTGCCAGATAGGCAAGTTATCCAGGGGATAAATATAGTCATAGTCGAAGTTGTCTTTCATCAGAGTGTCCTCCTCTAATGAGTTTGGCGGAGCACGACATCCTACCGGATCACAATCTCCGTACATCATCTTGACATCTGATCTTGGTATATATCTCGGACTCTGCGTGGGAAAGAAAAATGGCGTATGAGTCTCTCCCTGAGACATATAACCGTCCTCGTTGAGATAGGACTTCAACTCTTCATCTGTATCGGAGGAGTCACCCTCATTGATGGTGTGTACTTCTCGAGACACTAGGTGAAGGAAGCCTCCACTGTGGAAGAAGTCCTGAATGGGATGAAAACTTTTATCTTTCTTAGTCTGGGTACAGGCTGAAGAAAAACCAAGACCTTTCTTTGTCTTGTTATCAGTAGGAATAACAACCTGTCCCCATTGTAATACCCTAATTTTTTCCCTTAAGATTCTTTGCATTTCATACCACAAACAGGATCACACATTGGTTCCCTCTTCTATAGGTTTGTTCCTTGCAGGGATCTTTGGGTTTGTGTGTGTTTGTTAGTTATTTCATTGTTTAATTGTTTATGTTTACTAACCTTTAATCAAAATCCAAAAATATTTTGTTTTCTTTCACTAACATTTTTCAGGGGAAGAACATGTTAAAAATACCAAAACATCAGTCCCATAGCTCGAATGGATTTCATCTGAATAAAGTCAAAGTTGATTTGCGATTAATTAAAAAATTATCTGATCAAGAGTTTCCAAGATTTAATTGATTATTATTCAAGAGACTCCAAGGTTCATGTGTTTATTTCCATGCCTTCTTTGACAAGCAAGAAAATCGAGCCAGAGCCAAGACAACACATCAAAGAGCCATTTTTTTCTCATTTTTCATTGTGTTAATCGATTAACCTATTTACACTGTGAAGTGGTTAATCGATTAACACGTGCAATTTTTGAAAGAAATGTGCCAAATTCAAACTCTGCAACAATTGGCACCAATTTTCACCATTTTGATCACATGTGGAATATTCTAGACCATCTCATTTTAATTCCCTACATCATCATAATTAATTCCCACCATGTACCATCACTAATCACCACTCTTTTGTGATTTCCCTCCAAATTTGAATTCCAATCCTAATTTTGATCTTCCAATCCAAATTCCAAACCACCAAATTTTCCAAGCCTAAACTCTATAAATAGAGCCTTCATTTCATTCATTCTTCAAGCTTTGGATAGCCAACAAACCTCTTGCAAATTATCTTCCCAACCACAAAATTCACTCAAAGCTCACATTTCTTCCTTTGAAAGTTAACAAGAATTCACATTGAATCTTGTTCAACTTTGAGCTAAACCTTCATCCATTCTTGTTTTTGTTCATCAATTATAGTAGATCAAGGTTTTGGAGTGTAGATCCTGAAGCAATTTGAAGGAATTTTCAGATTTGAAGTGGTAATTCATCTCTCACCATTGTTGAAGCTTCATCTTCATCTTCCATAATGTAGAACCTTGGTGAATTCTTGTTACTTGATCCTTTGGATCTTGTAATTGTGTTTGATTGCTGGTTTTTGCTGCTGTTTTACTAAAAAATTTGTGCACAATTGAATCCTTGATCCTAAGATGTTTGAAGAAATGAGTGATCAAGGATTTGGCAATTTTCAAACTGATTTTCTGCTGTTTTTACGGTGTTAATCGATTAACCAAAACATGTACAATTAGGTTAATCGATTAACAGCTTGTTTCTGCGCAAAAATTGGAAGTTTGCACTGGTTAATCGATTAACATAATTACACTGTGAAGTGGTTAATCGATTAACCAGCCTCCAGAATGTGTTTTTTGCTTATTTTTGGGGTTGTTTTGGTTTTTCTTCCTCCTTCTTCCCCTTTCTTCTTATTTTAGCCTTGAAACACATTGTTGAGATTAATTTCTCTTCAATTTCAATGGACTTTGGATATGGTTAGAGTAATTAAACATTCGTTAGTTCAAATCTATCTTTAAATGAATTTTTGAATTCATTTGAGGTGCTTTGAATTAGTGATATGTTTTCACACTTAAATCTATCAATTAAAGGTGATTCAACTTGAAGATGAAAGGTTCTTGACTTTGTAACTCAATTTGGCTTTCTCTTCATCTATTTCCTTTTTTTATTTTGATAGATGAAAGTATTTTTGGATCTTAGAATTTCTTTGTTGAATTCTTGATCAAGACTAGATCGTTACCTCTTTTCTTTTCGTGCGGTATTGCTTTCGGATGACGATCTACATATCGTTCATCTAGCAATAATTAGCACAAAGATCTATTGACCAGCCTCGTTGTAGGGTAATTACTCCATAAATTACTCGGTGATTGCTTAACATAGCGCAACATTTGTCCCTCTTTATCCAATTCGGAATTTGAACTTTCGTGGTCCGGACCTTGATTGGTCGCGTCAACCCAATGGTGAATGATATTTTGCATTAGGTCCATAATCTTTGAAACTTGGCGTTGTAGAGGCTTTGGTTTTACCAATCTTCTGTCAAGTTCATTAACTTTGGCCTAAGTGCATTATTTAATCACTATAGTTCATAACGCGAAACAGAATAATCGGTGAAGGCTTATAGATCTAGAGCCTTGTGCTACTAACCACTAACTTCTAACTTCTTTACTTTTCCTTCTCGCTCCCTATCTCTCTTTATTTTTATGCTTTATGCCATTAATCATATCATGTTTATGTTTATGTCATTTTTCTTTTGTCCACTTGGACCATTTTATCTTGTGCTTTATTTTTCTTTTGTCCATGATTGGACTCAAAAACATTAATAAAGGATTAAACCACTAAAAGATTTGTGCTCTTAATTGTTGGACTATGGCCACTATCCCTTGCTTTGGAGGACCTATATGCTTGATTATGGACTTATGGACTTAGAGTTAGGATCTTAACCTATGCTTGGGAGTTTGTGATGGAAAACCTTGGATTTTGGATACTTGGAGTCTTTTTTTTGAAGACTTATTTTGAATCAAGACCAAATCAAAAAGGGAAAATTGCTTATGCTATGGAGCTTGTCCATGTGGTTAGATCTTTCTTATTCTTAGCTTTTATTTTATGCACTAGGATAGTCACTTCTTCTCCACCCCTTCTTCAATTTTCAAAATCTCCTCTCTTTTTCAAAACCTTCTTGTTTTCAAACTTAAAACCGCTTTCATAATAAAACCTTGACTTTGGTCAAGTGATTTTTAAACTTTGTTTTCCTTAATAAATGTCAATCAATATTAACCATATTTTGACCATTTCATAAAAACATAAAAAATAAAAAAACTCATCAAACCCTTTTTTCTTTTAAACTTTTTCATAAGTTTAGACATGATTCATTTCTTTAAGCGGAATTATTCGGTTGGAAATGACGACTTGTCTTTACAATTAAAATCAACCAAAACAAACAAATTTTTGTTCTTTGTACCACGAACTACGGGGTTTTGATCCTACATTGCACATCGTGGGTACGTAGGCATGAGGCGATAAGTCTCTCCAAACACAAAAATCTTAAAAAAATATTTCTCTTCTCATTTCTCCCAATCTCTTACAAGCAAACCATTTTTCAGACCAAAATCATGAATACATCAAAGGGCTCCTATAGAGTACTATAGATGTATTGGGTGCATAAAACCTTCCCTTTACATAACCAACCCCCCTTACCTATTTCTCTTTGTCTTTCTTAGCTTTTTCTTTTTTAGACTTCTTAGGATTTATTCGCTTTTTTTTCCTTTTCCTTTGTGGAATAAATAAAAGCGCGGTGGCGACTCTTGCTTTATGAGTTAAGTTAATCAATAGCTTACACTCACGATTTTTACCGCTACAGAAAAGTGGCGACTCTGCTGGGGATTCCTCTCTCTTGAGGGGTTTAGCCTACTTTAATTTACTTACTGCTTTTTGTTTGATTTACTTGTTACTTGTTTGTTCTGTTTGGGAGTTCCCATGTGTGCGAGATAGGTCCTATACCCGGATCAGAGTGCACTTTGAGATAGGAGGATAATATAGTCAAGGGAACTTTGAAGGAGTCGAATCCTGAAAAAGAAGAACTTGAGAATCTATCCACTCGGTGGTTGCCTCTTTGGAATTACTGATGTCGATCGAGCGATCGAGAAGGCGTTAGTTTTTCCATAGAAGCCTATAACACTGAGAACCGTAGTAACCCTTAACCCATCCTAGGCTTTTTAGGATCGTAGCGCGGAAGCTATGAAGATGTAAATCTGACTTAGCTGTCACGCGATGCTATACTCAGGTTAGATTCTCTTGAGGATAACTACCAACCTCCGAGCAAATCGGTGTGCTGGTGTGTCTGATAGTGGATTGTGGACCCTGGGCACTCTGTTAGAACCGTTGTTTTCTGCAGGTACAATGAAGACGAAACCTTAGTACATACCTTTGTGGGATTGGTTCTTACCCTCGGCTTCATGCTCGTGACTTGAACCTTGACCCGTGTGCTTTGTGTGATCTTGTTTGTGGGTGTTGCATTCATGCACTCATGCATTCATGAGCATTCTTTTGGAAGGTTTCAAGGAACTTAAAGGTGTTATTGCAAACATTGTAGGTACTTTTGTTATGCATTTTGGAAGGAGAAGTACAAATAAGTACAGTTTCAAGAGTGCTAAGTTAGAGGGTTTGAGAGAGCTAGGATCTTTGGTTACTGATACCAAGAAGTTCGAGTTCAGATATGGAAGGCTTTTATCTCTCTTGAAGGTTGATATGGCTGAAGGACTGCTTGCTACTTTGGTTCAGTTCTATGACCCTTTGCTTCACTTTTTCACCTTTCCTGATTATCAGTTGGTACCTGTAGCGCGGTTTTTATGGTCCTGAGTCACGATCGCTTGGGCACTACAGTTCGATTCATTTTTTATCCTATTGAGCTGATTAAGGAAGGGAAAATATATGTCTCCAATTAACCTTGCTTGCATACTAAGTTTGACCAGCGGTCTGTTAGGTTACAGATGCTACGTGGATGTGGGGCCCAATCTTTGGTTATTTTGTTAAGAACATAGTGTCTGGATCATTTGTGAAGTTTTTGGTAATGTGTTTAGATTTTGATGCTTTTGGGTTGATATATACGGGGGTACTGGATTTTGGGTTTTTGATTAGTGTGCTCGCTAATATTTTTTCAATCTTATGCCTACGTATTCCCGTTTGATGAAACAGGGAAATCAGAGCGATCGTAGTTCCTCCTATTCCATGGGAGGAAAAAGGTTGTTTTGGTGTCTTGTTCAAAGCCCAAGATATGAAGCTAAAGGAGTGATTTGTATCTTGCTCAAAGCCCAAGATGTGAAGCTGAAGGGTCTATTTGACTTTAGAGAGAATTTGTCATCTCTAAAGAGGAGTTGTTAATGTTTGTATGCTGTGAGCAAGGTACAACTTTGATGCTAAAAGGTTGATTGACTCAACCGGGGATTTCCTTATACAAAGCCTAAGAGGAGGCGATTGACCCAACAAGAGGGTGCTAACAAGTGAATGACTCAACAATAGAGTGCTTTTATGTGTCTTGTACGAAGCCCAAGACGGAGGCTAAAGAGGTTTGACTGAACAAGAGAGTCTTGACCAAGTGATTGACTCAACAAGAGAGTCTTTTATACTCAACATGAGAGTGATTTATATCTCGTACGAAGCCCGAGATGGAGGCTAAAGGTGTTTGACTCAACAAGAGAGTCTTTTATACTCAACAAGAGAGTGATTTATATCTCGTACGAAGCCCGAGATGGAGGCTAAAGGTGTTTGACTCAACAAGAGAGTCTTTTATACTCAACAAGAGAGTGTTTTTCTATCTCGTACGGAGCCCGAGATGGAGGCTAAAGGGATAGACTCAACAAGAGATTCTTTTATACTCAACAAGAGAGTGATTTTATATCTCGTACGAAGCCCGAGATGGAGACTAAAGGGATTGACTCAACAAGAGAGTCTTTTATACTCACCAAGAGAGTTTGAAAAGGTTAGCTCCGCTGGGGAGAATCTTTGTACAAAGCCCAAGAGGAGGCTATTTATGTTGGTGACTGTTTCAGTTTGGTGATAGGTCGAGTATGTTGGATAAAAGAGAAAATTAGTTCTTATAAAGATTAAAGGTAAGGTTGTGCTTTGGCACTGATCAGAGGATCAGGGTTATTTCCTGTTCTTTAAGGAAATGGGAAATCCAAAGGGTATTGAGACTGTCCAAGTCTACTGGTGTTTTGAGAAAGCGATTCTCAGATAGCGAGTGATCTTTGTATGATGCCCAAGAGAAGGCTGGTATGTTAAGGGATGAAGGTTAACCCATTAACAGGTCTGACACTTGACTCAGAAAGATAGCTCTAGCAAATCGATGACTAGGTTCTGTTCCTATACCTGTAGAGGTCTCTGGGTCCTTGTACTAAGCCCAAGAGAAGGCATGAGAGCTTTTAAGGAGTTGAAGGGTCCTTGTACAACGTCCTGAGAAGTTCAAGACATGCCATTCACCGAGAATAGATCAAGCCAGGAAAGTCCGCGAATCTGGGGAGTTAGAGTTTTTTTGACAATTTCTAAGGGTGACAGTCTGAGAAAGGGCTCACTGAGAATGTTGCCTTTCACGTCTCCATATTGTTTAACCCCAAGAGGAGGGAAGACTGTGTCTGGTAATCCTATGGGGATCTAGTTTTGTTTGTATTTAAGAGTTACAAACAGGGCTTTACCTAGTTCTATACTAGTATTACACAGTTGATATTTGACAAGTATGTAAAAGTTTGTGAAAGAAGACTTACAGTGAGCAGCCCCACAATACAGTTATATATATGAAAGCGGATAAAGAAAGCGGGTAAACACTTACTCGGTTGTAGAGCTTCCATGCTGTTTGGTTAGTTGTTCAATAAAGAAAGCTTTGATAACAATATTATATTCAAAATCAAAGGATAAAGTGCTTTGAAAAGATTGTTGGGGCTTACAGCTCAAGGAGAGCCCCATGGTTTTATCAGTGATTGCACTGCTGAATTTGTACAGGGACTTAGACAAGTGACTGAGGCCCAAAAAGGCTTTCTTTAGAAAGGGATGGGTCTTACACTCTCTTAAGAGGCCCAAAGGTGTTTAAAGAAAAGGAACGGGGCTTATAACACGAGGGTAGGCCCAAATGATTTGATTTTTGAACTGGCGATCGCGCCGAGGTTTCTTTACCGTACTGGGTCTTATACAATGCATTGAGGCCCAAAAAAGTTTTGGATAAAAGGGGGTTGGGTCTTACACTCCATTAGAGGCCCAAAAATGATTTTAAAATAAAAGATGGGGCTTACAACTAAAGGAGAGGCCCAAGGGTTTTGTTTGAAAAATGACGATCGCGCCGAGATTTCTTTAACGTATTGGGACTTATACAATGCACTGAGGCCCAAAAAAGTTTTTATTTACATGGGATGGGTCTTACACTCTCTCAAGAGGCCCAAAGTGTTTGAAAAAGATTTGATGAGGGTTGAATTGATCAAAACCCTAATTTGTTTTCAAAATATATTTTAATTGAATAAAAATTCAATTAAAATGATCAAAATTGTTAAACATGTGTGAAAAACAAATTGTGGTATTGGATTAATTTTTGACAAATCATGTTTATACCCAAAAAATAATTGGAAATGAATTAAGTTTGGAAAATCAAGGGAGAAAAAATATTTCAAATGTTAAAAACAAATAAAACATTAATTCTTCGCAAAAATATCAAATATATGAAATAAGTAATATTTTTGGGTTTTTTTGGTAAAATAAAATATTTTAACATTTTTGTGAATTATTAAAAAAATAATCAACTCAAAATCATTAAAACTCAGAGAGAACTTAATTTTTGAATCAATTAAATAAAATCACAAAATTCAAATATTTGAATTTTCAAAAAGGGCGCCAAGAACATGGCAAGAACACGCGCCACCCTCTGTTTCTACAGATTTGCATTTTCTATCCAATCTCACTGAATACTTGATTATATCATGCAATCTACATATCAATATGCTCGTTTTTACCTCATGATCATGTCTATGGTCTTTAATTTCATTTATTTTAAGCATGGAATAAGAAATCAAAGAGAAACCCCAAGAACCCTAAAATTTGCATGATGGCTCAGAAATTCCATACACGATTCAAACCAAGCAATTGATTGAGGGAAAACACTTTATGCATGATTATGAACATATGGCTAAATTATTATGCAACAAAAAATACATGGATCATAGAGTTAGAAGAGCTCATGCTTACCTCTTACAACTGGTGATCGTGTTTTATGTTAGAGGTGTTACAGCTAGGTTCCAATGATGTGGATAGCTTTCTTAGGTTCCAAGTGATGTGCCTGAGTGCTTGGAATGATTTGAAACAAGCTGGAACTGAAGATGGTATCTCAACTGCAACTTGGTTAAAACCTTGAGCAGTTGGCTGGTGATTTTGTGAAATCAGTGTTCCAGATGTTGTTTTAGTGTTTGGATCACTTCTATATGATGTTTATGAAGTGTGTGTGTGATTGGTTTGGTTGGAATTGCTCTCAAACTCAAAACCCGACACTGACTTGCTTTGGAAGGCAAATTTGGAAGTGAGAAGGAGATTTTGAGGAAAGCATCTGTTTAATGGCTTTGGTGTACTCAAACTGATCACAACTGAGCTCTATTTATAGTAGAGCAAGCTTGTTTTGGGAGCAATAGTGATTGGCAACTGCAGCAGAGGTTTGGCCAATGTTGATCAATGGGAATCCAAGTCTCCTCTAGCCATTGACTAGAGGTTAGGGCACAGGCTGCTGGTTCCCTTGGTCTTGGATATGTCTTGACTGAATTCAGTTAGAAATGGCTCAGTCCATGCCACCTTGGTGCATCCATTGAATGCTCCAAAACAAAATTGGAGTCTTATCCCCTCTTTAGGGATTTCTAGGTTTGGCATGCTATTTTTGGTTCCAAGGACTTGGGAGGCTGATGGATCAGTGTGTGTCCCTCCTTGGTCTCCCCCTGAGGTGTTCAGATGGATAAGTGTGTTTGTCATTTGTACAAATTTGGCAAATAGAGCAAAATGCACAAATCTGTCTTGCTTTGACAGTTTTCAGCAAGGCATATTGCCATTGTCATATCTCATGGCTCAAGTGGAATTTGATGGAGTTCTTGGCCATTTTGGAAAGCTCTCATATGATACAACAATTGTTTGATCATAATTGGTTTTGATACTTTTTGGATCCAAGTGAAAAAGGCCCCTACATTTGGAAAAAAGTGAAGGCAGATTCTAACTTAGTGAAAATTTCACTAAGTGTTGGAAAAAAGTGACATTTTCATTTTTTGTGATTTTGATCATTCCATAACTTAAAATCCATGAGGAATTGGAATGAATTGTGTTTGAAGCTTTTGTAGAGGTCCATGAGAGCTACAAATCCAGCTTTGGATGGGGAAAATGGCCTTGTGGTTTAGGAGTTATGATCCTCCAAAGTTGGTACCCTAGCCACTTTGTTCCATAACTTAGAAAATTTCTAAGTTTTTTATGGTTACCCCTTTTACAAGTTATCCCACTTTTCTTGATTTTTCTTGATGAATGATGATTCCAATCACACATTAACATCATTTTAGGGTTAGGGAACCATTATTGATCAAAAAATCAAAAAGTCAAACTTTGACTTTTGGGCACAGTTGACTTTTTACCATATGAATTCCAAACTGTACGATCCTCTATGAAATCAAGTCCTTGACCTAAATCAAACTTGATGGATTGATTTCATAGGTGTTATAGGGTGTATTGAATCATGTCTCAAAGTTTGGGAGCATGCCTGGATCAAAAGTCAAAGGCACAGTTGACTTTTTCCGCGAAACCCTAACTGAGGTCTTGGCTCCCGTTTTGTTCTAAAAGTCACCTTAGGGGTGAATTAGGTCAAGAAACCCTAATTTCTGATTTTTGATGAATGCATCCCCTGAGGCTAAATTGACTTGATGGTTGGGTTCATGATGTCCCTTGGAGCATCTTAGGTCATTCTTTGAAGAATTGGCTCATGCCCAGAGGAAAATTTCCATCTGGAGGCCCTAGTCGACCAAAACCCTAATTTGGTGACACTGGCGATCTTGAGGCTTAATCCACCTGAAAGGCTGCAACCTTGTTCTTGATTCTTGATGTGGGAGTCCTCTTGATCCATTTTGGATGTTTGAGAGGTTAGACAAGTTGAAGATCATGTCATTCCTTGATTGATCCTCTGTCTAAGGCTCAGAGAGGGCTTGAAACCCTAATTTTGAATGTAGTGGATGCTCACCCATCTTTGGGGAGACTAATGAGGCATAATGATACACCCATATTGTGATGATGATTTGCACAATGATGGGGGAATCTTAGTGGTCAAAATTTGGGGTATGACAGATGCCCCTATTTAATCTTCTTGGACCCGAAGGTGTGAATGGCTAAGGTATTCGGGCATTCGGGGTACAATAGGATTAAATATCGAAATACCCAAAATTTTGATGGTGGTTATGAATGGCAGTTTGCTCATCTATCTTCTTTAGCTAAGCAATGATGCTTAGAAAAGGTAGAAACTTCTCCTCCTGGTCTTCAGCCAAGGAACTGGTCTCAATTTTCTTTTGAAATAAACTTCCCCTCGATCCTGGTTTCCTACCAAGGAACTGGTCTCAGTTTCTGATACAAACTTCCCCTCGATCGTGGTTTCCTACCAAGGAACTGGTCTCAATTTCTGATACAAACTTCCCCTCGATCCTGGTTTCCTACCAAGGAACTGGTCTCAGTTTATGATACAAACTTCCCCTCGATCCTGGTTTCCTACTAAGGAGCTGGTCTCAATTTCTTTTACAAACTTCCCCTTGATCATGGTTTCCTACCAAGGAACTGGTCTCAGTTTTTTTTGTCAATAAACTTTCTTGACAAGGGACACTATTTGTAGCGGTTTTCCTCAAACTTCTCGCCGAATTTTCCTGGAGAGATTCCATTTGACGGAAAAAGTTTTGATGTCAGACTTACTGGGGACCCTATCTGTCTGAGCTGAAAAGGTACACAAACTTCTCTGTTTGGAGACGCTATTTATCGACTCTACTGGGGAAAACGAGTCTCTTGAGAGACTGCTTCCGTTTGGGGATATTACATCATACTTTTCTCGAGGTCTTCTCAGAGAAATGCCATATGATGTACCCCAATTTTGAGGTGCCGATGACTTCATTAACATTGACTTTCTGGAGAGAAGAACCAATGTGTTGCTGAGAGTCTTTAGTTGTGAGGCTTTCTCTTGGGATTTTCCTTAATCCGGGAAAGCGAAGACATCGCCTTCAATGGCGAAGAGTGACGTTTGTTGAAGGTTTTCTTGCCTTTTCAGAGGTTTAGGTTATCAAAGTGGTCAAGGACCATCTCTAATCTAGAGATAAACTTGGAGAGAGATTACTTAGATGATTCACTTCCTGACGAGGAACGAACTGGCAACGCAATCGACAAGAGGACTTTTATTACTAGGGGATAAGACCGACTAGAGTGATAGTGATGCGATATGAATATGAATGTAAATCAATGCATGATGTATGTATGTATATGCGGACAAAACTGACGCGACATACAGACTAATGAACATGACTGGATACTCTGCCACAGTGGGAAATGAAAAGTATCACTGGTTCAAGATAGCAATTCTGGCTTGCTTAAGAGAGATAGTCCACACGGGGAAAACCCTTGGTCGGGCTTAAGAGATACGAACTCTGCCGGGGGTGTCAAACGGAATATTCGCATCTGGCACCGCTGATCCTTCATGAAATTCTGGTATCAGATATGTGATGTTAAGTGAGATGTCACAACATCAATATCTGTTGTATGAACAAGACAGTAAAAGAACAGCACAGAAGAACAATAAATAAACACAGAGAATTGTTCACCCAGTTCGATCTAACTACCTACGTCTGGGGGCTACCAAGCCAGGGAGGAAATGCACTATTAGTAGTATTAATTCATAGACTCTACAGCCAACACATCAGTTGACAATCTACTCACTTAATCACTACCCAATGACACTTCTACCTAAGACACTCTTAGATATGAAACACCTCTCACTCCCCCTCAATCACAGCAGTGATAACAATTGAATGATTACAAAGTATAGCAGAACACTCTTCAAAGACAATACTTGATCTTGCTTAAAAGCTTCAATCAAGAACAATATACTTGTCCTTAAAAGCTTAGAGTGGACAAATTACAACTCAAACAAACAATCCAATTCAAACATCAAAGAGATGAGTGAATGGCTCACAAATAATAAAACACAAAGAGACTTAAACCCTAACACAAGTAACACAGCTCTTAGAATCACCCTTCTACCTTGCATGTAGGGTTGATATGCCTTTAAATAGAACAATCTTCATGGGCTTGGGCACAATAAAATCTCATATTTGATTTAATAATAAAGCAGATTTATTCTCCAAATCTCTTTCCCCTAAATTAGTAACAAACTAATTCTTCAAAACAGTAGAAAAAGATTGCTTCACATAAATAAATTACTCCATGATTTTCGCAACAATCAGAAAACAAATCACACTAAAGTTTGATAAAATAGCGCAACACACAAAACAACACATTATGAACAGAATGTATAATGTTCTGTCATCAGATGTTAAGACATCAGTCTTGACATCATGCATAAAAACTGCAATACCAAACAACACACCACATGCAGAATGTTAGAAGCACATGTTAAGACATCAGACATGACATCTGAACCAAACACATTGTTTTACCAAAATTGCTGCCACTAACAGAACTAACAATATCCCCCTTTGGCTAATTTTGGCTAAAACAATGTCAGCACACCTCAGAGATACCTGCAGCAAAAACACACCATAACCCATATCACTAACATTCAGCAGCTGCACACCACTCACAACTCAAACTCCCCTCAAGACAAGGTGAAACACATAACTCTTAACTAGCCTATCACTAAAAAGGCTTTCTCTCCCCCTTTTTAGCCACAAATTGACAAAGAACTCCCCCTCATTACTCTCAGTTAGTCATACTAGCTACCAGTCAGTTAAATTAGCTCTCCCTTGTTAGCCACAGTATGCAACTTATGTCAAGACAAGTCATGGACCATCCAAACAAGATAATCATACAAGAGCATAGGAAAAAATATCCAAGATGTTCAGATTACATAACAAGCACCCAAGGTGCAAAACAAAAACTAATAACAGAAAGAGAAACCAAAAGAACCACCAAAGAGCCACCAACAGTCCATAGCAGAGTTCTTTTCAAAACCAGATGTAGACCCAGAAACAAGTCATTCAAGATCATCAGTCTCCTCACTAGAGGTATCGGCTTCCTCTTCCCTATCATCTTCAACCTGTTCCAAACATTTGATCAAGGCCTCTAATTTCATCTTCCTAGCAGTATTTATGTTGATCACTGTTTCCAGCTCCTTGCAAGTAGCCTTCAACTCACTGATTAACTCACCTTTGGTGGTATTCTTGTTGCCAACAGTTGTAGATGTTGAAACAATATCAGGAACATGTTGTCCTGCAAAGAGTTTGGAGTGAAGAGACAATACAGACTCCCTTTTGCAAGCAATATCTGTAGCAGCCAAGATCCCAGGATGTTGATTCAAAATAATTTCACAGATTAAGGATGGAAAAGCAATTGGCAACTTCACAGCCATTGTTCCAGCATGTTTGACTGTTTGATAAAAAATATAAGAACCATAATCAAAGTCCTTCTTGGTTCCAACTGCAAAGATGAACTTTCCCAACCCAACAGAGATTGTAATCTTATGGTTGGTAGGAACGCAGTTGGCAGCTCCAATCCTATGCAGTATAGCATACTTAACACTCAGAAGTCCAGCAGCCAATTTTCCCGTCAAAGGCCATGCAGTCACTTGATTTGCAGTAATCTCCTTGCAAACCTGATTGTTAGTGACCTCCAACTCACTCTCAGCTTGATCACTCCTTCCCAAGTATCTGTTAATAACAGTAGAAGAAAACTCAATACACCTACCCCTTACATAAACCTTTCTAAAATCCACACTTCTGCTATCAGTAATATCTCTAGGGATGTTCCCAATGAACTCCTTGACAAGCATATCATAACATTTAGAAAAACTAGACACAGCCTTCATTAACCCAGCATAATTGATCAACCCTTCTTTGATAGACATACTTCCATTTTTCCACACTAACAACAGAATGAAAAGAAACATTATCTAGTGGAGCATCGGGAACTTTATCAGCAGTTCTACTTACAATAGGCTTTTTCACATGAGTGATGTCCTGGACATCATCCTCAACATCATAGTCTGAGTCAGACTCAATCCTGATCTTCCTCTTTTTGGAAGAGATAGACACTTTGCTCCAAGACTTTGTAGGTCCTACAATAGGAGTCTTCTTCTTACTGCTATCAGTTCTCACCTTTGAAGGTGAATCTACAACTTTCCCTTTTCTTGATTTCAACCTTTTAGCAATACCAGGAACCACATTAGCAATTATCTCATTATCAGGCAGTTCATCCACATCCACAACATCAACATTCTTCTTTCCTTTAGGACTAGATGTGCCTTCCTTAGTAGGAGATGTTTCAACATTAGCTCCAACATCAGTTTCTGCATCTTCCAGGACAGAGATGGCCAACCTGTGAAGATTTCCTTCAGGATTATCTGGGTCAGAAGGATCAGCAGTTTGTCTATCATCTTTCTTAGCCTCAGAGTGAGGGGCAAAAATTTGAGCAAGTGGCCTAGATATCCCAGCCACAGAAATACCCTTCTCCAGAACCTTAGTAACTATCCAGTCTAGACTCTTATCCACTGAAAACTCTTCTTCCTCATTTTGATTTTTATCAACTTGAGGGAGTGGAGTAGAAATCCCAGGAACTGATTTGTTTCCATACAAAATGTCAGTCACAACACTCCTAACTTCACTATCATCATTCTTTCTACAATTAGAAGGGTCAGATGATTTACTTGCAGGAGTACGTTTTAAGCTCTTTGCCTGCAGTTTGCTTGGCCTTATCTTTTTAGAATCAGAAAGAGGAATCTTGGATAGAGGAGCAATGTCAAGAGCATCATCAGGGGAGGCTTCTTCCGAAGAAACCCTAGATTTTGAATGCGTAGGATTCTTGGTAGCTGATTTCTTGGATGGTGATGGCTGTTGTTGAGACATTGTAAACTTCTTGCAACTGATTGACAAAGGAGTGGAAAGACTTCTTTTCTTGAGAGAGAAGATGAACCAACAGTGTGAATCAAAATGGAGGTAGCGTGTGGGAGCAGAGATATGAAATGATTGCCTATGGTAAGGGGGCTGCTTTTGTTGGACACTTAAAAGGCAAAAAATGAAATTTCCACAACAAAATAAATGACTTTTTAAATTTTTTAATTTTAATGAATGTAGACCATACGCCATTAACTGCTGTTGACCTTCATATCTATACATGCCCAATTCTTCTCTTAAGGTTTCACATTGACTCGCATCCATATCCTTAGAGAAAATGTCAGCACACATCTTTTCTGTACTGATATGTTCAAACTCAATGGCCTTGTTTTCTCCAAGTCTTCTTCTGAACAGATGATGAATATCAATGTGCTTAGTGCCCCTTGGGTTGTCACAGTAAGATGTCATGACATCATGCTTGACATTGTACTTAGTCGGTCTTTGCTTTACCCCTTTTAGATATCATCTTTGGAGGAGCAACTGGAACCTTGAGGAATCCACACGTAGTAGCTGTCTTTAGATCTGACTCCCTTCATCACAACTTCACTCTTTTCATTAGTCACTAAACATTCATATTTTGTATAGCTGACCTTGAAACCTTCATCACACAATTGACTGATGCTGATTAAATTGGTAGTCAATCCTTTAACCAGCAGCACATTATCAAGGCTAGGCACTCCTGAACAGTTCATCTTTCCAACACCTTTGATTTCTCCCTTGGCTCCATCACTAAAGGTAACATAACTTATGGAGTAAGATTTGATATCCACCAAAAAATTCTTGACACCTGTCATATGTCTAGAACATCCACTATCAAAATACCAATCTCCTATGGTAGAATCTTCTAGAGACATGTGAGCTATCAAGCTGTTTGCAGCAACCTTGGGAACCCATTGTTTTCCATTTGTAGGAATGCTTTGATTTGATCTAGGTTGAGGATCAGGCTCAGGAAATCCATGCAGTCTGATGCAAAAAGGTTTTATGTGACCAAACCTTCCACAATAATGACATCTCCATATTTGAAATCCTCCTCTGAAATGGTTGGGATGTCTTCTCACATGATGTTGAGGTTGTCTTCTGCCATGATGATGAGGCTGTCTTCTCCCATGATGTTGAGGCACAAAATGATTAGGTCCAGAAACATGAACTTTCCCATGATGTTGAGACATCTGATGGGACATGTTATGTTTAAGTCCAGATGAACTAGCATCTGTAATGGGTTTCTTCTTATTATCATCAAATCCCAGCCCTGTCATATCTCCTGCCATCTTTCCAGCTTGAAGGATTTCATCCAAAGTGTCAGTTCCACCGTTCAGCATCCTAACAGATTTGGACATTTGATCAAGTTTGGAGTTCAGCAGAGTGACTTCATTCTCCAATTCAGCCTTGTCAGCCTTTAGTTGGATTATGCGTTCCTTTTGCTTCTCCCCTTCTTGACACACTTCTTCGCTTCTGATACATAGCTCTCTATATGATGCAGCTAAATCCTCATAGGTAATCTCTCCATCACTTGAATCATCATCAGACTCACATATTCCAGTCATTTCTCTGACATGCTTGGCAGATTCATCTTCACTTTCAGTGTCCTCATCGGACCAAGTGACAGACAAACCCTTTTTTTGTTTAAGGTATGTAGGACATTCAGCTCTGATGTGACCATACCCTTCATAACCATGACATTGGATTCCTTTGTCATTATTAGGCTTCTCCTCTGCTTTGGTTTTCTTCATCTGATCACCTGACCTGTTGATGTCAGATGTGATGTTCTTGACATAAGGTTTATAGCTCCTGTCCATTCTTTTCAACACCTTATTAAACTGCCTTCCCAGCATCACGATTGCATTGGATAGCTTCTCCTGGGTTTCAACATCACACTCTTTCTCCTCATCTTCTGTACTAGACACCAAAGCTATGCTTTTGACCTTCTTTTCAGATCGGTCATTCAACCCTAATTCAAATGTCTGAAGGGAACCAATCAATTCATCTACCTTTATCTGGCCGATGTCTTGAGCTTCCTCTATAGCAGTCACCTTCATTTTAAATCTCTTGGGGAGAGATCTGAGAATTTTTCTCACCAACTTCTCATCAGACATTCTCTCTCCTAGGGCACTAGAAGCATTTGACAGTTCAAGTATATTCATGTGAAAGTCATGAATGGTCTCTTCATCTTTCATCCTCAAACTTTCAAACTTTGTTGTTAGCAGCTGAAGTCTTGACATCTTGACCTTGGAGGTTCCTTCATGGGTTATTTTCAGGATATCCCAAGCCTTCTTAGCCACTTCACATGTGTTGACCAGCCTGAATATATTCTTGTCAATACCATTAAATAAGGCATTGAAGGCCTTAAAATTCCCAAGAGCAAGTTCATCTTCTTCCTTGGTCCACTCCTCTTCAGGCTTCAGCTTTGACACACCATCTTCTCCCATAATGACAGGATGTTTCCATTCTTTCAAAACAGCGTTCCAAGCCCTGTTGTCTAAAGACTTCAAAAAGGCAACCATGCGAGGTTTCCAATAGTCATAATTTGATCCATCTAGAATAGGGGGTCTATTCACAAATCCACCACTCTCCTTGTCCATAGCACCAGAAAGTAACAGCCCTAGATCTCACCCAGATACAGAGCATGATGCCTGCTCTGATACCAATTGAAATTCTGGTATCAGATATGTGATGTTAAGTGAGATGTCACAACATCAATATTTGTTGTATGAACAAGATAGTAAAAGAACACCACAGAAGAACAATAAATAAACACAGAGAATTGTTCACCCAGTTCGGTCTAACTACCTACGTTTGGGGGCTACCAAGCCAGGGAGGAAATGCATTATTAGTAGTATTAATTCATAGACTCTACAGCCAACACATCAGTTGACAATCTACTCACTTAATCACTACCCAATGACACTTCTACCTGAGACACTCTTAGATATGAAACACATCTCACTCCCCCTCAATCACAGCAGTGATAACAATTGAATGATTACAAAGTATAGCAGAACACTCTTCAAAGACAATACTTGATCTTGCTTAAAAGCTACAATCAAGAACAATATAATCGTGCTTAAAAGCTTAGAGTGGACAAATTACAACTCAAACAAACAGTCCAATTCAAACATCAAAGAGATGAGTGAATGGCTCACAAATAATAAAATACAAAGAGACTTAAACCCTAACACAAGTAACGGAGCTCTTAGAATCACCCTTCTACCTTACATGTAGGGTTGATACGCCTTTAAATAGAACAATCTTCATGGGCTTGGGCAGAATAAAATCTCAGATTTCATTTAACAATAAAGCAGATTTATTCTCCAAATCTCTTTCCCCTAAATTAGTAACAAACTGATTCTTCAAAACAGTAGAAAAAGATTGCTTCACATAAATAAATTATTCCATGATTTTCGCAACAATCAGAAAACAAATCACACTAAAGATTGCTAAATTAGCGCAACACACAAAACAACACATTCTGAACAGAATGTATAATGTTCTGTCATCAGATGTTAAGACATCAGTCTTGACATCATGCACAAAAACTGCAATACCAAACAACACACCACATGCAGAATGTTAGAAGCACATGTTAAGACATCATACATGACATCTGAACCAAACACATTGTTTTACCAAAATTGCTGCCAATAACATAACTAACACTTCATTCAGGTGCATTGGCTTAGGAGGAGTACTTCTATTCTGCACTTTGAGGTTCGATTACTTATGGAGAAGTGACCAATGTTCTTTCGATGTTCAACAGTCAAAAGAAATTGCCATCTTTATTTTAAAAGCAGAAAAAGAAAATTTTGCAAGTAAATTCATTTTTTTTATTTAAAGAATCGGTAATCATGTTAAAACGTCGTTTTATAAAGCTAAAACAAATGAGAATTATAAACAAAAGCACAAGGGCTCAAATTTTATTGATAGGATGGAAATCAGCCAAGCGCGTGATTCCATAGAGTATTTACAATGTTAAAAAATGGTAATTTAAGGGAAAAGGGCTACATTGAAACATAACGACCGTTATCCTTCTACCAACTTTGAATTCGGAACATCCTGAGCTTCCGTCGAAGATGACCTTGACTAGAGTTTTCTGATGGATGACATGACTGCTACTGAGGGATTTTCCCCTGTTGGACGTAGTTACTTGCCATATCCCTAACTTTTTCCTGGATTGTACTTTGAGATTTCCAACCCACCGGGATGATTTTTGCTTGTGTCTCTAATTTTTTCCTGGACCGCCCTTTCAGGTTTTCAATCCACCGAGACAATTTTTTTTTAGTTTAGGCGAAGTATTTCTTGACTACGTCAACATTTGTGGGGTAGACAAACTCTTCTCCATCCATGGTTGCGAGTCTCAAGGCGCCGCCTGAGAAAGCTTTCTTGACCACATAGGGGCTGTCATAATTCGGAGTCCATTTTCCACGAAAATCAGTGAGAAATGATTGTCTCTTTTTTAGCACAAGGTCTCCTTTCCTGAAGACGCGAGGTCGGACCTTTTTGTCAAATTCCTTCTTCATTCTTTGCTGATACAACTGACTGTGGCATAGTGTCGTTATTCGCTTTTCTTCGATCAGGTTTAATTCACCGTGTCGACTTTGACACCATTCAGCTTCTGTTAGCTTAGCTTCCATCAATACCCGGATTGATGGGATCTCTACCTCTATGGGGAGCACTGCTTCCATGCCATATACTAGAGAGAAAGGGGTTTCCCCTGTTGAAGTACGGACAGATGTACGATAACCGTGAAGAGCAAAGGGTAGCACCTCGGCCCAATCTTTGTAGGTTACCAACATCTTTTGAACGATCTTCTTGATGTTCTTGTCAGCCGCTTCTACCGCCCCGTTCATCTTGGGTCGGTAGGGAGATGAGTTATGGTGTTCGATCTTAAACTCTACGCACAACTCTTTCATTATCTTATTGTTCAAGTTAGATCCATTGTCAGTAATGATCTGGTTTGGAACACCATAATGGCAGATGAGATTGTTTTTGATAAAGCGAACCACCACTTGTTGGGTTACATTGGCGTACGACACTGATTCGACCCACTTGGTGAAGTAATCAATGGCTACTAGGATGAACCGATGTCCGTTCGAAGCTTTGTGTTCAATCATGCCAATCATGTCGATTCCCCATATGGAAAAAGGCCATGGGGAAGAAAGAACTTTGAGAAGCGTCCGCGGTACATGGATTTTGTCGGAGTATATCTGACACTTATGACACTTCCTCATGTACTTGTAGCAGTCGGATTCCATTGTCAACCAGTAGTACCCTGCTCTCAGAATTTTTCTCGCCATTGTGTGTCCGTTGGCATGAGTGCCAAAGGATCCTTCGTGGATTTATTTTATCAGCATGTCTGTTTCTGGTCTATCTACACATCGGAGCAAGACCATGTCGAAGTTTCTCTTATAGAGTGTATCACCGCTCAGAAAGAAGCTGCCTGCTAGCCTTCTGAGGGTCTTTCTGTCTTTTCTTAGTAACCTAGGTGGGTATTCTTGTTTCTGAAGGAAGCATTTGATATCGTGATACCAAGGTTTGTCATCTTTGACTGCTTCAATCGTGAAGATGTATGCGGGCCGTTCAAGGCGCATTATGTCAATCTTAGGTAAGTCGTTCCATTGACCTACACTAATCATGGAAGAGCGAGTGGCCAATGCATCAGCCATGTGATTTCCTCACGAGGGATATGATGAAACTCGATTCTGTTGAAGAATGGTACTAGCCTTCTCGCGTATTCTTTGTAAGGAATCAGTCCTGATTGGTATGTGTTCCAATCTCCTTTGATCTGATTAATAACCAGGGCTGAGTCGCCATATATGTCCAAGTTCTTGATCCTTAAGTCGATCGCTTCTTCGAGACCCATGATACAAGCTTCGTATTCAGCCTCGTTGTTTGTACACTTGAATGTAAGTCTGGCGGTAAAAGGAATGTGGGTACCCTGAGATGTTATGATAATTGCCCCAATTCTGTTTCTGTAATGATTGACAGCTCCGTCAAAGATTAGTCCCCATTGGGATCCTTGTTCTGGCCCTTCACTGGGTGGCGGTTCATCGCAATCCTTCATTTTCAAATACATGACATCTTCATCTGGGAAGTCAAACCCGACTGATTCTTGATCGTCAATCGGTTGATGATCCAGATGATCAGCTAAAACACTTCCTTTAACGGCTTTCTGAGCGTGATATTCGATGTCGTATTCTGATAACATTATCTCCCAAAGGGAAATCCTTCCCGTGAGAGCAGGTTTTTCAAATACATACTTGATTGTATCCATTTCAGAGACCAACCAAGTAGTGTGAAGAATCATATACTGGCGAAGACGTTTGGCTGCCCAAGCCAGAGCACAACAAGTTTTCTAAAGCATAGTGTACCGAGTCTCGCAGTCGGTGAATTTCTTGTTCAAATAGTAAATGGTGGACTCTTTCCTTTTGGTTTCGTCTTGTTGGCCAAGTACACATCCCATCGAGTCTTTCAAGACTGTGAGGTAGATGATCAGTGGTCTTCCTTCCACTAGAGGTGATAGAATCGGTGGATTCAACAGGTATTCCTTAATACTGTCGAAGGCGGTTTGACAGTCCTCTGTCCAAACGCAATCCTGGTTCTTTTTGAGTAATTTGAAGATCGGCGCACATGTAGCGGTCTTGAGGAATATGAATCTGGAGATGTAGTTCAAATGTCCCATTAATCCTCTGACTTGTTTTTTAGTCTTTGGAGAAGGCATTTCTTGAATGGCCTTGACCTTGTCAGGATTAACCTCAATTCCTTTTTGGCTGACGATGAACCCTAAAAGTTTCCCTGAACGGACACCGAAGGTGCACTTGTTGGGATTCAAGCGGAGTTTGTATCTCCTCAAACGCTCAAATAATTTTGACCGGGGTGTCACATGCTCCTCCTCTGTTTTAGATTTGGCAATCATATCATCGACATACACTTCTATTTCTTTGTGTATCATGTCATGAAACAGAGTAGTCATGGCCCTTTGATAGGTTACCCCGACGTTCTTCAAACCGAACAGCATTACCTTGTAACAAAAGGTACCCCATGGGGTAATGAACGAAGTTTTCTCCATGTCTTTCGGCGCCATTTTGATCTGATTATAGCCCGAGAATCCATCCATGAAGGAGAAGACTTTGAACTTTGCTGTACTGTCAACTAGCATGTCAATGTGTGGTAAAGGAAAGTTATCCTTTGGACTGGACTTGTTTAGATCCCTGTAATCGACACATATTCTGACATTTTCGTCCTTTTTCGGAACGGGTACGATGTTGGCTAACCATTGAGGTTATTCTGACATGGGGAGGAAACCCGCGTCAATCGGTTTCTGTACTTCCTCCTTGATTTTGATGGCCATGTCTGGGTGAGTTCGTCTTAACCTTTGTTTTACTGGCGGACATTCTGACCTTAACGGTAAATGATGTTCCACGATGCTGGTATCCAACCCTGGCATATCCTGATAGGACCAAGCGAATACATCGAGAAATTCTTTGAGAAGCTTTGTCAAACTTTCTTTGGCATCCGGACTGAGCAGTGCTCCAATCCTAATTTCTTTTCTCTCTTCCTCTGAGCCCAAGTTGACTGTTTCCAATGGCTCCTTGTGAAGTTTGATGGACCTTTCCTGTTTCCTGAGTAATCGGGAGATCTCTTCTGGGATTTCTTCGTCATCTTCTTCTTCAGCCTCAAATACCGGGAATTCAAAGTTGGGAGAAGGCATTGGATCGTACGTTTCAATGGGGTTTAAAATAAGCAATCTGCATGACGTGATGATTGTTTTTAGAAGAGATAGAGAGAATGCAAGAGTGTGTGTAGTGTATTTTCTAAAAACTACTTGTTTTTATTATTTGAGTTATTTTTTAGGATTACCATTTTCTGAAAAAAAAACAAAAAGAGAAAACAACAATAAATGCGGAAATTACAGAATGACGTTATTTTATTTATGAACGGTCGATTCTTGAAACTACATCCCTATAAAACAAAACTCTGTCGCTTTGGGTGAAGCGAAGAGGGATAATTACAGAAAGTGAGCCCTATCAAAACATCTGTTTCACCTGGGCAGGGTGAAAGGTTAAAGACGACTATTACTTTGACTTATGAACGATCTTCGAAACATCAACAGCAACCCATTGGCGGCGAACTCCTAGGTGAATCATAATGTCTGGTACCTTCCTTGATTTGTCTTCAGAAATAAAGCTGATTTCTGGCAGAGTAGGATCATTGGAATCTGTCTCCCAGGCAGAGTTGTCGTAGGAGGATTCTTCTGTTGTATTTTGCATAGTATTTTTACTCTCAGGTATGTCTCCCCATCCAGTTGGCTGGATGTCTTCGAGCCTGATACGAGAGCTTTCAGGAGCAGTGTACTTGACCAAGAAGTCGTACTTGCCACTCGGTTGTCCTAAGGTGTCCCACACTTCTTTGGAACTGGAGGAGTCATCTCTTTCGATGACATTGACCTCAGGAAAAGCATAGTTGATGAAATCAAGTCCTGCAATCGTTGCAAATTCATCGTCGTGCTGGATATTTTGTGGATGACCCGAGTGTTGATCCCATGATATGGTGGGGACGCAGGTATTCTGTTCAATGATGCTCAGCTTATTTTCATTGTTTGGCTGATTTTCTTGCCCCAAGTCTCCGGGGTATGGCTGCCAGATAGGCAGGACATCCATTGGGCCATAATAGTCGTGGTCAAAGTTGTCTTTCATCAGAGTGTCTTCCTCTAATGAATTTGGCGGAGAACAACATCCTTCCGGATCATAATCTCTGTATATCATTTCGACATCTGACCTTGGTATAAATATCGGACTCTGTGCGGGATAGCAAAATGGCATAGACATCTCTTCTTGAGACATATAACCATCCTTGTTAAGATAGGACTTCCACTCTTCATCTGTATCGGATGAATCTCCCTCATTGATGGTATGGACTGCTTGAGGCACTGGGTGAAGTAAACCTCCATTGTGGAAGAAGTCCTAAATGGTATGAAGACTTTCATCGTTAGCAGCTGTCTGGGTGCAGGTTGCAGAAAAACCAAGACCCTTCTTTGTTTTGTTATCAGTAGGAATGACAAGCTTTCCCCATCCTTTTGTATTGTTATTTTTTATCACTTCGAGAATGTCTCTGTATGAGGAAATTGAGGTTCCTTTCTCTGATTGGTTCTTATTGCTCAACGAAAGTGCTTGGAACTGAGTCCCAACAACCTCCTCGGTTTCTGTTGCGAGCGATTTTGGACATGGTTCTTAAGCACTGTCGCTCTGGGGTACTAAAGGTCGATTCATTTTTTATCCTATTGAAGCTGATGAAGGAAGGGAAATAGATGTCTCCAATTAACCCTGCTTGCATACTGAGTTTGAACAACGGTCTGTTAGGTTACAGATGCTATGTGGAAGTGGGGTCCAATCTTCGGTTATTTCGCTTGAGAACACGCTGTTTAGACTATTGGTGAGGTTGTTGATACTGTGTTTAGATTTGATGCTTCTGGGTTGATTTGGTCGAGATACTGGATTTTGGGTTTTTGATTAGTGTGCTCGCTAAGATTTTTTTCAATCTTATGCCTACGTATTCCCGTTTAACGAAATAGGGAAATCAGAGCGATTGGTGTCTTGTTCAAAGCCCAAGACGTGAAGCTAAAGGTGGTTTGTATCTTGTTCAAAGCCAAAGATGTGAAGCTGAAGGGTCTATTTGTATCTTGTTAGAAGCCCAAGATGTGAAGCTAAAGGGTTTTGACTTTAGAGAGACTTTGTCATCTCTAAAGGGGGTCTGTTTGTCACAACTATTGGGTGACTGATTATAAAGGAAAATTACTTTAACTGGGATATGTGAATCCAACAATGCCATAATTTCCTTTATAGGGGATTTTAACCTGAAGGATAAGACTTTAACTCAGTGTAGAGCAATGCTATCTTTCCTTAGGAATTTCTCATGCTAAAAGAGGGACAGTGGTGTGGATGTAAGTAATCTAGAGGCTTGCCGCTTACAGCAATTAGATGAAGGAGTAAGGAGTTGGTGGTGTTTGTATACTGTGAACGAGGCACGGCTTTTGATGCTAAAAGGTTGATTGACTCAACCGGGGTTTCCTTATATAAAGCCTAAGGGGAGGCTATTGACCCAACAAGAGGGTGTTTTTATGTGTCTCGTACGAAGCCCGAGAGGGAGGCTAAAAGTGTTGACTCAACAAGAGAGTGTTTTTGTAAGTGTCTTGTACAAAGCCCAAGACGGAGGCTAAAAGGTGTTTGACTCAACAAGAGAGTCTTTGTACCTCGTACGAAGCCCGAGATGGAGGCTAAAAATGTTGGACTCAACAAGAGAGTCTTTTATACTCAACAAGAGAGTGATTTTTATCTCGTACGAAGCCCAAGATGGAGGCTGAAAGGAAGTTGAATCAACAAGAGAGCCTTTTATACACAACAGGAGAGTGATTTGGTATCTCGTACGAAGCCCGAGATGGAGGCTAAATGTGAAGCGACTCAACAAGAGAGTCTGAAAAGGTTAGCTCCACTGGGGAAAATCATTGTACAAAGCCCGAGAGAAGGCTAGTGTGCTGGTGACTGTTTCAGTTTAGTGACAGGTCCAGTATGTTGGATAAAGAGAAAATCAGTTCTTATATGGGTAATGTCATACTCAGGGATTAATCGGAGGATCAAGGATATTTCCTGTTCTTTAAGGAAATGGTAAATCCAAAAGGTATTGAGATTGTCCAAGTCTACGGGTGTTTTGAGAAATCGATTCTCAGGTAGTGAATGATCTTTGTATGATGCCCAAGAGAAGGCTGGTATGTTAAAGGATGAAGGTTAACCCATTAACAGGTTTGATACTTGACTCAGAAAGACAACTCTAGCAAATTGATGACTAGGTTCGGTTCCTATACCTGTAGAGGTCTCTGGGTCCTTGTACTAAGCCCAAGAGAAGGCATGAGAGCTTTTAAGAAGCCGAAGGGTCATTGTACAACGCCCAAGAGGAGGCGGGGATGCTTTTAAGAAGCATGCGGGTCCCAAAACATCGAGAAGTTCAAGGCAAGCCATTCCCCGAGAATAGATCAAGCCAGGAAAGTTCGAGAATTTGGAAGAAACTCAAGAGATGCCATTCACGGAGAAAAGATTATCTCTGGGGAGTAGAGTTTCTTTGATAATTTCTAAGGGTGACAGTCTGAGAAAGGGTTCACCGAGAATGCTGCCTTTCATGTCTCCATAATGTTTAACCCCAAGTGGAGGGAAGACTGTGTCTGGTGATCCTATGGGGATATAGTTTTGTTTGTATTTAAGAGTGACCAACAGGGCTTTACCTAGTGCTAGACGTAGTTGCCGGGGAAAACTCTAAATAACTATACTAGTATTACACAGTTGATTTTTGACAAGTATATAAAAGATTTTGAAAGAAGACTTACAGTGAGCAGCCCCACAATACAGTTTATATATATATATATATGAAAGCGGGTAAAGAAAGCGGGTAAACACTTACTCGTTGTAGAGCTTCCATGCTGTTTGGTTTGTTTGTTCAACAAAGAAAGCTTTGATAACAATATTATATTCAAAATCAAAGGAGAAAGTGCTTTGAAAAGATTGTTGGGGCTTACAGCTCAAGGAGAGGCCCAAGGTTTTATTAGTGATTGCACGGTTTGTTTTGTACATTATGCAGGGACTTATACAAGTGACTGAGGCCCAAAAAGGTTTTCTGTACAAAGGGATGGGTCTTACACTCTCTCAAGAGGCCTAAAGGTTTATTTTTGTAAAAGTGGTGGGGCTTACAACTCAAGGAGAGGCCCAAGGTTTTGTTTTAAAAGGCGACGATCGCGCCGAACTTTTTGATGGTATCGGGACTTATACAATAAGTGAGGCCCAAATTATTTTGGTTTTCAAAAAGGGTTGGGTCTTACACTCTACTAGAGGCCCAATGATTTTTAAAGAGTGGGGCTTATAACACGAGGGTAGGCCCAAGGGTTTGATTTTTGAACTGGCGATCGCGCCGAGGTTTTCTTTTAACGCAGAGGGACTTATACAATATCTGAGGCCCAAAATTGTTTTGGTTAAAAGGGGATTGGGTCTTACACTCTATTAGAGGCCCAAAGTGTTTAAAAGTTTTGTTTGAGTGAAAATCAAGGAAACCCTAAATTTGTTTTCTTTTAAAAGTAAATATTTAAAGAAAATCAAATAAAAATGATAAAAATACCAAATAAGTTTGAATAAACCACTTGTGATTTTGTTGAGGGTTTGAAAAATGAGGTTTTAATCACAAGATAAATTAAAACTCATTTGGTTTTGATTTTCAAAGTAAATATTCACTTTTAAATGTTTAAAAACAAATTAAAAAGGAATTTATTCACAAAAATACTAATTATATTTAATAACTAATATAAATTTAATTTTTTGTGGAATGAAATATTTCAACATTTTTGTGATTTTTTGCAAAAAGAACCAATAAAAAATAATTAAAATTTAGGGAGTTATTAATTTTTCAAATCATTAAAAATAATAAGAAAAACAATAAAAAAGTGGAAAAAATAGCAAAACGAGGATCTGGGGCGAGGGGGATTCGAACCCCAGACCTCTTGTGTATAGGGCGCGCGTCTTACCACTGGGGTGGTGAAACATTCGTTGATAGAAACACAACCACAAATATACAAGGCTTGCCTTGTATTTGGCTTGGCCAAGGCAAGGCAAGGCAAGGTTTTTGGTAAGAAACGTGAAGGCCATAACTTTCTCATTTCTCCATGGATTGGGACAAATTTTAGGTCTATCCTGCCTAGAATTTCATAAGGAATCCAATGGCGGTGGTATTTTTTCAGATCATGCTCCTATTGAAAAACCCGATAGTGGTTTTGAAATAGGCCATGATTTGCATTTTCTATGCCATCTCTTGGTACAAGCATGAATTATATGATAAATTGCTGCAAATACAACACATATAACATGTATAAGAGATGCATGATCAGTGGACATCAAAAGAAAGCATGATTCAAAGAATCCAAGTTGTGATGCTTACCTCTTTTTGGAGATTTTGGGTAATCTGCCAAGCCACTTGTTCCAGAAATGATTTGATGCTTTGAACAACCTCAAATGATCTCTTAGAAGCTTTTAGGATGGTTGGAATCAGCTGGAAACCTCAGGAACAAGTTTGAGCTCTTTCTTGCAAAAGGGGCAAAAGTGGCCAAAATAGCAACTCTCTCAAATGGTGTTCCAGATGGAGGGAACCATTTGGGACAATTCAAGGATGATATTTGGAGTGTGTTTGAGGTTTTATCTGGTTTGGAAAGTGACTGAATCAAGACATGACTTGCAAAATGCACAAAAGTCCTATTTTGAGGTTTTGAGAGGTTACAGGTCACTTGTGAGAGTTTGGACAACTTAGATATGATATATTGGATGTGTTTAGATCATAAGCTGTGGTGGAATTGCTTTCTAACTCAAAAACTCAAAGTTACCTTGCTAAAGAAGGTATTTTTGCCTAGAGAAAGAGATTTTGAGGAAAGCAAGTGTTGTAGTGCTTTGGTGTACTCAAACTGAACACAATTGAGCTCTATTTATAGTAGAGCAAGTTTGTTTTGGCTGCAATAGTGAATGGCAACTGCAGCAGAGGTTTGGCCAATGTTGAGCAATGAGAATCCAAGTCTCCTCTAGCCATTGACTAGAGGTTAGGGAACAGGCTACTGGTCCCATTGGTCTTGGATAAGTCTTTACTGAATTCAGTTGGAAATGGCTCAGTCCATGCCACCTTGGTGCATCCATTGAATGCTCCAATCCAAAATTGGAGTCTTGTCCCTCTTTTAGGCATTTCTAGGTTTGGCATGCTATTTTTGGTTCCAAAGACTTGGGAGGCTTGGGATCAGAGTTGGTTCCTCCTTGGTCCCCCCTTGAGGTGTTTAGATGGATAGAGTTGCTTGCCCTTTGCAAAATTTGAGCAAATCGAGTAAAACTCCAAAATCTGCCTTGCCATGACAGTTTGCAGCAAGGCATATTGGCATTGTCATATCAAATGGCTCAAGTGGACTTTGAGGTAGTTCTTGGCCATTTTGGAAAGCCATCATATGATACAACAACTATTTGATCATAATTGGTTTTGATACTTTTTTGATCCAAGTGAAAAAATCCCCTACATTTGGAAAAAAGTGAAGGCAGATTCTGACTTAGTGAAAATTTCACTAAGTGTTGGAAAAAAGTGACATTTTCACCTTTTGTGATTTTGATCATTCCATAACTCAAAATCCATGAGTAATTGGAATGAGTTATGTTTGAAGCTTTTGTAGAGTGCCATGAGAGCTACAAATCCAGCTTTGGATGAGAAAAAATGGCCTTATGGTTTAGGAGTTATGATCCTCCAAAGTTGGTACCCTAGCCACTTTGTTCCATAACTTAGAAAAATTTCTAAGTTTTTTATGGTTACCCCTTTTACAAGTTATCCCACTTTTCTTGATTTTTCTTGATTAATTATGATTCCAACCACACATTAACATCATTTCAGGGTTAAGGAACCATAATTGACCAAAAAATCAAAAAGTCAAACTTTGACTTTTGGGCACAGTTGACTTTTTATCAGATGAATTCCAAACTGTGCGATCCTCTATGAAATCAAGTCCTTGACCTAAATCAAACTTGATGGATTGATTTCATAGGTGTTATAGGGTGTATTGAATCATGTCCTAGGGTTTGGGAGTATGTCCTGGTCAAAAGTCAAAGATACGGTTGACTTTTCCCGCGAAACCCTAAATGTAGTTCTGATGAACTTGAAACTTGTTGCTCAAGCTTCTTGGACCAATCCATTGTTGCAAATGGATCAATGTGGTGTGTTAGGGACCCTCAAATCATCTCTTGAGGTCTTGGCTCATGATTTGTCCCAAAAGTCAACTTGGGGGTGAATTAGGTCAAGAAACCCTAATTCCTGATTTTTTGTGAATACATCCCCTGAGGTTAAATTGACTTGATGCTTGGGTCCATGATGTCCCATGGAGCATCTTAGGTTATGCTTTGAAGCATTGGCTCATTTCCAGAGGAATGTTTCCATCTGGAGGCCCTGGTCGACCAAAACCCTAATTTGGTGACACTAGCGATCTTGATGCTTAATCCATCTGGAATGCTACAACATTGTGCTTGATTCTTACTGTGGGAGTCTTCTTGATCCATTGTGGATGTTTAAGAGGTTAGAAAAGTTGAAGATCATGTAATTCCTTAATTGATCCTTTGTCTAAGAGCTCTGAGAGGGCTTGAAACCCTAAATTTGATTGTAGTGAAGGCTCAACAATCTTTGAGGAGATTGATGAGGTATGATGGTACAACCATATTGTGATGATAATTTACACAATGATGGGAAATCTTAGTGGTCAAAATTTGGGGTATGACAGGTTCTATACAAGTAGATAATGACAGGTTACTCACGATCAAGGCTTGTTCTCCACAGACCGTGACGAGTTGATCGGTCTTGATGAACTTCAATTTCTGGTGCAACGTTGAAGTGATTGCCCTAGTCTGGTGTATCCAAGGTCTTCGTAATAAACAGCTGTAAGCTTCCCGGACGTCCATGACCTGCAAAGTAATTAGGAAAGTGTGAGGACCAATAGTTATGGGAAGGTCGACTTCGCCGATAACTTTTTTTTTGGATCCGTCAAATCTTTGACGACGACCTCGCTGCCTCTCATCGGAGATCCTTTGAACGATAGTCGCATTAGGGTGGACTTCAGCATGACATTGAGAGCTGATCCGGTATCTACCAGAACATTGGCTAAAGCATCGTCCTGGCAGTTGACTGTAATATTGAGCGCCATGTTGTGGCTTTTGCCTTCTTCTGGCAATTCCTCATCACTAAACCCCAAGTTGTTGCAGGAAGTGATGTTAGAGACGATACTGTCGAATTACCTTATCGACACATCCTATTCCACAAAGGCCTGCTCTAACACTTTCTGTAGAGCCTCTCTATGGGCTTTGGAATAGAGTAAAAGTGATAGCACAGAGATCTTTGAAGGAGTTTGTAACAGTTGATCAACAATGTTGTATTCACTCCTTTGGATGAGCTTTAGCATCTCATGATTGTTCTTTGAAAGGTCGGGATTACTGGACTGACTGACTGGTGGATCAGGAGCTTCTGTCTGAAGTTCCTTTTCTTTGTTAGGTTCTCCAACCCCTCGGTTAAAGATTCGACCGCTTTGTGTTACTCGACTGATGTCTGCAATATTCACGACGGAGGGTAATGGAATTTCCTTTCCATTCTCAATTATTGTTGCACCATATTTGCAAGGGATCGCCTTAGTTAATTCATACGACACTGGTCCTAGCAGATAAATAACTACAGGAGCCTTATGATTTTTCTGACTGTCGTAGGTAACTTCAATCAGTTCCTGGCTAGGAACCTTTGATTCGTCCAGTAGAGGGATGATGGTACAAACATCCTTTTTCTATTGATGATCAGAGATTATGACAACGTCTTTGATTTGATCAGCGAAGTAGTTCGGCGTCCAGTTGATTGGCTCAGAACTCATACATGGGTGAATCTCTTTACGATCCAACTGACCTTGAAGAGCTGCCCGCACAAGGTAGCATCCTTAGTTATTCTCCGAGCAGACTCTACAGCGTTCATAGTTGTGTGGTGGCACCTGGCCACGTCCGATTTGAATGCAATGTAACCTCACTAGATCTGTTTCCGTAGATCGTACATCCTGACTTTGATGCCGAGTAGGGTTCCAGTCAACCACACTGATTTGTTACGTGTCTTCGTCCATATAGATTGGAAGCCACCAGTGGTTTAACAAGTGTTGCAAAGTTCTTTGAACGAGAGCGCACCCTTGGTTATTCTCACAACATCCTTTACAGTTCTGATAATTATACGAAGTGAGAAAACCGAGTTGAACCTGCTTGGCATGTAATTCCACCAAGCTGATATTCATCAAGCGAATATCAAAGATCTGAATCATGTTGATCTGATAAAGATTTTTATCATGGTAGTCCTGGATCCACCCAAGATCCATCTGACGCTGGAGGGCCTCTTGTATGAAAGAGCATCCCTGTTTGTTTACCGAGCAAGTCAGACAGGAATTGTAATCGTGCTACGACAAACTATGATACTGGCTTTGCCTTGAGTGCATCGCCACCAAGTTGACATTCATTTCACGGATTTCTTGGTTCTGAATGATGTTGGAATTCGCATAGGTTATGTTGACTCCACGAACTCGATGCTCTTGGATCCACCCGAGGTCCAATTGTTCATGTAGAGATGATTGCACCACAGAACATCCCTGATTGTTTTTAGAGCAGATATCACACTGGTGATAATTATGAGGTGGCACATGGCCATATCCGCTCTGTCTACAATGCATCTTGACCAAGTTGGCCCTTAATAAGAGTACATCATGAATTTGATAGATGTTGTTAGACTCTCCCTCTATCAAATTGATTGTAGCTTTCTCGTGTTGAGGCAGCGGGTTTGTGAGAACATTCGGATTCGTATCTTTGAAAGATAAGACCCGCTCCTAACAAGCTTTTGCACATCGGATTTGAAACTGAGACAGTTTTCTATGTTATGCCCTGGTCCTCCTTGATGGTAAGGACAAGTCTGATCCGCTTTGAACCAAAAAGGCGGATTTTCCAGTACTATAAGAGGAGACTTGGTTTGGACATGCCCCTTGACCAGTAGCAATGGAAATAGTTCTGCGTACAACATCAGTAAGGTCAAACCCTGGTGGTCGCGTTGTACGGTTGTTGTTGTACGGGGGACGGGCCTACTGAAGAGGCTGTTGTGTCCTTTGCTGATATTGTTGTTGAATCGGTTGGCTTTGCGCAACCTGAGATTGATACGTAGGAACAGGCGTAGGGTTGATAGCAGGAGTTACAGCTGCTACTGGTTGGTATCGTCTCCTTTGCTTTCTGAGAGAGATATTCCCAATATCCTGCTCTTTTTTCTTAGGGAGAGCACTAACGTATCTTTTTGTATTACTCGATGACCCAGCATCTTTAGCTAAATGTCCTTCTCGGACCCCTTCCTCAAGACGAACTCCCATGCCCACCATCTCGGTGAAGTCACTGGGCGCACTGGCGACCATTCTGTCGTAGTAAAATGAGCTCAAGGTCTTTAAGAAGATCTTTGTCATCTATTTTTCCTCAAGAGGTGGAGAAATCTGGGCGGCAATTTCATGCCATCTCTGAGCGTACTCCTTAAAAGTTTCCTTGTCTTTTCGTGACATCGATCTGAGTTGATCTCTGTCCGGTGCCATGTCCAAATTGTATTTATATTGTTGAACGAAAGCAGTGCCAAGATCTCTGAATGTGCCGATCGTAGCACGGTTTAAACCCATGTACCATTTTAATGCGTGTCATACCCCAAATTTTGACCACTAAGATTTCCCATCATTGTGCAAATCACCATCACAATATGGATGAACCATTAGTCTCCCCAAAGATGGGTGAGCATCCACTACAATCAGACTTAGGGTTTCAAGCCCTCTCAGAGCTCTTAGACAAAGGATCAATCAAGAAATGACATGATCTTCAACTTTTCTAGCCTCTCAAACATCCACAAAGGTTCAAGAGGACACCCACTTCAAGGATTAAGCACAAGGCTTCTCCCTTCTAGGTGGATCAAGCCTTAAGATCGCTAGTGTCACCAAATTAGGGTTTGGTCGACCAGGGCCTCCAGATGGAAATTTTCCTCTGGGCATGGGCCAATTATTCAAAGCATAACCTATGATTCTCCAAGGGATCTCATGAACCCAATCATCAAGTCAATTTAGCCTCAGGGGATGCATTCATCAAAAAATCAGGAATTAGGGTTTCTTAACCTAATTCACCCCTAAGTTGACTTTTGGGACAAAACATGAGCCAAGACCTCAAGAGGGGATTTGAGGGTCTCAAATACATCACATTGATCCATTTGCAACAATGGATTGATCCAAGAAGCTTAAGCAACAAGTTTCAATTTCATCAGAACCACAGTTAGGGTTTCACGGAAAAAGTCAACTGTATCTTTGACTTTTGACCAGGACATGCTCCCAAACCCTAAGACATGATTCAATACACCCTATAACACCTATAAATTCAATCCATCAAGATTTATTTTGGTCAAGGACTTGATTTCATAGAGGATCGCACAGTTTGGAATTCATCTGACAAAAAGTCAACTGTGCACAAAAGTCAAACTTTGACTTTTTGAGATTTTTCACAATTATGGTTCTTTGACCCCAAAATGATGTTAATGTATGATTGGAATTATCATTCATCAAGAAAAATCAAGAAAAGTGGGTTAACTTGTAAAAGGGGTAACCATAAAAAACTTAGAAAATTTTCTAAGTTATGGAACAAAGTGGCTAGGGTACCAACTTTGGAGGATCATAACTCCTAAACCACAAAGCCATTTTTCCCATCCAAATCTGGATTTGTAGCTCTCATTACCCTCTACAAAAGCTTCAACTACCACTCATTCCAATTCCCCATGGATTTTAAATTATGGAATGATCAAAATCACAAAAAGTGAAAATGTCACTTTTTTCCAACACTTAGTGAAATTTTCACTAAGTCAGAATCTGCCTTCACTTTTTTCCAAATGTAGGGGCATTTTTCACTTGGATCCAAAAAGTATCAAAAACAATTATGATCAAACAGTTATTGTATCATATGAAGGCTTTCCAAAATGGCCAAGAACTCCATCAAATTCCACTTGAGCCATGAGATATGACAATGCCAATATGTCTTGCTGAAAACTGCCAAGGCTAGGCAAAATTTTGCACTTTTGATCGATTTGGCAAAATCAGATAATTCCAAGCCTTGTCATCACTTTGGACACATCTGAGGATCAAATCTAAAGGGAACAAACACTGATCCAAGCCTCCAAAGTCTTTGGAACAAGAAGTAGCATGCCAAACCTAGAAATCCCTTAAAGAGGGACAAGACTCCAATTTTGGATTGGAGCATTTAATGGATGTACCAAGGTGGTATGGACTGACACATTTGCAACTGAATTCAGTCAAGATTCATCCAACAACTAGGGAACCACAACTCTGTGCTCTAACCTCTAGTCAATGGCTAGAGGAGACTTGGATTCCTATTGGTCAACATTGGCCAAACCTCTGCTGCAGTTGCCATTCACTATTGATTCCAAAACAAACTTGCTCTACTATAAATAGAGCTTATTTGTGATAAGTTTGAGTACACCAAAGCCATCAAACAGATGCTTTCCTCAAAATCACTTTCTTTAGGCAAAAATACCTTCTTTAGCAAGGTAACTCTGAGTTTTTGAGTTAGAGAGCATTTCCATCACAGCTCATGATCCAAACACATCCAATATGTCATATCTAAGCTGTCCAAACTCACACAAGTGACCTGTAATCCTTAAATCTCAAAGTCACATCTCAAAACCTCAAAATAGACTTTTTTTGCATTTTTCAAGCCATGTCTTGATTCAGTCGCTTTCCAAACCAGATAAAGCCTCAAACACACTCCAAATATCATCCTTGAACTGTCCCAAATGGCTCCCGACATCTGGAACACCATTTGAGAGAGTTGTTATTTTGGCCATTTTAACCCCTTTTGCAAGAAAGGGCCAGTTTTTGTTTTTGCAGGTTTCAGTTGATTCCAATCATCCTAAAAGCTTCTAATGGATCATTTGAGAGTGTCCAAAGCATCAAACCATTTCTGGAACAAGAAACTTGGCAGATTGCACAAAAATACTCCAAAATCTCAAAAAGAGGTAAGCATCATGACTTGAACTTTCCAAAATATGCATTGCTTTGAAGTCCATTGATCATGCATCTCTTCTACATGTCATATGTGTTATGTTTGCATCAATTTATCATGTAATTCATACCTGTACCAAGATGTAGCACAGAAAATGTAAAATATGGTCTATTTCAAAACCACTATCGGATTTTGAGGAGGGATCATGATCTGAAAAAAAATACCACCATTGGATTCCTTGTGAAATTCTAGGCCAGATGCATATAAATTTTGTCCCCAACCATGGAGAAATGAGAAAGTTATGGACCTTCCCGTTTCTTGTATAAACTTGCCTTGCCTTGCCTTGGGCCAGGCCAAAAGCAAGGCAAGCCTTGTATATTTATGGCTGTGTTTCAATCAACGGATGTATCACCACCCCAGTGATAAGGCGCGCGCCCTATACAGAAGAGGTCTGGGGTTCGAATCCCCCTCGCCCCAGATCCTCTTTTTGCTATTTTTCCCACTTTTTGTTATTTTCCATATTATTTTTAATAGTTTGAATAATTAATAACTCCCTCAATTTTAATTATTTTTTATTGATTCTTTTTGCAAAAAATCACAAAAATGTTGAAATATTTTATTCCCAAAAAAAAAAATAGATTTATATTATTTTTTTAATATAATTAATATTTTTGTGAATAAATGTCTTTTATTTGTTTTTAAACCTTTTAAAAATAAATATCCATTTTGGAAAATCAAAACCAAGTAGGTTTTAATTCATCTTGTGATGAAAGCCTCGTTTTTCAAACCTAAAACCAAAATCACAAGTTGTTTATTCAAACTTATTTGGAATTTTTATCATTTGTATTAATTTTCTTTGAATAATTATATTAAAAAATGATGAAATTAGGGTTTTATTGATTTTCACCCTAACAAACTTTTCCGAACACTCATGGGCCTCTAATAGAGTGTAAGACCCAATCCTTTGTAAATACAAACCTATTTTGGGCCTCAAATGTTGTATAAGTCCCGTTGTATTTCAAAAGTTCGGCGCGATCATCGCCCGTTTAAAACAAACCATCTGGGCCTCTCCTCAAGCTATAAGACCCATTCAAAATCATTTTGGGCCTCTAATAGAGTGTAAGACCCAATCCCCTTTTGAAACGGAAAACTTTTGGGCCCCAGTTGTTGTATAAGACCCACGGTGTTTTCAAAACCTCGGCGTGTAACGCCCTGGTTTTTTTTGTTAGATTTATTTAATCGAGTCGATTTAATTATTTTTTGTTTTTATATTATTTTATTCTTGGTTATTATGTTTTATCGCGTTTTTGGAACGTTTGCGAGAAAATTGAGTGTAGGGGTATTTTGGTCATTTTGGCTTGGGTAGATATTGTTTTTCATTTATAATAGAACATAGAAAGAAAAGAGAGAAAATAGAAAGAAAAAGAAGAGAAGAGAAAAGGAGAGTGAGAAGAAGAAAAAGAGGAAAAACTTGGAGTTTAAGTAATGGATTCAACCGACACTTCGAAACACGATTAATCGGGTAAAGGTGTGAAACTCGGTTATGCTATGCTTGTGTATGATCATGTATGTGTTTGTTGGTTTTTCCTAGCTTTTCAATTCTAGGTCAAATGAGAGGAAACGAGAGAAATCGATGTTTTCGCGGTTGAAATGCGGTATAAATGCGGTAGATTACTTGTTGTTATGATTGGAATATGTTATGGTTGTTATGATATGGTTTGGATGTGTTTTGGTGGGGAAAATGGTGATTTAGGATGAGTAACAGCGCTGCTGCGAATCCCAGAATTCGCAGGTTCGCAATGCGAACAGCAGCGAAGAGGAAAGCGATGGCTCGCCAGGGCTTCGCAGTGCGAATAGGTAGGCGAATGCTCGCCGACAGTTTGCAAAGCGAACTTTATGCTGTTTTTTCTCTGCCACGGTTCGCTGGAGCTTCGCACGGAGAATGAGGAAAGCAAATGCTCGCTAGGAGCTTCGCATTGCGAACATGACAGATTGTTCCATTTTGTTTTCTTCATAACTTTGGATCCGTAACTCGGATTGAGACGCGGTTGGGTGCGTTGGAAAGCTAATGAGATGTTCATTCTTATAGGAATGGTTTTGAGATTGTTTGGCCGATTTAATTGTGTCGTGAATTTTGAAATGTGTCATTTTGTCGACTTTTACCGTCATAACTGTGTGTATTTGATGTGTTAACATGCGATACACTTTTGATATATAACGTATAGCTTGTGTGTTGTTATATGATGTGAGTGCATGTGATGAAATGTGGCGATGATGGTTTGTGGCCTAAGGGCAAGTAAATGCATTGTGTTATATTTGATTGTATATGCATGATTATGGATGTTGGAATGGTTTACATGGTTATATATGTGTATGCATTTGATTGTCATGAGTCATTGTATGCCAAGCATCATGATATGCATTCTTGTGATGTCGTGTGCCCTAGTGGGTGTGAGCGACGAAATGATTTCCGAGGGGATCTGCTGTAACGGTCGTGTGCCTTATACAAAGAGGACCGAAAGCGACGTTATGGACGATCGTGTGCCTTATACAAAGAGGACCGAAAGCGATCGGATCGTGTGCCTTATACAAAGAGGACCGAAAGTGATCCATAAACGTCGTGTGCCTTATACAAAGTGGACCGAAAGCGACGGGGAACATCGTTTTCCCGACGGGGAGTTACACTAAGTAACAAGCGATGATTCCAATAATTCCTGAGTGAATTAATGATGAGATGATGGATGGAACGGTACTGTATTGCATTGCATAGAGTCGTTGTGTCGGTCTATGTGCATTTGCATAAATCATGAATGAATTGATTATGTGTGGGATTTGTGAATGGAATTGATGAGTTGATATATACACATGTTGGTGATAAATGTATTGAGCATGATTGATATGCCTTTGTGGTGGATGTATGAGATAAGAATCGTGTTGTTTTGTGTTTGAATTATGGTATATGTTGTGGTGAGAATGTTGTTGTGTGCGTATTTCCTGTTATTACTTAATTGTATGCAACTGTATTATAATTGTGTTTCTCACCCTTCTGCTGTTTTGAATGCTCTATGAGGCATTACAGATTAGATGCTAGAGGTCTTTTTTGTGAAGATTAGGTCTTCATTCTTTTGTCGGTCGGCTCTGATATGTAGCACCGGGTAGTCGAGGAGATCGTTATGTGACATTATGTATATTTATCTTTTTGGATTTGACATGTATGACTCTGTATAAGACAGATAAACTTTTATGTTTATAAATATGAGATTTCAGTTGCAGATTTTCCGCTTTTATTCTGTATCTGAATTGTGGGCGTTAGGAACCGAGTTCCTCTGTTTATTTTGCTACCTGATTGTTGCATATCTATTTGAGCAGGTTATTTTATGTCATCATTTTGATGTGACGCTCCCGTCTATGCCAGGAATGTTTTAATTATACTCTGATTATCTGTTATCGCTTTAATTAATTGGGGATTATAGATTGGGGGTGTTACACGGCGCGATCGTCGCCCTTTTCGAAATTAACCATTGGGCTTCTCCTTGAGCTATAAGACCCATCTTTGTTCACTTTCAATCATTTTTGGGCCTCTTGAGAGAGTGTAAGACCCATCCCCTTGTACAAAAAACCATTCTTGGGCCTCAGTCACTTGTATAAGTCCCTGTACAAAACGACAGTGCGATCACTGATAAAACCCTGGGTCTTTCCTTGAGCTGTAAGCCCCAATTTTCCTTTCAAAAAACACTTTCTCCATTGATTTTGAATATAATATTGTTATCAAAGCTTTCTTTGTTGAATAACTAACAAAACAGCATGGAAACTCTACAACCGAGTAAGTGTTTACCCGCTTTCATTTACCGCTTTCATATGTATATAACTGTACTGTGGGGCTGTTTCACTGTAAGTCTTCTTTCATAAACTCATATCAATTGTGTAATACTAGTATAGATATTTAGAGTTTCCCCGGCAACTACGTCTAGAACTTGACAAAACCTCGTCTCCTTACCTCCGACGTTCTCCCGGATATTTCAACATAACCTAAACCATGAGAATTTTCTTTTAAAACAATTTTAGATAACTAGATCTAAGAAATCTCCCCCTTGAACAGTTCATATACAGAAGGCCAATGTTTCAAGTGAAACCCCTTCTGGAACTGTTCATTAGCCTCCTCTTGGGCTTAGTGCAAGGACCCACAGGCTTCCTAAAAGCATCCACGCCTCCTCTTGGGCGTCGTACAAAGACCCGTCAGCTTCTTAGAAGTTTTCACAGCCTCCTCTTAGGCTTCGTATAATGGTTCTTCCTCCGGGAAGATAGCCTCCTCTTGGGCTTCGTACAAATTGTCCCTCCGGCTTCTTAAAATTTTTTCTCACCTCCTCTCGGGCTTCGTACAAATTGTCCCGATGACCTCTTAAAGGTATAGGAACATAAATTAGTCATCTTAATAGAACAATCTTTCAAAGAGTCTAGATCTTCCTACGGCGAACATATTGTCTCTTGATCTCTCTTAAGCATAGTACAAAAGATAAAACTCTAGACTTGGACAGTCTAATCTCCTTGAGTCTCGAAGACGTTCTCAAGTTCCTTTCAAAAATAGGAAAAAACACCCGTAGACTTGGACATTCTAGAAACCCTTTGGATTCCCCGTTTCCTTAAAGAACAGGAAATAATCCCGGTCCTTAGATCAAATCCATGAGTACAACATTACCTATATAAGAACTGATTTTCTCTTTTAACCAACAAACTGGATCTGTCACTCTATTGAAACAGTAACCCTAGCCTCCTCTTGGGCTTTGTACAATGATTCTCCCCAACAGAGTTAACCTTTGCAGGCTTCATCTCAGGCTTTGTACGAGATACAAAACACTCTCTTATTGAGTATAAAAGACTCTCTTGTTGAGTCAGACCTTTGTTGTCTCCATCTCGGGCTTCGTACGAGATACAAAATCACTCTCTTGTTGAGTATAAAAGACTCTCTTATTTAGTCAAACATTTTTAGCCTTCATCTCGGGCTTTGTACGAGATACAAAACACTCTCTTGTTGAGTATAAAAAGACTCTCTTGTTGAGTCGATCACCTTTAGCCTCCATCTCAGGCTTCGTACGAGATACAAATCACTCTCTTGGTGAGTATAACAGACTCTCTTGTTGAGTCAAACCCTTTTAGCCTCCGTCTTGGGCTTCGTACAAGACACATATAAAAACACTCTCTTGTTGAGTCAACCCTTTTAGCCTTTATCTCGAGCTTCGTACGAGACACAAAAGCATCCTCTTGTTGGGTCAATAGCCTCCTCTTAGGCTTTGTATAAAGAAATCCCCGTCTAATTGTTGTAAGCGGCAAGACTCTGGATTATTTACATCCACGCCACTATCCCTCTTTTAGCATGAGAAATTCCTAAGGAAAGATGATGTTGCTCTAAACTGAGTTAAAGTCTCCTCCTTCAGGTTGAAAATCCCCTATAAAGGAAATTATGGCCTTGCTGGATTCGCATATCCCAGTTAAAGTAATTCTCCTTTATAATCAGTCACCCAACAGTTATGCCAAATAGACCAAATATTCCCCTTTAGAGATGACAAATTCTCTCTAAAGTCAACACCATTTTAGCTTCACATCCTGGGCTTCGAACAAGATACAAATAGACCTTTCAGCTTCACATCCTTGGCTTTGAACAAGATACAAACCACCTTTAGCTTCACGTCTTGGGCTTTGAACAAGACACCAAAACACCATTTCCTAGAATAGGAGGAACTACGATCGCTCTGATTTCCCTATCCCGGGAATACGTAGGCATAAGATTGAAAAATAATCTTAGCGAGCACACTAATCAAAAAACCCCAAAATCCCCTACCTCCATCCAATCTAGCGCAGGATCCCAACAAATTCCCCATGAACAGTCCCGGTATTTCGTTCTGAACAAAATAAGCAGAGAGAGGCCCACGAACTAAAACCGCATCTGTAAACCAACAGTTTTGACTGTTTAACCTCAGTTTGCAAGCAGGGTTAGTTGGAGACATCTATTTCCCTTCCTTCATCAGCTTCAATAAGGATAAAAAATGAATCGACCGGTAGTACCCCAGAGCGACAGTGCTTAAGAACCACGTCTAAAATCGCTCGCTACAGAAAAATGGCGCCCACCGTGGGGCCTTCTCATCTTTCTTTCTTACAATTTAAGGTGAAAACCTTGGACAAGTCATTTTCATGGCGGTGGCCGCGACAAAAAATGGCGCCCACCGTGGGGCTCTACAAAGGAATCTTGTCTCTCTTATCTCTCTGGTTGAAACCTTCTCTTAGGACGAGTCCTTGGGTTCACAAGGTATCACCGAATGACAGTTCCATCGGGGAATGTCATTATTGCTAGGATCGGCCTTCACTAGGATCTTAGGTCAAAAACCTTTAAGTTGGGAAGGTACCACAGAATGGCGACTCCGCCGGGGAGCCATTTTCTGTTAGGATCATAGGATTCATAGCTCTTAAAAAGTCTAGGACATTAGGACAAATATATATACTGCTTTTCCTAATTGATATCTGTGTTTATTTTTCTGCTAATGGGAATGCGTGTGATGCCACATGTGGAAAGATTGAGTATACACCTAGGAAAAACCTCTTTCAGTAGTGCGGAAGCTATCGAAAATAGTTGTCACGCGATACTACCCTCTTCTGAGATTCTTCAAAATACATCACCTAGCACGGTTCCCGGCCCGCTGATGTTATCTCGACAAGAATCAATGATTTTGAGAGACAGGTACAAAAATCAATAAACCTTTGGGATGGGTAGAGCCTTGACTTCATGACACCGACACTTTGACCCCATGTTTTTTCTATGTTTTTGTGTGCTGCATTCATGCATTCATTTTAAAAAAAAACATTAAGCAACGAAAATTTTTCTATTCTAGTCTCTCTTTTTCAAATTAAACTAAAACAATGATTGCAAAAAGAGAGAGAAAAGGATTGCGCTCATGGATTTCGGTAGACGGAAAACTCACAAGTATACCTTCAAGGTTCCAAAACTAGAGGATTTGAGAGGATTAGCAAGGATGATCACTAACCCTGACGCTTTCAGAGCCAAGTACGGAGGTCTGCTACCTCTGTTAAGGGTCCATGTAATTGGAGGAATCCTGGAGGCACTCGTTCAGTTTTACGATCCGGTCTATAACTGTTTCACATTCCCGGATTACCAGCTCGCACCAAACTGGAGGAGTATTCTCATTTGACTGATCTGCACATGACTGATCAAGCTCCCTTTTCTAGACTGGAAGAAATTCCAAAGGATCAGACCATTGCAAAAGCAATTTATTTGGACGAATTAGAAGTCAGGACCACCTGACCACTAAAGGAGGAAATCCAGGTTTACAAGCCAAGTTCCTTTGTAAAGAAGGCTCTATAATTTGCTAGTATAGGGAACGTGACTGCTTTTGAAAGCATCTTTGTTTTACTCACCTACGGGTTATTTCTGTTTCCCAACATTGATATCTTCGTCGATATCAACGCCATTAAGGTTTTTCTCATTGGAAACGCCGTACCAACCTTGCTCGCAGATGCGTATCATTCTATACACTTAAGGAATTTATACAGCGGAGGAATGATCATGTGCTGTGTACCCCTGCTATATAAATGGTTTATCTCCCATTTGCCTAAGTCTGCCTCTTTTTGGGATCATAAGAGTGCCTTACGTTGGTCGTAGAAAATTATGTCTCTTACCAACTCTGATATAGATTGGTACAATAGGATTTATGACGGGATCAGGATCATTGACCGTTGTGGAAACTTCCCCAACGTACCCCTCATAGGATCTAAGGGAGGAATCAATTATTATCTAGTTTTAGTTTGTCGTCAATTTGGATACCCGATGAGGCATGTCCCGCGTAATGCTCATCTGGAAGGTCTTTTCTTCAAGGAAGGAGAAAATGACAGGGCACTAAATATGGAAATAGTGCACGCTTGGAAACACGTTCATAAGAAAGGACGGGAGTCTCTAGGATAACCGGACTGTGTTTCGGTGGAGCCTTATCTCCACTGGGTACAAACTAGAGCTCTCAAGCTAAAGATGCCTTATCCTCGTAACGGAGTTCTTTCGCCAAGGGAATCTGTCATGTACGTCATGACTAAAACGGAAAAACTTTAGGTTACTCTCAACAAAGTTCAACAGGAGAGGAGGTCTTGGAAGAATAAGTATCGCATTCTCAATGTGGAGTGTACCAAAATATAGCAACTACTGAAACATAAGGATGCTCTAATTGAGATTTTGGATCAACATGCTGTAGAAAATCAGGATGACCAAAGGAATTTGCTCGCTCCTTTCACTTGGCAAAGGAATGACAACCCGACAACGGCCCAAGAGCCCCGGTCCAAGAAAAGGAAAGTACCAGAATCAGCACCCGAGTTCTCCTCAGAGAGGACTCGGGACCCATTAGCTTAGGTTTCTGTTTCCGCACCTTGTAATTTACTGTATTTCCATTTCCGCAATCCTTTGAATTCAATAAAACAGGGGTGTACCCACTGTTTGATATTTGCAATCTAATTGTCAAAGTTTATTTTGATTAAACCAAAAAAACAATTAATATAATCATTGCATTCATCATTTTCACGTCACGTATTCTTCTTACCTACGAATCTCACGTTTGTATCTCGGTTCTAGAGTCAAACTGTCTCATTCGTACAATACTCGGGCCAATCGTCAAAAAAAGATGGATGATCTCGAGGAAGAGAACAGAGAGTTGAAAGAAGAGATCAACGCTCTGAGAGAGGATATGAGAAAGCTTCGTAACGACATGCAAGCCATGGCAGAAGCTCAGCTACAAAGAACATTGATCTCAGAGATCACCTCAACGCCCATAGTAGAGAAGTATGATCCTAGGTATCAAATGTCGAAAGATCATCCCTGGGGCATGCCTGTTAACTATATCCCGGAAGGATATGTTCCACCGATCACTGAAGATCAGGGAATCATAGCAGAAGCCGCTAGGCCTGAAGGTTACAAACTTCGGGAAAGCGAGGATGCTAGAGGCATAATGAGGACTCCTGAAGGTTACAAACTTCGAGAAACGCCAGGATTCACTGCCGAGGTAATGGTACCACCCCCTGTGATGCACACTATCCCGGAAGGACAGATTCCACAGATACCTTCTGGTAGAAAGGAAAGTATGTTCGATAGAATGGATGAATTCCAGGAGTAGTTCCTGCATATGCAGAAGGAACTGCAAGCTATTCGCGGTCAGGATTTATTTGGAAAGGACGCCGCAGACCTTTGTTTGGTCCCCAATGTGAAAGTCCCGCACAAGTTCCAAGTACCTGATTTTGAAAAGTACAAGGGTAACTCTTGCCCTCAAAGCCATTTGGTGATGTACGCTCGGCGAATGTCAGCACAGACAGAGAACCAGGATCTACTGATTCACTACTTTCAGGATAGTTTAACCGGTGCCGCATTAAAATGGTACATGGGTTTAAACCGCGCTACGATTAGCACTTTTAGAGATCTTGGCACTGCCTTCGTCCAACAATATAAATACAATTTGGACATGGCACCAGACAGAGATCAACTAAGATCAATGTCACAAAAGGACAAGGAAATCTTTAAGGAATACGCTAAGAGATGGCGTGAAATTGCCGTTCAAATTTGTCCACCTCTTGAGGAAAAAGAGATGACGAAGATTTTCTTAAAAACCTTGAGCTCATTTTACTACGACAGAATGGTTGCCAGTGTGCCCAACGACTTCACCGAAATGGTCGGTATGGGAGTGCGTCTCGAGGAAGCCGTTCGAGAAGGACGTCTAGTCAAAGACACTGGGTCGACAAGCGGTACTAAAAAATACGGTAGTGCTCTCCCTAAGAAAAAGGAGCAAGATATTAGGAATATCTCTCTCGGAAAGCAAAGACGACGGTACCAACCAATAACAGCTGTAACTCCTGCTATCAACCCTGCGCCTGTTTCTACGTATCAACCTCAGGTTGCTCAAAGCCAACCGCATTCGCAGCAATTTCAGCAAAGGACACAACAGCCTCTTCAGCAGGCTTATCCTCAATACAACAACAACCGTACAACGCGGACACCAGGATTTGATCCTATACCCGTATCGTACGCAGAACTATTTCCGTTACTACTGGCCAAGGGGCATGTCCAGACTAAGTCTCCTCTTACAGTAACAGAAAATCAGCCTTTTTGGTTTAAAGCGGATCAGACTTGTCCTTACCATCAAGGAGGACCAGGGCATAACATAGAAAACTGTCTCAGTTTCAAGTCCGATGTGCAAAAGCTTGTTAGGAGCGGGGTCTTATCTTTCAAGGATACGAATCCTAATGTTCTCACAAACCCGCTGCCTCAACACGAGAAAGCTGCTGTTAATTTGATAGAGGGAGAGTCTACCAACACCTATCAAATTCACGATGTACTCTTATTGAGGGCCAACTTGGTCAAGATGCATTGTAGACAGAGTGGATATGGCCATGTGCCACCTCATAATTATCACCAGTGTGATATCTGCTCTAAAAGAAATCAAGGATGTTATGTGGTGCAATCAGCTCTACAGGAACAGATGAATCTCGGATGGATCTAAGAGCACCGAGTTCGTGGAGTTAACATGGTTTATACGAATTCCAACATCATACAAAACCACGACATCCGTGCGATGAATGTTAACCTAGTGGCAATGCACTCAAGGCAAAGCCAGTATCATGATCTGCCACGGCACGATTACAATTCTTGTCTGACTTGCTCGGTAAACAAATAGGGATGCTCTTTCATACAGGAGGCCCTCCAGCGTCAGATGGATCTTGGATGAATTCAAGACTACGATGATAGGAATCATTATCAAATCAACATGGTTCAAATCTTCGATATTCGCTTGATGAATACCAGCCTGGTGGAGTTACATGCTAAACAGGTCCGGCTCGGGTTCCTGGTATCACATGATTATCAAAGTCAGGATGTTCGGTCGATGGAAACTGACAGTAAGGTTACACTGCATTCAAAGCGGGCATGGCCAGGTGCCACCACATAACTATGAACGCTGTAGAGTCTGCTCGAAAAATAACCAAGGAAGTTACCTCGTGCGAGCAGCCCTTCAAGGTCAGTTGGATCGCAAAGAGATTCACCCATGTCCAGTTTTGGGGCCCATCAACTTGATGCCCGACTACTTTGCTGACCAGATCAAAGACGTCGTTGTAATCTCTGATCGCGAGAGGATCAAAGATGTTTGTGCCATCATCCCTCTACTTGATGAATCAAAGGTTCTTAGACAAGAACTGATTGAAGTTACCTACGACAGTCAGAAAAATTAGAAGGCTCATGTAGTTGTCTATCTACCGGGACCAGTGCCGTACAAATCTGATAAGACGATCCCTTACAAGTACGGTGCAACAATAGTTGAGAATGGAAAAGAAATTCCATTGCCCTCCGTCGTGAATATTGCAGACATCAATCGAGTAACGCAGAACGGTCGAATCTCCAACTGAGGAGTTGAAGAACCTAACAAAGAAAAGGAACTTCAGACGGAAGTTCCCGATCAACCAGTCGGTCAATCCAGTAATCCCGACCTTTCAAAAAACGATGATGAGATGCTAAAGCTCATCCAAAGGAGTGAATACAACATTGTTGATCAGCTGTTACAAACTCCTTCAAAGATCTCGGTATTATCACTGTTACTTAGTTCAGAAGCGCACAGGGAGGCTCTACAGAAAGTCTTGGAGCAAGCCTTTGTGGAACAGGATGTAACAATTAGATAGTTCGATAGCATTGTCTCTAACATCACTTCCTGCAATAACTTGGGATTTAGTGATGAGGAATTACCTGAAGAAGGTCGCCGTCATAACATGGCGCTCAACATTACAGTCAACTGCCAGGACGATGTTGTAGCCAGCGTACTAGTAGACACAGGGTCAGCCCTGAATGTTATGCCAAAATCTACTCTAATGCGACTGTCATTTCAAGGATCTCCGATGAGAGGCAGTGAGGTCATCGTCAAAGCATTTGACGGATCCAGAAAAACGGTTATCGGCAAAGTCGACCTTCCCATAACTATAGGTCCTCGCACTTTCCAAGTCACTTTCCAGGTCATGGACATCCAGGAAACATACAGTTGTTTATTAGGAAGACCTTGGATACATCAGGCTGAGGCGGTCACTTCAACCCTCCACCAAAAGCTAAAGTTCGTCCAGAATGGCCAACTCGTCACAGTCTGTGGAGAACAGGCCTTGCTCGTAAGAAACTTATCATCATCCACTTATGTAGAACCGGAGGGGCTAATCGGAACCCAGTTCCAAATGCTTTCGCTACACAAGGACAATTAATCCGAAGGGGGAACTTCGATTTCCTCGTACAAAGATGTTATCAAAGCGGTCGAGAATACTAATACAACAGGATGGGGGCAGCTTGTCATTCCTACTGGCAATAAGAAAAAGAAAGGTCTTGGCTTTTCCTCAACCTGTACTTAGACGGCTGCGAATAATAAAAGTTTTCATCCCATTCAAAACTTCTTCCACAGTGGAGGCTTCCTTCAACCAGTAACTCAAATCGTACATACCATCAATAAAGATGATTCCTCCGATACGGAGGAAGAATAGAAATCCTATCTCAACGAGGACGGTTATACGTCTCAGGGCGAAACACAGACTCCCTTTTGCTTTCCTGCACAGAGCCCGAGATTTATACCAAGGTCAGATGTCAAAATGATGTACAGAGATTGTGATCCGGAAGGATGCCGCGCTCCCCCAAACTCTTTAGAGGAGGATGATCGCATGACTTTAAGAGTCTAACGGGGTTACTAACTGAAATCGCACAGTCTATCGCGTAGTTTTAAAAAGATATCGATCCCACAAGGACTGATAATCAAACTAGGGCTATCAGATTGTTACTATGTTTAGCTAAGGCTAATCGTTCTAAGGAAATTATGGGCGACAGAAATTAAATCTAAGAATGCTAAACTTTTAATAAGAATAATTAATAACGAGATATCAGTATGTAACGCATTAATCGTTGAGAATTTAATAAGTCATCGGTGTAGGTTTAAGTGCCAAATTACTTTTCAGTAGAAAATACTTATTTGAAAGACCTTATCTCACACTCTCGTGTTTATTGATTCAGACTATACCGTTAAATCAGAATGAGCGCTCTCGCTGTATCATTTGCATTTAAAAATACTTTTTGAAAATAAATAAGTCCTAATTGATTCTTAAGTGCTTTCGCTGTATTTAAAATCAATGCCTAGTTTCAGCTATCTGGTTAAACTCTCAAACTCTCGTTTATCTTGAACTTAACCTTAACTACCCTTTTTTACTTTCGTAAGAAAAGTTCATCGATTTATAATTAAGAAACCAATGCCTAAAAACTAATTTGTAAAAGTTAACATCGACTATTATTTAATTCCTTCTGATTAAATTGTTTACGTACTGATATCAATAAATCTAGTCGGACATGGTTTGGAAACAAAGCATGCTAACACAGTATAAATTAATATCACAAACCATGCTGGAAAACAATAAAATAACAAGCATATAAATTAAACCTGGAATTGAAATTAACTTCTAATAATCTGGTTACAGAAACTTGAAACGATCCAGCAAGCATGATTACAAGAAGATGACAGAAATTGAAAGTGCAAAAAAATAAAACTGTTTGCTCGAAAGAATGCAAAATCTAATTCACTCAAAATTCTGGTAATAATTCGCCGACCCCCAAAATGGAGGTTTTCTATTTCTTTTATACTGAATCCTGGCAGTGGCAGTTGAGAGAAATGCGTTGCATGGCGTGGAAATAGGCTTGGAGGAAGACGGGGAGAAGTGGAGGAGTGGAGAGAAAAAGTTGGAAAAAGTGGAGATTTTTTCTCCTACAACATAGGTGGCTCGCGCCACCTTTTCCTCTCCTTTCTAGTGGTCGGCGCCACTCTTGCATAAGGTGGTGGGCGCCACTCCCATGTGGCTTGCGCCATATGTGTGATGTGGGCCCCACCCCTTTATATTTTTTTTTTCAATTTTTCTTTTCTTCTTTTTTTTTTCTTTTCTTTCCTTTTCTTTCCATCCTTTTCTTTCCTTTCCAGTTTCTTCACTCATTAATTCTTTCCATTCTCTATCTTTTTCTTCAATAAATCTTCGCTTTCCGTTAAGTTCCGATTCGACTCGAGTACCTGAAAGACATAAATAAATGCGGGTAATATAAAGCATAAATCGGGAAAAAACGAATAAAACATAATAGAAATTCATGCAAGTCGAGTCAAATACACTATATAATTTTGCGTTATCAGAGGACACTCTGATGAAAGACAGCTTGGACCCCGACTACTATGGCCCAATGGATGGCTTGCCTATGTGGCAGCCTTACCCAGGAGACTTGGGGCAAGAAAGTCAGTCAAACAATGAAAATCAGCTGAGCATCATTGAAAATAATACCTGCGTCCCCACCATGTCATGGGATCAACACTCAGGTCATTCCAAACTTATCCAGTACGACGATGAATTCGCAATGTTTGCAGGACTAGAATTCATTAACTATGCTTTTCCCGAGGTCAACGCCATCGAGAGGGATGACTCCTCCAGTTCCAAAGAAATGTGGGACACCCTGGGACAACCGAGTGGAAAATATGACTTCAAGGTCAAATACACCGCTCCTAAAAGCTCTCATATCAGGCTCAAATAGATCCAGCCAAATGGATGGGGAGATACAGTTGAGAGTACAAATACTACGCAAAATACAACTGAGGAATCCTCCTACGACAACTCTTCCTGGGAGACAGATTCCAATGATCCTGCTCCACCAGAAATCAACGTCATTTCTGAAGACAAATCAAGGAAGGTACCAGAATTTGTGATTCACCGGGGAGTTCACCGCCAATGGGTTGCTGTCGATGTTCCGAAGGTTGTTCATAAGTCTAAGTAATTGCCATCTTTACTTTAGCCTTTCACCTTGCCCAGGTGAAACGGATGTTTTGATAGGGCTCACTTTCTATATATATCCCTCTTTGATTCGCCCAAAGCGACAGAGTTTTGTTTTATAGGGCTGTAGTTTCAAGAATCGACTTTTTCATAAATAAAATAACGTCGTTCTGTAATTTCCGCAGTTATTGTTGTTTTCTCTTTCTGCTTTTTCCAGAAAATGGTAATCCTAAAAAACCAAAAAATAAATAAAAATGAGCATTGTTCAAAAAAAAAAATATATAAAACACTGCACACACTCGTGCATTCTCAATCTCTTCTAAACACAAATCATCACGTCATGCAGATTGCTTGATTTAAACCCCGTTGAAACATACGATCCAATGCCTTCTCCCAACTTTGAGTTCCCGGTATTTGAGGCTGAAGAAGAAAATGACGACGATATTCCAGAGGAGATCTCCCGACTACTCAGACAAGAGGAAAGGTCCATTGAGCCTCACAAAGAGTTGTTGGAAACAGTCAACTTAGGATCGGAAGAAGAGAGAAAAGAAGTCAAGATTAGGGCACTGCTCAGTCCAACTGTCAAAGAAAGTTTGACGAAACTTCTCAAAGAGTTTCCCGATGTATTCGCTTGGTCCTATCAGGATATGCCAGGGTTGGATACCAGCATCGTGGAACATCATCTACCGTTGAGATTAGAATGTCCGCCGGCAAAACAAAGGTTGAGACGGACTCATCCAGACATGGCTGTCAAAATCAAAGAAGAGGTACAGAAACAGATTGACGCGGGTTTCCTCGCTACGTCAGAATATCCTCAATGGTTAGCCAACATAGTACAAGTTCTGAAAAAGGACAGAAAAGTCAGAATGTGTGTCGACTACCGAGATCTGAACAAGGCAAGTCCAAAGGACGGCTTTCCCTTACCACACATTGACATCCTGGTAGACAGTACAGCAAAGTTCAAAGTTTTCTCCTTCATGGATGGATTCTCGGGCTATAATCAAATCAAAATGGCGCCGAAAAACATGGAGAAAACTTCGTTCATTACCCCATGGGGTACTTTTTGTTACAAGGTAATGTCGTTCGGCTTGAAGAACGTTGGGGCAACCTATCAAAGGGCTATGACTACTCTGTTTCACGACATGATGCACAAAGAAATCGAAGTGTATGTCGAGGACATGATTGCCAAATCTAAAATAGAAGAGGAGTATGTGACCCACCTGTCAAACTATTCGAGCATTTACAAAAGTACAAACTCCGCTTGAATCCCAATAAATGCACGTTTGGTGTCCGTTCAGGGAAACTCTTAGGATTCATCATCAGCCAGAAAGGAATTGAGGTTGATCCTGACAAGGTCAAGGCCATTCAAGAAATGCCTTCTCCAAAGACTGAAAAACAAGTCAGGGGATTCCTGGGACGTTTGAACTATATTTCCAGATTCATATTCCTCATGACCGCGACATGTGCGCCGATTTTCAAATTACTCAAAAAGAATCAGGACTGCATTTGGACAGAAGACTGCCAAACCGCCTTCGACAGTATCAAGGAATAGTTGTCAAACCCACCGATTCTATCACCTCCAGCGGAAGAAAGACCGCTGATCATCTATTTAACAGTCTTAGAAGACTTAATGGGTTGTGTACTTGGCCAACAAGACGAAACAAAAAGAAAAGAGTCTGTCATATACTATTTGAGCAAGAAATTCACCGACTGTGAGACTCAGTACACTATGCTCGAGAAAACTTGCTACGCTCTGGCTTAGGCAGCCAAACGTCTTCGCCAGTACATGATTCGCCACACCACTTGGTTAATCTCTGAAATGGATCCAATCAAGTATGTCTTTGAAAAGCCTGCTCTAGCGGGAAGGATTGCCCGTTGGCAGATGTTGTTATCAGAATATGACATAGAGTACCACGCTCAGAAAGTTGTTAAAGGAAGTGTTTTAGTCTATCATTTGGCTCATTAACCGATTGACGATCAGGAATCAGTAGGATTTGACTTCCCAGACGAAGATGTCATGTATCTAAAAATGAAAGACTGCGATGAACCGCTACCCAGTGAAGGGCCAGAACCAGATTCCCAATGGGGACTTATCTTTGACGGAGCTGTCAATCATTTCGGAAACGAAATTGGGGCAATTATCATAATAACTCAGGGTACCCACATTCCTTTCACCGCTATACTTACGTTCAAGTGCACAAACAATGAGGCCGAATACGAAGCTTGTATTATGGGTCTCGAGGAAGCGATTGATTTGAGGATCAAGAACTTGGATGTATATGGCGACTCAACTTTGGTCGTCAATCAGATCAAAGAAGATTGGAACACATACCAATCAGGATTGATTCCGTACAAAGATTACACAAGAAGGTTGTTACCCTTCTTCAACAGAGTCGAGTTTCATCATATCCCTCGTGAGGAGAATCACATGGCTGATGCATTAGCCACACTCTCTTCCATGATTAGTGTAGGTCAATGGAATGACTTACCTAAGATCGACATAATGCGCCTTGAACGGCCCGTTTACATCTTCATGATTGAAGCAGTCATAGACGACAAACCTTGGTTTCACAATATCAAATGCTTCCTTCAGAAACAAAAGTACCCACCTGGGGCATCCAGGAAAGATAGAAAAAACCTCAGAAGGCTAGCAGGCAGTTTCTTCCTGAGCGGTGATACACTCTATAAGAGAAACTTTGACATGGTCTTACTCCAATGCGTAGACAGACCAGAAGCAGACATGCTGATAAAAGAAATTCACGAAGGGTCCTTTGGCACTCATGCCAACGGACATACAATGGCGAGAAAAATTCTGAGAGCAGGGTACTACTGGTTGACCATGGAATCCGACTGCTACAAGTACATGAGGAGGTGTCACAAGTGTCAGATATACTCCGACAAAATCCATGTACCGCTAACACATCTCAAAGTTCTCTCTTCCCCATGGCCTTTTTCCATATGGGGAATCGACATGATCGGTGTGATTGAACCCAAGGCTTTGAACGGACATCGGTTCATCCTGGTAGCCATTGATTACTTCACCAAGTGGGTCAAAGCAGCGTCATACGCTAATGTAACCCGACAAGTGGTGGTACGATTTATCAAAAACAATCTCATCTGCCGTTATGGTGTTCCGAGCCAGATCGTTACGGATAATGGATCTAACTTAACAATAAGATGATGAAAGAGTTGTGCGCAGAGTTCAAGATCGAACACCATAACTCATCTCCCTACCGACCCAAGATGAACGGAGCGGTAGAAGCGGCTAACAAGAACATCAAGAAGATCGTTCAAAAGATGGTTGTAACCTACAAAGACTGGCACGAAATGCTGCCCTTTGCTCTTCACGGTGTGAGAGCAAGAATTGTCTCTACAAGTCAATCTATGTTTTGATGATAACAATAAGTATTTGTGAAAGAACCATTTTATGGTCTAACGTGTGTTGTGTGCAGTTCATAAGAACTAAAGACATCAGAACCAACATACACCAGCTAGATGTACTATGATTGAATATACACATATGCGAAGTTACTATGTGTGACTAAAGTCGCGAGAAGCAAGAACGCTTGTTTATCTAGTCATGATCAGTCAGATCCAAGGATGCCAAGATTGCTGTTGCAATGCTCTTGTGGATGCTCTCTGAAAGTGATTAAGATTCTGAAGATATCGAAGCTTCTGAAGAAGTACACTCAGAAAGAACCAAAGTTCTGAAGACTCCTATGACTTGAAGTTCTGAAGGCTGAAGGCGCTGAAGACCAAGTGCAGAAAGAATCTGAAGACTGACGAGTTCTGAAGATCAAGCTTTCAAACAAGAAGTTGTGAAGACTCTGAAGATAGGCTCTGAAGATTCGGAAGACTTAAAGCAGAAAAGGATAACGCTATTAACGAACAATTGCTGAAGTTCTGAAGACTGATTCCTAATGGACTTCTTCAATTAACGGAAGACTTGAAGCATCAAATATTCTGCTATAAAGACTCAACTCATGCTTCATCAAATTAACATCAGAAGCCACTGAAGTTTCGAAGTCTAAATATTACCGTTGTGAGTTAAATGTACACACTGCCCGAGAAAAGATGTCTGGTCACTTCCTCCCCTGCAAAAAGAAGATGTGTCAGTACAACTCATTATATCACAACGTCTCTTTTCCAAACAACCAACAGTACTCTCTAACGGCTATATTTTTACTAGCTATTTAATGGAAAGAGTTTTTTCTTCTGATGTGTCGATCACTTGTAGAATTACGAACTAAATGTTCATCTACAAAATTGATCAAGTCATTGTGTGAAGATTGCAACAACGATGAGTTCTCGTTGTAACACTTAGAATATTCAAAGCTGTCATTATTTCACTCATGCCAATTGGTGTTGAATCTCCAAAGAACAAATAAACACAACAACAACAATCAAACAGAAGTTGTTGATGAAGAAGACAACATTGAAGATCAGTCAAGTCATCAACCTACCTTCTCGTCAAAGCTACATTGAAGATCTGAAGCAAGGAGTTGCTGCTCAAAGCTTGCTCAACCAGAAGACGAAGAAGAAGAAGATCTACAAGATGTCAACAATCATAATATCTAAATACATCTTTGTAGTTTCTTAGGAAAGCAAGGAGCTGATTGCTCAAAACTTTCTTGAACACATGTGTGTGTTCGTTGTACTTAAACCTAGGAGAAACTTGCTTATTAAGAAGCATAATTTGTAATCTCCGGTTTTCCAATTCAACTAGATGAGTTGAGACTCGTCAAGTGAACGATAAATCCGGAAGGGATCCCTGAACGGTTCAGCTGTGAGTTGAGGCCCTTGAGTAGATCATGTGGTGGTCAGATGCTTGAGATGACAATGGCTGAGGGTCATTGTGGAAAATCCTGAAATATGGTCAGTAGCGTTATATTCATTGTGATGAATCCCTGAACGGCTAGCTGTGAAAACCCAGTAGTGGGTCTGCTCAGTCAATGAACGTTATATCCTGTTGGATCCCTGAACGGTTCATTAGGTTGTTAGTTACAGTGCGGCTGTGCAAGTGGTTAGTCACTGGCCGTTGCCTGTGCAAGTGTAATCAATGATTTGGTTATAGTGGATTAAGTCCTTGTGCTCAAGGCGAAATCACCTGAGGAGGGTGGACTGGATTAGCCCACGTGGTGAACCAGGATATATCGTGTGTCCTTTACTTCCTTGCTTAGTATCTCTATTTATGTTTCTGCATTGAATATCAGAACCTCATCTTTGACAGAAGCTCAGGATGCCCAGAATTCAAAGTTGGTAGAAGGATATCTCTGATAAGCTTCCGCACTGCAAGTTCTGAGTATCGTATCTTATGAACAGAACCTTTACGGTTCTCATACTCTTTAGTTAATAGATCAGAATCTTTCAACGAACATTGAAGGTTCTTGAGCGTCAAATTAACAAGATGCGAAAAGTTACAAAAAGAGTAAATACACAATTCAAACCCCCGTTTCTTGTGTCTTTCTCGGACCTTCACACGGTTATCGCACATCTGTCCGCACTACAACAGCTGCAACCCCTTTCTCTCTAGTATATGGCATGGAAGCAGTGCTCCCCACCAAAGTAGAGATCCCAATAATCCGGGTATTGATGGAAGCTAAGCTAACAGAAGCTGAATGGTGTCAAAGTCGACACAACGAACTGAATCTGATCGAAGAAAAGAGAATCACGACACTATGCCACGGTCAGTTGTATCAGAAAAGCATGAAGAGGGCGTTCGACAAAAAGGTTCGACCTCGCGTCTTCAGAAAAGGAGACCTGTGCTCAAGAAGATACAATCATTTCTCACCGATTCCCGGGGCAAGTGGACTCCGAATTATGACGGCCCCTATGTGGTCAAGAAAGCTTTCTCAGGCGGTGCCCTACCATGGACGGAGAGGAATTTGCTTACCCTACAAATGTTGACGTAGTCAAGAAATACTTCGCCTAAATTAAAAAAAAAAAACGTCTCGGTGGATTGAAAACCCGAAAGGGCGATCTAGGTAAAAATTAGAGACATAATAAAAAATCATCCCGGTGGATTGGAAACATCAAAGTACAATCCAGGCAAAAGTTAGGGATAATGGCAAGTAACTACTTCTGATCAGTTCAGCTCCTCAGCAGTCATGCCATCCGTCAAAAAACTCTGGTCAAGGTCATCTTTGAAAGAAGCTCTGGATGCCCAGAATTCAAAGTTGGTAGAAGGATATTGGTTGTTATGTTTCGATGTAGCCCTTTTCCATTAAATTACCATTTTCTAAACTTGGTAAATACTCTATGGAATCACGCGTTTGACTGATTTCCATCCTATCAATAAAATTTGAGCCCTTGTGCTTTTATTTCAATTCTTATTTGTTTTAGCTTTACAGGACGACATTTTAACATGATCAACGGTTCTTGAAATAAAACAAAAATGAATTTACTTGTAAAATTTTTCTGCTTAAAATAAAGATGGCAATTTCTTTTGACTATTGAACATCGAAAGAACTTCGATCGCTTCTCCAAAAGTAAGCGAGCTTTAAAGTACAGAATCAAAGTACTCCTTCTAAACCAGTGCACCTGAATGAAGGATCAGCTGTGTCGGAGACCATTGTTTCATCTAACACCCCCCGGCAGAGTTCTTATCTCCAAGCCCAACCAACGTAGGTCCCCACCAGGACTACTTCTCCTAAGCAAGGCAAAATTACTATCTTGAACCAGCGATACCTCGTCGTCCCCAGCAGTGGCCGAGTATCCAGTCGTGTTCATCTATTAGTTTGTATGTCATGTCAGTTTTGTCAGCATATACACACATACATCATGCATTACTACTTTGCATTCATATTCATGTTGCATCACTATCACTCTGGTCGGTCTTATCCCCTAGTGATAACAGTCTTCTCAATCGAGTTGTCAGTTCTTTCCTCGTCAGGAAATGTTGCATCTGAACTACCTCTCTCCTCCAGTTTATTTCTGGGATGAAGTCGGCCTTTGACCACTTTGATAACTTGAACCTCTGAAAAACAAGAGAACCCTCAGCCAGCATCACTCTTCGCCATGGAAGATGATATCTTCGCTTTCCCGGATTAAGGAAAATCCCTAGAGAAAGCCTCTCAACTAAAGGCTTTCAGCAACACATTGGTCCTTCTCTCCAGAATGTCAATGTCAACAAAGTCATCGGCGCCTCAAAATTGGGGTACATCGTATGGAATTTCTCTGAGAAGATCTCGAGAAAAGTATGATGTAATATCCCCAAACGAAAGCAGTCTCTCAAGAAGACTCATTTTCCCCAGTAGAGTCGACAAATGGCGTCTCAAATAGAGAAGTTTGTGCTTCTCTACAATCAAAACTTTTTCCATCAAATGGCATCTCCCCAGGAAAATTCGGCGAGAAGTTTGAGGAGAACCGCTACAAATAGCGTCCCTTGTCAATAGAGTTTATTGGCAGAAGAAACTAAGACCAGATCCTTGGTAGGAAACCAGGATCGAGGCGAGGTTTATATCGGAAACTGATACCAATTCCTTGGTAGGAAACCAGGATCGAGGGGAAGCTTATTTCAGAAACTGAGACCAGTTCCTTGGTAGGAAACCAGGATCGAGGGGAAGTTTATTTCAGAGACTCAGACCAGTTCCTTGGCAGGAAACTAGGATCGAGGGGAAGTTTACCTTTTCTAAGCATCATTACTTAACAAAAGACAATGGATGAGCAAGCTGCCATTCATAACCACTATCAAAATTTTGGGTATTTCGATATTTAATCCTCTTGCACCCCGAATGCCCGAATACCTTCATCATTCACACCTTCGGGTCCAAGAAGATTAAATAAGGCCATCTGTCATACCCCAAATTTTGACCACTAAGATTTCCCATCATTGTCCAAATCATCATCACAATATGGATGAACCATTAGTCTCCCCAAAGATGGGTGAGCATCCACTACAATCAGACTTAGGGTTTCAAGCCCTCTCAGAGCTCTTAGACAAAGGATCAATCAAGAAATGACACGATCTTCAACTTGTCTAGCCTCTTAAACATCCACAGAGGATCAAGAGGACTCCTACTTCAAGGATTAAGCACAAGGCTTCTCCCTTCTAGGTGGATCAAGCCTTAAGATCGCCAGTGTCACCAAATTAGGGTTTGGTCGACCAGGGCCTCCAGGTGGAAATTTTCCTCTAGGCATGGGCCAATGCTTCAAAGCATAACCTATGATGCTCCAAGGGATCTCATGAACCCAATCATCAAGTCAATTTAGCCTCAGGGGATGCATTCATCAAAAAATCAGGAACTAGGGTTTCTTGACCTAATTCACCCCTAAGTTGACTTTTGGGACAAAACATGAGCCAAGACCTCAAGAGGGGATTTGAGGGTCTCAAATACATCACATTGATCCATTTTCAACAATGGATTTATCCAAGAAGCTTGAGCAACAAGTTTCAATTTCATCAGAACCACAGTTAGGGTTTCGCGGAAAAAGTCAACTGTATCTTTCACTTTTGACCAGGACATGCTCACAAACCCTAAGACATGATTCAATACATCCTATAACACCTATGAAATCAATCCATCAAGTTTTATTTAGGTCAAGGACTTGATTTCATAGAGGATCGCACAGTTTGGAATTCGTCTGACAAAAAGTCAACTGTGCACAAAAGTCAAACTTTGACTTTTTGAGATTTTTCACAATTATGGTTCTTTGACCCCAAAATGATTTTAATGTATGATTGGAATCATCATTCATCAATAAAAATCAAGAAAAGTGGGATAACTTGTAAAAGGGGTAACCATAAAAAACTTAGAAAATTTTCTAAGTTATGGAACAAAGTGGTTAGGGTACCAACTTTGGAGGATCATAACTCCTAAACCACAAGGCCATTTTTTCCCATCCAAAGCTGGATTTCTAGCTCTCATTACCCTCTACAAAAGCTTCAACTACCACTCATTCCAATTCCGCATGGATTTTAAATTATGGAATGAGCAAAATCACAAAAAGTGAAAATGTCACTTTTTTCCAACACTTAGTGAAATTTTCACTAAGTCAGAATCTGCCTTCACTTTTTTCCAAATGTAGGGGCATTTTTCACTTGGATCCAAAAAGTATCAAAACCAATTATGATCAAACAGTTATTGTATCATATGAGGGCTTTCCAAAATGGCCAAGAACTCCATCAAATTCCACTTGAGCCATGAGATATGACAATGCCAATATGCCTTGCTGAAAACTGCCAAGGCTAGGAAGAATTTTGCACTTTTACTCGATTTGGCAAAATCAGATAATTCCAAGCCTTGTCATCACTTTGGACACATCTGAGGATCAAATCTAAAGGGAACAAACACTGATCCAAGCCTCCAAAGTCTTTGGAACAAGAAGTAGCATGCCAAACCTAGAAATCCCTAAAAGAGGGACAAGACTCCAGTTTTGGATTGGAACATTTAATGGATGCACCAAGGTGGCATGAATTGACACATTTGCGACTTAGTTCAGTCAATATTCATCCAACAACTAGGGAACCACAGCTCTGTGCTCTAACCTCTAGTCAATGGCTAGAGGAGACTTGGATTCCTATTGGTCAACATTGGTCAAACCCCTGCTGCAGTTGCCATTCACTATTGATCCCAAAACTAACTTGCTCTACTATAAATAGAGCTCATTTGTGCTCAGTTTGAGTACACCAAAGCCATCAAACAGATGCTTTCCTCAAATTCACTTTCTTTAGGCAAAAATACCTTCTTTAGCAAGGTAACTCTGAGTTTTTGAGTTAGAGAGCATTTCCATCACAGCTCATGATCCAAACACGTCCAATATGTCAATTCTAAGCTGTCCAAACTCACACAAGTGACCTGTAATCCTTAAATCTCAAAGTCACCTCTACAAACCTCAAAATAGGCTTTTTTTGCATTTTTCAAGCCATGTCTTGATTCAGTCACTTTCCAAACCAGATAAAGCCTCAAACACACTCCAAATATCATCCTTGAACTGTCCCAAATGGCTCCCAACATCTGGAACACCATTTGAGAGACTTGCTATTTTGGCCATTTTAACCCCTTTTGCAAGAAGGGGCCAGTTTTTGTTTTTGCAGGTTCCAGCTGATTCCAATCATCCTAAAAGCTTCTAAGGGATCATTTGAGAGTGTTCAAAGCATCAAACCATTTATGGAACAAGAAACTTGGCAGATTGCACAAAAAAACTCCAAAAGCTCAAAAAGAGGTAAGCATCATGACTTGAACTTTCCAAAATATGCATTGCTTTAAAGTCCACTGATCATGCATCTCTTCTACATGTCATATGTGTTATGTTTGCATCAATTTATCATGTAATTCATACCTGTACCAAGATGTAGCACAGAAAATGCAAAATATGGTCTATTTCAAAACCACTATCGGATTTTGAGGAGGGATCATGATCGGAAAAAAATACCACCACCATTGGATTCCTTGTAAAATTCTAGGCCAGATGCATATAAATTTTGTCCCCAACAATGGAGAAATGAGAAAGTTATGGACCTTCCCGTTTCTTGTCAAAACTTGCCTTGGGCCAAGCCAAAAGCAAGGCAAGCCTTGTATATTTATGGTTGTGTTTCAATCAACGGATTTATCACCACTCCAGTGGTAAGGCACACGCCCTATACACAAGAGGTCTTGGGTTTGAATCCCCCTCGCCCCAGATCCTCTTTTTGCTATTTTCCCCATTTTTTGTTATTTTCCATATTATTTTTAATAGTTTGAAAAATTAATAACTCCCTCAATTTTAATTATTTTTTATTGGTTCTTTTTGCAAAAAATCACAAAAATACTGAAATATTTTATTCCCCCAAAAAATTAGATTTATATTATTTATTTAAAATAATTAGTATTTTTGTGAATAAATGTCTTTTATTTGTTTTTAAACCTTTTAAAAATAAATATCCATTTTGGAAAATCAAAACCAAGTAGGTTTTAATTCATCTTGTGATGAAAGCCTCATTTTTCAAACCTAAAACCAAAATCACAAGTTGTTTATTCAAACTTATTTGGAATTTTTATCATTTGTATTAATTTTCTTTGAATAATTATATTAAAAAATGATGGAATTAGGGTTTTATTGATTTTCACCCTAACAAACTTTTCCGAACACTCATGGGCCTCTAATAGAGTGTAAGACCCAATCCTTTGTAAATACAAACCTATTTTGGGCCTCAAATGTTGTATAAGTCCCGTTGTATTTCAAAAGTTCGGCGCGATCATCGCCCGTTTAAAACAAACCATCTGGGCCTCTCCTCGAGCTATAAGACCCATTCAAAATCATTTTGGGCCTCTAATAGAGTGTAAGACCCAATTTCCTTTTGAAACCAAAAACTTTTGGGCCTCAGTCGTTGTATAAGACCCACGGTGTTTTCAAAACCTCGGTGCGATCGTCGCCCTTTTCAAAATTAACCATTGGGATTCTCCTTGAGCTATAAGACCCATCTTTGTTCACTTTCAATCATTTTTGGGCCTCATGAGAGAGTGTAAGACCCATCCCCTTGTACAGAAAACCTTTCTTGGGCCTCAGTCACTTGTATAAGTCCCCGTACAAAATGACAGTGCGATCACTAATAAAACCCGGGGCCTCTCCTTAAGTTGTAAGCCCCAATTTTCCTTTCAAAAAGCACTTTCTCCATTGATTTTGAATATAATATTGTTATCAACGCTTTCTTTGGTGAACAACTAACAAAACAGCATGGAAGCTCTACAACCGAGTAAGTGTTTACCCGCTTTTATTTACCGCTTTCATATGTATATAACTGTACTGTGGAGCTGTTTCACTGTAAGTCTTCTTTCATAAACTCATATCAACTGTGTAATACTAGTATAAATATTTAGAGTTTCCCCGGCAACTACATCTAGAACTAGACAAAACCTCGTCTCCGGGAAGATAACCTCCTCTTGGGCTTCGTTCAAATTGTCCCTTCGGCTTCTTAAAAGTTTTTCTCGCCTCCTCTTGGGCTTCGTACAAATTGTCCCGACGACCTCTTAAAGGTATAGGAACATAAATTAGTCATCTTAATAGAACAGTCTTTCAAAGAGTCTAGATCTTCCTACAGTGAACATACTGTCTCTTGATCTCTCTTAAGCATAGTACAAAAGATAAAACTCTAGACTTGGACAGTCTAATCTCCTTGAGTCTCAAAGACATTCTCAAGTTCCTTTCAAAAACAGGAAAAAACACCCGTAGACTTCGGCAGTCTAGAAACCCTTTGGATTCCCCGTTTCCTTAAAGAACAGGAAATAATCCCGGTCCTCAGATCAAATCCATGAGTACAACATTACCCATATAAGAACTGATTTTCTCTTTTAACCAACATATTGGACCTGTCACTCCACTGAAACAATAACCCTAGCCTCCTCTTGGGCTTTGTACAATGATTCTCCCCAGCAGAGTTAACCTTTGCAGCCTTCATCTCGGGCTTTGTACGAGATACAAAACACTCTCTTGTTGAGTATAAAAGAGTCTTTTGTTGAGTCAAACCTTTGTAGCCTCCGTCTCGGTCTTTATACGAGATACAAAATCACTCTCTTGTTGAGTTTTAAAGACTCTCTTGTTGAGTCAAACATTTTTAGCCTTCATCTCGGGCTTTCTACAAGATACAAAACACTCTCTTGTTGAGTATAAAAAGACTCTCTTGTTGAGTCGATCACTTTTAGCCTCCATCTCGGGCTTAGTACGAGATACAAATCACTCTCTTGGTGAGTATAAAAGACTCTCTTGTTGAGTCAAACCCTTTCAGCCTCCGTCTTGGGCTTGATACAAGACACATATAAAAACACTCTCTTGTTGAGTCAACCCTTTTATCCTCTATCTCGGGCTTCGTACGAGACACAAAAGCATCCTCTTGTTGGGTCAATAGCCTCCTCTTAGGCGTTGTATAAAGAAATCCCTGTTTGATTCAATCAACCTTTTAGCATCAAATCATGCTTTGGTCACAGCATACAAACATCAACAACTCCTTTTCCCTTGTCTAATTGTTGTAAGCGGAAAGCCTCTGTATTATTTACATCCATGCCACTATCCCTCTTTTAGCATGAGAAATTCCTAAGGAAAGATGGCGTTGCTCTAAACTGAGTTAAAGTCTTCTCCTTCAGGTTGAAAATCCCCTATAAAGGAAATTATGGCCTTGCTGGATTCGCATATCCCAGTTAAAGTAATTCTCCTTTATAATCAGTCACCCAATAGTTGTGCCAAACAGACCAAATATTCCCCTTTAGAGATGACAAATTCTCTCTAAAGCCAACACCCTTTTAGCTTCACATCTTGGGCTTCGAACGAGATACAAATAGACCCTTCAGCTTCACATCTTGGGCTTTGAACAAGATACAAACCACCTTTAGCTTCACGTCTTGGGCTTTGTACAAGACACCAAAACACCATTTCCTCCCATAGAATAGGAGGAACTACGATCGCTCTGATTTGCCTATCCCGGGAATACGTAGGCATAAGATTGAAAAAGAATCTTAGCGAGCACACTAATCAAAAAACCCCAAAGTCCCCTACCTCCATCCAATCTGGCGCAGGATGCCAACAAATTCCCCATGAATAGTCCCGGTATTTCGTTCTGAACAAAATAAGCAGAGAGAAGCCCACGAACCAAAACTGCATCTGTAAACCAACAGTTTTGACTGTTTAACCTCAGTTTGCAAGAAGGGTTAGTTGGAGACATCTATTTCCCTTCCTTCATCAGCTTCAATAAGGATAAAAAATGAATCAGCCTGTAGTACCCCAGAGCGACAGTGCTTAAGAACCACATCCAAAATCGCTCGCTACAATGCGGCACCGGTTAAACTATCCTGAAAGTAGTGAATGAGCAACTCTTGGTTCTTTGTCTGAGCTGAAATTCGCCGAGCGTACATCACCAAATGGCTTTGAGGGCAAGAGTTACCCTTGTACTTTTCAAAGTCGGGTACCTGAAACTTGTGCGGAACTTTCATATTAGGGACCAAACAAAGGTCTGCGGCGTTCTTTCTAAATAAATCCTGACCGCGAAGGGCTTGTAGTGCTTTCTGCATTTCCAGGAACTGTTCTTAGAACTCATTCATTCTGTCAAACATGCTGTCGTTTCCACCAGAAGGTATTTGTGGAATCTGTCCTTCTGGGACAATGTGTACCCCGGGCGGTGGTATAGTCATTATGGTCGAGACTCTCGGTGTCTCCCGAAGTTTGTAACCTTCAGGAGTTGTTGTCATGCCCCTGGCATCTTCGCTTTCCCGAAGTTTGTAACCTTTAGGCCCAACGGCTCCTGCTGCGGTTCCATGATCCTCATTGATCGGCAGAACATATCCTTCCGTGATATAGTTAAGTGGCATGCCCCAGGGACGATCTTTCAGAATTTTGTACCTAGGACCGTACTTTTCCACTATGGGTGTTGATGTGATCTCTGAGATCACAACCCTTTGTTGTTGCATTTGAGCCTCTGCTAGAGCTTGCATGTCGCTATGAAGCTTTCTCAGATCCTCTTTCAGAGTGTCGATCTCTTCCCTCAAGTCTCTGTTCTCTTTCTCGAGATCATCCATCTTTTTCTGGTGGTTGGCCCGAGTATTGTACGAATGAGACACTTTGACTCTAGAATCGAGACACAAACGTGAGATTCGTAGGTAAGAAGAATGCGTGAAGTGAGAATGATGAATGATATGCAATAATTATATTAATTATATATTTTTTTGTTTATTCAAGGTAAACTTCGACAATTAGATTGGAAATATCAAACAGTGGGGAAACCCCGTTTTATTGAATTCAAAGATTGTGGAAACGGAAATACAGTAGATTACAAAGTGTTGCGAAAGGAAATCTAAACTAATGGATCCAGAGTCCTCTCTGAAGAGAGCTCAGGTGCTGGTTCTGGTACTTTCCTCTTCTTTGACCGGGGCTCTTGAGCCGTTGTCGGGTTGTCATTCCTTTGCCAAGTGAAAGGAGCGAGCAAATTCCTTTGGTCTTCTTGATTCTCTACAGTGTGCTGCTCTAAAATCTCAATCAGAGCATCCTTTTCTCTTAACATTTGCTGTATTTTCTTGCATTCCACATTGAGAAAACGGTACTTGTTCCTCCAAGACCTCTTCTCCTGCTGAATTTTGTTGAGAGTAACCTGAAGTTTTTCCGTCTCAGACATAAAATAAAGGGCAGAGTCCCTTAATGGAAGAACCTCCTAGCGAGGTTAAGGCATCCTCAGTTTGAGAGCTCTAGTTTGTACCCAATGGAGATAAGGCTCCACCGAGACACAGTCTCGTTTTCTTAGAGAGTCTCGTCCTTTCCTGTGAATGTGTTTCCAGGCATGCACTATTTCCGTTTTTAGTGCCCTGTCATTTTCTCCTTCCTTGAAGAAAATACATTCCAGATGAGCATTACGTGGGATATGCCTCATCGGGTATCCAAATTGACGACGAACTAAAACTGGATAATAATTGATTCCTCCCTTAGTTCCTATAAGGGGTACATTTGGGAAATTTCCACAACGGTCAATGATCCTGATCCCGTTGTAGATTCGATTGTACCAATCGATGTCAAGGTTGGTAAGAGACATGATTCTCTACGACCAACGTAAAGTATTCTTTTGATCCCAAAATGCAGCCGACTTGGGCAAGTAAGAAGTGAACCATTTGTACCGCAGGGGTACACAACACGTGATCATTCCTCCACTATACAAATTCCTTAAGTGTACCAAATGATAAGCATCTGCGAGCAAAGTCGGTACAGGGTTTCCAATCAGGAAAATCTTAATGGCGTTGATATCTACAAAGTTTTCAATGTTGGGAAACAAAAATAACCCATAGGTGAGAAAAATAAAGATGCTTTTGAAAGCGGCCACATTCCTTATACTAGCAAAATATAGGGCTTTCTTTGTCAAGAACTGGGCTGGCAAACCCTGGATTCCACCCTTAGTGGTCATGTGAGTCCTGACCTCTGACTCGTCCAAATAAATTGCAATTGCAATGGTTTGATCTTTTGGAATTTCTTCTAGTCCAGAAAAGGGAGCTTGATCAGTGATATGCAGATCTGTCAAGTGAGAATACTCCTCCAGCGTTGGTGCTAGCTGATAATCCGTGAATGTGAAACAGTGATAGACCGGATCGTAGAACTGGATTAGTGTGGACATGATTCCTTCGATTGCGTGGACCCTTAACAGAGACAATAGTCCCCCATACTTGGCTCTAAAAGCCTCGTGGTTGGTGATCATTCTCGCCAAACCTCTCGAATCCTCTAACTTTGGAACCTTGAAGGTGTACTTGTGAGTTTTCCTTCTACCGAAATCCAGTAGCGCAATCCCTTTATCTGACATTTGCAATCATTGTCTTAGTTTAATTTGAAAAAGAGAGACTAGAAGAGAAGATTTTCTTTTTTGAATATTTTTTAAATGAATGTATGAATGCAGCACACAAAAACATAGAAAAAACATGGGGTCAAAGGGTCGGGGTCATGAAGTCAAGCCTCTACCCCCCCCAAAGGTTTATACTGGTATTTTTTGTACCTGTCAGCAAAATAATTGACCCCTCTTGGGATAACAACAGTAAGCGGATCGCCAGCGAGCTGATGTATTCTAGAGCGATCTCAGATGAGGGTAGTATCACGTGACAACTATTTCCGATAGCTTCTGCACTACAAAATGGCTTAAGTCTACTAAAAACCTCAGCTTCTCAGATAACCCAGTCGACCACACTACTTTCAACAACCGAAGTCGTATAGGCAATGTATCTGCAAAGGGAGTCTCCACTGAGTTTGAAGGTCGATCGGGGACTCTTAACTGGGATTCACTCCCCGCAAGATTACCCGCAATGCTATCACATATCTTAGGTGTATACTCAATCTTTCCACATGCGGCATCACACGCATTCCCATTAGCCGAAAATAAACACAGATATCAATTAGGAAAAGCAGTATATATTTGTCTTAATCATCCTGGACCTCTAGTCTTATGATCCTATACAGACAATGACTCCCCAACAGAGTCGTCATTTCTGTGATATTTTGGTGAACTCAAGGTTTTCACCGAAGATTGTAAGAAAGAGAAGACGGGCCCCACGGTGGGGGCCATTTTATCTATAGCGCGATTTTTGTGGTCCTGAGTCACGATCGCTTGGGCAATATAGTTCGATTCATTTTTTATCCTATTGAGCTGATTAAGGAAGGGAAAATAGATGTCTCCAATTAACCCTGCTTGCATACTGAGTTTGAACAGCGGTCTATTAGGTTACAGATGCTATGTCGATGTGGGGCCCAATATTTGGTTATTTTGTTAAGAACACAGTGTCTGGATCATTTGTGAGGTTTTTGGTAATGTGTTTAGATTTTGATACTTTTGGGTTGATATATACGGGGGTACTGGATTTTGGGTTTTTGATTAGTGTGCTCGTTAAGATTTTTTCAATCGTATGCCTACGTATTCCCGTTTGATGAAACAGGGAAATCAGAGCGATCGTAGTTCCTCCTATTCTATGGGAGGAAAAAGGTTGTTTAGGTGTCTTGTTCAAAGCCCAAGACATGAAGCTAAAGGCGTGATTTGTATCTTGTTCAAAGCCCAAGATGTGAAGCTGAAGGGTCTATTTGACTTTTGAGAGAATTTGTCATCTCTAAAGAGGAGTTGTTGATGTTTGTATGCTGTGAGCAAGGCACGACTTTGATGCTAAAAGGTTGATTGACTCAACCGGGGTTTTCCTTATACAAAGCCTAAGAGGAGGCGATTGACCCAACAAGAGGGTGCTAACAAGTGACTGACTCAACAAGAGAGTGCTTTTATGTGTCTTGTACGAAATCCAAGACGGAGGCTAAAGAGGTTTGACTCAACCAGAGAGTCTTGACCAGGTGATTGACTCAACAAGAGAGTCTTTTATATTAAACAAGAAAGTGATTTATATCTCATATGAAGCCCGAGATGGAGGCTAAAGGTGTTTTACTCAATAAGAGAGTCTTTTATACTCAACAAGAGAGTGATTTATATCACGTACGAAGCCTGAGATGGAGGCTAAAGGTGTTTGACTCAACAAGAGAGTCTTTTATACTCAACAAGAGAGTGTTTTTCTATCTCGTACAGAGCTCGAGATGGAGGCTAAAGGGATTGACTCAACAAGAGAGTCTTTTATACTCAACAAGAGAGTGATTTTATATCTCATACGAAGCTTGAGATGGAGGCTAAAGGGATTGACTCAACAAGAGAGTCTTTTATACTCAACAAGAGAGTTTGAAAAGGTTAGCTCCGTTGGGGAGAATCATTGTACAATGCCCAAGAGGAGGCTATTTATGCTGGTGACTGTTTCAGTTTGGTGACAGGTCCAATATGTTGGATAAAAGAGAAAATCAATTCTTATAAAGATTAAAGGTAAGGTTGTGCTTTGGCACTGATCAGAGGATCAGGGTTATTTCCTGTTCTTTAAGGAAATGGGAAATCCAAAGGGTATGGAGACTGTCCAAGTCTACTGGTGTTTTGAGAAAGCGATTCTCAGATAGCGAGTGATCTTTGTATGATGCCCAAGAGAAAGCTGGTATGTTAAGGGATGAAGGTCAACCCATTAACAGGTCTGACACTTGACTCAGAAAGACAGCTCTAGCAAATCGATTACTAGGTTCTGTTCCTATACATGTAGAGGTCTCTGGGTCGTTGTACTAAGCCCAAGAGAAGGCATGAGAGCTTTTAAGAAGTCGAAGGGTCCTTGTACAACGTCCAAGAGGAGGCGGGGATACTTTTAAGAAGCCTGTAGGTCCCCAAACCCCGAGAAGTTCAAGACATGCCATTCACCGAGAATAGATCAAGCCAGGAAAGTCCGAGAATTTGGAAGAAACTCAAGAGATGCCATTCACGGAGAAAAGATCATCTCTGGGGAGTTAGAGTTTCTTTGACAAATTCTAAGGGTGACAGTCTGAGAACGGGTTCACTGAGAATGCTGCCTTTCACGTCTCCATATTGTTTAACCCCAAGAAGAGGGAAGACTGTGTCTGGTAATCCTATGGGGATCTAGTTTTGTTTATATTTAAGAGTGACCAACAGGGCTTTACCTAGTTCTAGACGTAGTTGCCGGGGAAAACTCTAAATAACTATACTAGTATTACACAGTTGATATTTGACAAGTATGTAAAAGTTTATGAAAGAAGACTTACAGTGAGCAACCCCACAATACAGTTATATATATGAAACCGGATAAAGAAAGCGGGTAAACACTTACTCGGTTGTAGAGCTTCCATGCTGTTTGGTTAGTTGTTCAACAAAGAAAGCTTTGATAACAATATTATATTCAAAATCAAAGGAGAAAGTGCTTTGAAAAGATTGTTGGGGCTTACAGCTCAAGGAGAGGCCCAAGGTTTTATTAGTGATTGCACTGTTGAATTTGTACAGGGACTTATACAAGTGACTGAGGCCCAAAAAGGTTTTCTGTACAAAGGGATGGGTCTTACACTCTCTCAAGAGGCCCAAAGGTGTCTAAAGAAAAGGATTGGGGCTTATAACACGAGGGTAGGCCCAAATGATTTGATTTTTGAACTGGCGATCGCGCCGAGGTTTCTTTACCGTACTGGGTCTTATACAATGCATTAAGGCCCAAAAAAGTTTTGGTTAAAAGGGGGTTGGGTCTTACACTCTATTAGAGGCCCAAAAATGATTTTAAAAGAAAAGATGGGGCTTACAACTCAAGGAGAGGCCCAAGGGTTTTGTTTGAAAAATTACGATCGCGCAGAGATTTCTTTAACGTATTGGGACTTATACAATGCACTGAGGCCCAAAAAAGTTTTTATTTACATGGGATGGGTCTTACACTCTCTCAAGAGGCCCAAAGTGTTTAAAAAAGATTTGATGAGGTTTGAATTGATCAAAACCCTAATTTGTTTTCAAAATATATTTTAATTGAATAAAAATTCAATTAAAATGATCAAAATTGTTAAACATGTGTGAAAAACAAATTGTGGTATTGGATTAATGTTTGACAAATCATGTTTATACCCAAAAAATAATTGGAAATCAATTAAGTTTGGAAAATCAAGGGAGAAAAAATATTTCAAATGTTAAAAACAAATAAAACATTATTTCTTTGCAAAAATATGAAATATATGAAATAAGTAATATTTTTGGGATTTTTTGGTAAAATAAAATATTTTAACATTTTTGTGAATTATTAAAAAAAGAATAAACTCAAAATCATTAAAATTCAGAGAGAAATTAATTTTTGAATAAATTAAATAAAATCAGAAAATTCAAGAACATGGCAAGAACACGCGCCACCCTCTGTTTCTGGAGATTTGCATTTTCTATCCAATCTCACTGAATACTTGATTATATCATACAATCTACATATCAATCTGCTCGTTTTTACCTCACGATCATGTCTATGGTCTTTAATTTCATTTATTTTAAGCATGGAATAAGAAATCAAAGACAAACCTCAAGAACCCTAAAATTTGTATGAAGGCTCAGAAATTCCATACAAGATTCAAACAAAGCAATTGATTGAGGGAAAACACTCTATGCATGATTATGAACATATGGCCAAATTATTGTGCAGCAAAAAATGCATGGATCATAGAGTTAGAAGAGCTCTTGCTTACCTTTTGCAGCTGGTGATCGTGTTTTGTGTTAGAGGTGTTACAGCTAAGTTCCAATGATGTGGATAGCTTCCCTAGGTGCCAAGTGATATGCATGAGTGCTTGGAAAGGTTTCAAACAAGCTGGAACTGAAGATGGTATCTCAACTGCAACTTGGTTAAAACCTTAAGCAGTTGGCTGGTGATTTTGTGAAATCAGTGTTCCAGATGTTGTTTAAGTGTTTGGATCACTTCTATATGATGTTTATGAAGTGTGTGTGTGTGATTGGTTTGGTTGGAATTGCTCTCAAACTCAAAACCCGATAGTGACTTGCTTTGGAAGGCAAATTTGGAAGTGAGAAGGAGAATTTGAGGAAAGCATATGTTTGATGGCTTTGGTGTACTCAAACTGATCACAAATAAGCTCTATTTATTGTAGAGAAAGTTTGTTTTGGGAGCAACAGTGATTGGCAACTGCGGCAGAGGTTTGGCAAATGTTGATCAATGGGAATCCAAGTCTCCTCTAGCCATTGACTAGAGGTTAGGGCACAGGCTGCTAGTTCCCTTGGTCTTGGATATGTCTTGACTGAATTCAGTTGGAAATGGCTCAGTCCATGCCACCTTGGTGCATCCATTGAATGCTCCAAAACAAAATTGGAGTCTTGTCCCCTCTTTAGGGACTTCTAGGTCTGGCATGCTATTTTTGGTTCCAAGGACTTGGGAGGCTGATGGATCAGTGTTTTCCCTCCTTGGTCCCCCCTTGAGGTGTTCTAATGGATAAGTGTGTTTGTCATTTGCACAAATTTGGCAAATCGAGCAAAATGCACAAATCTGCCTTGCTTTGACAGTTTTCAGCAAGGCATAGTGCCATTGTCATATCTCATGGCTCAAGTGGAATTTGATGGAGTTCTTGGCCATTTTGGAAAGCTCTCATATGATACAACAACTGTTTGATCATAATTGGTTTTGATACTTTTTGGATCCAAGTGAAAAATGCCCCTACATTTGGAAAGAAGTGAAGGCAGATTCTGACTTAGTGAAAATTTCAGTAAGTGTTGGAAAAAAGTGACATTTTCATTTTATGTGATTTTGATCATTCCATAACTTAAAATCCATGAGGAATTGGAATGAGTTGTGTTTGAAGCTTTTGTAGAGGTCCATGAGAGCTACAAATCCAGATTTGGATAGGGAAAAATGGCCTTGTGGTTTAGGAGTTATGATCCTCCAAAGTTGGTACCCTAGCCACTTTGTTCCATAACTTAGAAAATTTCTAAGTTTTTTATGGTTACCCCTTTTACAAGTTAACCCACTTTTCTTGATTTTTCTTGATGAATGATGATTCCAATCACACATTAACATCATTTTAGGGTTAGGGAACCATAATTTATCAAAAAATCAAAAAGTCAAACTTTGACTTTTGGGCCTAGTTGACTTTTTACCAGATGAATTCCAAACTGTGCGATCCTCTATGAAATCAAGTCCTTGACCTAAATAAAACTTGATGGATTGATTTCATAGGTGTTATAGGGTGTATTGAATCATGTCCCAAAGTTTGGGAGCATGCTTGGGTCAAAAGTCAAAGGCACAGTTGACTTTTTCCGCGAAACCCTAACTGTGGTTCTGATGAGCTTGAAACTTGTTGATCAAGCTTCTTGGGTCAATCCATTGTTACAAATAGATCAATGTAGCTTATTAGAGACCCTCAAATCATGTCTTAAGGTCTTGGCTCCCGTTTTGTCCTAAAAGTCAACTTAGGGATGAATTAGGTCAAGAAACCGTAATTCCTGATTTTTGATGAATGCATCCCCTGAGGCTAAATTGACTTGATGGTTGGGTTCATGATGTCCCTTGGAGTATCTTAGGCCATTATTTGAAGCATTGGCTCATTCCCAGAGGAAAATTTCCATCTGGAGGCCCTGGTCGACTAAAACCCTAATTTGGTGACACTAGCGATCTTGAGGCTTAATCCACCTGGAAGGCTGCAACCTTGTGCTTGATTCTTGATGTGGGAGTCATCTTGATACATTTTGGATGTTTGAAAGGTTAGACAAGTTAAAGATCATGTCATTCCTTGACTGATCCTCTGTCTAAGGCTCAGAGAGGGCTTGAAACCCTAATTTTGATTGTAGTGGATGCTCACCCATCTTTGGGGAGACTAATGAGGCATAATGATACACCCATATTGTGATTATGATTTACACAATGATGGGGGAATCTTAGTGGTAAAAATTTGGGGTATGACAGTACCTACGCTAGAGGAGTATTCTCTCCTGCTTGGTTTGCCTATTTATGGTCGGATTTTCTCCGGTTTGGACCCCGCTCCCGAGAATGATGTTATTGCGAAGGCTACCCACTTGAAGGTTTATGAGATTAAGGCTCGCATGGATACCAAAGGAAAGATTCGTGGGTTACCCGCTAAGTTCTTGATGGATAGAGCTTATCACTTTGCTAGTGTGAAGAACACAATTACTTTTGAGGCTATTCTTGCCTTGCTTATTTATGGACTGTTCCTCTTCCCAAATGTTGAGAACTTTGTCGACATCAATGCTATTCAGATCTTCTGGATTGGGAATCCAATTCCCACTTTGCTTGCCGATGCTTACCATTCTATTCACCTCAGGAATTTCCATGGTGAAGGGATGATCATTTGTTGTGCGCCTTTGCTTTACAAGTGGTTTATTTCTCACTTGCCGAAGACTGCAGCTTTCTGGAATCTCAAGGATGGTTTATATTGGTCGCGGAAGATTATGTCTCTCACTCATTCTGATATTGATTGGTGTAGCCGTGTTCCTTCTGGAGCGATGATTATTGATAGTTGTGGTGGTTTTCCCAACGTGCCTCTTCTTGGTACAAAAGGAGGAATCAGCTACAATCCGGTGTTAGCTTGTCGTCAATTGGGATATCCTTTGCGAGAGGTACCGAAGAACATTCATTTGGCCGGTCTCTTTTTCAAGGAAGAAGAATCTCAGGTTGCTCTCAAGAGAGAAATTGTGGAAGCTTGGTGCAACATTCGTAAAAAAGGAAAGGAAAGTTTGGGAAATCTGAATTGTATCTCTTCAGAACCTTACCTCCAGTGGGTTAAAAATAGAGCTATTACTTTGAAGATGCCTTATGCGCGTCAGGAGCCTTTATCTCTAACTGCTAAGAAGCCTATCCTCTACTTTATGGAAGACGCAGAAAAGCTTCAGATCGCTTTGGCCGAGATGCAACAAGAGAGAGATGCTTGCAAGAACAAGTATCAGATTGTTGAGTTAGAGAATGCAAGACTTCAAGAGCACTTCAAGAAGAAGAATGAAGATGAAGTTGCCATCAAGAAGAGAAAGGCGCAAGAGGATTTATTTTCCTCTCGCATTCAGCCAGTTTCCGATATTTCGAAGAGTTCAGAATCTCCTTGGAAGTTGATCGTTGATCAGTTGCTGATTGAGAAGACTCAGATGCAGGCCCACATCAAGAAGCTGGAAGATAGAGCTGGGACTTCTTCTCATAGGGTTCTCTAGGGATCTAGTTTTCCTTATTCTCTATTGTTTTAGGATTTTTGAATCTGTACTTCCAAGATGTAATCTTTTCCATCATTAATGAATGAGATTTTGGTATTTCAAATAACAATGTTTGCAATATGCCTTATAGTTCCTTGAAACTTTGCATTTACATTTGCAAATCAAGCATTATTCTGCATTGTTTCTTGCCTTTTCCAGGTGTTTTATGTTTCCTATACCCGTATCGTACGCAGAACTATTTCCGTTACTACTGGCCAAGGGGCATGTCCAGACTAAGTCTCCTCTTACAGTACTAGAAAATCCGCCTTTTTGGTTTAAGGTGGATCATACTTGCCCTTACCATCAAAGAGGACCAGGGCATAACATAGAGAACTGTCTCAGTTTCAAGTACGATGTGGAAAAGCTTGTTAGGAGCGGGGTCTTATCTTTCAAGGATACGAATCCTAATGTTCTCACAAACCCGTTGCCTCAACACGAGAAAGCTGCAGTTAATTTGATAGAGGGAGAGTCTAACAACACCTATCAAATTCACGATGTACTCTAATTGAGGGCCAACTTGGTCAATATGCATTGTAGACATAGTGGATATGGCCATGTGCCACCTCATAATTATCACCAGTGTGATATCTGCTCTAAAAGCAATCGAGGATGTTCTGTGGTGCAATCAGCTGTACAGGAACAGATGGATCTCGGATGGATCCAAGAGCACCGAGTTCGTGGAGTTAGCATGGTTTATACGAATTCCAACATCATTCAAAACCACGATATCCGTGCGATGAATGTCAACCTGGTGGCAATGCACTCAAGGCAAAGCCAGTATCATAATCTACCGCGTCACGATTATAATTCCTGTCTGACTTGCTTAGTAAACAAACAGGGATGCTCTTTCATACAGGAGGCCCTCCAGCGTCAGATGGATCTTGGATGGATTCAAGACTACCATGATAGGAATCATTATCAAATCAACATGATTCAAATCTTCGATATTCGCTTGATGAATACCAGGCTGGTGGAGTTACATGCTAAACAGGTCTGGCTCGGGTTCCTGGTATCACATGATTACCAGAGCTGTAAAGCGGGTTGCGAAGACGATCAGGGTTGTGCCCTTGTCCAGGAAACACTTCAGCACTTGTTGAACCACTGGTGGCTTCCAATCTATATGGAGGAAGATGTTAGACGATGGCTATGGATCTAGAAGGGGGGGGGGGGGGGTTTAAATAGATCCCTTGAGTTTTATACGCAAATGGACTACAAAATTCTGTTTTAAAATTTGTTTAACGGAAGCTACCACTGGATAAAACGTCTACAACGAACCTTCTACCGAAAGGATCGGATATGCGTGAATATATTGTGGATGAGAACGAAAGAGAAAAATTCAGTTCTGAATATTACACTTACAAACGCAGACAACAAATTATCACTTGCTTGATGTTTATACCGATCCAATGAGGTTAATTGATAAACAATTTAAAGCACTGTGTTTGAATTTTGCTCGGAAACAAATTATCAAACACGTAGTGTGCGTAAACACACTATGTTCAGAATTTCTGTTGAGAATAATGTGCAGCTGCTCCAAAACATAATTCAATGAATTGTATCGATTTAACAAAAACAGTTTAACAGCATACAGTTATTCTATGACAGAAATTACGATAGTTTGCAACGTCACAAAATCGAACAATACTGAAATGTAAAAGAGTTTAGGGAAAGAGAGAGAACACCCGAGATTTGATTAGGCAGTTCTCCAATCGTCCTCGCTTTGGGTACGTCTTCCCCCAATTCCGCAAAAGGAATTGAGATATATATATATATGTGTAGTTGGTGCAATGTTTATTACAAAAGAAAACTATGAACATTCAAACCCCAAACGTCTTCGATCTTTGATGCAGAATTTTCTCTTCCCTTGATTCAAGATGAATCAAGTGCTCCGAATATGGATGATTCAATTACCGTCACACGCTACTAAACCGAAAGAAAACTCCGTTCTTCAGTTACCTTCACTCGGTCAATTGAAATCTTCCAAGAATTCGAACCCAAACCTTCTTCTACGATCCTCTGATTACAGCTACTAAACCGAAACAGTTGCGCCAATATCCGGTTACCTTCGCCCAACTGAATCCTTGTAGAAAGAACAGTTTATACAAAACCCCCAAAATCTCCTCGATTCTCGGAGGACAAACCCAACTGGTTTGATTCAAGAAACACCTGCCAATCTCTCAACCCAGAAGATGAAGATCACACTTCCTAACTTCTGAACGTTATCACTTCGATCAATGGGTGACACAAACAAAAATGATTATGTGTGATTGTTTGTTTACACAATGAAGAAGATGAAGATGAAGAGAGAACTGACATATATTTTTCACGTTTCTTGTTCTTCGTGAAAAATGAAGACCCAAAACTATTTATATGACAAAATATGACCAAAGGAAATAACTGGAAATAAGAGAAACGAATTTAAGTGAAAAAGTACAAAAAAACAGTGTCATGCGTCGACCTATGGAGTCTATGCGTCGACGCATAGAAGGGCAATTTTGAGTACTCAGGTTTATGCGCTTACCCGTGAGTTCTAGGGGGTCAGCGCATGATTCTTGAGGTCGGCGCATAAGTTCTGAGGTCAGCGATGAAGGCCAATTTTTTGAGAAATTTCATTTTTTGAATTGTTTTCAACAGACCAAGGTCAAACACACATGCTAGACACTATTAAATCACTTGTGGACATTTATTTTTAAGGAGAATAGGATCCTATGCATCTAGACACATGACCAACAACGATAAGACTCTGTATGCCCGACACGTGAAGTGATACCGCTCAAATTACAATCTAATGCATTTGTTGACATCATTAAAACAAGATGGCTAGAAGGATATCCCTCACAGAAGACACCCAGCAAATTAGTATCACTAACGGGAATCCTACAAGATATCAAAGTCAGGATGTTCGGTCGATGGAAACAGACCTAGTAAGGTTACATTGTACTCAAAGCGGACGTGGCCAGGTGCCACTACACAACTATGAGCGGTGTGGAGTTTGCTCAGTGGATAATCAAGGATGCTACCTCGTGCGAGCAGCCCTTCAAATTCAAGTGGACCGCAAATAGATTCAACAATGGTCAAGTTTTGGATTAGTCAACTATTTCACTGATCAAATCGAGGACGTCGTCGTAATCTCTGATCATCAGAGGACTAGGGATGTTTGTACCATTATCCCTCTACTTGACGAATCGAGAGTTCCCAACTGGGAGCGGATCGAAATTACTTATGATGGTTAGAAAAATCAGAAGGCTCCCATAGTCATCTATCTACTAGGACCACTACCGTATGAATCAACTAAGGCTATATCTTACAAATACGGTGCAACAACAATTGAGAATGGAAAGGAAATTCCGCTACCCTCTGTCGTGAATATTGCATACATCAGTCGAGTAACACGGAGTGGTAGAATCTTCACTAGAGGAGTTGGAGAACCCAACAAAGAAAAGGAACCTCAGACAGAAGTTCCCAATCCACCAGTCGGTCAATTCAGTAATCCCGACCTTTCAAAAAAAGATGATGAGATGCTAAAGCTCATCCAAAGGAGTGAATACAACATTGTTGATCAGCTGTTACAAACTCCTTCAAAGATCTCAGTATTATCATTGTTACTTAGTTCAGAAGCACACAGGGAGGCTCTACAGAAAGTCTTGGAGCAAGCCTTTGTAGTACAGAATGTAACAATCAGACAGTTTGATAGTATTGTCTCTAACATCACTTCCTGCAATAACTTGGGATTTAGTGATGAGGAATTACTTGAAGAAGGTTGCCGTCATAACATGGCACTCAACATTACAGTTAACTACCAGGACGATGCTTTAGCCAGCGTACTGGTAGACACAAGGTCAGTCCTGAATGTTATGCTGAAGTCCACTTTGATGCAATTATCATTCAAAGGACCTCCGATGAGAGGCAGTGAGGTCATCGTCAAATAATTTGACAGATCTAGAAAAACGGTTATCGGCGAAGTCGACCTTCCCATAACTATTAGTCCTCACACTTTCCATGTCACTTTCCAGGTCATGGACATCCGGGCAACATACAGTTGTTTATTAGGAAGACCTTGGATACATCAGGCTGGGGCGGTCACTTCGACCCTCCTCCAAAAGCTAAAGTTCGTCCAGAACGACCAACTCATCACAATCTGTGGAGAACAGGCCTTGCTCCTAAGCAACTTATCGTCATCCACTTATGTAGAACTGGAGGGGGTAATCGGAACCCAGTTCCAAACGCATTCGCTACACAAGGACAATTAATCCGAAGATGGAGCTTCAATTTCCTCGTACAAAGATGCTATCAAAGCGGTCGAGAATACCAATACAACAAGATGGGGGCAGCTTGTCATTCCTATTGACAATAAGAAAAAGAAAGGTCTTGGCTTTTCCTCAACCTGTACTCAGACGGCTGTGAACAATAAAAGTTTTCATCCCATTCAGAACTTCTTGCACAGTGGAGGCTTCCTTCAACCAGTGACTCAAAAAGTGCATACCATCAATAAAGATGATTCCTCCGATACGGAGGAAGAGTGGAAGTCCTATCTCAACGAGGACGGTTATATGTCTTAGGGAGAAACGCAGACTCCCTTTTGCTATCCCGCACAGAGTCCGAGATTTATACCGAGGTCAGAGGTCGAAATGATATACGGAGATTGTGATCCAGAAGGATGTCGTGCTCCGCCAAATTCATTAGAGGAAGACACTCCGATGAAATACAACTTTGACCACATTATGGCCCAATGGATGGCTTGCCTATCTGGCAGCCGTATCTCGGAGACTTGTGGCTAGAAAATCAGCCGAACAATGAAAATCAGCTGAGCATCATTGAACAGAATACCTATGTCCCCGCCATGTCATGGGATCAACACTCAGGTCATTCCGAACTTATCCAGTACAATGATGAATTGACAAAGCTTACCAGACTAGAATTCATCAACTATGCTTTTCTCGAGGTCAACGTCATTGAGAGAGAAGACTCCTCCAGTTCCAAAGAAGTGTGGGATACCTTAGGACAGCCGAGTGGAAAATACGACTTTAAGGTCAAGTACACCTCTCCTGAAATCTCTCGTATCAGGATCGAAGACATCCAGCCAACAGGATGGGGAGATACAGCTGAGAGTACAAATATTATGCAAAATACAACTGAGGAATCCTCCTACGACAACTCTGCCTGGGAGACAGATTCCAATGATCCTGCTCCACCAAAAATCAGCGTCATTTCTGAAGACAAATCAAGGAAGGTACCGGACTTTGTGATTCACCGAGGAGTTCGCCGCCAATGGGTTGCTGTTAATGTCCCGAAGATTGTTCATAAGTCTAAGTAATTTCCATCTTTACTTTAACCTTTCACCCTGCCCAGGTGAAACGGATATTTTCACCCTGCTTGTTTTAAACCCCGTTGAAACATACGATCCAATGCCTTCTCCCAACTTTGAGTTCCCGGTATTTGAGGCTGAAGAAGAAAATGACGACGAAATTCCAAAGGAGATCTCCCAACTACTCAGACAAGAGGGAAGGTCCATTGAGCCTCACAAAAAGTTGCTGGAAACAGTAAACTTAGGATCGGAAGAAGAGAGAAAAGAAGTCAAGATTGGGGCACTGCTCAGTCCAACTGTCAAAGAAAGTTTGACGAAACTTCTCAAAGAGTTTCCCGATGTATTCGCTTGGTCCTACCAGGATATGCCAGGGTTGGATACCAGCATCGTGGAACATCATCTACCGTTGAGATCAGAATGTCCGCCAGTAAAACAAAGTTTGAGATGGACTCATCCAGACATGGCTGTCAAAATCAAAGAGGAGGTACAGAAACAGATTGACGCGGGTTTCCTCGCTACGTCAGAACATCCTCAATGGTTAGCCAACATAGTACCAGTTCCGAAAAAGGACGGAAAGGTCAGAATGTGTGTCGATTACAGAGATCTAAACAAGGCAAGTCCAAAGGACGACTTTCCCTTGCCACACATAGACATGCTGGTAGACAGTACAGCAAAGTTCCAAGTCTTCTCCTTCATGGATGGATTCTCGGGCTATAATCAAATCAAAATAGCGCGGAAAGACATGGAGAAAACTTCGTTCATTACCCCATGGGGTACTTTTTGTTACAAGGTAATGCCGTTCGGCTTGAAGAACGCTGGGGCAACCTATCAAAGGGCTATGACTACTCTGTTTCACGACATGATGAACAAAGAAATCGAAGTGTATGTCAATGACATGATTGCCAAATCTAAAACAGAAGAGGAGCATGTGACCCACCTGTCAAAACTATTCGAGCGTTTGCGAAAGTACAAACTCCGCTTGAATCCCAATAAATGCACCTTCGGTGTCTGTTCAGGGAAACTCTTAGGGTTCATCCTCAGCCAGAAAGGAATTGAGGTTGATCCTGACAAGGTCAAGGCCATTCAAGAAATGCCTTCTCCAAAGACTGAAAAACAAGTCAGAGGATTCCTGGGATGTTTGGACTACATCTCCAGATTCATATTCCTCATGACCGCGACATGTGCGTCGATTCTCAAATTACTCAAAAAGAATCAGAACTGCATTTGGACAGAAGACTGCCAAACCACCTTCGACAGTATCAAGGAATACCTGTCGAACCCGCCGATTCTATCACCTCCGGTGGAAGGAAGACCGCTGATCATCTATTTAACAGTCTTGGAAGACTCAATGGGTTGTGTACTTGGCCAACAAGACGAAACAAAAAGAAAAGAGTCTGCCATCTCCTATTTGAGCAAGAAATTCACCGACTGCGAGACTCGGTACACTATGCTCGAGAAAACTTGCTGCGCTCTGGCTTGGGCAGCCAAACGTCTTCGCCAGTACATGATTCGTCACACCACTTGGTTAACCTCTAAAATGGATCCAATCAAGTATGTCTTTGAAAAGCCTGCTCTCACGGGAAGGATTGCCCATTGGCAGATGTTGTTATCAGAATATGACATAGAGTACCACACTCAAAAAGCCGTTAAAGGAAGTGTTTTAGCCGATCATTTGGCTCATCAAACGATTGACGATCAAGAATCAGTCGGATTTGACTTCCGAGACGAAGATGTCATGTATCTAAAAATGAAAGACTGCGATGAACCGCTACCTAGTGAAGGGCCAGAACCAGATTCCCAATGGGGACTTATCTTTGACAGAGCTGTCAATCATTACGGAAACGAAATTGGGGAAATTATCATAACAACTCAGGGTACCCACATTCCTTTCACCACTAGACTTACATTCAAGTGCACAAACAATGAGGTCGAATACGAAGCTTGTATCTTGGGTCTCGAGGAAGCGATTGATTTGAGGATCAAGAACTTGGATGTATATGGCGACTCAGCTTTGGTCATCAATCAGATCAAAGGAGATTGGAACACATACCAATCAGGATTGATTCCGTACAAAGATTACGTAAGAAGGTTGTTGCCCTTCTTCAACAGAGTCGAGTTTCATCATATCCCTCGTGAGGAGAATCACACGGCTGATGCATTAACCACTCTCTCTTCCATGATTAGTGTAGCTCAATGGAATGACTTACCTAAGATCGACATAATGCGCCTTGAATGGCCCGCTTACATCTTCACGATTGAAGTAGTCACAGACGACAAACCTTGGCATCACGATATCAAATGCTTCCTTCAGAAACAAGAGTACCCACCTGGGGCACTAAAGAAAGATAGAAAAACCCTCAAAAGGCTAGCAGGCAGTTTCTTCCTGAGAGGTGATACACTCTATAAGAGAAACTTTGACATGGTCTTACTCCGATGCGTAGACAGACCAGAAGCAGACTTGCTGATAAAATAAATTCACGAAGGGTCCTTTGGCACTCATGCCAACGGACATACAATGGCGAGAAAAATTCTGAGAGCAGGGTACTGCTAGTTGACCATGGAATCCGACTGCTACAAGTACATGAGGAGGTGTCACAAGTTTCAGATATACTCCGACAAAATCCATGTACCGCCAACACATCTCAAAGTTCTCTCTTCCCCGTGGCCTTTTTCCATATAGGGAATCGACATGATCGGTGTGATTGAACCCAAGGCTTCGAACGGACATCGGTTCATCCTGGTAGCCATTGATTACTTCACCAAGTGGGTCAAAGCAGCGTCATACGCTAATGTAACCCGACAAGTGGTGGTATGATTTATTAAAAACAATCTCATCTGCCGTTATGGTGTTATAAGCCAGATCATTATCGATAATGGATCCAACTTGAACAATAAGATGATGAAAGAGTTGTGTGTAGAGTTCAAGATCGAACACCATAAATCATCTCCTTACCGACCCAAGATGAACGGAGCGGTAGAAGTAGCTAACAAGAACATCAAGAAGATTGTTCAAAAGATGGTTGTAACCTACAAAGACTGGCACAAAATGCTGCCCTTTGCTCTTCACGGTTATCGCACATCTGTCCGCACTTCAACAGGGGCTACCCCTTTCTCTCTAGTATATGGCATGGAGGCAGTACTCCCCATAGAAGTAGAGATCCCATGAATCTGGGTATTGATGGAAGCTAAGCTTACAAAAGCTGAATGGTGCCAAAGTCGGCACGATGAACTTAATCTGATTGAAGAAAAGAGAATCACGACAATATGCCATGGTCAGTTGTATCAGCAAAGAATGAAGAAGGCGTTCGACAAAAAGGTCCGACCTCGCGTCTTCAGGAAAGGAGACCTCGTGCTCAAGAAGATACAATCATTTTTTACCGATTCTCGGGGCAAGTGGACTCCGAATTATGACGGCCCCTATGTGGTCAAGAAAGCTTTCTCAGGCGGCGCCTTGAGACTTGCAACCATGGACGGAGAGGAATTTGCCTACCCCACAAATGTTGACGTACTCAAGAAATACTTCGCCTAAATTAAAAAAAAATAAAAAAAACGTCTCGGTGGATTGAAAACCCGAAAGGGCGGTCCAGGTAAAAATTAGAGACATGATAAAAAATCATCCCGGTGGATTGGAAACCTCAAAGTACAATCCAGGAAAAAATTAGGGATAATGGCAAGTAACTACGTTCGACAAAGGGGCAAGTCCCTCGGCAGCAGTTACATCATCCGTCAGGAAAACTCCAGTCAAGATCATCTTCGACAGAAGCTCAGGATGCCCCGAAGTCAAAATTGGTAGAAGGATAGTGGTTGATATGTTTCAATGTAGCCCTTTTCCCTTAAATTACCATTTTCAAACTTTGTAAATACTCTATGGAATCACGCGTTTAGCTGATTTCTATCCTATCAATACAATTTGAGCCCTTGTGCTTTTGTTTGCAATTCTTATTTGTTTTAGCTTTACAGGACGACATTTTAACATGATCAATGGTTTTTGAAATAAAACAAAAATGAATTTACTTGTAAAATTTTTCTGCTTAAAATAAAGGTGGCAATTTCTTTTGACTGTTGAACATCGAAAGAACATCGATCGCTTCTCCAGAAGTAAGCGAGCTTCAAAGTAAAGAATCAAAGTACTCCTTCTAAACCAGTGCACCTGAATGAAGGATCAGCTGTGTCAGAGACCATTGTTTCATCTGACACCCCCGGCAGAGTTCTTATCTCCTAAGCCCGACCAGCGTAGCTCCCCACGAGGACTACTTCTCCTAAGCAAGGCATAATTGCTATCTTGAACCAGCGATACCTCTTCGTCCCCAGCAGTGGCCAAGTATCCAGTCGTGTTCATCTATTAGTTTGTATGTCGTGTCAGTTTTGTCAACATATACACACATACATCATGCATTACTACTTTGCGTTCATATTCATGTTGCATCACTATCACTCTGGTTGGTCTTATCCCCTAGTGATAACAGTCCTCTCAATCGAGTTGTCAGTTCTTTCCTCGCCAGGAAATGTTGCATCTGAACTACCTCTCTCCTCCAGTTTATTTCTGGGATGAAGTCGGCCTTTGACCACTTTGATAACTTGAACCTCTGAAAAACCAGAGAACCCTCAGCCAACATCACTCTTCACCATGGAAGATGATATCTTCGCTTTCCCGGATTAAGGAAAATCCCTAGAGAAAGCCTCTCAACTAAAGACTTTCAGCAACACATTAGTCCTTTTCTCAAGAATATCAATGTCAACAAAGTCATCGACACCTCAAAATTGAAATACATTGTATGGCATTTCTCCGAGAAGATCTCGAAGAAAAGTATGATGTAATATCCCCAAGCGAAGGCAGTCTCTCAAGAGACTCGTTTTCCCCGATAGAGTCGACAAATGGCATCTCCAATAGAGAAGTTTGTACCCCTCTACAATTCAGACAGATAGGTTCCCCAGCAAGTCTGACATCAAAAGTTTTTTTATCAAATGGCATATCCCCAGGAAAATTCGGCGAGAAGTTTGAGGAAAACAGCTACGAATAGCCTCCCTTGTCAAGAAAGTTTATTGACAAAAGAAACTGAGACCAGTTCCTTGGTAGGAAACCGGGATCGAGGGGAAGTTTATTTCGGAAACTGAGACCAGTTCCTTGGTGGGAAACCAGGATCGAGGGGAAGTTTAAATCAGAAACTGAGACCTGTTCCTTGGTAGGAAACCAGGATCGAGGGGAAGTTTACCTTTTCTAAGCATCATTGCTTAGTAAAAGAGGAAGAATGCGCTAACTGCCATTCATAACCACCATCAAAATTTTGGGTATTCTGATATTTAATCCTCTTGCACCCCGAATGCCCGAATACCTTCGCCATTCACACCTTCGGGTCCAAGAAGATTAAATAGGGGCATCTGTCATACCCCAAATTTTGACCACTAAGATTTCCCATCATTGTGCAAATCATCATCACAATATGGATGAACCATTAGTCTCCCCAAAGATGGGTGAGCATCCACTACAATCAGACTTAGGGTTTCAAGCCCTCTCAGAGCTCTTAGACAAAGGATCAATCAAGAAATGACATGATCTTCAACTTTTCTAGCCTCTCAAACATCCACAAAGGATCAAGAGGACTCCCACTTCAAGGATTAAGCATAAGGCTTCTCCTTTCTAGGTGGATCATGCCTTAAGATCACCACTGTCACCAAATTAGGGTTTGGTCGACCAGGGCCTCCAGATGGAAATTTTCCTCTAGGCATGAGCCAAAGCTTCAAAGCATAACCTATGATGCTCCAAGGGATCTCATGAACCCAATCATCAAGTCAATTTAGCCTCAGGGGATGCATTCATCAAAAAAATCAGGAATTAGGGTTTCTTGACCTAATTCACCCCTAAGTTGACTTTTGGGACAAAACATGAGCCAAGACCTCGAGAAGGGATTTGAGGATCTTAAATACATCACATTGATCCATTTTCAACAATGGATTGATCCAAGAAGCTTGAGCAACAAGTTTCAATTTCATCAGAACCACAGTTAGGGTTTCGCAGAAAAAGTCAACTGTATCTTTGACTTTTGACCAGGACATTCTCCCAAACCCTAAGACACGATTCAATACTCCCTATAACACCTATGAAATCAATCCATCAAGTTTGATTTAGGTCAAGGACTTGATTTCATAGAGGATCGCACAGTTTGGAATTCATCTGAGAAAAAGTCAACTGTGCATAAAAGTCAAACTTTGACGTTTTGAGAATTTTCACAATTATGGTTCTTTGACCCCAAAATGATGTTAATGTATGATTGAAATCATCATTCATCAAGAAAAATCAAGAAAAGTGGGATAACTTGTAAAAGGGGTAACCATAAAAAACTTAGAAAATTTTCTAAGTTATGGAGCAAAATGGCTAGGGTACCAACTTTGGAGGATCATAACTCCTAAGCCACAAGGCCATTTTTTTCCATCCAAAGCTGGATTTGTATCTCTCATTACCCTCTACAAAAGCTTCAACTACCACTCATTCCAATTCCCCATGGATTTTAAATTATGGAATGATCAAAATCACAAATGTAGGGGCATTTTTCCAACACTTGGTAAAATTTTCACTAAGTCAGAATCTGCCTTCACTTTTTTCCAAATGTAGGGGCATTTTTCACTTGGATCCACAAAGTATCAAAACCAATTATGATCAAACAGTTATTATATCATATGAGGGCTTTCCAAAATGGCCAAGAACTCCATCAAATTCCACTTGAGACATGATATATGAAAATGGCAATATGCCTTGCTGAAAACTACCAAGGCTAGGCAGAATTTTGGACTTTTGCTCGATTTGGCAAAATCGGATAATTCCAAGCCTTGTCATCACTTTGGACACATCTGAGGATCAAATCTAAAGGGAACAAACACTGATCCGAGCCTCCAAAGTCTTTGGAACAAGAAGTAGCATGCCAAACCTAGAAATCCCTAAAAGAGGGACAAGACTCCAATTTTCGATTGGAGAATTTAATGGATGCACCAAGGTGGCATGGACTGACACATTTGCAACTGAATTCAATCAAGATTGATCCAATAACTAGGGAACCACAGCTTTGTGCTCTAACCTCTAGTCAATGGCTAGAGGAGACTTGGATTCCTATTGATCAACATTGGCCAAACCTCTGCTGCAGTTGCCATTCACTATTGATCCCAAAACAAACTTGCTCTACTATAAATAGAGCTCATTTGTGCTCAGTTTGAGTATACCAAAGCCATCAAACAGATGCTTTCCTCAAAATCACTTTCTTTGGGCAAAAATACCTTCTCTAGCAAGGTAACTCTGAGTTTTTGAGTTAGAGAGCATTTCCATCACAAATCATGATCCAAACACATCCAATATGTCATATTTAAGCTATCCAAACTCACACAAGTGACCTGTAATCCTTAAATCTCAAAGTCACCTCTCAAAACCTCAAAATAGGCTTTTTGTGTATTTTTCAAGCCATGTCTTGATTCAATCACTTTCCAAACTAGATAAAGCCTCTAACACACTCCAAATATCATCCTTGAACTATCCCAAATGGTTCCCCCCATATGGAACACCATTTGAGAGAGTTGTTATTTTGGCCATTTTAACCCCTTTTGCAAGAAAGGGCCAGTTTTTGTTTTTGCAGGTTCCAGCTGATCCCAATCATCCTAAAAGCTTCTAAGGGATCATTTGAGAGTGTCCAAAGCATCAAACCATTTCTTGAACAAGAAACTTGGCAGATTGCACAAAAAACTCCAAAAGCTCAAAAAGAGGTAAGCATCATGACTTGAACTTTCCAAAATATGCATTGCTTTGAAGTCCACTGATCATGCATCTCTTCTACATGTCATATGTGTTGTGTTTGTATCAATTTATCATGTAATTCATACCTGTACCATGATATAGCACAGAAAATGCAAAATATGGTCTATTTCAAAACCACTATCGGATTTTGAGGAGGGATCATGATCTAAAAAAAATACCACCACCATTGGATTCCTTGTGAAATTCTAGGCCAGATGAATATTAATTTTGCCAAAACTTGTCTTGCCTTGCCTTAGGCCAGGCCAAAAGCAAGGCAAGCCTTGTATATTTATGGTTGTGTTTCAATCAACGGATGCATCACCACCCCAGTGGTAAGGCGCGCGCCCTATACTCAAGAGGTCTGAGGTTCGAACCCCCCTCGCCCCAGATCCTCTTTTTGCTATTTTTCCCACTTTTTGTTATTTTCCATATTATTTTTAATGATTTGAAAAATTAATAACTCCCTCAATTTTAATTATTTTTTATTGGTTCTTTTTGCAAAAAATCACAAAAATGTTGAAATATTTTATTCCCCAAAAAAATTAGATTTATATTATTTATTTAATATAATTAGTATTTTTGTGAATAAATGTCTTTTATTTGTTTTTAAACCTTTTAAAAATAAATATCCATTTTGGAAAATCAAAACCAAGTAGGTTTTAATTCATCTTGTGATGAAAGCCTCATTTTTCAAACCTAAAACCAAAATCACAAGTTGTTTATTCAAACTTATTTGGAATTTTTATCATTTGTATTAATTTTCTTTGAATAATTATATTAAAAAATGATGAAATTAGGGTTTTATTGATTTTCACCCTAACAAACTTATCCGAACACTCATGGGCCTCAAATAGAGTGTAAGACCCAATCCTTTGTAAATACAAACCTATTTTGGGCCTCAAATGTTGTATAAGTCCCATTGTATTTCAAAAGTTCGGCGCGGTCATCGCCCTTTTAAACAAACCATCTGGGCCTCTCCTTGAGCTATAAAACCCATCTTTGTTCACTTTCAATCATTTTGGGCCTCTTGAGAGAGTGTAAGACCCATCCCCTTATACAGAAAACCTTTCTTGGGCCTCAGTAACTTGTATAAGTCCCTGTACAAAACGACAGTACGATCACTGATTAAACCCTGGGCCTCTCCTTGAGTTGTAAGCCCCAATTTTCCTTTCAAAAGCACTTTATCCTTTGATTTTGTAACATACTGTTATTTTCAATTTCTTTGTTGAACAACTAACAATATAGTATGGAAGCTCTACAACCGAGTAAGTGTTTACCCGCTTTCATTTACCGCTTCAATATGTATATAACTGTACTGTGGGGCTGTTTCACTGTAAGTCTTCTTTCATAAACTCGTATCGACTGTGTAATACTAGTATAGATATTTAGAGATTCCCCGGCAACTACGTCTAGAACTAGACAAAACCTCGTCTCCTTACCTCCGACGTTCTCCCGGATATTTCAACATAACCTAAACCATGAGAATTTTCTTTTACAACAATTTTAGATAACTAGATCTAAGAAATTTCCCCCTTGAACAGTTCATATACAGAAGGCCAATGTTCCAAGTGAAACCCCTTCTGGAACTGTTCATCAGCCTCCTCTTGGGCTTAGTGTAAGGACCCACAGGCTTCTTAAAAGCATCCTCGCCTCCTCTTGGGCATTGTACAAGGACCCGTCGGCTTCTTAGAAGTTTTCACAGCCTCCTCTTAGGCTTCGTATAATGATTCTTCCTCCGGGAAGATAGCCTCCTCTTGGGCTTCGTACAAATTGTCCCTTCGGCTTCTTAAAAGTTTTTCTCGCCTCCTCTTGGGCTTCGTACAAATTGTCCCGACGACCTCTTAAAGGTATAGGAACAAAAATTAGTCATCTTAATAGAACAGTCTTTCAAAGAGTCTAGATCTTCCTACGGCGAACATATTGTCTCTTGATCTCTCTTAAGCCTAGTACAAAAGATAAAACTCTAGACTTGGACAGTCTAGTCTCCTTGAGTCTCAAAGACATTCTCAAGTTCCTTTCAAAAATAGGAAAAAACACCCGTAGACTTGGGCAATCTCAATACCCTTCGGATTCCCCGTTTCCTTAAAGAACAGGAAATAATCCTGGTCCTCAGATCAAATCCATGAGTACAACATTACCCATATAAGAACTGATTTTCTCTTTTAACTAACATATTGGACCTGTCACTCAACTGAAACAGTAACCCTAGCCTCCTCTTGTGCTTTGTACAATGATTCTCCCCAGCAGAGTTAACCTTTGCAGCCTTAATCTCGGGCTTTGTACGAGATACAAAACACTCTCTTGTTGAGTATAAAAGACTCTCTTGTTGATTCAATCCTCTTTAAGCCTCCATCTCGGGCTTCATACGAGATACAAAACCACTCTCTTGTTGAGTATAAAAGACTCTCTTGTTGAGTCAATCCTCTTTTAGCCTCCATCTCGGGCTTCGTACGAGATATAAAACACTCTCTTGTTCAGTATAAAAAACTCTCTTGTTGATTCAAACATGTTTAGGCTCCATCTCAGGCTTCGTACGAGATACAAAAACACTCTCTTGTTGAGTATAAAAGACTCTCTTATTGAGTAAATCCTCTTTTAGCCTCTATCTCGGGCTTCGTACGAGATACGAATCACTCTCTTGGTGAGTATAAAAGACTCTCTTGTTGAGTCAAACCATTTTAGCCTCCGTCTTGGGATTCGTACAAGACACATATAAAAACACTCTCTTGTTGAGTCAACCTTTTTAGCCTCTATCTCGGGCATCGTACGAGACACAAAAGCATCCTCTTGTTGGGTCAATAGCCTCCTCTTAGGCTTTGTATAAAGAAATCCCCATTTGATTCAATCAACCTTTTAGCATCAAATCATGCTTTGGTCACAGCATACAAACATCAACAACTCCTTTTCTCTCGTCTAATTCCTGTAAGTGGCAAGCCTCTGGATTATTTACATCCACGCCACTCTCCCCCTTTTAGCATGAGAAATTCCTAAGGAAAGATGACATTGCTCTAAACTGAGTTAAAGTCTTCTCCTTCAGGTTGAAAATCCCCTATAAAGGAAATTATGGCATTGCTGGATTCGCATATCCCAGTTAAAGTAATTCTCCTTTATAATCAGTCACCCAACATTTGTGCCAAACAGACCAAATATTCCCCTTTAGAGATGACAAATTCTCTCTAAAGTCAACTCCCTTTTAGCTTCACATCTTGGGCTTCGAACAAGATACAAATAGACCCTTCAGCTTCACATCTTGGGCTTTGAACAAGATATAAACCACCTTTAGCTTCATGTCTTGGGCTTTGAACAAGACACCAAAACACCATTTCCTCCCATAGAATAGGAGGAACTACGATCGCTCTGATTTCCCTATCCCGGGAATACGTAGGCATAAGATTGAAAAAGAATCTTAGCGAGCACACTAATAAAAAAACCCCAAAGTCTCCTACCTTCATCCAATCTGGCGCAGGATCCCAACAAATTCCCCATGAACAGTCCTGGTATTTCGTTCTGAACAAAATAAGCAGAGAGAGGCCCACGAACTAAAACCGCATCTATAAACCAACAGTTTTGACTGTTTAACCCCAGTTTGCAAGCAGGGTTAGTTGGAGACATCTATTTCCCTTCCTTCATCAGCTTCAATAGGATAAAAAATGAATCGACATGTAGTGCCCCAGAGCGACAGTGCTTAAGAACCACGTCCAAAATCGCTCGCTACACTCGCTTTTCTGGATGAGCTTCAGCATCTCATCGTTGTTTTTTGTAAGTTCGGGATTACTGGATTGACCGACTGGTTGATTTGGAACTTCTATTTGAGGTTCCTTTTCTTTGGTGGATTCTCCAACTCCTCTGTTGAATATCCGACCGCTCCGTGTTACTCGACTGATGTCAACAATATTTATGAAGGAGGGTAATGAAGTTTCCTTTCTATTCTCGATTATTGTTGCACTGTACTTGTAAGGGATAGCCTTATCAGATTTGTACGGTATTGGTCCTGGCAGATAGATAACCACATGAGCTTTTTGATTTTTCTGACCATTGTAGCCGGCCTCAATTGGTTCGTGGTTGAGAATCTTTCTACTATCAAGAGGGATTCTTGATTCATGGAGTAGAGGGATTATGGCGCATACGTCTTTGGCCATTTCTTGTTTAGAGATTAAGACAACGTCTTTGATTTGATCAGGGAGATAGTCGGGTATCTCGTTGGTTGACCCAGAACTTGAACACGGTCGGATCTTTTTGTGGTCCAACTGATTTTGAAGAGCCGCTCGCACAAGGTAGCATCCTTGGTTGTTTTCTGAGCAAACTCTACAGCGCTCATAATTGTGTGGTGGCACCTGGCCACGTCCACTTTGTATGCAGTGCAACTTCACTAGATCTGTTTCCATCGAGCGGACATCCTGACTTTGATGCCTAGTAGGATTCCCGTCAGTCATATTGATCTGCGGTGTAGCTTCATCCAAGTAGTTTAGAAGCCACCAGTGGTCCAACAAGTGTTGAAGTGTTCTTTGTACAAGTGCACATCCTTGGTCGGCTTCATGGCATTGTTCACAGTTTTGATAATCATGTGAAGCCAGAGAGCCGAGCCTGACTTGCTTAGCGTGTAATTCTACCAGACTGGTATTCATCAAGCGAATATCAAAGATCTGAATCATATTGACTTGATGGTTATTTCTCTCCTGATAGTCCTGAATCCATCCGAGATCTATCTCACGTTCAAGGGCCTCTTTTTCAAAAGAGCATCCCTGATTGCTTGTTGAGCAAATCGTACAGGAATGGTAATCGTGTCGTGGCAGATCGTGGTATTGACTTTGCCTTGAATGCATTGCCACCAAGTTGACATTCATCACCCGAATGTTATGGTTATGAACAATGTTGGGATTTGCGTAAGCCATATTGACCTCACAGATTCGGTGATCTTGAATCCATCCGAGATTCATTTGTTCTTGTAGAGCTAATTGCACTACGGAACATCCTTGATTATTCTTTGAGCAGATATCACACTGGTGATAATTGTGAGGCGGTACATGACCATACCCGCTCTGTCTGCAATGCATCCTGACCAGATTGGTTCCTAATAGGAGTACATCGCGAATTTGATAACTACGGATACATCCCTCCTCTATCAAATTTACTGCAGTCTTTTCATGTTGAGGTAACGGGTTCGTCTGAACATTTGGACTAGTATCTTTGAAAGATAGGTCCCCGTTCCTGACAAGCTTCTGCACATCCGATTTGAAGCTGAAATAGTTTTCGATGTTGTGCCCTGGTCCTCCTTGATGATAGGGGTAAGTTTGATCCGCTTTGAACCAAAAAGGCAGATTTTCTGGTACTATAAGAGGAAACCTAGTTTGGACGTGCCCCTTGACTAGTAAGAGTGGAAATAGTTATGCGTACAACATCGGTATAGGGTCAAACCCTGGTGGTCGTGTCATACGATTGTTGTTGTTGTACTGTGGACGAGCCTGCTGAAGAGGCTTTTGTGTCCTTTGCTAATACTCTTGTTGACTTGGTTGGTTCTAACCAACCTGAGGTTGATACGTTGGAGCAGGCGCAGGGTTGATAGCGAGAGTTACCGCTACTACTGGTTGATACCTTCGCCTTTTCTTTTCGAGAGATATATTGTCGATATCTTGCCCTTTTTTTTATGGGAAAGCACTACCATATCTTTTGGTACTTCTTGATGGTCTTGCATCTTTGATCAGACGTCCTTCTCGGACTGCTTCTTCAAGGCGTACTCCCATGTTCACCATTTCAATGAAGTCACTGGGTGCACTGGCGACCATTCGGTCGTAATAGAAGGAGCTCAAGGTTTTCAGAAAGATCGTGGTCATCTCTTTTTCCTCAAGAGGGGGACAGATCTGGGCGGCAATTTCACGCCATCTTTGAGCATATTCCTTAAAAGTTTCCTTGTCCTTTTGCGACATTGCTCTGAGTTGATCCCTATCTGGTGCCATGTCCAAGTTGTATTTATACTGCTGAACGAAGGCAGTGCCAAAATCTCTGAAATTGTTGATCTTGGTGCGGTTTAAACCCATGTACCATTTGAGTGGGGCACCGGTTAAACTGTCTTTGAAATAATGGATCAGTAGCTGTTGATTCTCTATCTAAGTTGACACCTTCTGAGCGTACATCACCAAATGAATTTGAGGGCAAGAGTTGCCCTTGTATTTTTCAAAGTCAGGCACCTTAAATTTGTGCGGGATTTTCACATTAGGGACCAGACAAAGGTCTCCGGCGTCCTTTCCGAATAAATCCTAGGCAGGAATGGCATGCAGTTACTTCTGCATCTCCAGGAATTGCTCCTGGAACTCATTAATTTTTTCGTACATATCTTCGTTTCCACCAGAGATTATTTGTGGAATCTGTCCTTCCGGGACAATGTGTACCACTGGTTGTGGTATAGTCATTACGGCGGTGACTTTTGGTGCTTCCATGCTCCGTAGTTTGTAACCTTCAGGAGTTGCTGTCATTACTATTGCGTCTTCACTTTCCCGAAGTTTGTAACCTTCAGGCACAGCGGTTCCTACTCCAGTTTCTGGGTCTACAGTGACCGGTCGGATGTATCCTTCAGGGACAAAGTTGATAGGCATGCCCCAGGGGCAATCTTTAGGCATATTGTACCGAGGATCATATGTCTCTACTATAGGCGTAGACGTGGTCTCGGAGATCACAATCCTTTGTTGTTGCCTCTGAATTGCTGTAAGAGATTGTATGTCACTGTGAAGTTTTCTCAGATCTTCCTTCAGAGCGTCGACTTCTTCTCTCAGCTCTCTATTCTCTTCCTTGAGATCGGCCATTTTCTTTTGTCGATTGGCCCGAGTATTGTACGAATGAGACAGTTTGACTCTAGAATCGTGACACATACGTGAGATTCGAAGATAAGAAGAACGCGTTATGTGAGAATGATGAATGTAGTGATATATATTTTTGTTTTTTGCTTAATCAAAAAGAAACTTCAACAAATAGATTGCAAATATCATACAGTGGGGAAACCCCATTTTATTGAATTCGAAAGATTGCGGAAATGGAAAATACAGTATTTTACAAAGTACTGTAAAAGGAAATGTCTAAGTTCATGGATCCTGAGTCCTCTCTGAGGAGAACTCAGATGCTGGTTCTAGTATTTTCCTTTTCTTTGACCAGGGCTCTCCAGCCGTTGTCGGGTTGTCAGTCATTTTCCAAGTGAGTGGAGCGAGCAGATTTCTTTGGTCTTCCTGACTTTCTACAACATGTTGCTCTAATATCCTAATCAGAGCATCCTTTTCTTTTAACAGTTGCTGAATTTTGGTACACTCCACATTGAGAATTCGGTACTTGTTTTTCCAAAAGCATTTCTCTCATTGAACTTTGTTGAGAGCGACATGGAGTTTTTCCGTATTAGACATAAAATAAAGGACAAATTCCTTTAACGGAAGAACATCTTGACGAGGGTAAGGCATCCTCAGCTTGAGAGCTCTAGTTTGTACCCAATGGAGACAAGGTTCCACGGAGATACAGTCCGGTCTTCCTAGAGACTCTCTTCCTTTCCTGTGAATATGTTGCCAGGCATGCATTATTTCCTCCTTTAGTGCTATGTCATTTTCTCCTTCCTTGAAGAAAAGACCTTCCAGATGAACATTATGCAGGATATACTTTATCGGGTATCCGAGTTGACAGCAAACTAAAATTAGATGATAGTTGATTCCTCCTTTAGTTCCTATGAGGGGTACAATAGGGAAATTTCCGCATCGTTCGATGATCTTTATCCCCACTTAAATCCTATTGTACCAATCTATGTCAGAGTTGCTAAGAGACATGATTCTCTGTGACCAACGTAGAGTACTCTTACAGTCCCAAAATGCAGCAGACTTGGGTAAATGGGAAGTGAACCATATGTAAAGCAAGGGTACACAACATGTGATCTTTCCTCCACTGTACAAATTCCTTAAGTGTACATAATGATAAGCATCTGCGAGCAGGGTTGGTACGGGTCAGAAATATCTTAATGGCATTAGTATCGACGAAGTTATCGATGTTGGGAAAAAGGAATAACCCATATGTGAGCAGAACAAAGATATCTTCGAAAGCAATTATGTTTCCTACACTGGCAAATTATAGGGCTTTCTCCGTCAGGAATTTAGCTGGTAAACCCTAGATTCCTTCCTTAGTGGTCATGTGAGTCCTGACTTCTGACTCGTCCAAATAGATTGCTATTGCAATGGTTTGTTCTTTTGGAATTTCTTCAAGTCCAGAAAACAGAGCTTGGTCAGTGGTGGGTAAATCATTCAGGTGAGAGTACTCCTCCAGTGTTGGTGCTAGTTGATAATCCGGGAATGTGAAACAGTGATAAACCGAATCGTAAAACTGAATTAGCGTAGACAATATTCCTTCAACAACGTGGACCCTTAACAGAGACAACAGCCCTCCGTGCTCAGCTCTGGAAGCATCAGGGTTGGTAATCATCCTTGCCAATCTTCTCAAATCCACTAGTCTCGGACCTTGAAGTTGTACTTGTGCGTCTTTCTTCTACCAAAATCCATAACGCAATCTTTCTCTCTGATATTTGCAATCATTGCTTTAGTTTATTTTGAAAAAGAAATAGAGGAGAAAAGGAGAAGATTTTTTTCTTTGTTTAAGAGTTTTTTAAATGAATGCATGAATGCAGCACACAAAAACATTGAAAGAACATGGGTTCAAGGGTTCAACGTCACGAGCATGGAGTCATGGCTCTACCCATCCCCAAAGGTTGTATTCGGGTGAATTTTTGTACCTATAGCGGGTTAAAGGTTCCAAAAATCATTGACCCCCTAGGGATAACAACAGCAAGCTAGTTCACCCGAGCGAGCTGTAGTATCCAAGGGTAATCTCAATTTGGGTGTAGTACCGCGTGTCAACTATTTCCAATAGCTACCGCACTACCAAATGACCACATGGTTAATGTGTACTAAATCCTCAGGGTCACGAGTGCCGCACTGGGATAACGTCTATTTTCACGACGTTAGTCGTTCAACATAGTATCCTCACGGGCCCTCACCTGATTTGATGGTCTACCAGGATCGTTTATTCGGGAATCACTCCCTGTAAGACCACCCGTCTATGCCATCACCTATCTTAGGGTTCTCTCAAACTTTCCACATGCGACATCACTCGCATTGCCATTAACAAAAAAATAAACACGGATATCAAGTAGGAAAAGCAGTGTATATATATATATATATATATATATAGTATGATATGATTTCTAACAACCTAGACCTCTTAGGAATTCTAATCCTAGTCCTAGTTTGGCTCCCCAGCAGAGTCGCCATTTTACTATAGCGTGCAACTTTTGTCGGTGACGCGACCACCTTATCGCCATGGGTTTCTCCTCACCGTAATGGTAGGAGTGGGGTGCTACTTTCTGATTTCTTATTTATCCCGTGAAGCCGGAAGGGAAAGGGAAGCTATCTAAAACTAACCTTGCACACGAATGTTTAACTGAACAAACGCTTAAGAGATTCAGAGAGTTCGGGGTCAAGTTATACAATGGGGTGTTGTCAATTACCCATCCTATAAGTGGTTATCCACAGGTTGTTAGCAATTTTCCTTACTGCTTTCTACTTATTGATGTTTGTCTGTTGTGGGTTGGGAAAGTTTCTCCTTTGGGAGTGTTTGAAAGAGTTTTTGTCGATGTCAGGCTTGTCGATGTTTTTGATGAGTGAAGGTACTGGACCTAAAGTTTTTGATGGGTATGAAGGTACTGGACCTATAATTTTTGATTGGTATGAAGGTACTGGACCTAAAGTTTATGATTGGTATGCTCGCTAAGATTTCGCAATCTTATGCCTACATATTCCCATTAAAGATAAACAGGGAAATCAGAGCAATCGTAGTTCCTCCCATAGAATAGGAGGAAAAAGATGTTTTGGTGTCTTGTTCAAAGCCCAAGATTGAAGCTAAAAGCAGTATTTGTGTCTTGTTCAAAGCCCAAGATTGAAGCTAAAGGGTTTGACTGAGAGAATTTGTCATCTCTAAAGGGAGACATCTCGTCTGTTTATAACAACTGTTAGGTGACTGATTATAAAGGAGAATTATTTTAACTAGGATATGTGTATCCAGTAATGCCATAATTTCCTTTATAGGGATTTGTCCTGAAGGAGAAAACTCTAACTCAGTGTAGAGCAATGCCATTTTTCTGTAGGGGTTTTCATGCTAAGAGAGGGACAGTGGCATGGATGTAAATAATTCAGAGGCTTGCCGCTTACAGCAATTAGATGAAAGAGGAAGTTTACCAGGATAAGAGATGGACGACAGCTCAGATATTTGAATCAACTAGTGTGCCACTTACAACAGTTATCTGGGATTAGGGTTAGTTTTGAATGTTTGTTTTGATATATGATATACAGAAAAGTATTTTCCTACAGAGAGATCTTGATTTCCTCTAAAGGGAATTTCGATTTTTGTGTGCCTTGATCAAAGCCCAAGGTTGAAGCTAAGAGATTGATTGACTCCACTGGGGAAGTCTTTATACAAAGCCTAAGAGGAGGCTAGAAAAGATTGACTCAACAAGAGAGTGTTTATCTGTCTTGTACAAAGCCTAAGATTGAGGCTAAAAAGAGACTGGCTCTTTTGGGGATATCATTATACAAAGCCTAAGAGGAGGCTAAAAGTTGACTTTTACGGGGAAATATTTTGTCTGTCTTGTACAAAGCCCAAGATTGAGGCGAAAAGGGGAAATGACTCTACGGGTGAGAGGTTTTATCTGTCTTGTACAATGCCCAAGATTGTGGCTGAAAGAAGATTTACTCTGCTGGAGACTATGATTGATTTTGTACGAAGCCCAAGATTGGGACTGAAAAGAGGATTGACTCTGCTTAGGTGTCATACCCCAAATTTTGACCACTAAGATTTCCCATCATTATGAAAATCATCACCACAATATGGATGAACCATCTTACCTCATCAGTCTCCCCAAAGATGGGTGAGCATCCACTACAATCAAAATTAGGGTTTCAAGCCCTCTCAGAGCTCTTAGACAAAGGATCAATCAAGAAATGACATGATTTTCAACTTGTCTAGCCTCTCAAATATCCACAAGGGATCAAGAGGACTCCCACTTCAAGGATTAAGCACAAGGCTGCTCCCTTCCAGGTGAATCAAGCCACAAGATCGTCGGTGTCACCAAATTAGGATTTTGGTCGATCCAGGCCTTCAAATGAAAATTTTCCTTTGGGCATGAGCTAATACTTCAAAGCATACCCTAAAATACTCCATGGAACCTCATGGGCCCAAGCATCAAATCAATTTGACCTCAGGGGATGCATACATCAAAAATCAGGAATTAGGGTTTCTTGACCTAATTCACCCCTAAGTTGACTTTTGGGACAGATCATGAGCCAAGATCTCAAGAGAGGATTTTAGGGTCTCCAACATAACACATTGATCCATTTGTAACAATGGATTGATCCAGTAAGTTTGAGCAGCAAGTCTCAATTTCATCAGTACCACAGTTAGGGTTTCACGAGAAAAGTCAACTGTATCTTTGACTTTTGACCAGGACATGCTCCCAAACCCATGGAACATGTCCATCAAGTTTGATTTAGGTCAAGGACATGATTTCCTAAAGGATCGCAATGTTTGGAATTCATCTGATAAAAAGTCAACTGTGCACAAAAGTCAACTTTGACTTTTTGAGATTTTTCACAAAGATGGTTTTTTAACCCTAAAATGATGTTAATGTATGATTTGAATCATCATTCATCAAGAAAAATCATGAAAAGTGGGATAACTTGTAAAAGGGGTAACCATAAAAACTTAGAAAATTTTCTAAGTTATGAACAAAGTGGCAAGGGTACCAACTTTGGAGGATCATAACTCCTAAACCACAAAGCCATTTTTCCCCATCCAAAGCTTGATTTTTAGATCTCATTACCCTCTACAAAAGCTTAAAATTGACCTCCCTCCAAATTCCTCATGGATTTTGAGTAATGGAATGATCAAAATCACAAAAAGTTAAAATGTCACTTTTTTCCAACACTTAGTGAAATTTTCACTAAGTCAGAATCTGCCTTCACTTTTTTCCAAATGTAGGGGGATTTTTCACTTGGATCCAAAAGGTATCAAAGCCAAATATGATCAAACAGTTGTTGTATCATATGAGGGCTTTCCAAAATGGCCAAGAACATCACCAAATTCCACTTGGGCCAAGAGATATGATAATGGCAATATGCCTTGCTGAAAACTGCCAAGGCGAGGCAGAATTTTGCATTTTTGCTCGATTTGGAAAAATCAGATAATTCCAAGCCTTGTCATCACTTTGGACACATCTGAGGATCAAATCTAAAGGGGAAAAACACTGAGCCAATCCTCCAAAGTCCTTGGAACAAGAAGTAGCATGCCAAACCTAGAATTGCCTAAAAGAGGGACAAGACTCCAATTTTGGATTGGAGCATTCAATGCATACACCAAGGTGGCATGGACTGAGCCATTTACAACTGAATTCTGTCAAACTTATCCAAGACCAAGGGAACCATAGCCCTGTGCCCTAACCTCTAGTCAATGGCTAAAGGAGACTTGGATTCCAAAGTGCAACCATTGGCCAAACCTCTGCTGCAGTTGCCGTTTACTATTGCTTGCAAAACAAACTTGCTCTACTATAAATAGAGCTCATTTGTACTCAGTTTGAGTACACCAAAGCCATCAAACATATGCTTTTCTCAAAATCTCCTTCTCACTTCCAAATTTTCCTTCCAAAGCAAGTCACTATCGGGTTTTGAGTTTGAGATATATTCCAATCAAACCAATCACACACACCTCATAAACATCATATAGAAGTGATCCAAACACTCACATAACATCTGGAACACCAAAATCACAAAGTCACCAGCCAATTGCTCAAGCCTTTGACAGATTTACAGTTGGGGTACCATCTCAACTTCCAGATCATTTCAATCTATTCCAAGCATCCAGACACACTCCATAGCACCTAGGGATGCTGTCCATAACCTTGGAACCAAGTTTTAACACCTCTAACACAAAACACGATCACCAGCTGCAAGTGGTAAGCATGAACTCTTCTAACTTTATGATCCATGCAATTTTTGCTGCACAATAATTTGGTCATATGTTCATAATCATGCATGGAGTGTTTTCCCTCAATCAATTGCATTGTTTGAATCGTGTAAGGAATTTTTGAACCTTCATGCAGAATTTAGGGTTCTTGAGGTTTCTCTTTGATTTCTTATTCCATGCTTAAAATAAATGAAATTAAAGACCATAGACATGATCGTGAGGTTGAAACGAGTAGATTGATATGTAGATTACATGATATAATCAAGTATTCAGTGAGATTGGATAAAAAACGCAAATCTGCAGAAACAGAGGAAGGGCGTGTGTTCTTGCCATGTTCTTGGTGCCCTTTTTCAAATATTTTAATATTTGAATTTTGTGATTTTATTTAATTGATTCAAAAATTAATTTCTCTCTGAGTTTTAATGATTTTGAGTTGATTCTTTTTTAATAATTCACAAAAATGTTAAAATATTTTATTTTACCAAAAAATCCCAAAAATATTATTTATTTCATATAATTGATATTTTTGCCAAGAATTAATATTTTAATTGTTTTTGACATTTATAATATTTTTTTCTTCTTGATTTTGAAAATTTTTATGATTTCTAATCATTTTGTAGGTCAAAACATGATTTTTGAAACATTAATCTAAGATCACAATTTGTTTTCCACATGTTAAACAATTTTGATCATTTTAATTGAATTTTTTATTCAATTAAAATATATTTTGGAAACAAATTAGGGTTTTGATTAATTCAACCCTCATCAAACAATTTCAAACACTTTTGGGCCTCTAATAGAGTGTAAGACCCAATCCTTTGTAAATAGAAACCTATTTTGGGCCTCACTTATTGTATAAGTCCCGTTGTATTTCAAAAAGTTCAACGCGATCATCGTCCGTTGAAAAACAAACCTTGGGTCTCTCCTCGAGATATAAGACCCATTCAAAATCTTTTGGGCCTCTATTCGAGTGTAAGACCCAACCCCCTTTGAAAACTAAACCATTTTGGGCCTCAATGCATTGTATAAGACCCACCGCATTTTCAAAAATCTCGGCGCGATCGCCATTTTCAAACAAATAACCTTGGGCCTCTCCTTGAGCTGTAAGCTCCACCACTTGTACACAAATAAATCTTTTGGGCCTCTATTAGAGTGTAAGACCCAATCCCCTTTTAACCAAAACTTTTTGGGCCTCAGACATTGTATAAGTCCCCCTGCGTTAAAAGAAAACCTCGGCGCGATCGCCAATAAAAAAAACCAATCATCTGGGCCTACCCTCGTGTTGTAAGCCCCATTCTTTTTCTTTAAACACTTGGGCCTCTTGAGAGAGTGTAAGACCCATCCCCTTGTACAGAAAATTTCTTGGGCCTCAGTCACTTGTATAAGTCCCTCTGTACAAAACGACAGTGCGATCACTGATAAACCTTGGGCCTCTCCTTGAGCTGTAAGCCCCAACACATTTTCAAAATACTTTCTCCTTTAATTTTGAATATACTGTTGTTTTCAATCTTTCTTTGTTGAACAACTAACCAAACAGCATGGAAGCTCTACAACCGAGTAAGTGTTTATATGCTTTCTTTACCCGCTTTCATATACATATAATTGTATTGTGGGGCTGTTTCACTGTAAGTCTTCTTTCATAAACTCATATCAACTGTGTAATACTAGTATAGATATTTAGAGTTTCCCCGGCAACTACGTCTAGCACTAAGCCCTGTTGGTCACTCTTAAATAGACAAAACTAGATCCCCCATAGGATTACCAGACACAGTCTTCCCTCCTCTTGGGGTTAAACAATATGGAGAAGTGAAAGGCAGCATTCTCGGTGAACCCTTTCACAGACTGTCACCCGTAGACATTATCAAAGAAACTCTACTCCCCCAGAGATGATCTTTTCTCTGTGAATGGCATCTCTTGAGTTTCTTCCAAATTCTCGGACTTTCCTGGCTTGATCTATTCTCTGTGAATAGCCTGTCTTGAATTTCTTGGGGTTTGGGGACCCACAGGCTTCCTAAAAGCATCCCCGCCTCCTCTTGGGCATTGTACAAGGACCATACGGCTTCTTAGAAGTATTCACAGCCTCCTCTTAGGCTTCGTATAAGGATTATTCCTTCAGGAAGAGAGCCTCCTCTTGGGCTTCGTACAAATTGTCCCTCGGCTTCTTAAAAGTTTCCAGCCTCCTCTTGGGCTTCGTACAAATTGTCCCGACGACCTCCTAGAGGTATAGGAACAGAAATTAGCCATCTTAATAGAACAGTCTTTCAAAGAGTCTAGATCTTTCTACCGTGAACGTACTGCTACTTTTTCTTTAAGCATAGTACAAAAGATAAAACTCTAGACTTGGACAGTCTAATCTCCTTGAGTCTCGAAGGCATTCTCAAGTAGGGAAAAACACCAGTAGACTCGGACAGTCTCCAATACCCTCTGGATTCCCCATTTCCTCAAAGAAAAAGAAATAACCCTGGTCCTCTGATCGACCCAAAGCATAGCCTTACCTTTAATCAGTCTCTTTATAAGAACTGATTTTCTCCTTTAACCCACCTACTGGACCTGTCACTCAACTGAAACAGCAATCCTTTTAGCCTTTATCTCGGGCTTCGTACGAGATACAAATCACTCTCTTGTTGAGTATAAAGCACTCTCTTGTTGAGTCAACCTTTAGCCTCTATCTCGGGCTTCGTACGGGATACAAAAAGACTCTCTTGTTGAGTCAATCTCTCTTTTAGCCTCCATCTCGGGCTTCGTACGAGATACAAAACCACTCTCTTGTTGAGTATAAAACACTCTCTTATTGAGTCAAACCCTTTTAGCCTCTCTCGAGCTTCGTACGAGACACATAAAAACACCCTCTTGTTGGGCCAATAGCCTCCTCTTAGGCTTTGTATAAGAAAAACCCTGATTGAGTCAATCAACCTTTTAGCATCAAAACTGTGCCTCGTTCATAGGATACAAACATCAACAACTCCTTTCATCTAATCGCTGTAAGCGGCAAGCCTCTGGATTATTTACATCCATGCCACTGTCCTTCTTTTAGCATGAGAAATCCCTAAGGAAAGATAGCATTGCTCTACACTGAGTTAAAGTCTTTTCCTTCAGGTTAAAACCCCCTATAAAGGAAATTATGGCAATGCTAGGATTCACATATCCTGGTTAAATTAATCCTCCTTTATAGTCAGTCACCCAACAGTTGTGACAAACAGACCCCCTTTAGAGATGACAAATTCTCTCTAAAGACAACACCAACTTTGAATTCTGGACATCCTGAGATTCTGTCGACGATGACCTTGACTGAAGTTTCCTGATGGATGGCATTACTGCTGGGAATTTAACCTTGTCGGACATAGTTACTTGCCATGAATCCCTAACTTTTGCCTGGATTGTCTCTTTTGAGGTTTCCAATCCATCGGGATGATTTTTGCTTTTGTCTCTAAATTTTTCCTGGACCGCCCTTTCGGGTTTTTAATCAACCGAGACGTTTTTTTAGGAGAAGTATTTCTTGACTATATCAACATTCGTGGGGTAGGTAAACTCCTCTCCATCCATGGTTGCGAGTCTCAAGGCGCCGCCTGAGAAGGCTTTCTTGAGCACATAATGGCCATCGTAATTCGGAGTCCATTTACCCTGGGAATCTGTGAGGAATGATTGTATCTTTTTGACCACAAGGTCTCCTTTCCTGAAGACGTGAGGTCAGACAATTTTGTCGAACGCCTTCTTCATTATTTACTGATACAACTGACCATGGCACATAGCCGTTATTCGCTTTTCTTCGATTAGATTCAGTTTATCGTGTCGACTTTGACACCATTCAACCTCTGTTAGCTTAGCTTCCATCAATACCTGGATTGATGGGATTTCTACTTCTATGGGGAGCACTGCCTCTATGCCATATACTAGAGAGAAAGGGGCTACCCCTGCTGAAGTGTGGAAAAATGTGCGATAACCGTGAAGAGCAAAGGGTAGCATCTCGTGCCAGTCTTTGTAGGTTGAAACCATCTTTTGAACGATCTTTTTGATGTTCTTGTTAGCCGCATCTACCACCCCGTTCATCTTGGGTCGGTAGGGAGATGAGTTATGGTGTTCGATCTTGAACTCAACACACAACTGTTACATCATCTTGTTGTTCAAGTTAGATCAATTATCTATAATGATCTGGCTTGGAACACCATAACGGCAGATGAGATTGTTTTTGATGAATCGGACCACCACTTGTCGAGTTACATTGGCGTATGACACTGCTTCAACCCACTTGGTGAAGTAGTCAATGGCTACCAGGATGAACCAATGTTCGTTCGAAGCTTTGGGTTCAATCATACCAATCATGTCGATTCCCCATATAGAAAAAGGCCATGGAGAAGAAAGAACTTTGAGATGCGTAGGCGGTACATGGATTTTGTCAGAGCATATTTGACACTTGTGACACCTCCTCATGTAATTGTAGTAATCGGATTCCATGGTCAACCAATAGTATCCTGCTCTCAAAATTTTCCTTGCCATTGTGTGTCTGTTGGCATGAGTGCGAAAGTATCCTTCATGAATTTCTTTCATCATCATGTTTGCTTCTGGTCTGTCTACGCATCTGAGTAAAACCATGTCGAAGTTTCTCTTATAGAGTTTATCACCACTCAGGAAAAAGTTGCCTTCCAGTCTTCTGATGGTTTTCCTGTCTTTTCTTGATGCCCCAGGCGGGTATTCCTGTTTTTACATGAAGTACTTGATATCGTGATACCAGGGTTTGTCATCTATGACTGCTTCAATTGTAAAAATGTAGGCGGGTCTTTTAAGGCGCATTATGTCAATCTTAGGTGCGTCGTTCCATTGACCAACACTAATAATGGAAGAGAGAGCGGCTAGTGCATCAACCATGTGATTTTCTTCACGAGGAATGTGATAAAACTTGATTTTATTGAAGAATGGTAACAACCTTCTCGCGTAATATTTGTAAGGAATCAATCCTGATTGGTATGTGTTCCAATCTCCTTTGATCTGATTGATAACCAGGGCTGAGTCTCCATACAAATCCAAGTTCTTAATCCTTAAGTCGATAGCTTCTTCGAGACCCATGATACAAGCTTTGTATTCGGCCTCATTGTTTGTACATTTGAATGTTAATCTGGCAGTGAAAGGAATATGGGTACCCTTAGGAGTTACGATGATTGCCCCAATTCCGTTTCCATAAGTGTTGATAGCTTCATAAATATTAGTCCCAATTGGGATCCTGGTTCTGGCCCTTCATTGGGTAGTAGTTCATCACAATCATTCATTTTTAAGTACATGACATCTTCGTCTGGGAAGTCAAATCTGACTGATTCCTGATCTTCAATCGGTTGATGAGCCAAAAGATCAGCTAAAATACTCCCTTTGACGGCTTTTTGAACGTGGTACTCGATATCGTATTCTGATAACAACATCTGCCAACAGGCAATCCTTCCTGTGAGAGCAGGTTTTTCAAAGACGTACTTGATTGGATCCATTTTGGAGATTAACCAAGTAGTGTGACAAATCATGTACTGGCGAAGACGTTTGGCTGCCCAAGCTAGAGCACACCAAGTTTTCTCGAGCATAGTGTACCCAGTTTCACAGTCAGTGAACTTCTTGCTTAAGTAGTAGATGGCAGACTCTTTTCTTTTTGTTTCGCCTTATTGGTCGAGTACACAACCCATGGAGTCTTCCAAGAATGTTAGGTAGATGATCAATGGTCTTCCTTCCACTAGAGGTGACAGAATCGGTGGATTCAACAGATATTCTTTGATACTGTCAAACGCTTTTTGGAAATCTTCTGTCCATACGCAGCTTTGATTCTTTCTGAGTAGTTTGAAGATCGGCGCGCATGTCGCGGTCATGAGGGATATGAACCTTGAGATGTAGTTCAGACGTCCCAAAAATCCTCTGACCTGTTTTTCGATCTTTGGTGAAGGCATTTCTTGAATGGAATTGACCTTGTCAGGATCAACCTCAATTCCTTTTTGGCTGACGATGAACCCTAAAAGTTTTCCTGAGCGGACACCTAACTTGCATTTATTGGGATTCAAGCGGAGTTTGTATTTTCTCAAACACTCGAATAACTTTGACAGGTGGGTCACATGCTCTTCTTCTGTTTTAGATTTGACAATCATGTCATCGACATACACTTCGATATCTTTGTGCATCATGTCGTGAAACAGAGTCTTCATAGCCCTTTGATAGGTTGCCCCGACGTTCTTTAAACCGAACAGCAATACCTTATAACAAAAGGTGCCCCATGGGGTAATGAAGGAAGGTTTCTCCATATCTTCCGGCACCATTTAGATTTGATTATAGCCCGAGAATCCATCCATGAAGGAGAAGACTTTGAATTTTATTGTACTGTCTACCAGCATGTCTCTGTGTGGTAAGGAGAAGTCATCCTTTGGACTTGCTCTGTTCAGATCCCTGTAGTCTACACACATTCTGACTTTTCTGTCCTTTTTCGGAACTGGCACTATGTTAGCTAGCCATTGAGGATATTCTGAGGTGGCAAGGAAACCTGCGTCGATCTGTTTCTGCACTTCCTCCTTGATTTTGATAGCCATATCCGGGTGAGTTCTTCTCAGCCTTTGTTTTACCGGCGGACATTCTGATTTCAACGGTAAATGATGTTCCACGATGCTGGTATCCAACCCAGGTATGTCCTGATAGGACCAAGCAAATACATTTGGAAACTCTTCTAGAAGTTTTATTAAGCCTTCTTTGACAGTTGGACTGAGCAGTGCCCCAATCTTAACTTCTTTCTTTTCTTCCTATGAACCTAAATTGACTGTTTCCAACGGCTCTTTGTGAGGCTCTTTGTGATGATAAGTTGCTCTCTATTAAAGCTTGTTCTCCGCATACTGTGACTAACTTGTCATTCTTAACGAACTTCAGCTTCTGGTGAAGTGTTGAAGTGACTGCCCCAGCCTCGTCTATCCAAGGCCTTCCTAATAAACAGTTGTATGCTGCCCGGATGTCCATGACCTGGAAAGTGACTTGGAAAGTGTGAGGACCGATGGTTATGGGAAGATCAACTTCACCGATAACTGTTTTTCAAGATCTGTCAAAGGCTTTGACGATGACCTCACTGCCTCTCATCAGAGATCCTTGAAAGTATAGTTGTATCAGAGTTGATTTTAGCATAACATTCAAAGATGATCCTGTGTCCACCAGTACGCTGGCTAAAGCATCGTCCTGGTAGTTGACTGTAATGTTAAGCGCCATATTGTGATTTTTACCTTCTTCCGGCAGTTCTTCATCATTGAATCCTAAGTTGTTGCAGGAAGTGATGTTAGAAATGATGTTGTCAAACTGTCTTACCGTGACATCTTGTTATACCCAAGCTTGCTCCAAGACTTTAAGCAGAGCTTCCCTTTGAGCTTCAGAACTAAGCAGGAGAGATAGCACAGAGATTCTAGATGGAGTTTGCAATAGTTGGTACACAATGTTGTACTGGCTTTTCTGGATGAGCTTCAACATCTCATCGTTGTTCTTTATAAGTTCTGGATTACCGGATTGACCGACTTGTTGATTGGGAACTTCTGTTTGAGGCTCTTTCTCTTTAGCAGGCTCTCCAACTCCTTTGTTGAAGATCCGGCCGCTCCACGTGACTCGACTGATGTCGGCAATGTTCACGAGAGAGGGTAATGAAGTTTCCTTTCCATTTTCGATGGTCGTTGCACCATACTTGTAAGGGATAGCCTTCTCTGATTTGTACGGTATCGGACCTGGCAGGTAGATAACCATAGGAGCTTTCTGATTTCTCTGACCGTTATAGGCAACCTCAATTAGTTCTTGGTCGGGAACATTTCTACTATCAAGAGGTATTCTTGATTCATCGAGTAGAGGGATTATGGCGCAAAAGTCTTTGGTTTTCCCATGATCGGGGATTATGACAACGTCTTTGCTTTGATCAGGGAGATAGTCTTGTATCACGTTGACCGACCAAGAACTTGAACATGGTCGAACTTCTTTCCAATCCAATTGATTTTGAAGAGCCGCTAGCACGAGATAGCATCCTTGGTTGTTCTCTGAGAAAACTCTATAGCGCTCATAGTTGTGGGGTGGCACCCGACCACGCCCATTTTGTACGCAGTGCATCTTTACTAGATCTATTTCCATCGAGCAGAAATTCTGATTTTGATGCCTACCAGGATTCCCGTCAGTCATACTAATCTGTTGTGTAGCTTCATCCAAGTAGATTGGAAGCCACCAGTGGTCCAACAAGTGTTGAAGTGTTCTTTGGACAAGCGCACACCCTTGGTCGTCTTCACGGCATTCTTCACAGTCTTGATAATCATGTGAAGCCAGAAAGCCGAGCTTGACTTGCTTAGCATGTAATTCTACCAGGCTGGTATTCATCAAGCGGATGACAAAGATCTGAACCATATTGACTTGATGGTTATTTCTCTCACGGTAGTCTTGGATCCATCCGAGATCCATCTGACGTTGAAGGGCCTCTTGTACAAAAGAACATCCCTGATGTCTTGTTGAGCAGATCAGACAAGTGTTGTAATCGTGTCGTGGCAGATTATGATATTGACTTTGCCTTGAGTGCATTTCCACCAAATTGACGCTCGTCACAAGAATGTTGCGGTTCTTAACCATGTTGGGATGCGCATGGGCCATGTTGACTTCATGGATCCGGTGATCCTTAATCCAACCCAGATCCATCTGTTCTTGTAGAGCTGATTGCACTACGGAACACCGCTGATTATTATTTGAGCAGCTAGCACACTGGTGATAATTGTGAGGTGGCACATGACCGTTCCTGCTCTGTCTGCCATGCATCCTGACCAGATTGGTTCCTAATAGGATCACATCATGAATTTGATAACTGCGGCTAAATTCCTCCTCTATTAAATTTACTGCAGTCTTCTCATGTTGCGGCAACGGGTTCGTCTGAACATTTGGATTAGTATCTTTGAAAGATAAGATCCCGTTCCTGACAAGCTTTTGTACATCAGACTTGAAGCTGAGGCAGTTCTCAATGTTGTGCCCCGATCCTCCTTGATGGTAAGGGCAAGTTTGATCCACTTTGAACCAAAAATGCGGATTTTCTGGTACTGTAAGAGGAGTCCTGGTTTGGATGTGCCCCTTGGCAAGTAAAAGTGGAAATAGTTCTGCGTACAACATCGGTATAGGGTCAACCTGATGGTCGTACCGTACGATTGTTGTTATTATACTATGGACGAGCCTGCTGAAGAGGCTGTTGTGGCCTTTGCTTGTAATGTTGTTGACTTGGTTGGCTCTGAGCAACCTGAGGTTGATACGTCGGAGCCGGCGTTGGGTTGATAGTGGGAGTTATTGCCGCTACTGGTTGATACCTTCGCCTTTGCTTTCCGAGAGAGATATTACTGATCTTGTAGCGTGTGATTTTTGTCGGTGACTCGACCACCTTATTGCCATTTGGTTTCTCCTCACCGCAATGGTAGGGATTGGGTGCTACTTTCTGATTTCTTATTTATCCTATGAAGCTGAAAAGGAAAGGGAAGCTATTTAAAACCAACCTTGCACACAAATGTTTTACTGAACAAATGTTAAGAGATTAAGGAGTTCGGAGTCAGGTTATACAATGGGGAGTTGTCAATTACCCATCCTATATGTGGTTTTTCACAGTTTGTTAGAAATTTCTACACTGTTTTCTACTTACTGGTGTTTGTCTATTGAGGGTTGGGAAAGTTTCTCCTTTGGGAGTGTTTGAGAGAGAGTTTTTGTTGATTTCGGGTTTTCCGATGCTTTTGGTGAAGTACTGGACCTAAAGTTTTTGATTGGTGTGCTCGCTAAATTTTGCAATCTTATGCCTACGGATTCCCGTTAAAGAAAACAGGGAAATCAGAGCAATCGTAGTTCCTCCTATTCTATGGGAGGAAAAGATATTTGGTGTCTTGTTCAAAGCCCAAGATTGAAGCTAAAGGTTTTGGCTGAGAGAGAATTTGTCATATCTACAGGGAGATATCTCATCTGTTTATCACAACTGTTGGGTAACTGATTATAAAGGAGAATTAATTTAACTGGGATATGTGAATCTAGCAATGCCATAATTTCCTTTATAGAAGTGTTGTCCTGAAGGAGAAAACTTTAACTCAGTGTAGAGTAATGCCATTTTTCCTTAGGATTCTTTCATGCTAAGAGAGGGACATTGGCATGGATGTAAATAATCCAGAGGGTTGCCACTTACAGCGATTAAATGAAAGAGGAAATTTACCAGGATAAAAGAGGGACTACAACTTAGATTTTTTTAATCAACAAGTGTGCCACTTACAGCAGTTATCTGGAATTAGGTTTTTTTTTTATTTGTTTGTTTTGATGTGTGATATACAGAGAAATATCTTCCTACAGAGAGTTTTTTATTTCCTCTGAGGGGATGTTGATTTTTGTGTGCCTTGATCAAAGCCCAAGGTTGAAGCTAAGAGATTAATTGACTCCACTGGGGAGGTCATTATACAAAGCCTAAGAGGAGGCTGGAAAAGACTGTCTCGACAAGAGAGTGTTTATCTGTCTTGTACAAAGCCCAAGATTGAGGCTAAAAGAGAATTGACTCTTTTGAGGATATCATTATACAAACCCTAAGAAGAGACTGAAAGTTGACTTTTCTGGAGAAATATTTTGTTTGTCTTGTAGAAAGCCCAATATTAAGGCTAAAAAGGATTTTTTTTACTCTGTTTAGGGAGATTTATATGTGTCTTGTACAAATCCCAAGATTGAGGCTAAAAGATATTTGACTGACTTAACTAGAGAGTGTTTATGTGGTGTCTTTTACAAAGCCCAAGATTGAGGCTGAAAAGAGAATGACTCAACAAGAGAGTGTTTATATGGTGTCTTGTACAAAGCCCAAGATTGAGGTTGAAAAAGATGATTGACTCAACAAGAGAGTGTTTTGAGGGATGGTTCATTATACAAAGCCTAAGAGTAGGCTAGAAAGAGACTGACTCAACAAGAGAGTGTTTTTATCTATCTTGTACAATGCCCAAGATTGAGGCTGAAAAGATGATTGACTCAACAAGAGAGTGTTTTAAGATCCTTATACAAAGCCTAAGAAGAGGCTGAAAGTAATCGACTCAACAAGAGAGTGAGGAAAGATCTTTATACAAAGCCTAAGAGGAGGCTAAAAGTGATTGACTGAACAAGAGAGTGTGGAAAGATCTTTATACAAAGCCTAAGAGGAGGCTAAAAGTGATTGACTCAACAAGAGAGTGAGGAAAGATCTTTATACAAAGCCTAAGAGGAGGCTAGTTTCTGCTGAGGATTAGTGAGATCCATAGACAACTCCAAAGTGGGGAATCAACTCTTACTGAGGATTACAGAGGAGTTGAGATATTAGATACCTTGAGTTTCTGATTGAGGTTTATTGATAGTGATTTGACCCTAGTTGGGGAAATTTAGAAGTGAAAATTTTAAACTCTGGTGGTGATTGATGAGATGATTAGGGTTTACCCTGTAATTTTAGGAAACTTGAGGGTTTCTTTGAAATAAAAGAGGAGATGAGATTGTCCAAGTCTACTGGTATGAAAGGGTTTATCTTTTTATGATGCCCAAGAGAAGGCATGTGTTTTAAGGGATGAGAACCAACCCTAAATTGGTTTAATGTTTTGACTCTTTGGAAAGACTGCTCTAACAAAGGATGACTAGGTTCCGTCCTACACCTGTAAGAGGTCTTTGGGTCCTTGTACTAAGCCCAATAGGAGGCATGGGAACTTTTAAGAAGCCTGAGGGTCCTTGTACAAAGCCCAAGGGGAGGATGGGGTTGCTCTTAGGAAGCCTGTGGGTCAAAACTTAAGAAAAGTTCAAGAAAAGTTTCACCGGGAATAATCTTTTCTTTAGTGAACAGTCCTAGGGTTTGCAGAAATTCAAGAGAGCTTTCACCGGGAATTAATCCTCTTTGGGGGAAATGAATTTCTTTGACAATTTTCTAATAGTGACAGTCTTAGAAAAGTTTCACCGGGAATAATGCCTTTTTCTTTGTTCCATATTGTATAAGCCCAAGAGGAGGCAAGACTATATCTGGAATTTCCTATGGGGAACTAGTTTTGACTATGTTGAAAGATTGACCACTGGCTTTATCTAATCCTAGACCTAATTGCCGGGGAAAACTCTAAGCAAGATAATATACAGGCATATATATATATATATACAGATGAAATATATACTGTATGTAAAAGAAGGTAGGAGGACTTACAGGTGAGCAAGCTTCCAACACAAACAAATATATATATATATATGTGTGTGTGTGTGTGTATGTGTGTGTGTGTGTGTTTGTGTGTGTGTGTGTGTGTGTGTGTGTGTGTGTGTGCAAGTATGTAAAAGAAAGCTGATAAAACTTACAGGTGAGCAAGCCTCCATTGTAACAGTTGTATGGTTAGTTGTTCAAGAAATTAAAGAAAGTTTTGATAACAACATGGATTTGAATATAAATCAAAAGGGAAAGTTGTCTTGAAAATAAGATTGGGGCTTATACTCAAGGAGAGGCCCAGATGAAAAACAGTGATCGTACCGTTAATCTGAAAATTGTATCGGGACTTATACAATGACTGAGGCCCAAAAAGTTTTTATATATAAAAAGATGGGTCTTACACTCTATTAAAAGGCCCAAAGTGTTTGAAAAAAGAAAAGAAATGGGACTTACAGCACAAGGGTAAGCCCAGATGATTTTGTTTAAAGGTGACGATCGTGCCGCGATTTTAGAAAATTCAGTGGGACTTATACAATGACTGATGCCCAAAAAGGTTTATGTACAACAAGGATTGGGCCTTACACTCTATTAGAGGCCCAAAAGTTTATTTTTATACAAGAGATGAGGCTTACAACTCAAGGAGAGGCCCAGATGAAAAATAACGACCGCACCGTTATTTTGAGAATCGTATCGGGACTTATATAATGACTCAAGCCCAAAATTATTTAACTACAAAAGACGGTTGGGTCTTACACTCTATTAGAGGCCCAAAGAGTTTTGAAAAAGATTTGTGAGGGTGAAAATAAGCAAAACCCTAATTTGATTAAAAATTGTATTTAAAATTGAATAAAATTTCAATTAAAATGATCAAAATTATTAGACATGTGTGAAAAACAAGTTGTGATATTGGATTAATGTTTGAAAAAACATGTTTCATTCATAGAATGTTTTTGAAAATCATTTGAATTTGCAAAATCAAGAGAAAGAAATTTTTTTAAATGTTAAAAAAACAAATAAAACATAATTCTTTACAAAAATATCATATATGTGAAATAAATTTTTTTTTTTTGTGAAATATTATAGAATAAAATATTTTAATATTTTTGTGAATTTTTAACAAAAGAACCAATAAGAAATAGTTAAAATTGAGATAGAAATAAATTTTGGAATTAATTAATAAAAACCATAAAATATGTGAAAAATAGCAAAAAGAGAGAAAATGGCAAAATGGTATCGGTGGGTGTTGAACCCACGACCTGCCAAACAAACACACATGTGCGCTACCACTGGGGTGGTGATACATCCGTGTATCAAAACCACCCCATAAACATATATGGGTGACTTGGTTTTTAGGCATGGCCAAGGCAAAAAACTAAGTTTTGGTGGATTTGCATGAAGGCTCTAACTTCCTCAATTCTCCATGGATTTGGACAAAATTTAGGTGCATCCTTCCTAGAATTTCATGAGGAATCCAATGGTGCTATTAGATTTTTCAAAAGATATCCCTGTTTTAAAATCCGATAGTGATTTCAAAATAGGCCTAGATTTGCATGTTCTATGCTATCTTATTATATAGGCAATAAAAGCAGGGCAAAATGGTTCAAACACAACATATATGATATGTATGAGATGTCCATAATCAATGGACATCAAAGCAATGCATGATTTAAAGAGTTTAAGTTGTGATGCACTTACCTCTTGAAGCTCCTTGTGCTAACTGTCAAAATCCTTGTGCCAGAAGTGATTCAATGCTTTGGACACTCTTGATTGATCCCTTAGAAGCTTTTAGGGTGATCAAAACCAGCTGGAATCCTCAAGAACAAGTATTGGCTCCTTCTTGCAAAAGTGGCAAAAAGTGACCAAAATGGTAACTCTCTCAAATGGTGTTCCAAATGAGGGAAACCAATTGGGACAGTTTGAGGATGATATTTGGAGTGTGTTTGAGGCCTTGTTTGGGTTTGAAAGTGACTGAATCAAGACATGGCTTGAAAAATGCAGAAAAGTCAAAATTTGAGGTTTGGGAGGTTGACTTTCTGATTTTGGTGTTTCAGATCAAGGGTGAGTGTTTGAACAGCTTATATATGATACATTGGATGTGTTTGGATCATGAGCTGTGGTGGAATTGCTCTATAACTCAAAAACTCAGTGGTGACTTGCAAAAGAAGGCATTTTGGGCTAATGAGAGAGATTTTGAGGAAAGTAAGTGTTGTAGTGCTTTGGTGTACTCAAACTGACCACAAATGAGCTCTATTTATAGTAGAGCAAGTTTGTTTTGCAAGAAATAGTGAATGGCAACTTGGACAGTCCCTTGGCCAATTGTAGCAAAAGGCATCTTTAGTCTCCTCTAGCCATTGACTTGAGGTTAGGGCACGGGCCAATGGTCCTTTGATTCAGAGCTGAATCTTGACTCATTCAGTTAAATTTGCTTCAGACCATGCCACCTTGATGTATCCATTGAATGCTGTGAAACAAAATTGGAGTCTTTGAGCTTTTTAGCCTTTTTAGGGCACTTATGGCTACATGTAGTTCCTTGGACTTGGGAGGCTTGTGGATCAGATCATTCCTCTTTTATTTTATCCCTTGAGGTATCCAAATGGATGACAAGGCTTGGAATTATCTGATTTGGCCAAATCAAGCAAATGACCTATAATCTGCCTTGAACAAAATTAGTCCATGATGCCATGTTCTAAGGGTTGGAACTCCCTACTCAAATTGAATTTGGAGATGATCTGGTACTTGTTAGAAAGCCCTCATGGAATAATTCAACTTTGATGTCCAACATTGGTCCTAGTTTATCTTGGATCAAAGTGAAAAATGCCTTACATTTTGGAAAAAGTAAGACAGATTCTGACTTATTGAAAATTTCACTAAGTGTTGGAAAAAGTGGCCATTTTCACTTTTTGTGATTTTGATCAATCCATAACTCAAAATCCATGAGAATTTGGAATCTCTTGTAGTTGACATATTTGAAGTATGTCAGATGGAATTTCATTTGAGCTTTGAATGGTAGAAAAATGCCTTGTGGTTTAGGAGTTATGACCTTGCAAAGTGGGGTAAAAACCACTTTTGTTCCATAACTTAGAAAAAATTTTGTTTCTCAAGGTTGCCCCTTCTGCAAGAAACCTCACTTTTCTTGATTTTTAAGGATGGATGATGATCAAAACCATACATTAACATTGTTTTTGACTTAGGGGAACGATATTTGTGAAAAATTCCAAAAAGTCAAACTTGATTTTGTGCACAGTTGACTTTTTGTCAGATGAAATCCAAACTGTGTGATTCTTTATGCAATCAAGTCCTTGACCTAACTCAAACCTAATGGATGAGTTCCATAGGTATTTTATGGTGTATTGAATCATGTCCCAAGGTTTGGGAGCATGTCTTAGTCAAAAGTCAAAGATACAGTTGACTTTTTCTTCAAAACCTTAATTGTGGTCCTGGTGAAATTGAAACTTGTGAATCAAGCTTCTTGGGACCAATCCATTGTTGCAAATGGATCAATGTGGTGTATTTGAGGTCCTCAAATCATGTCTTGAGGTCTTGGCTCGTGCTTTGCCTCAAAAGTCAACTTAGGGGTGAATTAGGTCAAGAAACCATAATTCCTCATTTTTTATGAATGCATCCCCTGAGGCTAAATTGACTTGATGATTGGGTCCATGAGGTCCCTTGGAGTATCTTGGGCTGTGTTTTGAAGCATTGGCTCATGCCTAGAGGAAAATTTTCATCTGGAGGCCTTGGTCGACCAAAACCCTAATTTGGTGACATTGGCGATCTTGAGGCTCGATCCACTTGGAATGTTGCAACTTTGTGCTTGATTCTTGATGTGGGAGTCCTATTGATCCTTTATGGGTGTTTAAGATGTTTAGACAAGTTGAAGATCATGTAATTTCTTGATTGATCCTTTGTCTAAGTGCTCTAAGAGGGCTTGAAACCCTAAGTCTTGATTATAGTGAATGCTCAACCATCTTTGAGGAGATTGATGAGGAATGAAGGTACATCTATATTGTGGTAATGATTTGCACAATGATGGGAAATCTTGGTGGTCAAAATTTGGGGTATGACATATGCCCCAATTTAATCTTCTTGGACCCGAAGGTGTGAATGGCGAAGGTATTCGGACATTCAGGGTGCAAGAGGATTAAATATCGGAATACCCGAAATTTTGGCGGTGGTTATAAATGGAAATTTGCTCATCCATCTTCTTTTGCTAAGCAATGATACTTAGAAAAGGGTAAAACTTCCCCTCGATCCTAGTCTTTTGCCACGGAACTGGTCTACATTTTTGAAATAAACTTCCCCTCGATCCTGGCCTTTAACCACGGAACTGGTCTCAGTTTTCGAAATAAACTTCCCCTCGATCCTGGTCTTCAGCCAAGGAACTGGTCTCAGTTTCTAAATTAAACTTCCCCTCGATCCTGGTTTTCAGCCAAGGAACTGGTCTCCGTTTTCTGAAATAAACTTCCCCTCGATCGTGGTCTTCAGACAAGGAACTGGTCTCAGTTTTCTAATATAAACTTCCCCTCGATCCTGGTTTTCAGCCAAGGAACTCGACTTAGTTTCTTCTTGTCAAGTTCCTTCCTTGACAAGGGATGCTATTTGAAGTGGTTTTTGTTAAACTTCTCGCTGAGTTTTACTACCGGGGAGATGCCATTTGGTGGAAAAATTAGAGGTCAGACTTGCTGGGGGGACCCATTTGTCTGTGTTGTAGAGGTGTGCAAACTTCTCTGTCTGGAGATGCCATTTGTTGACTCTACTGGGGAACACGAGTCTCTGGAGAGACTGCCTTTCGCTTGGTGAGGGTACATCATACTTTTCTTCGATATCTTTTCGGAGAAATGCCATGTGATGTGATCCAATTTTGAGGTGCTGATGACTTCATTAACATTGACTTTCTTGGGAGAAAAACCGATTTATTGTCGAGAGTCTTTGGTTGAGAGGCTTTCTCTGGGGATTTTCCTTAATCCGGGAAAGCGAAAATGTCATCTTCAATGGTGAAGAGTGACGTTTGTCGAATGTCTTCTTGCCTTTTAGAGGTTCGAGTATCAAAGTTGTCGAGGACCGTCTCTAATCCAGAAATAAACTGGGGGAGAGAGATTGTTCAGACAAAACATTTCCTGACGAGGAAAGAATTGACAACTCGATTGATAAGAGGACTTTTATCACTTGGGGGATGAATATGACCAGAGTGATAGTAATGCAATATAAATAAGAATGTGAATCAATTATGCATGATGTATGTGTGTTTATGCTGACAAAACTGACGCGACATACAGACGAATAGATGAATACGACTGGATACTCGGCCCCTGTGGGGGATGAAAAGTATCACTACTTTAAGATAGCAATCCTGCCTTGCTTAGGAGAGGCGGTCCACGTGGGGAGGAGAGAATCGTCGATCGGTTCTAGGATGTACGAACTCGGTCGGAGGTATCAGATGGGAAAATCACATATGAAACAGTTGATCCTTCATTCAGGTGCACTGGTTTAGAAGGAGTACTTTGATTCTGCACTTTATGGTTCAATCACCTCTGGAGAAACTATCGATGTTCTTTTTTACGTTCACAGTCAAAAGGAATTGCCATATTTATTTTAAAAGCAGAAAAATTTTGACAAGTAAATTCATTTTTGTTTTATTTCAAGAATCGTTGATCATGTTAAAAATTTCATTCTCTAAAACTAAAACAAATGAGAATCGCAAACAAAAGCACTAGGGCTCAAATTTTATTGATAGAATGGAAATCAGCCAAGCGCGTGATTCCATAAAGCATTACAAAGTTTAGAAAATGGTAAGGAATGAGAAAAGGGGCTACATTGAAACATGACCACCGTTATCCTTCTACCAACTTTGAATTCTGGACATCCTGAGCTTCAGTCGAAGATGACTTTGACTGGAAATTTTTTGACGAATAGTGTTACCGCTGGGGGATTTCACCTTGTCGGACATAGTTACTTGCCATTAATCCCTAACTTTTTCCTGGATTGTACTTTGAGATTTCCAATCCATCGGGATGATTATTTTGCTTGTGTCTCTAATTTTTTCCTGGACTGCCCTTTCGGGTTTACAATCCACCGGGACGTTTTTTTTTATTTAGGCGAAGTATTTCTTGACTACATCAACATTTGTGGGGTAGGCAAACTCTTCTCCATCCATGGTTGCGAGTCTCAGAGCACCGCCTGAAAAGGCATTCTTGACCACATAGGGGCCGTCATAGTTCGGAGTCCATTTCCCTTGGAATTAGTGGGAAATGATTGTATCTTCTTGAACACAAGGTCTCCTTTTCTGAAGACACAGGGTCAGACCTTTTTGTCGAACATTTTCTTCATTCTTTGCTGATACAACTGACCATGGTGTTCAATCTTGAACTCAGTACCTAACTCTTTCATCATCTTATTGTTCAAGTTAGATACATTATCATTAATGGTCTAGCTTGGAACACCATTGTAATACCCCAAAATTTGCTCTCTCTTTTGTCATCATAGCATAGCATTATCATATATCATATCATATCCATCTCATTAGCCTTGCATTGCATCTTTAACATAGAAAAATGAAGCATAGCATCCCTCTTACCATCAAGGCATGTGATCAGGTGAAGGATGGACAATCAAGGAATCATTCAAGGCACAAAAGGTCAAACAAGTTGCCTCAAGGCAAGCCAAGAGGTCTTTCATGTCTCATACTGAAATTCTGGTATAGATGTGTGATGTTAAGGTGCAATGTCACAACATCGCAATCTGCTGAACAAGGCAATAATAGAAACAGTAAATGAACACAATCAATTGTTCACCCAGTTCGGTTCAACCAACCTACATCTGGGGGCATACCAAGCCAGGAAAGAAGTCCACTATTAGTAGTATCAAATTACAGACTCAACACACCAGTTGACAATCTACCTAATTCAATCACTACCCAATGACCCTTCTACCTAAGTCCTCCCTAGGTAAGAGACTCCATCTCACTTCCAATCATCTCGATGATGTCTAGCAGTCAACTACACCGTCACTGCATCAACAGCTTTACTCCTTAAACTTTTCTATTACATAGACCTTGGAAGACACACTTCCATGACAGCCCTTTGGAGTTGCTTCAAAGCTTCCTCCAAGAACAATACATCTCTTACCTACAGGCTTCGAGATAAACACGATGACCATCCCACAAACCGGGTGGTTCATCAACCAACACAGCCCTTATAATCTACATGATGGCTGGCTTACTAAACCTAGGTTACAACGCTTCTATTTATAACCTATTTCCCAACTGGATTTGGGCCTTCAAATCATATCAAATCTTCTGTTCCAAATCTCCAAAAGATTCTGCTACTAAATAGATCTTCAATTAAATCCTCAATCAAATCTTCAATTAAATCTTCAATCATTAACTCTAAATATTCTCCATATCTTTATGCATTAAATTTAGCTCCACATAATATTTCCAGGATATTATGTATCTTTTAAATATTCATTATTCAGCTGCAAGATCTTCTCCAAATATCTGATTTGATTTGAATTTAAAACCAGATTTTATCTTCAAATCTTTTCATATCTTTCAGCCCTAAAAATAGCAACAAGATCTGCTCCACTTATGATTGCACCAGAAGATATCTTTACCAAGATATTCGCCTATAATCTCTCACTCTCTTCAGCAGAATATCTCTCCAATAACAAAAACACGTGCAACCCTAATAATACAGCAGACTGATGTTCTGGTATAGTGATGTCAAGACATCGCATGTGACATCACTCTTTAGCACTTTAACTCATCAGCACCTTAACATTCTGCAATACAAAAACCACAACAGATGGTTTTCTGATGTTCTGTCAACTGATGTCAAGACATCATGTATAACATCAGACCACAAAACTGCAACCATGCAACAACAATGATAAGAACCAATGTTATGACATCAGACATATGACATCAACATTGTTCAGCTTTGTTTTACCAAAATTCCAGCCAATACAAGAACTAACAATCTCCCCCTTTGGCTAATTTTGGCTAAAACAATTTCAGCCTACATCAGAACAACTTGCAGCAGAAACGAACACTTTCACATCAGCATAGGGCAAACTCCCCCTCAAACAAAGAACCAGCTCACAGCTGTTCAAACACTCTCCCCCTCGATGTCTGCTTGGCTGCACTCTTCAAATGCTATGATATCTTCACTAGCAGCTCAGTCTACACTGTCTACACTCCCCCTTAAAAACTGCATCAGCACTTTTCAACTAAACACCTTATTCTTTTAGCAGCATCAATCTCTTCTCTTTATGGCACTTATTAACTCTCCCCCTTTTTAGCCATAATTTGACAAACTCTGAACATAGCAGCAAGCACAAAATTTCAAAAGCAACCTCTGAGTCATCCAACCAATATATTCAGATCAGAGCAGACTAATCTCCATAGCTGAACAAACCTACTTCCCTCCCCCTTTGGCCAAACATTGACAAGCATTGGGGTAAACTGTCATGTCCACCATTAACTTCACCAGTAACACACTGTTACAACATCTTGTCTGACATAACACACTCACTGCACTACTTCAACCACGAAAGATCAACTCCCCTATCTAAGATAGCCAGTGCTCCCTTGCAAGAAGATCACCTTAAATGAATGGAAAACATAAGACTCATCTTCATGTCTTCAAGAGCGCACTCTCTGTTCAACTCACCTGCTGAACGCATTCACTTAGCGCTTAATCACATAATTCCCTCTTCAGCCATTCTGATTAGATCATACCACTTCAGACACTAATCCTGCTTCTTCCAACTTCATACGCATAGTCTCAGACCTTCACACCAGACAAAGATGTTGTAACATCATGTAGGACATCAGCAATAAACAACAGCCCACATCTTCTGCATTTCATTAAGGTAATCACAACCACCTTATCACAACCGAGAGGAATAAGCTCTCACACAATTCAGAAAACTGAATTCCATCCACACATCAGACAACTGCCAAGCTCCCAACAACGTCTTTACAACCAACAGATGATGTTCACTTCTTCATTCACACACTTCTGATACAGTCAGCTGATAAGGCTACCTCAGGTTGTCATCTTTAAATATCAAGCCACTCCATCATGGCCACACCAACACGTCATCCAACAGTCTGATGTCATAACATGTTATCTGACATTATCTCCTCACAAGAGGCAACCAATCTCCACAAGCTTGCAAGCTTCACAATATATGCACCTTTGCTGCAGAATCCATAGACAATTACTCCCCCTGTCATGGTTAACTAAAGCTCTAGATGGAGATGAACATTTGAGCACACTTGCTGAGCACTTTCACATATTGTACTTTCACTCTTGGAGAACACATTCAATTATCCTGACTGGTATGACACTGCTCACAAACTCCACGAAATATCAGATTACTTAAAAGCTTTACTAAGATCCAATCTCTTCAAAATTTTCTAATCAAATCACCTCATCTGACACAGTTCCTCTGCCATTACATCCACTAGTGAGGTCTTCAAAAATAGTAGACATGCTTTGCCAGAACATACTACAACAAACCAAGATTAGAATCTCCACATTCTAATCCACAACGTCAGAAACACGTCTTTTGAAATAATGTTGGAGCAATCATCTCCTAAATATGACCATTCTCATCAGGCTTCCAATCAATCAATACCTGATCTACTACAGTCTTCTCTACATTCTCCATCCAAGGTGGACCTTCTACTTCATCACTCTCCCGTATGACTATGTAGACGCTCCTTGGGCATAATGTAGGCACCAAGCTCCTGAACCAGAGCATAAACATCCTTCACCAAGGATATCCAACCCAGATAATGTCCCAACACAAGTTAGAACATCTGCCACACACCAAGAAATCATCACCATGATTCTTGATATGCTCCACCAACTGGACTTACTATTGCATAGTAATCCAAAGACCTAGAGACTTAAACTCTCATCCACCTTCAAGAAGAATAATCTCCTTGAGTCTTCAACTCATCACCCTTCTGCCCAAGAGTAACTTGTTCCAAGACAAACCTCAATAATAACCAGCTGCCACACTCTGATTATCTTGAGCATGAATCCTCATATGAAAACAGCCAAATGCCACATTTTGACCTTTTTCACGTTTGTCAGAACTCTCACAAAGATATCCTGATCCACCAAGGAAACCAGATCTTCAAGTCACATGTTCCACTTGCTCAAAAGCAAACATACTTAGACTCCCTAAGCCATGGTCATGTAACATCTTCTCCTTCCTGCAGCTCCTGCAAACTGTATGAGACAGACCTTTTTGAAGCATCCATAACTTCCATTACTGTAGATCACTCCTATCTTAAGCTGATGTGCCACAACACCAGCTGAGACTTCTGATGTTAAGCTAGATGTCAGAACATTATGACATCCAACTATTGAATTCAGCTCTTCCTTCTGCCACTCAAAAGAACCTCCTCCCTTTGCAGAACCAGATTTCCATGCTCTCATAGAATTGATTCACCAATCAAGTTTGAGTAAACAACCTCCATCCTGCTCAGAAACTCCAAAGACTTCAAACCTACCACATCTGAATCTTCAGAAAATAAGTAGTCCAAGACTACCCCATAGCAATACTAAAGAAAGTCACTTCCCTTAGTAGAGCCGTCAGTAGAAAGCCAGAGATAACTGCCACTTATCCTCGACCTTCACAACCAGAGCCAACACCATGCTCCAAGCCACTTAGATCAGAAATAAACTGATCCAAGCTATAACCATCAAGTTTATGATGTCATCACAGTCTTCCTTCTTCATCAAAATTCAGGTCGTCACACACCAACACACCACAAGGAGAGATAAACAGCCTCATCGAGAAAGGTAAATTCTCAACACTTCTGCAGTCCTGCACTTTAACCTCAGACAAATACATAGTCTCCCGTCAATGAATAATGTCATCAGTTGAATGCACACCACTATCCAAAGCAGACAAATATTCAACTATTGTCATGCAAGATACAACATTTTATCTGGTCTGACATCCTTTTTCTGCAGACTTGAGGCACTGGTTAATCCTTCTTTTGCAAATCCACCCCACTGATCACTTTAAATTGGGTAAGTGGCTTGACCTGATACATCACCGTGAGCATAACAAACTTCCCGTGGCTGAGAAGGCAAGGACTGAAATGATGTTTCAACATCAGTTCCGACATCACATTAAACAACTGCTATGGCTCTGGAGATTACATCCACACATATCTCTTGTAGGGAACACATGAGAGCAAATCAACATCTTCCAAGATTAGACAAACAAAACTTCAGTAACTTGCATAACACACTCTTCTAGAGGCTTCTTCTAATAAGCACAAGGTTCAGACCTCCTAACCAAAGAGTAATAACTGCCATACCATAGACAATCTGCTACTTTGAATCCTTCAAAGCACAATACTGAAAGAGCTCAAACAACCACCAATTGACCACCGGCTGAATTGCCCTGCTACTGCACAAACTCTTGGATGCCTTCTCCCTTCTCTTCAACTAGCATCAAAAAAATGTTCAACTTCACAGCTTCAGTGATTCTTCAAAACAGCTACAGTCTAACAGGTCTTTGACTCAGCATTTACCTTTAAACTGCTGATGTGTAGCGCGATGTCGAGACATTAGGATTGACATATCAAGCTTAGCTTCTTTCTTGATGAAACTGATAACATGACCAGAAAGACCCTCCTGAATAGGTCACCACAACTCAGCTTAAGAGATACCTTATCAAGATCTTCACTCCCGCATGAAAGATTTGACAGTGATACTCTTTTGCCTTGGGCTCCACCCTCTTCTTTCTTCATCAAGCCTTAAAAACAATCCATTCACCTTCTGATCACTTCTTTCCCTAAAACAAAGGTATGAGATAATCCTCAAGAATCTTCGATCTCTCAACCCAACCAGTTGAAGTTGCCTAGCACCAACTACCACGTTAGAGACTAACCTGCAGCGGAACATACAACGACTCCTCAACAACCTTCAGGTGCTGCTAAAAAATCCTTGCTTGTCACCAAGGGTTAACACTCTCACAATGGCAGCTCTGATAAATAGTCCATCCTTTACTTCAAGGGATCCTACACCCAACCGTATGAACTGGCCTAGTCCACAACTCAGCAACTATCTTCCTTGCTCACGAACCAGAAAGTATCTTCCCTAGATCTCATCCAGAAACAGACAGGATGCCTGCTCTGATACCAATTGAAATTCTGGTACAGATGTGTGATGTTAAGGTGCAATGTCACAACATCGCAATCTGCTGAACAAGGCAATAATAGAAACAGTAAATGAACACAATTAATTGTTCACCCAGTTCGGTTCAACCAACCTACATCTGGGGGCATACCAAGCCAGGAAGGAAGTCCACTATTAGTAGTATCAAATTACAGACTCAACACACCAGTTGACAATCTACCTAATTCAATCACTACCCAATGACCCTTCTACCTAAGTCCTCCCTAGGTAAGAGACTCCATCTCACTTCCAATCATCTTGATGATGTCTAGCAGTCAACTACACCGTCACTGCATCAACAGCTTGACTCCTTAAACTTTTCTATTACATAGACCTTGGAAGACACACTTCCATGACAGCCCTTTGGAGTTGCTTCAAAGCTTCCTCCAAAAACAATACATCTCTTACCTACAGGCTTCGAGATAAACACGATGACCATCCCACAAACCGGGTGGTTTATCAACCAACACAGCCCTTATAATCTACATGATGGCTGGCTTACTAAACCTAGGTTACAACGCTTCTATTTATAACCTATTTCCCAACTGGATTTGGGCCTTCAAATCATATCAAATCTTCTGTTCCAAATCTCCAAAAGATTCTGCTACTAAATAGATCTTCAATTAAATCCTCAATCAAATCTTCAATTAAATCTTCAATCATTAACTCTAAATATTCTCCATATCTTTATGCATTAAATTTAGCTCCACATAATATTTCTAGGATATTATGTATCTTTTAAATATTCATTATTCAGCTGCAAGATCTTCTCCAAATATCTGATTTGATTTGAATTTAAAACCAGATTTTATCTTCAAATATTTTCATATCTTTCAGCCCTAAAAATAGCAATAAGATCTGCTCCACTTATGATTGCACCAGAAGATATCTTTACCAAGATATTCGCCTATAATCTCTCACTCTCTTCAGCAGAATATCTCTCCAATAACAAAAACACGTGCAGCCCTAATAATACAGCAGACTGATGTTCTGGTATAGTGATGTCAAGACATCGCATGTGACATCACTCTTCAGCACTTTAACTCTTCAGCACCTTAACATTCTGCAATACAAAAACCACAACAGATGGTTTTCTGATGTTCTGTCAACTGATGTCAAGACATCATGTATAACATCAGACCACAAAACTGCAACCATGCAACAACAATGATAAGAACCAATGTTATGACATCAGACATATGACATCAACATTGTTCAGCTTTGTTTTACCAAAATTCCAGCCAATACAAGAACTAACACATACTATCTCAATTGATCATCCAAAACCTCAAGAAAGTGAGATTCAATAGGAGATTGAAGCATTACATCTTTCACTATGCAAGAGGTCCAAAAAACTGAAGGAAAACCCTCAAAAGAGATAGTTCATTGGTTCAAAAACACCCTCAAGTGGCATATCTCATCATCCTTTAAGAGGATACACAACATACTCTGATGAATTTGAAATTGAAGACTGCACATTTTTCCCCTTAGTAGGTGGGTATCAAAACTAGGGTTTCCAATTAAATCAGGTCATCTCTGATTTTTTGGACAAAACTTGATGTCATGGTATTCTACATGTCCTTAAGTGTATGTGTGTGGAAAATTGCCTCTCAATTGGTTTTAGAAGTGGTTCAATTGGAAGAAAGATAAAAAATCAGGAAATTGGGGCTAAGTCAAATTATCAGAGGAAAAAAGTCAACTCTTGACTTTTTGGGGCTAAATTCATGAAATTCATGTTATATGTGACCAATGTACAAAATTTGATCAAGAAACTCCAAAAGGATCATGAAAAATCAAGATTTGAAAAGTTGCCATTTTTGGAAGAAGTAGGGTTTCTAAATAAGGAAAGTTTTGGCCATTTTGCACCAAACTTTGAACCAAGGCCATTCAAAATTGAGACATCAAATAAAAATTCCACTCGGCCACAACAAAAGATCTCATCTTAAGCTTCAAATCCATGTGTAGAACATCTCCATTGGATCAAAATTGAGAGAGTTATGGATGATCAAAGTTGAGACAAACTTGGGCAAAATGCAAGTCAGCTTGGGCAAATCTTAAGTCACGCGCCATCATTTTTACAAACACTTGGTGGGCCAAATGTCAAGCTTAATTTCTCAATGATAAAAACTCCAAATGAAAAACTTTTCAATATCAAAGTTGTTCCTTGCAATGCCTTCTTCAATGTTGATGTTGGACAAATTTTGGTTTGATCAAGTTATGAGGTAGTTTTATGGGTTCAAAGTCATGGTGATTATGCTGAAAACCCAGGCGCCATGTTGCCTTGCCAACCAACCATATGCCTCGCCCTTCCACCAGTTTCAAACATAGATGTTCTAAGCTATTTTACAATATCCTATACACCTCAATTCAATTCATTTCCCATACCAAAGTTGTTCTACTATGATCCCTCTTTTCATTGATTCCAAAACCATGCAGTTCCATGCCATGGACACAAAGATATCAACCACCAAATATCCATGGGTTCATCAAGTGTGGGCTGTTACAAAACCAGAAAAATAAACATGGTTGTTATTGTTGTTTCAGAATTCACATGTACACTCTTTGTTCTTTTCCTCATTTAAACCAACATTCCCTTACAAACTTGGGTTGCACGTGCCTTGCCATGCTACTTGTTACATGAGAATGGAAAGAATAAAATCTTGTTGGACAAGTTTCTGTTGCAACATAACTTCATCACTCCCACTCTTCTTCTCCACCTCACCATAACACTCTAAACCTCCACCTCACCATATCACAGCCAACCTCACTCGCCCCTAACTAACTTGACTCAGTTAGTTAGGGTGCACTCACCTTAACTCACATGACTCATTCTAACCAACTCACTTAACCACCTATGGTTCATATCTAACTCAACTTATAAATAGAAACTTCACTCACATTTCTAACTTCAACACTCATTTTTCACATTCACCCCAAAGTTCTCTCACTTTCTCTCTCAGTTTCTCTCTATTTTCTCTCTGAGTTAGTGCGAATCCATCATCACATTCCTCTAACTTCATCTTCAAGTTTCATCCTCAAGCATCATTGAATTGGAAATGGCATTGCATTGTTGAAGTAGCTACACTGCAGATTCAAATTCCTCTTCATTCTTCAAGATTCTCAAGCCTTTATTTGGCCAAGCAAAGCTCAAAGGAGAAGCACGATCCTCTGGTTTTCTTTGTTACTCCAGTTTTCATCATTTACAGGTTTTAACATCTCAACTTTACTTGGCACAATTTACTTTATGTTTGGCTTGTTTCTGTTAATGTAAGCTTGCTAGAAGCTCTATTCACTCCGGCTAGTTGATAGGCCTCTTAGAGGCGTAGTTTCAAAACTTAGGGCATATCTTCATCTCCTCTGTTCTTTATGTACGCGCTTGTTATGTGAACAATAATGGCGTATTCTTGATTTCCATAACCTCAGCTTCATTTTGATATAAGAATCGTGCATTTCTGTGGAAATCAAAGTTTGCAGGTGGTAGTGGTTGGCCGAAGAAGATGACCGGAGGTCCTTCTCCGGCCGGTGGTTTCAATGTGCTAGGGTTTCCCAGGTTGAATTGTGGCCGTTGGATCTATGAATCGTGTGGTTCAGAATTTGCCAACACATTAAAATAGGCGCGTGACTTGCATGTGTTCTCTTTTCTGATTTTAATTGAGCTTATGTGTGTGCGTGCATGTTACTTGGTGTGAGCTTCATTTCTGATTCGCCTGATGTGAATAATTGACTGATCCAACATTGGATATCATGCCAACGCATTAATGAGTGAGGGTGCATGGTAAATGTTTTCATTTTTTCTCTCAGATGGTATGCGCGTGGGTGAGTGCATGTTACCTACCGTGTACTTGTTTTTATGAGACGTTGGATTGTTGACTTATTGAGATTAGTATTATCATGTGGCTATGATTGGTTGCGTACATTGATTGCATGCACACTCATCACACACAATCCACTGTGGAAGAAGTCTTGAATGGGATGAAAACTTTTATCTTTAGTTGTTTGGGTACAGGTTAAAGAGAAACCAAGACCTTTCTTTGTCTTGTTATCAAAAGGAATTATAAGCTGTTCCCATCCTTTTACGTCGTTACCCTTGATCACTTCGAGAGCATATTTGTATGAGGAAATCGACATCCCTCTCTCTGATCGATTCTCATTGCTCACCGAGAGTGCTTGAAACTGGGTTCCAACAACTTCCTCGGGTTCTACACAGGAGAATGATGATAAGTTGCTCACTATTAAGGCTTGCTCTCCACATACTGTGACTAACTTGTCATTCTTGACGAACTTCAGCTTCTGATGAAGTGTCGAAGTGACTGCCCCAGCTTCGTGTATCCAAGGTCTTCCTAGTAAATAGTTGTATGCTGCCCGAATGTCCATGACCTGGAAAGTGACTTGGAAAGTGTGAGGACTGATGGTTATGGGAAGATCAACTTCACCAATAACTATTTTTCTAGATCCGTCAAAGGCTTTGACGATGATCTCACTGCCTCTCATCGAGGCTCCCTGAAATGATAGTCACATCAAAGTTGATTTTGGCATCACATTCAGAGCTGATCTCGTGTCTACCAGTACACTGGCTAGAGCATCGTCCTGGCAGTTGCTTATAATGTTAAGCACCATATTGTTATTTTTTCCTTCTTCCGGCAGTTCTTCATCACTGAATCCTAAATTGTTGCAGGAAGTGATGTTGGAAATGATGTTGTTGTAGCGAGCAATTTTTGACGCGGTTGCGAAGTGCTACCGCTCTTTGGTGTCTACAGCTTGATTCATTTTTTATCCTATTAAAGCTGATGAAGGAAGGGAAATAGATGTCTCAAATTAACCCTGCTTGCAAACTGAGGTTAAACAGTCAAAACTGTTGGTTTACAGATGCTACAAAGATTCGGGGTCTCTATTTGGTGTATTTTTTTAAAAATGGTGTTCGGTTGATTGGTGGGAGGTTAGGATGGATGTGTGGAAGTATGGGATTTTGGGTTTTTGTTTAGTGTGCTCGCTAAGATTTTTCTTTCAATCTTATGCCTACGTAATCCCGTTTACCGAAACAGGGAAATCAGAGCGTTCGTAGTTCCTCCTATTCTATGGGAGGAAATGGTGTTTTGGTGTCTTGTTCAAAGCCCAAGACGTGAAGCTAAAGGTGGTTTGTATCTTGTTCAAAGCCCAAGATGTGAAGCTGAAGGTAGTTTGTATCTTGTTCATAGCCCAAGATGTGAAACTAAAAGGGTTTGACTTTAGAGAGAATTTGTCATCTCTAAAGAGGGGTTGGTCCGTCACAACTGTTTATAAAGGAGAATTACTTTAACCGGGATTTGTGAATCCGGCAATGCCATAATTTCCTTTAAAGGGGATTTCCAACCTGAAGGAGAAGACTTTAACTCAGTGTAGAGTAATGCCATCTTTCCTTAGGAATTTCTCATGCTAAAAGAGGGACAGTGGCATGGATGTAGATGATCCAGAGGCTTGCCGCTTACAGCGATTAGATGAAGGGGAAAGAGTTATTGATGTTTGTGTACTGTGAACGAGGCACAACTTTGATGCTAAAAGGTTGATTGGATCAACCAGTGGTTTTCTTATACAAAGCCTAAGAGGAGGCTAATATGTGTCTCGTACAAAGCCCGAGATGGAGGCTAAAGGTTTGACTCAACAAGAGAGTGCTTTATACTGAACAAGAGAATGATTTTGTATCTCGTACGAAGCCCGAGATGGAGGCTAAAAGGTGATTGACTCAACAAGAGAGTCTTTTATACTCAACAAGATAGGGTTTTGGTATCTCGTACGAAGCCCGAGATGGAGGCTAAAATTTTTAGCTCTGCTGGGGAGAATCATTGTACAAAGCCCAAGAGGAGGCTAAGGTGTTGTTTCAGTTGAGTGACAGGTCCAGTATGCTGATTTAAAGAGAAAATCAGTTCTTATATGAGTAACACTGCACTCAAGGATTTGATTCAGGGATATTTCCTTTTCTTTGAGGAAACGGGAAATCCAAAGGGTATTGAGACTGTCCGAGTCTACGGGTTTCCTTCCTATTTACCGAAGGGGTCACTTGAGAATGTCTTTGAGACTCAAGGATATTAGACTGCCCGTTTCTAGAGTTTAATCTTTTGTACTATGCTTTGAGAAACAGTAGTAGAGTCTTTGAAAGGACTGTTCTATGAAGATGACTAAGTTCTGTTCCTATACCTCTAGGAGGTCGTCGGGACAATTTGTACGAAGCCCAAGAGGAGGCTGGAAGCTTTTAAGAAGCCGACGGGTCCTTGTACTAAGCCCAAGAGGAGGCTATCATTCCTGGAGGAAGAGATCATTATACGAAGCCTAAGAGGAGGCTGTGAATACTTCTAAGAAGCCGATGGGTCCTTGTACTAAGCCCAAGAGGAGGCGGGGATGCTTTTAGGAAGCCTGTGGGTCCTTGTACGATGCCCAAGAGGAGGCCGATGCTTTTAAGAAGCCCGTGGGTCCCCAAACCCTGAGAAATTCAAGACAGGCTATTCACAAGGAATAGATCAAGCCAGGAAAGTTCGAGAATTATGAAGAAACTCAAAGATGCCATTCACGGAGAAAAGATCATCTCTGGGGAGTAGAGTTTCTTGACAAGTGCTTTTAAGAAGCCTGTGGGTCCCCAAACCCCGAGAAGTTCAAGACATGCCATTCACCGAGAATAGATCAAGCTAGGAAAGTCCGAGAATTTTGAAGAAACTCAAGAGATGCAATTCACGGAGAAGAGATCATCTCTGGGGAATAGAGTTTCTTTGACAACTTCTACGAGTGACAGTCTATGAAAGGGTTCACCGAGAATGCTGCCTTTCATGTCTCCATATTGTTTAACCCCAAGAGGAGGGAAGACTGTGTCTGGTAATCCTATGGGGATCTAGTTTTAACTATTTAAGAGTGATCAACGGGCTTAATGCTAGACGTAGTTGCCGGGGAAATTCTAAATATCTATACTATTATTACATAGTTGATATGAGTTTATGAAAGAAGACTTACAGCGAAACAGCCCCACAATACAGTTATATGTACATGAAAGCGGTAAATGAAAGGGTATAAACACTTACTCGGTTGTAGAGCTTCCATGTTGTTTGGTTAGTTGTTCAACAAAGACAGATTGAAAACAACAGTATATTCAAAATCAAAGGAGAAAGTGCTTTGAAAAAGAAAGATTTGGGGCTTACAGCTCAAGGAGAGGCCCAGGGTTTTATCAGTGAGCGCACTGTTGAATTTGTACAGAGGGACTTATACGAGTGACTGAGGCCCAAAAAGGTTTTCTGTACAAAGGGATGGGTCTTACACTCTCTCAAGAGGCCCAAAAAGTTTTTAAAGAAAAAGAGTGGGGCTTATAACATGAGGGTAGGCCCAAAGTTTGTTTTTCCGTTTGAAATGGCGATCGCGTCGAGGTTATCTTTTAACGCAGAGGGACTTATACAATAAGTGAGGCCCAAATTTGTTTTTGGTTAAAAGGGGATTGGGTCTTACACTATATTAGAGGGCCAGAAGTTTTTAATGGGTCTTATAGCTCGAGGAGAGGCCCAGATGGTTTATTTTTAAACTGGCGACGATCGTGCCGAATTTAAAAATGTACAGAGGGACTTATACAATAAGTGAGGCCCAAAATATTTCTGTACAAGTGGGTTGGGTCTTACACTCTAATAGAGGCCCAAAAGTTTTTTGAAAATGATTTGTGAGGGTTGAATTAATCAAAAACCCTAATTTATTTCCAAAATGTATTTTAATTGAATAAAAATTCAATTAAAATGATCAAAAATTGTTTAACATGTGGGAAACAAATTATGATCTTGGATTAATGCTTCAAAAATCAAGTATTGACCTACAAAATAATTAGAAGTCATTAATCTTTACAAAATCAAGAGGAAAAAAATATTTTAAATGTCAAAAACAATTAAAATATTAATTCTTTGCAAAAATATCAATTATATGAAATAAATAATATTTTTGGGATTTTTTGGAAAAATAAAATATTTCAACATTTTTGTGAATTATTAAAAAAAAGAATCAACTCAAAATCATTAAAACTCGGAGAGAAATTAATTTTTGAATCAATTAAATAAAAATCACAAAATTCAAATATTCAAATGTTGGAAAATGGCGCCAAGAACAAGGGCAAGAATACGCGCGTGTTCAGAGTTTCCCAGATTTGCATTTTCTATCCAATCTCACTGAATACTTGATTATATCATGCAATCCACATACCAATAAACTCGTCTCAACCTCACGATCATGTCTATGACAATTAATTTCATTTAAATTAAACATAAAATAAGAAATCATGAACAATCCTCAAGAACCCTAGATTCTGCATGAAGGCTGGGATTTTTGATACACGATTCAAACAATGCAATTAATTGAGGGGAAACATTCCATGCATGATTATGAACATATGGCCAAATTATTGTGCAGCAAAAATTGCATGGATTGAGAGATGACCAAGTTTAGGCTTACCTCTAGGTCGTGACAGCAAGAGCAAATTGATTTCTGAGTTGGAGGTGTTACAGATGAGTTGTGATGATCTGAACAGCTTTCCTACACCCTATGGAGTGTGTTTGAATGCTTGGACTTGATTGAAACTGGCTGGATCACTTCATGGCATCTCAACTACAACTTGGTTAAAACCTTGAGCAATTGACTGGTGATTCTGAGAAATCAGTGTTCTAGTTGTTGTTTAAGTGTTTGATCAGCTCATATGTGATGTATATGAGGTGTGTGTGTGATTGGTTTGATTGGAAAAGCTCTCAAACTCAAAACCCGATAGTGACTTGCCTTAGAAGGCACAATTGGAGTGAAAGAAGAGATTTTAAGGAAAGTATCTATTTGATGGCTTTGGTGTACTCAAACTTATCACAATTGAGCTCTATTTATAGTAGAGCAAGTTTGTTTTGCAAGGAATAGTGAATGGCAACTGCTGAGTAGGTTTGGCCAATGTTGGCAAATGAAAATCCAAGTCTCCTCTAGCCATTGACTAGAGGTTAGGGCACAGGCTGCTGGTTCCCTTGGTCTTGGATAAGTCTTGACTGAATTCAGTTGCTAAGAGCTCAGTCCATGCCACCTTGATGCTTCCATTGAATGCTCCAATCCAAAATTGGAGTCTTGTCCCTATTTTGGCAATTCTAGGTTCAACATGCTATTTCTTGTTCCAAAGACTTTGGAGGCTTGGCTCAGTGATTGTCCCCTTTAGATTCAATCCTCAAAGGTGTCCAAGTGGATAGGAGTGTTTGGATTTGGCTGATTTTGGCAAATCGACCAAAAGTGCAAAAATTTGCCTTGCCTTGGCAGATTTCAGCAAGGCATCTTGCCAATGTCATATCTCATAGCTCAAATTGAATTTGGTAATGTTCTTGGCCATTTTGGAAAGCCCTTACATGATACAACAACTGTTTGAACATGTTTGGTGTTGATCTCTTTTGAATCCAAGTGAAAAATCCCCCTACATTTGGAAAAATGTAAAGGCAGATTCTGACTTAGTGAAATTTCCACTAAGTGTTGGAACAAAGTGACTTTTCTTGATTTTGATCACTCCATAACTCAAAATCCATGAGGAATTTGGACATAGGTCAGTATGAAGCTTTTGTAGACGGCAATGTGATCTACAAATCAAGCTTTGAATGGGGAACAATGGCCTTGTGGTTTAGGAGTTATGTTCCTCCAAAGTTGGCACATTAGTGTCACTTTTTCCATAACTTAGAAATTTTTCTAAGTTTTTATGGTTACCCCTTTTACAAGTTACCCCACTTTCTTTGATTTTTCTTGATGAATGATCATACATTAACATCATTTTAGGGTTAAAAATCCATTTTGGTGAAAAATCTCAAAAAGTCAAAGTTGACTTTGGTGCACAGTTGACTTTTTATCAGATGAATTCCAAACTGTGCAATTCTTCAGGAAATCATGTCCTTGACCTCAATCAAACTTGATGGACATGTTCCATAGGTGTCATAGGGTATATTGAATCACGTCTTAGGGTTTGGGAGCATGTCCTGGTCAAAAGTCAAAGTTACAGTTGACTTTCCTCGCGAAACCCTAATTGTGGTGCAGATGAAATTGAGACTTGTTGCTCAAGCTTCTTGGATTAATCCATTGTTTCAAATGGATCAATATAGTATATTAGAGACCCTAAAATTATGTCTTGAGGTCTTGGCTCATGATTTGTCCCAAAAGTCGACTTAGGGGTGAATTAGGTCAAGAAACCCTAATTCCTGATTTTTGATGAATGCATCCCCTGAGGTCAAATTAACTTGATGATTGGGTCAATGAGGTTTCATGGAGTATATTAGGTTATGTTTGAAGCATTGGCTCATGCCCAGATGAAAAATTTCCATCTGGAGGCCCTGGTCGACCAAAACCCTAATTTGGTGACACTGTCGATCTTGAGACTTAATCCACCTAGAAGGGGGCAGCCTTGTGCTTAATCCTTGAAGTGGGAGTCCTCTTGATCCTTTGTGGATGTTTGAGAGGTTAGACAAGTTGAAGATCATGTCATTCCTTGATTGATCCTTTGTCTAAGAGCTCTGAGAGGGCTTAAAACCCTAATTCTGATTGTAGTGAATGCTCAACAACCCTTGAGGCATTTGATAAGGCATGATGGTTCATCCATATTGTGATGATGATTGACACAATGATGGGAGCCTTAGTGGTCAAAATTTGGGGTATGACAGATGCCCCTATTTAATCTTCTTGGACCCGAAGGTGTGAATGACGAAGGTATTCGGGCATTCGGGGTGCAAGAGGATTAAATATCGGAATACCCGAAATTTTGATGGCTATGAATGGCAGCTTGCGCATTCATCTTCTTTTGCTAAGCAATGATGCTTAGAAAAGGTAGACTTCCCCTCGATCCTGGTTTCCTACCAAGGAACTGGTCTTAGTTTCCTTTTGAAATAAACCTCACCTCGATCCTGGTTTCCTACCAAGGAACTGGTCTAAGTTTCTTGATTTAAACTTCCCCTCGATCCTGGTTTCCCACCAAGGAACTGGTCTTAGTTTCTGATATAAACTTCCCCTCGATCCTGGTTTCCTACCAAGGAACTGGCCTTAGTTTCTGAAATAAACTTCCCCTCGATTCTGGTTTCCTACCAAGGAACTGGTCTTAGTTTCTTTTGTCAATAAACTTTCTTGACAAGGGACGCTATTCGTAGCGGTTTTCCTCAAACTTCCCGCGAATTTTCCTGGGGAGATGCCATTTGAGTGGAAAAAGTTTGGATGTCAGACTTGCTGGGGAACCCATTCGTCTGAGTTGTAGAGGTACATAAACTTCTTCGTTGGAGACGCCATTTGTCGACTCTATCTAGGGAAAATGAGTCTCTTGAGAGACTGCTTCCGCTTGGGGTCTTACATCATACTTTTCTCGGGATCTTCCCGGAGAAATGCCACATGATGGGCTCCAATTTTGAGGTGCCGATGACCTTTTCATCAGCGGTCTTTCGGAGAAAGGCAGCTGTACTGCCAAATCTCTGCTTAGGAGGCTTTCTCTGGGGATTTTTATTTAATCCGGGAGAGCAAGGATATCATCTTCAATGGTGAAGAGTGACATTGGTTGAAGGTTCTCTGATTTTTTAGAGGTTCAAGTTATCAAAGTGGTCAAAGGCCAACTCTGATCCAGAAATAAACGGGAGGAGAGAGATAGTTCCGACGCGACATTTCCTGATGAGGAAAGAACTTGACAACTCGATTGAGAGAACTTTTATCACCAGGGGACAAGACCGACTAGAGTGATAATGATGCAATGCGAATGTGAATGCAAATCAACAATGCATGATGTATGTATGTTTATACTGACAGAACTGACGCGACATACAGACTAATAGATGAACATGACGGGATACTCGGCCACAGTGGGAGATGTAAAGTATCACTTGTTCACGATAGCAATTCTGCCTTGCTTAGGAGAGATAATCCCTGCGGGGAATACCGTTAATCGGACTTAGGAGATAAGGACTCTGACGAAGATGTCAGATGGATTAGTTGCATCTGACACTGTTGATCCTTTATTCAGGCGCACTGGCGTAGAAGGAGTACTTTGATTCTGCACTTTGAAATTCAAACGCCTTTGGAGACGCAATCGACGTTCTTTCGATGTTCAACAGTTAAAAGCAGTTGTCATCTTTAATTTAAAAGCAGAAAAAGTTTTAACAAGTAAATTCATTTTTGTTTCATTTCAAGAATCGCTAATCATGTTAAAACGCCATTCTGTAAAGCTAAAACAAATAAGAATTACAAACAAAAGCACAAGGGCTCAAATTTTATTGATAAGATGGAGATCAGCCAAATGCGTGATTCCAAAGAGTATATACAAAGTTTGAAAATGGTAATTTACAGGGAAAAGGGCTACGTTAAAACATAACAACCACTATCCTTCTACCAACTTTGAATTCGGGACATCCTAAGCTTCTGTCGAAGATGACCTTGACTAGAGTTTCCCTCCGATGGATGATGTAACTGCTGCTGAGGGACTTGCCTCTGTTGAACATAGTTACTTGCCATTATCCCTAACTTTTCCCTGGATTATACTATGAGATTTCCAATCCATCGGGATGATTTTTTTATCACGTCTCTAATTTTTTCCTGGACCGCCCTTTTAGGTTTTCAATCCACCGAGACGTTTTTATTTTATTTTTTTTAGGCGAAGTATTTCTTGACTACGTCAACATTCGTGGGGTAGGCAAATTCCTCTCCGTCCATGGTTGCAAGTCTCAAGGCACCGCCTGAGAAAGCTTTCGTGACCGCATAGGGGCCATCATAATTCGGAGTCCACTTACCCCGAGAGTCAGTGAGAAGCGATTGTATCTTCTTGAGCACGAGGTCTCATTTTCTGAAGACACGAGGTCGGACCTTTTTGTCAAATGCCTTCTTCATTCTCTGCTGATACAACTGACCATGGCATAGTGCCGTGATTCTCTTTTCTTCGATCAGATTGAGTTCGTCGTGTCGACTTTGACACCATTCAGCTTCTGAAAGCTTAGCTTCCATCAATACCCGGATTGATGGGATCTCTACTTCTATGGGGAGAATTGCCTCCATGCCATATACTAGAGAGAAAGGGGTTGCCCCTGTTGAAGTGCGGACAGATGTTCGATAACCGTGAAGAGCAAAGGGTAGCATCTCGTGCCAATCTTTATAGGTTACAACCATCTTTTGAACGATCCTCTTGATGTTCTTGTTAGCCGCTTCTACCGCTCCGTTCATCTTGGGTCGGTAGGGAGATGAGTTATGGTGTTCGATCTTGAACTCAACGCACAACTCTTTCATCATCTTGTTGTTCAAGTTAGATCCATTATCTGTAATGATCTGGCTCGAAACACCATAACGGCAGATGATATTGTTTTTGACAAATCGGACCACCACTTGTCGGGTTACATTAGTGTACGACGCTGCTTCGACCCGCTTGGTGAAATAGTCAATGGCTACTAGGATGAACCGATGTCCGTTTGAAGCCTTAGGTTCGATCAAGCCAATCATGTTGATTCCCCATATGGAAAAAGGCCACGGGGAAGAAAGAACTTTGAGATTCGATGGCGGTACATGAATTTTGTCGGAGTATATCTGACACTTGTGACACCTCCTCATGTACTTGTAGCAGTCGGATTCCATGGTCAACCAGTAGTACCCTGCTCTTAGAATTTTTCTCGCCATTGTGTGTCCATTGGCATGAGTGCCAAAGGACCCTTCGTGAGTTTCTTTCATAAGCATGTCTGCTTCTGGTCTGTCTATGCATCGGAGCAAGACCAAGTCAAAATTTCTCTTATAAAGAGTATCACCGCTCAGGAAGAAGTTTCCAGCCAATCTTCTAAGGGTTTTTCTGTCCTTTCTAGACGCCCCAGATGGGTACTCTTGTTTCTGAAGGAAGCATTTGATATCGTGATACCAAGGTTTGTCGTCTATGACTGCCCCAATCGCGAAGACGCAAGCGGGCCGTTCAAGGCGCATTATGTCGATCTTAGGCAGGTCATTCCATTGACCTACACTAATCATAAAAGAGAGAGTGGCTAAGGCATCAGCCATGTGATTCTCTCTACGAGTGACGTGATGAAACTCGACTCTGTTAAAGAAGGGTAACAACCTTCTTGCATAGTCTTTGTAAGGAATTAGTCCTGATTGGTATGTGTTCCAATATCCTTTTATCTGGTTGATAACCAAGGCTGAGTCGCCATATACGTCCAAGTTTTTGATCCTTAAATCAATCGCTTCTTCGAGACCCATAATACAAGCTTCGTATCCGGCTTCGTTGTTTGTACATTTGAACGTAAGTCTGGCAGTGAAAGGAATGTGGGTACCCTGAGGAGTAACAATGATTGCCCCAATTCCGTTTCCATAATGATTAACTGCTCCGTCAAAGATAAGTCCCCATTGGGAACCTGGTTCTGGCCCTTCACTTGGTAACGGTTCATCGCAATCTTTCATTTTTAGATAATTGACATCTTCGTCTGGGAAGTCAAACCCGGTTGATTCTTGATCGTCAATCGGTTGATGAGCCAAATGATCGGCTAAAATACTTCCTTTAACGGCTTTCTGAGCGTGGTACTCTATGTCATATTCTGATAATAACATCTTCCAACGGGCAATTCTTCCCGTGAGAGCAGGCTTTTCGAAGACATACTTGATTGGATCCATTTCAGAGATTAACCAAGTAGTGTGACGAATCATGTATTGGCAAAGACGTTTGGCTGCCCAAGCCAAAGCGCAACAAGTTTTCTCAAGCATCGTGTACCGAGTCTCGCAGTTGGTGAACTTCTTGCTCAGATAGTAAATGGCAGACTCTTTCCATTTGGTTTCATCTTGTTGGCCAAGTACATATCCCATTGAGTCCTCTAGGACTGTGAGGTAGATGATCAGTGGTCTTCCTTCCACTGGAGCTGATAGAATCGACGGATTCAACAGGTATTCCTTAATACTGTCGAAGGTGGTTTGGCAATCTTCTGACCAAACGCAATCCTGGTTCTTTTTGAGTAATTTGAAAATCGGCGCACACGTGGCGGTCATAAGGAATATGAACCTGGAGATGTAGTTCAAACGTCCCAAGAATCCTCTGACTTGTTTTTCAGTTTTCGGAGAAGGCATTTCTCGAATGGCCTTAACCTTGTCAGGATCAACCTCAATTCCTTTCTGGCTGACGATGAACCCTAAGAGTTTCCCTGAACGGACACCGAAGGTGCACTTGTTAGGATTCAAGCGGAGTTTATACTTCCTCAAATGCTCGAATAGTTTCGACAGGTGGGTCACATGCTCCTCTCATGTCTTAGATTTTGCAATCATGTCATCGACATATACCTCTATTTCCTTGTGTATCATGTCATGAAAAAGAGTAGTCATGGCCCTTTGATAGGTTGCCCCGACGTTCTTCAAACCGAACGGCATCATCTTGTAACAAAAGGTACCCCATGGGGTAATGAACGAAGTTTTCTCCATGTCTTTCAGCGCCATTTTGATTTGGTTATAGCCCGAGAATCCATCCATGAAGGAGAAAATTTTGAACTTTGCTGTGCTGTCTACCAGCATGTCAATGTGTGGTAAAGGAAAGTCATCCTTTGGACTTACCTTGTTCAGATCCCTGTAATCAACACACATTCTGACCTTTCCATCCTTTTTGGGAACGGGTACGATGTTGGCTAACCATTGAGGATATTCAGATGTAGCGAGGAAACCTGCGTCGATCTGTTTCTGTACCTCCTCTTTAATTTTGATGGCCATGTCCGGGTGAGTCCGTCTCAACCTTTGCTTTACTGGCAGACATTCCGATCTTAACGGTAAGTGATGTTCCACGATGTTGGTATCCAACCCTGGCATATCCTGATAGGACCAAGCGAATACATTGGGAAACTCTCTGAGAAGCTTTATCAAACCCTCTCTGGCAGTTGGACTGAGTAGTGCCCCAATCCTGATTTCTTTTCTCTCCTTTTCTGAACCCACATTGATCGTTTCCAACGGATCTTTGTGAGGTTCAATGGACCTTTCCTCCTGTCTGAGTAGTCGAGAGATCTCTTCTGGAATTTCGTTGTCAACTTCTTCTTCAGCCCCAAATATCGGGAACTCAAAGTAGGGAGAAGGCATCAGATCGTATGTTTCAACTGGGTTTAAAACAAGCAATCTGCATGACGTGATAATTCATGTTTAGAAGAGATAGAGAAAATGTGAGTGTGTGCAGCGTAATTATTTTACAGATTGTTTTTATTTTTAATTATTTTTTAGGATTACCATTTTCTGAGAAAAGTGAAAAGAAAACAACAATTAATGCGGAAATTACAGTACGCCATTATTTTATTAATGAACAAGTCGATCCTTGAAACTACAGCCCTATAAAACAAAACTCTATCTCTTTGGGCGGAGCGAAGAGGGAAAATTTACAGAAAGCGAGCCCTATCAAAACATCCGTTTCACCTGGGCAGGGTGAAAGGTTAAAAACGACAATTACTTTGACTGATGAACGATCTTCGGAACCTCGACGGCAACTCATTGGCGGCGAACTCCTCGGTGAATCACAAAGTCTAGCACCTTCCTTGATTTGTCTTCAGAAATAACGCTGATTTCTGGTGGAGCAGGATCATTGGAATCTGTCTCCCAGGCAGAATTCTCGTAGGAGGATTCCTCAGTTGTATTTTGCATAGCATTGGTGCTCTTAGCTGTATCTCCCCATCCAGTTGGCTGGATATCTTCGAGCCTGATACGAGAGCTTTTGGGAGTGGTGTACTTGACCATATAGTTAAATTTTCCACTTGGTTGTCCCAGGGTGTCCCATACTTTCCTGGAACTGGAGGGGTCATCCCTCTCGATGACGTTGACCTCGGGAAAAGCAAAGTTGATGAATTCCAGTCCGGCAAACGTTGCAAATTCATCGTCATGTTGAGTAGTTTCTGAATGACCCGAGTGTTGATCCGATGACATGGTGGGGACACAGGTATTCTGTTCAATGACGGTCAGCTGATTTTCATTGTTTGGCTGACTCTCTTGCCCCAAATCTCTTGGATAAGGTTGCCACATTGGCAGACCATCCATTGGGCCATAGTAGGTGTAGTCAAAATTGTCTTTCAGCGGAGTGTCTTCCTCTAATGAATTTGGCGGAGCACGGCATACTTCTGGATCACAATCCCCGTATATCATTTCGATGTCTGACCTGGGTATAAATCTCGGACTCTCTGTAGGAAAGCAAAAAGGAGTTTGCGTTTCGTCCTGAGACATATAACCGTCCTTGTTAAGATAGGACTCCCACTCTTCCTCTGTGTCAGAGGGATCTTCCTCATTTATAGCATGGACTGCTTGAGGGACTGGGTGAAGGAAACCTCCACTGTGGAAGAAGTTCTGAATGGGATGAAGAATTCCATCACTGGCAGCTGTCTGGGTACAGGTTGCAGAAAAACTAAGACCCTTCTTTGTTTTATTGTCAATAGGAATGACAAGTTGTCGCCATCCTGTTGTATCGGTACTCTCGACCGCTTTGATAGCATTTTTGTATGAGGAAATCGAGGTTCCTCCTTGGGATTGATTGTCCTTTCCCACCGACAGCGCTTGGAACTGCGTCCCAATAACCTCCTCGGGTTCTACGCAAGTAGATAATGATAAGTTACTCACGAGCAAGGCCTGTTCTCCACAGACTGTGACAAGTTGATCGTTCTGAACGAACTTTAGCTTTTGGTGGAGGGTCGAAATGACCGCTTCAGCCTGATGTATCCAAGGTCTTCCTAATAAACAACTGTATGTTGCCCGGATGTCCATGACCTGGAAAGTGACTTGGAAAGTGTGAGGACCGATAGTTATGGGAAGATCAACTTCGCCGATAACTGTCTTTCTGGATCCGTCGAACGCTTTGACGATGACCTCACTGGTTCTCATCGGAGGGCCTTTGAATGATAATTGAGTCAAAGTGGACTTCGGCATAACATTCTGGGTTAACCCTGTGTCTACCAGTACGCTGGCTAAAGCATCGTCCTGGCAGTTGACTATGATATTGAGCGCCATGTTATGACGGCGACCCTCTTCAGGTAATTCCTCATCACTAAATCCCAAATTGTTGCAGGAAGTGATATTAGAGACAATACAATCGAACTGTCTGATTGTTACATCCTGTTCCACAAAGGCTTGCTCCAAGACTTTCTATAGAGCCTCCCTGTGGGATTCTGAACTGAGTAACAGTGATAATACCGAGATCTTTGAAGGAGTCTGTAACAGCTGATCAACAATGTTATATTCACTCCTTTGGATGAGCTTCAGCATCTCATCATTATTTTTCGAAAGGTCGAGATTACTGGATTGACCGACTGGTGGATCGGGAGCTTCTGTCTGAAGTTCCTTTTCCTTGTTAGGTTCCCTAACTCCTCGGTTGAAGATTCGACTACTCCGTGTTACACGAATGATGTCTGCAATATTCACGACAGAGGGTAATGGAATTTCCTTTCCATTTTCAACTATTATTGCACCGTATTTGTAAGGAATCGCCTTAGCTGATTCATACAGTAGTGGTCCCGGTAGATAGATGACTATGAGAACCTTCTGATTTTTCTGACCATCATAAGTAATCTCGATCCGTTCACGGTTGGGAGCTCTATATTCGTCAAGTAGAGGGATGATGGCAAAAACATCCTTGGTCTGGTGACGACCAGAGATCGTGACAACCTCCTCGACTTGATTGGCAAGGTAGTTCGACGACTAATTGATGGGTCTAGAACCCGGATATGGGCGAATCTCTCCACGATCCACCTGACCCTGAAGAGTTGCTCTCACAAGGTAACACCCTTGGTTACTTTCTGAATAGACACTACAACGTTCATAATTGTGTGGTGGCACCTGGCCACGCCCACTTTGAATATAATGTAACCTCACTAGGTTAGCTTCCACGAGTCGGACATCCTGACTTTGACGCCGAGTGGGGTTTCTGTTATTGATACTAATTTGCTGAGTATCTTCATCCATGTAGATTGGCATCCACCAATGATTTAACAAGTGTTGAAGTGCCTCCTGGACAAGGGTACAACCTCGATCGTTTTCGCAACCTGCTTTACAGCTTGGATAGTCGTGTGATATTAAGAATCCGAGTCGGACTTGCTCAGCATGTAACTCTACCAAGTTGGTATTCATCACACGAATATCGAAGATCTGAACCATGTTGATCTGATAAGGGTTCCTATCATGGTAGTCTTGGATCCATCCAAGATCCATCTGACGCTGGAGGGCCTCTTGTATGAAAGAGCATCCCTGTTTGTTTACCAAGCAAGTCAGACAGGAACTGTAATCGTGTCGTGGCAGATTATGATACTGGCTTTGCCTTGGATACATTGCCACCAGGTTGACATTTATCGCACGGACGTCGTGGTTTTGAATGACGTTGGAATTTGTATAGACCATGTTAACTCCACGAACTCGGTGCTCTTGGATCCATCCGAGATCCATCTGTTCCTGTAGGGCTGCTTGCACCACAAAACATCCTTGATTACTTTTAGAGCAGATATCTCACTGGTGATAATTATGAGGTGGCACATGGCCGTACCCACTCTGTCTACAATGCATCTTGACCAGATTGGTCCTCAACAAGAGTACATCGTGAATTTGATAGATATTGTTAAATTCTTTCTCAATCAGGTTTGACTGCAGTTTCCTCATGTTGAGGCAGCGGGTTCGTGAGAACGTTAGGATTCGTATCTTTGAAAGATAAGAGCCCGCTCCTAACAAGCTTTTGCACGTCAGATTTGAAATTGAGAAAGTTCTCTATGTTATGCCCTGATCCTCCTTGATGATAAGGGCATGTCTGGTCCACCTTAAACCAAAAAGGCGGATTTTCTGGTACTGTAAGAGGAAGCTTAGTCTGGATGTGCCCCTTAGCCAGTAGTAACGGAAATAGTTCTGCGTACAACATGGGTATAGGATCAAACCCTGATGGTCGTGTTGTACAGTTGTTGTTATATGGAAGACGAGCCTGCTGAAGAGGCTGTTGTGTCCTTTGCTGATTTGGTTGGCTCTGCGCAACCTAAGGTTGATACGTAGGAATAGGCGCAGGGCTGATAGCAGGAGTTATAACTGCTACCGGTTGATAACGTTGCCTTTGCTTTCCGAGAGAGATATTCCCAATATCTTGCTCTTTTTTCTTAGGGAGGGCACTACCGTATCATTTTGTACTACTCGATGATCCAGCATCTTTTGCCAAACGTCCTTCTCGGACGGCTTCCTCAAGACGAACTCCCATGCCCACCATCTCGGTGAAGTCACTGGGCGCACTGGCGACCATTCTGTCGTAGTAAAACGAGTTCAAGGTCTTTAAGAAGATCTTGGTCATCTCTTTTTCCTCAAGAGGTCGACAAATTTGAGTGGCAATTTCACGCCATCTCTGGGTGTACTCCTTAAAGGTTTCCTTGTCCTTTTGTGACATTGATCTGAGTTGATCTCTGTCTGGTGCCATGTCCAAATTGTATTTGTATTGTTGGACAAAGGCAGTACCAAGATCTCTGAATGTGCTAATCGTAGCACGGTTTAAACCCATGTACCATTTTAATGCGGCACCAGTTAAACTATCCTGAAAGTAGTGAATCAGCAAGTCCTGATTCTCTGTCTGAGCTGACATTCGCCGAGCGTACATCACCAGGTGGCTCTGAGGGCAAGAGTTACCCTTGTACTTTTCAAAGTCGGGCACTTGGAACTTGTGCGGGACTTTCACATTGGGGACCAAGCAGAGATCTGTGGCGTCCTTTCCTAATAGATCCTGACCGCGAATGGCTTACAGTTCCTTCTGCATTTCCAAGAACTGTTCTTGGAATTCATCCATTCGGTCAAATATAGTTTCCTTTTTACCAGAAGGTATCTGTGGAGTCTGCCCTTCCGGGACAGTGTGCACCACAGGGGGTGGTACCGTGACTACGGCAGTGAATCTTGGCGTTTCCCGAAGTTTGTAACCTTCAGGAGTCTTCAGTATGCCCCTGGCATCTTCGCTTTCCCAAAGTTTGTAACCTTCAGGACCAACGGCATCTGTCGCGATTCCCTGATCTTGAACGATCGGCGGAACATATCCTTCCGGGATATAGTTAACAGGCATGCCCCAAGGGACGATCTTTTGGCATTTGATACCTAGGATCAAACTTCTCCACTATGGGCGCTGAGGTGATCTCTGAGATCACAGTTCTTTGTAGCTGAGCTTCTGCCATGGCTTGCATGTCGTTACGAAGCTTTCTCATATCCTCTCTCAGAGCGTCGATCTCTTCTTTCAACTCCCTGTTCTCTTCCTCAAGATCATCCATCTTTTTCTGACGATTAGCCCGAGTATTGTACGAATGAGACAGTTTGACTCTAGAACCGAGACACAAACGTGAGATTCGTAGGTAAGAAGAATACGCGATGTGAGAATGATGAATGCAATGATTATATTAATTGTTTTTTGGTTTAATCAAAATAAACTTCGACAATTAGATTGCAAATATCAAACAGTGGGGAAACCCCTTTTTTATTGAAATTCAAAGGATTGCGGAAATGAAAATACAGTAGATTACAAGGTGCAGAAACAGAAACCTAAGCTAATGGGTCCCGAGTCCTCTCTGAAGAGAAATCAGGTGCTGACTCTGGTACTTTCCTTTTCTTTGACCGGGGCTCTTGGTCCGTTGTCGGGTTGTCATTCCTTTGCCAAGTGAAAGGAGCGAGTAAATTCCTTTGGTTATCCTGATTATCCATAACATGTTGCTCTAAAATTTCAATAAGAGCGTCCTTATCTTTCAGCAGTTGCTGTATTTTGATACACTCCACGTTGAGGGTGCGGTACTTGTTCTTCCAAGACCTCCTCTCCCTTTGAAGTTTGTTGAGAGTAACCTGAAGCTTTTCTGTCTCAGTCATGAAGTACATGACAGACTCCCTCGGTGGAAGAACTCCGTGACGAGGATAAGGCATCTTTAGCTTGAGAGCTCTAGTTTGTACCCAGTGGAGATAAGGCTCCACCGAGACACAGTTTGGTTTTCCTAGAGACCTTTCTTATGAACGTGTTTCCAAGCATGCACTATTTCCATCTTTAGTGCTCTGTCATTTTCTCCTTCCTTGAAGAAAAGACCTTCCAGATGAACACTCCGTGGGACGTGTCTCATCGGGTATCCAAATTGACGATGAACGAGAATTGGATGGTAATTGATTCCTCCCTTAGTTCCTATAAGGGGTACGTTGGGGAAGTTTCCACAACGGTCAATGATCCTGATTCCATCATAAATCCTATTACACCAGTCAATGTCAGAGTTGGTGAGAGACATGATCTTCTGCGACCAACGTAAGACACTCTTGTGATCCCAAAAAGCAGCAGACTTAGGCAAGTGAGAGATAAACCATTTGTAAAGCAAAGGTACACAACATGTGATCTCCCCTCCGCTGTACAAATTCCCTAAGTGTACAGAATGATACGCATCTGCGAGCAAAGTCGGCATAGGGTTTCCAATGAGAAAAACCTTAATAGCGTTGCTATCGACGAAGTTATTAATGTTGGGCAACAAAAATAATCCGTAGGTGAGTAAAACAAAGATGCTTTCAAAAGCAGCCTCGTTCCCTATACTAGCGAAGTACAGAGCTTTCTTTGTCAGAAACTGGGCTGGCAAACCTTGTATGCCACCCTTGGTGGTCATGTGAATCCTGACTTCTGACTCATCCAAATGAATTGCCCTTGCAATGGTCTGATCCTTTGGAATTTCTTCCAGTCCAGAAAATGGAGCTCAATCAGTGATATGTAAATCGATCAGATGAGAATACTCCTCCACCGTTGGTGCGAGCTGGTAATCTGGGAATGTGAAACAGTGATAGACCGGATCGTAGAACTGAATGAGCTCATCCATGATTCCCTCAATCACATGGACCCTTAATAGAGGTAGCAGACCTCCGTACTTGGCTCTGAAAGCCTCTTGGTTTGTGATCATTCTCGCCAAACCTCTCAAATCCTCTAGTTTTGGAACCTTGAAGGTGTACTTATGAGTTCTCCTTCTACCGTAATCCATTAGCGCAATCCTTTTCTCTAATATTTGCAATCACAGTCTTAGTTTAACTTGAAAAATAGATAGACTAGAAGAGAAGAATTTTTTTAATGTTTTAATGTTTTTTAGATGAATGCATGAATGCAGCACACAAAAACATAGAAAAAACATGGGGTCAAAGGGTCGTTGTCATGAAGTCAAGGCTCTACCCATCCCCAAAGGTTTATACTAGTGACTTTTGTACCTGTTTCTCATCATCATCAACTCTTGTCAAGAAACACCAGCGGGCCGGGAACCGTGCTAGGTGATTTTTTTTGAAGAGTCCTCAAAAGAGGGTGGCATCGCATGACGACTATTTCCGATAGCCTCTGCGCCACTAATTTGCTCCTCATCTTCTCAGACTTCACAATTGACCCATTGCCTGTGAGAGAGAATGGGTTACATTGGGAAGCCTCCACTGAGGTTGATGGTCGACCTCGTCGCCATCACCTATCTTAAGTGTATACTCAATCTTTCCATATGCGGCATCACACGCATTCCCATTAGCAGAAAAATAAACACACATATCAATTAGGAAAAGCAGTATATATATTTGTCCTAATCATCCTAGACCTTAAAAGCTATGAATCCTATGTTCCTGACAGAAAATTGGTTCCCCGGCGGAAGCCCTCAATCTGTGGTTTTCACACAAGAGAAGAGAAAAAAGGGTAGAAGAGCCCCACGGTGGGCGCCACTTCTAAAGTTTCCACCTAATAGATGGGAAAAGAACAAGATCTCGCTACAAAGGTGAGATAGATCCTAATGACACGTCCCTAGAAGAATCGCCATGGTCCCCAGCAGAGTCGCCATTTTTCTGTAGCGAACGATTTTTGACGCGGTTGCGAAGCGCTATCGCTCTTTGGTGTCTACAGCTCGATTCATTTTTTATCCTATTAAAACTGATGAAGGAAGGGAAATAGATGTCTCAAATTAACCCTGCTTGCAAACTGAGGTTAAACAGTCAAAACTGTTGGTTTATAGATGCTACAAAGATTCGGGGTCTCTATTGGGTGTATTTTTTTAAAAGTGGTGTTCGGTTGATTGGTGGGAGGTTAGGAGGGATGTGTGGAAGAATGGGATTTTGGGTTTTTGTTTAGCGTGCTCGCTAAGATTTTTCTTTCAATCTTATGCCTACGTATTCCCGTTTACCGAAACAGGGAAATCAGAGTGTTCGTAGTTCCTCCTATTCTATGGGAGGAAATGGTGTTTTGGTGTCTTGTTCAAAGCCCAAGACGTGAAGCTAAAGGTGGTTTGTATCTTGTTCAAAGCCCAAGATGTGAAGCTGAAGGTAGTTTGTATCTTGTTCAAAGCCCAAGATGTGAAGCTAAAAGGGTTTGACTTTAGAGAGAATTTGTCATCTCTAAAGAGGGGTTGGTCCGTCACAACTGTTTATAAAGGAGAATTACTTTAACCGGGATTTGTGAATCCGGCAATGCCATAATTTCCTTTATAGGGGATTTCCAACCTGAAGGAGAAGACTTTAACTCAGTGTAGAGCAATGCCATCTTTCCTTAGGAATTTCTCATGCTAAAAGAGGGACAGTGGCATGGATGTAGATGATCCAGAGGCTTGCGGCTTAAAGCGATTAAATGAAGGGGAAAGAGTTGTTGATGTTTGTGTATTGTGAACGAGGCACAGCTTTGATGCTAAAAGGTTGATTGGATCAACCAGTGGTTTTCTTATACAAAGCCTAAGAGGAGGCTAATATGTGTCTCGTACAAAGCCCGAGATGGAGGCTAAAGGTTTGAATCAACAAGAGAGTGCTTTATACTCAACAAGAATGTGATTTTGTATCTCGTACGAAGCCCGAGATGGAGGTTAAAAGGTGATTGACTCAACAAGAGAGTCTTTTATACTCAACAAGAGAGGGTTTTGGTATCTCACACGAAGCCCGAGATGGAGGCTAAAATTGTTAGCTCCGCTGGGGAGAATCATTGTACAAAGCCCAAGAGGAGGCTAAGGTGTTGTTTCAGTTGAGTGACAGGTCCAGTATGCTGATTTAAAGAGAAAATCAGTTCTTATAAGAGTAACACTGTACTCAAGGATTTGATTCTGGGATATTTCCTTTTCTTTTAGGAAACGGGAAATCCATAGGGTATTGAGACTGTCCGAGTCTACGGGTTTCCTTCCTATTTACCGAAGGGGTCACTTGAGAATGTCTTTGAGACTCAAGGATATTAGACTGTCCGTGTCTAGAGTTTCATCTTTTGTACTATCCTTTGAGAAACAGTAGTAGACTCTTTGAAAGGACTGTTCTATGAAGATGACTAAGTTCTATTCCTATACCTCTAGGAGGTCGTCGGGACAATTTGTACGAAGCCCAAGAGGAGGCTGGAAGCTTTTAAGAAGCCGACGGGTCCTTGTACTAAGCCCAAGAGGAGGCTATCATTCCCGGAGGAAGAGATCATTGTACGAAGCCTAAGAGGAGGCTGTGAATACTTCTAAGAAGCCGATGGGTCCTAGTACTAAGCCCAAGAGGAGGCGGGGATGCTTTTAGGAAGCCTGTGGGTCCTTGTACGATGCCCAAGAGGAGGCCGATGATTTTAAGAAGCCCGTGGGTCCCCAAACCCCGAGGAATTCAAGACAGGCTATTCACAAGGAATAGATCAAGCCAGGAAAGTTCAAGAATTTGAAAGAAACTCAAAGATGCCATTCACGGAGAAAAGATCATCTCTGGGGAGTAGAGTTTCTTGACAAGTTCTTTTAAGAAGCCTGTGGGTCCCCAAACCCCGAGAAGTTCAAGACATGCCATTCACCAAGAATAGATCAAGCCAGGAAAGTCTGAGAATTTGGAAGAAACTCAAGAGATGCAATTCACGGAGAAGAGATCATCTCTGGGGAATAGAGTTTCTTTGACAACTTCTACGAGTGACAGTCTATGAAAGGGTTCACCGAGAATGCTGCCTTTCATGTCTCCATATTGTTTAACCCTAAGAGGAGGGAAGACTGTGTCTGGTAATCCTATCGGGATCTAGTTTTGACTATTTAAGAGTGATCAACGGGCTTAATGCTAGACGTAGTTGCCGGGGAAACTCTAAATATCTATACTATTATTACATAGTTGATATGAGTTTATGAAAGAAGACTTACAGCGAAAAAGCCCCACAATACAGTTATATGTATATGAAAGCGGTAAATGAAAGCGTATAAACACTTACTCGGTTGTAGAGCTTCCATGCTGTTTGGTTAGTTGTTCAACAAAGATAGATTAAAAACAACAGTATATTCAAAATCAAAGGTGAAAGTGCTTTGAAAAAGAAAGATTTGGGGCTTACAGCTCAAGGAGAGGCCCAGTGTTTTATCAGTGAGCGCACTGTTGAAGTTGTACAGAGGGACTTATACGAGTGCCTGAGGCCCAAAAAGGTTTTCTGTACTGTCGCTCCCGAAAGATTTGCATCCAATGGTACAAGCTCGAGAGTGGCGCGGAAAACATAGTCGCCAGCAATGTGTATTTATCCCAAGAGAGGGAAAGGAAACACTGCGTAAACCTGAAGGAAAGGAAAGAGCATGGTCTTCCGACCAAGAGAACAGGGTTCGGGAGTAGGTTACACGTGAGGAAGGTATTAGCACCCCCACGCGTCCATCGTACTCGATGGGATCCGCGCTTGCTTGTCTCTATCAAAGGGTGTCGTTAACTGGAACTTCGCTGCTTCTGAAAGGAAAAGGAACGGGCACTACGCCATAATTACTCTTTGGCAGCACTACATAGGCAGCGCTTTATTACAAAAGCCCTGCTATAAGTTAAAAAATTTAGAAAACACGGAAACTGTTCACTTAGAAAAATAAAATCGCGTCTAAATATAAGACCTTAGACAACGCTTTTAAGGAAAGCGCTTTCTAAGGTCTTATAAATAAAAAAAAAAATTAAAGGGAAATATTAGACAGCGCTTTCCTCAAAAGCGCTGTCTAAGGTCTTATAAATTAAAAAAAAATATAAGACCTGAGACAACGCTTTTGAGGAAAGCGCTTTCTAAGGTCTTATAAATTTAAAAAAAAATTAAAGTAAAAAATTAGACAGCGCTTTACTCAAAAGCGCTGTCTAAGGTCTTATAAATTAAACAAAAAATAAAATCAAAAGCGCTGTCTAAGGCCCATATAAGACAGCGCTTTCAAAAGCGCTTTCTAAGGCCCTCCTTAGACAGCGCTTTCATTAAAAGCGCTGTCTAAGGTCTTTTTAATTAAAATAAAAATTGAAATGGTATCAGTATTAATACTGATACCGTTTCAATTTTCATTTCATTCTTTCCCTCGTTCCCTCTCTTTCTGCGAACAAGAACGAACCAGCTGAAACCACCGTCGTCGTCCGTCCTTTCACCGCCGTCGTCCGTCCTTTCTCGCCGTCGTCCGTCCGGCCGTCGTCCTTCCTACATTGTCCTCCACCATCCTCCACCGTACTCCACCATGCTCCACTGTTCCGGTAAGAGTTTTTCTTTTTATGTTAGAAGTGAGTTTCATATTTTTCTGTTAGGTTTTGTTCTTGTTACCATATTTTTGGAGTTCTTTAGATATAATGATGTTCTGTTAGGTTTTGTTCTGTTAGGTTTTGGAGTTATTTTGATAGAATGATGTTCTTTTGATAGAATATGAGTAGTTTAGATTAGTGTTATTGTAGTTTAGGTTAGTTTAGGTTAGTGTTAATGTTGCTCTACATTGTTATTGCTATATAATGTGTTAGTTTAGTTTAGGTTAGTTTAGGTTAGTGTTAGTGTTAGTGTTTATATTGCTCATTATTTTAATATTGTAAATCCTTGAGGTTGTTGTTCTAAAGAACCGAAATTCAAAGCAATTTATTAGGTAAAGAAATATATTGTAAATCCTTAAGTCATAACTTTCCTCCTTTTGGTTTAGATTTCTATTAATTACTAATGGAAATTAATAATTGTTATTGCTATATAATGTGTTAGTTTAGTTTAGGTTAGTTTAGGTTAGTGTTAGTGTTAGTGTTAATATTGCTCATTCAATGTTATATATTATGTCATATTATATTTGATATCCTTGATTTCCTTGATTTCTTTATCCTTGATTTCTTTATTATATTTGTTATATATTATGTCATATTATATTTGTTATATAATATATTTGATATCCTTGATTTCTTTATTACAGGTTAGATGGCTACTAACGATGATCACCCACATGATGATGATCATCCACATGATGATGATTACCCACATGATGATGATCCTATTCAGGATGAAAGTCAAAAATCTATGGAAGAAGAGATTAAAAGAGGAATAACCGTTATGAAGAAAGTGATTCGTGCTAGAGATCAAGGCATCATTTTAGATGTGCATTGGAGCCCTTCAGGCACTCTTGTTGAGCCTAACAGTCATACCTTGACAAGTTTCATTGGTGCACTTGTAAGGAATGCGATTCCTATTACTTGTGATGATTGGAGAAACAAACAGTTGAAGAAAGTCAAAGAAAAAATTTGGAATGAGATAAAGGTACCATAATTATGTCTTTAGTTATGCCAACTAATCATGTATTTTAAATTATTTGTACTAACCAATGTGTATGGTTTTTTTAGAGGTGCTTCAACGTTGAGGAAGAAAGAAAAGCTTATTTGATCAGATTGGCAGGGAAGCTCCTAAGAGGGTTTAGGACATATTTAAACCGCACCTTTCTTAAGGATGCTGAAGGTAACTTTGTTGATGCAGAGTATCCATCTAAATATGCAAGTTTGATTTCACCACAAGAATGGGTAACGTTTAAAGCCAAACGACAAACCCCGACATTTAAGAGTTTAAGTGCAATTAATCGGGAAAGAGCATCAGCTCCCCAATATCGATACAGGAAAGGACATGTTGGATATGGACATTTGGAGCAATCTTTGGTAAGTATCAATAAATTGTAATGATATAATAATTGTTCATCATGAGTTATATTTGATCATATTATTTGGCTTTATATGTAGTTACAAAAGGCGAATAGCTCTGAAACATCTTTTCCTGCACATGTCTTGTGGAAGGAAGCCCGTGTGGGCAAGTCTGGAGTTGTTGCAGAAGAGGTTCTACAAGTATTTGAGAAATGTGTAAGTATAACAATATTTCTTTAATTAAATAAAAACTTTATTAACAAATATTTGACAAATATTCGATATTCATCTAATTTTCAGGAGGCGTTATCTCAGTCTGTATCTCCAGATGATTCCAGGAGCATACTTAGTCGGGCATTAGATGTCCCTGAGTATTCTGGTCGGGTGAGGGGTAAGGGATTTGGGATCACTCCGACCTCCTTGAATATTAAAAAAGGAAAGGCTCCTAGTAATACAGAACTTCAAGCTAAATTGGAAGCAATGGAAGCTGAAGTTCGGCAATTAAGAAAGGAGAAAGAAAGGGATAACGCTTCAGGTTTTAGAGATGGATCGGAGAAAGATAGTATCAACTGCAGCTTTCGACCGAATATTCCAGAGGTAATTATATATATTTTTATGAAATTAAATTAGTAGCTTAAATTATTTAAATGACATATATACACATTAACAATGTCATATTTATTTTTGGTTTTAGGGCGTTTCCCATTGTCAGCTCTTCTTATCTTCACCAACTTATCGGAAGGTTGGCAAGGGAAAAGTGTATAACACTTCGGTAGAATTACTTCACAATAACCCACTCCCTACTGGATGCATGAAAGTATCGGTTGATATTGCTACAGAGGCGGGTGCATTATTACCCTATCCTGACGATGTTTCGGATGCAACATTGGTGGGAGATGCTATAGGGTCGTATGTTGCATGGCCGTCAAACCTCATACTCGTAGGATATGAGGTATGCTTAAAACCGTTATGAGCCTTTGTTAACCTTAATGTGTAGATTCAACGATTTTACGAGCATTTTATTTTCATTTTTTACATGGTAATGTTATTTAGACTCCAACAAGATCCAAAACAAAGGATAAGGGGATTCCGGAGCATACCGAGTCCGTTGTCTCAAAAAAAGAGGTACATCACAATTATACGATATTTATGCATGGAAAATGTTAAATTGGATATCTTATACTTCATCTAACAAATTATATGATATATAGCTGCCTGGTAAAGAGATAAGCAACGTTTCAACACAGAAAAATGTTGGTGCTAAGAAGAACAGGGCTAGAAAACAACCTATCTCCAAGTTTAGGTCGTGCCTTCAGACGTTTCTACAATTGACAGATATTCCGACCGGAGGTGTTCGTCTTATACATATCGAGAAAGGTATATATGGCTTTGAACATGAACAAAATATTGGTAATGAAGACTTCGAGCAAGTTTTCAATCATGAAGAATTGGGCGTCAGTGTTGTCAATACATACGTGAGGTATATATCCGATCTACTTTGGTATATTAATTAAACAACTTATTTACTTTATGTTTCAAATGAATAGTCTAATGTTAATGATGTTTTTATTTAAGGTTTCTGTATGACAAAGTTATGCGCCCACGTGGATTGCAGCAAAGATTTGCATTCTTGTGCCCCGCGTCTGTCAACTTATCCTTAATAATAAATAAACCAGATGAGGTCCTGGCGTATGTACGCGACGTCTTTATGGACAACCAAGAAACGGAAAAGTTGTTCCTTTTACCGTTTAACACTGGGTTAGATTTTCATTCTAAATTCATCTATTATAGTTTTTTTGTATTTTGACGTCGTGTAGAAAGTTTCCATCTAACACTTGTTTAATCTTACAGTGGACATTGGTTGTTGGTCGCAATTAATCCTAGCAGAGAAGTGGTGTATTATCTGGATTCGTTAGGAAATGATTGGACAACATACCCGAATATGAAGAAATGTATTGACACGTAAGTGAGATTGTTCTAAATATGAATGTGTATATTTATTTGTTTGTTTATTTATTTATGTGACTTGTTCTAAATATTCATTTATATTTTATTAGCGTTATACAAGCTTTCCGAGCACTACGAGATGGCCAAGTACCAAAGAGGAGAGTCAACCCCATTACATGGAATAGAGTGAAGGTATATTAATTATCACATGTTTTATTATATATTAGTGATGCTACTTGATAAAACTTAGGATTTATCCATATTTTCTTTTCATTTGTAGTGTCCTCGGCAACGTAATGAAATAGATTGCAGATATTTCATGTTGAGGTTTATGAGAGACACTCTTATTTTGGATCGAATAGAGATTCCATCCGAAGTATGTATTTCTAACTTATGAGTTATTTTAATATTTAAGACATATCTCTCATATAATGAAATAGTTAAAACTAAATCAAACTATGTTATATTATTATGTAGTACTTTGAAGAATGCAAGTGTGCTCATTACTCAATTTCTCAATTGGATGAAATTAAAGAGGATTGGTGTCAATACATTATGGAGCTCGGAGTTTTATCAGGTATAATATTGTACTCTTACTTTAATTGATGAGAATTTAAATATGTGTAACTTTCTAACTATAGACATTGTTGATGTATTATTTTAATTGAATTACAATCTTTGTGTTCTTTCAGGACCTATGTAGATTTGAAGCAATGCTTTGGTTGGATGCAAAAGTACTAGTATAAGTAATATGTACATTTGTCTATATATATATATATATATATATATATATATATATATATATATATATATATATTGGTTTGAATTTCCAATTGTTTTGGATATATAATTTTGGTGTAAATTAGCACATTTAAATAGGCTAAATTGGATTGATTTGAATCTCCAAATTGTGGTATTTTTCTGGAAAAAAATTGGTTGAAAAACAGGTCAAATTCTGGTTGAAAAACCTGGTAAAAATTGTGGTTTAAAAAAATTTACATAAAAATTTTCGTATACCTTAGACAGCGCTTTACACTAAAAGCGCTGTCTAAGGTGGGGCTTAGAAAGCGCTTTCACCAAAAGCGCTGTCTAAGGTATGCCTAAAAAAGTTCAAAAAGGTGGGGCTTAGAAAGCGCTTTCACCAAAAGCGCTGTCTAAGGTATACCTAAAAAGTTCAAAAAGGTGGGTCTTAGACAGCGCTTTTTGTGAAAACGCTGTCTAAGGTATACCTAAAAAATGTCAAAAAGGTGGGGCTTAGACAGTGTTTTTACCAAAAGCACTGTCTAAGGTAAACCTAAAAAATGTCAAAAAGCGCTGCCAAATGGTACCATAGACAGCGCTTTTCATTAAATATACCCCCCTTTAGACAACACTTTTGGTATTACCCAAAGCGCTGTCTAAACCTTTAACAGCGCAGGTTTAGACAGCACTTAAAAGCGCTGTCTAAGGCCAAACAAAGCGCTGTCTAAGGTCTTGTTTGGCGTAGTGGGGAAAAAGGAAAAAGAAAGAAGAGAGAGAGAGCAAGAAACAAATGTAGGGAAAATAAAAGAAGTGCTCGCATGGGCCCTACCCCACTGCCTACGTATCTCATCGGGAGCATGAGAATCAGAGCGACGTAGTTCCCCTCACTAGGGGTGGATTGTGTTTTTTAGAGAACGGCTTACGTTCTAGCTCAGGTGTTGCAGCTCGCTGTATGGAGACTTAGGCGTTACCGTCTTGCAAGAGAACGAGTAGGAGCGCGTTCGTACGCTGAGAGTGAGTGAGATGAGAAAAGAATTCCCGAAGGAAAGACGTTAGTGTTTGTTTGTGCGTTTTTTAAGCAAGAAGTACTTTTACCTGTTATTTGTAACTTACATTGAACCAAAGTCTTAGATACAGGAACGAATACTTCGCGCATCGTCCCCAACAGAACGTACACTAGGTATCCTAGAAGAATGAGAGGAAGCCCCTCGTTCCCCACTTCCCGCATAGAAGGCTCAAGCGCAATACACATTATCCTTTATTACGTGTTTTGAAGAAGTTTTGAGATGAGAAGAGAGAAGACCCAAAGGAAAATCTAAAGGGAAACTAAGAGTCCTAATGTTATCATGCAAAGGAGATCCTAGGGTTAGTGAGGCTTAGGAGGGAATTCTACCTAATGCTATCATGCTAATCCTACTCCAAGCTTAATCAAAAATTAAGTTGGACTAGGTAGCTCTAACGGGAAAAGAATCCAAGACTTAAACAAGTCTTGAGATCCATGGGAGGAGAAATAGTGAAAAAGAGAAGAAAAGGTACAACACCTACAACAGCACACTTGCCTCAGAACAGCAATGAAAAATAAACACACACTCCCAACAGCATTGACAGCATACAATTCAGCATCAAAATAGGTGTAAAAGGTCACAACAGCATGCGTAAACACATAGGCAACACCTATAACAGCACGTATGCACACAAACAGCGGTAAAACAGGACAGCATGCATTGCATTCGAATACGATCCAATCGAGGCAGCGCAAACATGCATCAAACAAAATACATCGTTCAATTAATCATGATCATAAACCCATCACATACCATGATGGATAACTTGGCAAGCATCATGGAAGAACGCAACATATAGCATGTGATCAAACGAATCGAGTATGCACATCATGAAATTGGATGCAAACAAGTATGCACAACCATCATCAATCCAGCAACAATGCACAATGAACACAATCAACAAGTGTGTGTGTGTTCATATCTTCGAACGTTCAACAATGCAAGCATACACATAAACGATGAAATTCAACAAGTCGCGTGTCGAGAAATGTGAACATGCAAGAGTGTTAGGTGTACCAGCATAGGAATAATCCACAAACCATCAATATATGAATCCATGAAGTTTAGGCATGCATTGGATCTCAAACAACCAAGAAAATGCAAGAAAACGTCACTCTACAGCAGTGTTAATCGGTTAACCAAATACGTTAATCGGTTAACCGCTCAAAAATCAGCAGAAAACAACAAAAATACAATGGTTAACCGGTTAACCATTTTGTACTGCAATTGGTTAACCGGTTAACCCTGTTACAGCAGCAAAAATTAATTTGAAAAAAAATCACTTCCAGCAGCAAAAGCACTTATCCAATCATCTCCAATGATCATGTAACCAACAATGCACGAAAATTAAGTTCAGAAACAATATTAAACATCATTTAAATTCAATAATCATCAACATCCACAATCAAGATCAACCAAATGAATCAAAACATATCAAAATTCATAGATCTACATTGTATGAGTTGCAATTAAGCTAAAATGAGTATGGATCTGAAATTAACCAACCTACAAAGCTGAGATTTGCTTTGGTAAGTGTTGTAAACAGAAATGGATGAATTCAAGTAGAGAAATCCAAGATCCACAAGCTTCTTGCACTCAAAAGTTGAAGATCCAAACAAATAAGCAACACAACTCCAAAATCATTTGCAATAATCACTTCTGAAAAATCAGTACTAGATCCAAACAAAAATCCAAATTGAAAAGCTGAAATGTAGTGATGATGAGAGGCTTTAGCTCAAGAATCAACAAGTTCCAATGAAGAACTTGTTAATCTTTGAAAGAGAGCTTTGAGTGTGGTTGAAAATGGAGATTGAGAATGAAAAAGGGAGAGAGAATGGAGAGAATTCTGAAAATTGAGAGTGAAAATAAGACCTAGCCCCTTAGAGGTTTGGAACTGATGAGATTAAATAATCTCTAGCTTGGGAGTTTGGCTTGGGTTTGGAGTGAATGGAAAATGAGGTGAAAAATGGGTTTGGAAATGAAATGTGGAATTGGGGTGGAAATTCATGAGTGGAAATGGAAAATTTGGGTAGAAAATGATGAAAAGAAGCTGCTCTAGATCCTTCCCACGTAGGCACAAGCAATGCACATGACCACCAAAATAATTTCAAAACTCTGCAGTGCTGAAAAATGTAGATTTGGGCAAAATTCGCAATGGTTAACCGGTTAACCATATGCGTTAACCGGTTAACGCAAGAAAAATTTGAATTTTCTGCTTGGCGCCAAAAGGAGGGAAAATGGAGACAGACGTGATTACACCTGTTCTGAGCCACAATATGCCTTTAAAACTTGTCTTTGGACCTCCCTACTTGAGTGTGCTTGAGATATGCCACGAAATATTTTCTGAGCCCCGATTAAATTACTGAGACGGCTGCTCGGTGCCGAATTGCTGATCAAAATTTGACTGCCGGAACAGTGGATCTTCAAAACACTTAATGACCAAAATAAAGGCTCAAAAAGACTTTGAGAATTAAATGCTTGGCCTTGACTGCTGATAAAGATCAAACCGGTGCTAAGAGCATCTTGTACTGCTGAAGCAACTGCCCTGATCCCATGCCCTATGCTGAATGCCATGCTATGCAATCTATGACCTACTATGGAATGCAAATGAGTAAAGCATAGACCAAATATTGAGAAAACATGAAGGTAAATTTTGAGGTATTACAGCTGCCCCTATTCAATCAACTGTGAATCTGAATGGATGAAAGCAACGGCTATCAGGAATTCAAGATACATAGGGATTGAATACAAAAAATAACCGAGAAAAATTTGCACTGTGGATAAAGAAGATGTTGTAAAGGTAAGGAAGAAAAGTTTGTGAAGAAGACCTTGGAACCATTGGATCCCATAGGAAACCTGTCGGGAACGGGTGAAATACCTGTCGGGAACGGGTGAAATGCATGTCGGGAACGGGTGAGATACCTGTCGGGAACTAGTAAGGTTCAAACCAAACGGAGCAGTCGGGAACAGCTGCAGTTTATAACCAAGGTTTACCTATCGGGAATGGGTAACGGGGCCTGTCGGGAACTGGCATGGTTAAAACTCAAAGGAGCGGTCGGGAACAGCTGCAGTTTATAACCAAGGTTTACCTATCGGGAATGGGTAACGGGGCCTGTCGGGAACTGGCATGGTTAAAACTCAAAGGAGCGGTCGGGAACGGCTGCAGTTTATAACCAAGGTTTACCTATCGGGAATGGGTAACAGGGCCTGTCGGGAACTGGCATGGTTAAAACTCAAAGGAGCGGTCGGGAACGGCTGCAGTTTATAACCAAGGTTTACCTATCGGGAATGGGTAACGGGGCCTGTCTGGAACTGGCATGGTTAAAACTCAAAGGAGCGGTCGGGAACGGCTGCAGTTTATAACCAAGGTTTACCTATCGGGAATGGGTAACGGGGCCTGTCGGGAACTGGCATGGTTAAAACTCAAAGGAGCAGTCGGGAACGGCTGCAGTTTATAACCAAGGTTTACCTATCGGGAATGGGTAACGGGGCCTGTCGGGAACTGGCATGGTTAAAACTCAAGGGAGCGGTCGGGAACGGCTGTAGGAATCCTATTGGGAATGGTTCCAAGAGACTTGCAAGTTGAGAGATATGACTCTGTGGGGAGAAAAGATGATGAAACCCTTGCGCTGCTTTGAAATGTCTGCTGGGGAATGAACTGGACGTTCTTTCTGGCTTTGTCAATGATGTAAGGAGCAAAGTTCTGGACTCTCGCACGAGTTATCAAAACTGGCCTGTGCTTCACATGCATATGTTTGAATTTTGCCGTAATGCTCCATACGAAATGGAATGCTATGCATTTTGGAGGATGCTATGCGTACTATATGCAAAATGCAAAGAGGTCCTCAGCAAAATAAATGCTGAGGAAAGGAAAGACGACTCCGCTGGGGATAACTAGCTGGATTGACTTCACGGTTGCAAACCGTACCGGAGAAGACAAATTGACCTGACCTCCTGATCTAGGTACTGCCCTAACAAACCTGTTAAGGCATCATCTGAACCAGTCTGCTTGGGGAATAACTATAACCATAGGACTCCGCTGGGGATTAATGAGCTTACAACAAACTTTGCTGGGGAGATGTTCCTTGAGAGGATACTACAGAAGACCACGCCTCTTCAAACTCTACTGGGGAACCAAGCTTACAACAAACTCTGTTGGGGAGAATCACTTCAAAGTGTCTCATGCAAGGGAAAGTTTCTTAAGATAATTTTACAGAAGATCCGACATCTTCCAACTCTTAGACTAATACCGAGACTTGAGCTAGGATGCAGTAGATGGGAGGTTACCCTGTTGGGGAAAATAGATCTGGAATACTCCTGCCGGGGAATTTCACGACGCTCCATACTTGAGATGGTTAATCATTTACTTTTGCCCCAAGATACAAGTCTGATCTAGAGAAAATATCCCAAGAGGATTTTACAGAAGACCCGACATCTTCCAACTCCTGGATACTTACTGAGTCTTGAACATCAGCTGCAAGGTGTGTGAAGCAACTCTACTGGGGAGTTTACAACCGTTATCAACACAGAAAAGCTTGTAGCTGTTAGAAGTACTGAATAGGATACAATATTACCCTTTTGATAGCGCTGATGGGGATCATGAAGCTCCGTAAATATGCTGGGGATGACCATCTCCAAAGATAACTCTCCTGCTGAGAAGTCCTCTCTGCCTGGGGGAACAATCATTTGCGCTTCGTAAAGTATTTTGGCTTAAAGACGTCATACATCTTTGCATAGCTATCCTGTAGAATCTCCGCACCTGCAAACAAAAGAATGCGCACATATGCCCCAGAATAATACGAGGTTCGGTAGAATTCAACCAAGCACAAGCGTCATTTAAAGCAATTTTAAATGTTTTCTCCTTTATGCACATTATTGTAGAACCCCCAAGATTTTCGCATGCAAGTGTTTATAAAAAATTAGGACGTTTGTGTAAACAAAGCAAATATAAAAACAAAACAACAGATAAAACTATTCTGAATAACGACAATTTTATTGATTGAAGAGCCTGAAAATAGGCATTTACATCAAGAAGCAATTCCTGGAAAGAGGTAATTGCTAAAACAGAAAAGAAACTGTCCTAATGGCAATGTGAAAATGGAATTTCAATGAGTTTCAACCCTGCTATGGTTCATATATCTTCAAGATTCTCCAACTGCTTCGCCTTCAAAAGGGGATGATTGAACTGATTCCTGACCTTCGGATTGCTTACTGATTGAGATGAGGCAATACAGATTACCCAGATCGCAGTTTTCGTTAAATCTCTCTTTTGCCTGGATCGCCCTTTACGGGTTTTCAATCCACCGAGATACCCTTTTTTGCCTAAGTTGCCCTTGCGGGTTTTCAACTTACCGGGTGTACTTCTTTTTTATTTTATCCCTAATTTTTTCCCGAACCTTTTTTTTTTTTTTTGTTTTTTTTTTTTGTTTTGGTTCGCCGGGATGCCCTTTTTTTCCTGAATTCTCTTTTTACTGTCCAACGGGTCTCTTTATGCGAAGTATTTTTTAACTGCGTCTGAGTTCACAGGGGACAAAAAATCCTCACCGTCCATTGTTGTAAGCATCAAGGCTCCGCCCGAGAAGACCTTCTTAACAACATATGAACCTTCATAATTTGGCATCCATTTGCCCCTGTGATCTGTATTCGGAGGAAGAATCCTTTTCAATACCAAGTCGCCTGTCTGGTAAGTCTGAGGGCGCAATTTCTGATCAAATGCTCGTTTCATTCTCCTCTGATACAGTTGTCGATGACAAACTACAGCCAACCGTCTTTCTTCGATGAGACTCAACTCATTGAACCTCGCTTGAACCCATTCAGCCTCGTCAAGTTTAACGTCCATCATGACCCTTAAAGAAGGGATTTCCACTTCAACCGGTAGCACTGCCTCCATACCATATACAACCGAAAACGGGGTTGCCCCAGTAGATGTACGAACAGAAGTACGGTACCCATGTAAAGCGAAAGGGAGCACTTCATGCCAATCCTTATATGTCACCACCATCTTCTGCACAATCTTCTTAATATTTTTGTTGGTTGCCTCGACGACACCATTCATCTTCGGGCGGTAAGGAGAAGAATTGTGGTGTTCAATTTTGAAGCTCTGGCATAGCTCTTTCATCATCTTGTTGTTGAGATTAGAATCATTGTCAGTAATGATCCTTTCAGGCACCCCATATCTGCAGATAATCTCCTTCTTAATGAATCGGGCAACCACCTGCCTGGTAACATTTGCAAAAAAGGCAGCTTCTACCCACTTGGTAAAGTAATCAATAGCCACCAGAATGAATTGGTGTCCGTTGGAAGCTGTAGGTTCAATCTTTCCTATCATATCAATGCCCCACATAGCAAAGGGCCACGTAGAACTCATTACATTCAGGGGATTTGGTGGCACATGCACCTTATCAGCATAGATTTGGCATTTATGGCATTTTCGGGCGTACTTAAAGCAATCAGCCTCCATGGTTAACCAATAATACCCTGCTCTTAATAATTTCTTCGCCATAGCATACCCACCAGCATGGGTACCAAAAGATCCTTCATGTACTTCCTGCATTAACAGGTCTGATTCCTGTCTACCCACACATCTGAGCAAGACCATGTCAAAGTTTCGCTTGTACAACACATCTCCATTAAAAAAGAAGCTTCCTGCCAACCTCCTCAGAGTCTTTTTGTCATTGTTTAATACCCCAGCTGGATACTCTTGACTCTTCAAGAAACGCTTGATATCAAAATACCAGGGCTTATCATCAGTCGTAGTATCAGCGGCAAACACATGAGCGGGTCTGTCTAATCTCATCACATCAATCTTTGGGATATGGTTCCACCAATTCACCTGAATCATGGAGGATAATGTAGCTAAAGCATCAGCCATCTGATTCTCATCACGAGGTATGTAGTACAATTTTACTGTTGTAAAGAAGGTCAACAGTCTTCTCGCGTAGTCTCTGTAAGGAATCAAGTTCTGCTGGTTGGTATGCCAATCTCCGTTGATCTGATTGATCACTAGAGCGGAATCACCAAATATCTCAAGAGTCTTGATCCTCAAATCAATGGCTTCCTCAATACCCATGATACATGCCTCATATTCCGCTTCGTTGTTGGTGACATTAAAAGTTAGCCTGGCAGTGAAAGGTATGTGTGATCCTTTCGGAGTAATCAAGACTGCCCCAACACCACTTCCATTCATGTTAACGGCCCCATCAAACATCAGTTTCCATTTGTCATCAGGATCCGGTCCTTCATCAACCGGAGGCTCTTCACAATCTTTAGCCTTGAGAAACTTAATGTCTTCATCAGGAAAATCAAACCTCATTGGCTGGTAATCATCAATAGGCGACTCGGCAAGATAATCAGACAACACACTCCCTTTGATAGCCTTCTGAGACGTGTACTGTATATCATATTCAGTCAAAATCATCTGCCACCGAGCGACCCTTCCATTAAGAGCTGGTTTTTCAAAGATGTACTTGATTGGATCCATTTTTGAAATCAGTAGGGTTGTATGAGTCAGCATGTATTTCCTCAATCGCTTAGCAGCCCATGCTAATGCGCAGCACGTCTTCTCAAGCATCGAGTACCTGGACTCGCAATCAGTGAACTTTTTGCTCAGGTAGTATATAGCATGCTCTTTCCTACCTGTCTCGTCGTGTTGACCGAGAACGCAACCCATTGATCCATCACATACAGTGAGATACATAATCAGTGGCCTCCCAGGAACTGGAGGCATGAGAATCGGAGGATTTTGCAAGTATTCTTTTATTTTTTCAAAGGCCTTTTGACAATCACTGTTCCACCGGATTGATTGATCTTTTCTCAATAACTTGAATATTGGCTCACAGGTTGTAGTAAGATGAGATATAAATCTTGCAATATAATTCAACCTTCCCAAAAACCCACGAACTTGTTTTTCAGTTCTCGGCTCCGACATTTCTTGAATGGCTTTTACCTTTGCTGGATCCACCTCGATTCCCTTTTCACTGACAATGAAACCCAAAAGCTTACCAGATCTTACCCCGAATGTACATTTATTCGGGTTCAGCCTCAGTCTGAAGTGTCTCAACCGCTCAAACAACTTTTTCAAATTTATCAAATGCTCTTCTTCCGTTTGTGACTTGGCAATCATATCATCCACATAAACTTCAATTTCTTTGTGAATCATATCGTGGAAGAGCGTTACCATGGCACGCTGATATGTAGCCCCAACATTCTTTAGACCAAACGGCATCACCTTATAACAGAAAGTGCCCCAAGGGGGTAATAAATGTAGTTTTCTCCATGTCCTCGGGCGCCATCTTAATCTGGTTGTATCCTGAAAATCCATCCATGAAAGAAAACACGGAGAATTGAGCCGTATTGTCCACCAACACGTCAATGTGAGGTAACAGAAAATCATCTTTTGGACTCGCCCCGTTCAGATCTCGATAATCTACACACATTCTGACTTTACCATCCTTCTTCCGCACATGCACAATATTAGCGACCCATGGCGGATAATTGGTAACAGCTAGAAACCCCGCATCCAACTGCTTTTGCACTTCCTCTTTAATCTTGATGGCCATTTCAGGTTTGGTTCTCCGAAGCTTCTGTTTGACAGGAAAACAACCCTCTTTCAGCGGCAATCTGTGCACAACGATGTCTGTATCCAACCCAGGCATATCTTGATAAGACTAGGCGAAGATGTCGACATACTCTTGCAACAATTCAATCAACTCTTTCTTTACATTCTCAGCCAAGCTTGCCCCTACTTTAACCTCTTTCCTTACCTCTTCAGTACCAAGATTGACAGCTTCTACATCTTCCTGATGAGGCTGAATGGCTCTTTCTTCCTGTTTCAGTAATCTAGCCAACTCCTCTGGCAGTTCACAGTCTTCTTCGTCCCCCTCTTCGGCTTGGTATATTGGATTGTCGAAGTCATAATAAACCATAGCAGAGTCATCATCAATGAAATCCGGGGAAACACTTCTGCATGAATGATAATTCATACCTTTAGAACTGCTCTTTGAAAGGAAAAAGGAAAAATGCAAGAAAACATTGAAGAAAACATTGCCATTTTATTTAAATGATAAAAATAAAAAAAGAAAGACAGGGAGCACAATTTGAATACAAAACGTCCTTTCATTAATGACAAAAACTTGCATGAAAACAAACATGGGGGCCCTACAATGAAGTCACTATGCCTTGGGCAGAGCATAGGACTTTTGCATGCTTAATGAAAGAAAACAAAGAAAATTACTTATTTGGCAGAGTAACTTGGATGAGATCCTCCGAAAACCAATTGTTCAGCTTCACTCCTGGAGCACATGGTCGCACCCAGTTGTCCAGGTCACAGTCACTATCTTCACCGTCTTCAATTGCTGCACATGTATGACTTGGATATATGACCCCTCCACTTGAGAAGAAAACTGGCCCTTGGAGCTCTTGACCCTGTTGTGGAACCCGAGAAGGTTTATAACCAATTCCATTCTTATCATCCTTGAAAGGTATCTCAACCATTTGTCCCCAACCCTCGGTATGACCAGTCTGCACCACCTCTAAAGCCTGTTTATATGAAGTCATAGAGGCTCCCACTCTTGCCTCACTAGACGGAGACGGAGAATCTTTCACCATATTCATAGTTTTAAATTCCTGACAGAGAGTTTCGTGGATTTCTCCGTCCATCTCCACATACTTGAAGGATGACAGATGGCTGACAAAAATATCTTCTTCGCCGCATACCGTAACAACTTGACCATCAACTACAAACTTTATCTTCTGATGCAAGGTTGAAGATACGGCCCCAGCAACGTGGATCCAGGGACTACCCAATAGACAACTATAGGCTGGTTGGATGTCCATCACATAAAACACTGTATTGAACACCTGGGGTCCTATCTGGACAGGCAGCTCTATCTCTCCAATCACTGATCTCCTTGAACCATCAAACACTTTCACCACTAGATCACAAGGTCTGAGTATCACCCCTTCCACATCCAGCTTGGCTAATGCTTTCTTAGGCAACACATTGAGGGATGAGCCAGTGTCCACCAATACATGGGATAACATAGCACCTTTACATTCCATTGATATGCAGAGAGCCTTGTTGTGATTCCTTCCTTCTGGCGTTAAGTCAAAATCTGTGAACCCTAGACCGTTTCCAGCATTAACATTTGAGATCACACTTTCAAGCTGGTTCACTGATATTTCTTGCGGTACGTAAGCCATATTCAAAATTTTGAGCAGAACATTCCGATGGGCTTCGGAACATAGTAATAATGACAATATGGAAATCTTAGAAGGAGTTTGATGTAGATGGTCAACGATCTTATAATCGCTCTTTCTGATTATTCTCATGAATTCTTCAACATCTTTCTCAAATGACTTATCAGATTCTGCCTCTGGCAACGGTTCAGCCCCTGACGTTAGTTCATCATTCAATACTCACTTCCCTTTGGCCCTTTCTAATGCTTCAGTATTGTCTTTCCTGAGTGTCTGAGGAGCAAAAAGCCTTCTGCTGCGAGTAAAACCACCCATTCCTCCAACATTTCCGACACTTGAACCACTTTCTTTAGGAGTCTGCACCTCCCGCCTCTGTCTTTGACTGTTAGTCCCATAATACCATGGGATAGCAACTTTGTTCTCATTCGGCACATAGCTGGGAACATTTATAGTGATAGGAGCCACTCGTTCAGGTGCAGATATCTGTACAGAAGCAGGCACCGGAATTTCCACGGGATCAAAGTAGATTGTAATAGTAGAAACCTCATCATCATCCTTTTTCAACTGATCAAATTGTAAACATCCTTCATCTATCATACTCTGAAGGCCAGTTCTCAACTTTACACAACCATTATCAGCAATCAAGCAGTCTTCATAACTCTCTAAACAATCAGGAAATACAACCCCTTTCAGCAATCGTTCCTTCACAACTTTCAGTGGAGTCCTGACATCATTAATATCCCTTCCCAGATTCAGCCCTCTATCCTCTTCAATGGCATGCACCCCCGGTCCACCATGCGGGGGCATGGGATTTTGAATTACATTAGGTCTCGGAGCAAAATTAATAGCTTTTGAATCAACAAGGTCTTACACCACATGTTTGAAAGCCTTGCAGTTTTCCACATTGTGTCCGGGCGCATTGGAGTGAAACTCACACTTTTCATTTGCATCATATCCAGCAGGTAACCTGCCCACTGGGGGAGCCAAAGTCTTCAACTGTACCAAATTCAAACGAAGTAAATTCTGTAGCATCTGTGAACAAGTCATAGGGAAAACATCAAAATGTCTGTCATTCATTCTCTTTCTTGGGTGATACTGCCTCTGAGCTGCAGGTTGAGCCTCATTACCCGGAGTTGGAATAGTTATAGATGCTGCCTGGTGATGTGCACCCTGTTGTCCTCTACCTCTCCCCCCTTGTGAATACACTGCATTAGCGTCACCTTCACGCTTTCTGTTGTTGTTGCCAAAAAACTTCTTTGCAGGAGATGAACTCGTACCACTTCCGTCCTGAATTTTCCCCATCTTTAACAAACTCTCAATTCTCTCTCCAGCAAATACTATGTCAGCAAATCCAGTAGATGGACAAGCGGCTAGCCTGTCAAGATACGGACCTTGCAAAGTATTCATGAACATGTCAGCCATTTCTCTATCTGCCAACGGAGGTTGCACCTGTGCAGCAAGTTCACGCCACCTCTGGGCGTACTGTTTAAAACCTTCCTTGGGGTTCTGTGTCATGCTTTGTAACTGAGTGTGATTCGGTGCCATGTCAATGTTATATTGGTATTGCTTTAAGAAAGCCAAGCACAAATCTTTCCAGCTTCTGACGCGGGCCCTGTCCAACTTTATGTACCATTCCAGTGAGGCTCCAGACAAGCTGTCCTGGAAAAAATGCATCCATAACTTCTGATCATCAGAATAAGCTGCTATCTTCCGGTTGTATGCCTGGAGATGAGTTTTGGGACAAGTACTACCATTGTACTTGTCGAACGTAGGCGGTTTAAACTTCGGGGGAATCTTGACACCCTGTACCAGTCCCATATCCTCGACATCAGTTCCCAAAAGATTTTGACTTTCTATAGCTTTCACTCTCTCAGCCAATCCCTCGTATTTCCTTTCATCATGGTAGAATCCCATATCAGCATTAAGTACAGAAAACTGGTCATCTTGACGATCTTCCACCAGCCCAGTGTTACGAGGAGTAAAACCCACATTAACCCCAACCGGAGGAGGAGTAACCACAGGAGGATTAACCACAGGAGGGTTGACCACAGGAGGGTTAACCCTAAGGGGATCAACGTGACCACCAGTAGGAATCTCAGTCTCCAACCTCTCGATGGTAGCTCTCATGTCTTCTTGCCTAGCTCTCAGGTCCTGCTGCCCCTGAACAACCCCTTGCATCAGATTCATAAATTGTTCCATTCGTGCCCTCAACTCAGCCAACTCTGTCTGTATTTGATCCATAGCTCTAGCTTGGTTTCGTCTAGTTGCGTACCGGTGAATAGGAGATTCAGCTATCGTGCCTGAAACCAAATAAAGGTTAGAGGTCACCTGTAACAAGTACCTATTATGCAAAAAATGCTTATGCTTATGAGGATTCAAATACAAAATGCAAACAACCATATTTAAACATTTCCGGCCCGAATCTGCTTTGATTCCAGCTTTGGCAAGGGATCAGACACAACATCGGAAAATAAATCCGACTCCAGAAATACCACCGGATCAAACCACAAGAACAAATACTCTCCAAAACCAGGACTGTCAGAGCACAGATACTTAAACCAAATATTACATTACTGAAAACAAAGTAGTTCTTACAGACAGATTCAAGCATAATCAAAGGTGATTCCATCAACAATCCTGATGGTAATCCAGAACAAAGATAAACAACAAAATCAACTACAAATCAACTCCAAACAAACTAGCTTCAACTTCCTCAAGAAGGTCTGCGGTGTCAGGATGTGTGGGTTGCTGCATCAGCCCTTTGATCAACTTGTTCCTCTTTGCAATCTCCTGGTTCAACTTAACAATATGCTCTTCAGCATTGTTATCCTCGCGCTTCGACTTCTTGACCTCGGCTTGCAGCTTGAGCTCTTCAATTTCTTTTTATGCTTCTTTCCACCTGGCAAAGTAACGATCTTTCCTTGCTTTCACTACCTGAAGTTCCTCTTTCAGTTCTTCGTTCTCAATCTTGGCATCCTTCAACATATCTTGATACTTGGCCAGCTCGTCCTCTGCTTTGGTCAGAAGCTTCTTGTTTTTCCTCTTAGCTTTGACTGACGAATCAGCAGCCATACTGATCTTTTTGAAGTGTTGAGCCCGGTCAGCAAAATCCTTCTCTTTTTTCTCTAAATGCGCAGTCATGTCTTGAACTTTCCACTTCAATCCTAAGTTGTCATGTAGAGTATTTTGTAGCTGACTACTCATATCAGAGTTTTCTGCCCTCAGATCAGATATCAACTTACGCTGCTTATCAACTTCTTCGAATGGTACAGTGAGTCTCTTTTCCACAATCTCAGGATATAAGGGAGGCGCCCGGTCAAAAGGCAAATAAAACTCTTCTACCCTCTTCTTCACCCATTCAACATAGGGGGCGAAAGCTTGATTATTGGGTTTACCCAAAACAGTCTTACCTATCTTCTGTTTGCTAAGCCAAGCTTGAGAAGCTTCTTGTGCAATAGCCACACCATCGGTCATATGAAAATATAAAGATTCTTCCAAACCTTCTCCAACTGGAGGATCTTTTAGGGCGTATGCAAACTGCCTTATGGCCAGAGACGGGTTGTAGTTAATACCCCCTTTTCTTCCAATCAAGGGTACATTAGGATACCGGCCACAGCTATGCAAAATATCAGCCCCCACCAATCCTTTGTCCACCCACAGAATATCCTTAGCAGCTAAGCCCATCAGACGCTTACTCCACTCTAAAGAAATCCTTGAATAAACAAAAGCACCAGATTGGGGCAAACGTTTGGCAAACCACTTGTAAAAGAGAGGTGCGCAACAACAAACCACTCCACCTCGTCTTTTCTCATTCCTGTTGTATATGGCATAGTGGAGATCACCTAACAAAGTCGGCACCGGATTCTGAGCTGTAAATATCTGAATAGCATCCGTATCAACGAAATTAGATTCATTGGAGAATAACACAATACCATATATGCACAGGGCCAATATTGCATTGAAAGACATCCACCTCTTTTCTTTTGCTTCCTCTTGAGCCTTCTTCACTAAGTACCCCAAGTGATAGCCTCGGAATCTTCCTTTCTTAGAAAAGTCAGCCTCCACTGTAGATCTGCTCAAATAAAGAGCCTCAGCCACTGCCTGGAAATCATAATCTCCTTGGGAACCACAGAAAGGAACACCTTCTCTGACAGGAATCTTCAAAAGGTCGGAGTAATCCTCCAGGGTAGGAACCAGCACATAATCTTACATCACAAAGCACCTCAAGGAAGGATCATAAAATTGCATCAAGGTGTGTAGCCCATTGTATTCATACTCACTGAGACTCCGAACCAGGGGTAAAATCCAACCATACTTCTCTTCAAAGGCTCCTAAAACCTCTGGACCAGCTATACTCTGCAGACTGTTCAACGGGCCAAGAGTGATCTTCGGAAACCTGTAGACGATGATATGCTTCTTACCTCTCTTAGTGTCCATCCCTATGAATGCCTTCTGACTAGAATCAAAGATTAGATACTACCTGAAAATGCATAAACATGAGTGTCAGAAAAAAATGGAATGCAATGCAGAGCACGGGATCAAGGTATCCACACAAACTAGCTGCACTGTGCTGACGGAACAAACCAAGGCTCTGTACCAAAACTCAGAATAATAACCACCATAGTGATAGAACCAGAAAACCAGGTAGGTTGAAAGTCATGGTTACCTGCAAACCGCATCCCTCTCACATGTGGGTACTAGGATGTTCAGTATCCCGGGCTCTCAGGTCGAGAAATAATGATACGTTCACCATTTCTGGTTTGGGCATCATCATCAATCGAGGAGGCCTCAACTGATTCTCCAAGACGAAAGATCCTCAGCTTCAGAGGTTTGAGAAGCAATAGCACATTCAGCCCAAAGGATACAATGCTATCGCCAATCAAAGAGGTCGTCCACTGATTCACTTCAAAAGGGAAATCCTATAGCAAGTTCCCAGCATTGGGTCCTCGGATCGAGAATATGCAGCGGGTTTGCCACAAAGCGTGGTCTGCCACTGTCACATTATGGGAGGAGTGCCGCAACTGAGTCCTCGGGAATGGTCATCAGAGTCGACAATTCCTCCAGAGAATAACTACTGGCCTGTATCAGCATACAGTAGCAGATAGCTCCGGATAGAACCTCGTCTGATTGTAGGGATCGTGATCACCCACACGTGGCCAACACCATGGGAGCGTCACGCCTGCCCACGCTAAAACCTAGGTGTATGCTCGAGCCTTGGTATTGGGCTCATCTCTCAAAACATCCCAACCCGCCAAACAGAAAACCAGCCAGCACAGCGCAGTAATATCCAGTATGACAGTAATAAAATGCAATGCAATAAAAGCTATAAAAACAGTAAAGCAGTAAAGCAAAAAAATAGTAAACAACAATACAGTAATATACAACAAAGCAAAGCACCACAAAAACACCCAAAGAAAGAAAACAAACAAGCGCAAGGATCGACTCGCTAAAGGGATGGACCAGCAAGAGGTCAACCAGTCTCCAGGAGAGTCGCCAGCTGTCGCTCCCGAAAGATTCGCATCCAACGGTACAAACGCGAGAGTGGCACGGAAAACAGAGTCGCCAGCAATGTGTATTTATCCCAAGAGAGGGAAAGGAAACACTGCGTAAACCTATAGGAAAGGAAAGAGCATGGTTTTGCGACCAAGAGAACAAGGTTCTGGAGTCGGTTACGCGTGAGGAAGGTATTAGCACCCCCACACGTCCATCGTACACGATAGGATCCGCGCTTGCTTGTCTCGATCAAAGGGTGTCGTCAACTGGAACTTCGCTGCTGCTGGAAAGGAAAAGGAACGGGAAAAAGGAAAAAGAAAGAAGAGAGAGAGAGAGCAAGAAACAAATGTAGGGAAAATAAAAGAAGTGCTCGCATGGGCCCTACCCCACTGCCTACGTATCTCATCGGGAGCATGAGAATCAGAGCGACGTAGTTCCCCTCACTAGGGGTGGATTGTGTTTTTTAGAGAACGGCTTACGTTCTAGCTCAGGTGTTGCAGCTCGCTGTATGGAGACTTAGGCATTACCGTCTTGCAAGAGAACGAGTAGGAGCGCGTTCGTACGCTGAGAGTGAGTGAGATGAGAAAAGAATTCCCGAAGGAAAGACGTTAGTGTTTGTTTGTGCATTTTTTAAGCAAGAAGTGTTTTTTACTGTTATTTGTAACTTGCATTGAACCAAAGTCTTAGATACAGGAAGGAATGCTGCGCGCATCGTCCCCAACAGAACGTACACTAGGTATCCTAGAAGAATGAGAGGAAGCCCCTCATTCCCCACTTCCCGCATAGAAGGCTCAAGCGCAATACATGTTATCCTTTATTACGTGTTTTGAAGAAGTTTTGAGATGAGAAGAGAGAAGACCCAAAGGAAAATCTAAAGGGAAACTTAGAGTCCTAATGTTATCATGCAAAGGAGATCCTAGGGTTAGTGAGGCTTAGGAGGGAATTCTACCTAATGTTATCATGCTAATCCTACTCTATGCTTAATCAAAAATTAAGTTGGACTAGGTAGCTCTAACGGGAAAAGAATCCAAGACTTAAACAAGTCTTGAGATCCATGGGAGGAGAAATAGTGAAAAAGAGAAGAAAAGGTACAGCACCTACAACAGCACACTTGCCTCAGAACAGCAATGAAAAATAAACACACACTCCCAACAGCATTGATAGCATACAATTCAGCATCAAAATAGGTGTAAAAGGTCACAACAGCATGCGTAAACACATAGGCAACACCTATAACAGCACGTATGCACACAAACAGCGGTAAAACAGGACATCATGCATTGCATTCGAATACGATCCAATCGAGGCAGAGCAAACATGCATCAAACAAAATATATCGTTCAATTAATCATGATCATAAACCCATCACATACCATGATGGATAACTTGGCAAGCATCATGGAAGAACGCAACATATAGCATGTGATCAAACGAATCGAGTATGCACATCATGAAATTGGATGCAAACAAGTATGCACAACCATCATCAATCCAGCAACAATGCACAATGAACACAATCGACAAGTGTGTGTGTGTTCATATCTTCGAACGTTCAACAATGCAAGCATACACATAAACGATGAAATTCAACAAGTCGCGTGTCGAGAAATGTGAACATGCAAGAGTGTGAGGTGTACCAGCATAGGAATAATCCACAAATCATCAATATATCAATCCATGAAGTTTAGGCATGCATTGGATCTCAAACAACCAAGAAAATGCAAGAAAACGACACTCTGCAGCAGTGTTAATCGGTTAACCAAATACGTTAACCGGTTAACCGCTCAAAAATCAGCAGAAAACAACAAAAATACAATGGTTAACCGGTTAACCATTTTGCACTGCAATTGGTTAACCGGTTAACCCTGTTACAGCAGCAAAAATTAATTTGAAAAAAATCACTTCCAGCAGCAAAAGCACTTATCCAATCATCTCCAATGATCATGTAACCAACAATGCACGAAAATTAAGTTCAGAAACAATATTCAAACATCATTTAAATTCAATAATCATCAACATCCACAATCAAGATCAACCAAATGAATCAAAACATATCAAAATTCATAGATCTACATTGTATGAGTTGCAATTAAGCTAAAATGAGTATGGATCTGAAATTAACCAGCCTACAAAGCTGAGATTTGCTTTGGTAAGTGTTGTAAACAAAAATGGATGAATTCAAGTAGAGAAATCCAAGATCCACAAGCTTCTTGCACTCAAAAGTTGAAGATCCAAGCAAATAAGCAACACAACTCCAAAATCACTTGCAATAATCACTTCTGAAAAATCAGAACTAGATCCAAACGAAAATCCAAATTGAAAAGCTGAAATTTAGTGATGATGGGAGGCTTTAGCTCAAGAATCAACAAGTTCCAATGAAGAACTTGTTAATATTTGAAAGAGAGCTTTGAGTGTGGTTGAAAATGGAGATTGAGAATGAAAAAGGGAGAGAGAATGGAGAGAATTCTGAAAATTGAGAGTGAAAATAAGACCTAGCCCCTTAGAGGTTTGGAATTGATGAGATTAAATAATCTCTAGCTTGGGAGTTTGGCTTGGGTTTGGAGTGAATGGAAAATGAGGTGAAAAATAGGTTTGGAAATGAAATGAAGAATTGGGGTGGAAATTCATGAGTGGAAATGGAAAATTTGGGTGGAAAATGATGAAAAGAAGCTGCTCTAGATCCTTCCCACGTAGGCACAAGCAATGCACATGACCACCAAAATAATTTCAAAACTCTGCAGTGCTGAAAAATGCAGATTTGGGCAAAATTCGCAATGGTTAACAGGTTAACCATATGCGTTAACCGGTTAACGCAAGAAAAATTTGAATTTTCTGCTTCGCGCCAAAAGGAGGTAAAATGGAGACAGACGTGATTACACCTGTTCTGAGCCACAATATGCCTTTGAAACTTGTCTTTGGACCTCCCTACTTGAGTGCGCTTGAGACATGCCACGAAATATTTTCCGAGCCCCAATTAAATTGCTGAGACGGCTGCTCGGTGCTGAATTGCTGATCAAAATTTGACTGCCAAAACAGTGGATCTTCAAAACACTTAATGAGCAAAATAAAGGCTCAAAAAGACTTTGAGAATTAAATGCTTGGCCTTAACTGCTGATAAAGATCAAATCGGTGCTGAGAGCATCTTGTACTGCTGAAGCAACTGCCCTGATCCCATGCCCTATGCTGAATGCCATGCTATGCAATCTATGACCTACTATGGAATGCAAATGAGTAAAGCATAGACCAAATATTGAGAAAACATGAAGGTAAATTTTGAGGTATTACATGTATAAAGGGATGGGTCTTACACTCTCTCAAGAGGCCTAAAAAGTTTTTAAAGAAAAAGAGTGGGGCTTATAACACGAGGGTAGGCCCAAAGTTTGTTTTTCCGTTTGAAATGGCGATCGCGCCGAGGTTTTCTTTTAACGCAGAGGGACTTATACAATAAGTGAGGCCCAAATTTGTTTTTGGTTAAAAGGGGATTGGGTCTTACACTCTATTAGAGGCCCAAAAGTTTTGAATGGGTCTTATAGCTCGAGGAGAGGCCCAGATGGTTTATTTTTAAACTGGCGACGATCGTGCTGAATTTAAAAATGTACAGAGGGACTTATACAATAAGTGAGGCCCAAAATATTTATGTACAAGTGGGTTGGGTCTTACACTCTAATAGAGGCCCAAAAGTTTTTTGAAAATGATTTGTGAGGGTTGAATTAATCAAAAACCCTAATTTATTTCCAAAATGTATTTTAATTGAATAAAAATTCAATTAAAAGTGATCAAAAATTGTTTAACATGTGGGAAACAAATTATGATCTTGGATTAATGCTTCAAAAATAAAGTATTGACCTACAAAATAATTTGAAGTCATTAATCTTTACAAAATCAAAAGGAAAAAAATATTTTAAATGTCAAAAACAATTAAAATATTAATTCTTTGCAAAAATATCAATTATATGAAATAAATAATATATTTGGGATTTTTTGGAAAAATAAAATATTTCAACATTTTTGTGAATTATTAAAAAAAAGAATCAACTCAAAATCATTAAAACTCAGAGAGAAATTAATTTTTTAATTAATTAAATAAAAATCACAAAATTCAAATATTTAAATGTTGGAAAATGGCGCCAAGAACAAGGGCAAGAACACGCGCGTGTTCTGAGTTTCCCAGATTTGCATTTTCTATACAATCTCACTGAATACTTTATTATATCATGCAATCCACATACCAATCAACTCGTTTCAACCTCACGATCATGTCTATGACAATTAATTTCATTTAAATTAAACATAAAACAAGAAATCATGAACAATCCTCAAGAACCCTAGATTCTTCATGAAGGCTGGGATTTTGGATACACGATTCAAACAATGCAATTAATTAAGGGGAAACATTCCATGCATGATTATGAACATATGGCCAAATTATTGTGCAGCAAAAATTGCATGGATTGAGAGATGACCAAGTTTAGGCTTACCTCTAGGTCGTGAAAGCAAGAGCAAATTGATTTCTGAGTTGGAGATGTTACAGATGAGTTGTGATGATCTGAACAGCTTCCCTACACCCTATGGAGTGTGTTTGAATGCTTGGACTTGATAGAAACTGGCTGGATCACTTCATGGCATCTCAACTGCAACTTGGTTAAAACCTTGAGCAATTGACTGGTGATTCTGAGAAATCAGTGTTCCAGTTGTTGTTTAAGTGTCTGATCAGCTCATATGTGATGTATATGAGGTGTGTGTGTGATTGGTTTGATTGGAAAAGATCTCAAACTCGAAACCCGATAGTGACTTGCCTTATAAGGCACAATTGGAGTGAAATAAGAGATTTTGAGGAAAGCATCTGTTTGATGGCTTTGGTGTACTCAAACTGATCACAATTGAGCTCTATTTATAGTAGAGCAAGTTTGTTTTGCAAGGAATAGTGAATGGCAACTGCTGAGTAGGTTTGGCCAATGTTGGCAAATGAAAATCCAAGTCTCCTCTAGCCATTGATTAGAGGTTAGGGCACAGGCTGCTGGTTCCATTGGTCTTGGATAAGTCTTGACTGAATTCAGTTGCTAAGAGCTCAGTCCATGCCACCTTGATGCTTCCATTGAATGCTCCAATCCAAAATTGGAGTCTTGTCCCTATTTTGGCAATTCTAGGTTCAACATGCTATTTCTTGTTCCAAAGACTTTGGAGGCTTGGCTCAGTGATTGTCCCTTTTAGATTCAATCCTCAGAGGTGTCCAAGTGGATAGGAGTGTTTGGATTTGGCTGATTTTGGCAAATCGACCAAAAGTGCAAAAATCTGCTTTGCCTTGGCAGATTTCAGCAAGGCATCTTGCCAATGTCATATCTCATAGCTCAAATTGAATTTGGTAATGTTCTTGGCCATTTTGGAAAGCCCTTACATGATACAACAACTGTTTGAACATGTTTGGTTTTGATCTCTTTTGAATCCAAGTAAAAAATCCCCCTACATTTGGAAAAAAGTAAAGGCAGATTCTGACTTAGTGAAATTTTCACGAAGTGTTGGAATAAAGTGACTTTTCTTGATTTTGATCACTCCATAACTCAAAATCCATGAGGAATTTGGACATAGGTCAGTTTGAAGCTTTTGTAGAGGGCAATGTGATCTACAAATCAAGCTTTGAATGGGGAACAATGGCCTTGTGGTTTAGGAGTTATGGTCCTCCAAAGTTGGCACATTAGTGTCACTTTTTCCATAACTTAGAAATTTTTCTAAGTTTTTATGGTTACCCCTTTTACAAGTTATCCCACTTTCTTTCATTTTTCTTGATGAATGATGATTCAAATCATACATTAACATCATTTTAGGGTTAAAAATCCATTTTGGTGAAAAATCTCAAAAAGTCAAAGTTGACTTTGGTGCACAGTTGACTTTTTATCAGATGAATTCCAAACTGTGCAATTCTTCAGGAAATCATGTCCTTGACCTAAATCAAACTTGATGGACATGTTCCATGGGAGTCATAGGGTATATTGAATCACGTCTTAGGGTTTGGGAGCATGTCCTAGTCAAAAGTCAAAGTTACAATTGACTTTCCTCGCGAAACCCTAATTGTGGTGCAGATGAAATTGAGACTTGTTGCTCAAGCTTCTTGGATTAATACATTGTTGCAAATGGATCAATATAGTATATTAGAGACCCTCAAATCATGTCTTGAGGTCTTGGCTCATGATTTGTCCCAAAAGTCAACTTAGGGTTGAATTAGGTCAAGAAATCCTAATTCCTGATTTTTGATGAATGCATCCCCTGAGGTCAAATTGACTTGATGATTGGGTCCATGAGGTTCCATGGAGTATATTAGGTTATGTTTTGAAGTATTGGCTCATGCCCAGATGAAAAATTTCCATCTGGAGGCCCTGGTCGACCAAAACCCTAATTTGGTGACACTGTCGATCTTGAGACTTGATCCACCTAGAAGGGAGCAGCCTTGTGCTTAATCCTTGAAGTGGGAGTCCTCTTGATCCTTTGTGGATGTTTGAGAGGTTAGACAAGTTAAAGATCATGTCATTCCTTGATTGATCCTTTGTCTAAGAGCTCTGAGAGGGCTTAAAACCCTAATTCTGATTGTAGTGAATGCTCAACAACCCTTGAGGCATTTGATGAGGCATGATGGTTCATCCATATTGTGATGATGATTGAAACAATGATGGGAACCTTAGTGGTCAAAATTTGGGGTATGACAGTTGTCAAACTAGTTTATTGTCACATCTTGTTTTACGAAAGCTTGCTCCAATACTTTCTGCAAAGCTTCCCTGTGAGCTTCGGAACTGAGCAAGAGAGATATCACAGAGATTCTCGAAGGAGTTTGCAAAAGTTGGTCTACAATGTTGTACTCGCTTTTCTGGATGAGCTTCAGCATCTCATCGTTGTTCTTTACCATTTCTGGATTGTCCGACTGATTGATTGGGAACTTCTGTTTGAGATTCCTTTTCTTAGGTGGGTCCTCCAACTCCTCTGTTGAAGATCCGACCGCTTCGTGTTACCCGACTGATGTTAGCAATGTTTACGACAGAGGGTAGTGGAGTTTCCTTTCCATTTTCGATTGTTGTTGCACCGTACTTGTAAGGGATAGCCTTATCGGATTTGTACGGTATTGGTCCCGGCAGATAGATAACCATAGGAGCCTTTTGATTTTTCTGACCATCATAGGCAGCCTCAATTGGATCGAGGTTGAGAATCTTTCTACTATCAAGAGGAACTCTTAATTCATGTAGTAGAGGGATTATAGCGCATACGTCTTTGGCCATTTTGTGATTGGAGATTATGACAACTTCTTTGCCTTGATCAGGAAGATAGTCTTGTATCACGTTGATCGAACCAGAACTTGAACATGGTCGAATCTCTTTCTGGTCCAACTGATTTTGAAGAGCTAACCGTGCAAGATAACATCCTTGGTTGTTCTCTGAGCAAATTCTACAGCACTCATAATTATGTGGTGGCACCCGACCACGTCCGCTTTGTATGTAGTGCAACTTTACTAGATCTGTTTCCATTGAGCGGACATCCTGACTTTGATGCCTATAAGGATTCTCGTCAGTCATACTAATCTGTTGTGTAGCTTTATACAAGTATATTGGAAGCCACCAGTGTTCCAATAAGTGTTGAAGTGTTCTTTAGACAAGTTCGCATCCTTGGTCATTCTCACGACACTCTTCACAGTTTTGATAATCATGTGAAGCCAGAAAGCCAAGCCTGACTTGCTTCGCATGTAGTTCTACCAAACTGGTATTCATCAAGCGTATGTCAAAGATCTGAACCATATTGACTTGATGGTTATTTCTTTCACGGTAGTCCTGGATCCATCCGAGATCCATCTGACGCTGGAGGGCCTCTTGTACAAAAGAGCATCCTTGATTGCTTACTGAGCAGATCTGACAAGTATTGTAATTGTGTCGTGGCAGATTATGATGTTGACTTTTCCTTGAGTGCATCGCCACTAAGTTGACGTTCATTGTGTGGACGTCGTGGTTTGGAATAATGTTGGGATGCACATGGGCCATGTTGACTTCCCAAATTCGATGATCTTGGATCCATCTGAGATCCATTTGTTCTTGTAGAGATGATTACACTATGGAACATCCTTGATTATTCTTTGAACAGTTATCACACTGGTGATAATTGTGAGGTGGTACATGATGTAACGCCCGGTTATTTAATTAAATATATTCGTATATTTGGTGTTGATTTGTATTGATTATCGGAATTGTGTTGTGCTGAGTTGCTAAGTTGGTTTTAGCCGAATTAATTTGATTAAGTTGATTTAAGTCGTGTTGTGGTTGGTTGAATTAATTAAGCTAATTTGGGTTGTATGTTGTTATAATATTAGAATTATAAAAGAAAGTATATGGGCTTAGTTGGTAGTAGCAATGTTGGGGGGTGTAGTAAGTTGGCCCAATAGAAATAAGAGGGTAAGTGGAGTTAGTGGAAAAAGGAAGTTACAGGAAAATAAGAGGTTATTGGAAAAAGTCTTAGGGGAGAAGTGCAGAGAAAAATAGGTTTTTGGAGAATACGAGAAGTTGCAGAGAAAGTGGAGCAAGAGGTTTTGGAGAATTACGTGGGAATTGCAGAACCGGAAATCCAATCGAAGAGTAGAGTGACCTTCAATCCAAGGTTAGGGTGGGGTTCTGACTCTATAATTGGGTTTATGATAAACGGTATGTGGGATTGGATTTGTAGAATTGCTTCTGTCCATGTGTGTGTTGATTCGTTATGGTTGATTACCTAAATCGGTTAATATGGTTGAATTAGTCGTAGAATCATTTAATCGTTGTGGTATTGTGTGATTTTGTTGTATTGTTGTAGTACTGTGATGGTATGAGAATTGATACCGAAGGTTGGAGGAATTAATTGATGTTGTTAAATAAATCGTAGGATTATTAAATTATGTTGTTTATAATTATCAATGTTGCTGTTGTAATTTGTTGTTGTGGAACTGAAGCGAAGAGGAAAGTCTGGACTGCATGAGTGAACAGAGGAGAAGAGTGAGAGAAACAGAGAGAACGCAGGTTTGAGTTGGGACGCAGGTTTGAGTTGGGACACAGGTTTTGGAGTCATGACGACCGTCATGGAAGTGTGACGACCGTCACACCCACGAACAACATCACGACCGTCACACTCTCGTGACGAGCGTCACACGGGCAAATTCTGGGCTGTGTGGAAGTTGGAGATTCTGTTTTGTGGTCCTTGGTCGGGGTAGCCTGGCGTGATTACTTATATGCTTTAGTCGAGTACAGAGCCATAATTTAAATGAGTACATAATTACCAGAGGCTTAATTAGTGAATTAGAACCACTATAAATAATTAGTAATTGTGTTGCAGTGAATTAGTAAGAGACATAATTAAGTTGAACATCAGTATAAGCAGCAGTAGTAATACAAACCAGTGTAGACTGTAAGGAACTGATAATAGTACTGTGACTAATCAATAAGAGGATAATTAAGTAACTGTGTTGTAGAATTTAGTAGTATGTTTGGTAGGTTGTTGCTGACCCGAATTTAACAGGGAAATGATAGAGTTTAGCAGAGAAGTTGGTTAATTGGTTTAGTCAGAAGGTTATACAAATAGTAATGCGATATAACGGGTTGTTCCTTGCGTTGTGCTCCCTGTTGCAAGTTGTGAAGTTGTTAGTTGTGGATTTTGTTGCAGAACCTTATTAGTTGTTATTGTTGATAAGTTGAAGGCCTATGGCCAGTGTTGATTTGTTGATTAAGTTGTATGCCTATGGCCAGTGCTGATTTGTTGTTGTTGTTAAGTTGTAGGCTTACGCCAATGTTGAATTATTTTCGTTATTATGATGTTCATGTTGAGTTGCATACATTGCATTTTCTAAGTTGGAGCTAATGCTCAACCACGTTGGCCTGGATTGGCAAAAATGTTGCAGTTGAAGGCTTATGCCTTGTTGATGCCTCTATTAATTGGCAGATTTTAAGTTGGGAGTTCTGCTCCAATGCCTCTATTAATTGGCAGATTTTAAGTTGGGAGTTCTGCTCCAATGGTACCACATGCATGTGCATTTTCAAGTTGCATTCCATGTTGCATAATTATGTCGTCGTGTTGTATTTTAGGTTGGTTGATGTTGTCTATGAGTTGTGAAGTGGTGATTTTCTATAATCTGGACTAATATATTATTTATCATATATCCAATTATATTGTTCGATATCTCACCCCTTCTGTGTATGGTGATGGTTTATACGCCATCCTGCAGGTAATCCAGAGTGAAGGCTGTCTACCTTCATTAGTTCGAGTCGGTGTCGTCGTTCTGATATGTAGCACTCGGGGGGATGAACGCATGTTTTCTTTAGTGTCGGTTTTATTATGTTGCTGAATTTTTAAGTTATTTTTCATTAAAGACTTGATGTCTTAGAGCTGTTTAGAATCAAACAAGCTGTTAGGGTATTTCAGTTGAATTTATGAATCTGCTGCGTATTAATAAAGTTGTTTGTGACAAAGACTGAATTAATGTTCATCTGAATATTAAGTGTTATGTATCCATGTTTATGCGGTTAAATGCCGTTGTTTTTAAGTTGAAAATGTGACATCCTTTTTGAATGGTGAAATTTTGTAACTCTGATTTTATTATTATTCGCTGGGTAGAAAGGGGGTGTTACACATGACCGTACCCGCTCTGTTTACAATGCATCCTGACCAGATTAGTTCCTAATAGGAGTACATCGTGAGTCTGATGACTGCGGCTAGATTCTTCTTCTATTATATTTACTGCAGTCTTCTCATGTTGAGGCAACGGGTTCGTCTGAACATTCGGATTAGTATCTTTGAAAAATAAGACCCCGTTCCTGACAAGCTTCTACACATCAGACTTGAAGCTGAGACAATTCTCAATGTTGTGCCCCGGTCCTCCTTGATGGTAAGGGCAAGTTTGATCTACTTTGAACCAAAAAGGAGGATTTCTTGGTACTGTAAGAGGGGACCTATTTTGGACGTGCCCCTTGACCAGTAGAAGTGGAAATTATTCTGCGTTCGGCATCGGTATAGGGTCAAACCCTGATGGTTGTGTTGTACGATTATTCTTGTTGTACTGAGGACGAGCCTGATGAAGAGGTTGTTGTGTCCTTTGTTGATACTGTTGTTGATTTGGTTGGCTCTGAGCAACCTGAGGTTGATACGTTGTAGCCGCCGTAGGGTTGATAACGGGCGTTATCGCTGCTACTTATTGATACCTTCACCTTTGCTTTCCGAGATAGATATTACCAATATCTTGCCCTTTTTGTTTGGGAAAGCACTACCGTATCTTTTGGTACTTCTTGATGGCTTTGCATCTTTGTCCAATCGTCCTTCTCGGACTGCTTCTTCAAGGCGTACCCCCATGTTCACCATTTCAGTGAAGTCACTAGGAGCACTGGCAACCATTCGATTGTAATAGAAGGAGGGAAAAATGGTTCAAACACAACATATTCTATGTTATCTCATTATATAGGCAATAATAGCAGAGCAAAATGGTTCAAACATAACATATATGATATGTATGAGCTATCCATAATCAATGGACATCAAAGAAATGCATGATTTAAAGAGTTCAAGTTGTGATGCACTTACCTCTTGAAGATCCTTGTGCTGACTGTCAAGATCCTTTTTCCAGAAGTGATTCAATGCTTTGGACACTCTTGATTGATCCCTTAGAAGCTTTTAGGGTGATCAAAATGAGCTGGAATGCTCAAGAACAAGTATTGGCTCTTTCTTGCAAAAGTGGCAAAAGTGACCAAAATGGTAACTATCTCAAATGATGTTCCAGATGAGGGAAACCAATTGGGACAGTTTGAGGATGATATTTGGAGTGTGTTTGAGGCCTTGTTTGGTTTTGAAAGTGACTGAATCAAGACCTGGCTTGAAAAATGAAGAAAAGTCAAAATTTGAGGTTTTGGAGGTTGACTTTCTGATTTTGGTGTTTCAGATCAAGGGTGAGTGTTTGAACAACTTATATATGATACATTGGATGTGTTTGGATCATGAGCTGTGGTGGAATTGCTCTCTAACTGAAAAACTCAGTAGTGACTGCAAAAGAAGGCATTTTGGCCTAATGAGAGAAATTTTGAGGAAAGCAAGTGTTGTAGTGCTTTGGTGTACTCAAACTGACCACAAATGAGCTCTATTTATAGTAGAGCAAATTTTTTTTGCAAGCAATAGTGAATGACAACTTGGACAGTCCCTTGGCCAATTGTAGCAAAAGGTATCTTTAGTCTCCTCTAGCCATTGACTTGAGGTTAGGGCACAAGCCTATGTGTGATACCCCATATTTTGACCACCAAGATTTCCCATCATTTTGAAAATCATCATCATAATATGGATGTACTTTCATGCCTCATCAATCTCCTCAAAGATGATTGAGCATTCACCACAATCAAGAATTAGGTTTTTGAGCCCTCTCAGAGCACTTAGACAAAGGATCAATTAAGAAATGACATGATCTTCAACTTGTCTAACCTCTTAAACACCCATAAATGATCAAGAGGACTCCCACATCAAGAATCAAGCACAAAGTTGCAACATTCCAAGTGGATCAAGCCTCGAGATCGTAAGTGTCACCAAATTTGGGTTTTGGTCGACCAAGGCCTCCTGATGGAATATTTCATCTGGGCATGAGCCAATACTTCAAAGCACAACCCAAGATACTCCAAGGGACCTCATGGACCCAATCATCAAGTCAATTTAACCTCAGGGGATGCATCTACCAAAAATAAAGAATAAGGGTTTCTTGACCTAATTCACCCATAAGTTGACTTTTGGTACAAAGCCTGAGCCAAGACCTCAAGACATGATTTGAGGGCCTCAAATACTCTACATTGATCCATTTACAACAATGGTTTGACCCAATAAGCTTGGTTCACAAGTTTCAATTTAACCAGGACCACAATTAGGGTTTTGAGGAAAAAGTCAATTGTATATTTGACTTTTGACCAAGACATGCTCCCAAACCTTGGGATATGATTCAATACACCCTATAAAACCTATGGAATCCATCCATTAGGTTTGGTTTAGGTCAAGGACACGATTTCACAAAGGATCACACAGTTTGGATTTCATCCGATAAAAAGTCAACTGTGCACAAAATCAAAGTTTGACTTTTTTGAATTTTTCACAAATATGGTTCCCCTAAGTCAAAACTAATGTTAATGTATGGTATTGATCATCATTCATTAAGAAAAATCAAGAAAAGTGAGGTTTCTTGCAAAGGGGGCAACCTTGAGAAACCAAAATTTTTCTAAGTTATGGAACAAAAGTGGTTTTGGTACCAACTTTGCAAAGTCATAACTCCTAAACCACAAGGCCTTTTTCTCCCATTCAAAGCCCAAATGAAAGTCCATCTGACATAATTTAAAAGTGTCAACTACAAGAGATTCCAAATCCTCATGGATTTTGAGTTATGGACTGATCAAAATGACAAAAATGAAGAAAATGACACTTTTCCAACACTTAGTGAAAATCTGCCTAAGTTACTAGCCTTGGACATCAATGTTCATGAGGATTTTTCAGTTGGATCCAAATAGTTTCAAAACAAACTATGATCACACATATTTTGTATCATATGAGGGCTCTCTAAAAAGCACAAGAGCCTCCCATAACTCAACCTAAGCAGAGAGATATGATCCCCTCAAAACCACCATTTCCAACTGTCTTGTACAAGGCAGATTTTGGCATTTTGTTCGATTTGGAAAATTTGGACAACTCCAAGCCTTGTCATCCATTTGGACACATCAGAGGATGAAATCAAAAGGGAATGATTTGATCCCCAAGCCTCCCAAGTCCAAGAATCTACACATAGCATAACAAACCTAAAAAGGCTAAAAAGTGCCAAGACTCCAATTTTGTTTCAATGCATTCAATGGATGCATCAAGGTAGAATGAACTGAGGAAAACTTAACTGAAATAGTCAAGCCTTATCTGTGAACCAAAAGACCATAGGTCTGTGCTCTAACCTCAAGTCAATGGCTAGATAAGACTTGAGATTCCATTTGATCCACATTGGCCGCATACCTGCTGCAGTTGCCACACACTGTTGCTGCCAAAAAAAACTTGACAAACTATAAATAGAGCTCATTTATGACCAGTTTAAGTACACTAAAGCACGTAAACTGTTGCTTTCCCCAAAATCTCCCTTTCACTCCAATTTTGCCTTCTAACTCAAGTCACTATCGGGTTTTGATATTGAGAGTGATTCTAACCAAACCAATCACACACACACCTCATAAACATCATGTATGAGTGATCCATAACACAAAACCACATCTGGAACATCAAATTCACGAAATCACCAGCCAATTGCTCAAGTTCTTGATAGAGTTGCAGTTGAGGTACCACAACCAGTTTCATCTCATTTCAATCTACTCCAAGCATTCAAACACACTCCTTGGCACCTAAGGAAGCTGTCCAGATCATTGGAACCTAGCTGCAACACCTCCATCATCAAACTCGATCACCAGCTGCAAGAGGTAGGCATGAACCCTTCAAACTCTATGATCCATACATCATAAATGAATTTTTGAGTTACCATCTTGTTTATGCATGTTTGTAGAGTAATAACCCTCAATCAATTGCCTTGAATCCATCGTGTATGGAATTTCATTATGTTCATGCTGAAATTAGGGTTCTTGGGGTTTTCTGTTGATTTCTTCCTCCATACTTAATATAAATGCAATTAAACTATATGGTTGTGATCCTTGTTCAAAAACGAACAAGATTGGTACTTGAATCGTGCAAAACCATTGAGAAATCATGGAGAAAAGTAGGAAATCGTAAATCTGGAAAAACAGGGGACACAGGCAAGAACCAAGTGTTCTTGGCACCATAATTCAAATTTTTGAATTTTAGTTATTTCGTTTAATTGATTCAAAAATTAATTTCTCTCTGAATATTTGTGTTTTTGAATTGGTTCTTTTTCTTAAAATTCACAAAAATGTTTAAATATTTTATTTTACAAAAAATCTAATTTATATTATTTTTTAAATATAGTTAGAATTTTTGTAATTAATTTCATTTTTATTTGTTTTAAACATTTTTAAATGAAATTCCCACTTTGATCTTTCAAAACCAATTGAATTTCAAACTTTCATGTAATAAAACATGATTTTTCAAAATATTTTTCAAAGTGTACAACTTGTTTTTGAATATATTTGGTATTTTATATCATTTTTTTTCATTTAATTTCCTTTGAAAAATGGCATTTTAATTTAAAATTAGGGTTTCCTCTCGATTTTAAATTTTAATATTCTTTTGGCCTCTAATAGAGTGTAAGACCCATTCCTTGTAAATAAAAACCTTTTTTGGGCCTCAGTCATTGTATAAGTCCCGATACGATTTTAAAAATCCCGGTGCGGTCGTCGCCTTTTAAACAAAAAAAACCATCTGGGCCTCCCCTAGTGTTGTAAGTCTCATTCTATTTTCTTTTAACATTCTTTGAGTCTCTAATAGAGTGTAAGACCCATCCCTTGTAAATATAAACCTTTTTGGGCCTTAGTCGTTGTATAAGTCCCACTGTGTTTCAAAATAAATCTCGGCGTGATCGCCATTTCAAAGCAAAATCAACTGGGCCTACCCTTGTGTTGTAAGTCCCATTTCTTTTCTTTTTAAAACACTTTTGGGCCTCTCCTTGAGTTATAAGACCCATCCCTTTGTACAGAAAACCTTTTTTGGGCCTCAGTCATTGTATAAGCCCCGATACAATTTTCAGATCAACGGTATGATTACTGTTTTTCATCTGGGCCTCTCCTTGAGTATAAGCCCCAATTTATTTTCAAAAATAACTTTCCCTTTTGATTTAGGTTCAAATCCATAGTTGTTATCAAAACTTTCTTTAATTTCTTGAACAACTAACCATACAGCTGTTACAATGGAAGCTTGCTCGCTTGTAAGTTTTAAACAGGTTTCTTTTACATACTTGCACACACATATATATATATATATATTTGTTTATGCTGGAAGCTTGCTCACCTGTAAGTCCTCATACCTTCTCCTTTTACATACTTGTATATATTTCACCTGTATATATATATGCCTGTATATTATATGCTTAGAGTTTTCCCCGACAATTAGGTCTAGGACTAGATAAAGCTAGTGGTCACTATTTCAACAGTCAAAACTAGTTCCCCATAGGAATTCCTGATACAATCTTGCCTTCTCTTGGACTTATACAATATGGAATAAAGAGAAAGGCATTATTCTTGGTGAAAATTTTCTCAGACTGTCACTATTAGAAATTGTCAAAGAAATTCATTTCCACTAGAGAGGATTAATTCCCGATGAAACCTCTCTTGAATTTCTTTAGACCCTAGAACTGTTCACTAAAGAAAAGATTATTCCCGGTGAAAATTTTCTTTAACTTTTCTTAAGTTTGGACCCACAGGCTTCCTAAAAGCATCCTCGCCTCCTCTTGGGCTTTGTAGAAGGACCCTCCGGCTTCTTAGAGGTTCTCATGCTTTCTCTTGGGCTTAATACAAGGACCTTGAAGACCGCTTAAAGGTATAGGATATAACTTAGTCATCCTTTGTTAGATCAGTCTTTCCGAAGAGTCAAAACCTCAGACCAATTTAAGGGTTGATTCTCATCCCTTAAAGTACCAGCCTCCTCTTGGGCACCATACAAAGATAAACTCTTCCATACCAGTAGACTTGGACAGTCTAATCTCCTCTTAGATCTCAAAAACATTCTCAAGTTCCCTACAAATACAAGAGAAACCCTGGTCATTTAACCAATCTCTAGTAGAGTTGAAACCTCTATAAGTTTTCAAAACATAATCTTTAAACTCTCACTTTAAATTTCCCCAGCCAGGGTCAGCTTATCATCAGTATAACACTATCCCAAATCATAACCTCGAGGCATCTGATACCTCAACTCCTCTGTAACCCTCAGCAAGAGTTGATTCCCCACTTTGGACCTGCATCTGGATCTCAGTTTTCCTTAGCAGAAGCCAAACAAAGTACTCTCTTGTTGAGTCAATCACCTTTCCACACTCTCTTGTTGAGTCAATGGTACAAAACATAAACACTATCTTGTTGAGTCATTCTTTTTAGCCTCAATCTTAGGCTTTGTACAAGACATGTATAAACTTTCTCCAACAAAGTCAAAATCTTCATAATCTTCTCTTAAGCTCGGGATAAATATCTTCCCCAGCGGAGTCAATTCCTCCCAGCTTTCTTTTATGCTTTGAGAATTAATATCCCTAAGCAGAGTCTCTTTCTTTAGCCTTAATCTTGGGCTTTGTACAAGACAGACAAACACTCTCCAGCAGAGTCAAATTTCATTTCGGCCTCAATCTTGGGGTTTGTACAAGACACCTAAAATATCCACAGCAGAGTCAGTCAAATTTCATTTTAGCCTCAATCTTGGGCTTTGTACGAGACACCATATAAAATCTCCCTAAACACTCTCTTGTTGAGTCAGTCTCCTTTTAGCCTCAACCTTGGGCTTTGTACAAGACAGATGAAATATTCCCCCGGAAAAGTCAACTTTCAGCCTCCTCTTAGGCTTTGTATAATGATATCCCCCAAAGAGTCAATCTCTTTTAGCCTCAATCTTGGGCTTTGTACAAGACAGATAAACACTCTCTTGTTGAGTCAGTCTTTTCCAGCCTCTTCTTAGGCTTTGTATAAGGACTTCCCGAGTGGAGTCAGTCAATCTCTTAGCTTCAACCTTGGGCTTTCATCAAGGCACACAAAAATCAACATCCCCTCAGAGGAAATCAAAATCTCTCAGTAGGAAGACATTTCTCTGTATATCACACATCAAAACAGAAAATAAAAACAAACCCTAATCCTAGATAATTGCTATAAGTGGCACACTTGTTGATTCAAAATCCAAGCTATAATCCATCTCTTATCCTGTTAAAACTTCCTCTCTCATCTAATTGCTATAAGTGGTAAGCCTCTGGATTATTTACATCCACGCCACTGTCCCTCTCTTAGCATGAAAGACTCCTAAGGAAAAATGGCATTGCTCAACATTGAGTTAAAGTTTTCCCCTTCAGGACAAATCCCATATAAAGGAAATTATGGCATTGCTGGATTCTCATATCCCAGTTAAAGTAACCCTCCTTTATAATTGGTCACCCAACAGTTGTGATAAACAGACGAGATATCTCCCTTTAGAGATAACAAATTCTCTCTCAGTCAAATCTTTTAGCTTCAATCTTGGGCTTTGAACAAGACACAAATACTCATTTAGCTTCAATCTTGGGCTTTGAACCAGAAACCAATACATCATCTTTTCCTCCCATAGAATAGGAGGAACTACGATTTCTCTGATTTCCCTGTTTTCTTTAACGGGAATACATAGGCATAAGATTGCAAACTCTTAGCGAGCACACCTATCAAAAACCTTAGGTCAAGTACCTCACCAAAAACATTTGAAAACCCGACATCAACAAAAACTCTCTCTCTCAAACATTCCCAAACGAGAAACTTTCTCAACGTATGACAGATAAACACCAGTAAGTAGAAAACAGTAGAAATTGCTAAACAACCTGTGGATAACCACATATAGGATGGGTAATTGACAACTCCCCATTGTATAACCTGACCCCGAACTCCCCGAATCTCTTTAAGTGTTTGTTCAGCTAAACATTTGCGTGCAAGGTTAGCTTTAGATAGCTTCCCTTTCCCTTCCAGCTTCACGAGATAAATAAGAAATCAGAAAGTAGTACCCCACTCCTATCATTGCGGAGAGGAGAAACCCAACGGCGATAAGTGGTCGCGTCACCAACAAAAATCGCACGCTACAGGAAAATGGCGACTCTGCTGGGGACACATTTTGTCTGTCTAGGTCTAGGATTATAGTTCCTAAGAGGTCTACGATGTTATTTTTAGGAATTATACTACATATATATATATATTGCTTTTCCTACTTGATATCTGTGTTTATTTTTCTGTTAATGGGAATACGAGTGATGTCGCATGTGGAAAGTATGAGAGAACCCTAAGATAGGTGATGGCATAGACGGGTGGTCTTACAGGGAGTGATTCCCGAATAAGCGATCCCGGTAGACCATCAAATCAGTGGAGATACCCTTTGTGGATTCAATGTTGAACGACTTCGTCGTGAAAGCAGATTGTCCCAATGTGGACTCCGTGAAACTGAGGATTTAGTAGACATTAACAATGTGGCCATTTGGTAGTGCGGCAGCTATCGGAAATAGTTGACACGTGATACTACACTCAATTGATATTACCCTAGGATGCTACAGCTCGCTCGGGTGAACCATCTTGCTGTTGTTATCCCCAGGGGTCAATGATTTTGGGAACTTTTAACCCGTTCTACAGGTATAAAAATTAACCAGAATACAACCTTTGGGGATGGGTAGAGCCATGACTCCATGCTCGTGACGTTGAACCCTTGAATCCATGTTTTTTCAATGTTTTTGTGTGCTGCATTCATTTAAATAACTCTTAAACCAAGAAAAAAAATCTTCTTTTCTCTTCTCTTTTTTTTTGAAATTAAACTAAAACAATGATTACAAATATCAGAGAGAAAGATTGCGTTATGGATTTAGGTAGAAGGAAGATGCACAAGTACACCTTCAAGGCTCCAAAACTAGAGGATTTAAAGGGGTTGGCAAGGATGATCACCAACCCTGATGCTTTTAGAGTTAAGTACGGAGTGCTGCTGTCTCTGTTAAGGGTCCATGTAGTTGAAGGAATCTGTCATACCCCAAATTTTGACCTCTAAGATTTCCCATCATTGTGCAAATCATCATCACAATATGGATGTACCTTCATGCCTCATCAATCTCCTCAGAGATGTTTGAGCATTCACCATTATCAAGGATTAGAGTTTCAAGCCCTCTCAGAGCTCTTAGACCAAAGATCAATCAAGGAATGACATGATCTTCAAATTTTCTAACCTCTCAAACACCCACAAAGGATCAAGAGGTCTCCCACATCATGAATCAAGCACAATGTTGCAACATTCCAGGTGGATCGAGCCTCAAGATCGCCAGTCTCACCAAAATTAGGGTTTTGGTCGACTGAGGCCTCCAGATGGAAATTTTCCTCTGGGTGTGAGCCAATACTTCAAAACATAACCCAAGATACCCCAAGGGACCTCATGGACCCAATCATCAAGTTAATTTTGCCTCAGGGGATGCATTCACAAAAAATCAAGAATTAGGGTTTCTTGACCTAATTCACCCCTAAGTTGACTTTTGGGACAAAACATGAGCCAAGACCTCAAGATATGATTTGAGGGTCTCCAATACACTACATTAATCCATTTACAACAATGGATTGATCCAAGAAGCTTGACCCACAAGTTTCAATTTCATCGGGACCACAATTAGGGTTTCGAGGGAAAAGTCAACTGTACCTTTGACTTTTGACCAAGACATGCTCCCAAACTTTGGGACATGATTCAATACACCCTATAACACCTATGGAATATATCCATTAGGTTTGATTTAGGTCAAGGACTTGATTTCACAACAGATCGCACAATTTGGATTTTCATCTGATAAAAAGTCAATTGTGCACAAAATCAAGTTTGACTTTTTGAGATTTTTCACAAATATTGTTCTTTGACCCTAAAACAATGTTAATTTGTTATTTAAATCATCATTCATCAAGAAAAATCAAATAAAGTGAGTTAACTTGTAAAAGGGGTAACCATAAAACTTAGAATTTTTCTAAGTTATGGAACAAAGTGACCATAACTTGAGATCCAAGCAACCATTTTGAATGGTCCAAAGCTGGATTTGTAGCTCTCATGGTATAATTTAAAAGTGTCAACTACATCTCATTCCAATTCTCCATGGATTTTCAGTTATGGAGTGATCAAAATGGCTAAAAACACAAAAGTGGCACTTTTCCAACACTTAGTGAAATTTTCACTAAGTCAATATCTGCCTTATTTTTTCCCAAATGTAGAGGCATTTTTCATTGTAATTCAAGTTGTTTCAAAACCAAAGTTGGACATCATATTGAAATAGGATATGTCAGCTTTCCAAAATGACCAAGAACTCCATGAAACTCCACCTGAGCTAGGAGTTATGACAGCTGCAATATGCATTGATACAAAATGTTTTGCAAGGCAGATTTGTGCATAAGGGCTCGATTTGATCAAATTGTACAAAAAAAAGCATGGTTATCCATCGGCACACCTCAAGGGGGAACAAACAAGGGACAAGCACCGATCTATCAGCCTCAAAAGTCCCCAAATCTACAAGTAGCATGCCAAACCTAAAAAGCCTAAAAGAGACCAAGACTCCAATTTTGTTTTGAAACATTCAATGGATGCTTAGAGGTGGCATGTATCAGAGCAAATATGAACACTTCAGTCAAGCCTTATCCTTGAATCAAATAACCATAGGCTTTTGCTCTAATCTCAAGTCAATGGCTAGAGGAGACTTGAGATTCCATTTGATCACCATTAGCCAAGGGCCTGCTGCAGTTGCCATTCCCTATTGATGCCATAACAAACTTGACACACTATAAATAGACCTCATTTCTGATCAGTTTGAGTACACCAAAGGCCTATCACACTTTCCTTTCTCAAAATCACACTCTCACTTCCAAAAATGCCTTCTAATGCAAGCTACTATCGGGTTTTGAATTAGAATGTGTTTCCAACCAAACCAATCACTCGCACACCTCATAAACATCATATGTGAGTTGATCAAACACTAAACCAACAACTGGAACACCAATTTCATAAAATCACTAGCCATCTATGCAAGCCTTTGACACATTTGCAGTTGAGGTGCCAAATCAAGTTCCAGCTCAAATCAATCCACTCCAAGCATTCAGACACACTCCATAGCAGTAAGGAAGTTGTCCATATCATTGGAACCAAGCTGTAACACCTCAAACACCAAACTCGATCACCAGCTGCAAGAGGTAAGCCTCAACTTGGTCATCTCATGATTCATGCATAATTCCTCGCACAATTTTTTTGCCATATGTTCATAATCATGTATGGAGTGTTTCTCCTCAATTAATTGCTTTGTATGAATCGTGTATGGAATTTCTTAGCCTTCATGCAGAAATTAGGGTTCTTGAGGTTTCTCTTTGATTTCTTATTCCATTCTTAAAATAAATGAAATTAAAGACCATAAACATGATCATGAGTTAAAAACGAGCAGATTGATATGTGGATTGTGTGATTCCATCAAGTATTCAGTGAGATTGATGAGAAAATGCAAATCTGGGAAAAACAGGGCACACGGACAAGAACAAGATGTTCTTGGCGCCCTTTCTTCAAATATTTGAATATTTGAATTTTTGTAATTTTATTTAATTGATTCAAAAATTAATTTCTCTCTGAATTTTGATGATTTTGAGTTGATTCTTTTTTTAATAATTCACAAAAATGTTAAAATATTTTATTTTACAAAAATTCCACAAAAATATTATTTATTTCACATATTTATATTTTTGAAAAGAATTAATTTTTATTTGTTTTTCAACATTTTGAAAATTTTCTTTCTCTTGATTTTCCAAACTTAATTGGTTTTCAATCATTTTGTGGATAAAAACATGATTTTTGAAACATCGATCCAAGATCACCACTCATTTTTCACGTGTTTTCAGTAATTTTTATTAATTTTTAAACAAAATTAATTCCATTTTTAAACAAAATTAGGGTTTTGATTTATTCCACCCTCATCAATCTTTTTTCAAACACTCATGGGCCTCTTGATAGAGTGTAAGTCCCACCTCTTTGTAAGTAAATAATTTTGGGCCTCATTGCATTGTATAAGTCCCAATACAGTCAAAAACTTCGGCGCGATCATCGCCTTTTTAACAAAATCAACTGGGCTTCTCCTTGAGCTATAAGACCCGTCTTTATTTGTTTTCAAACTCTTTGGGCCTCTAATAGAGTGTAAGACCCAATCCCCTTTTAACCAAAACCATTTTTGGGCCTCAGACATTGTATAAGTCCCTCTGCGTTAAAAAATCTCTGCGCGATCGCCATTGCAAAACGAAAATCATTTGGGCCTACCCTTGTGTTGTAAGTCCCATTTCTTTTCTCTTAAAAACACATTGGGCCTCTCCTTGAGTTGTAAGACTCATCCCTTTGTACAAAAACCTTTTTGGGCCTCAGTCGTTGTATAAGTCCCGATGCGATCTTCATAACAACAGTGCGATCATTGTTAAAACCTTGGGCCTCTCCTTGAGTATAAGCCCTAACAATCTTCTTATAAACAACTTCCCTTCTGATTTAAGTTCAGATAGATGTTGTTATCAAAACTCTCTTTAATTTCTCTGAACAACTAACAATACAGCATGGAAGCTCGCTCACCTGTAATTTTTAATAGCTTTCATTTACTCGCTTTAATTTATATAACTGTATTGTGGGAAGCTGCGCACGGTTAGTCTTCTTTCATCTCTTTTAAATACACGTCATATCTATATAACTGTATTGTGGGAAGCGGCGCACGGTTAGTCTTCTTTCATACCCTTTTAAATACTTGTCATATATCAACTGTATATATACTAGTATAGTTATTTAGAGTTTTCCCCGACAACTAGGTCTAGAACTAGGTAAAGCCATGTTGGTCACACTTGAATACAAATCAAAACTAGATCCCCATAGGATTTCCAGATACAGTTTTGCCTTCTCTTGGGCTTAAACAATATGGAACAAAGAGAAAGGCACTATTCTTCGTGAACCTTTTCTCAGACTGTGACCCCTAGAAATTGTAAAAGAAATTCTACTCCCCGGAGTTGATCTATTCTCGGTGAATAGCATCTCTTGAGTTTCTTCAGATCACAGAACTTTCACTAAATGATCTATTCCCGGTGAATAGGATTTCTTGAACTTCTCTTGGTTTGGGACCCACAGGCTTTGTACAAGGACCCTTCAGCTTCTTAGAAGTTCTCATGCCTTCTCTTGGGCTTAATACAAGGACCCTGACGACCTCTTTAAGGTATAAGACAGAACTTAGTCATCCTTCACTAGAGCAGTCTTTCCAGCGTCAAATCTCAGACCAATTTAGGGTTGGTACTCATCCCTTAATACATGTACCTCCCCTGGGGGCACCATTCAAAAGATAAAACTCTTTCTACACCATTAGACTTGGACAGTCTAAACCCTCTTGAGTCTCAAAGACATTCTCAAGTTCCCTACAAACATAGGAGAAACCCCGGTCACTCTGGATAAATCTCCAGCAAAGATAAAACCCAGTCTCCCTCCTAAGAAATCCCAACTCAGAACTTCAAGGCATCTGATATCTCAACTCTTCTGGAACCCTCATCAAGAGTTGACCCCCCGACATAGACCAGCTTCGGGATCTAAATAATCCCTAGCAAAGAGATAGCCTCCTCTTAGGCTTTGTATAATGATCCTTCCTAAATGAATTGCCTCCTATTGGGCTTCGTACAATGATTCTCCCCAGCAGAGCTAACCTTTTCAGACTCTCTTGTTGAGTCAGTCACACTTTCAGACTATCTTGTTGAGTCAATTAAACTTTTTGGACTCTCTTGTTGAGTCAATTAAACTCTTTGGACTCTCTTGTTGAGTCCATCGCCTTTTAGCACTCTCTTGTTGAGTCAACCTTTTTAGCCACAATCTTGGGCTTTGTACAGAACAGATAAAAGCACTCTCTTGTTGAGTCAAACCCTTTTAGCCTTAATCTTGGGCTTTGTACAAGACATAAATCTTCATAACCTTCTCTCAAGCTTGGGACAAACAACTTCCCAAGCGGAGTCAATTCCTCCTAGCCTTCTGTAGGCTTTGAGAAATAAATTCCCTAAGCTGAGTCAAACTCTTTTCAGCCTCAATCTTGGGCTTCGTACAAGACACATAAAAATATCCTCGCTCGAGTAAGTTAAATTTCCCATTTCAGCCTCAATCTTGGGCTTTGTACAAGACACATACAAACCTCCCCGGTGGAGTCAAAACCCTTTTAGCCTCAATCTTGGGCTTTGTACAAGACAGATAGAATCTTTCTACCCGGAAAATTCAAACTTTTAGCCTCCTCTTAGGCTTTGTATAATGATATCCCCAAAGAGTCAGTCTCTTTTTTGCCTCAATCTTTGGCTTTGTACAAGACATATAAACACTCTCTTGTTGAGTCGGTCATATCCAGCCTCCTCTTAGGCTTTGTATAAGGACTTCCCGAGTGGAGTCAATCAACCTCTTAGCTTCAACCTTGGGCTTGAATCAAGGCACACAAAAATCAACAATACCCTCAGAGGAAGTCCAATCCCTCTTTAGAGATGACAAGTTCTCTCTCGGTCAAACCTTTTAGCTTCAATCTTGGGCTTTGAACAAGACACAAATAAACCTTTTATCTTCAATCTTGAGCTTTGAACAAGACACCAAAACATCTTTTTCCTCCTTTAGAATAGGAGGAACTACGATTGCTCTTATTTCCCTATTTCATTTAAACGGGAATAAGTAGACATAAGATTACGAAATCTTAGCGAGCATACTAATCAAAAACTCTAGGTCCAGTACCTTTATACCAATCAAAACTTAGGTCTAGCACCTTACCAAAAACATCGGGAAAACCCCGAACCTCAACATCAACTCACTCTCTCACTCATATTTCCCAAGAAACCTTCTCAACCCATTAACGGATAAACACCATCAAGTAAAGCAAAACCTAAAGCTAATATCCTGTGGATAACCACATATAGGATAGGTAATTGACAACTCCCCATTGTATAAGCTAACCCCGACTCCCCGAATCTCTTTCAGCGTTTGTTCAGTTAAACATTCGCGTGCAAGGTTAGTTTTAGATAGCTTCCCTTTCCCTTCCAGCTTCATGGGATAAATAAGAAATCAGAAAGTAGCACCCCGTCCTCCTCATTGCAGTGAGGAAAACCCAGCGATAAGGTGATCGCGTCACCGACAAAAATCGCTCGCTACAGAAAAATGGCGACTCTGCTGGGGAGTCACTGTGATCTGTCTTACCTTAGTCATCATCGTCCCCATTTTCCACAGTAAAATGGCAACTCTGCTGGGGACTCATTGACTGTATAAGACTAAGATAATAGATCTTAAGAGGTCTAGGATGTTAGTTTTAGGATATATATATATATATATATATATATATATATATATATATATATCGCTTTTCCGAATTGATATCCGTGTTTATTTTTCTGCTAATGGGACTGTGGGTGATGCCGCATCTGGAAAGTTTGAGTGACACCTAAGATAAGTGATGGCACTAGAAGGGTAATCTTACAAGGAGTGTCTCCCAAATAAGAGACCCCGGTCGACCATCGAATCAGTGGAGACACCCTTTGCGGATTCAATGCCTATACGACTTCGGTTGTTGAAAGCAGATTGTTCGATTATGGTCGTCCATGAAACTGGGGATTTAGTAGGTTTAGACCATGTTACTATTTTGTAGTGCGGAAGCTATCGGAAATAGTTGTCACGCGATACTACCCTCATTTGAGATTACTCTAAGATACTGCAGCTCGCTCGGGTGAACCAGCCTACTGTTGTTATCCCAAGAGGGGTCAATGATTTTGAGGACAGGTACAAAAAATCACCAGTCAACCTTTGGGGATGGGTAGAGCCATGACTTCATGACACTGAACCTTTGACCCCATGTTTTTTCTATGTTTTTGTGTGCTGCATTCATGCATTCATTTCATTAAAAAACATTAATAAAAAAATCTTCTCTTCTAGTCTCTCTTTTTCAAATTAAACTATGACAATGATTGCAAATATCAGAGAGGAGATTGCGTTATGGATTTTAGTAGAAGGAAGACTCACAAATACACCTTCAAGGTTCCAAAACTAGAGGATTTGAGAGGATTGGCAAGGATGATCACCAACCTTGATGCTTTTAGAGATAAGTACGGAGGGCTGCTGTCCCTGTTAAGGGTCCATGTAATTGAAGGAATCTTGTCTATGCTGATTCAGTTTTATGATCCAGTTTATCACTATTTTGCATTCCCGAATTATCAACTAGCACCAACATTGGAGCAGTACTCTCATCTGACTGATTTCTCCATCACTGATCAAGCTCCCTTTTCTGGACTGGAAGAAATTCCAAAGGATCAAACCATTGCAAGAGCAATCTATTTGGACGAGTCAGAAGTCAGGACTCACATGACCATTAAAGGTGGAATCCAAGGTTTACCTGCCAAGTTTTTGGTAAAAAAGGCTCTGTACTTTGCTAGTATAGGAAACGTGACTGCTTTCATAAGCATCTTTGTCTTACTCACCTATGGGTTATTTCTGTTTCCCAACAGTGATGACTTCGTTGATATCAACGCCATTAGGATTTTTCTGATTGGAAACCCTGCACCAACCTTGCTCGCAGATGCTTATCATTCGGTACACCTAAGGAATTTGTATAGCGGAGGAATGATCACATGCTATGTACCCCTGCTATACAAATGGTTTACTTCCCATTTACCTAAGTCTGCTGCATTTTGGGATCATAAGAGTACTTTACGTTGGTCGCAGAGAATCATGTCTCTTACCAACTCTGACATAGATTAGTATAATCGGATCTATGACAAGATAAGAATCATTGACTGTTGTGGAAACTTCCCTAATGTACCCCTCATAAGAACTAAAGGAGGAATCAACTATCATCCAGTTTTAGTTCGTCGTCAATTCGGATACCCGATGAGACATATCCCGTGTAATGTTCATCTGGAAGGTCTTTTCTTCAAGGAAGGAGAAAATGACAGAGCACTAAAGACAAAAATAATGCGGGCCTGGAAACATGTTCACAGGAAAGGAAGAGAGTCTCTAGGAAAGCCAGACTGTGTCTCTGTGGAACCTTATCTGCACTGGGTACAAACTAGAGCCCTCAAGCTGAGGATACCTTACCCTCATCAAGAAGTTCTTCCGTTAAAGGAATCTGTCCTTTATTTTATGTCTGATATGGAAAAACTTTAGGTTACTCTCAATAAGGTTCAACAGAAGAGGAGGTCTTGGAAGAACAAGTACCGTACTCTCAATGTGGAGTGTAAAAAAATACAGCAACTGTTAAAAGAAAAAGATGCTCTGATCGAGATTTTAGGGCAACATGCTATAGAAAATCAAGAAGACTAAAGGAATTTACTCGCTCCTTTCACTTGGAAAAGGAATGACAACCCGACAACGGCTCAAGATCCCCGATCAAAGAAGAGGAAAGTACCAGAACCATCGCCTGAGTCCTCTCAGAGAGGACTCAGGATCCATAAGTTTTGATTTTTCCTTTTATGGCATGTTGTAAAATACTGTATTTCAATTTCTGCAATCTTTGAATTCAATAAAACGGGGTTTCCCCACTGTTTGATATTTGCAATCTAATAGTTGATGTTTCTTTTGATTAAACAAAATAAATAATTAATATAATCATTGCATATCATTCATCATTCCCACATAACGCATTCTTCTTACCTACGAATCTCACGTTTGTGTCTCGATTCTAGAGTCAAACTGTCTCATTCGTACAATACTCGGGCCAGTCAACAAAAGAAAATGGATAATCTCGAGGAAGAGAACAGAGAGTTGAGAGAAGAGATCGATACTCTAAAAGAGGATCTAAGAAAACTTCTCAACGACATGCAAACTCTGGCAGCAGCACAAATGCAACAACAAAGGACTATGATCTCAGAGATCACATCGACGCCCATAATGGAAAGGCCTGATTCTCGGTATATCATGCCTAAAGATCGTCCTTGGGGCATGCCACTCAACTATATCCTGGAAGGATATATTCCGCCGATCACGGAAGATCCGGAAACTACAGCAGGAACCGCTGGGCCTGAAGGTTACAAACTTTGGGAAAGAGAAGATGCAAGGGGCATGACAGCAACTCCTGAAGGTTACAAACTTCGGGAGACACCAAGAGTCACCGCCGTAGTAACTATACCACCACCTGTGGTACACACTGTCCCGGAAGGACAGATTCCACAGATACCCTCTGGTGGAAACGAAAGTATGTACGACAGAATGAATGAGTTCCAGGAATAATTCCTGGAGATGCAGGAGGAACTGCAAGCCATGCGCGGTCAGGATCTATTTGGAAAGGACGCCGCCGACCTTTGTTTGGTCCCCAATGTTAAAGTTCTGCATAAATTCAAGGTGCTCAAATTCGAAAAGTACAAGAATAACTCTTTCCCTCAAAGTCATTTGGTGATGTACACTCGGAGCTTGTCAAATCAGATAGAAAACCAACAGGTATTGATCTACTATTTTTAAGATAGTTTAATCGGTGTCGCACTCAAATGGTACATGGGTCTAAACTGCACTAAGATCGTCACTTTCAGAGATCTTGGCGCTGCCTTTATTCAACAATATAAGTATAATCTGGACATGGCACCGGACAGAGATCAACTCAGATCCATGTCGCAGAAGGATAAGGAAACCTTTAAGGAGTATGCTCAAAGATGGCGTGAAATTACCGCCCAGATTTGTCCACCTCTTGAGGAAAAGGAGATGACAAAGAACTTCTTGAAAACCTTGAGCTCATTTTACTACGACAGAATGGTCGCCAGTGCGCCCAGTGACTTCACTGAGATGGTGGGCATGGGAGTTCGTCTTGAGGAAGCAGTCCGAGAAGGACGTTTAGTAAAAGATGCTGGATCATCAGGCAGTACCAAAAGATACAGTAGTGCTTTCCCGAAGAAAAAAGAGCAAGATATTGGCAATATCTCTCTCGGAAAGCAAAGGCGACATTACCAACCAGTAGCAGCAGTAACTCCTACTATCAACCCTACGCCTGTTCCTACGTATCAACCTCAGGTTGCTCAAAGCCAATCGAATCAACAACAATATTAGCAAAGGACACAACAACTTCTTCAGCAGGCTCGTCCTCAGTACAACTACAACCGTACAACGCGACCACCAGGGTTCGACCCGATACCAATGTTGTACGCAGAACTATTTCATAACTACTGGTCAAGGGGAACGTCCAAACCAGGTCTCCTCTTACAGTACTAGAAAATCTGCCTTTTTGGTTAAAAGCGGATCAGACTTGCCCTTACCATCAAGGAGGACCAAGGCATAACATAGGAAAACTGTCTCATCTTCAAATCCGATGTACAGAAGCTTGTTAGGAATGGGGTCTTGTCCTTCAAGGATACAAATCCAAACGTTCAGATGAACCCGTTGCCTCAACACGAGAAAGCTGCGGTAAATTTGATAGAAGAAGTGTCTAAGCACAACTATCAAATTCATGATGTACTCTTATTGGGAACCAAACTGGTCAAGATGGATTGTAGACAGAGTGGATATGGGCATGTACCATCTCACAACTATCACCAGTGTGATATCTTCTCTAAAAACAATCAAGGATGTTCTGTGGAGCAATCAACTCTACAAGAATAGATGGATCTCGGATGGATCCAAGATCACCGAATCCATGAGGTCAACATGACTTATACAAATTCCAACATCATTCAAAACCACGACATCCGTGCAATGAATGTCAACTTGGTGGCAATTCACTCAAGAAAAAGCCAACATCATGATCTGCCATGGCACGATTACGATTCCTGTCTGACATGCTTGGTAAACAATCAGGGATTCTCTTTTGTACAAGAGGCCCTCCAGCGTCAGATGGATCTTGGGTGGATTCAGGATTACCGCGATAGAAGTCAGTGTCAAGTGAATATGATTCAAATCTTTGATATTCGCTTGATGAATACCAGCTTGGTGGAATTACACGATACACAAGTCCAGCTCGGTTTTTTGACTTCGCACGACTATCAGAACTGTAAAGTGTGTCGTGGGAATGACCAAGGATGTGCACTCGTTCAGAGGATACTTCAACACTTATTGAACCACTGGTGGCTTCCGAACTATCTAAATGAAGACACACAACAAGTCAGTATGATTAACGGGAACCTTACTAGGCATCAGAATCAGGATGTTAGATCAATGGAAATAGATCTAGTGAGGTTACACTGCATACAAAGCGGACGTGGTCGGGTGCCACCACACAACCATGAGCGTTGTAGAGTTTGCTCAAAAAATAATTGAGGATGCTACCTCGTGCGAGCAGCCCTTCAAAGTCAGTTGGACCACAACGAGATTCAACCAAGGTCGAGCTCTATTTCAACATCAGACTATCATCCTAATCAAGGCAATAATGTTATCTTGATCCCTAAGCGAGAAATGGTCGGAGATGTGTGTGCCATAATCCCTCTACTCCTTGAATCAAGAGTTCCTCTTGATGGTGGAAGGATTCTCAACCTCGAACCAATTGAGGCCAGCTATGACGGTCAGAAAAATCAGAAGCCTCCTATAGTTATCTTTATGCCGGGACCAGTACCGTACAAGTCCGATAAGGTGATCCCTTACAAGTACGGTGCTACAACAATTGAGAATGGAAAGGAAACTCCATTACCCTCCGTCGTGAATATTGCAGACATCAGTCGAGTAACACAGAGCGGTCGGATCTTCAACCGAGGAGTTGGAGAACCCAGCACACAAAACGAACCTCAAACAGAAGTTCCTAATCAACCAGTCGGTCAATCCTGTGATCCCGGCCTTTCAAAGAACAATGATGAGATGCTGAAGCTCATCCAGAAGAGTGAATACAACATCGTTGATCAACTATTGCAAACTCCTTCAAAAATCTCTGTGCTATCTCTTTTACTCAGTTCCGAAGCTCACAGGGAAGCTCTATAGAAAGTCTTAGAGCAAGCCATTGTGGAACAAGATGTCACAATTAGACAATTCGATAGCATCATCTCCAACATCACTTCCTGTAATAACTTGGGGTTTAGTGATGAGGAAATGCCGGAAGAAGGCAAAAGTCATAACGTGGCACTCAATATTACAGTCAACTGCTGGACGATGCATTAGCCAGTGTACTGGTAGACACCGGGTCAGCTCTAAACGTAATTGTCACAACTGATCCTTCATTCAGGTATACTGGTTTAGAAGGAGTACTTTGATTCTGCACTTTGAGGTTCAACCATCTCCGGAGAAACGATCGAGGTTCTTTCGATGTTCAACAGCCAAAAGAATTGCCATCTTTATATTAAAAGCAGAAAAATTTGACAAGTAAATTCATTTTTGTTTTATTTCAAGAATCGTTGATCATATTAGAATGTCGTTCTGTAAAGCTAAAACAAATAAGAATTATAAACAAAAGCACTAGGGCTCAAATTTTATTGATAGGATGGAAATCAGCCAAACGCATGATTCCATGGAGTATTTACAAAGTTAGAAAATGGTAATTTAAGGGAAAAGGGCTACATTCAAACATCACGACCATTATCCTTCTACCAACTTTGAATTCAGGACATCCTGAGCTTTCGTCGAAGATGACCTTGACTGGAGTTCTTCCTGATGGACGGCATTACTGCTGCTGGGGGATTTGCCCCTTTGCAGGACGTAGTTACTTGCCATTATCCCTAACTTTTTCCTGGATTGAACTTTTGAGATTTCCAATCCATCGGGATGATTTTTATTATGTCTCTAATTTTTGCCTGGACCGCCCTTTCGGGTTTTCAATCCACCGAGATGCTTTTTTTTATTTTATTTTGGCGAAGTATTTCTTGACTACGTCAACATTTGTGGGGTAGGCAAATTCTTCTCCATCCATGGTTGCGAGTCTCAAGGCACCGCCTGAGAAAGCTTTCTTGACTACATAGGGGCCGTCATAATTCGGAGTCCACTTGCCCCTGGAATCAGTGAGGAATGATTGTATCTTCTTGAGCACAAGGTCTCCTTTTCTGAAGACGGGAGGTCGGACCTTTTTGTCAAACGCCTTCTTCATTCTTTGTTGATACAACTGACCATGGCATAGTGCCATTATTCGCTTCTCTTCGATCAGATTCAGTTCATCGTGTCGACTTTGACACCATTCAACCTCTGTTAGCTTGGCTTCCATCAATACCCGGCTTGATGGGATATCTACTTCTATGGGAAAGACTGCCTCCATGCCATATACTAGAGAGAAAGGGGTTGCCCCTGTTGAAGTGCAGAAAGATGTGCGATAACCGTGAAGAGCAAAGGGTAGCATCTTGTGCCAGTCTTTGTAGGTTATAACCATCTTTTGAACGATCTTCTTGATGTTCTTGTTAGCCGCTTCTACCGCTCCGTTCATCTTGGGTCGGTAGGAAGATGAGTTATGGTGTTCGATCTTGAACTCAGTGCACAACTCCTTCATCATTTTTTTGTTCAAGTTGGATCCATTATCAGTAATGATCTGGTTCGGAACACCATAACGGCAGATGATATTGTTTTTGATAAATTGGTGTCATACCCCAAATTTTGACCACTAAGATGTCCCATCATTATGTCACTCATCATCACAATATGGAGGAACCATCATACCTCATCAGTCTCCCCAAAGATGGGTGAGCATCCACTACAATCAAAATAAGGGTTTTAAGCCCTCTCAGAGCCTTAGACAAAGGATCAATCAAGGAATGACATGATCTTCAACTTGTCTAAACCTCTCAAACATACACAAAGGATAAAAAAGGACTCCCACTTCAAGGATCAAGCACAAGGATGCTCCCTTCTAGGTGGATCAAGTCTCAAGATCGACAGTGTCACCAAATTAGGGTTTTGGTCGACCAGGGCCTCCAGATGGAAATTTTTCATCTGGGCACAAGCCAATGATCCAAAACATAACCTAATATACTCCATGGGACCTCATGGACCCAATCATCAAGTCAATTTTGCCTCAGGGGATGCATTCATAAAAAATCAGGAATTAGGTTTCTTGACCTAATTCACCCCTAAGTTGACATTTGGGACAAATCATGAGCCAAGACCTCAAGAGAGGGTTTGAGGGTCTCTAATTCAGTATATTGATCCATTTGGAACAATGGATTAATCCAAAAAGCTTGAGCAACAAGTCTCAATTTCATCTGCACCACAGTTAGGGTTTTAAGGGAAAAGTCAACTGTAACTTTGACTTTTGACCAGGACATGCTCCCAAGCCCTATGACATGCATCAATATACCCTATGACACCCATGGAACATGTCCATCAAGTTTGATTTAGGTCAAGGACATGATTTCCTGAAGAATTGCACAGTTTGGAATTCATCTGATAAAAAGTCAACTGTGCACAAAAGTCAACTTTGACTTTTTGAGATTTTTCACCAAAATGGATTTTTAACCCTAAAATGATGTTAATGTAATATTTGAATCATCATTCATCAAGAAAAATCAAGAAAAGTGGGATAACTTGTAAAAGGGGTAACCATAAAAACTTAGAAAATTTTCTAAGTTAAAAATAAAGTGACAAGGGCACCAACGTTGAAGGATCATAACTCCTAAACCACAAAGCCATTTTTTTTCATCCAAAGATGGATTTGTAGCCCTCATCACCCTCTACAAAAACTTCAACTAGACCTAAGTCCAATTCATTAAAGATTTGGAGTTATGGAGTGATCAAAATGGCTGAAAAGTGAAAATGTCACTTTTTCCAACACTTAGTGAAATTTTCACTAAGTCAGAATCTGCCTTCACTTTTTGCCAAATGTAGGGGGATTTTTCACTTGGATTCAAAAGAGATCAAAACCAAACATGTTCAAACAGTTGTTGTATCATGTAAGGGCTTTCCAAAATGGTCAAGAACATTACCAAATTCAACTTACACCATGAGATATGACATTGGCAAGTTGCCTTGCTGAAATCTGTCAAGGGCAAGGCAGAATTTGCAATTTTGCTCGATTTGCCAAAATCAGCCAAATTCAAATGCTCCTATCCACTTGGACACATCTGAGGATTGAATCTAAAGGGGACAATCACTGAGCCAAGCCTCCAAAGTCCATGGAACAAGAAATAGCATGTTGAACCTAGAATGGCCAAAATAGGGACAAGACTCCAAATTTGGATTGAAGCATTCAATGGAAGCATCAAGGTGGCATGGACTGAGCCATTCTCATTTGAAATCAGTCAAGACTTATCCAAGACCAAGGGAACTAAAGCTCTGTGCCCTAACCTCTAGTCAATGGCTAGAGGAGACTTGGATTTTCATTTGCCAACATTGGCCAAACCTACTTACCAGTTGCCATTCACTGTTCCTTGCAAAACAAACTTGCTCTACTATAAATAGAGCTCAATTGTGATCAGTTTGAGCACACCAAAGCCATCTAACAGATGCTTTCCTCAAAATCTCTTTCTCTTGGTAAAAATGCCTTTCTTAGCAAGGTAGCTATCGGGTTTTGAGTTTGAGAGCTTTTCCAATCAAACCAATCACTCACACACCTCACATACATCATATAGAAGTGATCCAAACACTCACATAACATCTGGAACACAGATTTCACAAAATCACCAGCTGGTTGGTCAAACTTTCAATCAAGTTGCAGCTGAGGTACCACAAATCGTTCCAGCCATTTTCAATCAAGTCCAGGCATTCAAACACACTCCATAGGGTGTAAGGAAGCTGTTCAGATCATCACCACTCATCTGTAACACCTCCAAATCAAAAATCACATTGCACTTGCTGTCACGGCCTAGAGGTAAGCATACACTTGGTCATCTCTCGATCCATGCAATTTTTGTTGCACAATAATTTGGCCATATGTTCATAATCATGCATGGAATGTTTTCCCTCAATTAATTGCATTGTTTGAATCGTGTATCAAAAATCCTGGCCTTCATGCAGAAATTAGGGCTCTTGAGGATTTTTCATGATTTCTTGTTATGTGTTTAATTTAAATGAAATTAATGGACATAAACATGATCGTGAGGTTAAGACGGGCATAATGATATATGGATTGCATGTTATAATCAAGTATTCAGGGAGATTGGATAGAAAATGCAAATCAGCCAAACCCATAACACGCGCGTGTTCTTCAGCTGTTCTTGGCGCCTTTTTTGAATTTTCAAATATTTGAATTTTGTGATTTTTGTTTAATTGATTCAAAAATTAATTTCTCTCTGAGTTTTAATGATTTTGAGTTGATTCTTTTTTTAATAATTCACAAAAATGTTAAAATATTTTATTTTCCCAAAAAATCCCAAAAATATTATTTATTTCATATTATTGATATTTTTGCAAAGAATTAATATTTTAATTGTTTTTGACATTTTAAATATTTTTTCCACATTGATTTTTCAACTTTTATTGCTTTCTAATTATTTTGTAGGTCAATACTTAATTTTTGAAGCATTAATCCAAGATCACAATTTGTTTTTCACATGTTAAACAATTTTGATCATTTTAATTGAATTTTTATTCAATTAAATACATTTTTTAAAACAAATTAGGGTTTTTGGATTAATTCAACCCTCATAAATCATTTTCAAAACATTTAGGCCTCTAATAGAGTGTAAGACCCAATCCTTTTTTGACCAAATCATTTTTGGGCCTCAGTGTATTGTATAAGTCCCGATCCGTCAAAAACAAACGGCGCGATCGTCGCCTTTTAAAAAATAACCTTTTGGGCCTCTCCTCGAGCTATAAGACCCATTCAAAACTTTTGGGCCTCTAATAGAGTGTAAGACCCAATCCTCTTTTGACCAAATCATTTTTGGGCCTCAGTACATTGTATAAGTCCCGATACCGTCAAAAACAAACGGCGCGATCGTCGCCTTTTGAAAAATAACCTTTTGGGCCTCTCCTCGAGCTATAAGACCCATTCAAATCTTTTGGACCTCTAATAGAGTGTAAGATTCAATCCCCTTTTAACCAAAACATTTTTGGCCTCACTTATTGTGTAAGTCCCTCTGCGTTAAAAGAAAACCTCGGCGCGATCGCCATTTTAAACGGAAAAATCATCTGGGCCTACCCTCGTGTTATAAGCCCCACTCTTTTTCTTTAAAACATTTGGGCCTCGTGAAAGAGTGTAAGACCCATCCCCTTGTACAAAAAAACATTTTGGGCCTCAGTCACTTGTATAAGTCCCTCTGTATAAATTCAAACAGTGCGCTCACTGATAAAACCCTGGGCCTCTCCTTGAGCTGTAAGCCCCAAATCTTTCTTTTTCAAAGCACCTTCTCCTTTGATTTTGAATATACTGTTGTTTTCAATCTATCTTTGTTGAACAACTAACCAAACAACATGGAAGCTCTACAACCGAGTAAGTGGTTATTGCTTTCATTTACTGCTTTCATATACATATAACTGTATTGTGGGGCTGTTTCACTGTAAGCCTTCTTTCATAAACTCGTATCAACTGTGTAATAATAGTTAGATATTTCGAGTTTCCCAGCAACTACGTCTAGAACTAGGTGACGCCGTTTCGTTTTTTCATAGAAATAGACAACTAGATCCCCAATAGGATCACCAGATACAGTCTTCCTTTCGGCTGTCCTCATTAGGAATTGTCAAGAAATTCTATTCCCAGAGATGAATGTATTTTCCGTGAATGGCATCTTTGAGTTTCTCCCAAATTCTCGAACTTTCCTGACTTGATCTATTCCTTGTGAATAGCTTGCCTTGAATTTCTCGGGGTTTGGGGACCCATCGGCTTCCTAAAAGCATCGGCCTCCTCTTGGGCATCGTACAAGGACTCAGAGGCTTCCTAAAAGCAACCCCGCCTCCTCTTGGGCTTAATACAAGGACCCTACGCCTTCTTAGAAGTATTCACAGCCTCCTCTTAGGATTCGTATAATGATCTCTTCCTCCGGGAATGATAGCCTCCTCTTGGGCTTAGTACAAGGACCGATCGACTTCTTAAAAGTTTCCAGCCTCCTCTTGGGCTTCGTACAAATTGTCCCGACGACCTCCTAGAGGTATAGGAACAGGACTTAGTCATCTTCATAGACAAGTCCTTTCATAGAGTCTACTACTGTTTCTCAAATCATGGTATAAAAAAGGACACTCTAGACTTGGACAGTCTAATCTCCTTGAGTCTCAAAGACATTCTTAAGTGACCCCTTCGTTAAATAGGAAGGAAACCCGTAGACTCGGACAGTGTCAATACCCTTCGGATTTCCCGATTCCTTAAAGAACAGGAATAACCTGGATCCTTGGATCAAATCCTTGAGTACATCATTGCTCATATAAGAACTGATTTTCTCTTTTAAAATCAGTATACTGGACCTGTCACTTAACTGAAACAGTAACCACAGCCTCCTCTTGGGCTTTGTACAAATGATTCTCCCCAGCGGAGTCGAACAACGTTTAGCCTCTCTCTCTCGGGCTTTGTACGAGACACATAAGGGACTCCCTCGTTGAGTCAATCACCCTTTAGCCTCCATCTCGGGCTTTATACGAGATACAAAAGGGTTCTTACTGAGCCAAACGAATTTTAGCCTCCATTCGGGCTTTATACGAGATACCAAAAGATTCCCTCATTGAGTCAAAACCTTTTAGCCTCTCTCTCGAGCTTTGTACGAGACACATATTAGCCTCCTCTTAGGATTTATATAAGAAAACCACTGGTTAATCCAATTAACCTTTTAGCATCAAAGCTGTGCCTCGTTCACAGTATACAAACATCAACAACTCCTTCCCCTTCATCTAATCGCTGTAAGCGGCAAGCCTCTGGATCATCTACATCCATACGACTGTCCCTCTTTTAGCATGAGAAATTCCTAAGGAAAGATGGCATTACTCTACACTGAGTTAAAGTCTTCTCCTTAAGGTTTAAATCCCTATAAAGGAAATTATGGCATTGTCGGATTCACAAATCCCGGTTAAAGTAATTCTCCTTTATAACCAGTCACCCAACAGTTGTGACAGACAAACCCTTCTTTAGAGATGACAAATTCTCTCTAAAGTTGAGACCTTTTAGCTTCATATCTTGGGCTTTGAACAAGATACAAATCACCTTTCGCTTCGTGTCTTGGGCTTTGAACAAGACACCAAAACACCCATTTCCTCCCATAGAATAGGAGGAACTACGAACGCTCTGATTTCCCTGTTTCGGTAAACGGGAATACGTAGGCATAAGATTGAAAGAAAAATCTTAGCGAGCACACTAAACAAAAAACCCAAATCCCATACTCTCACATCAAAAAGCATCAGTCCTAACATCCTAATCCTTGTTCCCCGCCAGAAACCTTCTGTCTAGATAAAAAGAAAGAAACTGTATTGGCGAAAATACAAATAACCAGTACAAAGGCCCCCCACATTGATAGCATCTGTAACCTAACAGACCGCTGTTTAAACTCAGTATGCAAAGTAGGGTTAATTGGAGACATCTATTTCCCTTCCTTCATCATCTCACAATAGGATAAAAATGAATCAACCTGTAGTTTAAGCTCAAACCGCAGAGAGCGACCAGCGCTTAAGATCCGCGTCCAAAATCGCTCGCTACAGAAAAAATGGCGCCCACCGTGGGGTCGTTCAAAGTTAGATCTAGGCACGGTCTTTCTTTTCACCTCTTGTGTGAATACCACAGATTGGGGCTTCCGCCGGGGAACCCAATTTCTGTCAGGAACTTAAGATTCATAGCTTTAAAAGGTCTAGGATGTTTTAGGACAAATATATATACTGCTTTTCCTAATTGCTATACATGTTTATTTTTCTGCTAATGGGAATGCGGGTGATGCCGTATGTGGAAAGATTGAGTATACACTTAAGATAAGTGATGGCGACGGGGTCGAGCATCAACCTCAGTGGAGACTGACCAACGCAACCCATTCTCTCACCTAGACAATGGGCCGGTTGTTAAGTCTGAGAAGCTGAGGGGCCAAACCCTTTCGTGGTGTGGAAACTATCAGAAATAGTTGTTACGCGATACTACCCTCATTTGAGGCTGGTGATCTATTCTCGGTGAATGGCACTTACTCTAAGATTGCTCTACAACTCGCTGGCGATCCGCTTGTTGTTTTGCTTTCCTGGGAGGAGCTGATGATAATGAGTACAGGTACAAAAATCACCCTAGTATAAACCTTTGGGGATGGGTAGAGCCTTGACTTCATGACAACGACCCTTTGACCCCATGTTTTTTCTATGTTTTTGTGTGCTGCATTCATGCATTCATTTAAAAAACATTAAAACATTCAAAAAATCTTCTCTTCGAGTCTCTCTGTTTTTCAAATTAAACTAAGACTGTGATTGCAAATATCAGAGAAAGGGATTGCACTAATGGATTTTGGTAGAAGGAGAACTCATACGTACACCTTCAAGGTTCCAAAGCTAGGGGATTTGAGAAGGTTAGCGAGGATGATCACTAACCCAAAGGCTTTCAGAGCCAAACACAGAGGTTTGCTACCGCTGTTAAGAGTCCATGTGATTGAGGGAATCATGGATGCGCTCATTCAGTTTTATGATCCAGTTTATCACTGTTTCACATTCCCAGATTACCAGCTAGCACCAACGCTGGAGGAGTATTCTCATCTGATCGATTTACACATCACAGATCGAGCTCCGTTTTCTAGACTGGAAGAAATTCCAAAGAATCAGACCATTGCAAGAGCAATTCATTTGGACGAGTCTGAGGTCAGGACTCACATAACCACTAAGGGTTGCATCCAAGGTTTGCCAGCCCAGTTCTTGACAAAGAAAGCCCTGTATTTTGCCAGTATAGGAAACGTGACTGCTTTTGAAAGCATCTTTGTCTTGCTCTCCTACGGGTTATTTTTGTTTACCAACATTAATAATTTCGTCGATATTAACTCCTTTAAGGTTTTTCTCATTGGAAATCCTGTGCTGACTTTGCTCGCAGATGCGTATCATTCTGTACACTTGGGAAATTTGTACAGCGGAGGGGAGATCACTTGCTGTGTACCTTTGCTTTACAAATGGTTTATCTCTCACTTGCCCAAGTCTGCTGCTTTTTGGGATTGCAAGAGTGCCTTACGTTGGTCGTAGAAGATCATGTCTCTTACCAACTCTGATATAGATTGGTGCAATATGATTTATGAGGGAATCAGAATCATTGACCGTTGTGGAAACTTCCCCAACGTACCCCTCATAGGAACTAAAGGAGGAATCAACTACCATCCGGTATTGGTTCGCTGTCAATTTGGATACCCGATGAGGCACATCCCACTGGGTGTTCATCTGGAAGGTCTTTTCTTCAAGGAAGGAGAAAACGACAGAGCACTAAAGATGGAAATAGTGCATGCTTGGAAGCATGTTCATAAGAAAGGACGAGAGTCTCTAGGAAAACCGGACTGTGTCTCGGTGGAGCCTTATCTCCATTGGGTACAAACTAGAGCTCTCAAGCTAAAAATGCCTTATCCTCGTTACGGAATTCTTCCGCCGAAGGAATCTGTCATGTACTTCATGACAGAAACTGAAAAGCTTCAGGTTACTCTCAACAAAGTTCGAAAGGAGAGAAGGTCTTGGAAGAACAAGTACTGCACCCTTGACATAGAGAGCATCAAAATACAGCAATTACTGAAAGAGAAGGACGCTCTGATCGAAATTTTGGAGCAACATGCTGTAGAGAATCAGGATGACCAAAGGAATTTGCTCGCTCCTTTCACTTGGCAAAGGAATGACAACCCGACAATGGCCCAAGAGCCCCGGTCAAAGAAAAGGAAGATACCAGAATCAGCACCCGATTTCTCTTCAGAGAGGACTCAGGACCCATTAGCTTAGGTTTCTGTTTCTGCACTTTGTAATCTACTGTATTTCCATTTCTGTAATCCTTTGAATTCAATAAAAAGGGGTTTCCCCCACCGTTTGATATTTGCAATCTAATTGTCGAAGTTTATTTTGATTAAACCTTAAACAATTAATATAATCATTGCATCGCGTATTCTTCTTACCTACGAATCTCATGTTTGTGTCTCAGTTCTAGAGTCAAACTGTCTCATTCGTATAATACTCGAGCCAATCGTCAGAAAAAAAATGGATGATCTTGAGGAAGAAAACAGAGAATTGAAAGAAGAGATCGACGCTCTGAGAGAGGATATGAGAAAGCTTCGTAACGACATGCAAGCCATGGCAGAAGCTCAGCTACAAAGAACTGTGATCTCAGAGATCACCACAACGCCCATAGTGGAGAAGTATGATCCTAGGTATCAGATACCGAAAGATCGTCCTTGGGGCATGCCTGTTAACTATATCCCGGAAGGATATGGGAAAGCGAATATGCCAGGGGCATACTGAAGACTCCTGAAGGTTACAAACTTCGGGAGATGCCAAGACTCACTGTCGTAGTAACGGTACCACCCCCTGTGGTGCACACTGTCCCGGAAGGACTGATTCCACCAATACCTGCTGATAAAAAGGAAACTATGTTTGACAGAATGGAGGAATTCCAGGAGCAGTTCTTGGAAATGCATAAGGAACTGCAAGCCATTCGCGGTCAGGATCTATTTGGAAAGGACACCGCAGACCTCTGCTTGGTCCCAAATGTGAAAGTCCTGCATAAATTTCAAGTGCCCGACTTTGAAAAATACAAGGGTAACTCTTGCCCTCAAAGCCATCTGGTGATGTACGCTCGGCGGATGTCAGCTCAGACGGAAAATCAGGACCTGCTGATTCACTACTTTCAGTATAGTTTAACTAGTGTCGCATTAAAATGGTACATGGGTTTAAACCGTGCCACGATCAGCACATTCAGAGATCTTGGCACTGCCTTCGTCCAACAATACAAATACAATTTGTACATGGCACCCGACAAAGATCAACTCAGATCAATGTCGCAAAAGGACAAGGAAACCTTTAAGGAGTATGCTCAAAGGTGGCGTGAAATTGCCGCTCAAATTTGTCCACCTCTTGAGGAAAAAGAGATGACAAAGATCTTCTTAAAGACCTTAAGCTCATTTTACTATGACCGAATGGTTGCCATTGCACCCAGTGATTTCATCGAGATGGTGGGCATGGGCGTATGTCTTGAGGAAGCCGTCCGAGAAGGACGTTTGGTAAAAGACACTGGATCGACGAGCGGTACTAAAAAATACGGTAGTGCTCTCCCTAAGAAAAAAGAGCAAGATATTGGGAATATCACTCTCGGAAAGCAAAGGCGACGTTATCAACCGGTAGCAGCTGTAACTCCTGCTATCAACCCTACGTCTATTCCTATGTATCAACCTCAGGTTGCGCAAAGCCAACCTGACCAATAAAGGACACAACAGCCTCTTCAGCAGGCTCGCCCTCCATATAACAACAACCGTACAACACGGCCACCAGGATTTGATCCTATTCCCGTGTCGTACGCAGAGTTGTTTCCATTACTACTGGCTAAGGGGCACATTCAGACTAAATCTCCTCTTACAGTACTGGAAAATCGGCCTTTTTGGTTTAAGGTGGATCAAACTTGCCCTTACCATCAAGGAGGCTCAGGGTATAACATAGAGACTTGTCTTAATTTCAAGTCCGACGTGCAAAAACTTGTTAGGAGTGGGGTCTTATCCTTCAAGGATACGAATCCTAATGTTCTCACAAATCCGCTGCCTCAACACGAGAAGGCTGCAGTCAATTTGATAGAAGGAGAGACTAACGATGTCTATCAAATTCATGATGTACTTTTGTTGAAGACCAATTTGGTCAAGATGCATTGTAGACAGAGTGGATATGGCCATGTGCCACCTCATAACTATCATCAGTGTGATATCTACTCTAAAGACAATCAAGGATGTTCTATATTGCAAGCAGCTCTACAGGAACAAATGGATCTCGGATGGATCCAAGAGCACCGAGTTCGTGGAGGTAACATGGTCTACACAAACTCTAACATCATTCAGAACCACGACATCCATGCAATGAATGTCAACTTGGTGGCAATGCACTCAAGGCAAAGCCAGTATCATAATCTGCCGCGACACGATTACAGTTCCTGTTTGACTTGCTCGGTAAATAAACAGGGATGCTCTTTCATACAAGAGGCCCTCCAGCGTCAGATGGATCTTGGATGGATCCAAGACTACCATGATAGGAACCCTTATCAAATCAACATGGTTCAGATCTTCGATATTCGCATGATGAATACCAACCTGGTAGAGTTACATGCTGAGCAGGTTCGGCTCGGATTCTTAATATCACATGACTATCAAAGCTGTAAAGCGGGTTGCGAAAATGATCGAGGTTGTACCCTTGTCTAGGAGGCACTTCAGCACTTGTTAAATCACTGGTGGATGCCAATCTATATGGATGAAGATACTCAGCAGATTAGTATCAATAACAGGAATCCTACTCGGCGTCAGAGTCAGGATGTCCGATCTGTGGAAGCTAACCTAGTGAGGTTACATTGTATTCAAAGCGGGCGTGGCCAGGTGCCACCACATAACTATGAACGTTGCGGCGTCTGTTCGAAAAGTAACCAAGGGTGTTACTTTGTGAGAGCAGTTCTTCAGGGTCAGGTAGATCGTGGAGAGTTTCGCCCATATCCGGGTTCTGGACCAATCAACTGGACGCCGAACTACCTTGCCGAGCAAGTTGAGGATGTTGTCACGATCTCTAGTCATCACAGGACCAGGGATGTTTTTGCTATTATCCCTCTACTTGACGAATCTAAAGTTCCCAACCGAGAACGAATCGAGATCACGTATGATGGTCAGAAAAATCAGAAGGTTCCCATAATCATCTATCTACCGGGACCACTACCATATGAATCAGCTAAGGCTATCCCTTACAAATACGGTGCAACAATAATTGAAAATGGAAAGGAAATTCCATTACCCTCCGTCGTGAATATTGCAGACATCAGTCGTGTAACACGGAGTGGTAGAACCTTCAACCGAGGAGTTGGAGAACTTAACAAGAAAAAGGAACTTCAGTCAGAAGCTCCTGATCCACCAGTCGGCCAATCCAGTAATCCCGACCTTTCCAAAAATAATGATGAGATGCTGAAGCTCATCCAAAGGAGTGAATACAACATTGTTGATCAACTATTACAGACTCCTTCAAAGATCTCGGTATTATCACTATTACTCAGTTCAGAAGCCCACAGGGAGGCTCTACAGAAAGTCTTGGAGCAAGCCTTTGTGGAACAGGATGTAACAATCAGACAGTTCGATAGTATTGTCTCTAACATCACTTTCTGCAACAATTTGGGATTTAGTGATGAGGAATTACCCGAAGAGGGTCGCCGTCATAACATGGCGCTCAATATCACAGTTAACTGCCAGGACGATGCTTTAGCCAGCATACTGGTAGACACAGGGTCAGCCCTGAATGTTATGCCGAAGTCCACTTTGATGCAATTATCATTCAAGGGACCTCCGATGAGAATCAGTGAGGTCGTCGTCAAAGCTTTCGACGGATCCAGAAAAATAGTTATCGGCGAAGTTGATCTTCCCATAACTATCGGTCCTCACACTTTCCAAGTCACTTTCCAGGTCATGGACATCCGGGCAACATACAGTTGTTTATTAGGAAGACCTTGGATACATCAGGCTTGAGCGGTTACTTCGACCCTCCACCAAAAGCTAAAATTCGTCAAGGACGATCAACTTGTCACAGTCTGTGGGGAACAAGCCTTGCTTGTAAGCAACTTGTCATCATCTACTGGTATAGAACCCGAGGAGGTTATTGGAACGCAGTTCCAAGCACTGTCGATGAGCGAGAACAATCAGTTCAGAGGAGGAACCTCGATTTCCTCATACAAAGATGCTATCAAAGCAGTCGAGAGTACCGATACAACAGGATGGGGACAACTTGTCATTCCTACTGACAATAAAACAAAGAAGGGTCTTGGTTTTTCCGCAACCTGTACCCAGACACCTGCCAGCGATGAAAGTCTTCTTCCCCTTCAAAATTTCTTCCACAGTGGAGGTTTCCTTCACCCAGTGTCTCAAGCACTACATGCTATCAATGAGGAAGATCCCTCTGACACAGATGAAGAATGGAAGTCCTATCTTAATGAGGACGGTTATATGTCTCAGGAAGAGGTACCTATGCCTTTTTGCTTTCCCACAGAAAGTTCGAGATTTATACCACGGTCAGACATCGAAATGATATACGGAGATTGTGATCCATAAGGATGCCGTGCTCCGGACACTCTGATGAAAGACAACTTTGACCACGATTACTATGGCCCAATGGATGGTCTGCCAATGTGGCAACCTTATCCAGGAAACTTGGGGCCGGAAAGTCAGCCGAGTAATGAAAATCAGCTGACCATCATTAAACAGAATACCTGTGTCCCCACCATGTCATGGGATCAACACTCAGGTCATTCAGAAACTACTCAACATGAAGATGAATTTGCAACGTTTGCAGGACTTGAATTCATCGACTATGCTTTTCCCGAGGTCAACGTCATCGAGGGGGATGACTCCTCCAGTTCCAAAGAGGTTTGGGACACTCTGGGAGAACCAAGTGGAAAATACGACTATATGGTCAAGTACACCGCTCTCGAAAGCTCTCGTATCAGGCTCGAAGATATCCAGCCAACTGGATGGGGAGATACAGCTGAGAGCACCAATGCTATACAAAATGCAACAGAGGAATTCTCCTATGACAATTCTGCCTGGGAGACAGATTCCAATGATCCTGCTCCACCAGAAATCAACATTATTTCTGAAGACAAATCAAGGAAGGTGCCAGACTTTGTGATTCACCGAGGAGTTCGCCGCCAATGGGTTGCCGTCGATGTTTCGAAGATTGTTCATAAGTCAAAGAAATTGTCGTCTTTAACCTTTCACCCTGCCCAGGTGAAACGGATGTTTTGATAGGGCTCGCTTTCTGTAAATATCCCTCTTCGCTTCGCCCAAAGCGACAGAGTTTTGTTTTATAGGGCTGTAGTTTCAAGAATCGACTTGTTCATTAATAAAATAACGTCGTTCTGTAATTTCCGCATTAATTGTTGTTTTCTCTTTTCGCTTTTTTCAGAAAATGGTAATCCTAAAAAACAATTAAAAATAAAAACAAGCGGTAAAACAAAACACTACACACACTTGCATTTTCTCAATCTCTTCTAAACACGAATCATCACGTCATGCAGATTGCTTATTTTAAAACCAGTTGAAACATACGATCTGATGCCTTCTCCCAACTTTGAGTTCCCGGTATTCAAGGCTGAAGAAGAAGATGATAACGAAATTCTAGAAGAGATCTCCAGACTACTCAGACAAGAGGAAAGGTCCATTGAACCTCACAAAGAGCCGTTGGAAATGGTAAACTTGGGTTCAGAAAAAGAGAGAAAAGAAATCAGGATTGGGGCACTGCTCAGTCCAACTGCCAGAGAGAGTTTGATAAAGCTTCTCAGAGGATTTCCCGATGTATTCGCTTGGTTCTATCAGGATATGCTAGGGTTGGATACCAGCATCGTGGAACATCACTTACCATTAAGATTGGAATGTCCACCAGTAAAGCAAAGGTTGAGACGGACTCACCCGGACATGGCCATCAAAATCAAAGAGGAGGTACAGAAACAGATTGACGCGGGTTTCCTCGCTACATCTGAATATCCTTAATGGTTAGCCAATATTGTACCCGTTCCCAAAAAGGACGGAAAGGTCAGAATGTGTGTTGATTACAGGGATCTGAATAAGGCAAGTCCAAAGGACGAATTTCCTTTACCACACAATGACATGCTGGTGGACAGTACAACAAAATTCAAAGTCTTCTCCTTCATGGATGGATTCTCGGGCTATAACCAGATCAAAATGGCGCCGAAAGACATGGAGAAAACTTCGTTCATTACCCCATGGGGTACCTTTTGTTACAAGGTAATGTTGTTCGGTTTGAAGAACACCGGGGCAAAATATCAAAGGGCCATGACTACTCTGTTTCATGACATGATACACAAAGAATTTGAAGTGTATGTCGATGATAAGATTGGAAAATAAAAAACAGAGAGTGAGCACGTTGAACATCTGTCAAAATTGTTCGAACGTCTAAGAAAATTCTAGCTCCGCTTGAATCCCAACAAGTGCACCTTCGGTGTCCGTTTAGGGAAACTATTAGGGTTCATCGTCAGCCAGAAAGGAATTGAGGTTGATCCTGACAAGGTCAAGGCCATTCAGGAAATGCCTTCTCCGAAAACTGAAAAACAAGTCAGAGGATTCCTGGGACGGTTGAACTACATCTCCAGATTCATATTCCTTATGACCGCCACGTGTGCGCCGATTTTCAAATTATTGAAAAAGAACCAGGATTACGTTTGGTCAGAAGATTGCCAAACCGCCTTCGACAGTATCAAGGAATACCTATTGAATCCGCTGATTCTATCACCTCTAGTGGAAGGAAGACCACTGATCATTTACCTCACAGTCCTAGAGGACTCAATGGGATGTGTACTTGGCCAACAAGACGAAACCAAAAGGAAAGAGTCTGCCATTTATTATCTAAGCAAGAAATTCACCGACTGCGAGACTCGGTACACGATGCTTGAGAAACCTTGTTGCGCTTTGGCTTGGGCAGCCAAACGTCTTCGCCAATACATGATTCGTCATACTACTTGGTTGGTCTCCGAAATGGATCCAATCAAGTACGTTTTCGAAAAGCCTGCTCTCACGGGAAGAATTGCCCGTTAGCAGATGTTGTTATCAGAATATGACATAGAGTACCTTGCTCAGAAAGCCGTTAAAGGGAGTATTTTAGCCGATCATTTGGCTCATCGGCCGATTGACGATCAAGAACCAATCGGGTTTGACTTCCCAGACGAATATGTCATGTATCTAAAAATGAAAGATTGCGATGAACTGCTACCCAGTGAAGGGCCAGAACCAGGTTCCCAATGGGGACTTATCTTTGATGGAGCAGTTAATCATTACGGAAATGGAATTGGGGAAATCATTGTTACCCCTCAGGGTACCCACATTCCTTTCACTGCTAGACTTACGTTCAAATGTACGAACAACGAGGCCGAATACGAAGCTTGTATCATGGGTCTCGAAGAAGCAATTGATTTAAGGATAAAAAACTTGGACGTATACGGTGACTCAACCTTGGTTATCAATTAGATAAAAGAAGATTGGAACACATACCAATCAGGACTGATTCCTTACAAAGACTATGCAAGAAGGTTGTTACCCTTCTTCAACAGAGTTGAGTTTCATCACATCCCTCGTGAGGAGAATCACATGGCTGATGCATTAGCCACTCTCTCTTCCATGATTAGTGTAGGTCAATGGAACGACCTACCTAAAATCGACATAATGCACCTTGAAAGGCCCGCTTACATCTTCACGATTGAAGCAGTTATAGACGACATACCTTGGTATCACGATATCAAATGCTTCCTTCAGAAACAAGAGTACCCATCTGGGGCACTCAGAAAAGACAGGAAAACCCTCATAAGATTGGCTGGAAACTTCTTCCTGAGCGGTGACACTCTCTATAAGAGAAATTTTGACATGGTCTTGCTCCGATGCATCGACAGACCAGAAGCAGAAATACTGATGAAAGAAATTCATGAAGGGTCCTTTGGAACTCATGCCAACGGACATACAATGGCGAGAAAAATTTTGAGAGCAGGGTACTACTGGTTGACCATGGAATCCGACTGCTACAAGTACATGAGGAGGTGTCACAAGTGTCAGATATACTCCGACAAAATTCATGTACCGCCATCACATCTCAAAGTTCTTTCTTCCCCATGGCCATTTTCCATATGGGGAATCGACATGATCGTCATGATCGAACCTAAGGCTTCAAACGGACATCGGTTCATCCTAGTAGCCATCGACTATTTCACCAAGTGGGTCAAAGCAGCGTCATTCGCCAATGTAACCCAGCAAGTGGTGGTCCGATTTATCAAAAACAATATCATCTGCCGTTATGGTGTTCCAAGCGAGATCATTACTGATAATGGATCTAACTTGAACAACAAGATGATGAGAGAGTTGTGTGCAGAGTTCAAAATCGAACACCATAATTCGTCTCCCTACCGACCCAAGATGAACGGAGCGGTAGAAGCGGCTAACAAGAACATCAAGAGGATTGTTCAGAAGATGGCTGTAACCTACAAAGATTGGCACGAGATGCTACCTTTTGCTCTTCATGGTTATCGCACATCTGTCCGCACTTCGACAGGGGCAACCCCTTTCTCTCTAGTATATGGCATGGAGGCAGTGCTCCCCATGGAAGTAGAGATCCCATCAATCAGGGTATTGATGGAAGCTAAGCTCACTGAAGCTGAATGGTGTCAAAGCCGACACGACGAATTGAATATGATCGAAGAAAAGCGAATCATAACACTATGCCACGGTCAGTTGTATCAACAGAGAACGAAGAGGGCGTTCGACAAAAAGGTGCGACCTCGTGTCTTCAGAAAAGGAGACCTAGTGCTCAAGAAGATACAATCATTTCTCACTGATTCGCGAGGCAAGTGGACTCCGAATTATGATGGCCCCTATGTGGTCACGAAAGCTTTCCCAGGCGGTGCCTTGAGACTTGCAACCATGGACGGAGAGGAATTTTCCTACCCCACAAATTGTGATGTAGTCAAGAAATACTTCGCCTAAACTAAAAAAAAAAAAAAAACGTCTCGGTGGATTAAAAACCCGAAAGGGCGGTCCAGGCAAAAGTTAGAGACATGAAAAAAATCGTCCCGGTGGATTGGAAACATCAAAGTACAATCCAGGCAAAAATTAGGGATAATGGCAAGTAACTATGTTCAACAGAGGCAAATCCCTCAGCAGCAGCAGTTACACCATCCATCAGAGGAAAACTCCAGTCAAGGTCATCTTCAACAGAAGCTCAGGATGCCCCGAATTTAAAGTTGGTAGAAGGATAGTGGTTATGTTTCAACGTAGCCCTTTTCCCTGTAAATTACCATTTTCAAACTTTGTATATACTCTTTGGAATCATGCGTTTGGCTGATCTCCATCTCATCAATAAAATTTGAGCCCTTGTGCTTTTGTTTGTAATTCTTATTTGTTTTAGCTTTACAGAACGACGTTGTTAACATGATTAACGATTCTTGAAATAAAACAAAAATGAATTTATCTATTAAAACTTTTTCTGCTTTTAAAATAAAGTCGGAAATTTCTTTTGACTGTTGAACATCAAAGGAACATCGGTCGCTTCTCCAGAAGTAAGCGAACTTCAAAGTGCAGAATCAAAGTACTCCTTCTAGGCCTAGTACGGCTGAATGAAGGGATCGACTGTGTCAGAGACTTTGTTTTGTCCGACACACCTCGACCGAGTTCTTATCTCCAAAGCCCGATCAACGGTGCTCCCAACAGAGACTATCTCTCCTAAGCAAGGTGGAATTGCTATTCTGAACCAACGTACTTCTTCGCTCCACGATGGTCGAGTATCCAGTCGTGTTCATCCATTTGTTTGTATGTCGCGTCAGTTTTGTCAGCATAAACATACACACATCATGCATTATTGATTTGCATTCACATTTCATATTGCATCACTATCACTCTAGTCGGTCTTGTCCCTTAGTGATAGAAGTTCTCTCAATCGAGTCGTCAGTTCTTGCCTCGTCAGGAAACGCTGCGTCTGAACATTCTCTCTCCTCCAGTTTATTTCTGGATCAAAATTGGACCTTGACCACTTTGATAACTTAAACCTCTGAAAGACCAGAGAACCTTCGACCGATGTCACTCTTCGCCATTGAAGATGATATCCTTGCTTTCCCGAATTAAGGAAAATCCCCAGAGAAAGCCTCCTAAGCAGAGATTTAGCAGTACAGCTGCCATTCTCCAAAAAACCCACCGATGAAAAGGTCATCGGCACCTCAAAATTGGATCCCATCATATGGCATTTCTCCGGAAAGATTCCGAGAAAAGTATGATGTAAGCCCCCAAACGAAAACAGTCTCTCAAGAGACTCGCATTCCCCAGTAGAATCGACAAATGGCATCTCCAACAGAGAAGTTTGTACACCTCTACAACTCAGACGACTGGGTTCCCCAGCATGTTTGACATCAAAACTTTTTCCACTCAAATGGCACCTCCCCAGGAAAATTCGACGAGAAGTTTGAGGAAAACCGCTACGAGTAGCGTCCCTTGTCAGTAAAGTTTATTAATAAAAGAAACTGAGACCAGTTCCTTGGTGGGAAACCAAGATCGAGGGGAAGTTTAAATCAGAAACTAAGACCAGTTCCTTGGTGGGAAACCAGGATCGAGGGGAAGTTTAAATCAGCAACTGAGACCAGTTCCTTGGTAGGAAACCAAGAACGGGAGGGAGGTTGACAAAAGAAAACTGAGACCAGTTCCTTGGCTAAAGACCAGGATCGAGGGGAAGTTTACCTTTTCTAAGCATCATTGCTTAGCTAAAGAAGATGAATGTGCATGCTACCATTCATAACCACCATCAAAATTTTGGGTATTCCGATATTTAATCCTCTTGTACCTCGAATGCCCGAATACCTTCGTCATTCACACCTTCGGGTCCAAGAAGATTTAATAGGGGCATATGTCATACCCCAAATTTTTACCACTAAGATGTCCCATCATTGTGTCACTCATCATCACAATATGGAGGAACCATCATATCTCATCAGTCTCCCCAAAGATGGGTGAGCATCCACTACAATCAAAATTAGGGGTTTAAGCCCTCTCAGAGCCTTAGACAAAGGATCAATCAAGGAATGACATGATCTTCAACTTGTCTAAACCTCTCAAACATACAAAAAGTATCAAAAAGGACTCTCACTTCAAGGATCAAGCACAAGGATGCTCCCTTCTAGGTGGATCAAGTCTCAAGATCGAAAGTGTCACCAAATTAGGGTTTTGGTCGACCAGGGCCTCCAGATGGAAAATTTTCATCTGGGCACAAGCCAATAATCCAAAACATAACCTAATATACTCCATGGGACCTCATGGACCCAATCATCAAGTCAATTTTGCCTCAGGGGATGCATTCATAAAAAATCAGGAATTAGGGTTCTTGACCTAATTCACCCCTAAGTTGACATTTGGGACAAATCATGAGCCAAGACCTCAAGAGAGGTTTTGAGGGTCTCTAATGAAGTATATTGATCCATTTGGAACAATGGATTAATCCAAGAAGCTTGAGCAACAAGTCTCAATTTCATCTGCACCACAGTTAGGGTTTTAAGGGAAAAGTCAACTGTAACTTTGACTTTTGACCAGGACATGCTCCCAAGCCCTATGACATGCATCAATATACCCTATGACACCCATGGAGCATGTCCATCAAGTTTGATTTAGGTCAAGGACATGATTTCCTGAAGAATTGCACAGTTTGGAATTCATCTGATAAAAAGTCAACTGTGCACAAAAGTTAACTTTGACTTTTTGAGATTTTTCACCAAAATGGATTTTTAACCCTAAAATGATGTTAATGTATGATTTGAATCATCATTCATCAATAAAAATCAAGAAAAGTGGGATAACTTGTAAAAGGGGTAACCATAAAAACTTAGAAAATTTTCTAAGTTAAAAATAAAGTGACAAGGGCACCAACTTTGAAGGATCATAACTCCTAAACCACAAAGCCATTTTTTTTCATCCAAAGATTGATTTGTAGCCCTCATTACCCTCTACAAAAACTTCAACTAGACCTAAGTCCAATTCATTAAGGATTTTGAGTTATGGAGTGATCAAAATGGCTGAAAAGTGAAAATGTCACTTTTTCCAACACTTAGTGAAATTTTCACTAAGTCAGAATCTGCCTTCACTTTTTGCCAAATGTAGGGGGGTTTTTCACTTGGATTCAAAAGAGATCAAAACCAAACATGTTCAAACAGTTGTTGTATCATGTAAGGGCTTTCCAAAATGGTCAAGAACATTACCAAATTCAACTTACACCATGAGATATGACATTGGCAAGTTGCCTTGCTGAAATCTGTCAAGGGCAAGGCATAATTTGCAATTTTGCTCGATTTGCCAAAATCAGCCAAATTCAAATGCTCCTATCCACTTGGACACATCTGAGGATTGAATCTAAAGGGGACAATCACTGAGCCAAGCCTCCAAAGTCCATGGAACAAGAAATAGCATGTTGAACCTAGAATGGCCAAAATAGGGACAAGACTCCAAATTTGGATTGAAGCATTCAATGGAAGTATCAAGGTGGCATGGACTGAGCCATTCTCATCTGAAATTAGTCAAGACTTATCCAAGACCAAGGGAACCAAAGCTCTGTGCCCTAACCTCTAGTCAATGGCTAGAGGAGACTTGGATTTTCATTTGCCAACATTGGCCAAACCTACTTACCAGTTGCCATTCACTATTCCTTGCAAAACAAACTTGCTCTACTATAAATAGAGCTCAATTGTGATCAGTTTGAGCACACCAAAGCCATCTAACAGATGCTTTCCTCAAAATCTCGTTCTCTTGGCAAAAATGCCTTTCTTAGCAAGGTAGCTATTGGGTTTTGAGTTTGAGAGCTTTTCCAATCAAACCAATCACTCACACACCTCACATACATCATATAGAAGTGATCCAAACACTCACATAACATCTGGAACACAGATTTCACAAAATCACCCGCTGGTTGCTCAAACTTTCAATCAAGTTGCAGCTGAGGTACCACAAATCGTTCCAGCCATTTTCAATTAAGTCCAGGCATTCAAACACACTCCATAGGGTGTAAGGAAGCTGTTCAGATCATCACCACTCATCTGTAACACCTCCAAATCAAAAATCACATTGCACTTGCTGTCACGGCCTAGAGGTAAGCATACACTTGGTCATCTCTCGATCCATGCAATTTTTGCTGCACAATAATTTGGCCATATGTTCATAATCATGCATGGAATGTTTTCCCTCAATTAATTGCATTGTTTGAATCGTGTATCAAAAATCCTGGCCTTCATGCAGAAATTAGGGTTCTTGAGGATATTTCATGATTTCTTGTTATGTGTTAAATTTAAATGAAATTAATGGACATAGACATGATCGTGAGGTTAAGACGAGCATAATGATTTATGGATTGCATGTTATAATCAAGTATTCAGGGAGATTGGATAGTAAATGCAAATCAGCCAAACCCAGAACACGCGCGTGTTCTTCAGCTGTTCTTGGCGCCTTTTTTGAATTTTCAAATATTTGAATTTTGTGATTTTTGTTTAATTGATTCAAAATTTAATTTCTCTCTGAGTTTTAATGATTTTAAGTTGATTCTTTTTTTAATAATTCACAAAAATGTTAAAATATTTTATTTTCCCAAAAAAATCCCAAAAATATTATTTATTTCATATTATTGAGATTTTTGCAAAGAATTAATATTTTAATTGTTTTTGACATTTTAAATATTTTTTCCACATTGATTTTGCAACTTTTAATGCTTTCTAATTATTTTGTAGGTCAATATTTAATTTTTGAAGCATTAATCCAAGATCACAATTTGTTTTTCACATGTTAAACAATTTTGATCATTTTAATTGAATTTTTATTCAATTAAATACATTTTTGAAAACAAACTAGGGTTTTTGGATTAATTCAACCCTCATAAATAATTTTCAAAACATTTGGCCCTCTAATAGAGTGTAAGACCCAATCCTTTTTTGACCAAATCATTTTTGGGCCTCAGTGCATTGTATAAGTCCCGATACCGTCAAAAACAAACGGCGCGATCGTCGCCTTTTGAAAAATAACCTTTTGGGTCTCTCCTCGAGCTATAAGACCCATTCAAAACTTTTGGGCCTCTAATAGAGTGTAAGACCCAATCCTCTTTTGACCAAATCATTTTTGGGCCTCAGTACATTGTATAAGTCCCGATACCGTAAAAAACAAACGGCGCGATCGTCGCCTTTTGAAAAATAACCTTTTGGGCCTCTCCTCGAGCTATAAGACCCATTCAAAACTTTTGGGCCTCTAATAGAGTGTAAGACCCAATCCCCTTTTAACCAAAACATTTTGGGCCTCACTTATTGTGTAAGTCCCTCTGCGTTAAAAGAAAACCTCGGCGCGATCGCCATTTTAAACGGAAAAATCATCTGGGCCTACCCTCGTGTTATAAGCCCCACTCTTTTTCTTTAAAACATTTGGGCCTCGTGAAAGAGTGTAAGACCCATCCCCTTGTACAAAAAAACATTTTGGGCCTCAGTCACTTGTATAAGTCCCTCTGTACAAATTCAAACAGTGCGCTCACTGATAAAACCCTGGGCCTCTCCTTGAGCTGTAAGCCCCAAATCTTTCTTTTTCAAAGCACCTCCTCCTTTGATTTTGAATATACTGTTGTTTTCAATCTATCTTTGTTGAACAACTAACCAAACAGCATGGAATCTCTACAACCGAGTAAGTGGTTATTGCTTTCATTTACTGCTTTCATATACATATAACTGTATTGTGGGGCTGTTTCACTGTAAGTCTTCTTTCATAAACTCATATCAACTGTGTAATAATAGTATAGATATTTCGAGTTTCCCCGGCAACTACGTCTAGAACTAGGTGACGCCGTTTCGTTTGTTCGTAGAAATAGACAACTAGATCCCCAATAGGATCACCAGATACAGTCTTCTCTTCGGCTGTCCTCATTAGGAATTGTCAAGAAACTCTATTCCCAAAGATGAATGTATTCTCCGTGAATGGCATCTTTGAGTTTCTTCCAAATTCTCGAACTTTCCTGACTTGATCTATTCCTTGTGAATAGCTTGCCTTGAATTTCTCGGGGTTTGGGGACCCATCGGCTTCCTAAAAGCATCGGCCTCCTCTTGGGCATCGTACAAGGACCCACAGGCTTCCTAAAAGCAACCCTGCCTCCTCTTGGGCTTAGTACAAGGACCCTACGTCTTCTTAGAAGTATTCATAGCCTCCTCTTAGGCTTCGTATAATGATCTCTTCCTCCGGGAATGATAGCCTCCTCTTGGGCTTAGTACAAGGACCGATCGGCTTCTTAAAAGTTTCCAGCCTCCTCTTGGGCTTAGTACAAGGACCGATCGGCTTCTTAAAAGTTTCTAGCCTCCTCTTAGGCTTCGTACAAATTGTCCTGACGACCTCCTAGAGGTATAGGAACAGAACTTAGTCATCTTCATAGAAAAGTCCTTTCATAGAGTCTACTACTGTTTCTCAAAGCATGGTATAAAAGAGGACACTGTAGACTTGGACAGTCTAATCTCCTTGAGTCTCAAAGACATTCTCAAGTGACCCCTTCGTTAAATAGGAAGGAAACCCGTAGACTCGGACAGTCTCAATACCCTTCGGATTTCCTGATTCCTTAAAGAACAGGAATTACCTGGATCCTTGGATCAAATCCTTGAGTATAGCATTGCTCATATAAGAACTGATTTTCTCTTTTAAAATCAGTATACTGGACCTGTCACTTAACTGAAACAGTAACCACAGCCTCCTCTTGGGCTTTGTACAAATGATTCTCCCCAGCAGAGTCGAACAACGTTTATCCTCTCTCTCGGGCTTTGTACGAGACACATAAGGGACTCCCTCATTGAGTCAATCACCCTTTAGCCTCCATCTCGGGCTTTATACGAGATACAAAAGGGTTCTTACTGAGCCAAACGAATTTTATCCTCCATTCGGGCTTTATACGAGATACCAAAAGATTCCCTCATTGAGTCAAAACCTTTTAGCCTCTCTCTCGAGCTTTGTACGAGACACATATTAGCTTCCTCTTAGGCTTTATATAAGAAAACCACTGGTTAATCCAATTAACCTTTTAGCATCAAAGTTGTGCCTCGTTCACAGTATACAAACATCAATAACTCCTTCCCCTTCATCTAATCGCTGTAAGCGGCAAGCCTCTGAATCATCTACATCCATACGACTGTCCCTCTTTTAGCATGAGAAATTCCTAAGGAAAGATGGCATTACTCTACACTGAGTTAAAGTCTTCTCCTTCAGGTTAAAATCCCTATAAAGGAAATTATGGCATTGTCGGATTCACAAATCCCGGTTAAAGTAATTCTCCTTTATAACCAGTCACCCAACAGTTGTGACAGACAAACCCTTCTTTAGAGATGACAAATTCTCTCTAAAGTTGAGACCTTTTAGCTTCATATCTTGGGCTTTGAACAAGATACAAATAGACTTTTCAGCTTCATATCTTGGGCTTTGAACAAGATACAAATCACCTTCCGCTTCATGTCTTGGGCTTTGAACAAGACACCAAAACACCCATTTCCTCCCATAGAATAGGAGGAACTACGAACGCTCTGATTTCCCTGTTTTGGTAAACGGGAATACGTAGGCATAAGATTGAAAGAAAAATCTTAGCGAGCACACTAAACAAAAAACCCAAATCCCATACTCTCACATAAAAAAGCATCAGTCCTAACATCCTAATCCTTGTTCCCGCCAGAAACCTTCTGTCTAGATAAAAAGAAAGAAACTGTATTGGCGAAAATACAAATAACCAGTACAAAGGCCCCCCACATTTATAGCATCCGCAACCTAACACACCGCTGTTTAAACTCAGTATGCAAAGCAGGGTTAATTGGAGACATTTATTTCCCTTCCTTCATCAGCTCACAATAGGATAAAAAATGAATCGACCTGTAGTTTAAGCTCAAACCGCAGAGAGCGACCAGCGCTTAAGAACCGCGTCCAAAATCGCTCGCTACAATTGGACCACCACCTGTCGGGTTACATTGGCGTATGCTGCTGCTTCGACCCACTTGGTGAAGTAGTTAATGGCTACCAGGATAAACCGATGTCCGTTTGAAGCCTTAGGTTCAATCATGCCAATCATGTCGATTCCCCATATGGAAAAAGGCCATGGGGAAGAAAGAACTTTGACATGCGTTGGCGGCTCATGGATCTTGTCTGAGTATATCTTACACTTGTGATATCTCCTCATGTACTTGTATCAATTGGATTCCATTGTCAACCAATAGTACCCTGCTCTTAGAATTTTTCTCGCCATTGTGTGTCCGTTAGCATGAGTGCCAAAGGATCCTTCATGAATTTCTTTTATCAGCATGTTTGCTTATGGTTTGTCTACGCAGCGGAGCAAGACCATGTCAAAGTTTCTCTTATAGAGTGTATCATCGCTTAGAAAGAAGCTGCCTGCTAGCCTTCTGAGGGTCTTTCTGTCTTTCCTTAATGCCCCAGGTGGGTATTCTTGTTTCTGAAGGAAGCACTTGATATCGTGATACCAAGGTTTGTCATCGATGACTGCTTTGATTGTGAAAATGTAAGTGGGCCGTTCAAGGCGCATTATGTCGATCTTAGGTATGTCATTCCATTGACCTACACTAATCATGCAAGAGAGAGTGGCTAATGCATCAGCCATGTGATTCTCTTCACGAGGGATGTGATGAAACTCGATTATGTTGAAGAAGGGTAACAACCTTCTAGTGTAGTCTTTGTAAGGAATTAGTCGTGATTGGTATGTGTTCAAATCTCATTTGATCTGATTGATAACCAGGGCTGAGTCGCCATATACATCCAAGTTCTTAATCCTTAAGTCAATCGCTTCTTTGAGACCCATGATACAAGCTTCATATTCGGCCTCGTTGTTTGTACACTTGAATGTCAATCGGGCTGTGAAAGGAATGTGGGTACCCTGAGGCGTTATGATAATTGCCCCAATTCCATTTCCGTAATGATTGACAGCTCCTTCAAAGATTAGTCCCCATTGGGAACCTGGTTCTGGCCCTTCACTGGGCAGTGGTTCATCGCAATCTTTCACTTTCAAGTACACGATGTCTTCGTCTGGGAAGTCAAACCCGACTGATTCCTGATCATCAATCGGTTGATGAGCCAAATGATCGGCTAAAATACTTCCTTTGACGGCTTTCTGAGCATGGTACTCGATGTCGTATTCTGATAACAACATCTGCCAACGGGCAATCCTTCCCGTGAGAACAGGCTTTTCAAAGACATGCTTGATCGAATCCATTTCGGAGATTAACCAAGTTGTGCTATAAATCATGTATTGGCGAAGACGTTTGGCTGCCCAAGCCAAAACACCACAAGTTTTCCCGAGCATAGTGTACCGAGTCTCGCAGTCAGTAAATTTCTTGCTCAAATAGTAAATGGCAGACTCTTTCCTTTTGGTTTCGTCTTGTTTGCCAAGTACACAACCCTTGGAGTCTTCCAAGACTGTTAAATAGATGATCAGTGGTCTTCCTTCCACTGGAGGTGATAGAATCAGCGAATTCAACAAGTACTCCTTGATACTGTCGAAGGCGATTTGGCAGTCTTCTGTCCAAACACAGTCTTGATTCTTTTTGAGTAATTTTAAAATCGTTGCACATGTTGCGGTCATGAGGAATATAAATCTGGAAATGTAGTTCAAACGTCCCAGGAATCCCCTGACTTGTTTTTCAGTCTTTGGAGAAGCCATTCCTTGAATGGCATTGACCTTGTCAAGATCAACCTCAATTCCTTTCTGGCTGACGATGAACCCTAAAAGTTTTCCTGAGCGGACACCGAATGTGCTCTTATTGGGATTCAAGCGGAGTTTTTACTTTCTCAGCTGCTCGAATAGTTTTGACAGGTGGGTCACATGCTTCTCTTCTGTCTTAGTTTGGCAATCATATCATCGACATACACTTTGATTTCTTTGTGTATCATGTCATGAAACAGAGCAGTCATGGCCCTTTGATAGGTTGCCCCGACATTCTTTAAACCGAATGGCATTACCTTGTAACAAAAAGTGCCCCATGGGGTGATGAATGAAGTTTTCTCTATATCTTTCGGCGCCATTTTGATTTGATTATAGCCCGAGAATCCGTCCATGAAGGAGAAAATTTTGAACTTTGTTGTACTGTCTACCAGCATGTCAATGTGTGATAAGGGAAAGTCATCCTTTGGACTGGCTTTGTTCAGATCCCTATAGTCTACGCACATTCTGACTTTTCTGTCCTTTTTCAGAACTGGTACTATATTGGCTAGCCATTGAGGATATTTTGATATGGCGAGGAAACCCACGTCAATCTGTTTCTGTACTTCCTCTTTGATTTTGATGGCCATGTCTGGATGAGTTCGTCTCAGCCTTTGTTTTACCGGTGGACATTCTGATCTCAACGGTAGGTGATGTTCCACGATGTTGGTATCCAAACCCTGGAATGTCCTGATATGACCAACCGAATACATCGGGAAACTCTTTGAGAAGCTTTGTCAAACTTTCTTTGACAGTTGGATTAAGCAGTGCCCTAATCTGGACTTCTATTCTCTCTTCTTCTGAACCCAAGTTGACCGTTTCCAACGGCTCTTTGTGAGGTTCGATGGACCTTTCCTCTTGTCTGAGTAATCGGGAGATCTCTTCTGGAATTTCTTTGTTATTTTCTTCTTCAGCCCCAAATACCGGGAATTCAAAGTTGGGAGAAGGCATTGGATCGTATGTTTCAATGGGGTTTAAAACAAGCAATCTGCATGACGTGATGATTTGTTTTTAGAAGAGATAGAGAGAATGCAAGAGTGCGTGCAGTGTATTTTCTGAAAAATGCTTGTTTTTATTATTTGAGTTGTTTTTTAGGATTACCATTTTCTAAAAAAGAAAAAAGAGAAAACAACAATAAATGCAGAAATTATAGAACGACGTTATTTTATTTATGATCTTGTCGATTCTTGAAACTACAACCCTATAAAACAAAACTTTGTCGCTTTGGGCAAAGTGAAGAGGTACGCTTACAGAAAGTGAGCCCTATCAAAACATCTCTTTCACATGGGCAGGGTGAAAGGTTAAGATAAAGACGACAATTACTTAGACTTATGAATGACTTTCGGAACGTTGACTGCAACCCATTGGCGGCGAACTCCTCGGTGAATCACAAAGTGTGGCACCTTCTTTCTTGGCATGTCTTCAGAAATAACGCTGATTTCTGGCAGAGCAAGATCATTGGAATCTGCCTCCCAGGCAAAGTTGTCGTAGGAGAGCTCTTTTGTTGTATTTTGTATAGTGTTTGCACTCTCAGGTAAATCTCCCCATCTAGTTGGCTGGATGTCTTCGAGCCTAATACGAGAGCTTTCGGGAGCAGTGTACTTGACCAAGTAGTCGTACCTGCCACTTGGTTGTCCTAATGTGTCCCACACTTCTTTGGAACTGGAGGAGTCATCCCTTTCGATGACGTTGACCTCAGAAAAAGCGTAGTTGATGAACTCTAGTCCGGCAAGCTTTGCAAATTCATCGTTGTACTGGATATTTTCTGAATTCCCTGAGTGATGATCCCATGATTCAGTGGGGACGTAGGTATTCTTTTTGATGATGCTGAGCTGATATGCATCGTTGGGCTGACTGTTTTGTCCCGAGTCTCCTGGGTACGGCTGCCACATAGGCCGACCATCCATTGGGCCATAATAGTCGTGGTCAAAGTTGTCTTTCATCAGAGTGTCCTCCTCTAATGAGTTTGGTGGAGCACGACATCCTTCCGAATCACAATCTCCGTATATCATCTTGACATCCGCTCTCGGTATATATCTCGGACTCTGTGCAGGATAGCAAAATGGCGTAGGCACCTCTTCCTGAGACATATAACCATCCTCGTTAAGATAAGACTTCCATTCTTCATCTGTATCGGAGGAATCTCCCTCGTTGATGGTATGTACTTCTTGAGACACTGGGTGAAGGAAACCTCCACTATGGAAGAAGTTCTGAATGGGATGAAGACTTTCATCGTTAGTAGATGTCTGGGTACAGGTTAAAGAAAAACCAAGACCTTTCTTTTTCTTATTGTTAGTAGGAATGACAAGCTGTCCACATCCTTTTGCATTGTTACTTTTGATTACTTCGAGAGCATCTCTGTACGAGGAAATAGACATTCCTCTTTCTGATTGGTTGTCATTGCTCACCGAAAGTGCTTGGAACTGGGTTCCAACAACCTCCTCTGGTTCTACACAAGTGGATGATGATAAGTTACTCACGATCAAGGCTTGCTCTCCGTAGACTGTTATGAGTTGGTCGTTCTTGACAAACTTCAGCTTTTGGTGAAGCGTCGAAGTGACTGGCCCAACCTCGTGTATCCAAGGTCTTCCTAATAAACAGCTGTATGCTGCCCGGATGTCCATGACCTGGAAAGTGACTTGGAAAGTGTTGGGACCGATAGTTATGGGAAGGTCGACTTCGCCAATAACTATTTTCTGGGATCCGTCAAATGCTTTGACGATGACCTCACTGCCTCTCATCGGAGATCCTTTGAATGATAGTCGCATTAGAGTGGACTTTGGCATCACGTTTAGAGCCGATCCGGTGTCTACCAGCACGTCGGCTAAAGCATCGTCATGGCAGTTGACTGTAATATTGAGTAACATGTTATGATTTGGGCCCTCTTCTGGCAGTTCTTCATCACTGAAACCCAAATTGTTGCAGGAAGTGATGTTGGAGATGATGCTGTCAAATTGTCTTATTGACACATCTTGTTCCACAAAGGCTTGCTCTAAGACTTTCTGTAGAGCTTCCCTGTGAGCCTCAGAACTGAGTAAAAGTGATAGCACTGAGATTTTTTAAGGAGTTTACAACAGCTGATCAATAATGTTGTATTCACTCTTCTGGATGAGCTTCATCATCTCATCGCTGTTCTTTGAAAGGTCGGGATCACTAGACTGACCGACTGGTTGATCAGGAACTTCCGTTTGAGGTTCCTTTTATATGGTAGGTTCTCCAACTCCTCGGTTGAAGATTCGACCGCTCCGTGTTACTCGACTGATGTTTGTAATATTCACGACAGAGGGTAATGGAATTTCCTTTCCATTCTCAATTGTTGTTGCACCGTATTTGTAAGGGATAGCCTTAGTTGATTCATACGGTAACAGTCTCGGTAGATAGATAACTATAGGAGCCTTCTGATTCTTCTGACCATTGTAAGTAATTTCAATCAGTTCCTGGTTGAGAACCTTCGATTCGTCAAGTAAAGGGATGATGGTACAAACATCCTTGGTCCTCTTATGATCAGTGATTACGACAACGTCCTTGATTCGATCAGTGACATAGTCTTGCATCAAGTTGATTGATCCATGACTTGGACACGGTCAAATCTCTTTGTGGTCCAACTGACTCTGAAGGGCTGCTCGCACGAGGTAACATCCTTGATTATCTTCAGAGCAAACTCTACAGCGTTCATAGTTGTGTGGTGGCACCCAGCCACGTTCGCTCTATATGCAGTGTAACCTCACTAGATCTGTTTCCATTGATCTAACATCCTGACTTTGATGCCTAGTAGGGTTACCATTAATTATACTGACTTGTTGTGTGTCTTCGTCTAAATAGATTGGAAGCCACCAGTGGTTTAACAAATGTTGCAAAGTTCTTTGAACGAGAGCGCATCCTTGGTCGCTCTCACGACATCCCTTACAGTTCTGATAATTATGCGAAGTCAGAAAACCGTGCTGGACTTGCTTAGCATGTAACTCCACCAAGTTGGTATTCATCAAGCGAATATCAAAGATTTGAATCATATTCACTTGATACTGACTTCTATCGCGGTAATCCTGAATCCATCCAAGATCTATCTGATGTTGGAGGGCCTCTTATACAAAAGAGCATCCCTAATCGTTTATTGAGCAGATATGACAGGAATCATAATCGTGTCGTAATAGATTATGATGTTGGCTTTGCCTTGAGTGCATTGCCGCCAAGTTGACATTCATTGCACGGATGTCGTGGTTTTGAATGATGTTGGAATTTGTATAAGTGATGTTGACTTCACAAATTCGGTGATCTTGGATCCATCCGAGATACATATATTCCTGCAGAGCTGATTGCACCACAGAAGACCCTTGATTGTTCTTAGAGCAGATATCACACTAGTGATAGTTATGAGATGGTACATGACTATATTCGATGTGTTTCCAATGCATCTTGACCAGGTTGGTTCCCAATAAGAGTACATCACGAATTTGATAGATGTGCTTATACTCTTCTTCTATCAAATTTACCTTAGCTTTCTCGTATTGAGGAAGCGGGTTCATCTGAACATTTGGATTTGTATCCTTGGAGGATAAGACCCCGCTCCTGACAAGATTTTGTACATCGGATTTGAAGCTGAGACAGTTTTCTATGTTATGCCCTGGTCCTCCTTGATGGTAAGGACAAGTTTGATTCGCTTTGAACCAAAAAGGCAGATTCTCCGGTATTGTAAGAGGAGACCTGGTTTGGACGTGCCCCTTGACCAGTAGTAGTGGGAAACGTTCAGCGTACAACATTGGTATAGGGTCAAACCTTGTATGGTTGTTGTTGTACTGAGGACGAGCCTGCTGAAGAGGCTGTTGTGTCCTTTGCTGATATTGTTGTTGATTCGGTTGGCTCTGAGCAACCAGAGGTTGATACGTGGGAACAAGCGCAGGGTTGATAGCAGGAGTTACAGCTGCTACTGGTAGGTACCGTCGCCTTTGATTTTTGAGAGAGATATTACCAATATCTTGCTCTTTTTTCTTAGGGAGAGCACTACCGTATCTTTTGGTACTGCTTGATGGTCCAGAGTCTTTAACTAAACGTCCTTCTCTGACTGCTTCTTCCAGAGGAACTCTCATGCCCACAATCTCAGTGAAGTCACTGGGCGCACTGGCGACCATTCTATCGTAGTAAAATGAGCTCAAGGTTTTCGAGAAAATATTTGTCATCTCTTTTTCCTCAAGAGGTCAACAAATCTGGGCAGCAATTTCACGCCATCTCTGAGCATACTCCTTGAAAGTTTCCTCATCCTGCTGTGACATGGCTCTAAGTTGATCTCTGTCTGGTGTCATGTCCAGATTATACTTATATTGCTGAACAAAGGCAGTGCCAAGATCTCGGAAAGTGATGATCTTAGTGCAGTTTAACCCCATGTACCATTTGAATGCGGTACTGATTAAACTATCTTAGAAATAGTGGATCAATAGTTGTTGGTTCTCTGTCTGAGTTGACATCCTCCGAGCATACATAACCAAATGGCTTTGAGGGCAAGAGTTACCCTTGTACTTTTCAAATTCGGGCACCTTGAATTTGTGCGGAACTTTCACATTGGGGACCAGACAAAGGTCTGCGACGTCCTTTCTGAATAGATCCTGACCACGAATAGCTTGCAGTTCCTTCTACATCTCCAGGAACTGTTCCTGGAATTCCCTCATTCTCTCGTCCATACATTCGTTTCCACCAGACGGTATCTGGGAAATCTGTCCTTCCGGGACAGTGTGTACCACGGGTGGTGGTATAGTCATTATGGCAGTCACTCTTGGTGCTTCCCGAAGTTTGTAACCTTCAGGAGTTGTTGTCATGCCCATGGCATCTTCGCTTTCCCGAAGTTTGTAACCTTCAGGCCTAGCGGTTCCTGTTGCAGTTTTTGGATCTTCCGAGATCGGCAGAATATATCCTTCCAGGATATAGTTGAGTGGCATGCCCCAGGGACGATCTTTAGGCATGTTGTACCGAGCATCATACTTTTCCACTATGGGCGTCGAGGTGATCTCTGAGATCACAGTCCTTTGAATCTGAGCTGCTGCCAGAGCTTGCATGTCATTGTGAAGTTTCCTCAGATCTTTTTTCAGAGCGTCGAGTTCTTCTCTCAACTCTCTGTTCTCTTCCTCGAGATTATCCATTTTCTTTTGTTGACTGGCCCGAGTATTGTACGAATGAGACAGTTTGACTCTAGAATCGAGACACAAACGTGAGATTCGTAGGTAAGAAGAATGCGTTATGTGAGAATGATGAATGATATGCAATGATTATATTATATATATTTTTTGTTTAATCAAAATAAACTTCGGCAATTGGATTGCAAATATCATACAGTGGGGAGACCCCGTTTTATTGAATTCAAAGATTGCGGAAACGGAAATACAGTAATTTCAAAGTGCTGTAAAAGGAAATGTCTAAACTTATGGATCATGAGTCCTCTCTGAGGAGGGCTCAGGTGCTAGTTCCAGTACTTTCCTCTTCTTTGACCAGGGCTCTTGAGCCGTTGTCGGGTAGTCATTCCTTTGCCAAGTGAAAGGAGCGAGTAAATTCCTTTGATCTTCTTGATTCTCTATAACATGTTGCTCTAAAATCTCGATCAGAGCGTCTTTCTCTTTTAATAGTTGCTATATTTTCTTACACTCCACATTGAGAATACGGTACTTGTTTTTCCAAGACCTCTTATCCTGTTGAACTTTGTTTAGAGTAACCTGATTAAACCATTTGTATAGCAGGGGTACACAGCATGTGATCATTCCTCCGCTGTACAAGCTCCTTAAGTGTATAGAATGATAAGCATTTGCGAGCAAGGTTGATATGGGGTTTCCAATCAGAAAAATCTTAATGGGATTGATATCAACAAAGTCATTAATGTTAGGAAACTGAAATAACTCGTAAGCGAGTAAGATAAAGATGCTCTCGAAAGCAGTTGCGTTCCCTATACTAGCAAAGTACAAAGCCGTCTTTATCAAAAACTTGGCTGGAAAACCTTGGATTCCACCCTTAGTGGTCATGTGAGTCCTGACTTCTGACTCGTCCAAATAGATTGCTCTTGGAATGGTTTGATCCTTTGGACTCTCTTCCAGTCCAGAAAAGGGAGCTTGGTCAGTGATGGGTAAATCAGTCAGGTGAGAGTACTCCTCCAGTGTTGGTGCTAGTTGATAATCCGGGAATGAGAAACAGTGATAGACCGGATCATAAAACTGATTGAGCGTAGCCAGTATTCCTTCAATTACATGGACCCTTAACAGAGACAACAATCCTCCGTACTTAGCTCTAAAAGCATCAGGGTTGGTGATCATCCTCACCAACCCTCCTAAATCCTCTAGTATTGGAACCTTGAAGGTGTACTTGTGAGTCATCCTTCTACCGAAATCCATAACGCAATCTCCTTTCTCTGATATTTGCAATCATTGTCTTAGTTTAATTTGAAAAAGAGAGACTAGAAGAGAAGATTTTTTTGGTTAATGTTTTTTAATGAAATGAATGCATGAATGCAGCACACAAAAACATAGAAAAAACATGGGGTCAAAGGTTCGGCGCCATGAAGTCATGGCTCTACCCATCCCAAAAGGTTGTACTGGTGATTTTTTGTACCTGTCCTCAAAATCATTGATCCCTATTGGGATACAAACAGTAGGCTGGTTCACCCGAGCGAGCTGCAGTATCTTAGAGTAATCTCAAATGAGGGTAGTATCGCATAACAACTATTTCCGATAGCTTCCGCACTACAAAATAGTAACAAGGTCTCAGCCTACTAAATCCTCAGTTTCATGGACAACCACAATCGAACAATCTGCTTTCAACAACCGAAGTCATATAGGCATTGAATCCGCAAAGGCATCTCCACTGATTTGATGGTCGACCGGGGTCTCTTATTTGGGAGTCACTCCCTGTAAGATTACCCGTCTAGTGCCATCACTTATCTTAGGTGTATACTCAATCTTTCCAGATGCAGCATCACCCGCAGTCCGATTAGCAGAAAAATAAACACGGATATCAATTAGGAAAAGCGATATATATATATATATATATATATATATATATATATATATTCCTAAAACTAACATCCTAGACCTCTTAGGAGCTATAATCCTAGTCCTATACAAATAAAATGACTCCCCAGGAGAGTCGCCATTTTTCTGTAGCGAGCGATTTTTGTCGGTGACGCGACCACCTTATCGCTGGGTTTTCCTCACCGCAATGGTAGGAGGGGGTGCTACTTTCTAATTTCTTATTTATCCCATGAAGCTGGGAGGGAAGGGGAAGCTTTCTAAAACTAACCTTGCACGTGAAATGTTTAACTGAACAAAACGCTTTTAAAGAGATTCTTGGAGTTCGGGGTCAGGTTATACAATGGGGAGTTGTCAATTACCTGTCCTATATGAGGTTATCCACAGGATATTAGCTTTAGGTTTTGCTTTGTAATTGATGGTGTTTATCTGTTAATAGGTTGGGAAAGTTTCTTGGGAAGTATGAGTGAGTGAGTGAGTTTTGTTTATGTTCGGGTGTTTTTGGTAAGGTACTGGACCTAGAGTTTTTGATTAGTATGCTCGCTAAGATTTTGTAATCTTATGCCTATGTATTCCCATTTAAACGAAACAGGGAAATCAGAGCAATTGTAGTTCCTCCTATTCTAAGGGAGGAGAAAGATGTTTGGTGTCTTGTTCAAAGCCCAAGATTGAAGCTAAAAGGTTTTGACTGAGAGAGAATTTGTCATCTCTAAAGAAGGATTGTTGATTTTTGTGTGCCTTGATCAAAGCACAAGGTTGATGCTAAAAGGTTAATTGACTCGGCTAGGGTATTTCTTTATACAAAGCCTAAGAGGAGACTGGAAGTTTGAGTTTTCCGGGGGAAAATGTTCTATCTGTCTTGCACAAAGCCCAAGATTGAGGCTAAAAGTATTTTGACTCCGTCGGGGAGGCTTGTATGTGTCACTCCCGAGGATTTGCATCCATGGTACAAACGCGAAAGTGGCTCAGAAAACAGAGTCGCCAGCAATGTGTATTTATCCCAAGAGAGGGAAAGGAAACACTTCGTAAACCTGAGGGAAGGAAAAGAGCATGGTCTCGTGACCAAGAGAAACGGGTAAGGGAGTCGGTTACGCGAAGGGAAGATGTTAGCACCCCACACGTCCATCGTACTCGATGGGATCCACGCTTGTTGTCTCGATCAAAGGGTGTCGTCGTCTGGAGCTCCACTGCTACTGGAAAGGAGAAGAAACGGGAACGGAAAGGAACGAAGAAACGAAGAAGAAAAGAAAAAGTAGTGACTTGATAGGACATCGCTCGTCCTATGCCTACGTATTCCCTCGTGCAATGGGAAAGTCAGAGTTAATGTAGTTCGGACACGAACTAAGGGGGGAGGTTGCTCGCCAAGACATCGCCGTCTTGTGCCTACGTATCCTCAATCAGACAAGAAAGACGAAATCAGAGCAGTCGTAGTTCGACTTAATGAGGTCGGTTAGTGTTTTTTATGAGCGACGTTAGATTCACGTCCGGAAGTTAGGGTCGATGCCTGTTTGCGACGAGACGAAAATAACGTGCCCTTTTCTGAAAAGGCTTTGAACTTAACGATCCCGAAGGATGAAAAAGGTTTGAGTTTGTTTTTGTGCTTTTTAGACAGAAGTGGATTAAAGTTAGTTCGTAACTTGCATTGCACCGAAGTCTATAATGTAGGAACGAATGCTTAGCAAATCGTTCCAAAATGGAACGTCCACCAAACACTCTAGAAAAATGAGAGGAAACCCCTCATTCCTCACTTCCCACATGCGAGGCTCATGCACAATACACGTTAACTTTATTAAGTGTTTTATAAGTGTTATGAGATGAGAAGAGAAGACTCAAAAGAAAAAAGAAACACTAAAGGGAAACTAAAGTTCCTAATGATGTCATGCAAAGGTGGCCCTATAGTTGAGTTTGAAAGGGAAACGTCTACCTAAGTTAGCATGCAAATGGAAGCCTAATGCTAATCCTACTCCAAGCTTAATCAGAAATTAAGTTGGACTAGGTAGCTCTAAGGGAGTGAATCCAAGACTTAAACAAGTCTTGAGACTCAAGGGAAGAGAAAGAGTGAAAGGGACGAAGGAGGAAAAAGAGGCGAATAAACAAAAACAGCAGCTACCACAGCGCACCTGCACCAAAACAGCGGTAAAAGGCAGCACACAAGCAAGACAGCTTATAACAGCACACAATTCAGCACAAAAATGGGTGCAAAAGGCCAGACAGCAGCACATATAACAGCACATGTGCAAAGGAACAGCAATGAAAAACAGGGCAGCATGCAATGTATCCAAATAAATGCTCATAGAAAGATCGCAATAATGACTAATCATATCAAGCATACATCCAATTAAGCATCAAGCAACTAGGTATGGACAAATCAAATACATGCAAACAAATCAAGAACATGTACATTCAACAAAGTTGCACTCCTATATTATCAATCAAAACGTCACGCATAAGCGAACATGGATGCAAACAATGATCATGCATTACAAATCTAGTAAGTTGAGCATTAATCGAGAGTTATCATGATTCAAATGTGTGTGCAACATGTTCATCACATTAAAAAGTCAACAACGCAAACATGAACATTCATCAATGGAAATCAAAAGTCGCGTGTCGGAAAACTGTGTTCATACAAAGGTGATGTGAACAAAATGAAGTGAGAATGGAGCAAAGTCTGAACTTAAATCATATCATGATCATCCAATCCAAACATGCAAGACAACTTCACATTAACATACATCAAGACTAGTTGAACATATACCATAATCATTTTCAAAGGAAAACAAATGTTCAAGCAAGGTAAAAAAAACATACATGATCCAACTTATGCACACCACAACATCATACTCACATGTATCACATCACATTAATTTCCAAGAGATCACACAAGTTCAACAAGTCATCAATCACACATGAACCAATATGCCTCACGAACATGCTTCAAGAATTCAAACAAATCAACAATCGGATAATCATGCATCAAAGATTCACATGCATCCAGCAACTCGAGGTTAAACAACCCTAGAAAATTCCACAAATATGCATCACACAAAGCCATGAAGGTTAGGGGTGGAATAGGTATCAATACATGCTTCCAAACAAGCCAAAAACACAAAAGTTGAAGGTGCAAATCGATTGCAGCAGGGTGCAAATTGATTGCACAGTTACAGAAAGCAATTCTTAGTGAAAAACACAGGTGCAATCGATTGCACTAGGATGCAAATCGATTGCACAGTACCAGACCTGCAAAAATCACTTCTCATAATCTCTTTTCCAGCACCAATCACCTACTCAAACATCCAAATGATCATGTAATCAAACATACACGAAAATCCACATCAAATATCAGTAATCAAGCACACGCTTCAACAATCAAACAACAAGATCATGAATCCAACCAAGCAAACGGATCAAATCACATTTAAAACCATAGATCTACATTGTATAAGTTAAAATTAAGCTAAATCAAGCATAGATCTAAGAAAAACCAACCTACAAAGCTGAGATTTGCTTTGGTGATTGTTGCACACGAAAATTGATGAATCAAAGTAAGAAATCCAGAGATCTATGAAGATTTATCAAGAACACTTGAAGATCCAAGCAATAATCCACAAATAAGCAAAAGCTCTCCAACAAGTGATTCCAAAATCTTGAACCTAGATCCAAATAAGCTGCTACTGTAGAATTGAATCAAGAATGAGGATGTGATGGAGGTTTATCTCAAGAATTCACAAATTCCAATGAAGAATTTGTGAATCTATGAATATGGAGCTTTGGTGAGAGGTTGAAGATGAAGATGGAGAATGAAAAAGTGAGAGAGAATTGAGAGAGAATTCTGAATGAGAAGTGTAGAAAAATCAGAAAAATGAAGTGTCATTCTGTGTGGTTTGGATCAAATTGGTTTAAATATGACTTAGGTTTGGAATGAAAGTGAGGTTTGGAGTGAGTGGAATTGGAAGTGAAAAATAACTTGGAAAGGGAATGTGGAATTAGAGTGGAAATTGGATGGAAATGAAATCAAATTCTGCAGCTCTCTAGATCCCTATACTGATATAGCATTGATCCCAAGTGAATGTGGTGCATTGGAAATTGGCATAGTGCTGAAAAATGAAGGTTTTAGGCAAATCTGTCACAGTGCAATCGATTGCACACCCATGCAAAGTTAAAAATGTGAAAACTGAAGGGGTGCAATCGATTGCACACTTATGCAAATCGATTGGACCAGGGAAAAATGGTGAAAATTGCTTCAATGCAACTTGTTTTGAGTCCTGCTTCATATCTAATCCTTAGCCACTGATAATACCCTTGAATGATGCCTGAAACATGATATAAAACCTATCTGGAACAAGATCAAAATAACCCTGCTTTATGACCTTGATTCTGAAATGATTAACCCATCTGCTAATAAAATAAATGATTGATGCCTCTGATGATTGTGCAAACTTGGTAAGAGACTTTGACGAACCTGAACACCACAAGATTGAGTACATTCTCTTGCTTTGGCCTTGAGACACATCCTCCTCTTGAGGGCTAACAAGGATACCTTGATCCCATGCTAAGAACCAATGATATGCACAGATGAAAATGCAAGAATGCAATGAAACATAAGCCAGTTAATGGTTGGAAAAAGAAAGGGAAAATTTTGAGGTGTTACAGCTGCCCCTATTCAAACTTCTTGGATCCGAGGGTATGGAAGTAAAGGCTTTCAGACAATCGGGATACATGGAGATTGAATACCAAAATAACCGCACAAATTTGCGTCCTGCAAAAGGAGAGACGACTCTGCTAGGGAACAAGTAACAAAAAGTGTAAGATATTAACACGGACAAGTGTCAGAGACCAATACAGACGAAGTACTGAAACAGATTGAAACAAATACGGACGAGTGTTGAATGTGCTGGGGATAAGCACAGACGAGTGCCGAACGAATGAAGATGAATCATTAAAGAAGTCAAAACCAACGCGAACGAGTGTCTAAAGGTTCACACACGGGCGAGTGCTGAAAGAACGTGGATGAGTGTCTAGGGTCAATACGAACGGGTATTTAAATAAAGGTTCAAACACGGACGGGTGCTGAAAGGACACGAACGGGTGTCTAAAAGGTTCAAACATGGAATGGTCCTGAAAGGACACGTATGGGTGTCTAAGGTCAATACGGACGGGTATTGAAAGGACATGGACGGGTGTCAAAAAGGTTCAAACACAGACGGGTGTTGAAGGGACACGAACGGGTGTTTAAAGGGTTCAAACACGGACGGGTACTGAAAGGACACGGACGGGTGTCAAAGGTCAATACGGACGGGTATTGAAAGGACACAGACGGGTGTCTAAAGGGTTCAATACTGACAGGTATTGAAAATAAAGGGTTGAGACACAGACGGGTGCTGAAAGGACACGGACGAGTGTCAAAGGTCAATACGGACGGGTATTGAAATAAAGGTTCAAACACGGACAGGTGCTGAAAGAACACGGACGGGTGTCAAAGGTCAATACGGACGGGTATTGGAATAAAACAAACACGGACGTCTGTATAAGGTCAATACAGACAGGTATTGGAATAAAACAAACATGGACCGGTGCTGAAAGAACACGGACGTGTGTTGAAGGGGTTCAAACACAGACGGGTGCTGAAGGGACACGGATGGGTGTCAAAGGTCAATACGGACAGGTATTGCAATAAAACAAACACGGACGGGTGCGGAAAGAACATAGACGGGTGTTGAAGGGACACAGACGGGTGTCAAAGGTCAATACGGACGAGTATTGCAATAAAACAAACACGGACGGGTGCTGAAAGAACACAGACGGGTGTTGAAGGGACTCGGACGGGTGTCAAAGGTTAATACAAACCGGTATTGGAATAAAATAAACACGAACGGGTGCTGAAAGAACACTGACGGGTGTTGAAGGGGTTCAAACACTGACGGGTGCTGAAGGGACACAGACGGGTGTCAAAGGTCAATACGGACGAGTATTGGAATAAAAAAAACATGGACGGGTGCTGAAAGAACACGGATGAGTGTTGAAGGGGTTCAAACACGGACGAGTGCTGAAGGGACACTGACGGGTGCCAAAGGTCAATACGGATGGGTATTGCAATAAAACAAACACGGACGGGTGCTGAAAGAACACAGACGGTTGTTGAAGGGACACGGAAGGGTGTTAAAGGTCAATACGGATGGGTATTGGCTAAAAAGTTCAAAAGGCAACTTTACTAGGGATTGAAATGCTAAACCGAACACGGACGGGTGTCGAGAGAACACGGACAAGTGTTTTAAAATCAATACAGACGAAGTATTGAGGAAATGAAAAAGAACACAGACGAGTGTTAAAAGAACACGGACGGGTGCTGAAAGAACACGGACGGGTGCTGAAAGAACACGGACGGGTGCTGAAAGAACACGGACGAGTGTTTCACGCTAGCTGCTTTGAGGGGATGAACCAGAAGAGCGATGACGAAGATGGCCGAAGGCGGACTCGCAAAAGAAAGATCGGCCGAAGGCGGAATTTCAAACCCAAGATAAGTAGGATCAACAGATCTACCAAGATGACTCCGCTGGGGAAGAGGCAAATCTAAACAGACAACTCTGCAGGGGAGTATAGGAAGGAACAACAGTAGTAAGGACGAAACCACCGGGTGCGGTGTACTGTCAAACAACATCTCCTGAATGACATCTCTTTCTGCTGGGGAAAGAAATCGGTAACAGATATCAAACCTGGCTTATGCTTTGAATGCATATGTTTGAATTTTTCTATGGCGTAATGCTCCATACGAAATGGAAATGCTACGCGTTTAGGAGGATGCCATGCCGGAATGCTTATGCAATGCAAAATAAGCGTCCCGGCAAAATAAATGCTGAAGACAAAGGCAACTCCACTGGGGATGACAAACTAAATTGTCCTCTGAAATAAGAGACCCTGCTGAGAAAAACTTCACTTTGCTAAGGAAGCTCCTGATCACAAACTCTGCTGGAGATGGAAACTCCGAGAGAATATCCACTCTGTTGGGGATAGATAGAAACTAAAACTGAGGATGGAACCTGAAGAGAAATTTCCTCCGCTGGGGATTACCAATGACTTCCATCGAAGACAAAACTCAACACCTGGATTTGAAATATGCCAATAACCATTGCACTTAAGACTTGCTGGGGATATCAACTGCTGTTGAACAAACCACTGAGAGGATCACCACCAAACTCTGCTTGGGGAAAGAAGTCAATAACTCCGAACCTACTTGGGGATGTTACTGGGCTTAATCTGCTGGTAGGAGTCATCTGTGTCTTCACCTGCTGGGGAATATCTTCCATTACTAGCAATCTGCTTGGAAGACGGTAATTGACGGCATCGACTCTGCTAGAGGACAACATCCAACTTACTCATCTGTGGGGATTAAATTAAATCGTTGCTGATGGGAAAAATATCTCCTGACTGGCTGAGGAGAATGGGTGTTCAGAACCTGTGGGGAAAATAACATCTTAGTCCCAAGAAGAAATTCCCTAAGTCTCCTGCTGGGGATATTACTGAACTTAACCTGCTATTGGGAGATGCTCTTACCCTTATCCCGCTGGGGAATATCAGCCAATACCAGCAAATCTTCTTGGGGAATGGTGATTGTCAACATCAACTCTGCTAAGGGGTACCACCAATCTTACTCATATGCTGAGGATCAGACCAAACCATTGTTGGTGAGAAAACATTTCCCGACTAGCTGAGGAAAAGGAGTGACAAGACTCTGTGGGGAAACCAAACTCCTTGTCCAAAGAAGATATTCCACCAGTCTTTTGTTGGGGATGCAACAACATCAACTTCTGGCTGCTTGCTAGGAGAGTAATCAATCAACCACAACTCTAGCTAGGGAATTAATCTTTTGTACTCTGCTGAGGAAGATAATCCTCGACACTCTGGCTGGGGAAAATAACAACCTGCTGAGGAGGATGAACTTTCAATGCTGAGGAGAATAGCTCTACTGGGGAGAAAATTCAACGAAACCTACCGAGGGATATCATTGAGCTTAACCTGCTGTCAGAGGGAAGAATTTATCCTGCGGAAAGTGATTACCAGACTCTTATGGGGAAAATAAAGTCCTTTCAAAGACACCCAACACACCTCCTGTAACACCCCAATTCCCATCGCGAATAAATAATACATGTATAAATCAGAGTAAATAAAAATTTATTTTTCCGACAGAAAACAGGGATTTCACAATTAAAGAAAGAAAACACAATCCCTGCTCATTGATTTGATACATAACACAAAATGGAATAACCTCAAAGGGAAACTTTTTCCATACAAAAGGAAAGGTCAATTATGGAATAAAGCGGAAGATCCATAACTGGATTATTTTACAAAATGAATTGTTTTATAACATCAAAATATACATACAAAGGTAATACCAAATAAATCCAACAAAGGTATACATATATATATATATCATAGTCGTTCCCCGACTCCCGTGTGTAACACCCCAAAATTTTCCCTCTTGTTTTGAAGCTAACTGGCTTATGTTTCATTTCATTCTTGCATTAGCATTTGTGCATATCATTGGCTCTTAGCATGGGATCAAGGTACTTGGTTCAACACAAAGGAGCTTTAAGCCTCAAGGTGTCTTGTTGGGTTCATCATATCATCATAAGATCAAGATTGGCAAGAGATTTCAAGTGAACTACACTCTCCTAGACTGATTGTGCAAATTAGGGTTTTGGTTTCGAAAGGCTTCTTGTTGAGCTTTGTTTGTTCAAGCATGTTCTCATAGTATTCCATATGCTCACAAGTGTTCATGGATGGAATCTTGGCTATTGGTTCTTTTGGGAAGGTTTTCAATGGATCAGTTACTTGTGAACTAAGAAAAAGTCAACAGTGGAGAGGAAAATCAATCATGGGTTTTCAAAGGCTCAAATCATGTTTCCCAAGTCCCTGTACCTTTATTTGGTCAAGGAATGGCATGGATGGCATCATTCATCAAGAATCAAGAGTTTGTAAAAAGTTACTAATTTTGGAAAATGACCTATAATGTGAAATTTCCATTTTTGGCAACTTTTCAAACCCTCTTCAACTTGACTTTTCATCATCAAAGAAGCTTCAAATGAATTTTACTCAAACATGAAAGTTGAAGATCTCTCTCTCCCCTTTCCAAAAAGTATTAGATCATCTCCATAGCATGTGTGAAGCTCAAGTTGTGATCAAAAGACTACAAGGTGTGTTTTAGGGTTTCTCACATGTACCAAATTTTCCACTTTTGCAAATTGCCTCCTACAAGTCTCATGTTGTTTCTAATTACCAAAGTCAAATTACCACACTCAAATACACTTCATTTGGATCATATTTGGCTTTTGAGTCAAGTGGTTTCATGAAATATACCTCACTATTTTCACAAAATGCAAATGTGCAAGATGATCCAAAACTCACAAACCAATCAACCACAAGGCCCAATTTCAATTCATTGGTGATCAGTACATGAAATGAGAGTGATCCATCATCATAGGCATGACCATGCATGTGTGGATGAGGGTGTACACACCAACTTGCCGATTTGCAAAACACCTCCAAGAGCTTTAACCAAGGGTTTAACAAAACCCTAACCATGATCAAAATGATAACCAAGGATATATAAGAGGCTTCACGCGTTCATTTCATTGGGGGAGGCACTCTCAATTGCTCAGATTTGAAATTTTGGCTCTCAACATTCTTCTCTTCGAAACTCCACTCTCCTAGGGTTTCATTGAGTTCTCTTCACATTTTCTTGATCAGTGAACTTCATAGAACACAAATCATCCATTGATTGAGGCTCATACAGAGGTTTCCACTAGGTTCAGTTTTGGAAGCTTCATCTTCAAATCTCAAGATCTAGCCTGATTCAAGCTTCTATTTGCATTTATTTTGCAAATAGAGCTCAAAAGAGGAAGATATGCACTCTTACACTGGGTTTCTAGGAGTATTTTGGCTTATTGCAAGTTTCAGGTGAGTTGAAATTCATCATCTTATTTCTTGTTTCTAAGGTGTGCATTATGTTTCTCTTGATATGCTGATCATTCTGACATAATTTTTGTGTGTTTTGGACGTGTATCATGGTTGAATTTTAGATCTGAAATTTTTATGTTCAAACTTGTTTGCTTCGATTTGATGTGTACATGCGTGATCTGTTGAAATGAGTTGCATATTCTTGATCAGTGATGAATTTGGAGTGGAACTGTGGTGTTTGTTTTAATTTCTGGAAAATTTTGGGAAGGTCTCTGTTTGGGTCCACCGGAGAAGACGACCGGAGCTAGGGCTCCGGCGTCTGTGTATTTTTCAGGTCACCAGAAGCTAGAGGTTGAAGATGATGTCTAAGCCCTTGGATCTTTTGATCTGACGGTTCTCTTGTTGCCAGCGCTTTAAAATGGGAGGGTGCCTCTCACGTGTTCTAATTTTTATTCTATCTGATTGCGTGTGCTTCCATCATTGTTATCATGTGCCTGCTAATCCTGAGCGTTGATCATGTATACCTGTGGCTTTGTTTTACTGGATGTGGAACGTTTGATTAATCTGATGGCGTATGTGAGTCAATTATTATTGACTGAGGTTCATGATAATGTGTTGACTTGCGCTGGACTAGACCAAGCCTTGACTTGCTATCCAAAACCCTCCTTTTGGGTCCATTGTGGATTTTGAACGTGGTTTTACTTTGTCTGCACCCCCTGGCCCATGCTATGTCATTTTATTTTTTATTTTGCATATCATTTTCATTTTTAATTTTAAAAATTATTTTAATGCATTTAAAAATTCTAAAAAAAATCATGAATCATCTTCATAGTTTTATAAATTTTTACAAATTTTATTTTCCATTTTTATATTATTTTTTGCATCTGAATTAATTGTTGTTTGAATTTCTTTTTGAAATGTTTCATTTGTGAACACTTTGCATTGCTGATTTTATTTCTCATCATTGGTACATAGTTTGATCCTCATTCTTTTTGTATATTTCAGAGGACACTTTGAAACATTTAAAAACATTTTTGTCATATTTTTAAGATCATCTTTGCATCCTCTTTGAGCCATTTCTTTGTGCATGATCATGTGAAACCCTAATTACTTTGCCATGCTTGTTTGATTGAGTTTCTTTGTGATTCTTTGTATAAGCTTTTGGTATGATATTTTCCTCTGGTTGAGGTATCTTGAGACCTAATTTGATGATTTTTGAATCATGTTTGGAATTTGTTTGATGACTCTTGTTTGAGGTCCCTTTTTGTGAACTTCTTTGATTATGTTTTGTTTACTTGCTTGAGAAGGCACTTGTGCCATTGTATGAGATCACTTATTTGACTTCTTGAGCCATGTTTAGATCGTTATAGGTCTCTTGAATGAAGTTATAGGTCATTGGTTTGAAGTTGATGCTTTCTTTGTGTACATGTTCAATACTTGTTTCACATGTCTCCTTTTGACCTAATTCCTCATCCTTTTTCATCTAAGTTCCAACTTGACTTGTAATTGGTTTGTTTATGCCATGCCATACCATCCATTTGCATTTCATATGATGTATGCCTCTGACTTTAAAGCATTGCATTCATCCCATATGCCATTCATGTCTTACTTTGCATACTTGAACATGTTTCATCCAAATGCATGTTTCTATTTCTTCTAGCTTCTAAATGACTTGTAATTGCTTGAACGTGATTGGTTTGTGCATATTATCTTCATCCTAACATGTCATATCACTTCTAACTTTGATACTTGAGTTTCATCTTGAACCTTTTTAAGTTTGACTTATGCCTTAAGTAACTTCTTTCCATGTTGAATTCATGTTCATATCTTCTCACTTCTTCTTCTAATCACTCTTAATGCTTGGATGCTTGATTGTATGCCTCATATGACATTTGTACATCATGTTTAGGCACATGTTTAGGTCATCCAAATTCTGACTTTGACATTACTTGAAGCATTATTGCATGATCACCTTGCATATCCATTGATTCTTCTTCTACTCTTTCTTTGATGATCTTCTTGGTTGTTTTGCCACTTGTTTGCATTATTTTTGCTTGAGTTTGTTTGGTAAACATTATAGGTCACTTCTAAAGTGTTCATTCTAACTTGGTTGATTTTTGTTTAGTTTATAGCCTTTTCTCTTTGAGTTGTGATTTGCTTGAGTCTTATTTACCTTACCTTTGCTTATGCTTGTTTTTGCTAACCATGTAGGGGCTAATGGTAAGTGAATGGGATGTGGATGAACATCCACATTCTAACTTCTCATTTTCTCTTTTATGCTTTCACATATGTGTTTGCCTTAGCATTTGATATGCTTTGTTTGTATCTCTTCTTCATCTCCTTTACTCTTTCTCTTCCCATGAATCTCAAGACTTGTTTAAGTCTTAGATTCCTTTCCCCTTAGAGCTACCTAGTCCAACTTAATTTTTGATTAAGCTTGGAGTAGGATTAGCATTAGGTTTTAGGTAGTCGTCTCTCCTAAGCCTCACTAACCATAGGATCTCTTTTGCATGATAGAGTTTCATTCGGGTCGTCTCTCTTCTCATCTCAAAACTTCTTCAAAACACGTAATAAAAGTTAACTTGTATTGCGCTTGAGCCTTCTATGTGGGAAGTGGGGAATAAGGGGCTTCCCCTCATTCTTCTAGGATACCTAGTGTACGTCCTGTTGGGGACGATGCGCGAAGTTTTCGTTCCTATATTTAAGACTTTGGTTCAATGCAAGTTACGAAACAACTTAAAAGACACTTCTGTCTAAAAAACACAAAACCAATTCAAATATTTTTTATCCTTCAGGATCGTTGGGTTTCAAACTTATTTTCAGAAAAGAGCTCGTCGCTCATGTAAAAAACGTTTACCCATCCGTGGTCGTACCCACGAACTACGTTAGCTCTGATTCCTCTCTCTCGTCCGATTGAGGATACGTAGGGACAAGACAGCGATGTCTTGGTGAGCACCCTTCACCCTTTCTGACCTCGTTAGGTCGAACTACGTTGACTCTGACTTTCCCATTGCACTAAGGGAGTATGTAGGCCTAGGGCATCGTATATGTCCTACCGAGTCCGTCTTGGTCACCCTCATCCCCGTTTTCTTTTGTTCAACCATAGATATTAGGATAACTCACCCTCCGTTTAGACAACAAGCGTGGGTCCCATCGAGTACGATGGATGTGTGGGGTGCTAACACCTTCCCCTCGCATAACCGACTCCCGAACCCTGACTATGGTTGCGATGACCATGTCCTTCCCCTTTTTCTTCAGGTTTACGCAGTGTTTCCTTTCCCTCTCCCGGGATAAATATACATTGTTGGCGACTCTGTGTTTTCTGCGCCACTCTCGCATTTGTACCTAGGATGCAAATCCTCGGGAGCGACAGCTGGCGACTCTGCTGGGGACAGGTTGACCTCTTGCTAGTCCATCCCCTTTAGCAAGTCGATCCTAGCGCTTGTTTTTTTGTTTTCGTTGGGTGTTTATTTGTTGTGCTTTATTATGTTGTATATTACTGTTTTACAGCTTTTATTGCATTGCATCATTTCATAATATTCTGTATTGTGCTGGCTGGTTTTCTGTTTGGCGAGTTGGGATGTTCTGAGAGATAAGCCCACTACCCAGGCTTGAGCATACACACAGGTATTAGAGTGGATATTCGTGACGCTTGCATGGGGGTGGCCATGTATTGTCGTTTATGAGACCCACAACCAGACGAGGTTCTATCAGGAGCTATCTGGTACTGTGCGTTGGTACATGCCAGTAGGTATTCTCTTGAGGGATTGTCGACTCTGGAGACCATTTCCCGAGGACTTAGTTGCGGCACTCCTCCCGAAATGTGACATCGGCAGATCAGAAATGGCAAACCCGGTGCATATTCTCGATCCGAGGACCCAATGCTGGGAACTTGCTATATGATGTCCTTTTTGAAAGAGAATCAGTGGAGGCACTCCTCGATTGGCGAGAGTACTGTACCCCGAGGGATGAATGTACTATTGCTTCTCGACCTCAGTGCCTGAAGCTGAGGATCTTTCATTTTTGTGAATCAGTTGAGGCCTCCTCGATTGGTGATGATGCCAAACCAGAAATGGTGAACGTATCATCATGTCTCGACCTGAGAGCCCGGGATACTGAGGATCGTAGTACCCACATGTGAGAAGGGCGGGTTGTTTACAGGTTTAGAGGTAACCGTGACTTTCTACCTACCCGGTATTTTTGGATTCTTTGTCTCTACAGCCGTATCGGTGTGGTTATTCTGTTATTCTGGTTTGTTCCGAGAGTTTGTATGGAGCCTTAAGATTGTCCAGCCAGTTTAGCACAGATGCTTGATGCCTTGACCCCATGCTTTGCATTGCATTTCATTTTTTCTCTGACATTCATATTTTTGCATTTCCAGGTTATATCCGATCCTGTGATTCCAGTCAGAGGGCAGTATTAGGGATGGATGTTCCAAGAGGTAAGAAGGATATTATTATCTACAAGTTTCTCAAGCCGACAATAGGTCCTCTCACTACCCTGAAGGGAATGGCGAGTCCTGAGGTATTGAATGCTTTCGCAGAGAAGTATGGGTGGATTCTGTCTTTTGTTTGCAACATCGACGATTATGAGTTTCGAGGTCTTCATACTCTGATGCAGTTCTACGACCCTCCACTGAGATGTTTTTTGTTCCCGGATTATTTATTGGTGCCTACCTTGGAGGAATATTCTAACATGCTAGGGATTTCTATCAAGGAAGTTCCTCCCTTCTTTGGTTCAAAGGGAGATCTGGATTGTGGGAAATTGGTCGGTGCTCTTTATTTGAGCAAGTCAGAGTTAGAAGCCAACATCTCTAATAAAGGAAAGATCTGTGGTTTCAAGTTGGGGTATCTAACGAAGAAGGCTCAGAAAGCAGCAGAAGATAAAGAATGGGTTGTTTTCAACGCACTGTTAGCTCTTTTTGTTTATGGTATTGTGTTGTTCCCCAATGAGCCTGACTTTGTTGATGAGGATGCTATCAGGATATTCATGATGAGGAATCCTGTGCCAACCCTGTTGGGAGATCTCCATTATGCCTTATACAACAGGAATGAAAAGAAGAGAGGAAAGGTGATTCATTGCTGCGCTCCATTGTTTTATAAATGGTTCGCAAGTCGTCTACCTCAATCTGGTGCTTTCGTTAATTCCAAGGATTCTCTAGAGCGGAGTCAGCGCTTGATGGGATTGGTCAGTAAAAACGTCGTGTGGATAAATCAAGGATTGCTTGGCAAAGATATCATTCACAGTTGTGGTAAGTACCCTAATTTTCCATTGATAGGGAGAAAGGGAGGAATTAACTATAACCCTTCTTTGGCCGTCAGACAGTTTGGCTATGCTCTGGTAGGTCTGCCTATTAAGAGAGATGTAGAAGAATCATTGTATTTCCACTCATCTGAAGGTTTGGAAGAGGCGCAGAGAGCTTCTAAAGCTTGGGGTAGTATACTGAAGAAAGGAAAGGCCATTCTGGGCAAACCTAACAATCAGGCTTTCCTTCCCTATATGGATTAGATAAAACAGAGAGTTGAGGAGTGCTACTTTCCTTTTGATCAAGAACCTATGTTGTACCCAGAAAGTGTGGAGGAAAGACTTACTGTGCCTATTGAAGAGTTCAACAAGCAACAGAAGTTGGTGCACGAATTGAGAGCAGAGAATTCTGGTATGAGTAGTCAGTTGCAAGGAGTTTTACAGGACAACTTAGAGTTGAAGTGGCAAGTTAAAGAGTCGACTGAGCGTTTGAAGAAGGCAGAAAATGATCTGGATAGCAGAATTCAGCATTTCAAGAAGATTAGCATGGCAGCAGAGACATCAAGTAAAACCACCAGGACAACTAAGAAGCTTTTGGCTAAGACTGAAACTAAACTTGATGCTTATCAAGAGATGTGGAGTGAGGTCCAAGTCGAAAACGAGGAGTTAAATAAAGAGCTGCAAGAGGCTAAAGAAAAAGGAAAGCATTTCTTCAACAAATGGAAAGAATCCCAAAAGGAGATTGAAAAGCTCAAAGTGCAAGCCAGAATCAAGAAAGCGAAACATGAAGGTAGCAACGCTGAAGGGCAGATTACAACGTTGAACCAAGAGATTGTAAAAAGGAACAAGTTAATCAAAGGGCTGATCACGCGACCTGCACATCCTGACACTTTGAATCTTCTAGAAGAAGTGGAAGCTAGTCTGTTTGGGGTCGAATTGTAGTTGTTGTGTATATTTTTTTTTTTGTGGTTACCATCAGGATTGTTGATGGAATCACCGTTGGTTACAATTGACTTTGTCTGTATGAATTCTTCTATCTTGATAATAGAATGTTTGATTCAGCTATTTGTGCCTTGGTGGTTTTTATTTGAAAATGTGGTTTGTTTTCCTTGGTTTAATTCTGCGGTATTGCTGAGTTCGGATTTATTTTCCGATGAAGTGTCCAATCCCTGGCCCGGTTTCAAAGATTGGAATCAAAGGATATGCCTTGGAAATGTTTAAATATGTTTGTTTGCATTTGCATCTCATAGTCATTTTTGCATAACAGGTTTATCTCTGGTCTTCTTATGTTCTCCTTTTTTTAGACAGGATTGCCGATCAACCAGTTCATCAGTATTCTACCTGGCTTAATCAGAGAAGAGTGATGGACAAGATTCAAGCTGATATGGCTGCTATGCAGGCACGCATCGACCAGTTCATGGAAATGATGCAAGGGGTTGTGCAGAGCCAGCAGGACTTCAGAACTCTAGTTCAACCTTTGGTGGCGCAGGTTGACGAGAATGGTGTTTTATACGGTGGTCTTCTTAACTGTAATATCCCTCTGGGCAGAGGTGGTGCTGGTAACAGTGTTCATATTCCTGGTGCTACAGGACAGGGTGTGATTCCTTCAGTGGTCGGAGGAGGAAGTACTATTCGGGCAATCCATGGCCATCATTTTGATGACCAGCAGGATGATGTTTTCTCAGTCAGAGGCTTGGACGCTGGTCTTCCAGTGGTCAGTGATGAAAGGATCCGTTTATTTGAGGAGCAACTGAAAGGGGTCGTTGATCAAATTTTCTGGGGATGGATTTGGACTATTTAGGGCTGGTTCCTGATGTTATCATTCCACACAAGTTTCAGATTCCTACACTGAAGAAGTATAATGGTACTACCTACCCAAGAACTCACGTGAGGGCGTACACAAGGAAGATGGCTGCTCATGCCAAGGACGAGAAGCTGATGATGCACTTTTTATAGCTTGTCCGGGGCATCTTTGGAATGGTATATGCAGCTAGAAAGGAAAGATGTTCGTACTTGGAGAGAGTTAGCTGGAGCTTTTATCAAGCATTACCAATACAACACAGACATGGCTCCCAACAGAACTCAGCTGCAGAGCATGTCCCAAAAGAATGATGAAAGTTTCAAGGAATACGCGCAGAGTTGGCGCGAATTGGAGGCAAGAGTACAACCACCAATGTTGGAAAAAGAAATGTTGGACATGTTTATGGACACGCTGCCGAAGCACTATTATGAGAAGTTGTTGCCTTGTTCGCTAGGCAAATTTGCAGATCTGATCATGGTTGGAGAAAAGTTAGAAATTGGAATCAGGGCTGGAAAAGTTTCTAGGAATGATGGATCATCCTCTGGGCAGGGGAAGAAGTCGTTTGCTGGCTATAAGAAAAAAAAAGAGGCCAATGTTGTATCATCCTACAGAGGAAAGGGGAAACAGCGCCAAAATTGTAACCAACAAGTAGCATTGGTAACAATCCCTACAGCGTTATCACAGCAGCAAAGGAACAATTCTAATCAGTTTCAGAACAGGCAGCTTGGCCAGTATAAGAATCGACAAAGGAATGCAGAGAGGCATTTTGAGCAGCCGCCCATGTCATATGCTCGGTTGTTGCAACACTTGTTACAATTGCGTTTAGTTGAGCTTCGTACCCTGGCTCCACTAACAGGGGAACTTCCACGAGGCTATGATGCTAACGCACATTGAAATTTTCATTCTGGTGCTCCTGGGCACAATGTGGAGAAGTGTAGAGCATTCCATCATAAGGTGCAAGATCTTGTAGATTCCAAGGCTATTAATTTTTCGAACGAGGGTCAATGCGGTGATAGAGGAATGTGAAGCCTTAAATCTAATCATGGACGTAGAGGAATTGAAGACTCTGTTGGCTGTGGTGAAAAACAGGTTACTAAAGGGTGGCGTATATCCTGGTTGTGACGAGAACTGTCCAGAATGCATGATGCAGGATAATGGCTGTGATTTGCTAAAGATGGGGATTCTGAATTTGATTAATGAGGGTTGTTTACAGTTTGATCGGTGTAATCAACAAGAAGAAGTCGTTAGTGAGAAGGTTGCTACCATCACCATTCCTTTCAAGACGATTACTATTTTAGGTCCGGCAAGACCACCACCAGTTATTATCACAAGAGCCGGACCCGTTCCGTATGAAAGTTCTAAGGCTATTCCTTGGAATTATGGTGCAGAGGTGTTTGTCAATGGGCAAAAGCCAGAATTAATGGCAACTTCATCAGTGAGTTCTAGCCCTGAGGTTAAGCTTGAAGCTGATGCTATAACAAGAAGTGGTAGAGTCCTTACCCCTACTAAGGATCAACCTGGTACTTCTAGGTAAGATAAGGGAAATCAGGTAGTTGATGGTTCTGTGCAGCCTCCAGTGATTATTGATTCTACAGTAAAGCCGGTTGATGATGCTTTTTCTGAAAATGTGGAGAAGTTTATGAGGCTCATCCGAAAGAGTGATTACAAGATCGTGGACCAACTACATCAGACCCCGTCGAAGATTTCCATTCTGTCTTTGCTGTTATGTTCTGAAGCTCACAGAAATTCGCTTCTAAAAGTCTTGAATACGGCCTATGTTCCTCAAGAGATATTTGTTAATCAACTTGAAGGGGTTGTAGCGCACATGAATGTGTGTAATGGCTTGGGCTTTATGGATCTAGACTTGACTCCAGCTGGGAGGAATCATAACAACGCTCTGCATATTTCGATTGAGTGCTGCGGATCACTGATGTCTCATGTGCTGGTGGACACCGGATCTTCGTTGAATGTATTGCTCAAGAAAGCTATATGAAGTTAGATACCAGGGGATTAATATGCACACCAAGTGACTTGGTGGTGCGAGCTTTTGATGGCTCGAAGAGGTCTGTTTTTGGTGAGATTGTGCTGCCGATCAAGGTTGGACCTGAGGTTTTTGATGCAACGTTCTATATCATGGATATTCAGCCAGCTTACAGCTGCCTGTTGGGTCGTCCCTAGATCCACAGTGTGGGTGCTGTAACATCTACTCTGCATCAGAAGCTGAAATACATGGTAGACGGCCACGTGGTGACAGTTTGCGGAGAAGAAGACATCATGATAAGTCAGTTGTCAACTTTTAAGTACGTTGAAATGGATGGTGAAATTCATGAAACTTTGTGTCAGGGATTTGAGAAGGTGAAGGTTTCTGAAGAGGTTGTCCAGTCTGAAGCTATAGAGCAGCCTGCAGGGGCAAATCAGCCTGAGATCTCTATGTCATCTTTTAAAGACGCCAAAGCTGTGGTTGAGGCTGGTAGCTCACAGAGGTGGGGCCAAGTGGTTGAAGTTCAGGAGAAGAGGAATACTTACGGACTAGGATACAGGCCACCCAAAAGAGCTCGGGATCCTCCCAAGTTTTATGGTCCAGTCCGTTTCACCAGCGCTGGTGTATTTTTCAACAGAGTCAATGCCATTGATGAAGACGGGGATAGTGATTGTGATATGGATAGCTGGATCCGCCCCTGCGTCCCAGGACAAAGTCTGTGCAACTGGTCTTCCGAGAAAGTCATTCAAGTGACTAGCTTCGAGTAATTGCTTTGTTTTCCTGCTATGTTAATCCTGCGTTCTGCCCAAGACGTAGTGGTTTTGTTCGTAGGGCTTTAACTGTTGCATGTTTGCTTTATCATCAATAAAGGACGTTTTCACATTCAAATATTTTGATCCCTGTTTTTCTGTTTTATTTTGTGCATATAAATCACATCCAAATGGCAATGTGTTTCTTTTGTTGCATGCATAATAAAACATAATTCATCAATCATGCAGGTTTCCTTGTTCAAATACCATCGATCATGATTCAGCTATGGCTCGGTATGACTTTGACAATCCAATCGATCAGGCTGAAGAAGAGACTAACAAAGATTGTGAACTGCCCGAAGAATTGGCCAGACTGTTGAAGCAAGAGGAGAAGGTTATTTTACCTCATCAGGAGGAGATGGAGATTGTTAATCTGGGAACCGAGGACACAAGAAAAGAAGTAAGGATAGGGGCTGCTTTGGAAGACAGTGTGAAGGGAAGATTGATTGAAATGCTCTGAGAGTATGTGGGCATCTTCGCCTAGTCTTACCAAGACATGCCTGGGCTCGATACTGATATCGTGGTACACCGGCTACCGCTCAAAGAAGGATGCGCCCCAGTTAAGCAAAAGTTGAGAAGGACAAAACCAGAGATATCTGTCAAAATCAAAGAAGAGGTTCAGAAACAATTGGACGCCGGATTTCTTGCCGTGACGAATTATCCTCCTTGGGTTGCTAACATTGTGCCTGTACCTAAGAAGGATGGAAAGGTCAAGATGTGTGTTGATTACAGAGATTTGAATAGAGCAAGCCCAAAGGACGATTTCCCGCTCCCTCACATTGACGTGTTAGTTGACAACACTGCTCAGTATTCTGTGTTTTCCTTCATGGATGGCTTCTCTGGGTATAACCAAATCAAGATGGCCCCAGAGGACATGGAGAAAACAACGTTCATAACACCGTGGGGAACATTCTGCTACAAAGTGATGCCCTTTGGATTGAAGAATGCTGGGGCAACCTATCAGCGGGCGATGGTGACTCTCTTTCATGATATGATTCATAAAGAGTTCGAGGTCTATGTTGATGACATGATTGCAAAGTCACAGACGGAGGAAGAACATCTGGTGAATCTTCAGAAGCTGTTTGAAAGATTGCGAAAGTTCAGACTGAGGTTGAATCTGAACAAATGCACCTTCGTGGTGAGATCTGGAAAACTTCTGGGGTTTATTGTCAGTGAAAAAAGTATCGAGGTTGATCCTGCGAAGGTAAAAGCCATACGAGAAATGCCTGAGCCGAGAACAGAAAAAGAGGTTTGTGGTTTCTTGGGGAGGTTGAACTACATTGCTAGGTTCATTTCTCATCTTATATCCACGTGTGAACCAATCTTCAAATTGTTAAGAAAAGATCAAGCGGACAGGTGGAATGAAAACTTTCAAAAGGCGTTTGATAAGATAAAATAATATTTGCAGGAACCTTCGGTCCTTATGCCACCAGTACCAGGAAGACCTTTGATTATGTATCTTACGGTTCTTGAGAACTCAATGGGGTGTGTGCTCGGTCAACACGACGAGTCAGGTAGAAAAGAGCATGCTATCTACTACCTGAGTAAAAAGTTTACTGATTGCGAGTCAAGGTACTCGATGCTGGAGAAAACATGTTGTGCACTCGCTTGGGCCGCTAAGCGTTTGAGGCAGTATATGTTAAACCACACAACCCTTTTGATTTCAAATATGGATCCGATCAAGTATGTGTTTGAAAAGCAGGCGCTTTCTGGTAGAATAGCCCGTTGGCAGATGGTTCTGACAGAATACGATATTCAGTATGTTTCCCAAAAAGCCATTAAGGGAAGTGTTTTGTCAGAATATCTTACCGAACAGCCAATTGAGGATTATCAACCGATGAAGTTTGAATTTCCGGATGAGCATATCATGTATCTGAAGATGAAGGATTATGAAGAACCTCTACCTGATGAAGGACCTGAGATTGGATCTCAGTGGAAGATGGTTTTTGATGGGGCTGTTAATTCATATGGTAACGGAATCGGGGCAATCATTACGACTCCAAAGGGTTCTCATATACCCTTCACTGCCCGATTAGCATTCGCATGCACCAACAACGAGGCAGAGTATGAAGCATGCATCATGGGGTTAGAAGAAGCAATTGATTTGAGAATCAAGAACCTCGATGTTTATGGTGATTCTGCGTTGGTGGTTAATCAGATTACAGGTGAATGGGAAACTCGTCAAGCGAATCTTGTGCCTTATAACAACTATGCCAGAAGGTTGTTACCTTTCTTTGACAGAGTAGATTTCCATCATATACCTCGCTTGGAGAATCAGATGGCAGATGCATTGGCAACGTTGTCTTCGATGTATCAAGTGAACCGTTGGAATGAAACTCCTTCAATCAGAATCATGCGCTTGGACATACCAGCTTTTGTGTTTACAGTCAAAGGTGTATCAAACGGTAAGCCTTGGTATCATGATATTAAGGTATTTCTGAAGAGTCAAGAATACCCAGCTGGGGCATCTTCCAAGGATAAGAAGACATTGAGGAGGCTGTCAGGAAACTTCTTTTTGAGCAAAGATGATTTGTTATACAAGAGAAACTTTGACATGGTCTTGCTACGTTGTGTTGATGAACATGAGGCAAGCCTGTTAATGGAAGAAGTTCACGAAGGTTCCTTCGGTACCCATGCCAATGGGCATGCTAAGGCAAGAAAATTGTTGAGAGCGGGGTATTATTGGATGACTATGGAGTCTGACTGTTTTAAATACGCCCTGAAATGTCATAAATGCCAGATTTATGCAGATAAGGTGCACGTGCCACCTACTCCTTTGAATGTGTTGTCATCACCTTGGCCCTTTGCTATGTGGGGCATTGATATGATTGGGAAGATTAAGCCGACTGCTTCCAATGGGCATCGTTTTATTCTGGTTGCCATTGATTATTTCACAAAGTGGGTAGAAGCAGCCTCGTATGCCAACGTCACCAAACAAGTGGTAGCTCGGTTTATTAAGAAGGACATCATCTACCGGTATGGAGTCCCGTAGAGAATCATTACTGATAATGGTTCAAATTTGAATAATAAGATGATGAAGGAGCTATGTCAGAGCTTTAAAATTGAACATCACAATTCTTCTCCCTATTGGCCGAAGATGAATGGGGCTGTTGAAGCGGCTAATAAGAACATAAAGAAGATTGTGCAGAAGATGGTAGTGACGTATAAAGACTGGCATGAGATGTTGCCTTACGCTTTGCACGGTTATCGTACTTCGGTACGCACATCAACTGGGGCAACTCCTTTCTCACTGGTATATGGTATGGAAGCAGTTCTACCATTGGAGGTTGAGATTCCTTCTTTGAGAATTTTGACAGATGTGAAGCTGGATGAAGCTGAGTGGGTGTATTCACGGTTGAATGAACTGAACCTTATTGAAGAGAAGAGATTGAAAGCCATTGCGCATGGCCGGTTTTATCAGAGCAGAATGAAGAAAGCCTTTGATCAGAAAGTGCGTCCTCGATGTTTCCAAACTGGTGAATTAGTTCTGAAAAGGATCACTCCTCCTCAAACAGATCACAAGGGCAAGTGGACCCCGAATTATGAAGGGCCATATGTAGTAAGACAGGTTTTCTCTGGTGGAGCCTTATTACTCTCAACTATGGATGGTGAGGATTTTACGTCCCCTGTGAACGCAGACGTAGTCAAAAAATACTTTGCATGAAAAGAGACTCGTTGGACATAAAACGAAAGTCCAGGCAAAAATGGGGCATCCTGGCGAACCATAAAAAGAAAAGGTTCGGGCAAAAATTAGGGATAAAAAGGAAAAAAGAATAAACCCGCAAAGTTGAAAACCTGTAAGGGCAACTTTGGCAAAAATGGGTATCCCGGTGGATTGAAAACCCGAGAAGGGCGATCCAGGCAAAAGTTAGGGATTTGAAAGCAAAGGCTACGATCTACGTTCGATCTGTGATTAATGTCAACACTTGGGAAAATTCGAAGGGAAGGAATCAGTCTAGTCAGTCTCTTCGAAGGTCAAAGCATTTACGGATAAACGAGTCATATGGGTTATAGCTGAGTTGAATCATGGTGGATATCCGTTCCCCACATTGCCGACATGTGTATTTTCTTTTTACCTTTTTGCGCAATTACCTCTTTTCAGGAATTGCTTCTAGATGTAAATGCCTGTTTACAGGCCGATTCATTCAATAAAATTTGCACTTCACTCAAAGAGCTTTCCATTTATGTTTTACTATTTTGTTTGTGAAAATGTCCGATATTTTGATAAATATTGCATGTGAGAATGTTGAGCTTTCTGAAGCATATTGGAAAGCTGTGGAAATTGCCTAGGCGTTGGTCACTATGATGATAATCAAAGTAATCGTTTTGCACATAGACCTTTCTGTTGGTTTTGCAGGATAACAGGTTTGTACCTCCCTAGTAGAGTTGCTATCCTTAACTTTGAAGTCTGATCGTCCTCAGCAGTTCGTTATTCTCCCCAGTCTAAGTATCGAGGATCGTCTTCCTCAGCAGAGTGTAAAAGATTATTTCCCCAGACGGAATCGTGGCGGATTTTCTCACCAGCGAGTGGCCAGAGTTGTGATTTGGCCTATTACTCCTCAACAGAAGGCCAGAATTTGTCATTTCTATCTCCCCAGCAAGAGACTGATGGAATATCTTCTTTGATCAAAGATGGTGTTTCCCCACAGGGTATGGGCAGTCATTTTTCCTCAGCTAGTCAGACGTGCTGGTAATGATCGGTATTCCCCAGCAGGGTAAAGGTGCGCATACCCCCAAGCAGAGTCTGTTGGCGATTTTCCGTTGGTTTGCTCAACAGCAATTGGTATCCCCAGCAGGTCTTGAGTCCAATCGTTATTGGCAGGCGTCAAATCCAGGTTCTGAAATATTTGGTGATCCCCAGCGGAGGAATCTCCACCCTCAGTATCCATCCCCAACAGAGTGGGTTTTTTCTCCCGGAGTTTCGTCCATCTCCAGCAGAATCGGGGATCGTGATGTTCCCCCAGCGGGGTGAGGTTTTCCTCAGCATGGTCTCTTTGGTCAGATAACAATTTAGTTTGTCATCCCTAGTGGAGTTGCCTCTATCCTCAGCATTTATTTTGCTGGGACATCCCTGTTTGCATTGCATGAGCATTTTGCATGGCATCCTCCCAAATGCGTAGCATTTCCATTTTGTATGGAACATTACGGCAAAATTCAAACATATGCATTCGAAACATAAGCCAGGTTTGAGTGTTCTTACGACAGGAAGAGTCGAATTTCAGGAGAATTTCGTTCAGCTTTATTTCACAAGTGGTGAGCTTAGCCATTCAGAGGACTATTTGACAGTTCCCTGGCAGAGCGTCTTGCCAGGATCGTAAATCCTTGACCTCCTTTACCCCTTCGTCGAGGTGGTCTTTTGATTCATCTCCTCAAAGTTTTTACCATGACACCCGTCCGTGTTTCCTTCAGCACCCGTCCGTGTTTGAACCTTTGGTTTCGATACCCGTCCGTATTGACCTTTTGATGACACTCATCCGTGTTCCCTTTAACACCCATCCGTGTTTGACCCCTTTCAATACTTCGTCTGTATTGATTCCTTTGATACTTATCCGTGTTCTCTTGTCATTTACTCAACAAGGTTTTTCTTAACACCCGTCCGTGTTCGGTTCAGCATTTTAATCCCCAGTAAAGTCCTTATACACCTGTCCGTGTACCTTTCGATACCCGTCCGTATTAAGTCCTTATACACCCGTCCGTGTACCTTTCGATACCCGTCTGTATTGATCCTGTATACACCCGTCCGTGTACCTTTCGATACCCGTCCGTATTGATCCTTTATACACCCGTCCGTGTACCTTTCGATACCCGTCCGTATTGATTCCTTATACACCCGTCCCTGTACCTTTCGATACCCGTCCGTATTGATCCTTTATACACCCATTCGTGTACCTTTCGATACCCGTCCGTATTGATTCCTTATACACCCGTCAGTGTTTATCCCCGACATAGCTAACATTCGTTCGTGTTTATTTCAAGACATTTCAATACATTGTCTGTATTGGTTTCCAACACTCGTACGTGTTGTGATGGAGCAGTAGTTATTACTTGTTCCCCAGTGGAGTCGTCTCTCCTTTGCAGAATGCAAATTTCAGGTTTCTTTTGGTATTCAATCTCCGAGAATCCCTTGAATGCATGAGAGCCGTTGCTATCATACCTTCAGGACCAAGTTGATTGAATATGGGCAGTTGTAACACCCCAAAATTTGCCCTCTTGTTTTGATGCTAACTGGCTTATGTTTCATTTCATTCTTGCATTAGCATTTGTGCATATCATTGGCTCTTAGCATGGGATCAAGGTACTTGGTTCAACACAAAGGAGCTTTAAGCCTCAAGGTGTCTTGTTGGGTTCATCATATCATCATAAGATCAAGATTGGCAAGAGATTTCAAGTGAACTACACTCTCCTAGACTGATTGTGCAAATTAGGGTTTTGGTTTCAAAAGGCTTCTTGTTGAGCTTTGTTTGTTCAAACATGTTCTCATAGTATTCCATATCCTCACAAGTGTTCATGGATGGAATCTTGGCTATTGGTTCTTTGGGGAAGGTTTTCAATGGATCAGTTACTTGTGAACTAAGAAAAAGTCAACAGTGGAGAGGAAAATCAATCATGGGTTTTCAAAGGTTCAAATCATGTTTCCCAAGTCCCTGTACCTTTATTTGGTCAAGGAATGGCATGGATGGCATCATTCATCAAGAATCAAGAGTTTGTGAAAAGTTACTATTTTTGGAAAATGACCTATAATGTGAAATTTCCATTTTTGGCAACTTTTCAAACCCTCTTCAACTTGACTTTTCATCATCAAAGAAGCTTCAAATGAATTTTACTCAAACATGAAAGTTGAAGATCTCTCTCTCCCCTTTCCAAAAAGTACTAGATCATCTCCATAGCATGTGTGAAGCTCAAGTTGTGATCAAAAGACTACATGGTGTGTTTTAGGGTTTCTCACATGTACCATATTTTCCACTTTTGCAAATTGCCTCCTACAAGTATCATGTTGTTTCTAATTACCAAAGTCAGATTACCACACTCAAATACACTTCATTTGGATCATATTTGGCCTTTAAGTCAAGTGGTTTCATGAAATATTCCTCACTATTTTCACAAAATGCAAATGTGCAAGATGATCCAAAACTCACAAACCAATCAACCACAAGGCCCAATTTCAATTCATTGGTGATCAGTACATGAAATGAGAGTGATCCATCATCATAGGCATGACCATGCATGTGTGGATGAGGGTGTACACACCAACTTGCCAATTTGCAAAACACCTCCAAGAGCTTTAACCAAGGGTATAACAAAACCCTAACCATGATCAGAATGATAACCAAGGATATATAAGAGGATTCACGCGTTCATTTCATTGGGGGAGGCACTCTCAATTGCTCAGATTTGAAATTTTGGCTCTCAACATTCTTCTCTTCGATACTCCACTCTCCTAGGGTGTTATTGAGTTCTCTTCACATTTTCTTGATCAGTGAACTTCATAGAACACAAATCATCCATTGACTGAGGCTCATACAGAGGCTTCCACTAGGTTTAGTTTTGGAAGCTTCATCTTCAAATCTCAAGATCTAGCCCGATTCAAGCTTCTATTTGCATTTATTTTACAAATAGAGCTCAAAAGAGGAAGATCTACACTCTTACACTGGGATTCTAGGAGTATTTTGGCTTGTTACAAGTTTCAGGTGAGTTGAAATTCATCATCTTATTTCTTGTTTCTAAGGTGTGCATTATGTTCCTCTTGATATGCTGATCATTCTGACATAATTTTTGTGTGTTTTGGACGTGTATCATGGTTGAACTTTAGATCTGAAATTTTTATGTTCAAACTTGTTTGCTTCGATTTGATGTGTACATGCGTGATCTGTTGAAATGAGTTGCATATTCTTGATCAGTGATGAATTTGGAGTGGAACTGTGGTGTTTATTTTAATTTCTGGAAATTTTTGGGAAGGTCTCCATTTGGGTCCACCGGAGAAGACGACCGGAGCTAGGGCTCCAGCGTCTGTGTATTTTTCAGGTCACCAGAAGCTGGAGGTTGAAGATGATGTCTAAGCCCTTGGATCTTTTGATCTGACGGTTCTCTTGTTGCCAGCGCTTTAAAATGGGAGGGTGCCTCTCACGTGTTCTAATTTTTATTTTATTTGATTGCGTGTGCTTCCATCATTGTTATCATGTGCCTGCTAATCCTGAGCGTTGATCATGTATACCTGTGGCTTTGTTTGACTGAATGTGGAACGTTTGATTGATCTGATGGCGTATGTGAGTCAATTATTGTTGACTGAGGTTCATGATAATGTGTTGACTTGCGCTGGACTGGAATAGGCCTTGACTTGCTATCCAAACCCCTCCTTTTGGGTCCATTGTGGATTTTGAACGTGGTTTTACTTTGTCTGCACCCCCTGGCCCATGCTATGTCATTTTATTTTTTATTTTGCATATCATTTTCATTTTTAATTTTTAAAATTATTTTAATGCATTTAAAAATTCTCAAAAAAATCATGAATCATCTTCATAGTTTTATAAAATTTTTACAAATTTTATTTTCCATTTTTCTATTATTTTTTGCATCTAAATTAATTTTTGTTTGAATTTCTTTTTAAAATGTTTCACTTGTGAACATTTTGCATTGCTGATTTTATTTCTCATCATTGGTACATAGTTTGATCCTCATTCTTTTTGAATATTTTAGAGAACACTTTGAAGCATTTAATAACATTTTTGTCATATTTTTAAGATCATCCTTGCATCCTCTTTGAGCCATTTCTTTGTGCATGATCATGTGAAACCCTAATTACTTTGCCATGCTTGTTTGATTGAGTTTCTTTTTGATTCTTTGCATGAACTTTTGGTATGATATTTGCCTCTGGTTGAGGTCTCTTGAGACCTAATTTGATGATTTTTGAATCATGTTTGGTATTTGTTTGATGACTCTTGTTTGAGGTCCCTTTTTGTGAACTTCTTTGATCATGTTTTGTTTACTTGCTTGAGAAGGCACTTGTGACATTGTATGAGATCACTTCTTTGACTTCTTGAGCCATGTTTAGATCGTTATAGGTATTTTGAATGAAGTTATAGGTCATTGGTTTAAAGTTGATGCTTTCTTTGTGTACATGTTCAATACTTGTTTCACATGTCTCCTTTTGACCTAATTCCTCATCCTTTTTCATCTAAGTTCCAACTTGACTTGTAATTGGTTTGTTTATGCCATAACATACCATCCATTTGCATTTCATATGATGTATGCCTCTGACTTTATTTCATTGCATTCATCCCATATGCCATTCATGTCTTACTTTGCATACTTGAACATGTTTCATCCAAATGCATGTTTCTATTTCTTCTAGATTCTAAATGACTTGTAATTGCTTGAACGCGATTGGTTTGTGCATCTTATCTTCATCCTAACATGTCATATCACTTCTGACTTTGATACTTTAGTTTCATCTTGAGCCTTTTTAAGTTTGACTTATGCCTTAAGTAACTTCTTTCCATGTTAAATTCATGTTCATATCTTCTCACTTCTTCTCCTAATCACTCTTAATGCTTGGATGCTTGATTGTATGCCTCATATGACATTTGTACATCATGTTTTGGCACATGTTTAGGTCATCCACATTCTGACTTTGACATTACTTGAAGCATTATTGCTTGATCACCTTGCATATCCATTCATTCTTCTTCTACTCCTTCTTTGATGATCTTCTTGGTTGTTTTGCGACTTGTTTGCATTCTTTTTGATTGAGTTTGTTTGGTAAACATTATAGGTAACTTCTAAAGTGTTCATTCTGACTTGGTTGATTTTTTTTTGGTTTATAGCCTTTTCTCTTTGAGTTGTGATTTACTTGAGTCTTATTTACCTTACCTTTGCTTATGCTTGTTTTTGCTAACCATGTAGGGGCTAATGGTAAGTGAATGGGATGTGGATGAACATCCACATTCTAACTTCTCCTTTTCTCTTTTATGCTTTCACATATGTGTTTGCCTTAGCATTTGACATGCTTTGTTTGTATCTCTTCTTCATCTCCTTCACTCTTTCTCTTCCCATGAATCTCAAGACTTGTTTAAGTCTTGGATTCCTTTCCCCTTAGAGCTACCTAGTCCAACTTAATTTTCAATTAAGCTTGGAGTAGGATTAGCATTAGGTTTTAGGTAGTCGTCTCTCCTAAGCCTCACTAACCATAGGATCTCTTTTGCATGATAGAGTTTCCTTCGGGTCGTCTCTCTTCTCATCTCAAAACTTCTTCAAAACACGTAATAAAAGTTAACGTGTATTGCGCTTGAGCCTTCTATCTGGGAAGTGGGGAATGAGGGGCTTCCCCTTATTCTTCTAGGATACCTAGTGTACGTCCTGTTGGGGACGATGCGCGAAGTATTCGTTCCTATATTTAAGACTTTGGTTCAATGCAAGTTACGAAACAACTTGAAAGACACTTCTGTCTAAAAAACATAAAACCAATTCAAATCTTTTTTATCCTTCGGGATCGTTGGGTTTCAAACTTATTTTCAGAAAAGTGCTCGTCGCTCATGTAAAAAACGTTTACCCATCCATGGTCGTACCCACGAACTACGTTAGCTCTGATTCCTCTCTCTCGTCCGATTGAGGATACGTAGGCACATGACAGAGATGTCTTGGAGAGCACCCTTCACCCTTTCCGACCTTGTTAGGTCGAAATACGTTGACTCTGACTTTCCCATTGCACTGAGGGAGTACGTAGGCCTAGGGCATCACATATGTCCTACCTAGTCCATCTTGGTCACCCCCATCCCCGTTTTCTTTTGTTCAGCCATAGATGTTAGGATAGCTCACCCTCCGTTTAGACAACAAGCGTGGATCCCATCGAGTGCGATGGATGCGTGGGGTGCTAACACCTTCCCCTCGCATAACCGACTCCCGAACCCTGACTATGGTTGCGATGACCAATTCCTTCGCCTTTTTCTTCAGGTTTACGCAATGTTTCCTTTCCCTCTCTCAGGATAAATATACATTGCTGGCGACTCTGTGTTTTCTGCGCCACTCTCGCGTTTGTACCTTGGATGCAAATCCTCGGGAGCGACACCGTGCTACGTATCAGAACAGACACCAAGACTGACAAAAGAACGGAGGGCTAGTCTTCACAAAAGCCTCCAAGACTACAAATCTGCAATTGCCTCATAGAGCAACAAACCACAGCAGAAGGGTGAGAAATAACAACTAAATCAAGATTGTACAATAATATGCAAAACATATAAATTCACATACATAGTTATTCTAACCACAAGCATCACATATTAATACACATAACATATACCAATTATACTAACATAATCACATATTCACACATAAGACACACCATAGTCATAACATATGAAAACACACCACCACATCACATAGCACATGTCTACACATAAGACATATTATCCACAACCAATGCATTTATCACATATGCACATCAATTCACCAATTCAAACATAAATCTCAACACATAATCAATCAATTCATGAATTTCCACACATAATCAATCCATTCATGATTTTCCACATATAATGCATCCATTCACAATTCTCACACATAATCAATCCATTCATGATTTTCCACATATAATGCATCCATTCACAATTCTCACACATAATCAATCCATTCATGATTTATGCAAATGCACAGAGACCGACACAACGACTCTAAGCAATGCATATGCGGTTCCATCCATCCATCATTCTCATCACTAGTTCACTCAGGAACTATTGGAACCATCGCTTGTTACTTAGGATTACTCATGTAACACCCCGTCGGGCAAACTATGTTCCTCGTCGCTTTAGGCCCTCTTATTTTTTTAAGGCACACGACGTTTATGGATCGCTTTAGGGCCTCTTTGTATAAGGCATATGATCCGATCGCTTTAGGTCCTCTGTGTATAAGGCACACGATCGTCTATAATCATCCCTTTAGGTCCTCTTATTTTTTTAAGGCACACGATATTATAGCGGATTCCCTCTGGAACCGATTCGTCGCTCACACCCACTAGGGCACACGACATCACAAGATGCATATCATGATGCTTGACACACAAGAACTCATGACAATCAAATTCATCTTCACACATATATGCAACCATAATCATACATATATTTCAACTCATCAATTCCATACATTCACAATTCAACAATATGAATTATCTCATCATCAATATTCATGCATTGGAAACCAATTCAAACAATGCATTTCATCACAAACCACAACAATCATACAATCATAATTACTTCCACAAGGAATTCACACCACACAGGATGCCCACAACACATCATAACAACATACATTGATATTCAATCCAACAATGTATTTTACCACACAACAACATCATTATCATACATTGAAATCAAACCCAAAACAACACATTTATTTCTCCATAAGACCACAAACCATCATCACCAACACTCATCATATATTTTCACCTCATATAACACCACACAAGCTATACAGTACATATTAAAAGCATGTCACATGATAACACGTCAATCACATACAATTACGACGGTAAAAGTCAACCAACGACACATTTCCAAACCCCTGACATAATTAAATCAGTCAACCAATATCAAAACCATTTAATAAGAAAGAACAGATTATAAGCTTTCCAACGCATCAAACCGCGCCTCAAACCGACTTACGAATCAAAAGTTACAAAGAAAACAAATTGGAAACACTGTCATGTTCGCAATGCGAAGCTCCTAGAGAGTCCTTCGCCCCTTCATTCACAGTGCGAATACCCCAGCAAACCATGGCAGAAAGGAAAATAGCCTACAGTTCGCAGTGCGAACTCCCAGCAAACCTTCGCTGTCCCCTTCACAGTGCTAATCCCCCAGCGAACCGTGTCAGAAAGAAAAACAACACAACGTTCGCAGTGCGAACCTCACGCGAACGTTCGCTTTTCCCTTCGCTGGCCATTCGCAGTGCGAACCTGCGAAACCAAAAAAAACCCAGCAGCGCTAACATAGGTCATTTGGGTCTAAATTCATCATTCTCCCACACCAAACACTTCCAATTCATACTATAATAACCAAAACATGATCCAAACCTAATAACAAGTATTTTACTCAGTTTATATCGAATTTCATCCGTGAAAACATCGATTTCTATCAATCGCTCCTAATTTCAATCGATACGAAAAGTCGCGAAACAACCAAAACAATTACAACAAACAACACATATACATACACAAGCAAGATATAATTGAAACTTCTCACCCTTACCCGATTAATCGCGCTCGAAACAAAGTTTTCCCGATTTTTCCACTTTCTCCTCTTCTCTCTTTCTTTCTTCTCCTTTTCTTTCTCTTCTTTTTCTTTCCACTTTCTATTTATATAAAATATCTAAACCCCTAAAAGACTATTTTACCCCTCAGCTCAAATATCTCGCAAACGCTCCCAAAACGAGATAAAACATAAACAACGATGAAAAATAATATGTTGTCAAATAAAAGTCAAGAATAAAATAATATAAAACAAAAATAATTAAATCGACTCAATTAAATAAATAATGCAAAATCGGGGCGTTACAATTCTCCCCCACTTAGACATTTTCGTCCTCGAAAATATACTGAGACGAACAACTCCGGACACGACTCTCGCCACCGACCAACAAACTAACATGCCAACAAGAGGCACCCCACGAATAACACAAACTGACAAACCACCTTGCTAATAGCAACCACAACAACGACACGACAATGACGACAACTACCACGACAAGATGCAAAGCCCATACAATGCACTTGACGACCAACTCACGACTCAAAGAATAACCAAGTAACAAACACATATGTTCACTCTTGAACCGAAACACAACAAGATCGTTACCATCACTGTAGGTAACACTCCTCTAATTCCCCACAAAGGAATTATCCACTCGCACTCTAACCATCACCATGGAAACGAGGCAACCACACAAACAAGAACATAAAGTTCCACGACACAACATCGTTTTAACAACTTCTACATACCCACAATACCAACGTCCTTGTCACACAACGGTATTACAACAATGCTACGCTCAAACAATCAAACACATAACCAAAACATCCATCTACATAGTAGCCCATGAATAATATTTAAACCTTTCACTTAACACTGTCATTCTGAAACGTCCAATAGTCTCATTATTCCTACATGTTTCCAATGTTCAACTTATGAATTCTTACCAGTCACATACATAGATATAAAATGTACCACATCACGCTTTCGCTGCGCACTCTGATTACTCGTAATCATCAAAACAGCCATGCATAAAAGCTTTCGACTTAACTTTTCAGGCACAACATCTGCTTTTCCCAGAAGGATAATCCAAGCCAAATTCATTACTCATTAGGAATTCCAACCATCCTCGCTGTCTCATACTATATTCCTTTCGACTAAACAGGTACTCAATATTCTTGTGATTTACTAAACACTTCGAACCTAGAACCATAAAGATAATACCCCCAAATTTTCCAACACCATACAACCGCAACCAATTCCAAATCCTAAATAGTATAGATCCTTTTATGAATCCCCAATTGTCGTAAAGCGTAAGCCACGACTTTACCCTCTTGCATTAACACACTAACTAAACTCATCAAAGACACATCACAATACCTCACAACTGGTTTATTAGGATCACACAGAATCAAAACTGAAACCGTAGACAACTTCTACGTCAGCTCACCAAAACTTACTCACAACGAACATCCAAAACAAACGACTCACCCTTTGCAAGCCAACTGAGATACCAGAAGTAAGAACTCAACAAAGTCTTCCATAACCTGCAATAACAACCAACTGAGCCCAAAAGTTTCTAATCTCCTTAACCAACTTCGCAGCCTCTCTTGTAGAACTACATCTACTTCTGATGGATCCATAACAATACTCTCATCTGAAATAACATATCCAAGAAAACTAACCCTTTTTAACCCAAATTCTCATTTGAATAACTTAGCATAAAACTTCGTCTCTTTTCAACACTTGTAATTCAAATCTCAAACACTCTACCTGTTCTTCCTCTTAGTTTATAACATATCCAAATATCCTCAATCAAAACCACCACGAACTTATCCAAATAAATATAGAAGATACGTTTCATATACTCCACAAACATTCCTGACGCATTACTAACACCAAATAACAGCACTGCCCATTGTAATGCCCAACCAAATTCCAAAAGATATAATTCTTAAAGATTTTGCAAAACTTCCCACTGGGTAACTGGTTACTCACATACAAACTTAACCGAGTAAATAATAGCCTAATCCGATGATAACAAACCTAACCAGTCACATTAAATAGATTAAAGCCTCAACTCACAAAATTCATTTTCCTTATCAAACGTTCCAAACAAATGTAATTTCAATCAAACTCAACCAAACCATTCCAATCATCTATTCCCGAAAGTGGACACTTATTCTCAATTGTTACCTTATTCCACTGTTAGTAATCCATACACAAGTTCTTCTCTTAACAATCCAAATTCCATAAATCCCAACATGTCGCAACAACCAGCCGAAAAGAACTCTTAAATATTACATCCACACCTAAGGGTTCTCTCAAAATTTCCATTAATGCTCTACAATTCCAACGACTCCAAACCTCACCAGAACTCTAAGTTTTGCTTTCCATAGTCTCAATACCGTCATACACATCATGCTTGTTATTCCACTCAATCATCATTCCCTTTTATTACTATCAATACTGGAGCTCTCTAAGATGACACACTTGGTTTCACAAATCCCTTTTCCAGTAAATCTTCCAACCGCTCTTTCCATCTGAGTTTCACTTCCTAAAAGTTCTTCTACTTACTTAGCAGATCCAAACCTCAAATCTTCACCTTTGCCAAATTTAAGTTCACACTCTACTCTCTGAGAACAACCATTAACGATACCCAAACATTCTCTCTCAATAACTTCCCAACAGGACCAACATACCAAAGCCTCTAATCCGTCTCATCTTCCAGTATAAGAATCTTCATTGACCCAATCAAAACAATTCATAATCCTTTTCTTAAATCCAAACAATTCATTGCGCACACTATCACAGCCGGAAAGACACGTCTATTCCATCCAACATAATTCCCGTCTACTATCAACAAGAGATTAAGGGTGATCAGTTCCTCAATTTGTCAATAGACAGCTGACAATCATGATGGGGCATAAACCATCTTTACCAAACTATAATAGCATTCCTTACATCTCATGCACAAAACTACCTAAGGCACAAATCCTTAGTCGACATAAACCTTACCTCCGCATTCCCTCCGGAATCGGGAACAACACTGTCCAAACAACACTTACAATCTTGCAACCAACGGCACACTGAGACAATGCTCCACACTTGAAGCAACCTGGAGAAGTACAAGCTCCTCCCCCACTTATCTCATTCTCAATCCTGAAGACAAAAGATTAGAAACCAGAAAGTACTGACAGTTCTTCACACACATATCACGTACTAAGGGACAAACAACAACAACAATATTCAATTGTCACCCCAACTGACTCAACAACTTGCCCGGACAGACCGACCTGCTCTGATACCACTATTGTAACACCCCAATTCCCACCGCGAATAAATATTACATGTATAAATCAGAGTAAATAAAAATTTGTTTTTCCGACAGAAAACAGGGATGTCACAATTAAAGAAAGAAAACACAATCCATGCTCATTGATTTGATACATAACACAAAATAGAATAAACTCAAAGGGAAACTTTTTCCATACAAAAGGTAAGGTCAATTATGGAATAAAGCGGAAGATCCATAACTGAATTATTTTATAAAATGAATTGTTTTATAACATCAAAATATACATACAAAGGTAATACCAAATAAATCCAACAAAGGTATATATATATATATATATATATATATATATATATATATATCATAATCGTTCCCCGACTCTCGTGCTACGTATCAGAGCAGACACCAAAACCGACAAAAGAACGGAGGGCTAATCTTCACAAAAGCCTCCAAGACTACAAATCTGCAATTGCCTCATAGAGCAACAAACCACAGCAGAAGGGTGAGAAATAACAACTAAATCAAGATTGCATAATAATATGCAAAACATATAAATTCACATACATAGTTATTCTCACCACAAGCATCACATATTAATACACATAAAATATACCAATTATACTAACATAATCACATATTCACACATAAGGCACACCATAGTCATAACATATGAAAACACACCACCACATCACATAGCACATGTCTACACATAAGACATATTATCCACAACCAATGCATTTATCACATATGCACATCAATTCACCAATTCAAACATAAATCTCAACACATAATCAATCAATTCATGAATTTCCACACATAATCAATCCATTCATGATTTTCCACATATAATGCATCCATTCACAATTCTCACACATAATCAATCCATTCATGATTTTCCACATATAATGCATCCATTCACAATTCTCACACATAATAAATCCATTCATGATTTATGAAAATGCACAGAGACCGACACAACGACTCTATGCAATGCATATGCGGTACCATCCATCCATCATTCTCATCACTAGTTCACTCAGGAACTATTGGAACCATCGCTTGTTACTTAGGATTACTCATGTAACACCCCGTCGGGCAAACGATGTTACCCGTCGCTTTAGGCCCTCTTATTTTTTTAAGGCACACGACCTTTATGGATCGCTTTAGGGCCTCTTTGATTAAGGCACATGATCCGATCGCTTTAGGTCCTCTTGGTAAAAGGCACACGATCGTCTATAATCATTGCTTTAGGTCCTCTTATTTTTTTAAGGCACACGATGTTATAGCGGATTCCCTCTAGAACCGATTCGTCGCTCACACCCACTAGGGCACACGACATCACAAGATGCATATCATGATGCTTGACACACAATAACTCATGACAATCAAATGCATCTTCACACATATATGCAACCATAATCATACATATATTTCAACTCATCAATTTCATACATTCACAATTCAACAATATGAATTATCTCATCATTAATATTCATGCATTGGAAACCAATTCAAACAATGCATTTCATCACAAACCACAACAATCATGCAATCACAATTACTTCCACAAGGAATTCACACCACATAGGATGCCCACAACACATCATAACAATATACATTGATATTCAATCCAACAATGTATTTTACCACACAACAACATCATTATCATACATTGAAGTCAAACCCAAAACAACACATTTATTTCTCCATAAGACCACAAACCATCATCACCAACACTCATCATATATATTCACCTCATATAACAGCACACAAGCTATACGATACATATTAAAAGCATGTCACATGATAACATGTCAATCACATACAATTACAACGGTAAAAGTTGATCAACGACACATTTCTAAACCCCCGACATAATTAAATCGGTCAACCAATATCAAAACCATTTAATAAGAAAGAACAGATGATAAGCTTTCCAACGCATCAAACCGCGCCTCAAACCGACTTACGAATCAAAAGTTACAAAGAAAACAAATTGGAAACACTGTCATGTTCGCAATGCGAAGCTCCTAGCGAGTCGTTCGCCCCTTCATTCGCAGTGCGAATACCCCAGGGAACCATGGCAGAAAGGAAAATAGCCTACAGTTCGCAGTGCGAACTCCCAGCGAACCTTCGTTGTCCCCTTCGCAGTGCTAATCCCCCAGTGAACCGTGGCAGAAAGAAAAACAACACAACGTTCGCAGTGCGAACCTCACGCGAACGTTCGCTTTTCCCTTCGCTGGCCATTCGCAGTGCGAACCTGCGAAACCAAAAAAACCCAGCAGCGCTAACATAGGTCATTTGGGTCTAAATTCATCATTCTCCCACCCCAAACACTTCCAATTCATACTATAATAACCAAAACATGATCCAAACCTAATAACAAGTATTTTACTCAGTTTATATCGAATTTCATCCGTGAAAACATCGATTTCTATCAATCGCTCCTAATTTCAATCGATACGAAAAGTCGCGAAACAACCAAAACAATTACAACAAACAACACATATACATACACAAGCAAGATATAATTGAAACCTCTTACCCTTACCCGATTAATCGCGCTCGAAACAAAGTTTTCCCGATTTTTCCACTTTCTCCTCTTCTCTCTTTCTTTCTTCTCCTTTTCTTTCTCTTCTTTTTCTTTCCACTTTCTATTTATATAAAATATCTAAACCCCTAAAAGGCTATTTTACCCCTCAGCTCAAATATCTCGCAAACGCTCCCAAAACGAGATAAAACATAAACAACGATGAAAAATAATATGTTGTCAAATAAAAGTCAAGAATAAAATAATATAAAACAAAAATAATTAAATCGACTCAATTAAAAAAATAATGCAAAATCGGGGCGTTACAATTCTCCCCCACTTAGACATTTTCGTCCTCGAAAATATACTGAGACGAACAACTCCGGACACGACTCTCGCCACCGACCAACAAACTAACATGCCAACAAGAGGCACCCCACGAATAACACAAACTGACAAACCACCTTGCTAATAGCAACCACAACAACGACACGACAATGACGACAACTACCACGACAAGATGCAAAGCCCATACAATGCACTTGACGACCAACTCACGACTCAAAGAATAACCAAGTTACAAACACATATGTTCACTCTTGAACCGAAACACAACAAGATCGTTACCATCACTGTAGGTAACACTCCTCTAATTCCCCACAAAGGAATTATCCACTCGCACTCTAACCATCACCATGGAAACGAGGCAACCACACAAACAAGAACATAAAGTTCCACGACACAACATCGTTTTAACAACTTCTACATACCCACAATACCAACGTCCTTGTCACACAACGGTATTACAACAATGCTACGCTCAAACAATCAAACACATAACCAAAACATCCATCTACATAGTAGCCCATGAATAATATTTAAACCTTTCACTTAACACTGTCATTCTGAAATGTCCAATAGTCTCATTATTCCTACATGTTTCCAATGTTCAACTTATGAATTCTTACCAGTCACATACATAGATATAAAATGTACCACATCACGCTTTCGCTGCGCACTCTGATTACTCGTAATCATCAAAACAGCCATGCATAAAAGCTTTCGACTTAACTTTTCAGGCACAACATCTGCTTTTCCCAGAAGGATAATCCAAGCCAAATTCATTACTCATTAGGAATTCCAACCATCCTCGCTGTCTCATACTATATTCCTTTCGACTAAACAGGTACTCAATATTCTTGTGATTTACTAAACACTTCGAACCTAGAACCATAAAGATAATACCCCCAAATTTTCCAACACCATACAACCGCAACCAATTCCAAATCCTAAATAGTATAGATCCTTTTATGAATCCTCAATTGTCGTAAAGCGTAAGCCATGACTTTACCCTCTTGCATTAACACACTGACTAAACTCATCAAAGACACATCACAATACCTCACAACTGGTTTATTAGGATCACACAGAATCAAAACTGAAACCGTAGACAACTTCTACGTCAGCTCACCAAAACTTACTCACAACGAACATCCAAAACAAACGACTCACCCTTTGCAAGCCAACTGAGATACCAGAAGTAAGAACTCAACAAAGTCTTCCATAACCTGCAATAACAACCAACTGAGCCCAAAAGTTTCTAATCTCCTTAACCAACTTCGCAGCCTCTCTTGTAGTACTACATCTACTTCTGATGGATCCATAACAATACTCTCATCTGAAATAACATATCCAAGAAAACTAACCCTTTTTAACCCAAATTCTCACTTGAATAACTTAGCATAAAACTTCGTCTCTTTTCAACACTTGTAATTCAAATCTCAAACACTCTACCTGTTCTTCCTCTTAGTTTATAACATATCCAAATATCCTCAATCAAAACCACCACGAACTTATCCAAATAAATATAGAAGATACGTTTCATATACTCCACAAGCATTCCTGACGCATTACTAACACCAAATAACATCACTGCCCATTGTAATGCCCAACCAAATTCCAAAAGATATAATTCTTAAAGATTTTGCAAAACTTCCCACTGGGTAACTGGTTACTCACATACAAACTTAACCGAGTAAATAATAGCCTAATCCGATGATAACAAACCTAACCAGTCACATTAAATAGATTAAAGCCTCAACTCACAAAATTCATTTTCCTTATCAAACGTTCCAAACAAATGTAATTTCAATCAAACTCAACCAAACCATTCCAATCATCTATTCCCGAAAGTGGACACTTATTCTCAATTGTTACCTTATTCCACTGTTAGTAATCCATACACAAGTTCTTCTCTTAACAATCCAAATTCCATAAATCCCAACATGTCGCAACAACCAGCCGAAAAGAACTCTTAAATATTACATCCACACCTAAGGGTTCTCTCAAAATTTCCATTAATGCTCTACAATTCCAACGACTCCAAACCTCACCAGAACTCTAAGTTTTGCTTTCCATAGTCTCAATACCGTCATACACATCATGCTTGTTATTCCACTCAATCATCATTCCCTTTTATTACTATCAATACTGGAGCTCTCTAAGATGACACACTTGGTTTCACAAATCCCTTTTCCAGTAAATCTTCCAACCGCTCTTTCCATCTGAGTTTCACTTCCTAAAAGTTCTTCTACTTACTTAGCAGATCCAAACCTCAAATCTTCACCTTTGCCAAATTTAAGTTCACACTCTACTCTCTGAGAACAACCATTAACGATACCCAAACATTCTCTCTCAATAACTTCCCAACAGGACCAACATACCAAAGCCTCTAATCCGTCTCATCTTCCAGTATAAGAATCTTCATTGACCCAATCAAAACAATTCGTAATCCTTTTCTTAAATCCAAACAATTCATTGCCCACACTATCACAGCCGAAAAGACACGTCTATTCCATCCAACATAATTCCCGTCTACTATCAACAAGAGATTAAGGGTGATCAGTTCCTCAATTTGTCAATAGACAGCTGACAATCATGATGGGGCATAAACCATCTTTACCAAACTATAATAGCATTCCTTACATCTCATGCACAAAACTACCTAAGGCACAAATCCTTAGTCGACATAAACCTTACCTCCGCATTCCCTCCGGAATCAGGAACAACACTGTCCAAACAACACTTACAATCTTGCAACCAACGGCACACTGAGACAATGCTCCACACTTGAAGCAACCTGGAGAAGTACAAGCTCCTCCCCCACTTATCTCATTCTCAATCCTGAAGACAAAAGATTAGAAACCAGAAAGTACTGACAGTGCTTCACACATATATCACGTACTAAGGGACAAACAACAACGACAGTATTCAATTGTCACCCCAACTGACTCAACAACTTGCCCGGACAGACCGACCTGCTCTGATACCACTATTGTAACACCCCAATTCCCACCGCGAATAAATATTACATGTATAAATCAGAGTAAATAAAAATTTGTTTTTCCGACAGAAAACAGGGATGTCACAATTAAAGAAAGAAAACACAATCCATGCTCATTGATTTGATACATAACACAAAATAGAATAAACTCAAAGGGAAACTTTTTCCATACTAAAGGTAAGGTCAATTATGGAATAAAGCGGAAGATCCATAACTGAATTATTTTATAAAATGAATTGTTTTATAACATCAAAATATACATACAAAGGTAATACCAAATAAATCCAACAAAGGTATATATATATATATATATATATATATATATATATATATATATCATAATCGTTCCCCGACTCTCGTGCTACGAATTAGAGCAGACACCAAAACTGACAAAAGAACGGAGGGCTAATCTTCACAAAAGCCTCCAAGACTACAAATCTGCAATTGCCTCATAGAGCAACAAACCACAGCAGAAGGGTGAGAAATAACAACTAAATCAAGATTGCATAATAATATGCAAAACATATAAATTCACATACATAGTTATTCTCACCACAAGCATCACATATTAATACACATAAAATATACCAATTATACTAACATAATCACATATTCACACATAAGGCACACCATAGTCATAACATATGAAAACACACCACCACATCACATAGCACATGTCTACACATAAGACATATTATCCACAACCAATGCATTTATCACATATGCACATCAATTCACCAATTCAAACATAAATCTCAACACATAATCAATCAATTCATGAATTTCCACACATAATCAATCCATTCATGATTTTCCACATATAATGCATCCATTCACAATTCTCACACATAATCAATCGATTCATGATTTTCCACATATAATGCATCCATTCACAATTCTCACACATAATAAATCCATTCATGATTTATGCAAATGCACAGAGACCGACACAACGACTCTATGCAATGCATATGCAGTACCATCCATCCATCATTCTCATCACTAGTTCACTCAGGAACTATTGGAACCATCGCTTGTTACTTAGGATTACTCATGTAACACCCCGTCGGGCAAACGATGTTACCCGTCGCTTTAGGCCCTCTTATTTTTTTAAGGCACACGACCTTTATGGATCGCTTTAGGGCCTCTATGATTAAGGCACATGATCCGATCTCTTTAGGTCCTCTTGGTAAAAGGCACACGATCGTCTATAATCATTGCTTTAGGTCCTCTTATTTTTTTAAGGCACACGATGTTATAGCGGATTCCCTCTGGAACCGATTAGTCGCTCACACCCACTAGGGCACACGACATCACAAGATGCATATCATGATGCTTGACACACAATAACTCATGACAATCAAATGCATCTTCACACATATATGCAACCATAATCATTCATATATTTCAACTCATCAATTTCATACATTCACAATTCAACAATATGAATTATCTCATCATTAATATTCATGCATTGGAAACCAATTCAAACAATGCATTTCATCATAAACCACAACAATCATGCAATCACAATTACTTCCACAAGGAATTCACACCACATAGGATGCCCACAACACATCATAACAATATACATTGATATTCAATCCAACAATGTATTTTACCACACAACAACATCATTATCATACATTGAAATCAAACCCAAAACAACACATTTATTTCTCCATAAGACCACAAACCATCATCACCAACACTCATCATATATATTCACCTCATATAACAGCACACAAGCTATACGATACATATTAAAAGCATGTCACATGATAACACGTCAATCACATACAATTACAACGGTAAAAGTTGATCAACGACACATTTCTAAACCCCCGACATAATTAAATCGGTCAACCAATATCAAAACCATTTAATAAGAAAGAACAGATGATAAGCTTTCCAACGCATCAAACCGCGCCTCAAACCGACTTACGAATCAAAAGTTACAAAGAAAACAAATTGGAAACACTGTCATGTTCGCAATGCGAAGCTCCTAGCGAGTCGTTCGCCTCTTCATTCGCAGTGCGAATACCCCAACGAACCATGGCAGAAAGGAAAATAGCCTACAGTTCGCAGTGCGAACTCCCAGCGAACCTTCGCTGTCCCCTTCGCACTTCGAATCCCCCAGCGAACCGTGGCAGAAGGAAAAACAACACAACATTCGCAGTGCGAACCTCACGCGAACGTTCGCTTTTCCCTTTGCTGGCCATTCGCAGTGCGAACCTGCGAAACCAGAAAAACCCAGCAGTGCTAGCATAGGTCATTTGGGTCCAAATTCATCATTCTACCACCCCAAACACTTCCAATTCATACTATAACAACCAAAACATGATCCAAACCTAATAACAAGTATTCTACTCAGTTTATATCGAATTTCATCCGTGAAAACATCGATTTCTATCAATTGCTCCTAATTTCAATCGATACGAAAAGTCGTGAAACAACCAAAACAATTACAACAAACAACACATATACATACACAAGCAAGATATAATTGAAACTTCTCACCCTTACCCGATTAATCGCGCTCGAAACAGAGTTTTCCCGATTTTTCCACTTTCTCCTCTTCTCTCTTTCTTTCTTCTCCTTTTCATCCTCTTCTTTTTCTTTCCACTTTCTATTTATATAAAATATCTAAACCCCTAAAAGACTATTTTACCCCTCAGCTCAAATATCTCGCAAACGCTCCCAAAACGAGATAAAACATAAACAACGATGAAAAATAATATGTTGTCAAATAAAAGTCAAGAATAAAATAATATAAAACAAAAATAATTAAATCGACTCAATTAAATAAATAAGGGAAAACTGGGGCGTTACACCTCCTGCTGGAGATACAACCACATTCACCTCGGAGCAATCCACTTTAAAAGTCTTGTTGGGGGTAATGAGTTCTGCTGAGGATGATGAACATTCAGTGTTGGGGAGAGTAACGTTACTTGGGGAAAAACAAACTTGTTACCCAGCCTGACCTGTCTCTATAGTCATAAACGGCCCATTGAACTCTCCACTTGCCCCAGACCATCAGGTCTAAAGGAAGAAATCTTCTCAAGAGGATTTTATAGAGGACTGGGCGTTCACACTGCCCCAGGGTCTTCAAACTCTTGGAGAGATTTATCGGATCTCGATGCAACTGCCCTAGACTTCATAATCCATGAAGTAAATTACCTCGAAATGATTTTCAATGACCTGAAATATTATGCCCCAGTATTCTGAACTTTGAAGAGATGCTTTCAATTAACTGTCTTCAGGAGTGGACAACTTCTCACGCTCTAAAGGTGGCCTGCCCCAAGTCTTGAAGAAACTTTTCCCCTGACTGATCTTACAGAAATTTGTCAAATCGACGTGATTGCCCCTATTTGGCTGCTTTAGGGAGAGTTTTCAATGTGAATGCTTCAGATTATCTGCATCTTATCACCATTTTCCAGGAACCCCCAAGCTACGCACAGTCTCTTGGCCACATACCCCTTGACATGACTGTCCTTCGGAGTTCTCACCATCTCAACTTGGCGTGATAGAGCTTCTCGACTGACGTTCATCATGTAAGCTTCTTTGATGTCAAACACATGTGAGTAGAAAACATTTAATATGAGAATGACAATTCTAATGCAACACTCGTGTTACCCTGAAGTTTTATTGAAAATGTTTTGCCAAGCCTTATGAACGAATCACTAGCTGGGATGCGACATTGTTTTTTGAATGGCAAATAATACGCACATGCAATACTAACAAAAATCTTATTAGCACAACTCATAGGAGTCAGGAAAGCTATCTCGCTAAAGTACATTTTCGGAATAAACCCTGCTTCAATTAGGACTTTTAAGGGTTGTAACGTGGCATGGTTCACGGTTTTGAGAAAAAAGGATTTAAGGCTCAAAGTTTATTGGTGCCCACCCACTCTTCGTGATGTTCTCCAGTCCTACGTTCAGCTAATTTAGCGCAAGCGCTCATCTCTCAAAAGGTTTTATGATCTTTAAAGAACCCATGCAATTGATGGTTCGAGACTTGATGAGGTTTTGGAGCAACAGTCACCCCTTTTGTCTTTTGTGTCTGTAGTCACACGACTTGTTCTTGCTCGAGGATTTTCTTTTGTAATCCTTTTCGTTTTTTTTTATTTCCCTGATTTTGTCTGGACTGAATCTTTTGAGTTTTTCAATTTTTGAAGTCCAGCGGGATGCTCTAACTTTTGACTAAGTCGCTTGTTTTCAAGTTTCGACTTAGCGGACTTTCTTTATTTTATTCTCTTTTTTTTGAACAAATCGTGTGACACTAGATTTTCTGACTTGTTTGAAAGGGTTGTGACTGCCTCACTCCTTGATTGTTGCGGGATAACCATTGTGGTTTCACATTTTTTAACCTCTTGACGGTGGAATAGAAGGTAATGGATCCTCAGATGCACACTCCTTTTGTAATTTGAACGCTCGGTCAAACTAACTGACGCCTACCCTGCCCCAGGTTAAGATTGAGGGTTTTTTCGTTTCTAGAAAGAAACTCCTACTTCAAGGCTCAAAGGGGTTAACGAGGGTCTATCTCCCTTATATCTCCAGTGTTTAGGGATTTGAAACAATGCATGTACATCCTCAACTGGGTTTTATCCAAAAGCACCTAACCGAAGATTTTGCATTTTTACCTCATCATCCTCCCTCAAGAGTTTAAGGCAAGAAAGTTGGTATTGCAGTGCATATAAACATGACATGAGTGCATAAAAGTAAGATACTTCAGGAACAACACGTTTATTGCATTAAAATCAGCATTCAAAACACAAACAAGTTTTTACATGGAGACAGTGTTTAAACAAACAAATGAAAGATACATATGAAAATGCAGTGAAGGAAGCTGATAATTGCCATTGTTGAGGAGACTTGACTCCGTTTGAACTTATTGCTTCTGATGATGTCTTCACAGCCTCGAGTGCTCACTCTAATAAAGAAGCTTCACCTTGTGGGGGTACCGTCCGGGGTGATGACCTTTGAGTCAATCAAGTCTTCTACCTTGTGCTGGAACGCATTACAGTTATCAAGTGTGTGTCCAAACGTTCCCGAATGGAACTCACAGCTAGCGTTCATGTCATAGTCCGGAGGAATAGGGTATGGCACTGGCATGGCATTCCTCAGCTGGATCAGCGAGCTTTTGAGCAAGCGAGCAAACAACTGACTATAAGGAATAGGAATAGGATTAAATATCCTCTTGGGCCTTCTTGGTCTGAGTTGCCTCTGCTGCTGATAATTCTGCTGCTACTGCTAATTTGGGCGCCCAATCCGCCCTTGCACTTTCCTTTCAGCATTTGGCTGAGGCATAAACAAGGGTTTCTGACGCAAAACTTCTGAAGCATAAGGCTCTGGAAGAGATCCATGACATGAGGTGGATCCTTTGGAAAAGGTAGGAGTCCCCAATTCCTTTGCAACAGTGGGAGTAAAATCACCTTGTTTGCCAGTGCCAACTGATGTAAACTTGATTGCCTCTGAATCAATGAGCTCTTGGACTTTATGCTTGAACCTTGTATAATTCTCAACATTGTGACCAGGTGCCCCAGAGTGGAACTCACATCTAGCATTAGCATTAGGTCCCAGGGGAAGCTTTGTGGGAAGAGGTCCCAAACTAACATGTTCAACCAGTTTGAGCTCGAGCAAATAAGAAAGCAACTGCGCATACGGCAATGGAATGGGATCAAACTTCCTCTTAGGTCCCTCTGACTTAGGATCCTCTTGAGGAGCAGGAAATGATTGCTGATGAGAAAGCTCTGAAACTTCAGTTTGTGGAGGAGATTCACGAGGCAATCCACGATCTAGAGCAAATCCCAAAGATATGGGAGGAGTAAGGACCTCTGTTGTGGAAGCGAGCACTTGATTATTTTCCTTCTTTAACACCTTATTCAAGATTTCCATAACCAGGCCCACCTGAGTCCTCATCTGATTGACTTCCTCTCTTAGCAGCTTCTGTCCTTGGGGCATGATCAGCATATCTTCCCCAAATTGCCTCATTTGAATTTTCATTTTAGTCACCTCTGCACAGAGTTGTTCCATGGCTATCCTCTGATTATCACAGGCTGAGTAGTGGTGGCAGGTCAAGCTGTCAATTCTGAAGATAATACCAAGTCAAAATGAGAAATCCGCTCCTGAGCACCTGCTATGCGTATGAGTATGCAAATGCAAATGCCATGTTTGAATATTTTCAAGGAATCATTCTGCTTTGATTCAAGTTTTTGACAAAAGAACCACAAGAAATAGACGGAAACGCTCAACAACGAGTCACAAAGTTAATATCCCTTGGAAATACAAGAACATGTATGCAAAAATTGATGATGCAAATGCAACAGACATGGGATCAAGGCTTCCATAAAGCTCTGTACTGCTGTGCTACTGAATGGATAAGTTCAAAGGTCTGCTCTGAAGAGAATACCAGAATACCAGAATTTCCAAATAACCAGCATACCAGGCTGATAAGTTCACACTGATAAGAAAACCAGAATACCAGGTAGGATGAAAGTTAAGGTTACCTGCAAACCTGTAAACACCCGCCCATCTCACATGTGGGTACTAGAAAACCGAGGATCCTCGATATCACGGGCTCTCAGGTCGAGAAATGATAATACGTTCACCATTTCTGGTTTGGCATCATCATTAATCGAGGAGGCCTCAACTGATTCCCCTAAAAACGGATATCCTATGCAAGTTCCCAGCATTGTGTCCTCGGATCGACAAGTGTAATGGGTTTGCCATTTCTGGTCTGCCATTATCACATGTCGGGAGGAGAGGCGTTGCTGAGTTCTCGGAGAAACGGTCGCCAGAGTCGAAAACTCTCTAGATCAACATTCTGAAATGCGCAAGACACGCACGTCAGAATATCTCCCAAGATAACCTCGTCTGGATGTGAATTTTGTGAACACCAAACGCACCAAGACGGCGCGTAGGTCCCACTACTTTCCACTCTAGTCCTAAGTGTATGCTCAAGCCTGTGTATTGGGATTATCTCTCAAAGAATCCCAACCTGCCAAACAGAAAACCAGCACAGCACAGTACAGTCCAGCATAATAATGAAATGCAATGCAATAAATGCGGTAAAAACAGTAAAACGGTAATACAGTAATATACAACAAAATAAAGCACAACAATAAACACCCAATGAAAATAAACAAACAAGCGCTAGGATTGACTCGCAAGAGGGGATGGACCAGCAAGAGGTCAACCTATTTTGTTGTCCCCAGCAGAGTCGCCAGTTGTCGCTCCTGAGGATTTGCATCCATGGTACAAACGCGAAAGTGGCGCGGAAAACAGAGTCGCCAGCAATGTGTATTTTTCCAAGAGAGGGAAAGGAAACACTGCGTAAACCTGAGGGAAGGAAAAGAGCATGGTCTCGTGACCAAGAGAAACGGGTAAGGGAGTCGGTTTGGCCAAGGGAAGGTGTTAGCACCCACACATCTATCGTACTCGATGGGATCCACGCTTGTTGTCTCAATCAAAGGGTGTCGTCGTCTGGAGCTTCACTGCTACTTGAAAGGAGGAGAAATTGGAATGGAAAGGAACGAATAAACGAAGAAGAAAAGAAAAAGCAGTGACTCGATAGGACATTGCTCGTCCTATGCCTACGTATTCCCTCGTGCAATGGGAAAGTCGGAATCAACGTAGTTCGGACACGAACTAAGGGGGGAGGTTGCTCGCCAAGACATCACCATCTTGTCCCTACGTATCCTCAATCGGACGAGAAAGAGGAAATCAGAGCAGTCGTAGTTCGACCTAACGAGGTCGGTTAGTGTTTTTTATGAGCGACGTTAGATTCGCGTCCGGCAGTTAGGGTCGATGCCTGTTTGCGACGAGACGAAAATAACGTGCCCTTTTCTGAAAAGGATTTGAACTTAACGATCCCGAAGGATGAAAAAGGTTTGAGTTTGTTTTTGTGTTTTTTAGACAGAAGTGGATTGAAGTTAGTTCGTAACTTGCATTGCACCAAAGTCTATAATGTAGGAACGAATGCTTAGCAAATCATTCCAAAATGGAATGTCCACCAAACACTCTAGAAAAATGAGAGGAAACCCCTCATTCCTCACTTCCCACATGCGAGGCTCATGCGCAATACACGTTAACTTTATTAAGTGTTTTAGAAGTGTTATGAGATGAGAAGAGAAGACTCAAAAGAAAAAAGAAACACTAAAGGGAAACTAAAGTTCCTAATGTTGTCATGCAAAGGTGGCCCTATAGTTGAGTTTGAAAGGGAAACGTCTACCTAAGTTAGCATGCAAAGGTAAGCCTAATGCTAATCCTACTCCAAGCTTAATCGGAAATTAAGTTGGACTAGGTAGCTCTAAGGGAGTGAATCCAAGACTTAAACAAGTCTTGAGACTCAAGGGAAGAGAAAGAGTGAAAGAGATGAAGGAGGAAAAAGAGACGAATAAACAAAAACAGCAGCAACCACAACGCACCTGCACCAAAACAGCGGTAAAAGGCAGCACACAAGCAAGACAGCTTATAACAGCACATAATTCAGCACAAAAAGGGGTGCAAAAGGCCAGACAGCAGCGCATATAACAACACATGTGCAAAGGAACAGCAATGAAAAATAGGGAAACATGCAACGTATCCACATAATTGCTCATAGAAAGATCTCAATAATGACTAATCATATCAAGCATACATCCAATTAAGCATCAAGCAACTAGGTATGGACAAATCAAAGACATGCAAACAAATCAAGAACATGTACATTCAACAAAGTTGCACTCCTATACTATCAATCAAAACGTCATGCATAAGCGAACATGGATGCAAATAATGATCATGCATTACAAATCCAGCAAGTTGAGCATTAATCGAGAGTTATCATGATTCAAATGTGTGCGCAACATGTTCATCACATCAGGAAGTCAACAACGCAAACATGAACATTCATCAATGGAAATCAAAAGTCGCATGTCGAAAAACCGTGTTCATACAAAGGTGATGTGAACAAAATGATGTGAGAATGGAGCAAAGTCAGAACTTAAATCATATCATGATCATCCAATCCAAACATGCAAGACAACTTCACATTAACATACATCAAGACTAGTTGAACATATACCATAATCATTTTCAAAGGAAAACAAATGTTCAAGCAAGGTAAAAAAAAAATACATGATCCAACTTATGCACACCACAACATCATACTCACATGTATCACATCACATTCATTTCCAAGAGATCACACAAGTTCAACAAGTCATCAATCACACATGAACCAATATGCCTCAAGAACATGCTTCAAGAATGCAAACAAATCAATAATCGGACAATCATGCATCAAAGATTCACATGCATCCTGCAACTAGAGGTTAAACAACCCTAGAAAATTCCACAAATATGCATCACACAAAGCCATGAAGGTTAGGGGTGGAATAGGTATCAATACATGCTTCCAAACAAGCCAAAAACACAAAAGTTACAGGTGCAAATCGATTCCAGCAGGGTGCAAATCGATTGCACAGTTACAGAAAGCAATTCTTAGTGAAAAAACACAGGTGCAATCGATTGCACTAGGATGCAAATCGATTGCACAGTACCAGACCTGCAAAAATCACTTCTCATAATCACTTTTCCAGCACCAATCACCTACTCAAACATCCAAATGATCATGTAATCAAACATACACGAAAATCCACATCAAATATCAGTAATCAAGCACACGCTTCAACAATCAAACAACAAGATCATGAATCCAACCAAGAAAACGGATCAAATCACATTGAAAACCATGGATCTACATTGTATAAGTTGAAATTAAGCTAAATCAAGCATAGATCTAAGAAAAACCAACCTACAAAGCTGAGATTTGCTTTGGTGATTATTGCACATGAAAATTGATGAATCAAAGTAAGAAATCCAGAGATCTATGAAGATTTATCAAGAACACTTGAAGATCCAAGCAATAATCCACAAATAAGCAAAAGCTCTCCAAGAAGTGATTCCAAAATCTTGAACCTAGATCCAAATAAGCTGCTACTGCAGAATTGAATCAAGAATGAGGATGTGATGGAGGTTTAGCTCAAGAATTCACAAATTCCAATGAAGAATTTGTGAATCTATAAATATGGAGCTTTGGTGAGAGGTTGAAGATGAAGATGGAGAAGGAAAAAGTGAGAGAGAATTCTGAATGAGAAGTGTAGAAAAATCAGAAAAATGAAGTGTCATTCTGTGTGGTTTGGATCACATTGGTTTAAATATGACTTAGGTTTGGAATGAAAGTGAGGTTTGGAGTGAGTGGAATTGGAAGTGAAAAATAACTTGGAAAGGGAATGTGGAATTAGAGTGGAAATTGGATGGAAATGAAATCAAATTCTGCAGCTCTCTAGATCCTTCTACTGATATAGCATTGATCCCAAGTGAATGTGGTGCATTGGAAATTGGCATAGTGCTGAAAAATGAAGGTTTTGGGCAAATCCGTCACAGTGCAATCGATTGCACATCAGTGCAAATCGATTGCACACCCTTGCAAAGGCAAAAATGTGAAAACTGAAGGGGTACAATTGATTGCACACTTATGCAAATCGATTGGACCGGGGTAAAATGGTGAAAATTGCTTCAATGCAACTTGTTTTCAGTCCTGCTTCATATCTAATCCTTAGCCACTGATAATACCCTTGAATAATGCCTGAAACATGATATAAAACCTGTCTGGAACAAGATCAAATTAACCCTGCTTTATGACCTTGATTCTGAAATGATTAACCCATCTGCTGATAAAATAAATGACTGATGCCTCTGATGATTGTGCAAACTTGGTAAGAGACTTTGACGAACCTGAACACCACAAGATTGAGTACATTCTCTTGATTTGGCCTTGAGACACATCCTCCTCCTGAGGGCTAACAAGGATACCTTGATCCCATGCTGAGAACCAATGATATGCACAGATGAAAATGTAAGAATGCAATGAAACATAAGCCAGTTAATGGTTGGAAAAAGAAAGGGCAAATTTTGAGGTGTTACAGTATGTATCTCGTACAAAGCCCAAGACTGAGGCTGAAATGACAAGTTTGACTGGTGAGGATATTTTTATGTGTCTTGTATAAAGCCCAAGATTGAGGCTGACCTTACTGGGAAAATCATTATACAAAGCCTAAGAGGAGGCTGAAATGAGTTTGACTCTTCTTGGGGAAAATCATTCCCAAAGGCTAGGAGGAAATGACTCTGTTGGAGAAGATATTCGTCCCAAACTTTAGAGAGGGAGATTTATGTCTTGTACGAAGCCCAAGATTGAGGCTAAAGGGGTTTGACTCAACAAGAGAGTGTTTTTATCTGTCCTGTACCAAGCCCAGGATGAAGGCTAGAAAAGCTGGAGAAATTACTCTACACAACTTGAGAAGAGGCTAGCTCCTGCTAGGGGAAATCTTTATACCAAGTTTGGACAAAGATCGACTCAACGAGAGAGTATTTTTATCTGTCTTGTACAATGCCCAAGATTGAGGCTAAAAAAGGATGACTCAACAAGAGAGTCTGAAAAGGTGATTGACTCAACAAGAGAGTCTAAAAAGTGATTGACTCAACAAGAGAGTCTGAAAAGTGATTGACTCAACGAGAGAGTCTGAAAAGGTTAGCTCGGTTGGGGAGAATCATTTGTTTAAAATCCAAGAGGAGGCTGACTTCGTTGAGGAAGGATCATTATACAAAGCATAAGAGGAGGCTAGCTTTCTGCTGAGGAAAGGTCCTTATACAAAGCCTAAGAGGAGGCTATCTTTTGCCGGGGATAATTGAGGTCCCCAGGAAGGTCCAATTGGGGAATCAACTCTTGCTGAGGATTACAGAAGAGTTGAGATGTCAAGTACCATGAGGTTCTGATTTAAGATAGTGTTGACCCTGGTCGGGGAACTTTCATGAGAGAGACTGGGTTTCGGCTGAAGATCAATCCAGAATGCCCAGGGTTTTTTCCTATAGTTGTAAGGGACTTGAGAATGTCTTTGAGACTCAAGGGGATTAGACTGTCCAAGTCTACTGGTGTGGAAGAGTTTTATCTTTTGTATGATGCCCAAGAGGTGGCAAGGGCGTTAAGGGATGAGAATCAACCCTAAAGTGGCCTGAGGTCTGACACTTGAAAGACTGCTCTAGCAAAGGATGACTAAGTTCTGTTTTATACCTTTAAGTGGTCGTCAGGGTCCTTGTATTAAGCCGAAGAGAAGGCATGAGAACTTCTAAGAAGCCAAAGGGTCCTTGTACAAAGCCCAAGAGGAGGCGGGGATGCTTTTAGGAAGCCTGTGGGTCCCAAACCATGAAAAGTTCATGAAATGCTATTCACCGAGAATAGATCATTTAGTGAAAGTTCGGTGATTTGAAGAAACTCAAGAGATGCTATTCACCGAGAATAGATCAACTCTAGGGAGTAGAATTTCTATGACAATTTCTAAAGTGACAGCCTGAGAAAAGGTTCACGACGAATACTGCCTTTCTCTGTGTTCCATATTATTTAAGCCCAAGAGAAGGCAAAACTGTATCTGGAGATCCTATGGGGATCTAGTTTTGTTTGTATTTTAAGAGTGACCAACAGGGCTTTACCTAGTTCTAGACCTAGTTGACGGGGAAAACTCTAAATAACTATACTAGTATATATACAGTGGATATACAACAAGTATTTTAAAAAAGGTATGAAATAAGACTAACCATGCGCAGCTTCCCACAATACAGTTATTTATATATGAAAGCGTGTAAAAGAAAGCCGATAAAACTTACAGGTGAGCAAGTTTCCATGCTGTATTGTTAGTTGTTCAAAGAAATTAAAGAAAGGTTTGATAACAATACATATATTTGAATCTAAATCAAAAGGGAATTGTTTTGAAATGATTGGTGGGGCTTATACTCAAGGAGAGGCCCAAGGTTTAACAGTGATTGCACCGTTGTTGTGAATATTATACCGGGACATATACAACGAATGAGGCCCAAAAAGGTTTATGTACAACAAGGGTTAGGTCTTACAAGTCAAGGAGAAGCCCAAAGATTATTTAAAGAAAAGAAATGGGACTTACAACACAAGGGTAGGCCCAGATGATTTTCTTGTTTGAAAATGGCGATCGCGCCGAGATTTTTTTTAACGCAGAGGGACTTATACAATGTCTGAGGCCCAAAAAGGTTTAGGTTAAAAAAAGGGATTAGGTCTTACACTCTATTAGAGGCCCATGAGTGATTTTAAGAAAAAGAATTGGGCTTACAACTCAAGGAGAGGCCTAAGTGGTTTTATTTTAAACGGGCGATCGCGCCAATATTTTTGAAAACATCGTGGGTCTTATACAATGACTGAGGCCCAAACTATTTTGGTTTCAAAGATGGATTGGCTCTTACACTCTACTAGAGGCCCATGAGTGTTTGAAAAAGATTGATGAGGGTGGAATTAACCAAAACCCTAATTTTGTCTAAAATGGAATTAATTTTGTTTAAAAATTAATAAAAATTATTGAAAATATGTGAAAAATGAGTGGTGATGTTCGATCAATGTTTCAAAAATCATGTTTTTATACACAAAATGATTGAAAACCATTTAAGTTTGGAAAATCAAGAAGGAAAAAATATTTTAAATGTTAAAAAACAAATAAAAATTAATTCTTTGCAAAAATATCAAATATATGAAATAAATAATATTTTTGGGAATTTTTTGTAAAATAAAATATTTTAACATTTTTGTGAATTATTAAAAAAAGAATCAACTCAAAATCATTAAAATTCAGAGAGAAATTAATTTTTGAATCAATTAAATAAAATCACAAAATTCAAATATTTGAATTTTTTGAATAAGGGCGCCAAGAACACACAAGAACACACAAGAACACACAAGAACACGCGCGTGTTCTGAGATTTGCCCAGATTTGTATTTTCTCACCAATCTCACTGAATACTTGATGAAATCACACATCCCACATATCAATCTACTCGTTTTCACCTCACGATCATGTCTATGGTCTTTAATTTCATTTATTTTAAGCATGGAATAAGAAATCAAAGAGAAACCTCAAGAACCCTAAATTCTGCATGAAGGCTCAGAAATCCCACACACGATTCATACAAAGCAATTAATTGAGGAGAAATATTCCATACATGATTATGAACATATGGCAAATTATTGTGCGAGGAAATATGCATGAATCATGAGATGACCAAGTTGAGGCTTACCACTTGTAGTTGGTGATCGTGTTTTGAGTTAGAGGTGTTACAACTTGGTTCCAAGGTTATGGACAGCTTCCCTAGGTACTATGGAGTGTGTCTGGATGCTTGGAGTGGATTGAATTGAGCTGGAACTTGATTTGTCACTTCAACTACAAATCTGTCAAAGGCTTGTGTAGATGGCTGGTGATTTTGAGAATCTGGTGTTCCAGATGTTGTTTAAGTGTTTGGATCACTTCTATATGATGTTTTTGAGGTGTGTGTGTGTGATTGGTTTGGTTGGAATTGCTCTCAAACTCAAAACCCGATAGTGACTTGAGTTAGAAGGCAAAATTGGAGTGAAAGAGGTGATTTTGAGGAAAACATCAATTTGGGTGCTTTGGTGTACTCAAACTGATCACAAATGAGGTCTATTTATAGAGCAACAAGTTTGTTTTGGCTGCAATAGTGTATGGCAAATGGTACAGGTATGTGGCCAATTGTGATCAAATGGAATCTCAAGTCTCCTCTAGCCATTGAATTGAGATTAGAGCACAGGCTTATGGTTTTTTGATTCAAGGATAAGGCTTGACTGAAGTGTTCTTCTTTTCTTTGATACATGCCACCTCTAAGCATCCATTGAATGCCTCAAAACAAAATTGGAGTCTTGAGGAATCTTTAGCTTTTAGGGGTGCCAAACCTATATGTAGCTCCAAAGACTTGGGAGGCTTATGGATTAGTGTTTGTTCCTCCTTGGTCTCCCCCTGAGGTGTGCAGATGGATAAACTTGTTTGTTGTTTGCACAAATTGATCAAATAGAGCCCTAATGCACAAATTTTCCTTGCACAGCAGTTTGCAGCAAGGCATGTTGCAGCTGTCATAACTCCTAGCTCAAATGGAATTTGATGGAGTTCTTGGACATTTTGGAAAGCTGGTATATCCTATTTCATCATGATGTCCAACTTTGGTTTTGATCCAACTTGAATTACAATGAAAAATGCCTCTACATTTGGGAAAAAATAAGGCAGATTCTGACTTAGTGAAAATTTCACTAAGTGTTGGAAAAATGTCACTTTTGTGTTTTCAGCCATTTTGATCACTCCATAACTTAAAATCCATGAGGAATGGGAAATGAGGTGTAGTTGACACTTTTAAAGTATGCCATGAGAGCTACAAATCCATCTTTAGACCATCCAAAATGGTTGCTTGGATCTCAAGTTATGATCCTTGGAAGTTGGTACCCTAGCCACTTTGTTCCATAACTTAGAAAAATTCTAAGTTTTTTATGGTTACCCCTTTTACAAGTTACCTCACTTTCTTTGATTTTTCTTGATGAATGATGATTCAAATCACATATTAAAATTGTTTTAGGGTTCAGGAACCATAATTGGGAAAAATCTCAAAAAGTCAAACTTGACTTTTGTGCACAGTTGACTTTTTATCAGATGAATTCCAAACTGTGAGATCCTTTGTGAAATCAAGTCCTTGATCTAAATCAAACTTCATGTATATGTTCCATAGGTGTTATAGGGTGTATTGAATCATGTCTCATGGTTTGGGAGCATGTCCAGGTCAAAAGTCAAAGGTTCAGTTGACTTTTTCCCCGAAACCCTAATTGTGGTCCTGAGGAAAATGAAACTTGTGGATCAAGCTTCTTGGATCAATCCATTGTTGCAAATGAATCGATGTGGTTTATTAGATACCCTCAAATCATGTCTTGAGGTCTTGGCTCATGTTTTGTCCCAAAAGTCAACTTAGGGGTGAATTAGGTCAAGAAACCCTAATTCCTGATTTTTGGTTAATACATGCCCTGAGTCTAAATTGACTTGATGATAGGGTCCATGAGGTCCCTTGGAGTATCTTGAGTTATATTTTGAAGCATTGGCTCATGGATAGATGAAGATTTTCATCTGGAGGCCCTGGTCGACCAAAACCCTAATTTGGTGACACCGGCGATCTTGAGGCTTAATCCACTTGGAATGCTGCAACCTTGTGCCTGATTCTTGATGTGGGAGTCCTCTTGATCCTTTATGTGTGTTGGAGAGTTTAGACAAGTTGAAGATCATGTTATTTCTAGACTGATCCTTTGTCTAAGGCTCTGAGAGGGCTTAAAACCCTAATGCTTGATGGCAGGGAATGCTCAATAATTCTTGAGGGGATTTATGAGGCATAAAGGTACATCCATATTGTGATGATGATTTGCACAATGATGGGAAATCTTAGTGGTCAAAATTTGGGGTATGACAGTAATGCCAAAGTCTACTCTAATGCGACTATCATTCAAAGGATCTCCGACGAGGGGCAGTGAGGTCATCGTCAAAACGTTTGACGGATCCCGAAAAACAGTTATCGGCAATGTCAACCTTCCCAAAACTATCGGTCCTTACACTTTCCAAGTCACTTTCCAGGTCATGGACATCCGGGCAGCATACAGTTGTTTGTTAGGAAGACCTTGGATACACGAGGCTGGGGCAGTCACTTCGACCCTTCACCAAAAGCTGAAGTTCGTCATGAATGATGCTGGAATTTGTATAAGTCATGTTGACTTCACGGATTTGGTGATCTTGGATCCATACGAGATCCATTTATTCCTGCAGAGCTGATTGCACCACAGAACACCCTTGATTGTTCTTAGAGCAGATATCACACTGGTGATAGTTATGAGATGGTACATGGCCGTATCCGCTCTATCTGTAATGCATCTTGACCAGGTTAGTTCCCAATAAGAGTACATCATGAATTTGATAGCTATGCTTAGACTCTTCTTCTATCAAATTTACCGTAGCTTTCTCGTGTTGAGGCAGCGGGTTCGTCTGTACATTTGGATTTGTATCCTTGAAGGATAAGACCCCACTCCTGACAAGCTTTTGTACATTAGATTTGAAGCTGAGACAGTTTTCTATGTTATGCCCTGGTCCTCCTTGATGGTAAGGACAAGTCTGATCCGCTTTGAACCAAAAAAGCGGATTCTCCGGTATTGTAAGAGGAGACCTGGTTTGGACGTGACCCTTGACCAGTAGTAGTGGGAACAATTCTGCGTACGACATTGGTATAGGGTCAAACCCTGGCGGTCGCATTGTACGGTTGTTGTTGTTGTACTGAGGACAAGCCAGCTAAAGAGGCTGTTGTGTCCTTTGCTGATATTATTGTTGATTCGGTTGGCTCTGAGCAACTGGAGGTTGATACCTGGGAACAGGCGCAGGGTTGATAGCAGGAGTTACAGCTGCTACTTGTTGGTACCGTCGCCTTTGCTTTTTGAGAGAGATATTACCAATATCTTGCTCATTTTTCTTAGGGAGAGCACTACCGTATCTTTTGGTACTGCTTGATGATCCAGGGTCTTTAACTAAACGTCCTTCTCGGACTGCTTCTTCCAGACGAACTCCCATGCCCACCATATCAGTGAAGTCACTAGGCGCACTGGCGACCATTCTATCATAGTAAAATGAGCTCAAGGTTTTCAAGAAGATCTTTGTCATCTCTTTTTCCTCAAGAGGTGGACAAATCTGGGAGGCAATTTCACGCCATCTCTGATCATACTCCTTGAAAGTTTCCTTATCCTTCCGTGACATGGCTCTAAGTTGGTCTCTGTCTGGTGCCATGTCCAACTGAACAAAGGCAGCGCTAAGATCTTAGAAAGTGACGATCTTAGTGCAGTTTAATCCCATGTACCATTTGAGTGCGGCACCGGTTAAACTATCTTGGAAAAAGTGGATCAATAGTTGTCGGTTCTCTGTCTGAGTTGACATCCTTCGAGCGTACATCACCAAATGGATTTGAGGGCAAGAGTTACCCTTATACTTTTCAAATTCGGGCACCCTGAATTTGTGCAGAACTTTCACATTGGGGACCAGACAAAGGTCTGCGGCGTCCTTTCCAAAAAGATCCTGACAGCGAATAGCTTGCAGTTCCTTCTACATTTCCAGGAATTGTTCCTGGAATTCCCTCATTCACTCGTCCATACTTTCGTTTCCACCAGACGGTACTTGGGAGATCTGCCCTTCCGCGACAGTGTCTACCACGGGTGGTGGTATAGTCATTATGGCAGTGACTCTTGGTGCTTCGCGAAGTTTGTAACCTTTAGGAGTTATTGTCATTCCCGTAGAATCTTCGCTTTCTCGAAGTTTGTAACCTTCAGGCCCAGCGGTTCCTGTTGCAATTTCCGGATCTTCCGAGATCGGCGAAATATATCCCTTCGGGATATAGTTGAGTGGCATGCCCCAGGGTCGATCTTTAGGCATGTTGTACTGAGGATCATGCTTTTCCACTATGGGCGTCGAGGTGATCTCTGTGATCACAGTCCTTTGAATCTGAGCTGCTGCCAGAGCTTGCATGTCATTGTGAAGTTTCCTCAGATCTTCTTTCAGAGGGTCGAGTTCTTCTCTCAACTCTGTGTTCTCTTCCTCGAGATTATCCATTTTCTTTTGTTGACTGGCCCGAGTATTGTACGAATGAGACAGTTTGACTCTAGAATCAAGACACAAACGTGAGATTCGTAGGTAAGAAGAATGCGTTATGTGAGAATGATGAATGATAAGCAATGATTATATTATATATTTTTTTGTTTAATCAAAATAAACTTCGGCAATTGGATTGCAAATATCATATAGTGGGGTGACCCCGTTTTATTGAATTCAAAGATTGCGGAAATAGAAATACAGTAATTTCAAAGTGCTGTAGAAGGAAATGCCTAAACTTATGGATCATGTCTCCTCTCTGAGGAGGGCTCAGGTGCTGGTTCCGGTACTTTCCTCTTCTTTGACTGAGGCTCTTGAGTCGTTGTCGGGTTGTCATTCCTTTGCCAAGTGAAAGGAGCAAACAAATTCCTTTGATCTTCTTGATTCTCTACAGCATATTGCTCTAAAATCTCGATCAGAGCGTCTCTCTCTTTTAAAAGTTGCTGTATTTTGTTACACTCCACATTGAGAATACGGTACTTGTTTTTCCAAGACCTCTTCTCCTGTTGAACTTTGTTGAGAGTAACCTGGAGTTTTTCCGTATCAGACATAAAATAAAGGACATATTCCTTTAACAGAAGAACTTCTTGATGAGGGTAAGGCATCATCAGTTTGAGAGCTCTAGTTTGTACCCAGTTGAGATAGGGTTCCACAGAGACACAATCTGGTTTTCCTAGAGACTCTCCCTTTCCTGTGAACATGTTTCCAGGCATGCACTATTTCTGTCTTTAGTGCCCTGTCATTTTCTCCTTCCTTGAAGAAAAGACCTTCCAGATGAACGTTACACGAGACATGTCTCATCGGGTATCCGAGTTGACGACGAACTAAAACTGGATGATAATTTATTCCTCCTTTAATTCCTATGAGGGGTACATTAGGGAAGTTTCCACAACAGTCAATGATTCTGATCCCATCATAGATTTGGTTGTACCAATCGATGTCAGAGTTGGTAAGAGACATGATCCTCTGCGACAAACGTAAAGTACTCTTATGATCCCAAAATGCAGCAGACTTGGGCAAATGGGAAGTAAACCATTTGTATAGCAGGGGTACACAGCATGTGATCATTCCTCCGTTGTACAAGTTCCTTAAGTGTACAGAATGATAAGCATCTGTGAGCAAGGTCGGTACGGGGTTTGCAATCAGAAAAATCTTAATGGCATTGATATCAACAAAGTCATTAATGTTGGGAAACAAAAATAACCCGTAATTGAGTAAGACAAAGATGCTCTCGAAAGCAGTTGTGTTCCATATACTAGCAAAGTACAGAGCCTTCTTTATAAAAAACTTGGCTGGAAAACCTTGAATTCCACCCTTAGTGGTCACGTGAGTCCTGACTTCTGACTCGTCCAAATAGATTGCTCTTGCAATGGTTTGACCCTTTGGACTCTCTTCTAGTCCAGAAAAGGGAGCTTGGTCAGTGATGGGTAAATCAGTCAGGTGAGAGTACTCCTCCAGTGTTGGTGCTAGTTGATAATCCGGGAATGTGAAACAGTGATAGACTGGATCATAAAACTGACTGAGCGTAGCCAGTATTCCTTCAATTACATGGACCCTTAACAGAGACAATAGTCCTTCGTACTTAGCTCTAAAAGCATTGGGGTTGGTGATCATCCTCGCCAACCCTCTTAAATCCTCTAGTTTTGGAACCTTGAAGGTGTACATGTGAGTCTTCCTTCTACCGAAATCCATAACGCAATCTCTTTCTCTGATATTTTCAATCATTGTCTTAGTTTTATTTGAAAAAGAGAGACTAGAAGAGAAGATTTTTGTGGTTAATGTTTTTTAATGAAATGATTGGATGAATGCAACACACAAAAACATAGAAAAAACATGGGGTCAAAGGTTCGGCGTCATGAAGTCATGGCTCTACCCGTCCCCAAAGGTTGTACTGGTGATTTTTTGTACCTGTCCTCAAAATCATTGACCCCTTTTGGTATAACAACTACAGGCTGGTCACCTGAGCGAGCTGCAGTATCTTAGAGTAATCTCAAATGAGGGTAGTATCGCGTGACAACTATTTCCGATAGCTTCCACACTACAAAATAGTTACAAGGTCTCAGCCTACTAAATCCTCAATTTCATGGACAACCACAATCGAACAATCTGCTTTCAACAACTGAAGTCGTATATGCATTGAATCCGCAAAGGGCATCTCCACTGATTCGATGGTTGACCGGGGTCTCTTATTTGGGAGTCACACCCTGTAAGATTACCCGTCTAGTGCCATCACTTATCTTAGGTGTATACTTAATCTTTCCAGATGCGCCATCACCCGCAGTCCCATTAGCAAAAAAATAAACACGGAAATGAATTAGGAAAAGCGATATATATATTTATTCCTAAAACTAACATCCTTGGCGTCTTAGGAGCTATAATCCTAGTCATATACAAATAAAATGACTCCCCAGCAGAATCGTCATTTTTCTGTAGCGAGCGATTTTTATCGGTGACGCGACCATCTTATCGTTGGGTTTTCCTCACCGCAATGGTAGGAGGGGGTGCTACTTTCTGATTTCTTATTTATACCATAAAGCTGGAAGGGAAAGGTAAGCTATCTAAAACTAACCTTGCATGCAAAATGTTTAACTGAACAAAACGCTTTTAAAGAGATTCGGGGAGTTCGGGGTCAGGTTATACAATAGGGAGTTGTCAATTACCCATCCTATATGTGGTTATCCACATGATATTAGCTTTAGGTTTCGCTTTGTAATTGATGGTGTTTATCTGTTAATGTGTTGTGAAAGTTTCTTGGGAAGTATGAGTGAGTGAGTGAGTTTTGTTTATGTTCAGGTGTTTTTGGTAAGGTACTGGACCTAGAGTTTTTGATTAGTATGCTCGCTAACATTTCGCAATCTTATGCCTACGTATTCCCGTTTAAAAGAAACAGGGAAATCAGAGCAATCATAGTTCCTCTTATTCTAAGGGAGGAGAAAGATGTTTGGTGTCTTGTTCAAAGCCCAAGATTGAAGCTAAAAGGTTTTGACTGAGAGAGAATTTGTCATCTCTAAAGAAGGATTGTTGGTTTTTGTGTGCCTTGATCAAAGTACAAGGTTGATGCTAAAAGGTTAATTGACTTGGTTAGGGAATTTCTTTATACAAAGCCTAAGAGGAGGCTGGAAGTTTGACTTTTCCGGGGGAAAATGTTCTATCTGTCTTGCACAAAGCCCAAGATTGAGGCTAAAAGTATTTTAACTCCGCCGGGGAGGTTTGTATGTATCTCGTACAAAGCCCAAGACTGAGGCTGAAATGACAAGTTTGACTTGTGAGGATATTTTTATGTGTCTTGTATAAAGCCCAAGATTGAGGCTGACCTTACTGGGAAAATCATTATACAAAGCCTAAGAGGAGGCTGAAATGAGTTTGACTCTTCTTGGGGAAAATCATTCCCCAAGGCTAGGAGGAAATGACTCTGTTGGAGAAGATATCCGTCCCAAGCTTAAGAGAGGGAGATTTATATCTTGTACAAAGCCCTAGATTGAGGCTAAAGGGGTTTGACTCAACAAGAGAGTGTTTTTCTCTGTCTTGTACCAAGCCCAGGATGGAGGCTGGACAAGCTGGAGAAATTACTCTACCCAACTTGAGAAGAGGCTAGCTCCTGCTAGGGGAAGTCTTTATACCAAGTTTAGGCAATGATCGACTCAACGAGAGAGTATTTTTATCTGTCTTGTACAAAGCCCAAGATTGAGGCTAAAAAAGGTTGACTCAACAAGAGAGATTGAAAATGTGATTGACTCAACAAGAGAGTCTAAAAAGTGTTTGACGCCAAAAGAGAGTCTGAAAAGTGATTGACTCAACGAGAGAGTCTGAAATAGTTAGCTCCGCTGGGGAGAATCATTTGTATAAAGCCCAAGAGGAGGATGACTTCGCTGAGGAAGGATCATTATACAAAGCCTAAGAGGAGGCTAGCTTTCTACTAAGGAAAGGTCCTTATACAAAGCCTAAGAGGAGGCTATCTATTGACGGGGATAATTCAGATCCCCTGGCAGGTCCAAGTGTGGAATCAACTCTTGCTTAGGATTATAGAAAAGTTGAGATGTCAGGTACCTTGAGGTTCTGATTTAAGATAGTGTTGACCCTGGTCGGGGAACTTTCATGAGAGAGACTGAGTTTCGGCTGGAGATCAATCCAAAATGCCCGGGGTTTTTTCCTATAGTTGTAAGGGACTTGAGAATGTCTTTAAGTCTCAAGGGGATTAGACTGTCCAAGTCTACTGGTGTGGAAGCGTTTTATCTTTTGTATGATGCCCAAGAGGTGGCAAGGGCGTTAAGGGACGAGATTCAACCCTAAAGTGGTCTGAGGTCTGACACTTGAAAGACTGCTCTAGCAAAGGATGACTAAGTTCTCTCTTATAACTTTAAGTGGTCGTCAGGGTCCTTGTATTAAGCCGAAGAGAAGGCATGAGAACTTCTAAGAAGCCGGAGGGTCCTTGTACAAAGCCCAAGAGGAGGCGAGGATGCTTTTAGGAAGCCTGTGGGTCCCAAACCATGAAAAGTTCATGAAATTCTATTCACCGAGAATAGATCATTTAGTAAAAGTTCTGTGATTTGAAGAAACTCAAGAGATTCTATTTACCAAGAATAGATCAACTCTGTGGTGTAGAATTTCTTTGACAATTTCTAAAGTGACAGCCTGAGAAAAGGTTCACGACGAATACTGCCTTTCTCTATGTTCCATATTATTTAAGCCCAAGAGAAGGCTAAACTGTATCTGGAGATCCTATGGGGATCTAGTTTTGTTAGTATTTGAAGAATGACCAACAGGGCTTTACCTAGTTCTAGACCTAGTTGACGGGGAAAACTCTAAATAACTATACTAGTATATATACAGTGGATATACAACAAGTATTTTAAAAAAGGTATGAAAGAAGACTAACCATGCGCAGCTTCCCACAATACAGTTATTTATATATGAAAGCGTGTAAAAGAAAGCCGATAAAACTTACAAGTGAGCAAGTTTCCATGCTGTATTGTTAGTTGTTCAAAGAAATTAAAGAAAGTTTTGATAACAATACATATATTTGAATCTAAATCAAAAGGGAATTGTTTTGAAATGATTGGTGGGGCTTATACTGAAGGAGAGGCCCAAGGTTTAACAGTGATTGCACCGTTGTTTTGAATATTGTATCGGGACATATACAACGAATGAGGCCCAAAAAGGTTTATGTACAACAAGGGTTAGGTCTTACAACTCAAGGAGAAGCCCAAAGATTATTTAAAGAAAAGAAATGGGACTTACAACACAAGGGTAGGCCCAGATGATTTTCTTGTTTGAAAATGGCGATCGCGCCGAGATTTTTTTTAACGCAGAGAGAGTTATACAATGTCTGAGGCCCAAAAAGGTTTAGGTTAAAAAAAGGGATTGGGTCTTACACTCTATTAGAGGCCCATGAGTGATTTTAAGAAAAAGAATGGGGCTTACAACTCAAGGAGAGGCCTAAGTGGTTTTATTTTAAACTGGCGATCGCGCCGAGATTTTTGAAAACACAGTGGGTCTTATACAATAACTGAGGCCCAAACTATTTTGGTTTCAAAGATGGATTGGCTCTTACACTCTATTAGAAGTCCATGAGTGTTTGAAAAAGATTGATGATGGTGGAATTAACCAAAACCCTAATTTTGTCTAAAATGGAATTAATTTTGTTTAAAAAATAATAAAAATTATTGAAAGCATGTGAAAAATGAGTGGTGATCTTCGATTAATGTTTCAAAAATCATGTTTTTATCCACAAAATGATTGAAAACCATTTAAATTTGGAAAATCAAGACGGAAAAAATATTTTAAATGTTAAAAAAAAATAAAAAATAATTCTTTGCAAAAATATCAAATATATGAAATAAATAATATTTTTGGGAATTTTTTGTAAAATAAAATATTTTAACATTTTTGTGAATTATTAAAAAAAGAATCAACTCAAAATCATTAAAATTCAGAGAGAAATTAATTGTTGAATCAATTAAATAAAATCAAAAAATTCAAATATTGAATTTTTTGAATAAGGGCGCCAAGAACACACAAGAACACGTGCGTGTTCTGAGTTTTGCCCAGATTTGCATTTTCTCACCAATCTCACTGAATACTTGATGAAATCACACAATCCACATATCAATCTACTCGTTTTCACCTCACGATCATGTCTATGGTCTTTAATTTCATTTATTTTAAGCATGTAATAAGAAATCAAAGAGAAACCTCAAGAACCCTAAATTCTGCATGAAGGCTCGGAAATCCCACACACGATTCATACAAAGCAATTAATTGAGGAGAAACATTCCAAACATGATTATGAACATATGGCAAAATTATTGTGCGAGGAAATATGCATGAATCATGAGATGACCAAGTTGAGGCTTACCTCTTGCAGTTGGTGATCGTGTTTTGAGTTAGAGGTGTTACAGCTTGGTTCCAAGGATATGGACAGCTTCCCTAGGGGCTATGGAGTGTGTCTGGATGCTTGGAGTGGATTGAATTGAGCTGGAACTTGATTTGTCACCTCAACTGCAAATCTGTCAAAGGCTTGTGTATATGGCTGGTGATTTTGAGAATCTGGTGTTCCAGATGTTGTTTAAGTGTTTGGATCACTTCTATATGATGTTTTTGAAGTGTGTGTGTGTGATTGGTTTTGTTGAAATTGCTCTCGAACTCAAAACCCGATAGTGACTTGAGTTAGAAGGCAAAATTGGAGTGAAAGAGGTGATTTTGAGGAAAACATCAATTTGGGTGCTTTGGTGTACTCAAACTGATCACAAATGAGGTTTATTTATAGTGCAATAAGTTTGTTTTGGCTGCAATAGTGTATGGAAACTGGTACAGGTCTGTGGCCAATTGTGATCAAATGGAATCTCAAGTCTCCTATAGCCATTGACTTGAGATTAGAGCACAGGCCTATGGTTTTTTGATTCAAGGATAAGGCTTGTCTGAAGTGTTCTTCTTTGCTCTGATACATGCCACCTCTAAGCATCCATTGAATGCCTCAAAACAAAATTGGAGTCTTGAGGAATCTTTAGCTTTTAGGGGGTGCCAAACCTATATGTAGTTCCAAAGACTTGGGAGGCTTATGGATCAGTGTTTGTTCCTCCTTGGTCTCCCCCTGAGGTGTGCAGATGGATAAACTTGTTTGTTGTTTGCACAAATTGATAAAGTAAAGCCCTAATGCACAAATCTGCCTTGCACAACAGTTTGCAGCAAGGCATGTTGCAGTTGTCATAACTCCTAGCTCAGATGGAATTTGATGGAGTTCTTGGACATTTTGGAAATCTAGTATATCCTATTTCATCATGATGTCTAACTTTGGTTTTGATCCAACTTGAATTACAATGAAAAATGCCTCTACATTTGGGAAAAAATAAGGCGGATTCTGACTTAGTGAAAATTTCACTAAGTGTTGGAAAAATGTCACTTTTGTGTTTTCAGCCATTTTGATCACTCCATAACTTAAAATCCATGAGGATTTGGAATGAGGTGTAGTTGACACTTTTAAAGTATGCCATGAGAGCTACAAATCCATCTTTGGACCATCCAAAATGGTTGCTTGGATCTCAAGTTATGATCCTTGGAAGTTGGTACCCTAGCCACTTTGTTCCATAACTTAGAAAAATTCTAAGTTTTTTATGGTTACCCCTTTTACAAGTTACCTCACTTTATTTGATTTTTCTTGATGAATGATGATTCAAATCACATATTAAAATTGTTTTAGGGTTAAGGAACCATAATTGGGAAAAATCTCAAAAAGTCAAACTTGACTTTTGGATATAGTTGACTTTTTATCAAATGAATTCAAACTGTGCGATCCTCTATGAAATAAAGTCATTGACCTAAAAAAAACTTGATGGATTGATTTCATAGGTGTTATAGGGTGTATTGAATCATGTCCCATGGTTTGGGAGCATGTCCAGGTCAAAAGTCAAAGGTTCAATTGACTTTTTCCCCGAAACCCTAATTGTGGTCCTGAGGAAAATGAAACTTGTGGATCAAGCTTCTTGGATCAATCCATTGTTGCAAATAAATCAATGTGGTTTATTAGAGACCCTCAAATCATGTCTTGAGGTCTTGGCTCATGTTTTGTCCCAAAAAGTCAACTTAGGGGTGAATTAGGTCAAGAAACCCTAATTCCTGATTTTTGGTTAATGCATCCCCTGAGGCTAAATTGACTTGATGATAGTGTCCATGAGGTCCCTTGGAGTATCTTGAGTTATATTTTGAAGCATTGGCTCATGGCTAGATGAAGATTTTCATCTGGAGGCCCTGGTCGACCAAAACCCTAATTTGGTGACACTGGCGCTCTTGAGGCTTAATCCACTTGGAATGCTGCAACTTTGTGCCTAATTCTTGATGTGGGATTCCTCTTGATCCTTTATGTGTGCTGGAGAGTTTAGAAAATTTGAAGATCATGTTATTTCTAGAATGATCCTTTGTCTAAGGCTCTGAGAGGGCTTAAAACCCTAATGCTTGATGGCAGGGAATGCTCAACAATTCTTGAGGGGATTTATGAGGCATAAAGGTACATCCATATTGTGATGATGATTTGCACAATGATGGGAAATCTTAGTGGTCAAAATTTGGGGTATGACAGTAATGCCAAAGTCTATTCTAATGCGACTATCATTCAAAGGATCTCCGATGAGGGGCAGTGAGGTCATCGTCAAAACGTTTGACGGATCCCGAAAAATAGTTATCGGCGAAGTCAACCTTCCCATAACTATCGGTCCTCACACTTTCCAAGTCACTTTCCTGGTCATGGACATCCAGGCAGCATACAGCTGTTTGTTAGGAAGACCTTGGATACACGAGGCTGGGGCAGTCACTTCGGCCCTTCACCAAAAGCTGAAGTTCGTCATGAATGATGCTGGAATTTGTATAAGTCATGTTGACTTCACGGATTCGATGATCTTGGATCCATACGAGATCCATCTGTTCCTGTAGAGCTAATAGCACCACAGAACACCCTTGATTGTTCTTAGAGCATATATCACACTGGTGATAGTTATGAGATGGTACATGGCCATATCCGCTCTATCTGTAATGCATCTTGACCAGGTTAGTTCCCCGAAACCCTAATTGTGGTCCTGAGGAAACTGAAACTTGTGGATCAAGCTTCTTGGATGAATCCATTGTTGCAAATGGATCAATGTGGTTTATTAGAGACCCTCAAATCATGTCTTGAGGTCCTGGCTCATGTTTTGTCCCAAAAGTCAACTTAGGGGTGAATTAGGTTAAGAAACCCTAATTCCAGATTTTTGGTGAATGCATCCCCTGCGGATAAATTGACTTGATGATTAGGTCCATGAGGTCCCTTGGAGTATCTTGAGTTATATTTTGAAGCATTGGCTCATGCCCAGATGAAGATTTTCATCTGGAGGCCCTGGTCGACCAAAACCCTAATTTGGTGACACTGGCGATCTTGAGGCTTAATCCACTTGTAATGCTGCAACCTGTCATACCCCAAATTTTGACCACTAAGATTTCCCATCAATGGGAAAATCCTCATCACAATATGGATGAATCATTATGCCTCATCAGTCTCCCCAAAGATGGGTGAGCATCCACTACAATCAAAAATTAGGGTTTCAAGCCCTCTTTGAGCCTTAGACAAAGGATCAATCAAGGAATTGACATGATCTTCAACTTTTCTAACCTCTCAAACATCCACAATGGATCAAGAGAACTCCCATAGCAAGAATCAAGCACAATGTTGCAGCATTCCAGGTGGATTAAGCCTCAAGATCACCAGTGTCACCAAAATTAGGGTTTGGTGGACCAGGGACTCCAGATGGAAATTTTCCTCTGGGCATGAGCCAATATTTGAAAGCATAACCTATGATGCTCCAAGGGACATCATGAACCCAATCATCAAGTCAATTTAACCTCAGGGGATGCATTCACAAAAGATCAAGAATTAGGGTTTCTTGACCTAATTCACCCCTAAGTTGACTTTTGGGGAAAAGCATGAGCCAAGACCTCAAGACATGATTTGAGGGTCTATAATAAACCACATTGATCCATTTGTTACAATGGATTAATCCAAGAAGCTTGGTTCAGAAGTTTCAAGTTCATCAGAACCACAGTTAGGGTTTCGCGGAAAAAGTCAACTGTACCTTTGACTTTTGACGAGGACATGTTCCCAAACCCTAAGACATGATTCAATACACCCTATAACACCTACTAAATCAATCCATCAAAGTTGATATAGGTCAAGGACTTGATTTCATAGAGGATCACACAGTTTGGAATTCATCTGACGAAAAGTCAACTGTGCACAAAAGTCAACTTTGACTTTTTGAGATTTTTCACAATTATGGTTCTTTAACCCTAAAATGATGTTAATGTGTGATTGGAATCATCATTCATCAAGAAAAATCAAGAAAAGTGGGATAACTTGTAAAAAGGGTAACCATAAAAACTTAGAAATTTTTCTAAGTTATGGAACAAAGTGGCTAGGGTATCAACGTTGGAGGATCATAACTCCTAAACCATAAAGCCATTTTTTCCCATCCAAAGCTGGATTTGTAGCTCTCATGGCACTCTACAAAAGCTTCAAACATAACTCATTCTAATTCCTCATGGATTTTGAGTTATGGAATGATCAAAATCACAAAAAGTGAAAATGTCACTTTTTCCCAACACTTAGTGAAATTTTCACTAAGTCAGAATCTGCCTTCACTTTTTTCCAAATGTAGGGGCATTTTTCACTTGGATCCAAAAAGTATCAAAACCAATTATGATCAAACAGTTGTTGTATCATATGAGGGCTTTCCAAAATGGCCAAGAACTCCATCAAAGTCCACTTGAGCCATGAGATATGACAATGCCAATATGCCTTGCTGCAAACTGTCATGGCAAGGCAGATTTGGGAGTTTTGCTCGATTTGCTCAAATTTTGCAAAGGGAGAGCAACTCTATCCATCTGAACACCTCAAGGGGGGACCAAGGAGGAACCAACTTTGATCCCAAGTCTCCCAAGTCTTTGGAACCAAAATTAGCATGCCAAACCTAGAAATGCCTAAAAGAGGGACAAGACTCCAATTTTGGATTGGAGCATTCAATGGATGCACCAAGGTGGCATGGACTGAGCCATTTCCAACTAAATTCAGTCAAGACTTATCCAAGACCAAGGGGACCAGCAGCCTGTGCTCTAACCTCTAGTCAATGGCTAGAGGAGACTTGGATTCTCATTGTTCAACATTGGCCAAACCTCTGTTGCAGTTACCATTCACTATTGCAGCCAAAACAAACCTGCTCTACTATAAATAGAGCTCAATTGTGTTCAGTTTCAGTACACCAAAGCACTACAACACTTGCTTTCCTCAAAACCTCTTTCTCTAGGCAAAAATACCTTCTTTAGCAAGATAACTCCGAGTTTTTGAGTTAGAAAGCAATTCCACCACAACTTATGATCCAAACACATCCAATATATCATATCTAAGTTGTCTAAACTCTCACAAGTGACCTGTAACACCAAAATCACAAAGTCACCTCTCCAAACCTCAAAATAGGACTTTTGTGCATTTTTCAAGCCATGTCTTGATTCAGTCACTTTCCAAACCAGATAAAACCTCAAACATACTCCAAATATCATCCTTGAACTGTCCCAAATGGTTTCCCCCATCTGGAACACCATTTGAGAGAGTTGTTATTTTGGCCACTTTTGCCCCTTTTGCAAGAAAGAGCTCAAACTTGTTCCTTAGGTTTCTAGCTGATTCCAACCATCCTAAAAGCTTCTAAGAGATCATTTGAGGTTGTACAAAGCATCAAATCATTTCTGGAACAAGTGGCTTGGCAGATTACACAAAAGCTCCAAAAAGAGGTAAGCATCACAACTTCGATTCTTTGAACCATCCTTTCTTTTGATGTCCACTGATCATGCATCCCTTATACATGTTATATGTGTTGTGTTTGCACCAATTTGTCATGTAATTCATGCTTGTACCAAGAAATGGCATAGAAAATGCAAATCATGGCCTATTTCAAAACCACTATCGGGTTTTTCAATAGGAGCATGATCTGAAAAAAATACCACCACCATTGGATTCCTTGTAAAATTCAAGGCAGGATAGACCTAAATTTTGTCCCAATCCATGGAGAAATGAGAAAGTTATGGCCTTCACGTTTTCAACCAAAATCTTGCCTTGCCTTGCCTTGGGCCAGGCCAAAAACAAGGCAAGCCTTGTATATTTGTGGTTGTGTTTCTATCAACGGATGTATCACCACCCCAGTGGTAAGGCGCGCGCCCTATACACAAGAGGTCTGGGGTTCGAATCCCCCTCGCCCCAGATCCACTTTTTGCTATTTTCTCCACTTTTTTATTGTTTTTCTTATTATTTTTAATGATTTGAAAAATTAATAACCCCCTCAATTTTAATTATTTTTTATTGGTTCTTTTTTCAAAAAATCACAAAAATGTTGAAATATTTTATTCCATAAAAAAATTAAATTTATATTAGTTATTTAATAAAATTAGTATTTTTGTGAGTAAATTCATTTTTATTTGTTTTTAAACATTTAAAAGTGAATATTTACTTTGAAAAACAAAACCAAATGAGTTTTAATTTATCTTGTGATTAAAACCTCATTTTTCAAACCCTCAACAAAAATCACAAGTGGTTTATTCAAACTTATTTGGTATTTTTATCATTTTTATTTGATTTTCTTTAAATATTTACTTTTAAAAGAAAACAAATTTAGGGTTTCCTTGATTTTCACTCAAACAAAACTTTAAACACTTTGGGCCTCTAATATAGTGTAAGACCCAACCCATTTTTGAAACCAACCTTTTTGGGCCTCAATGTATTGTATAAGACCCACCGTGCTTTCAAAAACCTCAGCGCGATCGCCGTTTTCAAAACAAAAAAAACCTGGGCCTCTCCTAGAACTGTAAGGCCCACCACTTGTACAAAAATAAACCTTTGGGCCTCTTGAGAGAGTGTAAAACCCATCCCTTTGTACAGAAAACCTTTTTGGGCCCCACTCACTTGTATAAGTCCCTGTACAATTTCAAAACAACATTGCAATCACTGATAAAACCTTGGGTCTCTCCTTGAGCTGTAAGCCCCAAACAATCTTTTCAAAGCCCTTTATCCTTTGATTTTGAATATAATATTATTATCAAAGCTTTCTTTGTTGAACAAACTAAACAAACAGCATGGAAGCTCTACAACCGAGTAAGTATTTACCCGCTTTCTTTATCCGCTTTCATATATATAACTGTATTGTGGGACTGCTCACTGTAAGTCTTCTTTCACAAACTTTTATATACTTGTCAAATATCAACTATGTAATACTAGTATAGTTATTTAGAGTTTTCCCCGGCAACTACGTCTAGCACTAGGTAAAGCCCTATTGGTCACTCTTAAATACAAACAAAACTAGATCCCCATAGGATTACCAGACACAATCTTCCCTCCTCTTGGGGTTAAACAATATGGAGACGTGAAAGGCAGCATTCCCGGTGAACCCTTTCTCAGACTGTCACCCTTAGAAGTCGTCAAAGAAACTCTACACCCCAGAGATGATCTTTTCTCTGTGAATGGCATCTCTTGAGTTTCTTCCTGAAGAAACGAAAAAACACAAGAAGGGGGGTTGAATTGGGGTTTTCAAAAATTAAATCAAAGAGGACACGTTGGTTATCCTGGTTCGTTTGAACTCAAACTACTCCAGTCCACCCGCCAAGGTGATTTCGCCTCTCTCTCTTGAGGACTTAATCCACTAATCAATTAAGATTACACAAACACAGGGACAACCGTCACTGTCTTCTTGAGTTTTAACCACAACTCGGTTTTCTCAAGGAATTTCAAATAAAAATAGTATGCTACTAATAAGCTTTATCACAACCGTGGTGTTTATACAATATTTTTATCAAATAATGAAAACAGATGAGAAACTTGATGAATAGTGAAAAGTATGCGCACAAGTATTTTGGTCATCTGCAGGTGCTCCTTTAAATAGATGAAAAATGATTGATCCGTTGGAGACGTGAGAGTTATTTTTGGAGATTGATAATAATGCCTTTGAATGCTCTTTCCAAAAATACAGATTTTGTCTATTTCAATCCGTTGCTTTGTGATACTCATAAATGTGAAGGATAGCGTATCAGAGTCCATGTTGATTTGATGCAATATCAGAGTTTCTGGCTTGATACAACTTTGGTGCTGAAGCGTGAGGCATCCTTCATCAGAACTTAGCTAGTTTAGAGCTTGTGATTCTTCCATATCAGAGCTTCGCTTGATTAGAACTTCGCTTTGAACTCGCTTTGTTTAGATCTTGTGAGCTTCACTTGATTAGAACTTCGCTCAGATGGATCTTGTGATACTTCTATATCAGAACTTCTTTACATTAGAACTTCCCTACATATCACAAAAAATGAATTAAGGAGCATCAAGTTCTAAATAATATAGTGTTTGTTATCATCAAAACAATTAGGAATGTAGAATCAATTCTTGTTCTAACAATCTCCCCCTTTTTGATGATGACAAAAACTTATATTTTGATGATTAATTAATAGAGTATGGAGTAGAGAATACTCCCCCTGAGTTGAACATTTCCTTGAAAATGTTTTGATTTAAGACTTCCAAGAAATTCTGATTGCCATTTTCCTGCTTTCTTAACAAAAATGCGGAAGCAGAGGTTAAAATGTTCGAGACATAGTCATGGTGAACTGTTAAATTTCAAAATATTCTACGTTATCCCCCTTTGTCATTAATCAAAAAGCGAAAAGATACATGAGAGCATGAGAACATAACAAAAAGAGCAAGATAAAACACAATGCAAGCAAGGCAACATAAAAAAAATCTAAGGTTGGGGAGCAGGTGGAAGTCTTGTGAACAATGCTTCCAGAAGGCCTTTGATCTGATTAGCGGATTCTTCCTGCTTGCCAAGCATCCCTTTAATTTCTACGTTAGTTTCATCCTGTTTGTCCAATCTTTTTCTTACAGCTTCATTCTCTTTCTTTAACTCATCCAGAGTTTTCAGCACTAGAGCAGATGAAGTTGACTCTTCAGAAGGTACCAAATCCTCAGAGCTTTTAGCAGAAACTTTCTTTGGAGAGACTTTAGGTGATTTTTCCTCGACTTCAGTGATGACCAGAGTTTGATGCTGAGAGAATTCTTCCTGAGGTTCTGAAACCATAAGATCTTTCCAACCTAGAGGAAGAATAGGTTTCTTTTCCTAAAATCTCAGAACTTGCTCATTGAAGATCTTCATATGGTCACAGAAGTTCTGTTGGGCTATGTCATAGCTGAGTTCCTTCATCTTCTGGGATTCAGAGTTAAACCATTTTCTAAATTTGGTCCAAAGATAGTCAGAGGCAGCAGGATTCAGATTCTCCAAACAACCCTGCTTCAGAAAGTTAATCCATTCCTGCATTTTTTACCTCGAAAGCCAATAAAGAGTTACCAACATCTGATTTGGATACTATTGGTTTTGGTTTGGGAATGGCTACTTTGTGAGAGGTTGAGGTAAACTTGTCTAGAACTTCTAGGTCAATTATAGTTCTGAGGGGATCATCTGAGAGATGTGTTGGAGGAGAGTCAGAAATGAGAATAGGAGAGGTAGGTGATGTAATTTCTGAAGAGATTTGTGGGGGACTGGTGAAATTTGGTGAAGGTTGAAAGAAGTTGAGAGGACAATTGATACCAGGTATAGAGGTGTCAGGGTTTTGAATTTGATGTTCTGGTTGGGAAGAGGTGAAGAGAGGTTCATGAACAATGTCAGACAGAACTTGTGCAAGTTCTGGTTGTGGTTCAATAAAATCAGAAGGAGTGGGGTCAATGTCAATGTCAAAATCATCAAGAGTTTGTGGTGATGGTGATGGATTTTCAGAAGGTTTAGGAGAAGACGGGGTTTCAGATGTTGATACCATTATGGATTCGACGATAGAAATGAAAGAAGAGTTACCTTTCTTCTTAGCAGCTTTAGCAGCTTTTGGAGTTTTCTGAGGAGTTCCTTCAGAGGCTTTTCTTTTTCTTGAAGTTCTGGGAGCAACTTCTAGAGGTGCTTGCCTGAGCTGTTGCAGAGAAACTTATGGAATGATTCCATCAGCTTTACATGCATCCAAATATCAGAGGACAATTTCTGGATGAGTATCTGATGAGAAGAGAGGAAAATCTTTCAGAGGAATTTTCCTGGTGGTGATGACTTCCTTAGAGATTAGGGTTGGATCCTTCTTGATGGTCTCAATGCTTTTCATCTTCTTGAGGTTCTTTGCATTGAGAGGTCTTCTAGCAATAGTTTCTAGATCAGAGATTTCCTGAGCTTCAGTTAGGTGTTCTATCAGCTTATTCTCTGTTAGAATATCTGAGATTAGTCTACCTAGAGGAATCCAATCTCTCTTGGTTCTTTCGTCTTCTCTTGTTTCCTTCACACTGTTCTTCAGATGATTAAATAGACAGTGAGGAAGATTCGCTTTGGTAAAGGTGGAGATGAGGTACAGAAGATACTGTTAATCATTGTTGATGTAGTCAGACAAGCTTGAAGGTTTCCTGTGATAGATACACCCAAGAATGATTCTGGCCCAAATTCTGTGACAATCCTTTAGGTCTTTGATTTTGTTGGAGTGTTGTCCGGAGATGAAGATTTCCTTTGAGATAGTATTTAGATCAGTGCCCTTTTCCATCTCACTGCATCTAATTCCTGATCCATCATGATCAATCAGCTTACCAATAAGATCTTCAGTGATGACAGCCTTCTTTCCCATAACATACGAAGTTACTTGATGTTTTGAGACCGATGCAAAAATCCAGAATTCCTTAACGAGTTGGGGAAAAACTGGACCCATTAAGCGATTAAAGTATTTGCTCCATCCTTGAAACTCAACCTCAGGAGTAAGGTCATACCCATTGTCTTTCATGCTTTCAAAATCAACGATGAGTTCACAGAGAACTTCAAGAGAGGCAAAGGGGGTGAGAAGAGTTCTTGAGGGCTCAACGTACCTTTCTTCAATGACTTGGTCAGCTGATTCTTGAGACATTGCTTGTTGAGAGCTTTGTTGAGAGCAGGAGGCCATTGTTCACAGACTTAGGGTTTTGGGAACTCACAGAGAAACAAGAAATGGAGGCAGCAAAACAAGAAATGCAAATAATACAGAGAAGGCAATAGAGAGCTAAGTGAGTGATAGTGAACGTGTGATGGTGTTAGAAGTGACATTTATATAAGAGTGACCAAGAATTAAATAGAAATTAAAAATAATAAACATAATGATTAATAGCCGTAATGATTTTTGACAAGGGAGATAGCGTGAGAAATTTTGGGAACAGTTACCGATGTGACTTGGCGCCTCGATGTGTCAACACAGACGTTTCAGTTTTCCAGAGTTTGACATGCGTTCATCATCAGAGAAAATATGGAGCGTAGGTGGACAGGTGTTTGCTAGAGTGAACTTAATGATCTATCCTTGAAATGAAAAGTTTAGATCTTCTGAATAGATTCTGAGGCAATCTTTCTTCTCACTTCTGAAGAATTATTGGTCAGATGTTCACAAAAAGAAATTCTGAGAGTTAAAAATATAGAAATTACATTTTCATTCTAGACATAATTCCATACCAAGATTTTTCATAATGAAATTAAATCTATCTTCAGCAAGGGGTTTGGTGAAAACATCAGCCCATTGATGGTCTGTGTCTATAAATTTTAAACAAAGAATTCCCTTCTGAGTATAGTTCCAAATGAAGTGATGTTTAATTTCTATATGTTTAGCCCTAGAATGCAAAATAGGAATTTTAGAAAGACAGATGGCAGAAGTATTGTCACAGAGGATAGGGATGTTACTCTCGTAAATGTGAAAATCCTCAAGCTGATTCTTCATCCAGAGCATCTGAGTACTGCATCCAACTGCAGCTATGTATTCAGCTTCAGCCATTGATAGTGCAATGGTGGATTGTCTTTTGCTGGACTAAGAGATTAAATTGTCTCCCAGAAACTGGCAGCTTCTAGAGGTACTTTTTCTTTCTATTCTGTCTCCAGTAAAGTCAGCGTCACAGTATCCTACCAATTTGTATTCTGTGGACTTTCTATAGCAAAGACCAAGATTAGTAGTACCTTTCAGATATCTGAAAATTCACTTAACTGCTGTTAAGTGAGATTCTCTGGGATCTGATTGGAATCTAGCACAAAGACAAACGCTATAGATAATATCAGGTCTTGAAGCAGTTAAATAGAGGAGAGAACCGATCATACCTCTGTAGAGCTTCTGTTCTACTTTCTTACTTACCTCATCCTTTTCCAGAATACATGTGGGATGCATAGGAGTTTTGGAGGGCTTACTTTCTGACATTTCAAATTTCTTCAGAAGATCTCTGACATATTTGCTTTGATGGATGTAAGTTCCTTCTGGAGTTTGATTGATTTGAATTCCCAAGAAGAACTTGAGTTCTCCCATTAAGCTCATTTCAAATTCTGCCTGCATAGTCTTAGCAAATTCCTTGCCCAAGGAGCTTTTAGTGGATCCAAAAATTATATCATCTACGTATATTTGACAGATCAGAATGTGATTTTTAAATGACTTACAGAATAAAGTTGTGTCCACCTTCCCTCTGGTAAAATCATTTTCTAAGAGAAAGTTACTTAGTCTCTCATACCAAGCTCTGGGAGCTTGTTTTAGACCATATAACGATTTCTTAAGTTTATAGACATATTCTGGATGTTTTGTGTTTTCAAAACCAGGGGGTTGATGCACATAAACTTCTTCATCAATGTAACCATTTAAAAACGTACTTTTGGCATCCATCTGATAAAGAGTGATGTCATTTATTTACAGCATATGAAATTAAAAGTCTAATAGACTCTAACCTTGCGACTGGAGCAAAGGTTTATGTATAGTCTATCCCTTCTTGCTGACTATAACCTTGTGCAACCAGTCGTGCTTTGTTTCTGACCACTTCTCCTTGTTCATTCAGTTTGTTTCTGAAGACCCATTTGGTTCCAATGATGTTGAAGCCTTTGGGTTTGGGGACCAGATCCCATACGTCGTTTCTGGTGAACTGATTTAATTCTTCCTGTATTGCAAGTATCCAATCGTTGTCTGAGAGTGCTTCGTCAATAGTAGTGGGTTCGACCAGAGAGACTAATCCCACTAGAGATTCTTCAGTCTTTTTGAATGAGGATCTTGTTCTGATTGGGTCATCCTTCTTTCCCAGAATTTTGTCTTCGGGATGTATTAGAGAACTTCTGGATTGTCTTTTCTGGATGGGTTCTTCAGAATTAGAGTTTCCTTCTGTTTTGTTCGCCTGTTTTTCTGATGATCTGGTTTCAGTGCCTGTTATTTGAACTTCTATTTCTGCAAGAGATTCATCATGCTTTGGCTTTGGAAGGCCAAGCTTATCATCAAATCTGACACAAATGGATTCTACCACACTTCGTGTTTCTGTGTTATATACTTTGTATCCTTTTGAACGTTCAGAGTATCCTAACATGAAACATTTTTGTGCCTTAGAATCAAACTTGTTTAGAGGATCATTAGTGTTTAAGATAAAGCATGTACATCCAAAAGGATGAAAGTAAGAAATGTTGGGCTTTCTGTTCTTCCACAATTCATATAGAGTCTTTTCCAGAATAGGTCTTATACAGATTCTATTCTGAATGTAACATGCTGTATTAACTGCTTCTGCCCAAAAGTGTTTAGCCATGTTAGTCTCATTGATCATGGTTCTGGCCATTTCTTGTAGAGTTCTATTCTTGCGCTCTACAACTCCATTTTGTTGTGGAGTTCTAGGACAAGAGAAATCATGAGAAATGCCATTTTCATTAAAAAATGTTTCTAGATTTTTGTTTTCAAATTCCCCACCATGATCACTTCTGACTTTTACAATTCTAAACTCTTTTTCATTCTGAATTTGGTTACAGAAAGTAGAGAATACAGAGAGTGACTCGTCCTTGTGTTTTAAGAACTTTACCCATGTCCATCTGCTATAGTCATCTATGATCACTAATCCATACTTCTTGCCACTGATGGATGCAGTTTTCACTGGTCTAAACAAATCTATATGTAGAAGTTCTAATGGTCTGGAGGTAGAAACAACATTTTTTGGTTTAAAAGAGGGTTTGGAAAACTTGCCTTTTTGACATGCTTCACACAGAACATCTGAGCTGAACTTCAGATTAGGAAGTCCTCTGACCAGATTGAGTTTGTTAATCTGAGTATTCTTCTCATACTAACATGCCCCAATCTTCTGTGCCAGACCCATTGCTCGTCGTCAGCAGACAAAAGACATTTTACATTCTGACTTTTTAGTTCAGAAAGTTTTATTTTGTAAATGTTGTTCTTTCTCTTTCCATTAAAGAGGATTGTTCCATCTTTCTGACTAACTGCCTTGCAGGACTTTTGATTGAAGATTATATCATAACCGTTATCACTTAATTGACTTATGGATAACAAGTTATGCATTAATCCTTCTACTAATAAAACATTAGATATAGAGGGTAGAGTACCGTTACCTATGGTTCCCAAGCCAATGATTTTACCTTTCTGATTGCCTCTGAAACCTACATACCCTCCAGGTTTAAGTTCCAGACTTTGGAACATATGCTTTCTTCCCGTCATGTGTCGCGAGCATCCAGAGTCCAGGTACCATGATTGGTGTTTCAATCTTGCTGTTAAAGACATCTGCAACATACAGGATTTTATCCTTAGGTACCTGATAGTTCCTGGATTGGCTGGAATTTTGGTAAAACAAAGGTTATTCAATGTTGATGTCAAGGTGCTGATGTTGAAACATTGAAGTCTTAACACTGGGCTGTGTTAAGTTGTTAAATGCTGAAGATGGATGTCTGATGTCACACAGGTGATGTTGTAACATCAGACCTGCAGAATTAATAACAGCAGGATATGTTATTAGGGCACGGGTATTAGCTGGAATTGTGGAGAGTGGTTGACTCATTGGATGAGAATATCTTGTGATAGATATTTTCTGTTACATGGGAGATTTGATTGCAGATCTGTTGGAGAATTAAAAGGTTGAAGATTTAAAAAGATTTTGGGGATAAAATCTATTTTGAAGATTCAGTTTTAATTAACAAATCTGATCAAATATTGTGACAAGTCCAAGCCCAATTCAGGAGCTATATAAAGCGCACAAGACCAAAGGAAAGAGTACAGAAAACATTCAGAAGATCAAGAGCAGCAGGCTTAGTGTCTAGAGTTTGTTTAAAGTGCTTGTATTTACACTATTCTAGGGTTTGAATAGGTGTTAATTTTCTGTCCTCTCTAAAGCTGTGAAGCAAAGAGAGTTGTTTGAATTGATCAAAACTGTGAAGTAAGATCAAGGGTACTCAAAGTGGGTTCTTTGAGTGTTTGTAAGGGATTGAGTGGTGTTCTCATACCTAAGTGGTTTCTTAGGTAGGAAGTCATTAGTAGAGTATAAGTTTAGGAGATTGTCAACGGGTCGTTGAGTCTGTAAATTATATCTACATGTAGTGAATTCCATCCCTGGCTTGGTAGCCCCTAGAGTAGGTTGGTTGTAACCGAACTGGGTCAACAATTCTTGGTGTTATTTTACTGTTATTGCTGTCCATAGTGCAGAGTGTTTTGTTGTGACATCACACCTTAACATCACACGTCTGATACTAGAATTTCAATTGGTATCAGAGCAGGCATCCTGTCTGTCTCTGGGTGAGATCTAGGGAAGTTACTTTCTGGTGATAAGATGGACAAAGAAGTTGGAGGATTCGTCAACGACCCCCTATTTTGGATGGATCCAATTATGACTATTGGAAGCCAAGGATGACCACCTTCTTAAAATCCTTGGACAGTAGGGCTTGGAAGGCTGTTATTAAAGAATGGAAAGCTCCTGTTATGTGTGAGAAGGATGATGCTGGCAAAGATAAAGAAGGCACCTCTAAGCCAAAGCCTGAAGAAGAGTGGACCAAGGATGAAGATGAGCTTGCCCTTGGAAATTCCAAAGCTCTGAATGCTATCTTCAATGGAGTGGATAAGAACATCTTCAGGTTAATCAATACCTGTGAAGTTGCTAAAGAAGCATGGGATATCTTGCAGGCTACTCATGAAGGAACATCTAGAGTCAAGATGTCAAGACTTCAGATTTTAACATCAAAATTTGAAAGCCTGAAGATGAAGGAAGATGAGACTATACATGATTTCCACATGAGTATTCTGGAGCTGGCTAATGCATCCAGTGCTCTTGGTGAGAAGATGTCAGAGGAAAAGCTCGTGAGGAAGATCCTTAGGTCCCTACCTAAGAGGTACAAGATGAAAGTGACTGCTCTTGAAGAAGCTCAAGACATCAGCAAGATGAGAGTAGATGAGCTCATTGGATCTCTTCAGACTTTTGAACTTGGTTTAAATGAAGAAGAACCAGAAAAGAAGCCCAAGGGTATTGCTTTGGTCTCCACTCCTGCAGAAGATAAGGTTGTCAAAGATTCTCAGGAAGATTTGTCACAAGCCATTGCAATGTTGGGAAGGCAGTTCAAAAAGGTGTTAAAAAGATAGAACAATAACTACAAGCCTAGTGTCAAGAACAGTTCTTCTGACATCACCAAATCAAAAGAGAAAGATGAAGAGAAGGCTGCTTAGGATAAAGGTGTTCAGTGCTTTGAATGTGAAGGGTATGGACATGTCAAGAAAGAATGTCCCACATTCTTGAAGAAGCAGAAGAAGGGCATGTCAGTTTCCTGGTCTGAATCTGATAGTGAAAGTGATGCTGAGTCAGCAAAGCATGCTAGAGCCTTAACAGGAACTGTTGTGTCTGATGATGGTAGTGATGAAGAAATAACTTATGAAAAGCTAGCTTCTACTTATCGAGAGCTGTGTTTGAAAAGTGCTGAGATTTGTCAAGAAAACAAGTATCATAAGCAACAGATTGCTCAGCTTGAAAATGAAAAAGCTGATCGGGAAAACCAAGTTGTGTTAGTTAAGTCCCAACTGGATCAGATGACTAAATTCATTAAGATGATGAACAGTAGTACTGCTGATCTTGATAAAATTCTTCAGTTAGAGAAATCTGCTGGAGATAAATCAGGCATAGGATATGTGGCTAGTACTTCAGGAACAAAAGGGGAGATGTCTCAACCGTTGTCTCAACATCAACCTACGAAACAGGGGCATTTCTCAAAGAAGATTGTTCAGCCCCAAAATGCTGAGAAGAAGAATGGCCCTCATCAGAGGAAGATACAGCCCCAAGGAGCTAGTCAGTGTATGCCTCCCCAATTTCACCAGAATATGCAAGCTGTCAGGTTCAAGCAGAACATGTCTCAGCAGAGATATCAACCTCAGGAAAAATGGTATGGTTATGCGTACAACAATGCTGTGACTTATGGAAGAAGGAAACCTCATCACCATAGAAGACAGCCTAAGAGACAACATCATCAATACAGCAAAAGACAAGTCAACTATGGAATAAAGAGACAACAGTATGGGTGGCAGCCACTGAATTATCAAAGTGGGAGAAGATTTAACCACTTTAGAAACGGCAGAGTCAAATGCTTCTACTGTGGCAGGATGGGTCATATGCAGTCCTCGTGCTTCAAGCTTCACGGATATCCTAATTTTACTCCTCAACCCAAACAGCAAGAGGTTAGGCCTAAGGTGATGAAGAAATGGATACCTAAAGTTACCAGCTTGATAGCTCACACGTCCTTGAGGGTTTCTACCAAAGATGACTGGTATTTTGACAGTGGGTGTTCAAGACACATGACTGGAGTAAAGAATCTGCTTGTTGATGTGAAACCTCAGTCTTCTGGCTATGTTACATTTGGTGATGGGATCAAAGGAGAGATAAAGGGAATTGGAAGACTAAACTGTGACAGTACTCCTAAGCTGGAGAATGTTCTTCTTGTTAAAGGACTAGCAGCTAATTTGATTAGTATTAGTCAACTTTGTGATCAAGGATTCAAAGTAGACTTCACAAAGTCCGAATGTAATGTGAAAGATGACAAAGGAGAAGTAATTATGAAGGGAGCCAGATCTAAGGACAACTGTTATCTTTGGGTGCCGCAAAATTTAAATCCCTCCACGTGTGTGCTTGCTAAAGAAGATGATGTCAAAATATGGCATCAGAAGCTGGGACATCTTCACCTTAAGGGAATGAAGAGAATTATCTCCTCAGAAGCAGTCAGAGGGATTCCCAAGCTTAGTATTGAGGAAGGAAAGATGTGTGGAGACTGTCAAAAAGGAAAGCAGACAAAGATGTCTCATCCGAAGCTTCAACATGACACCACCTCCAAAGTATTGGAACTCCTTCATATGGATTTAATGGGACCTATGCAGGTTGAAAGTCTGGGTGGAAAGAAATATGCTTATGTAGTTGTGGATGACTACTCAAGATACACCTGGGTGAATTTCATCAAAGACAAATCTGAAGTGTTTGATGTCTTTAAAGAGCTCTGTCTTAAACTCCAAAGAGAAAAGGAGAGTAAGGTCATCAGAATTAGAAGTGATCATGGAAGAGAGTTTGAAAATAGTAAGTTTGAAGAATTTTGCTCGTCTTAAGGTATAAGTCATGAGTTTTCATCTCCTATCACCCCTCAGCAAAATGGAGTTGTTGAGAGGAAGAACAGAACTATACAAGAGTCGGCTAGAGCAATGATCCATGCCAAGAAACTACCTTATCACTTCTGGGCTGAAGCCATGAACACTGCCTGCTACATTCACAACAGAGTCACCCTAAGAAGAGGCACTTCATCCACTCTATATGAACTATGGAAGGGAAGAAAACCTAATGTTAAGTACTTCCATGTATTTGGTAGTAAATGTTACATTCTGACAGATAGAGAGCAGAGAAGGAAATTAGATTCCAAAAGCGATGAAGGGATATTTTTGGGGTACTCCATCAACAGCAGAGCTTATCGGGTCTTCAACTCCAGGACCAAAGTGATGATGGAGTCAATCAATGTTGTGATTGATGATGAAGAAAAGCTTGAAGTTGAGGATGTCATAGAAGATGTTGAAACATTAGCTGATGAGGTAGCTGTTGAAGTTGATGAAAGAAATCCATCCCCAGGTACTGCTGACACTGAGCCTGAGCAACCTCAGAAGGATCCTTCTATCAGGATTCAGAAGGATCATCCTAAGGAGCTGATCATAGGTGATCCAAATTCTGGAGTAAGAACTAGGTCAAGAGAAATCATAGCCAGCTCGTGCTTCGTATCCAAAATCGAGCCAAAAAATGTCAAGGAAGCTCTGACAGATGAATTCTGGATAAATGCTATGCAAGAAGAACTGGAGCAGTTCAAGAGAAATGAAGTCTGGGATCTTGTGCCAAGACCAGAAGGGGTGAATGTTATTGGAACAAAGTGGATCTACAAGAACAAGTCAGACGAGCTTGGAGTGGTTACAAGAAACAAAGCGAGACTTGTTGCACAAGGTTATACTCAAGTGGAGGGAATCGACTTTGATGAAACGTTTGCTCCAGTGGCGAGACTAGAGTCCATCAGACTACTTTTGGGTATGGCTTGTAATCTAAGATTCAAGCTGTTCCAAATGGATGTGAAGAGTGCCTTTCTAAATGGCTATCTGAATGAAGAAGTATATGTGGATCAACCTAAAGGATTCACCAATCCAAACTTCCCCAATCATGTGTTCAAACTGAGGAAGGCACTGTATGGCTTAAAACAAGCTCCAAGGGCCTGGTATGAGCGGTTGACATAATTCTTAGTAGCAACTGGGTATAGAAAATGAGGCATTAACAAAACCTTGTTTGTCAAGGAAGAAGGAGGAAAATTAATGGTAGCCCAGATATATGTGGATGACATTGTATTTGGAGGGATGTCAGATGCTATGGTAAAACAGTTTGTCCAACAAATGCAATCAGAATTTGAAATGAGTTTGGTTGGAGAACTTAGCTACTTCCTTGGGTTGCAAGTCAGACAAATGGAGGATTCTATCTTTATTTCTCAAAGCAAATATGCCAAGAGCATAGTAAAGAAGTTTGGCCTAGATAAAGCCAATCACAAAAGGACACCTGCTCCCACCCATTTGAAGCTATCCAAGGATGAGAATGGAGTAAGTCTGGATCACAACTTGTACAGAAGTATGATTGGGAGTTTACTATATCTCACAGCAAGCAGACCTGATATTTCCTTTGTTGTTGGAGTGTGTGCTAGATATCAGTCTGATCCTAAGGTAAGTCACTTGAATCAGGTGAAGAGGATTCTGAAATATGTAAATGGCACAAGTGACTATGGAATGTTATATAGCCGAGACTCTGGGACAGTCTTAAAAGGATACTGTGATGCTGATTGGGCTGGAAGTGCAGATGATAGAAAAAGCACTTCAGGAGGATGTTTCTTTCTAGGGAACAATCTGATTTCCTGGTTCAGCAAGAAGCAGAATTGTGTATCTCTCTCAACTGCTGAAGCGGAGTATATAGCAGCAGGAAGTAGTTGCTCTCAGCTGGTATGGATGAAGCAGATGTTGAGTGAATACAATGTTAAACAAGATGTTATGACTTTGTACTGCGATAATCTGAGTGCAATTAATATATCTAAAAATCCTATACAACACAGTAGGACAAAGCACATAGACATAAGGCATCATTTCATAAGGGATCTGGTAGACGAAAAAGTTGTTACCTTGGAACATGTAGCCAGAGAGAACCAGCTGGCTGACATATTTACTAAAGCCTTGGATGCAAACCAATTTGAAAGGTTAAGAAGCAAATTGGGAATCTGCATTTATGAAGACTGAATCAGCTAGAGGGGTTGTGGGCAGTTGGGGTGATTCTGAAAATGTGTAGTCAACTGCCAGGAGAGGTTTGCCTAATTATGACTAAAAAGGGGGAGATAAGTTGTTGCTGCTACAAGGTGTTTAGTTGAAAAGTGGTGATGCAGTTATTAAGGGGGAGTTTTGAAGATATCATGACATGTGAAGAGTGCAGCCAAGCAGACATCTAGGTGGAGTAAATTGCTGCACATTATGAGCTACTGAACAGCTGTGATGCTGGTTCATGTTTTCAAGGGGGAGCACCAATTGGCTGTTGGCAATAATGAAGATGGTGCTGTAGCAGATCAAGTAATAAAGACTATGCAAAGTGTCAAATTGCTGCTAATGAGTTTCAAATTGATTGAAGATTATTCCGCTGCTGAAATCTCTGAAGGTGCAGAGTGCAGAAGTTGATTGCAGAGTGCAGAGATTATTTTAGCCAAAATTAGCCAAAGGGGGAGATTGATAGTTCCTGGATTGGCTGGAATTTTGGTAAAACAAAGGTTATTCAATGTTGATGTCAAGGTGCTGATGTTGTAACATTGAAGTCTTAACACTGGGTTGTGTTAAGTTGTTAAATGCTGAAGATGGATGTCTGATGTCACACAGGTGATGTTGTAACATCAGACCTGCAGAATTAATAACAGCAGGATATGTTATTAGGGAACGCGTATTAGCTGGAATTGTGGAGAGTGGTTGACTCATTGGATGAGAATATCTTGGGATAGATATTTTCTGTTACATGGGAGATTTGATTGCAGATCTGTTGGAGGATTAAAAGGTTGAAGATTTAAAAAGATTTTGGGGATAAAATCTGTTTTGAAGATTCAGTTTTAATTAACAAATCTGATCAAATATTGTGACAAGTCCAAGCCCAATTCAGGAGCTATATAAAGCGCACAAGACCAAAGGAAAGAGTACAGAAAACATTCAGAAGATCAAGAGCAGAAGGCTTAGTGTCTAGAGTTTGTTTAAAGTGCTTGTATTTACACTATTCTAGGGTTTGAATAGGTGTTAATTTTCTGTCCTCTCTAAAGCTGTGAAGCAAAGAGAGTTGTTTGAATTGATCGAAACTGTGAAGTAAGATCAAGGGTACTCAAAGTGGGTTCTTTGAGTGTTTGTAAGGGATTGAGTGGTGTTCTCATACCTAAGTGGTTTCTTAGGTAGGAAGTCATTAGTAGAGTATAAGTTTAGGAGATTGTCAACGGGTCGTTGAGTCTGTAAATTATATCTACAAGTAGTGAATTCCATCCCTGGCTTGGTAGCCCCCAGAATAGGTTGGTTGTAACCGAACTGGGTCAACAATTCTTGGTGTTATTTTACTGTTATTGCTGTCCATAGTGCAGAGTGTGTTGTTGTGACATCACACCTTAACATCACACGTCTGATACTAGAATTTCAGTACCCATATCTCTTTGGGTCCTTGTTTGTTAGTGTTCACAGAATTCTAATTGAGTTTAGGTTTCTCAATAGAATTTGAAGAGTATGATTCACTAGTATATTTTATGTCATGTTTGTGTCCATATGTGAAGTGGGAGTTTAAAGGAGCATATTTTATGATCATATCATCCACTTGTTTAGGTTTATATGGAGCTTCTCCTTTAGGATTGACATATCCTATGCCTTTTCTCCCATTTCTACTAACTCCATAGATCATTGAAGCCATTTTGCTTCTTTCTATGCTTTTAGCTAGAAATTTTTGAAAACTGTAGTCGTAATTTTTTAAGACGTTATCAGAACTAGTGGGAACTACTGAGTCAGATTTTTTCTGAGATTTTTGAGATTCAAGAGAGTTGAGTTTTGAAATGGTTTCTTTTAACTCAGAATTTTCTGCTTTCAGCTTTCTGTTCTCTTCAGACTCAGATACTAGATCATGTTTCAGATTCTTATATTTGAGCTGAAGTTTCTGATAGTTTTCAAGAATTTTTGACAGACTTTCTTCTAATTGAGATCTAGAAAATTTAGAGAATACCTCTTTAGTTTCTGAGTCAAAGTCTGATTCTGATGAGTTTGAATCATCTGATATGTTGGCCATTAGGGCAATGTTGGCGTGTTCATTTTCTGATTCGGATTCTGCTTCAGAAGATTCCGAGTCATTCCAGGTAGCCATAAGACTTTTCTTTATTTCCTTGTTAAACTTCTTATTTGGCTTTTCTTTCTACAACTTAGGACAATCACTTTTGTAGTGTCCCGGTTCATTGCATTCGTAACACACCACTTCTTTGTTCTTTGACTTTTTGTGTCCAGAAGATGGTTCAGAATGACTGCTTGATCTTCGAGAGTTTCTGAATTTCCTTTGCCTATTTTTCCACAATTGATGGATTCTTCTGGAAAGGAGTGATAGTTCATCTTCTTCTGAGGAGCCGCTAGAGCTTTCTTCTTCTGCCTGAAAAGCTTTAGTTTCATATTTATATTTAGATTTAAGAGCAACAGACTTACCTTTCTTTTGAGGTTCATCTTCTTCTAGTTCTATCTCGTGACTTCTCAGAGAGCTGATCAGTTCTTCAAGAGATATTTCGTTGAGGTTCTTGGAGAGCTTTAGTGCTGTGACCATGGGTCTCCATACTTTTGGTAAGCTTCTGATGATCTTCTTGACATGATCTGATGTAGAGAACCCTTTATTCAGAACTTTCAGTCCAGCAACCAGAATTTGAAACCTTGAGAACATTTTCTCAATTGTTTCATCATGATCCATTTTGAAGGCTTCATACATCTGGATGAGTGCCAGAGCTTTAGTCTCTTTTACTTGAGTGTTGCCTTCATGCGTCATTCTCAGCGAATCAAATATGTGTTTGGCTGATTCTCTGTTAGTGATCTTCTCATATTCTGTGTGGGAGATTGCACTAAGGAGAATCGTTATGTCCTTGTGATGATTTCTAAAATCTTTCTTCTGTTGATCCGTCATATTTTTCCTTTCAATCTTCTGACCGTCTTTTCCAACAGGGTGAGTGTAACCATCAGTTACCATGTCCCAGAGATCGCCGTCATGAGCCAGAAAGAAACTTTCGATTAAGTCTTTCCAGTAATCAAAGTTTTCACCGTCAAACACTGGTGGTTTGCCACTGATTTTGTCATTGTAGTTCTGAACGGGTTCCGCCATAGTGTTTTTCGTGAAGGATCTTTTATCTGACACGGTTAAGTGTTAGCACCCAGAACCAGGCGCTCTGATGCCAATTGAAGAAACAAAAAAACACAAGAAGGGGGGTTGAATTGGGGTTTTCAAAAATTAAATCAAAGAGGACACGTTGGTTATCCTGGTTCGTTTGAAGTCAAACTACTCAAGTCCACCCGCCAAGGTGATTTCGCCTCTCTCTCTTGAGGACTTAATCCACTAATCAATTAAGATTACACAAACACAGGGTCAACCGTCACTGTCTTATTGAGTTTTAACCACAACTCGGATTTCTCAAGGAATTTCAAATAAAAATAGTATGCTTCTAATAAGCTTTATCACAACCGTGATGTTTATACAATATTTTTATCAAATAATGAAAACAGATGAGAAACTTGATGAATAGTGAAAAGTATGCGCACAAGTATTTTGGTCATATGCAGGTGCTCCTTTAAATAGATGAAAAATGATTGATCCGTTAGAGACGTGAGAGTTATTTTTGGAGATTGATAATAATGCCTTTGAATGCTCTTTCCAAAAATACAGATTTTGTCTGTTTCAATCCGTTACTTTGTGATACTCATAAATGTGAAGGATAACGTATCAGAGTCCATGTTGATTTGATGCAATATCAGAGTTTCTGGCTTGATACAACTTTGGTGCTGAAGCGTGAGGCATCCTTCATTAGAACTTAGCTAGTTTAGAGCTTGTGATTCTTCCATATCAGAGCTTCGCTTGATTAGAACTTTTCTTTGAACTCGCTTTGTTTAGATCTTGTGAGCTTCGCTTGATTAGAACTTCGCTCAGATGGATCTTGTGATACTTCTATATCAGAACTTCTTTACATTAGAACTTCCCTACATATAACAAAAAATGAATTAAGGAGCATCAAGTTCTAAATAATATAGTGTTTGTTATCATCAAAACAATTAGGAATGTAGAATCAATTCTTGTTCTAACACTTCCAAATTCTCGGACTTTCATGGCTTGATCTATTCTTGGTGAATGGCATGTCTTGAACTTCTTGGGGTTTGGGGACCCACAGGCTTCTTAAAAGCATCCCCGCCTTCTCTTGGGCGTTGTACAAGGACCCTTCGGCTTCTTAAAAGCTCGCATGCCTTCTCTTGGGCTTAATACAAGGACCCAGAGACCTCTACAGGTATAGGAACAAAACCTAGTCATCAATTTGCTAGAGCTGTCTTTCTGAGTCAAGTGTCAGACCAGTTAATGGGTTGACCTTCATCCCTTAACATACCAGCCTTCTCTTGGGCATCATACAAAGATCATTCACTACCTGAGAATCGATTTCACAAAGCACCCGTAGACTTGGACAGTCTCCATACCTTTTGGGATTTCCCATTTCCTTAAAGAACAGGAAATAACCCTGATCCTCCGATCAATCCCTGAGCACAACATTACCCATATAAGAGTTGATTTTCTTTTTATCCAACATACTGGACCTGTCACTAAACTGAAACAGTCACCAGCACACTAGCCTCCTCTTGGGCTTTGTACAATGATTCTCCCTAGTGGAGCTAACCTATTCACACTCTCTTGTTGAGTATAAAAGACTCTCTTGTTGAGTCACTTCCCTTTTAGCCTCCATCTCGGGCTTCGTACGAGATAAAAATCACTTTCTTGTTGAGTATAAACGACTCTCTTGTTGAGTCAAACATTTTCAGCCTCCATCTTGGGCTTCATACGAGGTACAAAGACTCTTTTGTTGAGTCAAACACCTTTAGCCTCCGTCTTGGGCTTCGTACAAGACACATCAAAAAGCACTCTCTTGTTGAGTCAACCTTTTTAGCCTCTCTCTCGGGCTTCGTACGAGACACATAAAAACACCCTCTTGTTGTGTCAATAGCCTCCTCTTAAGCTTTGTATAAAGAAACCCCCAGTTGAGTCAATCAACCTTTTAGCATCAAAAGTTATGCCTTGCTCACAGTATACAAACATCAACAGCTCATTTTCCTTCATCTAATTGCTCTAAGCGGCAAGCCTCTGGATTATTTACATCCACGCCACTGTCCCTCTTTTAGCATGATAACTCGAAATTGTATCGTATTTTTCTATTCACTTTGTGCATTTTAGTTTCCGTTTTATTGAGTCATTTAGGATATTTACTATGTTTCACTTATGTTTTGCTTTATTTTATGTTTCAGGTGTCTATCAGCAGCAGTGTAAGAAAAGAGAGGATTCAGATAAGAAGAAGGAGAGAAATCAGAAGAAAAGCAAAATCTGCATGTTTTACTGATATGGCGTTCGCCATATCACCATGGCGTTCGCCATGGCCCTTGTCCAGATGGCGTTCGCCGTACAGTTCGAGAGCAGTTTTCCAGAATTAGTTTTAAGCAGTTTTGCTGCAGTTTTAATATTTGAATTTCCCTCCCTTGAAGGCACGAACTGAGCAGTTACCAGTGGGATATCTCTATATATACCTCAGTTCTAGAGAAGTTTGACATCGAGAAATTACCCTGCGGAAGCGCTGTCGAAATTCCTCGAGCCTAACTACTATATTTACCGTCCAAAGTAACAATTGCTCCTATTGAGTGATTGTTACACTGTTGTAGTATTTTATTTCCGCATTGCTGTTGTAACTCTTGGATCATTGCAATTTCAATAGAAGTTTATTTCAGTTTATTAACTTCAGGTTATTTCTTTATTTTACCATCTTTACCGCATTATTATTTGTATGTGCATTGCAACATAACTTAATCTTTTCAAAAACTTAAACCAGAATTTTCGTTAAAATAGATTAAAATGTATGATTTAAATTACAGAACCTTTAACATGTTAGTCTTAGGATTAATTATGTCAGAATAGATTTGTATGAGCCCGTAGTATGAGTACCGTTGTACCCGACGGGACTCTGTAGTTATAATTGGTATTAAACTATGACTTATTGTCATTTTGGTTTTAATTTCCATCCCGAATTTAGGTAACTTTGTCACGAGAGTGAGAAGTTACTTAACATTACTTTGTCACGAGAGTGAGAAGTATATTAAGGTTTAAGCCGAGATTCGCGAGAGCGTGAGGAGTGAACCAGATAGTAGGAATTAGGCATCAAGTTTAAATGCAGCGAGAGCGCTTTAGATGTTGATTAGGATATTATTTGGTTTCCAAAGAGTGTTTTTTAGTTACCGGGCGAGCGAGAGCAAAATCTTGGGATTAAGAGATATGGCTTCTGTCAAGACCTCGAGAGCGTGAGGCGTAGCCTTTAAGTCAGTATATCCTACTAAATAGGCTTATAGTCGTAATTAGTATCGTTTGTCTACAAGTCCCTTAGGCGCGCGAAATTCATACTTCGGACTCGTTTTAGCATCGATTATATTTTCCTCAGTATTAAGTTTCAATTTCCTTTTCTTTACACCGTGACACTAGCCTTAGCTTTACACCGCAACTATAGAATACTATAGATTGATTATTAGTCCCTGTGGGTTCAACAATCTTTTAAAACTACGCGATAGGCTGCATACTTGCAGTTGTAATCCGACCAATATGTAAAGTCGCGATCAGAGCATGAGAAATTCCTAAGGAAAGATGGAATTGCTCTAAACTGAGTTAAAGTCTTCTCCTTCAGGGTAAAAATCCCCTATAAAGGAAATTATGGCATTACTGAATTCACATATCCCAGTTAAAGTAATTCTCCTTTATAATCAGTCACCCAACAGTTGTGACAAACAAACCAAATATCCCCCTTTAGAGATGACAAATTCTCTCTAAAGTCAAACCCCTTCAACTTCACATCTTGGGCTTCGAACAAGATACAAATAGACCCTTCAGCTTCACATCTTGGGCTTTGAACAAGATACAAACACCTTTAGCTTCACGTCTTGGGCTTTGAACAAGACACCAAAACCACTCTTTTTTCCTCCCCATAGAATAGGAGGAACAATCATCGCTCTGATTTCCCTGTTTCGTTAAACGGGAATACGTAGGCATAAGATTGAAAAATCTTGGCGAGCACACTAATCAAAAACCCAAAATCCCGTACCTTCATACATCAATCAAAAAGCATCAGTCCTAACATCTTACAAATAATCCAGACACTGTATTCTCAACAAAATAACCTAAGAGAGACCCACAATCTTAATAGCATCTGTAAACCAACAGTCATCTGTTTAAACTCAGTTTGCAAGCAGGGTTAATTCGAGACATCTATTTCCCTTCCTTCATCAGCTTCAATAGGATAAAAAATGAATCGAATTGTAGTACCCCCAAAGCGATAGTGCTTCGCAACCATACAAAAACTCGCGCTACAGAAAAATGGCGACTCTACTGGGGAGTTAACCCTTCGATAGAGATCTTGTTCTCTTCCCATCTCTTAGGAAGAAACCTTGAGTTTACAAAATATCACAGAAATGACAGCTCTGCTGGGGAGTCATTGTCTGTATAGGATCTTAAGACTAGAGGTCTAGGATGATTAAGACAAATATATATACTCCTTTTCCTAACTGATATCTGTGTTTATTTTTCTGCTAATGGGAATGCGTGTGATGCCGCATGTGGAAAGATTGAGTATACACCTAAGATAGGTGATGGTAATGCGGGTAATCTTACTGGGAGTGAATTCCAGTTAAGAGCCCCCGATCGACCATCAAACTCAGTGGAGACTCCCTTTGTAGATACATTGCCTATACGACTTCGGTTGTTCAAAGTAGTGTGGTCGACTGGGTTATCTGAGAAGCTGAGGTTTTTAGTAGACTTAAGCCATTTTGTAGTGCGGAAGCTATCGGAAATAGTTGTCATGCGATACTACCCTCATCTGAGATCACTCTAGGATACCTCAGCTCGCTGGCGATCCGCTTGCTGTTGTTATCCCAGAGGGGTCAATGATTTTGCGGACAGGTACAAAAAATCACCAGTATAAACCTTTGGGGGGGGGGGGGTAGGGCCTTGACTTCATGACACCGATGCTTTGACCCCATGTTTTTTCTATGTTTTTGTGTGCTGCATTCATACATTCATCTAAAAAACATTAAAACAAAGAAAATTTTCTCTTCTAGTATCTTTTTTTCAAATTAAACTGAGACAATGATTGCAAATGTCAGAGAGAAAGGAGATTGCACTAATGGATTTCGGTAGAAGGAAAACTATAAATACACCTTCAAGGTTCCAAAACTAGAGGATTTAAGAGGTCTGGCGAGAATGATCACCAACCACAAGGCTTTCAGAGCCAAGTATGGAGGATTGTTGTCCTTGTTAAGGGTTCATGTAATCGAAGGAATCCTGTCCACATTAATCCAGTTCTACGATCCGGTCTATCACTGTTTCACATTCCCGGATTATCAACTAGCACCAACGCTGGAGGAGTACTCTCACCTAACTGATTTACATATTACTGATCAGGCTCCCTTTTCTGGATTGGAAGAAATTCCAAAGGATCAAACCATTGCAAGAGCAATTTATTTGAACGAGTCAGAAGTCAGGACTCACATGACCACTAAGGGTGGCATCCAGGGTTTGCCAGCCCAGTTCTTAACAAAGAAAGCCATGTACTTTGCTAGTATAGGGAACGTGGCCGCTTTCGAGAGCATCTTTGTTTTGCTCACCTATGGGTTATTTTTGTTTCCCAACATCGATAATTTTGTAGATATCAAGGCCATTAAGATTTTCCTGATTGGAAACCCTGTACCGACCTTACTCGCAGATGCGTATCATTCGGTACATTTAAGGAATTTATACAGTAGAGGAATGATCACATGCTGTGTACCCCTGCTTTACAAATGGTTCACTTCCCATTTGCCCAAGTCTGCTGCATTTTGGGATCAAAAGAATACTTTACGTTGGTCGTAGAGAATCATGTCTCTTACCAACTCTGACATCGATTGGTACAATCGAATCTATGACAGGTTCAGGATCATTGACCGTTGTGGAAATTTCCCAAATGTACCCCTTATAGGAACTAAGGGGGGAATCAACTATCATCCAATTCTCGTTTGTCATCAATTTGGATACCCAATGAGGCATGTCCCGCGTAATGCTCATCTGGAAGGTCTTTTCTTCAAGGAAGGAGAAAACGACAGGGCACTAAAGATAGAAATAGTGCATGCTTGGAATCACATTCATAGGAAAGGAAGAGAGTCTCTAGGAAAACCAGACTGTGTCTCGGTGGAGCCTTATCTCTACTGGGTACAAACTAGAGCTCTCAAGCTGAGGATGCCTTACCCTCGTCACGAAGTTTTTCCATTAAGGGACTCTGCCCTTTACTTTATGTCTGAGACGGAAAAACTTCAGGTTACTCTTGTCGCTCCCGGGATTTTCATCCAAGTACAAACGCGAAAGTGGCAAGGAAACAGAGTCGCCAGCAATGTGTATTTATCCCAAGAGAGGGAAAGGAAACACTGCATAAACCCGAGGGAAGGAAAGAGCATGGTCTTGCGACCAAGAGAACTGGGTTCGAGAGTCGGTTACGCGAAGGGAAGGTATTAGCACCCCCACGCGTCCATCGTACCCGATGGGATCCACCCTTGCTGTTTCGATCAAAGGGTGTCGTTACCTGGAGCTCCACTACTACTGGAAAGGAGAAGGAACGGGAACGGAAAAGAACGGAGAAACGAAGAAGAAAAGAAAAAGAAGTGAATCGATAGGACGTCCTCGGAGTCCTAGGCCTACGTATTCCCTCAGTGCAATGGGAAAGTCAGAGTCAACGTAGTTCGACGGACTACGGGAAAGGTTGCTCGTCGAGATATCGCATCTCGTGCCTACGTATCTTCAATCAGACGAGAAAGAAGAATCAGAGCAAACATAGTTCGGCTCAACAAGGGTTGCTTTGTTTGTGTTTTTTTAATGGAAACATCAGAGTGCGCATTCCAGTAGTTAGGTGTTGCAGCTCGCTGTATGGAGACTTAGGCGTTACCTGTTTGCGGTAGAACGGACGTGACGAGTCCTTAAGGAATATAATGAAGGAGATGAGAAGAGAATTGTTTGTTTGTTTTTGTATTTTGAAAAGAAGTGTTTTGATTATTGGTGTGTATACGATCCATATTGCATTTAAGTCTTTCATGTAGGATCGAATGCCTCGCATATCGACCCAAGACGGGACGTATGCTAAACATTCTAAGAAAGTGAGAGAAGACCCCTCAATATCTTATTCTCACATGAAAGGCTCAAATGCACTATATGTTATGCCTTTATTAAGTGTTTCTTGCTTTTTGTTTTGAGATGAGAAGAAGAGAGACTCAAAGGTTGAGAAAGGTAAAATCTAATAAGGGAGACTAAGACTCAAACCTGAAAGTTATCATACATGGATGTTCCTAATGGTTAAGTGTGGTTTAGAAACCTACCTCTAAAAGAAAAGAGAAGAAGAATGAGTTCTAACTTACTTCAAAGATGGAAGCTAAGTTAAGAACTCAAAGGGGATGAAAGAGATCGAACAAAGAAAGCATAAGATGCTTATCACAATCACAACTTGAAAGCTTAAAGAGATAAGAGAAGAGGTTGTATATGGAAGCATATCCACACACTTGACTTACCATTAGCCCCTGAAAATGTTAGCAAAAACAATTTGCACGTAAAGAAATAAAGAAAGAATAACAAGTAAAGATCAAACAAGTTAAGCACTAAAGAATAAAGGTCTTAAAGGTTGATAAAGTTTCTAAGTCATAACTTATACCCTAAGAAAGTCCTCTAAAGTTAAGGGACCAAACACTAGCAAACTTTGCACAAACAATGCCTTAAACATCCAAGAAATGCACCATGAAAATAGTTGAGGAAAGATGAGCAAAAATGCAAAATGAACAAGTATTTATGCTTAATGAAATGGAAAGGTCAGAAGTATACGTCATTTATGAATGTCTCATAATGCATATAAACAATCATACAAGTCATGGATGAAATGATTCAAGTAGAAGAAAATAGGTGAAAGGAGAAAGAAAAGGAGAGAAACAAGTTTCAATTAAGTGCACAAATTTACAGGTTAAAGATGCATGACATATGAAATGAGTATGAGTGCACATAGACCAGTAGCATACAATTGATGATCTGCAAATGGTATGAATGAAATGGCATACACAATGCAAACACAAATCATGTAGAGCACAAGAAAAAATGAGATTTGGAATTAGGTCACAAATGCAAGTTAAAATGCATAAACACACATCAAATGCAAACACAAATCAAAAGGACCTATAATGAATCAAGAAGGACCTATAATCCTCTAGACAAAACCTATAATCTCACACAAATCAAGCAAAACAAGGTGGCACAAGTGCCTCATCAAAATCAAGTTAGATGGAAGTAGAAGAATATGCACAAATGTTGCTTCAAATGCAAGATATCAAACAATTACCAAATCACATGAGAAAAAAAATGAAAATAGATCTCAACCAGCCTAAGTCAGAAGCTAAAGTCATGTCAAAAGCTCATGGCAAAACTTAAGAAGAACCCAATCCAAACAAGTCATCAAAGTCACATTAGGTCAACAATGAATAATGCACAATGATATGGTTCAAAAGATATGCAAAAATGACTTTAAAAATATGAGAAAAATGGTTTTAGATGCCTCAAGATATTACCCAAATATGACAAAAAGAATGAGTGCAAAAGATTGTGTGAATTAAGAGAAATAAAATGGGAAAGATCAAGTATCAATGAAGGACATCATTTAAAATGAAATTAAAAAGGAATTATGAAAATATAAGCAAAATTTAATAAAATTAGAATTAAAAATAATAAAAATTATTTTAATGAATTATAATGCTCTATGAATTTTTGTAGAATTATTTAATGCATTTTAGTATTTTAATAAAAGAAAATGGAACATGTATAAAAATGAAATAAAATGCAAAAGGAAATAAGGCAGGGGGTGCAGAGATAGCAAGCTTTCAGTTTAAAATGCGTTTGGGCCCAATGTGTGGTGTTTGAAAAGTAATTTGAAACCCAGTCCAATAAGGCGCGTGTGTGTACAGATTTATGATGCACCTTAGTCAAAAATTTGACTCATCTGAGCCATTAGATCAAGTCAAAGTATATCAATCATGAAAGTATGTAAATCCAATGGATGGGAGGCAAGGATCATGACAATTATCACGCACGCACACACATGCAAGTAAACTGAGAGATAAAATAGGGCACGTGAGTGAGATGGTATTCATTAATGTGTTGTCACTTTGTGAACCATTGGATGAAAAAGATCAAACGACTGTGATATATTCTGGCAATAAAACCCTAACTGAACCCCTCACTGGCCGGAGAAGGACCTCCGAACATCTTCTCCGGCCGTCTCCGGCCACTGTAATCATCACATGCTTCCAGAAATTTATGAAATGTACATCAAATGAAAGAGGAAGTCACGTAGAACATGGATCCATAATCAAAATTAACAAACAATGCATGATCAGAGAGAATCGAACAAGAGAAATTTGCCCTAGGTTCTGTAACTATGCTCATAGAGAGCCTATCAACTAGCCAGATCATTCATAACTTCTAGTAAGCTTCATAAAAAACAAAAACAAGCTTAAACAAAGTGAATTCGTGCAAACAAGTTGAGAAATAATGAACCTGAAACTTGAAGAAATCTTGAAGCAAAAGAAAACCAGAGATGTAGGCTTGTTCTTGAGCTTCAATAGAGCAAAATAAATGCAATGGAACTTGAGATCTTGAAGAAAACATAATGAAATTCCAACTGAACTGAAACTACACTTGAGGAAATGATCTTGATTCTTCCTTGTTCTTGATCAATGATGAACCATTGATGATGATAATGATGAAATATGGATGAAGATGATGGTGAAATCGTGCAGAGAAAGAGAGAATTCAGAGAGAAATTCAGAGAGTGTTTTGTGAGAAATGAAGCAAAATGAAGTGTTCTCCCAAAAACAGTTAGAGTGAAGCTTATATATGTTGAGTCAAGACTTAACCAACTCAGTTGATGGTTAGAAGTTGAGTTAGGTTAATTGTTGTGTTAGAAGCAAAGGAAGGGTGAAGATAGCAATTTGAAAATGAAAGGAAAGAGAGCTCGTGTGTTGTGTTGATTATGTATGGTGAGAACATGGAATGATGATGGTGATGTTATGTGTTGCTGCAGCATGCTTGTTGGGCAAGTTTGTTCTTTCATTTCTCTTTTGATGTATGAATCAAGTATGGCTTGTATGTGTAAGAGCATGTGTGTGTTCAAATGAGGCAATGTGAATGGTGTGAGAGGTGCCCGCGTGGGAACTGATGGAAACAACAACAAACAATGCCAAACATCTCATTCTTCGCAGCACCACAAAACAATGGAAATGTTGATGTTTGAAGAGGGATTTCTTTGTGTATGGTGGATGGAATGGTGAGTTTTTGATGGCTATGGAAAGAGGGAACATGGTAGAACATGTTCGGTGTTGAAATTAGATTGAATGGGGGCTTGGAAGATGATCAAAAATGGCTTAGAAATCAAGTGTGCAAAACTGACTTTGGTGGGCAAGAGAATGCGCCCATGGGGCAAGCATTCTTAGGCATGTTTTCAGTTATGAGCATCCCTCTTTGAACCCTCATATGACCCTTATAACTTGTTCAAATAAAAAAATGTCCAACATCAAAGTTGAAGAGGACATGGAAATGAACAACTTTGATGTTAAAAAATTTTCCATTTGAAGCCTTCTTGATGTAGAAAATTGGCTTAACATTTGGCACACCAAGTGTTTGATGAAATTATGGCCTGGGGGCCTGAACTTGCCTTGCCATGACTTGAAATTTGCCTTGATTTTACCAAACTTTGATTGATCATAACTTCCTCAATTTTGATCCAATGGAAGAGTTCTTGGTATGGATTTGAAGCTTGGAATGTGATCTTTAATTGGATCAACTTAGGCCTGAAGTTTGAAGCTTTTATCTTAAAGAAAGAATGCCTTGAAGTGTAGTGCAAAATGGTCCAAACTTGCCATTTTTGGAAACCCTAAGTTTCTAAAAATGGAAACTTTGTACATTTCTTGATTTTTGATGAATCCTTCATCCTTTTTGGATCAAATCTTGTCCAATGAATATATGTGACTTGAATTTCATGAATTTGACCTTAAAAGTCAGGAGTTGACTTTTTTTCACTGCACAATTGACTTTTTCCCCAATTTATTGATTCTCAAGCAACTGGCCAATTGAACCTCTTCTGAAATGAACCAATGGGTAATCTTCCATCCCTAGATACTTGATATCATGTAGAAAACATTGAGATCAAGTTTGAACCAAAATTTCATCAGGAGACTGCTTGAATCCAAAACCCTAATTTTGACTGCTTTTTATAGGAGATGATGACTGCTCAATCTTCTTGATGAATTCCCATCTTCCAATGACTTGTAGGATCAAATGAGATGATATATGATATAAGAGACCTTTGAGGCTTGTTGGGAGACCCTTGACTCTAGCTCTCTTTCCTTAGATGATCAATATTCTGAAAACCACTGATCACATGCCCTATGCTGAATGCAAAGATGAATGCTTTATTTTTCTATGACTTGAATGTAATGCAATGCAATGAAAGTATATGCTAAATGCTATGAAAGATGAGAGGGAAAATTTTGGGGTGTTACAGCTGCCCCTATTCAATCACTATAGACCTGAATGGATTTGCACTCTGTGGAGAAGAAGAAAAGGGATATAAACCCAACCAAATGAACTCTGCTTGGATAAAAACCCTGATAGGCAGAATAACACTGGAGAGATGTCTTTTGAACGACGCCATACGACTACTGGCTTGCCATACTGTGGATGGACTTGGAGAACGTCTTTTAGAACGACGCCATACGACTACTGGCTTGCCACGCTGCTGATGGACTTTAAGAACGTATTTTGTACGACTCCAGTCGACTACTGGCTTGCCACACTGCGGGTGGACTTTAAGAACGTATTTTGTATGATGCCAGTCGACTACTGGCTTGCCACACTGCGGGTGGACTTTAAGAATGTCTTTTGTACGATGCCAGACGACTACTGGCTTGCCACACTATGGGTGGACTTTAAGAATGTCTTTTGGAATGACGCTAGACAACTACTGGCTTGCCACACTGCGGGTGGACTTTCGTCAATTTGCGGTTGGTCTTGAAACTGTCTTTTAAATGGAGTCAGACGACTACTAACTTGCCACACTGCGGGTGGACTTTCGCCAATCTAAGGTTGGTCTTGAAACTATCTTTTAAATGGAGTCAGACGACTACTGACTTGCCACACTGCGGGTGGACTTTCACCAATCTACGGTTGGTCTTTACCCTGCTTTGCCACCCTAAGATGGACTTTTGCCAATATGCGATTGGACTTTGCTGATTTGCCACCCTAAGATGGACTTTTGCCAATCTGCGGTTGGACTTTGCTGATTTGCCACCCTAAGATGGACTTTTGCCAATCTGCGGTTGGACTTTGCTGATTTTCCACCCTAAGATGGACTTTTGCCATTCTGCGGTTGGACTTTTGAAAGATGCCTTTTGGATGAAGTCAGTTGACTTACTGATTGGCCACACTGCGGGTGGACTTTTGCAAAAATTCAACACTGGATTACGCTCTGCATACATATCAGACATCCCTGCTAACTCTGTTGAGGAACAATGATCAATGATTTGACCTCAGAAGCTCCTGAAAGGATAATATCTCTGCTGGAGAATGACTGAACAATCCGTCTACTCCAAATTGACACGCCTGTCAAAAATAAATTGGACTTTGAGATATAGGGAGGTGATGACTCTGCCAGGAATTATTTCATCTACCCGGGGATGAATTCTGATCATAGCAACTCCGCTGGAAGAATGACAACTTTCCGACTTGGCCGGGGAAAGAATGTACTAACACTCTGCTGAAAAAGAGATTATGTTGATCTGCTAAACCTTTGCGTGGAAAAGAACAACTCAGCTAGGGAGTATTACTGACAAGATTCAATGCTAAACTCTGTGGGGATACAACTTCCAGAGATATAATCTTGCTGAGGATCGGAACTCCTCTGTCGGGGATACACAAATCCTGGTTGGAAGACATTCTGTTGCAACATGCTGAGAAAGAGTCCCTAGAGATCTCCTGGGAAAACACAAAGCAAATCCACGATAATCTATTAAGGAACAAAATTGTCGAGCTTAGAATAACTGCCACAATGTCCCACGCTAGGCACAACTTCCGCTTGACGACTCCACTGGGGATAATGAGCTTACAACAAACTCTGCTGGGGAAAACCGCTTCAAAGTGTCTCGTGTTGGAGAATGTATCTTAAGAGGATTTTATAGAAGACCAAGCATCCTCAAACTCTTAGACAAATACTGAGACTTGAGCTAGACGTATTAATTGGGAAGTCACTCTACTAGAGATAATAGATCTGGAACACATCTCGTCGGAGGGATTTCACGATGCCCCTTGCTCGGGAGGGATCACAAGACTCGCTTTTGCCCCAGATTACGCGGCTGATCTGAAGAAAACGTCCCAAGAGAATTTTACAGAGGATTTGGCATCTTCAAACTCCTAGACACTCACTGGGTCTTGAACATTAACTGTGAGGTCTGCGAAGTAACTCTACTGAGGAATTTGTAACCGTTATCTACATAGAAAATCTTGTAGCTGTTGGAAGTATTGAGTGGGATAATCGACTTAATAAGATACCATGATACCCAGTGGCAATTAACTTGTCGATATCGAATCGTCGTGAGCGACCGTCGGCCGAATGATGGACTAAATCAGCAAACGTTGTGACAAAAAGGGTGACATGTGAACCCTTTCTTGAACATGATTGCCCCTGTGTTCTGCATAGGGATAAGTGATTACTCGTTTGGAAGAAATGGCCTATGCTCTTGAAAAGGCTTCAATCTTGCTTTTAAGCCTAGTACGAGGCTGCTACCTGCAAGCAAAAGATAGGCACGTATGCGCCGTGCTGAGGAAATCCGACTCTAAACCACCACTGGTTGGGGAGAGCACCCAACAATGCTAGGCACTGTAGATGACATCATGTTAGGCTTCTGAATGTAAACCTGCAACAAGAGAAATGCACACATATGTCCCGGAGACTGCATGGTTTGAATCCACCGTCCAGGGTTAATCAACATCCAAAGCAATTTTAAATGTTTTCCCCGCGCATGTTATTATAAAGCCTCAATGTTTTCAACGATGCAATGTTTTTTATCAAAAATTCAGACGTTTTTTGCAAACAAAACAGTAAAATGAAAACAAATACGAAACTTTTTGACTGAATAACCAACTTTATTGATTGAAATGCCCAGAATAGGCAAGTACATCAGGAAGCAATCCCTGGAAAGAGGTGATTGCTGAAAATTGAGAAAAGAAACTATCCTAATGGCAACGCGAAAATGGCATTTCAATGAGTTTCAATTCTGCTATGACCAGTATGTCTTCAAGACTTTCCGATTATCTTCACTTTCTGAAGAGAATGATTGGACTGATTCCTATCCTTTGGAGATTGCCAGTTTGAGTGAAACGATGAGGCAGTACAGATGACTCAGATCACAATCTTCGCTTAATCCCTCTTTTGAGTGGACCGCCCTTTTCGGGTTTTCAATCCACCAGGATACCCTTTCTTGCCTGAGTTGTCCTTGCGGATTTTCAACTCACCAGGTGTACAATTTTTTTTTTATATCCCTAATTTTTGTTCGAACCTTTTTATTATGTTTTTATGGTTCGCCGGGATGCCCTTTTTTGCCTGGACTTTTTTCTCTTTTTTTTTTGTCCAGCGGGTCTATTTATACGAAGTATTTTTTGACTGCATCTGAGTTGACAGGGGATGGAAAATCTTCGCCATCCATGGTTGTAAGCATTAAGGCTCCGCCAGAGAAAACCTTTTTAACCACACATGGACCTTCATAGTTCGGTGTCCATTTTCCCCTGTGATCTGTGTTTGGAGGATGGATCTTTCTAAGTACCAATTAACCAACTTGATACTCCCGAGGTCGCACTTTCTGATCAAATGCTCACTTCATTCTTCTCTGATATAATTGACCATGACAAATAGCTGATAATCTCTTTTCCTCAACTAGGCTCAGCTCATTGAATTGGGTGCGAACCCATTCTGCCTCATCCAGTTTGACATCCATCATAACTCTCAGCGAGGGAATCTCAACTTCAACTGGTAGAACTGCCTCCATACCATACACAAGTGAGAACGGTGTTGCCCCAGTAGATGTCCTTACTGATGTTCGGTACCCATGCAAGGAAAACGGTAACATCTCATGCCAATCTTTGTAGGTCACCACCATCTTTTTCACAATCTTCTTGATATTCTTGTTGGTCGCTTCAACAGCGCCATTCATCTTTGGACGGTACGGTGAAGAATTGTGATGCTCAATTTTGAAGTCCCGACATAATTCTGCCATCATTTTGTTGTTGAGATTAGAACCATTATCAGTAATGATTCTTTCGGGCACTCCATAGCGACAGATGATATCTCTCTTCAGAAATTTGGCTACCACCTGCTTGGTGACATTAGCGTAGGACGCTGCTTCCACCCACTTGGTAAAGTAATCAATAGCGACCAAGATGAAGCGACGGCCGTTGGAAGCAGTTGGCTCAATCTTTCCAATCATGTCAATGCCCCACATTGCAAAGGCCCAAGGAGAAGACATGACATTCAACGGATTCAGAGGTACATGCACTTTATCTGCATAAATCTGACATTTGTCGCATTTGCGGGCGTATGAACAACAATCTGCATCCATAGTCAACCAATAATACCCCGACCTCAATAGTTTCTTTGCCATTGCATGTCCTCCGGCATGGGTACCGGAAGAGCCTTCGTGCACTTCTTGCATCAACATGTTTGCCTCGTGTCTATCCACGCATCAGAGCAGAACCATGTCAAAGTTTCGTTTGTACAACACATCCTCATTCAAGAAGAAACTACCAGCCAATCTCCTCAAAGTCTTATTATCTTTGGTAGATGCCCCAGGCGGGTACTCTTGACTCTTCAAGAAGCATTTGATATCATGAAACCACGGCTTGATATCAGACACTGCGTCAACAATGTATACGTGTGCAGACCTGTCAAGACGAGACACATCAATCTTGGGTACATGGTTCCACCTTTGCACTTTGATCATAGAAGATAATGTGGCCAAGGCATCAGCAAACTTATTCTCATCTCGAGGAATATGGTACAGCTTTACCGTTGTGAAAAACGTCAGCAATCTTCTCGTATAATCTCTATACGGAATCAGATGTGTCTGGTGCGTGTACCAGTTCCCATTCACTTGATTGATTACCAAAGCTGAATCACCGAAGATATCGAGGGTCTTAATTCGCAAATTAATTGCGTCCTCGATCCCTATTATATAAGCTTCATATTCTGCTTCATTGTTGGTGCATCCGAAAGTTACTCAGGCAGTGAAGGGCATATGAACACCTTCTGGAGTGATAAGAACTGCTCGAACTCCGCATCCCTTCATGTTGACGGCCCCATCAAACATCAAACTCCATTTGGATTCAGGGTCTGGCCCCTCCTCCGAGAGTGGTTCCTCGCAGTCTTTGACTTTGAGAAACATGATGTCCTCATCAGGGAAATCAAATTTCATGGGTTGGTAATCATCAATAGGTTGCTGCGTAAGATAGTCTGACAGGATACTTCCTTTGATGGCTTTCTGAGAAGTATACTGGATATCATATTCAGTCAACACCATCTGCCAACGTGCAACCCGTCCGGTCAATGTTGGTTTCTCAAATATGTACTTGACAGGGTCCATCTTTGAAATTAACAGGGTTGTATGAGTGAGCATATATTGACTCAATCGCTTAGCAGCCCATGCAAGCGCACAGCATGTCCTTTCAAGCATTGAGTATCGGGATTCGCAATCATTGAATTTCTTGCTTAAGTAGTAGATGGCGTGCTCCTTCTTACCTGTCTCGTCATGTTGACCGAGAACACAACCCATGGATCCTTCAAGCACAGTCAAATACATGATCAATGGTCTCCCTGGAACTGGAGGCATGAGAATTGGAGGTTCCTATAAATATTCTTTTATTTTCTCGAAGTCTTTTCTTAACAGCTTAAATATTGGTTCATAAGTGGCTGTGAGGTGAGATATGAACCGTGCAATGTAGTTCAATCTACCCAGGAAGCCACGTACTTCTTTTTCTGTTCTGGGTACAGGCATTTCTTGTATCGCTTTTATTTTGGCAGGATCAACCTTAATCCCTTTTTCGCTTACGATGAAACCCAGCAATTTACCGGACCGCACTCCAAAAGTGCACTTGTTCGGATTCAGCCTTAGTCGAAACTTTCTCAACCTCTCAAACAGTTTCTTCAAGTTGACCAGATGCTCTTCTTCTATTCGAGACTTGGCAATCATATCATCTGCATAACACTCAATCTCCTTATGAATCAAGTCATGGAAGAGTGTTACCATAGCTCGCTGATACGTTGCCCCGACGTTCTTCAACCCAAAAGGCATCACTTTGTAACAGAAGGTACCCCACGGGGTAATGAACGTTGTCTTCTCCATGTCTTCCGACGCCATCTTGATTTGGTTGTACCCGGAGAAGCCATCCATGAAGGAGAATACCGAGAACTGAGCGGTGTTGTCAACCAGTACATCAATATGAGGTAAAGGAAAGTCATCTTTCGGACTTGCTCTGCTTAGATCCCAGTAATCAACGCACATTCTGACCTTACCATCTTTCTTCGGCACAGGAACAATATTTGTAACCCATGGTGGGTAATTGGTGACAGCCAGAAATCTCGCATCTAACTGTTTTTGTACCTTCTCCTTGATTTTGAGAGCCATTTCTGGTTTAGTTCTCCAGAGCTTTTGTTTTATAGGAGGACAACCCTCTTTCAATGGCAACCTATGCACAACAATGGCTGTATCTAACCCCGGCATATCTTGATAAGACAAGGCAAATATGTCAACATATTCCCGCAGCATATTGATCAGCTCTTTCTTCACCTCGGCCTGCAGACTAGCTCCAATCTTAATCTCTTTCTTGGCGTCCTCAGAACCAATGTTGATAACCTCAATTGTCTCTTGGTGAGGTTGAATGACCCTCTCCTCCTGCTTCAACAATCTGGCCAATTCCTCGGGAACTTCACAGTCTTCTTTATCCCCCTATTCGACTTGATAGATTGGATTATCAAAGTCATACTTGGCCATAGCAGAATCGTTATCAATGAAATATGGGTGATTAAGTCTGCATGATTGAGGGTCATGCTTTATTTTATAATGAGACTTTTTGAAAAAAAGAAACAACAAAAATAAAACATTGCCATTTTATCGTTTTTTCTGCAAAAATAAAAATGAAAGACAAGGAACACAAAATTTGAATGCAAAACGTCCTTTATTAATGATAAAAAACCTTGCAAATGCAATTATGAGGCCCTACAAATGGATCTACACGCCTTGGGCAGAGCGCGAGATTTTAACATGCAACAAAGAAGAACAAAGAAAATTACTCTGTTTGAAGAGTAACTTGAACAATTTCTTCAACAGACCAATTGCAAAGCTCTTGACCCGGTACATACGGGCGCACCCACTTATCGAGGTCACAATCACTGTCGACGCCATCTTCACTTGCAGTGCACATCTGATTTGGATTAATGATTCCCCCACTGTAGAAAGTAATCGACCCCTTGCGCTCTGTTGCAGCAGCCTAATACGGATTATAGCCTATACCGAACTTATCTTCTTTTGCAGTTGGGCATTACCTGCTTTGACTACTTCCACTACCTGCTTGTAAGAATCAATAGAAGTACCCACCTGTTCTTCGCCCTGAGAAGATATCGCCTGCGAAGACGAATCACCAATATTGACTGCCTTAAATGTTTGACTCAGCATCTCATGGATCTCTCCATCCATTTCCACGTACTTAAAGGTAGACAACTGACTGACGAAGATGTCTTCCTCTCCACATACAGTCACCACTTGACCATCAACCACATATTTCAACTTCTGGTGCAACGTGGATGTCACTGCCCCAGCGGCATGAATCCATGGTCTGCCTAACAAGCAACTATATGCAGGCGGAATGTCCATCACGTAGAACACGCACTTAAACACTTGAGGACCGATCTTTACTGGGAGCTCTACCTCTTCGAATACAGAACGTTTCGAACCATCGAAAGCCCTCACTACCAAATCACTTGGTCTTTGAATAATTCCGTCAGCGTCTAACTTCATTAAGGCCTTCTTTGGTAACACGCTCAGGGAAGACCCCGTGTCTACCAACACATGAGATAATACTGCACCTTTACATTCCAGGGTGATGTGTAATGCCCTGTTGTGATTGTGACCCTCAGTAGTCAAATCATAATCCGTAAAACCTAGCCCATGGCTAGCATTGACATTAGAAACAACAGACTCCAATTGATTCACAGTAATCTCTTGAGGTACATAGGCCAAATTCAAGATCTTCAAAAGTGCCTCTCGATGAGCTGCAGAACACATAAGCAACGACAGGATAGAAATCTTTGATGGCGTTTGGTTCAACTGATCAACCACTTTATAATCACTCTTTTTGATAAGTCTCATGAACTCCTCGACTTCTTTCTCAAAAGTACCTTTCTGCCCAGATTCAGGAACAACAACCTCCTCTGTAGCCACCTATTTACCCTTGGCTTTGGTTGCTGCCTCAGCTTCAGCATTAGTTCTCAGAGTCTGTGGAGCAAATAAGCGTCCACTTCTAGTGAAGCCACCAAGACCTCCAACATTATCAATACTGGAACTACCCCCAGCTGGAGTTTCCACTTCATGTTTTTCCCTTTGGTAGTAAACATCTGCACTGTAGTGCCATGGGATAGCCCGCTCACTAGTAAAAGGAACTGGTCCTGGTACCGTAATAGTAACAGGACTCACTACAGCAGGCACAATGGTTGCAGCAGGTGTTGGCACTTGAATTTCAGGTGGCTTAAAATAAATGGTAACAGCTGACACATCATTGTCCTTTTTGTCCCCCTGATCGAACTATAGACAACCCTCATCAATCAAATTTTGAATACCGGCCTTCAGCTTATCACAACCATTACTCTGATTCTTGCAATCAACACAACCTTCTTCACAGCCAGGGAACACTTGCCCTTTCAACAACCGAGCCTTCACAAAACACAAAGGAGTCTTCACCCTGTTCACATCAGTTACCAAATTCAAAACTTTCCCATCTTCAATGGCATTGACCTTTGGCACATTATGATCTGGCATAGGATTCTGAAGCACATTCGGTGGAGTTGAGAAATTAATTGCTTTGGCATCAATCAAATCATGTACCTTATGCTGAAATGCCCAGCACTTTTCAGTGATGTGCCCCGGAGCACCTAAATGGAAATCGCAGCGGGCATTAGCATCCTAATTGGGTGGCAAGTTACCAGCAACAGGAGGTCTCATGGTACGAAGTTCGACCAATTTCAGTTGGAGTAGCTGGGGTAACAAAGCTGAGTAAGTCATAGGAAGAGGGTCAATTTTGCGGTCCCTCTGCCTAGACCTTTGTTGGAACTGTGGTCGCTGTTGTTAAACCTGCTGTTGTGGCTGCTGTTGCTGAACAGGTAGTGTTGGAATTGTCACTGCATCCACTTGGTGATAAGCCTGAGAGCGTCCTTTTCCCCGTCCTCTGTACACAGCACTTGTCTCGCTTTCTCTCCTTCTCTGCCCATTAGCAAAAGGCTTCTTTGTTCCTGAAGAACTAGCACCACTGACATCTTGTATTTTTCCAAGCTTCAGCAAACTTTCAATCCTTTCCCCAGCGATTACAATGTCCGCAAACCCAGTTGAAGGACAGGCGGCCAACCTATCAAGATAAGTTCCCTGAAGAGCACCCATAAACATGTCGGCCATCTCTCGGTCCTGCAGGGGAGATTGAACCATGGCAGCCAACTGGCGCCATCTTTAAGCATATTCCTTAAAACTCTCCTTTGTATTCTGAGCCATACTCTGCAGCTGAGTATGGTTTGGAGCCATATCCATATTGTATTGATACTGCTTGACGAAAGCATGAGCTAAGTCCTTCCAGTTCCTTACAGAAGTCCTGCTCAACTTCATATACCATTCTTGAGATGCCCTAGTAAGGTTGTCCTGGAAATAATACATCCACAATTTCACATCATCAGTATGAGCGGCTATCCTCCCCACATAGGATTGAAGATGAGCTTTAGGACAAGTAGTGCCATTGTACTTGACAAATGTTGGTGGCTTGAACTTATGTGGAATTCTTACTCCAGTTACCAATCCCAAGTCAGAAACATCAAAACCAAGAGTGTTTTGGGATTCAATGGATCTGATTTTTTCAGCGAACTCGTCAAATTGGCGAGTGTTCTCATCTTCAGCATCTAACAGAGTGAACTGATCATCTTGGTTATCTTCTACAACCTGAAGAACCCCAGTATTTCTAGGAGGGTCACCGCCTGCATTAACGCCAGCCTGATTACCATTGCCATTCTGCACCTCTACCTATGGCCGCTCGACCATTGCCCTGAGTCTTTCCTGATTTTGAGCCATACCAGTCATTAATGTCATGAACTGGTCCATCCTGTTCCTCAGCTCAGCCAATTCAGTTTGCATCTGATCCATGATCTTAGCTTGGTTTCTGCAAGTTGCGTACCGGTGGATGTGGATATCAGCTATAATGCCTGAAACCAAATAATGGTTAGAGACCCTGCAACGAGCACCTGAAAAGCAAGCAACAAAATGCAAAATGATATATGCTATGCAATGTCATGTATATTCATTTTGAGGCATTCCTTCCTTCGATTCCAGTTTTGACCGAAATGGAATAACGCATACACCTGCAATTGCTAATATTGATAGAACATTAGAGGTGCACAGTAATGAATCAAAACATCCATCATATACAGCCCAGTGACTGTGTGAACCATTGTATAATTTGACGAAGAATCCACCTCATAGAATCAAGAATACCAAAATGAAATACCCATAGCATAAATGAAAACCCACAACCAGGTGTGGAACTGTCAAATACAAATTTGTTCTGAACAAATACAACTGAAAGCATGAATACAAACAAAAGAAAACCCATCAACAATCCTGATGGTGAGTTCTCAGAATAACAATGAAAATGCTTCAGACACTAAGCCCATACAAGTCTTCCCGAACCTCCTTGAGAAGTGCTTCGGTAACCGGATCAATAGGGCGCTCTGTAAAACTCCTGATCATCTGACTCCTTATCTTGACAGCTTCCTCCAGCTTCCTGATTTGATCTTTAACAGCTAAATCTTTTACATTCTTTACTCCAGCGCGGACTTTCAGCTCTTCCATATCTCGGTTAGCTGAACTAAGTTTCTTGAGAAATTCGCTTTCTTTACTCTTCAAATTCTTTTTCAACTCAGCATTTTCAGCCCTGATTCCTGCTTCAATCTTCCTTCGGCACTCGGAGAACTCATCCCATCGCTGCTGCCCTTTGGCAAGTACATTTTCAGACTTTGCCAATTGCTCGTTGATACGCTTGCACGCCTCGTTTAATGCCATCTCATTTTGTTTAATCTTGCGAATATAGATAGTGTCCTCAGTAATTATTTTCTCATTTTTCTCATGACGCTCGGTTAACTCTTGGACTTCATGCTCAACCCTACGCTTTTCACAAAGCGTCTTTCGGAGCCCTTCACTTAGCTTCTCATTCATCTTAACCGCCTTGTCCTTTTCCGCCTTAAGCTTGTTGTATTCAATGACACTTATCATGGTCACAGGTTCAACAGCAACTGGATCTGACGGACCTTCCATAGAGAACGACAAAAGAGTGATCTGAGCTCTTCTTTTCAACCATGCATCGTACTGAGGAGAAGACACGTTATTGCACTTGCCAAAGACAACTTTACCTTTTGTTTGCAAATTACCCCAGGCTCCGGCTGCCTGCCTTACCAACAAAAGATTATCTTTCACAGGGAAAAAGAAAGATTCTTCCAATTCACTATCCTTCGGAGGATCTATTAAAGCAAATCCCAACTGTCTCCTTAAGATAACAGGATTGTAATTGATGCAACCCTTTATTCCCAAGAGTGGCACATTTGGATGTCTTCCACAACTACTGATAAAATTCCCACCCATCGTTCTTTGATCAAACCAATGAATATCTTTTGCCGTCAACTTAATCAGCCTTTTAGACCAATTCATTAAAGGATGAGGATTCAAGAAAGCCTCGGAATTCGGTAAGTGTCTCATGAGCCATTTATGAAACAAAGGTGCACAACATCGAACCAATCCCCCTCGTTTCTTCTCATTCTTATAATGCATAGAATAATACAAATCACCCAAGAGTGTAGGTATAGGATTCATCAACACAAAGATATGGATGGCTCTCATGTCTACAAACTTGGCCTCATCAGCAAACAACATAATCCCATAAATGCTCAAGGCCAGAATAGCACAAACTGTTTCCCATTGAGCCTTAGCAGCACACTCTTCAGCTTTGGCAACCAAGAAATCCAGGTGAAAACTGGATAAACCTCCTTTGGTGGCGAGGTTATCTTTTACCATAGGTACACTCAGATGGAGAGCCTTAGCTACCTCCTCATGTTTCGGGGGACGCATATCAGAATTAAAAGGAATCTGGTGTTTGAGAGGCACACCTAGAAGAAAAGCATACTCTTCTAGCATCGGAGCCAACTGAAAGTCTGGAAAAGTGAAGCACCTTAACTGTGGGTCATAAAACTGCAAGAAAGTATGAATAACACTCCTCTCTGAAGTATTCAAATCATCAACCATAGTCAGAACCTCTCCATGAGCCTTTCGGAACATACCCACATAATCTGGAGTAATAAGATATACCATCTTCTGTAACTGACACACCTTGGTGTCAAAGAACGTGTAATGCACATTATTCTTTCTTGGAACATCCATAGCTGCAAAGGGAACTGTCAACCGGAATCAAAAGGAAGTATACCCTGCAAATGAATAAACATGAGTGTTAAATACAAAAATGCGAATGATGATATGTATGCAAGGGCTTGTGATCAATGTTGAACATATATTGCTGAACCCACTGTACTGTTGTCAGAATTTGGTGAGATACACAAAACCAGGATCAAAGGTCCAGTAACAAATCCATAACAAATAGGAATCAGTCAGGCCCAAGGGTTCAGTAACAAATCCAGAACAACAAGAAAACCAGGTATGATGAAGGTCAATGGTTCCTGCACACATGTAAACAATCCCCTCAACCTCACATGCATGTACTAGAAAGTGAGGATTCTCAAATTCAGATCTCGGAATGAGAGGCAATAGCACATTCAGCCCAAAGGATACAATGCTACCGCCATACAAAGAGATCGTCCTCTGATTCACCTCAAAATAAAGAGGGGTCATCCTAAAAGGTCATCCAGACTTAACAGCTCTTCCAGATAGCTCTACCATTGTGGCAGACCCACAACGCAGAATTCTCTAGAGAGAACCACAACCAGATTGTGTTTCACATTCCCTCCTCGCACCGAAATGGAGAGTGAGAGGATATGAAACACACTAAACATAAGTGCACTCAGGCCTGTGTACTGGGCCTATCTCTCAGATTCCCCATCCCACCAAACAGAAACAGCACAGTCCAGTATAATACAGTATATGAAATGGAAATGCTAAAATGCGGTAAATACAGTAAAGTACAGTAAAGCGGTAATACGATAAACTGCAATACAGGAAAACAATAAATACAACAAAGTACAACATCAAAGTAAACACCCAATGAACGAAAAACAAATAAGCGTTAGGATTGACTCGCTTAGGGAACCAGAGATTCTGGGTTCGATCCCCTGCAGAGTCGCCAGCTGTCGCTCCCGGGATTTTCATCCAAGTACAAACGCGAAAGTGGCAAGGAAACAGAGTCACCAGCAATGTGTATTTATCCCAAGAGAGGGAAAGGAAACACTGCATAAACCCGAGGGAAGGGAAGAGCATGGTCTTGCGACCAAGAGAACTGGGTTTGGGAGTCGGTTACGCGAAGGGAAGGTATTAGCACCCCCACGCATCCATCGTACCCGATGGGATCCACGCTTGTTGTTTCGATCAAAGGGTGTCGTTACCTGGAGCTCCACTGCTACTGGAAAGGAGAAGGAACAGGAACGGAAAAGAACGGAGAAACGAAGAAGAAAAGAAAAAGAAGTGACTCGATAGGACGTCCTCAGAGTCCTAGGCCTACGTATTCCCTCAGTGTAATGGGAAAGTTAGAGTCAACGTAGTTCGACGGACTACGGGAAAGGTTGCTCGTCGAGATGTCGCATCTCGTGCCTACGTATCTTCAATCAGACGAGAAAGAAGAATCAAAGCAAACGTAGTTCGGTTCAACAAGGGTTGCTTTGTTTGTGTTTTTTTAATGGAAACGTCAGAGTGCGGATTCCAGCAGTTAGGTGTTGCAACTCGCTGTATGGAGACTTAGGCGTTACCTGTTTGCGGTAGAACGGACGTGATGAGTCCTTAAGGAATAGAATGAAGGAGATGAGAAGAGAATTGTTTGTTTGTTTTTGTATTTTGAAAAGAAGTGTTTTGATTATTGGTGTGTATACGACGCATATTGCATTTAATTCTTTCACGTAGGATCGAATGCCTCGTATATCGACCCAAGACGGGACGTATGCTAAACCTTCTAAGAAAGTGAGAGAAGACCCCTCACTATCTTATTCTCACATGAAAGGCTCAAATGCAATATATGTTATGCCTTTATTAAGTGTTTTTTGCTTTTTGTTTTGAGATGAGAAGAAGAGAGACTCAAAGGTTGAGAAATGTAAAATCTAATAAGGGAGACTAAGACTCAAACCCTAAAGTTATCATTCATGGATGTTCCTAATGGTTAAGTGTGGTTTAGAAACCTACCTCTAAAAGAAAAGATAAGAAGAATGAGTTCTAACTTACTTCAAAGATGGAAGCTAAGTTAATAACTCAAAGGGGATAAAAAAGAGATCGAACAAAGAAAACATAAGATGCTTATCACAATCACAACGTGAAATCTTAAAGAGATAAGAGAAGAGGTTGTATGTGGAAGCATATCCATACACTTGACTTAACATTAGCCCCTAAAAATGTTAGCAAAAACAATTTGCACGTAAAGAAATAAAGAAAGAATAACAAGTAAAGATCAAACAGGTTAAGCACTAAAGAATAAAGGTCTTAAAGGTTGATAAAGTTTCTAAGTCAGAACTTATACCCTAAGAAAGTCCTCTAAAGTTAAGGGACCAAACACTAGCAAACTTTGCACAAACAATGCCTTAAACATCCAAGAAATGCACCATGAAAATAGTTGAGGAAAGATGAGCAAAAATTCAAAATGAACAAGTATTTATGCTTAATGAAATGGCAAGGTCAGAAGTATACGTCATTTATGAATGTCTCATAATGCATATGAACAATCATACAAGTCATGGATGAAATGATCCAAGTATAAGAAAATAGATGAAAGGAGAAAGAAAAGGAGAGAAACAAGTTTCAATTAAGTGCACAAATTTACATGTTAAAGATGTATGACATATGAAATGAGTATGAGTGCACATAGACCAGTAGCATACAATTGATGATATGCAAATGGTATTAATGAAATGGCATACACAATGCAAACACAAATCATGTAGAGCACAAGAAGAAATGAGATGTGGAATTAGGTCACAAATGCAAGTTAAAATGCATAAACACACATCAAATGTAAACACAAATCAAAAGGACCTATAATGAATCAAGAAGGACCTATAATCCTCTAGACAAAACCTATAACTGAATCAAGATGTGGTATTCATTAATGTGTTGTCACTTTGTGAACCATTGGATGAAAAATATCAAACGGCTGTGATATATTCTGGCAATAAAACCCTAACTGAACCCCTCACCGGCCGGAGAAGGACCTCCGGTCATCTTCTCCGGCCACCTCCGGCCACTGTAATCATCACATGCTTCCAGAAATTTATGAAATGTACATCAAATGAAAGAGGAAGTCACGTAGAACATGGATCCACAGTCAAAATTAACAAACAATGCATGATCAGAGAGAATCGAACAAGAGAAATTTGCCCTATGTTCTGTAACTATGCTCTTAGAGAGCCTATCAACTAGCCAGATCATTCATAGCTTCTAGTAAGCTTCATAAACAACAAAAACAAGCTTAAACAAAGTGAATTCGTGCAAACAAGTTGAGAAATAATGAACCTGAAACTTGAAGAAATCTTGAAGCAAAAGAAAACCAGAGATGTAGGCTTGTTCTTGAGCTTCAATAGAACAAAATAAATGCTATGGAACTTGAGATCTTGAAGAAAACATAATGAAATTCCAACTGAACTGAAACTGCACTTGAGGAAATGATCTTGATTCTTCCTTGTTCTTGATCAATGATGAACCATTAATGATGATAATGATGAAATATGGATGAAGATGATGATGAAATCGTGCAGAGAAAGAGAGAATTCAGAGAGAATTTCAGAGAGTGTTTTGTGAGAAATGAAGCAAAATGAAGTGTTCTCCCAAAAACAGTTAGAGTGAAGCTTATATATGTTGAGTCAAGACTTAACCAACTCAGTTGATGGTTAGAACCTGAGTTAGGTTAATTGTGGTGTTAGAAGCAAAGGAATGGTGAAGATAGCAATTTGAAAATGAAAGGAAAGAGAGCTCGTGTGTTGTGTGATTATGTATGGTGAGAACATGGAATGATGATGGTGATGTTATGTGTTGCTGCAGCATGCTTGTTGGGCAAGTTTGTTCTTTCATTTCTCTTTTGATGTATGAAGCAAGTATGGCTTGTATGTGTAAGAGCATGTGTGTGTTCAAATGAGGCAATGTGAATGGTGTGAGAGGTGCCCGCGTGGGAACTGATGGAAACAACAACAAACAATGCCAAACATTTCATTCTTGGTAGCACCACAAAACAATGGAAATGTTGATGTTTGAAGAGGGATTTCTTTGTGTATGGTGGATGGAATGGTGAGTTTTTTATGGCTATGGAAAGAGGGAACATGGTAGAACATGTTTGGTGTTGAAATTGGATTGAATGGGGGCTTGGAAGATGATCAAAAATGGCTTAGAAATCAAGTGTGCAAAACTGACTTTGGTGGGCAAGAGAATACTGCCATGGGGCAAGCATTCTTGGGCATGTTTTCAATTATGAGCATCCCTCTTTGAACCCTCATATGACCCTTATAACTTGTTCAAATAAAAAAATATCCAACATCAAAGTTGAAGAGGACATGGAAATGAACAACTTTGATGTTCAACAATTTTCCATTTGAAGCATTCTTGATGGAGAAAATTGGCTTGACATTTGGAACACCAAGTGTTTGATGAAATTATGGCCTGGGGGCCTAAACTTGCCTTGCTATGACTTGAAATTTGCCTTGATTTTACCAAACTTTGATTGATCATAACTCCCTCAATTTTGATCCAATGGAAGAGTTCTTGGTATGGATTTGAAGCTTGGAATGTGATCTTTAATTGGCTCAACTTGGGCCTAAAGTTTGAAGCTTTTATCTTGAAGAAAGAATGCCTTGAAGTGTAGTGCAAAATGGTCCAAACTTGCCATTTTTGGAAACCCTAAGTTTCTAAAAATGGAAACTTTGTACATTTCTTGATTTTTGATGATTCCTCCATCCTTTCTTGATCAAATCTTGTCCAATGAATATATGTGACTTGAATTTCATGAATTTGACCTTAAAATTCAGGAGTTGACTTTTTTTCACTGCACAATTGACTTTTTCCTCAATTTCTTGATTCTCAAGCAACTGGCCAATTGAACCTCTTCTGAAATGAACCAATGGGTAATCTTCCATCCCTAGATACTTGATATCATGTAGAAAACATTGAGATCAAGTTTGAACCAAAATTTCATCAGGAGACTGCTTGAATCCAAAGCCCTAATTTTGACTGCTTTTTATAGGAAATGATGACTGCTCAATCTTCTTGATGAATTCCCATCTTCCAATGACTTGTAGGATCAAATGAGATGATATATGATATAAGAGACCATTGAGGCTTGTTGGGAGACCCTTGACTCTAGCTCTCTTGCCTTAGATGATCAATATTCTGAAAGCCACTGATCACATGCCCTATGCTGAATGCAAAGATGAATGCTTTATTTTTCTATGACTTGAATGTAATGCAATGCAATGAAAGTATATGCTAAATGCTATGAAAGATGAGAGTGCAAATTTTGGGGTGTTACATCTCTCAGCAAGGTTCAGCAGGAGAAGAGGTCTTGGAGGAACAAGTATCGTATTCTCAATGTGGAGTGTAAGAAAATACAACAACTGTTAAGAAAAGGATACTCTGATTGAGATTCTAGAGCAACATGCCTCCTTTCACTTGGCAAAGGAATGACAACCCGACAACGGCCCAAGAGGCCCGGTCAAAGAAAAGGAAAGCACCCGAACCAGCACTTGAGCTCTCTTCAGAGAGGACTCGTGATCCATTAGTTTAGATTTCCTTTTCCAGCACTTTGTAATCTACTGTATTTCCATTTCCGCAATCCTTTTAATTCAATAAAACGGGGTTTCCCCACTGTTTGATATTTGCAATCTAATTGTCGAAGTTTACTTTGAATAAACAAAAATAATTTATAATCATTGCATTCATCATTCTCATAAACGCATTCTTCTTACCTACAAATCTCACGTTTGCGTCTCGATTCTAGAGTCAAGCTGTCTCATTCGTACAATACTCGGGCCAATCGTCAAAAAAAGATGGATGATCTCGACGAAGAGAACAGGGAGTTGAGGGGAGAGATCGACACTCTGAAAGAGGATCTAAGAAAGCTTCATAACGACATGCAAGCTCTAGTAGAAGCTCAAATTCAACAACAAAGGACTGTGATCTCAGAGATCACATCAACGCCCATAGTGGAGAAGTATGATCCTAGGTACAAGAAGTCGAAAGATTGTCCCTGGGGTATGCCTATTAACTATATCCCTGAAGGATATGTTTCGCTGATCGCTGAGGATCAGGGAACCACAGCAGGAACCGCTGGGCCTGAAGGTTACAAACTTCGGGAAAGCGAAGATGCCAGGGGCATGACAATAACTCCTGAAGGTTACAAACTTCGGGAGGCACCGAGAGTCTCGGCCATAATGACTATACCACCACCCGTGGTACACACTGTCCCGGGAGGACAGATTCCCCAGATACCTTCTGGTGGAAACGAAAGTATGTTCGACAGAATGAATGAATTCCTGGAACAATTCTTGGAGATACAGAAAAAACTGCAAGCCCTTCGCGCTCAGGATCTATTTGGAAAGGACGCCGCAGACCTCTACTTGGTCCCCAATGTGAAAGTTCCACACAAGTTCCAAGTGCCTGACTTTGAAAAATACAAGGGTAACTCTTGCCCTCAGAGTCATTTAGTGATGTACGCTCGGCGAATGTCAGCTCAGGCAAAGAACCAGGAGCTACTAATTCACTACTTTCAGGATAGTTTAACCGGTGCCGCACTCAAATGGTACATGGGTTTAAACCGCGCTACGATCGGCACATTCATAGATCTTGGCGCTGCTATTGTTCAACAATATAAATACAATTTGGACATGGCACCGAACAGAGATCAACTCAGATCGATGTCACAAAAGGACAAGGAAACCTTTAAGGAATACGCTCAGAGATGGCGTGAAATTTCCGCTCAGATTTCTCCACCTTTTGAGGAAAAAGAGATGACAAAGATCTTCTTAAAGACCTTAAGCTCATTTTACTACGACAGAATGGTCGCCAGTGCGCCCAATGACTTCACCGAGATGGTGGGCATGGGAGTTCGTCTTGAGGAAGCGGTTCGGGAAGGACGTTTGGTTAAAGAGTTGGATCATCGAGTAGTACAAAATGATACGGTAGTACTCTCCCTAAGAAAAAAGAGCAAGATATCGGGAATATCTCTCCCGGAAAGCAAAGGCGACGATATCAACCAGTAGCAGCTGTAACTCCTGCTATCAATCCTACGAATGTTCCTACGTATCAACCTCAGGTTGCGCATAGCCAACCGAATCAACAACAATTTCAGCAAAGGACACAACAGTCTCTTCAGCAGACTCGTCCTCCATACAACAACAACCGTACAACACGACCACCAGGGTTCGACCCTATACCTATGTTATACGCAGAGCTGCTTCCATCATTATTGGTCAAGCGGCATGTCCAAACTAAGTCTCCTCTTACAGTATCGGAAAATCCGCCTTTTTGGTTCAAAACGGATCAGACTTGTCCTTACCATCAAGGAGGACCAGGGCATAACCTAGAAAATTGTCTCAGTTTCAAATCCGATGTGCAAAAGCTTGTTAGGAGCGGGGTCTTATCTTTCAAGGATACGAATCCTAATGTTCTCACAAACCCGCTGCCTCAACATGGGAAAGCTGCAGTCAATTTGATAGAAGAAGAGTCTAACAACACCTATCAAATTCATGATGTACTCTTATTAAGGGCCAACCTGGTCAAGATGCATTATAGACAGAGTGGATATGGCCATGTGCCACCTCATAACTATCACCAATGTGATATCTGCTCTAAGAATAATCAGGGATGTTCTGTGGTGCAATCAGCTCTACATGAACAATTGGATCTCAGATGGATCTAAGAGCATCGAGTTCGTGGAGTCAGCATGACCTATATGAATTCCAAGGTCATCCAGAACCACGACATCTGTACAATGAATGTCAACTTGGTGGCGATGCACTCAAGGCAAAGCCAGTATCACAATCTGCCGCGACACGATTATAATTCCTGTCTGACTTGCTTGGTAAACAAACAGGGATGCTCTTTTGTACAAGAGGCCCTCCAGGGTCAGATGGATCTAGGATGGATCCAGGACTAGCATGATAGAAATCCTTATCAGATCAACATGATTCAAATCTTTGAAGTTCGTCTGATGAATACCAGCTTGGTGGAGTTACACGCCAGGCAGGTCCAACTTGGTTTTCTCACTTCGCATGATTATCTGAACTGCAAAGTATGTTGTGAGAGTAACTAAGGGTGCGCTCTCGTTCAAATAACTTTACAACACTTGTTAAACCACTGGTGGCTTCCGATCTATTTGGATGAAGACATGCAAGAAATCAGTGTGCTTAATGGAAACCCTACTTGGTGTCAAAGTCAGGATGTCCGATCTACGGAAATAGACCTAGTGAGGTTACACTGCATTCAAAGCGGACATGGCCAGGTGCCATCACATAACTATGAATGCTGTAGAGTATATTCGGAGAATAACCAAGATGCTACCTTGTGCGGGCAGCCCTTCAAGGTCAGTTGGATCGTAAAGAGATTCCCCCGTGTCCGAGTCCCGAGCCAATCAACTGGACGCTGGACTACTTCGCTGATCAAATCAGAGACGTTGTTATAATCTCTGATCATCAACAGAACAAGAATGTTTGTACCATCATCCCTCTACTGGATGAATTAAAGGTTCTCAGCCAGGAACTGATTGAAGTTACTTACGACAGTCAGAAAAATCAGAAGGCTCCTGTAGTTATCTATCTACCAGGACCGTTACCATATGAATCAGCTAAGGCGATCCCTTACAAATACGGTGCAACAAAAATTGAGAATGGAAAGGAAATTCCATTACCCTCTGTCGTGAATATTGCAGACATCAGTCGAGTAACACGGAGTGGTCGAATCTTCAACCGAGGAGTTGGAAAACCTAACAAAGAAAAGGAACTTTTGAGAGAAGCTCCTGATCCACCAGTCGGTCAATCCAGTGATACCGACCTTTCAAAAAACAATGATGAGATGCTGAAGCTCATCCAAAGGAGTGAATACAACATTGTTGATCAGCTGTTACAAACTCATTCAAATATCTCAGTGCTATCACTTTTACTCAGTTCCGAAGCCCACAGAGAGGCTCTACAGAAAGTCTTAGAGCAGGCCTTTGTGGAACAGGATGTGTCAATACGACAGTTCGATAGCATCATCTCTAACATCACTTCCTGCAACAACTTAGGATTCAGTGATGAGGACCTGCCAGAGGGGGGCAAAAGCCACAACATGGCGCTCAATATCACAGTTAACTGCCAGGACGATGCTTTAGCCAGCGTACTGGTAGACACAGGATCGGCCATCAACGTTATGCCGAAGTCTAATTTAATGCGACTATCATTCAAAGGATCCCCGATGAGGGGCAGTGAGGTCATCGTCAAAGCATTTGACGGGTCTCGGAAAGCAGTTATCGGCGAAGTCGACCTTCCCATAACTATCGGTCCTCACACTTTCCTAATCACTTTCCTAGTCATGGACATCCGGGCAACATACAGTTGCTTATTAGGAAGACCTTGGATACACCAGGCTGGGGCGGTCACTTCGGCGTTGCACCAAAAACTGAAGTTCGTCAAGAACGATCAACTCGTCACGGTTTGTGGAGAACAAGCCTTGCTCGTAAGCAACTTGTCATTATCTACTTGTGTAGAACCCGAGGAGGTTGTTGGAACTCAGTTCCAAGCACTGTCGGTGAGCAATGAGAATCAATTAGAAAAAGGAACCTCGATTTCCTCATACAGAGATGCTCTCGAAGTGATCAAAAATAACAATACAAAAGGATGGGGACAGCTTGTCATTCCTACTGATAATAAAACAAAGAAGGGTCTTGGTTTTTCTGTAACCTGCATCCGAACAGCTGCTAACGATGAAAGTCTTCATCCCATTCAGGACTTCTTCCACAGTGGAGGTTTCCTTCAACCAGTGCCTTAAACAGTCCATACTATCAATGAGGGAGATTCCTCCGATACGGATGAGGAATGGAAGTCCTATCTCAACGAGGACGGTTATATGTCTCAGGAAGAGGTGCCTACGCCATTTTTCTATCCCGCACAGAGTCCGAGATTTATACCGAGGTCAGACGTCGAAATGATATATGGAGATTGTGATCCAGAAGGATGTCGTGCTCCACCAAACTCATTAGAGGAGGACACTCTGATGAAGGACAACTTTGACCACGACTATTATGGCCCGATGGATGGCCTGCCTATCTGGTAGCCGTACCCAGGAGACTTGGGGCAAGAAAATCAGCCAAACAATGAAAATCAACTAAGCGTTATTGAAAAGAATACATGCATCCCCACCATGTCATGGGATCAACACTCAGGTCATTCAGAACCTATCCAGTACGACGATGAATTGGCAAAGCTTGTCGGACTAGAATTCATCAATTATGCTTTTCCTGAGGTCAACGTCATCGAGAGAGATGACTCCTCTAGTTCCAAAGAAGTGTGGGACACCCTGGGACAACCGAGTGGAAAATACGACTACATGGTCAAGTATACCACTCCCAAAAGCTCTCGTATCAGGTTTGAAGACATTCAGCCAACTGGATGGGGAGATTTTCCTGAGAGCACAAATATTATGCAAAATACAACAGAGGAATCCTCCTACGACAACTCTGCCTGGGAGACAGATTCCAATGATCCTGCTCCGCCAGAAATCATCGTTATTTCTAAAGACAAATCAAGGAAAGTACCAGACTTTGTGATTCACCGAGGAGTTCGCCGCCAATGGGTTGCTGTCGATATTCTGAAGATTGTTCATAAGTCAAAGTAATTGCCGTCTTTAACCTTTCACCCTGCCCAGGTGAAACGGATGTTTTGATAGGGCTCGTTTTCTGTAAATATCCCTCTTCGCTTTGCCCAAAGCGACAGAGTTTTGTTTTATAGGGCTGTAGTTTCAAGAATCGACAAATCATAAATAAAATAACATCGTTCTGTAATTTCCACATTAATTGTTGTTTTCTTTTTGCTTTTTCCGAAAATAGTAATCCTAAAAAACAGATCAATCATAAAAACAAGCAGTTTTCAAAGAAAAAACACTGCACACACACTTGCATTTTCTCTATCTCTTCTAAACATAAATCATCACGTCATGCAGATTGCTTATTTTAAACCCCATTGAAACATACGATCCAATGCCTTCTCCCAACTTTGAGTTCCCGATATTTGGGCCGGAAGAAGAAGTTGACGATGAAATTCCAGAAGAGATCTCCCGATTACTCAGACTAGAGAAAAGGTCCATTGAACCTCACAAAGAGTCGTTGGAAACGATCAACGTGGGTTCAGAAAAAGAGAGAAAAGAAATTAGGATTGGTGCACTGCTCAGTCCAACTGCCAAAGAGAGTTTGACAAAGCTTCTCAAAGAGTTTCCCGATGTATTTGCTTGGTCCTATTAGGACATGCCAGGGTTGGATACCAGCATCGTAGAACATCATTTACCGTTACGGTCAGAATGTCTTCCTGTAAAATAGAGGTTGAGACGGACTCACCCAGACATGGCCATCAAAATCAAAGAGGAGGTACAGAAACAGATTGATGCAGGTTTCCTCGCCACATCGGAGTATCCTCAATGGTTAGCCAACATAGTACCCGTTCCGAAAAAGGATGGAAAGGTCAGAATGTGTGTAGACTACAGGGATCTGAACAACGATATTCCAAAGGATGACTTTCCCTTATCGCACATTGACATGCTGGTAGACAGTACAACAAAGTTCAAAGTTTTCTCCTTCATGGATGGATTCTCGGGCTATAATCAGATTAAAATGGCGCCGAAATACATGGAGAAAACTTCGTTCATTACCCCATGGGGTACCTTTTGTTACAAGGTAATGTCGTTTGGTTTGAAGAACGTCGGGGTAACCTGTCAAAGGGCCATGAATACTCTGTTTCATGACATGATACATAAGGAAATCGAGGTATATGTCGATGACATGGTTGCCAAATCTAAAACAGAAGAGGAGCATGTGACCTACCTGTCAAAACTATCCAAGCGGCTGAGAAAGTACAAACTCCGCTTGAATCCCAACAAGTGCACCTTTGGTGTCCGTTCAGCGAAACTTTTAGGGTTCATCGTCAGCCAAAAAGGAATTGAGGTTGATCCTGACAAGGTCAAGGCCATTCAAGAAATGCCTTCTCCGAAAACTGAAAAACAAGTCAGAGGATTCCTGGGACGTTTGAACTACATCTCTAGATTCATATTCCTCATGACCGTAACATGTGCGCCAATTTTCAAATTACTAAAAAAGAATCAGGACTGCGTTTGGACAGAGGACTGTCAAACCGCCTTCGACAGTATTAAGGAATACCTATTGAACCCACCGATTCTATCACCTCCAGTGGAAGGAAGCCCACTGATCATCTACCTCACAGTCCTAGAGGACTCAATGGGTTGTGTGTTTGGCCAACAAGACGAAACGAAAAGAAAAGAGTCCGCCATCTACTATTTGAGCAAGAAATTCACTGACTGCGAGACTCGGTACACTATGCTTGAGAAAACTCGCTACGCTTTGGCTTGGGCAGCCAAACGTCTTCGCCAGTACATGATTCATCACATCACTTGGTTAATCTCCGAAATGGATCCAATCAAGTATGTCTTTGAAAAACCTACTCTCACGGGAAGGATTGCCCGTTGGCAGATGTTTTTATCAAAATACGACATCGAATACCACGCTCAAAAAGCAGTTAAGGGGAGTATTTTAGCCGATCATTTGGCTCATCAACCGATTGACGATCCAAAATCAGTCGGGTTTGACTTCCCAGAGGAAGATGTCATGTATTTGAAAATGAAAGACTGCGATGAACCGCTACCCAGTGAAGGGCCAAAACCAGGTTCCCAATGGGGACTAATCTTTGACAGAGCTGTCAATCATTACAGAAACGGAATTGGGGTAATCATCATAACACCTCAGGGTACCCACATTCCTTTCACTACCAGACTTACATTCAAGTGCACAAACAACGAGGCCGAATACGAAGCTTGTATCATGGGTCTCGAGGAAGCGATTGATTTGAGGATCAAGAACTTGGATGTATATGGCGACTCAGCTTTGGTCGTCAATCAGATCAAAGGAGATTGGAACACATACCAATACGGATTGATTCCTTACAAAGACTATGCGAGAAGGTTGTTACCATTCTTCAACAGAATCGAGTTTCATCATATCCCTCGTGAAGAGAATCATATGGCTGATGCCTTAGCCACCGTCTCTTCCATGATTAGTGTAGGTCAATGGACCAACTTACCTAAGATCGAGATAATGCGCCTTGAACGGCCCGCTTACATCTTCACATTTGAAGCAGTCATAGACGACAAACCTTGGTATCACGATATCAAATGCTTCCTTCAGAAACAAGAGTACCCACCTGGGGCACTAAGAAAAGACAGAAAAATCCTCAGAAGACTGGCAGGAAGTTTCTTCTTGAGCGGTGATACACTCTATAAGAGGAACTTTGACATGGTCTTACTCCGATGTGTAGACAGACCAGAAGCAGACATGCTGATAAAAGAAATTTATGAAGGATCCTTTGGCACTCATCCCAACGGACACACAATGGCGAGCAGGGTACTATTGGTTGACAATGGAATCTGACTGCTACAAGTACATGAGGAGGTGTCACAAGTGTCAGATATACTCCGACAAAATCCATGTACCGCCAACACATCTCAAAGTTCTTTCTTCTCCCTGGCCTTTTTCCATATGGGGAATCGACATGATCAGCATGATCGAACCTAAGGCTTCGAACGAACATCAGTTCATCTTGGTAGCCATTGATTACTTCACCAAGTGGGTTGAAGCAGCGTCATACGCTAATGTAACCCGACAAGTGGTGGTCCGATTTATCAAAAACAATATCATCTGCCATTATGGTGTTCCGAGCCAAATCATTACTGATAATGGATCTAACTTGAACAACAAGATGATGAAAGAGTTATGCGCTGAGTTCAAAATCGAACACCATAACTCATCTCCCTACCGACCCAAGATGAACGGAGCGGTAGAAACGACTAACAAGAACATCAAGATGATTATTCAAAAGATGGTTGTAACCTACAAAGACTTGCACGAAATGCTGCCTTTTGCTCTTCACGGTTATCGCACATCTGTCCACACTTCAACAGGGGAAACCCCTTTCTCTCTAGTATATGGCATGGAAGCAGTGCTCCCCATAGAAGTAGAGATCCCATCAATCCGGGTATTGATGAAAGCTAAGGTAACAGAAGCTGAATGGTGCCAAAGCCGGCACGATGAACTAAATCTGATCGAGGAAAAATAGATAACGGCACTATGCCATGGTCAGTTGTATCAGCAAAGAATGAAGAATGCGTTTGAGAAAATGGTCCGACCTCGCGTCTTCAGAAAAAGGGACCTCGTGCTCAAAAAGATACAATCATTTCTCACTGATTCCCGGGGCAAATGGACTCCAAACTATGACGGCCCCTATGTGGTCAAGAAAGCTTTCTCAGGCGGCGCCTTGAGACTTGCAACCATGGACGGAGAGGAATTTACCTACCCCACAAATGTTGATGTAGTCAAGAAATACTTCGTCTAAACTAAAAAAAATGTCTCGGTGGATTGAAAACCCGAAAGGGCGGTCCAGGCAAAAATTAGAGACACAATCAAAATTCATCTCGGTGGATTGGAAATCTCAAAGTACAATCCAGGCAAAAGTTAGGGATAATGGCAAGTAACTACATCTGATCAGTTCAACTCCTCAGTAGTAATGCCATCCATCGAAAGAAAAGTCCAGTCAAGGTCATCTTCGACAGAAGCTCAGGATGTCCCAAATTCAAAGTTGGTAGAAGGATAGTGGTCGTTATGTTTCAATATAGCCCTTTTCCCTTAAATTACCATTTTCAAACTTTGTAAATACTCTATGGAATCACGCGCTTGGCTGATTTCCATCCTATCAATAAAATTTGAGCCCTTGTTCTTTTGTTTGCAATTCTTATTTGTTTTAGCTTTACAGAACGACATTTTAACATGATCAATGGTTCTTGAAATAAAACAAAAATGAATTTACTTGTAAAAATTTTCTGCTTTTAATAAAGATGGCAAATTCTTTTGACTGTTGAACATCGAAAGAACATCGATTGCTTCTCCCAAAGGCGGTTAAACTTCAAAGTGCAGAATCAAAGTATTCCTTCTAAACCAGTACACTTAAATTAAGGATCAACTGTGTGAGACGCGAATGTTCCATCTGACATCCTCGGCAGAGTTCCCACCTCCTAAGCCCGACCAAGATGGCTCCCCGCAGGGACTATCTCTCCTAAGCAAGGCAGAATTGCTATCTTGGACCAGTGATGCTTCTTCGTCCCCTGCAAGGGCCGAGTATCCAGTCACGTTCATCCGTCAGTTTGTATGTCGTGTCAGTTTTGTCAGCATAGACATACATACATCATGCATGGTTGATTTACATTTGCATTCATATTGCATCATTACCACTTTAGTCGGTCTTATCCCCTAGTGATAAAAGTCCTCTCAATCGAGTCGTCAGTTCTTTCCTCGTCAGCAAATGTTGCGTCTGCACTATCTCTCTCCTCCAGTTTATTTCTGGATTGGAGTTGGCCCTTGACCACTTTGATAACTTGAACTTCTGAAAAACAAGAAAACGTGCGACAAATGTCACTCTTCGCCATTGAAGATGATACCTTCGCTTTCTCGGATTAAGGAAAATCCCTAGAGAAAGCCTCACAACTACAGACTCTCAGCAACACATTGATTTTTCTCTCCAAAAAGTCAATGTTAATGAAATCATCGGTACCTCAAAATTGGATCACATCATATGGCATTTCTCCGAGAAGATCTCTGAGAAAAGTATGATGTAATATCCCCAAGCGGCAGCAGTCTCTCAAGAGACCTATTTTCCCCGATAGAGTCGACAAATGGCGTCTCCAACAGAGAAATTTGTACACCTCTACAAGTCAGGCGATTGGGTTCCCCAGCAACTCTGACATCAAAAGTTTTTCTATCAAATGGCATCTCCCCAGGAAAATTCGGCGAGAAGTTTGAGGAAAAGCGCTACAAATGGCGTCCCTTGTCAAGAAAGTTTATTGACGAAAGAAACTTAGACCAGTTCCTTGGTAGGAAACCAAGATCGAGGGGAAGTTTGTATCAGAAACTTAGACCAGTTCCTTGGTAGGAAACCAAGATCGAGGGGAAGTTTGTATCAGAAACTTAGACCAGTTCCTTGGTAGGAAACCAGGATCGAGGGGAAGTTTGTTTTAGAAACTTAGACCAGTTCCTTGGTTGGAAACCAGGATCGAGGGGAAGTTTATTTCAGAAACTGAGACCAGTTCCTTGGTAGGAAACCAGGATCGAGAGGAAGTTTTTTTCAGAAACTGAGACCAGTTCCTTGGCTGAAGACCAGGATCGAGGGGAAGTTTTTACCTTTTCTAATCATTATTGCTTAGCAAAATAAGAAGGATGTGCAAACCGTCATTCATAACTACCATCAAAATTTCGGGTATTCCGATATTAAATCCTCTTGCACCCTGAATGCCCGAATACCTTCGCCATTCATGCCTTCGGGTCCAAGAAGATTAAATAGGGGCATCTGTCATACCCCAAATTTTGACCACTAAGATTTCCCATCATTGGGCAAATCCTCATCACAATATGGATGAATCATTATGCCTCATCAGTCTCCCCAAAGATGGGTGAGCATCCACTACAATAAAAAATTAGGGTTTCAAGCCCTCTTTGAGCCTTAGACAAAGGATCAATCAAGGAATTGACATGATCTTCAACTTGTATAACCTCTCAAACATTCACAATGGATCAAGAGGACTCCTACAGCAAGAATCAAGCACAATGTTGCAGCATTCCAGGTGGATTAAGCCTCAAGATCACCAGTGTCACCAAAATTAAGGTTTGGTCGACCAGGGCCTCCAGATGGAAATTTTCCTCTGGGCATGAGCCAATGCTTCAAAGCATAACCTATGATGCTCTAAGGGACATCATGAACCCAATCATCAAGTCAATTTAACCTCAGGGGATGCATTCACAAAAGATCGGGAATTAGGGTTTCTTGACCTAATTCACCCCTAAGTTGACTTTTGGGGCAAAGCATGAGCCAAGACCTCAAGACATGATTTGAGGGTCTCTAATAAACCACATTGATCCATTTGTAACAATGGATTGATCCAAGAAGCTTGGTTCACAAGTTTCATGTTCATCAGAACCACAATTAGGGTTTCGCGGAAAAAGTCAACTGTACCTTTGACTTTTGACGAGGACATGTTCCCAAACCCTAAGACATGATTCAATACACCCTATAACACCTATGAAATTAATCCATCAAAGTTGATTTAGGTCAAGGACTTGATTTCATAGAGGATCGCACAGTTTGAAATTCATCTGACGAAAAGTCAACTGTGCACAAAAGTCAACTTTGACTTTTTGAGATTTTTCACAATTATGGTTCTTTAACCCTAAAATGATGTTAATGTGTGATTGGAATCATCATTCATCAAGAAAAATCAAGAAAAGTGGGATAACTTGTAAAAGGGGTAACCATAAAAACTTAGAAATTTTTCTAAGTTATGGAACAAAGTGGCTAGGGTACCAACTTTGGAGGATCATAACTCATAAACCATAAGGCCATTTTTTCCCATCCAAAGCTGGATTTGTAGCTCTCATGGAACTCTACAAAAGCTTCAAACATAAATCATTCCAATTCCTCATGGATTTTGAGTTATGGAAAGATCAAAATCACAAAAAGTGAAAATGTCACTTTTTTCCAACACTTAGTGAAATTTTCACTAAGTCAGAATCTGCCTTCACTTTTTTCCAAATGTAGGGGCATTTTTCACTTGGATCCAAAAAGTATCAAAACTAATTATGATCAAACAATTGTTGTATCATATGAGGGCTTTCCAAAATGGCCAAGAACTCCATCAAAGTCCACTTGAGCCATGAGATATGACAATGCCAATATGCCTTGCTGCAAACTGTCATGGCAAGGCAGATTTGGGAGTTTTGCTCTATTTGCACAAATTTTGCAAAGGGAGAGTAACTTTATCCATCTGAACACCTCAAGGGGGGACCAAGGAGGAACCAACTCTGATCCCAAGCCTCCCAAGTCTTTGGAACCAAAAATAGCATGCCAAACCTAGAAATGCCTAAAAGAGGGACAAGACTCCAATTTTGGATTGGAGCATTCAGTGGATGCACCAAGGTGGCATGGACTGAGCCATTTCCAACTAAATTCAGTCAAGACTTATCCAAGACCAAGGGGACAGCAGCCTGTGCCCTAACCTCTAGTCAATGGCAAGAGGAGACTTGGATTCTCATTGCTCAACATTGGTCAAACCTCTGCTGCAGTTGCCATTCACTACTGCAGCCAAAACAAACTTGCTCTACTATAAATAGAGCTCAATTGTGTTCAGTTTGAGTACACCAAAGCACTACAACACTTGCTTTCCTCAAAATCTCTTTTTCTTGGCAAAAATACCTTCTTTAGCAAGGTAACTCTGAGTTTTTGAGTTAGAAAGCAATTCCACCACAACTTATGATCCAAACACATCCAATATATCATATCTAAGCTGTCCAAACTCTCAAAAGTGACCTGTAACACCAAAATCACAAAGTCACATCTCAAAACCTCAAAATAGGACTTTTGTGCATTTTTCAAGCCATGTCTTGATTCAGTCACTTTCCAAACCAGATAAAACCTAAAACACACTCCAAATATCATCCTTGAATTATCCCAAATGGTTCCCCCCATCTGGAACACCATTTGAGAGAGTTTCTTTTTTGGCCACTTTTGCCCCTTTTGCAAGAAAGAGCTCAAACTTGTTCCTGAGGTTTCAAGCTGATTCCAACCATCCTAAAAGCTTCTAAGAGATCCTTTGAGGTTGTTCAAAGCATCAAATCATTTATGGAACAAGTGGCTTGGCAGATTGCACAAAAGCTCCAAAAAGAGGTAAGCATCACAACTTGGAATCTTTGAACCATGCTTTCTTTTGATGTCCACTGATCATGCATCCCTTATACATGTTATATGTGTTGTGTTTGCACCAATTTGTCATGTAATTCATGCTTGTACCAAGAGATGGCATAGAAAATGCAAATCATGGCCTATTTCAAAACCACTATCGGGTTTTTTAATAGGAGCATGATCTGAAAAAAATACCACCACCATTGGATTCCTTGTGAAATTCTAGGCAGGATAGACCTAAATTTTGTCCCAATCCATGGAGAAATGAGAAAGTTATGGCCTTCACGTTTTCAACCAAAATCTTGCCTTGCCTTGCCTTGGGTCAGGCCAAAAACAAGGCAAGCCTTGTATATTTGTGGTTGTGTTTCTATCAACGGATGTATCACCACCCAAGTGGTAAGGCGCGCGCCCTATACACAAGAGGTCTGGGGTTCGAATCCCCCTCACCCCAGATCCTCTTTTTGCTATTTTCCCCACTTTTTTATTGTTTTTCTTATTATTTTTAATGATTTGAAAAATTAATAACTCCCTCAATTTTAATTATTTTTTATTGTTTCTTTTTGCAAAAAATCACAAAAATGTTGAAATATTTTATTCCACAAAAAAATTAAATTTATATTAGTTATTTAATATAATTAGTATTTTTGTGAGTAAATTCATTTTTATTTGTTTTTAAACATTTAAAAGTGAATATTTACTTTGAAAATCAAAACCAAATGAGTTTTAATTTATCTTGTGATTAAAACCTCATTTTTCAAATCCTCAACAAAAATCACAAGTGGTTTATTCAAACTTATTTGGTATTTTTATCATTTTTATTTGATTTTTTTTAAATATTTACTTTTAGAAGAAAACAAATTTAGGGTGTCCTTGATTTTCACTCAAATAAAACTTTAAACACTTTGGGCCTCTAATAGAGTGTAAGACCCAACCCATTTTTGAAACCAACCTTTTTGGGCCTCAATGTATTGTATAAGACCCACCGTGCTTTCAAAAACCTCGGCGTGATCGCCGTTTTCAAAACAAAAAAAACCTGGGCCTCTCCTAGAGCTGTAAGCCCCACCACTTGTACAAAAATAAACCTTTAGGCCTCTTGAGAGAGTGTAAGACCCATCCCTTTGTACAGAAAACCTTTTTGGGCCTCAGTCACTTGTATAAGTCCCTGTATAATTTCAAAACAACAGTGCAATCACTGATAAAACCTTGGGCCTCTCCTTGAGCTGTAAGCCCCAAACAATCTTTTCAAAGCACTTTCTCCTTTGATTTTGAATATAATATTGTTATTAAAGCTTTCTTTGTTGAACAAACTAACCAAACTGCATGGAGGCTCTACAACCGAGTAAGTGTTTACCCGCTTTCTTTATCCGCTTTCATATATATATAACTGTATTATGGGGCTGGTCAATGTAAGTCTTCTTTCACAAATGTTTATATACTTGTCAAATATCAACTGTGTAATACTAGTATAGTTATTTAGAGTTTTCCCCGACAACTACGTCTAGCACTAGGTAAAGCCCTGTTGGTCACTCTTAAATACAAACAAAACTAGATCCCCATAGGATTACCAGACACGGTCTTCCCTCCTCTTGGAGTTAAACAATATGGAGACATGAAAGGAAGCATTCTCGGTGAACCCTTTCTCAGGCTGTCACCCTTAGAAGTCGTCAAAGAAACTCTACACCCGAGAGATGATCTTTTCTCCGTGAATGGCATCTCTTGAGTTTCTTCCAAATTCTCAGACTTTCCTGGCTTGATCTATTCTCGGTGAATGGCATGTCTTCAACTTCTTGGGGTTTGGGGACCTACAGGCTTCTTAAAAGCATCCCTGCCTCCTCTTGGGCGTTGTACAAGGACCCTTCGGCTTCTTAAAAGCTCTCATGCCTTCTCTTAGGCTTAGTACAAGGACCCAGATACCTCTACAGGTATAGGAATAGAACCTAGTCATCAATTTGCTAGAGCTTTCTTTCTGAGTCAACTGTCAGACTAGTTAATGGGTTGACCTTCATCCCTTAACATACCAGCCTTCTCTTGGGCATCATACAAAGATCATTCACTACCTAAGAATCGATTTCTCAAAACACCCATAGTCTTGGACAGTCTCCATACCTTTTAGGATTTCCCATGTCCTTAAAGAACAGGAAATAACCCTGATCCTCCTATCAATCCCTGAGCACAACATTACCCATATAAGAGTTGATTTTCTCTTTATCCAACATACTGGACCTGTCACTAAACTGAAACAGTCACCAGCACACTAGCCTCCTCTTGGGATTTGTGCAATGATTCTCCCCAGCAGAGCTGTAACACCTCAAATTTGCCCTGGTGTTGCTAACCTTTTTGGCTTATGCTTCATTTCATTTGCATCATCATTTCTGCATTTTGCATGTTTCTTTTGGGCATGGGATCAAGGTTTTTTCTAGCAGCTCATGGTGTTATCAGCTCCGGCATTATTTTTAGCAGTATTCAAGCTCAAGCAGTTGGTTTTCAAGGTCTTTTAGAGCTTTTATTTTGCTCATTAGGCGTTTTGATAATCGGAAGCTTCAACAGTCATTTTCTGATCAAGCGATCCAGTATCACGCATTATTAATTTAGCAGGATATTTTGAGGTGTCAGCAGGAATTTGGGTTCTTTTCAGGTGTTACTCAGTAGCAATATCAAGTTTTGAGTTTCAGAGGTTTAACGGGTTCAAAACAGCTATCAGAAGTCAGTTTTCCAAGTTTCCCTCCAAAAGGCGCCAAAATTCAAAATTTGCACTGAGTAACCGGTTACAGCGTATCTGATAACCGGTTACCCTTTGGTTTTTCTGCGCTTTTCTTCAGTTTTTGAACTGAGTAACCGGTTAGCAGATGTGCTGTAACCGATTACTCTGGGCAAAATTTGGGAAATTCTGTTTGCATCATTTGTGATCATGTGCTTAGCATGTGCACGTGAGGGAAGGATCTAGAATTGATATTTTCATCATTTTCCACCCAAAATTCAAATTCTCTCCATCATTTTTCCACTCTAATTCCTCATTTTCTTTTCCTAATTCATTTTTCACCCCAATTTCCACCCACTTAACCTCACTCCAAACCACATTTGAATTCCTAACCTAGCTTTTATTTAAACCAATTCATTCCAAACCTTTCCACCCTAGATCATTCTTCACTCTCATTTTTCAGAATTTTGCTCTCAATTCTCTCTCACTTTTTCACTATCAACCTCCATTTTCAACCACACTCAAAGCTCTTTTTCAAAGATTAACAAGTTCTTCATTGGAACTTATTAATTCTTGAGCTAAAGCCTCTCATCATCACTTCATTGCTGCATTTCATTGGTGATTTTCATTTGGATCTAGATCTAGAATTTCAGAAGTGATTTTTGGAAGTGATTTTGGAGTTTTGGTTGCTATTTGCTTGGATCTTCAACTTTTGAGTGCAAGGAGCTTGTGGATCTTGGATTTCTCTACTTGGATTCATCAAATTCTGTTTACAACACTCACCAAAGCAAATCTCAGGTTTGTAGGTTGGTTAATTTCAGATCCATACTCATTTTAGCTTAATTGCAACTTTCACAATGTAGATCCATGATTTTTGGTGTGTTTTGATTCATTTGTGTGAATTTAATTGTGGATGTTGATGATTATTGGATTTAAATGATGTTTGAATGCTGTTTCTGAACGTGATTACATAAGTGATTTACTACTGAAAAGTGCTTTTGAAACTGTTTTTTTTCACCACTGTCCCAGAGTAACCGGTTAGCAGTTATGTTGTAACCGGTTACACTGTGTATTTTCTGCGCAATTTGTGCAATTTTGAACTGTGTAACCGGTTAGCAGTTATGCTGTAACCGGTTACCATTGAAGAAGAACTTGATTTTCTTGCATTTTCTTGGTTGTTTGAGATCCTTTTCATGTCTAAACTTTATGGATTGATATGATGATGATTTGTGGATCATTCTCGATCTGTTGCACCTCACACCATTGTATGAATACAATTCTCCGACACGCGACTTTTGGTTTTCATTCGGTAAATGCTTATATTTGCGTTGTTGACTAATTGATGTGATAAACACGATGCACACACATTTGAATTGTGTTAATTCTTGATTGATGCTTAACTTGCTGGACATATGATGTATGATTGTTGTTTGCTTCCATGGTTGCTTATGCATGATGTCTTGATCGATGTTTAATTTGTGCAACTTCATTGAGTAATTGTTCTTGAATTGTTAGCATGATCATGTTATCCATTCTTGATGCTTGCAACCTTTATGATTGGTTTGCCATGCTTTGTGTGTATATTTGTAATCATTGCTTGCATGAGTACGTTGTTTTCAAATGCATGATGTGTTGTCCCGTTTTCCACTGCTGTTTTAGTGCATATATGTTGTTGTATGTATTGCTGTTTCACCTTTTACACCTGTTTTGTGTGCTAAACATGGGCTGTTGAATGCTGTTTGGTATTTGGTGTTGGATTTACTGTTGTATTGTTGCAGATGCGCTGTTGTAGCTGCTGCTTGTTTGTTTTACTCGCCTTTCTTCTTCTTCTCTTCCACTCCTTCTCTTCCCTTGAACCTCAAGACTTGTTTAAGTCTTAGATTCACTCCTTTAGAGCTACCTAGTCTAACTTAATTTTCGACTTAGCTTGGAGTAGGATTAGCATTAGGTTCCCCTTTGCATGCTAACTTAGGTAGACGTTTCCCTTTCAACCTCAACCATAGGGCCACCTTTGCATGACAATATTAGGAACGACTAGTTTCCCCTTAGTGTTTTTCTTTTCCTTTGAGTCTTCTCTTCTCACCTCATAACACTTCTAAAACACTTAATAAAATTAACGTGTATTGCGCATGAGCCTTGTATGTGGGAAGTGAGGAATGAGGGGTCTCCTCTCATTTTTCTAGAGTGTTTGGTGGACATTCCATCTTGGAACGATTTGCTAAACATTCGTTCCTACCTCATAGACTTTAGTGCAATGCAAGTTACGAACTAACTTCAATCCATTTCTGTCTAAAAAAATACGAAAACAAACTCAAATATTTTTATCCTTCGGGATTGTTAAATTCAAATCATTTTCAAAAAGGGCATGTTACTTCCGTCTCGTCGCAAATAGGCATCGACCCTAACTACCGGACACGAATCTAACGTCGCTCATAAAAAAATGTTAACCGACCTCGTTAGGTCGAACTACGACTGCTCTGAGTTCCTCTCTCTCATCCGATTGAGGATACGTAGGCACAAGACGGCGATGTCTTGGCGAGCAACCTCCCCCCTTAGTTCGTATCTGAACTACGTTGACTCTGACTTTCCCATTGCACGAGGGAATACGTAGGCATAGGACGAGAGATATCCTATCGAGTCACTTCTTTTTCTTTTCTTCTTCGTTTCTTCGTTCTTTTCCGTTCCCGTTTCTTCTTATTTCCAGTAGCAGTGGAGCTCCAGATGACGAAACCCTTTGATCGAGACAACAAGCGTGGATCCCATCAAGTACGATGGACGTGGGGGGTGCTAACACCTTCCCTTCGCGTAACCGACTCCCTTACCCGTTTCTCTTGGTTGTGAGACCATGCTCTTTCCCTTCCCTCAGGTTTACGCAGTGTTTCCTTTCCCTCTCTCGGGATAAATACACATTGCTGGCGACTCTGTTTTCCGTGCCACTTTCACGTTTGTACCATGGATGCAAATCCTCAGGAGCGACCGTTGGCGACTCTGCTGGGGACAGGTTGACCTCTTGCTGGTCCATCCCCTTTTGCGAGTCAATCCTAGCGCTTGTTTGCTTATTTTCATTGGGTGTTTATTGTGGTGCTTTATTTTGTTGTATATTACTGTATTACTGTATATTACTATTTTACTGTATTTACCATATTTATTGTATTGCATTTCATTATTATGCTGGACTGTGTTGTGCTGTGCTGGTTTTCTATTTGGCAGGTTACGGTTCTTTGAGAGATAAGTCCAATACACCGGCTTGAGCATACACTTAGGACTAGAGTGGAAAGTAGTGGGACCTACGCGCCGTCTTGGTGTGTTTGGTGTTCACGAAATTCACATCCGGACGAGGCTATCTTGTGAGATATTCTGACGTGCGTGTCTTGCGCATTTCGGGGTGTTGATCTAGAGAGTTGTCGACTCTGGCGATCGTTTCTTCGAGGACTCAGCAACGCCTCTCCTCCTGACATGTGATAATGGCAGACCAGGAATGGCAAACCCATTACACTTGTCGATCCGAGGACCCAATGCTGGGAACTTGCATAGGATGACCTTATTTTTGGGGGAATCGGTGGACGACCTCTTTGTTTGGCGATAGTATTGTACCCCGAGGGATGAATGTACTATTGCTTCTCAAATAGAGAATCTGAGGATCCCGTTTTTCTAGAACCCACATGTGAGAGGGGATGGGTGTTTGCAGGTCTGCAGGTAACCAAAACCTTCAACCTACCCGGTTTTCTGGATTTCTCGACAGTATATGGTTTTACTTGGTTTTCTGGTTATCTCAGTGGTCTGATGTTCTGGAATTCTGGTTTTCTGGGTTGTGGTTCTTGTTCAGTTAACAGCACAACGCATGTCCAGAGCAGTGATACCTTGATCCCATGTTTGCATTTGCATCATTTTCTTGCATTCTAACATGTTTGACATTTTTCAGGGCTTGCATCTTACCTTTGATTCCGGTTGTTGGGGTGTTCTCGTCATGGAAGCTCAGAGGAAGAAGAATGTAGCATACACGTTCCCAGATCCGACTCTGAAGTTGATTCACAAGCTGATTAGTATGATTGATTCTGAGATCCGTGCCAGGTTCAAGGAGGAATATGGAGAGATATTGAAGGTTGTCCGAAATATTTCACAAGAAGAGCACGATGCCATTCACACGCTCCTTCAATTCTATGACCCTCCTTTGCGTTGTTTCACTTTTCCGGATTATGTATTGGCTCCGACCTTAGAGGAGTTCTCATTTATTTTGGGAATCTCTGTCGATCCAAGGATACCTTTCTTTTCTAAAGACAGCCTGGACTGGAAGAGATAGCGGTTGCTATTCGCATGGGGGAATCCATTCTAGGTAATAATATCATTGACAAGCAAGGGTTTAAAGGCCTCCCTTTGAAGTTTTTGTTTGACCAAGCCTGCTCATGTGCTAAGGAGAAAAATTGGCCTGCTTTCAATGCCATTTTAGCTCTTTGCATTTATGGGATTGTCCTATTCCCCAACATCCCAGAGTTTGTTGACATGCAGGCAATTCAGATTTTCATCTTGAGAAACCCCGTGCCTACTCTTCTTGGTGACGTGTATCATTCAGTCCACTACAAGAACGAAAAGAGACGAGGAAGGACAGTAAGTTGCTGCGCGCCACTCCTATCTACTTGGTTTTTCAGTCATCTCCCTAAGGCTGGGGCTTTTGTTGATGCAAGGGATTCTATGAAGTGGTCTAAGAGGTTGATGGGATTGACTGCTGACAACATCGTTTGGTTTAATCACAGTTTGCTAGGGATTGAGCTCGTTTTCAACTGCGGAGGATTCCTAAATGTGCCCTTAATGGGGAGGAAAGGCGGAATTAATTGTAACCCTTCCCTTGCTATTAGACAATTTGAGTATGCATTGAAGACTCCCCCTAAGGAACAAGATATCAGAGAATCCTTGTTTTTCAATGGTACTACAGACCAAGAAATGGCAAGGAAGGTTGTGAATGCTTGGAAACAAGTTTTTAAAAGAGGAAAGACTTTCTTTGGGAAGTGTAACAACCAAGCTTTCTCTCCGTATGTGGAATGGGTCCGGAAAAGGGCAGAAGAGGAGCTTCTCCCTTTCCCAATAGAGCCACCTTTGTACCCTCTGTTGATTGAGCCACCAACCATAGTGAAGATAGAGGAGTATACCAAATTGTGGGCTGAAAAGGAGAAGCTTCAAGAGGAGAATGGTGAGCTGCAAAGAGAAATCTACCAGTTGAAGCATGAGCAAGGTGAAGTCGTTCATGTCGCTAAGTTGAAGATAGAATTGCTCTCTAAGAAAGAAAAAGAGCTAGTTGAAGAGGTCATAACCAGATAAAAGGTAGGACAAGCTCTAAAAGGTGTTAGCAGGATTCTCAAATCCAAGAAGGAAGATCTAGCCAAAGATTGGTCAAAGATTCACAAGTTCAACGCTTACCGAGATACTGCAATCACAGCCAACAAGCAGAAAGAAGATAAGTTCCTGGATCAGATCGAGAGTTTGAAGATGAAGCTCAAGAAGAAAGATGAGGAGATCTTATCAAGGACGTTCCAGAGACACGCAGTTGAGGAGCGACTGAATGAGGCCATAGCGACCATAGCAGAGTTGAAGATACGAGCAGAAGTGATGAGGCCTAGGGGTGAAGGCTCTAGATCAGGCAGTGGGTGATACTCTGTAGTTTGTTTTTCTTTGTATCTCGGGTCACCACCAGAATTGTTGGCTGGGATCTTTGCTTCTTTTGCTTTCAGACTTATTATTGTTATCTTGGGTTGTAACCTCTGACAGTGATTTTTCTCTGATTTATATATGAGTAGTAGTTTCATCCCCGTCTCGTCTTTAAACCGGAATCAAGGGGTGGATCGCCTTGCAAAGATTCAAACATGTTCATTTGCATTTGCATAATCATAGTCATTTTTGCATAGCAGGTGCTCGTTCCAGGTTGTTCTATCCTTTATTTGGTTGCAGTCAGGATTGATAATCAGCCCATTCACCGGTATTCTACTAGATCAAATCAGAGGAGAATTATGGAGAAAATGCAAGCAGAGATGGCCGCCATGCAGGCCCGTATAGACCAAATCATGGAGTTGATGCAAGGAGTTGCCCAAGGGCAAGAGCAATTGAGGACTTTGGTCCAACCCTTGGTGGCAAGGGTGGATGAAGACGGGGTTCTTCATGGTGGAGTCCATAATGGCGTTGTTGGTAACAGTGCTCAGGGAGGTCCTATGGGCGTAGAGATCCCCATTCCTGGTGTTGTGATCCCTCTGGGCGGAGGAGAGCAGCTTGTGATTCCTTCTGTTGTGGGAGGAGGGAGTGTTTGTGCTGTTCATGGTCGTCGATTCGAAGACCAACAAGATGACGTTTTCTCCATGCCAGGCGGGGATACTGGTCCTCAGGCCGACAATGATCAAAGGTTCAGACTCATTGAAGAACAACTTAGGGGAGTGGTGAATCAGAATTTTGTAGGAATGGATCTGGAGGATTTGGGACTGGTTCCTGGAGTTGTAATTCCACACAAATTTCAGGTGCCCACTTTTGCGAAGTACAATGGTACCACCTGTCCCAAGACGCATGTCAGGGCATACGCGAGGAAGATGGCCGCGTATTCTAAAGATGAGAAATTGCTGATGCATTTTTTCCAGGACAGCCTGTCTGGGGCATCCTTGGAATGGTATATGCAATTGGAGAGATGCCATGTCCGTAATTGGAGAGAGTTGGCCGAGGCCTTTATCAAGCACTACCAATATAATACTGATATGGCTCCCAACAGGACCCAGTTACAGAATATGTCTCAGAAGAATAATGAAAGCTTCAAAGAATATGCGCAGAGATGGCGTGAACTGGCGGCAAGGGTGCAGCCGTCCATGTTGGAAAAGGAAATGCTGAATTTGTTTATGGATACTTTGTCAGGACGTTATTATGAGAAACTATTACCTTGTGCTTTGGGCAAGTTTGCTGATTTGATCATGGTCGGGGAAATGCTAGAAAGTGGAATCAAAGCGGGGAAGGTAGCAGGTAGTGATGGGTCATCATCTGGTCAAGGGAAGAAACCCTATGCTAATTATAAGAAGAAGGAGGAAACAAATTTTGTGTCGTCTCACCGAGGTAAAGGAAAGCAGCATCAGAGTTATAACCAGCAGGTAGCTTCAGTGACAATTCCTGCAGCGCTTCCACCTCAGCAGCAGTAAAATCAGGCTCCGCGTTAGTATTAGCCAAGGCCTAACCAGAACCGACATTTTGATACTCCACCTCTACCGTATTCACAGTTGTTTCAGCATTTGCTACAATTGCAGTTAATCTAGAAAAGGACTCTAGCTCCCCCCATCGGTAATCCACCTCCGGGTTATAATCCTAATGCCCACTGTGACTTTCATTCTGGGGCACCCAAACACTATATTGAAGACTGCAAAGCTTTTAAGCATGTAGTCCAAGACTTGGTGGATTCAAAGGCCATTAACTTTTCATATGATGGGCCGAATGTCATCCAAAATCCAATACCAAACCATGGTGGGCCAAGGGTTAATGTTGTGTTAGAGGAGAATGAATCTTTGAATTTGGTTACGGATGTTAATGAATTAAGGACTCCTTTGATGGTGGTAAAGGAGAGGATATTGAGGGGTGGGGTGTCCCCCGGATGTGATGAGAATTTTTCAGAGTGTATGTCTCAAGTGAATGGGTGTGATTTGTTGAAGTCAGGAATTCAAAGGTTGATAGATGAAGGTCGATTGCAGTTTGACCGGTATGACCAACAGAAAGAAGTTGTTAGTAGAAAAATGAGGTTGCTACCATCACCATCCCTTTCAAAACAATCACTATTTCAGGGCCGGTAAGACCATCACCGGTTATTATTACAGCTCCCGGACCCGTGCCATATGAGAGTACCAAGGCCATTCCTTGGAACTATGGAGCCGAAGTGTTTGTCAATGGACAGAAACAGGAACTGGTGGGAACTTCTATAGTGAACTCTCGTGTTGAAAACAATATTGAGGCAGGGGTTATCACGAGAAGTGGTAGGGTCTTTATCCCTTCTAATGATCAAACTGGTAGTTCTAAACAAGACAAAGGGAAGCAGGTTGTAGGTAATTCTGTGCAAGCACCAGTAGTGAATGACTCCACGACAGGGCCGATTGATAATTCTTTTTCCGAGAATGTAGAAGAATTTATGAGATTAATCAGGAAGAGCGATTACAAGGTTGTTGATCAGTTGCATCAGACTCCGTCCAAGATCTCTATCTTGTCCCTGTTATTGTGTTTCGAGGCACACCGAAATGCATTGCTGAAAGTGCTGAATGCTGCTTACGTACCTCAAGAGATCTCTGTTAATCAGTTGGAGGGGGTAGTGGCCCATGTCAATGTAGGCAATGGTTTGGGTTTTACTGATGTTGACTTGACTCCAGCTGGGAGAAACCATAACAATGCCTTGCATATTTCTGTTGAATGCCATGGATCGTTGATGTCTCATGTGCTCTCGGATACTGGGTCCTCTTTGAATGTTCTGCCAAAGAAAGCCTTGATGAAGCTGGACACCCAAGGGTTGATATGCACACCTAGTGATTTGGTGGTGCGCGCTTTCGACGGCTCGAAGAGGTCTGTTTTCGGTGAAATTGTGCTACCAATTAAGATTGGGCAGGAAGTTTTCGATGCTACTTTCTATATCATGGACATCTAACCTGCTTACAGTTGTCTGCTGGGTCGTCCATGGATTCACAGTGCTAGGGCTGTGACGTCTACATTACATCAGAAGTTAAAGTATATGGTAGACGGGCATGTGGTGACGGTTTGTGGAGAAGAGGATATCATGATAAGCCAGCTATCTACTTTCAAGTATGTGGAGGTAGATGGTGAAATACATGAAACTCTGTGTCAGGGTTTCGAGCAGTGAAGATCACTGAGAAGCCTCTCAAGGAAGGTAGCCAATCTGAAGTGGTTCAGCCTATAGTGGTACATCAGCCGGAGATTTCAATGTCTTCTTTCAAAGATGCTCGGGCCGTGGTTGAAGCCGGCGGTTCACAAAAGTGGGGTCAGATTATTGATGTCAAGGAAAAGCGGAATACTCATGGGTTGTGTTATAAGCCACCCAGGCATCCTGAAGAGCCTCCCAAGTTCTATGGTCCAGTCCATTTCACCAGTGCCGGTGTTTTCTTTGACAGAGTCAATGCGATTGAGGAGGATGGGGATAGTGATTGTGATATGGATAGTTGGATCCGCCCATGTGTCCCAGGACAAAGCCTTCTCAACTGGTCATCGGAGAAAGCCATTCAAGTGACCGGACCAGAGTAATTGCTTTTATTTGTCATCTATGTTAATCCTACATTCTGCCCAAGATGTAGTGATTCCTGTTTGTAGGGCTTGGATGTTTTTGTATGCTTCTTCCTTATCATTAATAAAGGACGTTTTCGCATTCAAACATTTTGATCCCTGTTTTTCTGTTTTTTTTTTTTGCATTAAAATCACAGCAAGATGGCAATGCGTTTTGTTTGGTGCATCCATAATAAACATATATCATCAATTATGCAGGTTTTCTTGTTCAGATTCCACCCATCATGATTCAGCTATGGCTCGATATGACTTCGATAATCCCATATATCAGGCTGAAGAGGGGACTGACGAAGATTGTGCCTTACCAGAGGAATTAGCCAGGCTGTTAAAACAAGAGGAGAAGGTCATTCTGCCTCATCAGGAGGAAATCAAGGTTGTTAACTTGGGAACCGAGGACGCAAGGAAAGAGGTACGGATTGGGGCTGCTTTGGAAAACTCTGTCAAGGGAAGATTGATTGAAATGCTCTGAGAGTATGTGGATATCTTTGTCTGGTCTTACCAAGACATGCCTGGGCTTGACACTGACATCGTGGTACACCGGCTGCCGCTCAAAGAAGGATGTGCTCCGGTTAAGCAGAAGCTGAGAAGGACGAAACTGGAAATATCCATCAAGATTAAAGAAGAGGTTCAGAAATAGTTAGATGTTGGGTTTCTTACTGTAACGAATTATCCTCCATGGGTTGCTAATATTGTACCTGTACCTAAGAAGGACGGAAAGGTCAGGATGTGCGTTGATTACAGAGATTTGAATAGAGCAAGCCCAAAAGATGACTTCCCGCTTCCTCACATTGATGTGTTAGTGGACAACACCGCTCAGTATTCTGTGTTTTCCTTCATGGATGGCTTCTCTGGGTATAACCAAATCAAGATGGCCCCAGAGGACATGGAGAAAACGACATTCATAACACCGTGGGGAACATTCTGTTACAAAGTGATGCCCTTTGGATTGAAAAATGCTGGGGCAACATATCAACAGGCGATGGTGACTCTCTTTCATGATATGATTCACAAAGAGATCGAGGTCTATGTTGATGACATGATTACGAAGTCAAAGATGGAGGAAGAACACCTAGTTAATCTTCAGAAATTGTCTGAAAGGTTGAGAAAGTTCAGACTGAGGTTGAATCCGAATAAGTGCACCTTCGGGGTGAGGTCTGGAAAGTTACTTGGTTTTATTGTCAACGAAAAAGGTATCGAGGTTGACCCTGCTAAAGTAAAATCCATTCAAGAAATGCCTGAACCAAGAACAAAAAAAGAGGTTCGTGGTTTCTTAGGGAGGTTGAACTACATTGCTAGATTCATCTCTCATCTTACAGCCACGTGTGAACCGATATTCAAGTTGCTAAGAAAAGATCAAGAGGTTAGGTGGAACGAGAATTGTCAAAAGGCGTTCGAAAAAATAAAAGAATATTTGCAGGAACCTCCGGTCCTTATGCCGCCAGTGCCAGGAAGGCCATTGATTATGTATCTTACGGTTCTTGAGAATTCAATGGGGTGTGTGCTCGGTCAACATGACAAGTCAGGAAGAAAAGAGCATGACATCTACTACCTGAGTAAGAAATTTACTGATTGTGAGTCAAGGTACTCGATGCTGGAGAAAACATGTTGTGCACTCGCTTGGGCAGCTAAGCGTTTGAGGCAGTATATGTTAAACCACACAACCCTCTTGATTTCAAAGATGGATCCGATCAAGTATGTGTTTGAGAAGCAGAGGCTTTCTGGAAGAATAGCCCGTTGGCAGATGGTTCTTACAGAATACGATATTCAATATGTTTCCCAAAAGGCCATTAAGGGAATTGTTTTGTCAGAATATCTCGCTGAACAACCAATAGAGGATTATCAACCGATGAAGTTTGAATTTCCTGATGAGCACATTATGTATCTGAAGATGAAAGACTGTGAAGAGCCTCTACCTGATGAAGGACTAGAAATTGGGTCCCAGTGGAAGTTGGTCTTTGATGGGGCTGTCAACTCATATGGTAACAGAATCAGGTCAGTCATTACGACCCCACAGGGTTCTCATATACCTTTCACTGCCCGATTAGCGTTCATATGTACCAACAACGAGGCGGAGTATGAAGCATGCATTATGGGGTTGGAAGAAGCGATTGATTTGAGAATCAAGAACCTCGATGTTTATGGTGATTCCGCGTTGGTGGTTAATCAGATCACTGGAGAATGGGAAACTCGTCAAGCGAACTTGGTACCTTATAACAACTATGCCAGGAGGTTGTTACCTTTCTTTGACAGATTTGGTTTCCATCATATACCCCGGTTAGAGAATCAGATGGCTGATGCGTTGGCAACGTTGTCTTCGATGTATCAGGTGAATCGTTGGAATGAAACTCCTTCGATCAGGATCATGCGTCTGGACAGACCAGCTTTTGTGTTTGCAATTGAAGATGTGTTAAATGGCAAACCTTGGTATCATGATATTAAGGTTTTTCTGAAGAGTCAAGAGTATCCAAGGGGTGCATCCACCAAAGACAAGAAGACTCTGAGGAGGTTGGCACGAAATTTCTTTCTGAATAAAGATGACGTGTTATACAAGAGAAACTTTGACATGTTCTTGCTGCGTTGTGTTGATGAACACGAGGCAAGCCTGTTGATGGAAGAAGTCCATGAAGGATCTTTCAGTACCCATGCCAATGGGCATGCTATGGCCAGAAAATTATTGAGAGAGGGGTATTATTGGATGACTATGGAATCTTATTGTTTCAAATACGCCCGGAAATGTCATACATGCCAGATTTATGGTGACAAGGAGCATGTGCCGCCTACTCCTCTGAATGTGTTGTCATCACCTTGGCCTTTTGCTATGTGGGGCATTGATATGATCGGAAAGATCGAACCTACTGCTTCTAATGGGCATCATTTCATTTTGGTCGCCATCGATTATTTCACGAAGTGGGTGGAAGCAGCCTCGTTTGCCAACGTCACCAGATAAGTGGTAGCCAGGTTTATCAAGAAGGACATCATCTGCCGGTATGGAGTCCCGAAGAGAATCATTACTGATAATGGTTCAAATTTGAATAACAAGATGATGAAGGAGCTATGTCAGAGCTTTAAGATTAAACATCACAATTCTTATCTCTATCGTCCGAAGATGAATGGGGCTGTTGAAGCGACAAATAAGAACATCAAGAAGATTGTGCAGAAAATGGTAGTGACGTATAAGGACTGGCATGAGATGTTGCCTTATGCTTTACACGGTTATCGTACTTCGGTACGCACATCGACTGGGGCAACTCCTTTCTCATTGGTATATGGCATGGAAGCAGTTCTACCATTAGAGGTTGAGATTCCTTCTTTAAGAATCCTGGCAGACGTGAAACTTGATGAAGCTGAATGGGTGCGTTCCAGACTGGATCAGTTAAACCTTATTGAAGAGAAGAAGTTGGCAGCCATTGCACATGGTCGGTTGTATCAGAGCAGGATGAAGAAAGCCTTTGATCAGAAAGTGCGTCCTCGGTGTTTTCAGGCTGGCGAATTGGTTTTGAAAAGGATCCTTCCTCCTCAAACAAATCACAGGGGCAAATGGACTCCAAACTACGAAGGGCCATATGTAGTAAGATAGGTCTTCTCTGGTGGAGCCTTATTACTCTCAACTATGGATGGCGAAGATTTTACGTCCCCTGTGAACGCAGACGTAGTCAAAAAATAATTTTCATAAAAGAGACCCGCTGGACACAAAAAGAAAGTCCAGGCAAAAAAGGGGCATCCCGGCGAACAATAAAAAGAAAAGGTTTGGGCAAAAATTAGGGATAAAGGAAAAAAGAGGAATAAACCCGCAAGGTTGAAAACCTGAAAAGGCAACTTTGGCAAAAAAGGGTATCTCGGTGGATTGAAAACCCGAAAAGGGCGATCCAAGGAAAAGTTAGGGATTTGAAAGCAAGAGGCTACGGGCTGCGTTCGATCTGTGAACACTTGTGATACATGGAAATTTCGAAGGAAAGGAATCAGTCCAGTCAGTCTCTTTAAAGGCCAAAGCATCTGCGGATAAGCAAGGCATACTGGGTCATAGCTGAATAGAATCATGGTGGATATATGTTCCTCACATTGCCGACATGTGTATTTTCTTTTATTTATTTTGTACAATTACCTCTTTTAAGGAATTTCCTCCGAATGTAAATGCCTATTTACAGGCCAATTCCATTCAATAAAATTCTCATTTCACTCAGAAGCTTTCCATTTGTGTTTTTACTTTTGCAGTTTTGTTTGTGAAAACGTCAGATATTTTGATAAAACATTGCATGCGAAAATGTTAAGCTTTGCGAAGCATATCAAGAAGAAGTGGAAATTGCTTAGGCAACTGTCATCGTGATGGTAATAGAAGTGGCCTTTTTGCATATAGAACTTTCTGTTGATTCTGTTTGCAGGGTAACAGGTTTGTGCTTCCCCCAGTAGAGCTATTCTCCTCAACATTGAAAAGTTCATCCTCCTCGGCAGGTTGTTGTTTTCCCAGCCAGGGTGTCGAGGATTATCTTCCTCAGTAGAGTACAGAAGACTAATTCCCCAGCTAGAGTTGTAATCGATTCATTACTCTTTCTGCAAGCAGTCAGAAGTTGATGCTGACGCATCCCCAACAAGAGACTTATGGAATATCTTCTTTGGACAAAGGCGTTATTTTCCCCATAGGGTCTGAGCACTTAGCTAGTCAAGAATTGTTTTTCTCACCAGCAACTGTATGAGTTAATCCCTTCAGACGAGTAAGCTTGATGTTATCTTCTAGCAGGGTGGATGTCAGCAGCTACCGTTCCCCATGCAGGTTTGCTGGTCGTGGCCGGTACTCCCCAGCAGGGTAAAAGTACTGATATTCCCCGATAGGGTAAAACTAGGGCATCTCCCAACAGCAGGTTAAGTTCGGTAATATCCCCAAGTAGGTTCAGAATTATTGACTTGTCTCCCCAAGCAGAGTTTGGTGGTGATCTTCGCAGTGGTTTGTTCAACAGCAGTTGAAATCCCCAGCAGGTTTTAAGTCCAATTTTAATTGGCATTCTTTCAGATCCAGATGGAAGTCCTTGGTAATACCCAGCGGAGAGATTTTCTCCTTGGGTTCCATCTTCATTATTCGTTTTATCCATCTCCAGCAGAATGGATTCTCCCTCGGAGTTTTCATCTCAAGCAGAGTTTGTGATTGGGATCTTCCTCAGCAGAGTGAAGTCTTCCTCGGCAGGGTCTTTTATTTCAGAGGACAATTTAGTTTGTCATCCCCAGTGGAGCTGCCTTGGTCTTCAGCATTTATTTTGCTGAGGCGCCTCTTTTGCATTGCATAAGCATTTTTGCATGGCATCCTCCCAAACGCATAGCATTTCCATTTTGTATGGAGCATTACGCCATAGAAAAATTCAAACATATGCATTTGAAGCATAAGCTAGGTTTGATATCCTTTACCAGATTCTTTCCCCAGCAGAAAGTAACATAATTCAGTAGATGTTGTTTAACATTACACCGCAACCAATGGATTCGTCCTTCTTGTTGATCCTTCTTATACTCCCCCGCAGAGTTGTCTGTTTAGACTTCTCTTTTCCCCGACGAAGTCATCTTTGTAGAACTCTCGATTCTACATATTGTTGTTTGAAAGTCTACCTTCGGCTTAGTCTTTCTTTGAAATTCCACCTTCGGCTTGGCTTTTCTCTTTTCTCGAGTTTGCCTTCGGCCGTCCTCGCACCCGCTGTTATCTTGTTATCCCCAAGAAAGCCCACCTACGGCTTGGTTTTTCTTTTTTGAGCCCACCTTCGACATGGCCTCGTATCCTTTATTTGAGAGTCTACCTTCAGCTTAGTCTTTCTTTGAAAGCCCACCTTCGGCTTATTCTTTCTTTTTCGAGCCCACCTTCGACATGGCCTCGTATCCTTTGTTTGAGAGTCTACCTTCGGCTTAGTCTTTCTTTGAAAGCCCACCTTCGGCTTGGTCTTTCATTTCTGAGCCCACCTTCTGCATGGCCTCGTATCCTTTGTTTGAGAGTCTACCTTCGGCTTAGTCTTTCTTTGAAAGCCCACCTTCGACTTGGTTTTTCTTTTTCGAGCCCACCTTCGGCATGGCCTCGTATCCTTTGTTTGAGAGTCTACCTTCGGCTTGGTCTTTCTTTTTCGAGCCCACCTTCGGCATGGCCTCGTATCCTTTGTTTGAGAGTCTACCTTCGGCTTAGTCTTTCTTTGAAAGCCCACCTTCGGCTTGGTCTTTCTTTTTCGAGCCCACCTTCGGCATGGCTTCGTATCCCCTTCGGCTTAGTCTTTCTTTGAAAGCCCACCTTCGGCTTGGTCTTTCTTTTTCGAGCCCACCTTCGGCATGGCCTCGTATCCTTTGTTTGAGAGTCTACCTTCGGCTTAGTCTTTCTTTGAAAGCCCACCCTCGACTTGGTCTTTCTTTTTCGAGCCCACCTTCGGCATGGCCTCGTATCCTTTGTTTGAGAGTCTACCTTCGACTTAGTCTTTCTTTGAAAGCCCACCTTTGGCTTGGTCTTTCTTTTTTTCTAGCCCACCTTCGGCATGGCCTCGTATCCTTTGTATCTCCCCAGCATGGTCCGCCTTCGGCCGGTCTAGCTTTTCGAGTTTGCCTTCGGGCGTTCTCGTTTTTTCTTATGTCCCCAGTTTAGTCCGCCTTCGGCCGGTCTGCCTTTCCGAGTCCGCCTTCGGCCGTTCTCACATTCACGTTATTTCATCCTCCCTACAGGGTGCAAATTTTCAGGTTATTTTGGTATTCAAACCCCGTGTATCCCGATTGTCTGAAAGCCATTGCTATCATACCCTCGGCCCCAAGAAGTTTGAATAGGGGCAGCTGTAACACCTTAAATTTGCCCTGGTGTTGCTAACCTTTTTGGTTTATGCATCATTTTGCATCGTCATTTCTGCATTTTGCATGTTTCTTTTGGGCATGGGATCAAGGTTTTTTCTAGCAGCTCATGGTGTTATCAGCTCCGGCATTATTTTCAGCAGTATTCAGGGTCAAGCAGTTGGTTTTCAAGGTCTTTTAGAGCTTTTATTTTGCTCATTAGGCGTTTTAATAATCGGAAGCTTCAACAGTCATTTTCTGATCAAGCGATCCGGTATCAGGCATTATTAATTTAGCAGGATATTTTGAGGTGTCAGCAGGAATTTGTGTTCTTTTCAGGCGTTACTCAGTAGCAATATCAAGTTTTGAGTTTCAGAGGTTTAACGGGTTCAAAACAGCTATCAGAAGTCACTTTTCCAAGTTTCCCTCCAAAAGGCGCCAAAATTCAAAATTTGCACTGAGTAACCGGTTACAGCGTATCTGATAACCGGTTACCCTTTGGTTTTTCTGCGCATTTCTTCAGTTTTTGAACTGAGTAACCGGTTAGCAGATGTGCTGTAACCGGTTACTCTGGGCAAAATTTGGGAAATTCTGTTTGCATCATTTGTGATCATGTGCTTGGCATGTGCACGTGGGGGAAGGATCTAGAATTGATATTTTCATCATTTTCCACCCAAAATTCAAATTTTCTCCATCATTTTTCCACTCTAATTCCTCATTTTCTTTTCCTAATTCATTTTTCACCCCAATTTCCACCCACTTAACCTCACTCCAAACCACATTTGAATTCCTAACCTAGCTTCTATTTAAACCAATTCATTCCAAACCTCTCCACCCTAGATCATTCTTCACTCTCATTTTTCAGAATTTTGCTCTCAATTCTCTCTCACTTTTTCACTCTCAACCTCCATTTTCAACCACACTCAAAGCTCTTTTTCAAAGATTAACAAGTTCTTCATTGGAACTTGTTAATTCTTGAGCTAAAGCCTCTCATCATCACTTCATTGCTGCATTTCATTGGTGATTTTCATTTGGATCTAGATCTAGAATTTCAGAAGTGATTTTTGGAAGTGATTTTGGAGTTTTGGTTGCTATTTGCTTGGATCTTCAACTTTTGAGTGCAAGGAGCTTGTGGATCTTGGATTTCTCTACTTGGATTCATCAAATTCTGTTTACAACACTCACCAAAGCAAATCTCAGGTTTGTAGGTTGGTTAATTTCAGATCCATACTCATTTTAGTTTAATTGCAACTTTCACAATGTAGATCCATGATTTTTGGTGTGTTTTGATTCATTTGTGTGAATTTAATTGTGGATGTTGATGATTATTGGATTTAAATGATGTTTGAATGCTGTTTCTGAACTTAATTTTCGTGCATTGTTGATTACATGATCATTGAACGTGATTACATAAGTGATTTGCTGCTGAAAAGTGCTTTTGAAACTGTTTTTTTCACCACTGTTCCAGAGTAACCGGTTAGCAGTTATGCTATAACCGGTTACACTGTGTATTTTCTGCGCAATTTGTGCAATTTTGAACTGTGTAACCGGTTAGCAGTTATGCTGTAACCGGTTACCACTAAAGCAGAACTTGATTTTCTTGCATTTTCTTGGTTGTTTGAGATCCTTTTCATGTCTAAACTTTATGGATTGATATGATGATGATTTGTGGATCATTCTCGGGTTGTTGCACCTCACACCATTGTATGAACACAATTCTCCGACACGCGACTTTTGGTTTTCATTCGGTAAATGCTTATGTTTGCATTGTTGACTAATTGATGCGATAAACACGATGCACACACATTTGAATTGTGTTAATTCTTGATTGATGCTCAACTTGCTAGACATATGATGCATGATTGTTGTTTGCTTCCATGGTTGCTTATGCATGATGTCTTGATCGATGTTTGATTTGTGCAACTTCATTGAGTAATTGTTCTTGAATTGTTAGCATGATCATGTTATCCGTTCTTGATGCTTGCAACTTTTATGATTGGTTTGTCGTGCTTTGTGTGTCTATTTGCAATCATTGCTTGCATGAGTACGTTGTTTTCAAATGCATGATGTGTTGTCCCGTTTTCCACTGCTGTTTTAGTGCATATGTGTTGTTGTATGTACTGCTGTTTGACCTTTTACACATGTTTTGTGTGCTGAACATGGGTTGTTAAATGCTGTTTGGTATTTGGTGTTGGATTTATTGCTGTATTGTTGCAGATGCGCTGTTGTAGCTGATGCTTGTTTGTTTTACTCTCCTTTTTTCTTCTTCTCTTCCACTCCTTATCTTCCCTTGAATCTCAAGACTTGTTTAAGTCTTGGATTCACTCCTTTAGAGCTACCTAGTCCAACTTAATTTTCGATTAAGCTTGGAGTAGGATTAGCATTAGGTTCCCCTTTGCATGCTAACTTAGGTAGACGTTTCCCTTTCAACCTCAACCATAGGGCCACCTTTGCATGACAATATTAGGAACGACTAGTTTCCCCTTAGTGTTTTTCTTTTCCTACCTCATAGACTTTAGTGCAAGGCAAGTTACGAACTAACTTCAATCCATTTCTGTCTAAAAAAACACGAAAACAAACTCAAATATTTTTATCCTTCGGGATTGTTAAGTTCAAATCATTTTCAAAAAGGGCATGTTACTTCCGTCTCGTCACAAACAGGCATCGACCCTAACTGCCGGACGCGAATCTAACGTCGCTCATAAAAAAACGTTAACCGACCTCGTTAGGTCGAACTACGACTGCTCTGACTTCCTCTCTCTCGTCCAATTGAGGATACGTAGGCACAAGACGGCGATGTCTTGGCGAGCAACCTCCCCCCTTAGTTCGTGTCTGAACTTCGTTGACTCTGACTTTCCCATTGCACGAGGGAATGCGTAGGCATAGGACGAGAGATGTCCTATCGAGTCACTTCTTTTTCTTTTCTTCTTCGTTTCTTCGTTCTTTTCCGTTCCCGTTTCTTCTCATTTCCAGTAGTAGTGGAGCTCTAGATGACGACACCCTTTGATCGAGACAGCAAGCGTGGATCCCATCGAGTACGATGGACGTGTGGGGTGCTAACACCTTCCCTTCGCGTAACCGACTCCCTTACCCATTTCTCTTGGTCGTGAGACCAAGCTCTTTCCCTTCCCTCAGGTTTACGCAGTGTTTCCTTTCCCTCTCTAGGGATAAATACACATTGCTGGCGACTCTGTTTTCCGCGCCACTTTCGCGTTTGTACCATGGATGTAAATCCTCGAGAGCGACAAGAGCTAACCTATTCACACTCTCTTGTTGAGTATAAAAGACTCTCTTGTTGAGTCACTTCCCTTTTAGCCTCCATCTCGGGCTTCGTACGAGATAAAAATCACTCTCTTCTTGAGTATAAATGACTCTCTTGCTGAGTCAAATATTTTCAGCCTCCATCTCGGGCTTCGTACGAGGTACAAAGACTCTCTTGTTGAGTCAAACACCTTTAGCCTCCGTCTTGGGCTTCGTACAAGACACATACAAAAGCACTCTCGTGTTGAGTCAACCCTTTTAGCCTCTCTCTCGGGCTTTGTACGAGACACATAAAAGCACCCTCTTGTTGGGTCAATAGCCTCCTCTTAGGCTTTGTATAAAGAAACCCCCAATTGACTCAATCAACCTTTTAGCATCAAAAGTTGTGCCTTGCTCACAGTATACAAACATCAACAACTCTTTTTCCTTCATCTAATTGCTGTAAGCGGCAAGCCTCTGGATTATTTACATCTACGCCACTGTCCCTCTTTTAGCATGAGAAATTCCAAAGGAAAGATGGCATTGCTCTAAACTGAGTTAAAGTCTTCTCCTTCAGGTTAAAAATCCCCTATAAAGGAAATTATGGAATTACTGGATTCACATATCCCAGTTAAAGTAATTCTCCTTTATAATCAGTCACCCAACAGTTGTGACAAACAGACCAAATATCCCCCTTTAGAGATGACAAATTCTCTCTAAAGTCAAACCCCTTCAGCTTCACATCTTGGGCTTCGAACAAGATACAAATAGACCCTTCAGCTTCACATCTTGGGCTTTGAGCAAGATACAAACACCTTTAGCTTCACGTCTTGGGCTTTGAACAAGACACCAAAACAACTCTTTTTTCCTCCCCATAGGCATACGTAGGCATAAGATTGAAAAATCTTGGTGAGCACAATAATCAAAAACCCAAAATTCCGTACCTTCATACATCAATAAAAAAGCATCAGTTCTAACATCTTACAAATAATCCAGACACTGTGTTCTCAACAAAATAACCTAAGAGAGACCCACAATCTTAATAGCATCTGTAAACCAACAGTCATCTGTTTAAACTCATTTTGCAAGCAGGGTTAATTGGAGACATCTATTTCCCTTCCTTCATCAGCTTCAATAGGATAAAAAATGAATCGAACTGTAGTACCCCCAAAGCGATAGTGCTTCACAACCACGCAAAAACTCGCGCTACACAACCTTGTGCCGGATTCTTGATGTGGGAGTCCTCTTGATCCTTTATGTGTGCTGGAGAGTTTAGAAAAGTTGAAGATCATGTCATTTTTTTTATTGATCCTTTGTCTAAGGCCCTGAGAGGGCTTAAAACCCTAATGCCTGAGGGCAAGGAATGCTCAACAATTCTTGAGGAGATTTATGAGGCATAAAGGTACATCCATATTGTGATGATGATTTGCACAATGATGGGAAATCTTAGTGGTCAAAATTTGGGGTATGACAGTAATTCCAAAGTCTACTCTAATGCGACTATCATTCAAAGGATCTTCGATGAGGGGCAGTGAGGTCATCGTCAAAGCGTTTGACGGATCCCAAAAAACAGTTATCGGCGAAGTCGACCTTCCCATAACTATCGGTCCTCACACTTTCCAAGTCACCTTCCAGGTCATAGACATCCGGGCAGCATACATGTGTTTGTTAGGAAGACCTTGGATATACGAGGCTGGGGCAGTCACTTCGACACTTCACCAAAAGCTGAACTTCGTCATGAATGACCAACTCGTCACAGTCTGCGGAGAACAAGCCTTGATCGTGAGTAACTTATCGTCTTCCACTTGCATAGAACCAGAGGAGGTTGTTGGAACCCAGTTCCAAGCACTGTCGTTAGGCAATGACAACCAATCAAAAAGAGGAATGTCGATTTCCTCGTACAAAGATGCTCTTGAAGTAGTCAACAGTAACAATGCAAAAGGATGGGGACAACTTGTCATTCCTGCTGATAACAGAACAAAGAAGGGTCTTGGTTTTTTCTCCAAACTGTACCCAGACTGCTACTAACGATGGAAGTCTTCATCCCATTCAGAACTTCTTCCACAGTGGAGGATTCCTTCACCTAGTGTCTCAAGAAGTCCATACCATCAACGAGGGTGATTCCTCTGATACAGATGAAAAAAGGAAATCCTGTCTTAACGAGGACGGTTATATGTCTCAGGGAGTGGTGCCTACGCCATTTTGCTATCCCGCACAGAGTCCGAGATATATACCAAGATCAGACGTCAGAGTGATATACGGAGATTGTGATCCGGAAGGATGTTGTGCTCTACCAAACTCATTAGAGGAGGACACTTTGATGAAAGATAACCTTGACCACGACTATTATGGCGCAATGGATGACCTCCCTATCTGGCAGCCTTACCCGGGAGACTTGGGGAAAAAGAGTCAGCCCAACGATGCATATCAGCTGAGCATCATTGAAAAGAATATCTGCGTCCCCACCGAATCATGGGATCATTACTCAGGGCATTCAGAAAATATCCAGTACAACGATGAATTTGCAAGGATTGCAGGACAAGAGTTCCTTAACTATGCTTTTCCCGAGGTCAATGTCATCGAAAGGGACGACTCCTCCAGTTCCAAGGATGTGTGGGACACCCTGGGACAACCAAGTGGTAAATATGACTTCATGGTCAAGTACACCGCTCTCGAAAGCTCTCGTATCAGGCTCGAAGACATCCAGCCAACGGGATGGGGAGATCCACCTGAGAGTGCAAACACTATGCAAGATACAACAGAGGAATCCTCCTACGACAACTCTGCTTGGCAGACATATTCCAATGATCCTGCTCCACCAAAAATCAGCATTATTTCTGAAGACAAGCCAAGAAGGAAGGTACCAGACTTTGTAATTAACCGAGGAGTTCGCCGCCAATGGGTTGCTGTCAACGTTCCGAAAGTTGTTCATAAGTCTAAGTAATTGTCGTCTTTATCTTAACCTTTCACCTTGCCCAGGTGAAACGGATGTTTTTATAGGGCTCACTTTCTGTAAATGTACCTCTTCGCTTTGCCCAAAGCGACAGAGTTTTGTTTTATAGGGCTGTAGTTTAAAGAATTGACAAAATCATAAATAAAATAACGTGGTTTTGTAATTTCCACATTTATTGTTGTTTTCTCTTTTTGCTTTTTCAGAAAATGGTAATCCTAAAAACAACTCAAATAATAAAAACAAGCAGTAAAAAAAAAAAAATATATATATATATATATACACTGCACACATTCTTGCATTCTCTCTATCTCTTCTAAAAACAAATCTTCACGTCATATAGATTGCTTATTTTAAACCCCATTGAAACATATGATCAAATGCCTTCTCCCAACTTTGAATTCCCGGTATTTGAGGCTGAAGAAGAAGAGGACGAAGAAATTCCAGAAGAGATCTCCCGATTACTCAGATTGGAGGAAAGGTCCATTGAACCTTACAAAGAGCCATTGGAAACAGTCAACTTGGGTTCAGAAGAAGAGAGAAAAGAAGTCAAGATTGGGGCGCTTCTCAGTCCAATTATCATAGAAAGCTTGATAAAGCTTCTCAATGAGTTTCCCGATGTATTCGCTTGGTCCTATCAGGATATGCCAGGGTTGGATTCCAGTATCGTGGAACATCATCTGTCGTTAAGATCAGAATGTCCGCCGGTAAAACAAAGACTAAGACGGACTCACCCAGACATGGCCATCAAAATCAAAGAGGAAGTACATAAGCAAATTGACGCGCGTTTCCTTGCCACATCAGAATATCCTCAATGGTTAGCCAACATAGTACCTGTTCCGAAAAAGGACAGAAAGGTCAGAATGTGTATAGACTACAAGGATCTGAACAAAGCCAGTCCAAAGGATGACTTCTCCTTACCGCACATTGACATGCTGGTAGTCAGTACAACAAAGTTCAAAGTCTTCTCCTTCATGGATGCATTCTCGGGCTATAATCAAATCAAAATGGCACCGAAAGACATGGATAAAACTTCGTTCATCACCCCATGGAGTACCCTTTGTTACAACGTAATGTCGTTCGGTTTGAAGAACGCCGGGGCAACCTATCAAAGGGCCATGACTACTCTGTTTCATGACATGATATACAAAGAAATAGAAGTGTATGTCGATGATATGATTGCCAAATCTAAGACAGAAGAGGAGCATGTGACCCACCTGTCAAAACTATTCGAGCATCTGAGAAAATACAAACTCTGCTTGAATCCCAACAAGTGCACATTCGGTGTCCGTTCAGGAAACTTTTTGGGTTTATCGTCAGCCAGAAAGGAATTGAGGTTGATCCTTACAAGGTCAAGGCCATTCGAGAAATGCCTTCTCCAAAGACTAAAAAACAAGTCAGGGGATTCCTGGGACGTTTGAATTACATTTCCAGATTTATATTCCTCATGACCGCGACATGTGCGCCAATCTTCAAATTACTCAAAAAGAATCAGAATTGCGTTTGGACAGAAGACAGCCAAACCGCCTTCGACAGTATCAAGGAATACCTGTTGAATCCACCGATTCTATCACCACCAGTGGAGGAAAGACCACTGATCATCTACCTAATAGTCTTGGAAGACTCCATGGGTTGTGTACTTCGCCAACAAGATGAAACCAAATGGAAAGAGTCTGCCATTTACTATTTAAATAAGAAATTCACCAACTGCGGGACTCAGTACACTATGCTTGAGAAAACTTGTTGTGCTTTAGCTTGGGTAGCCAAACGTCTTCGTCAGTATATGATTTGTCACACTACTTGGTTAATCTCCGAAATGGATCCAATCAAGTACATCTTTGAAAAGCCTGCTCTCATGGGAAGGATAACGCGTTGGCAGATGTTGTTGTCAGAATACGACATCGATTACCATGCTCAGAAAGCTGTTAAAGGAAGTGTTTTAGCCGATCATTTGGCTCATCAACCGATTGACGATCAGGAATCAGTCGGGTTTGACTTCCCAGACGAAGATGTCATGTATTTGAAAATGAAAGACTGCGATGAACTGCTACCTAGTGAAGGGCCAGAACCAGGTTCCCAATGGGGACTAATCTTTGACGGAGCTGTTAATCATTATGGAAACGGAATTGGGGAAATCATCATAACACCTCAGGGTACCCACCGCCAGACTGACATTCGAATGTACAAACAACGAGGCCGAATACGAAGCTTGTATCATGGGTCTCGAAGAAGCGATCGACTTGAGTGTCGCTCCCGGGATTTTCATCCTAGTACAAACGCGAAAGTGGCACCGAACAGAGTCGCCAGCAATGTGTATTTATCCCAAGATAGGGAAAGGAAACACCGCATAAACCTGAAGGAAGGAAAGAACATGGTCTTACGACCAAGAGAACTGGGTTCGGGAGTCAGTTACGCGAGAGGAAGGTATTAGCACTCCCACGCGTCCATCGTACCCGATGGGATCCACGCTTGCTTGTCTCAATCAAAGGGTGATAGAAAAGATACTGGAAAAGGAACTGGAAGAAAGAAAGGAGAAAGAATGGAAAAGGAACGGGAAACAAACGTAGGGAAAATAAAAGAAGTGATCGCATGAGCCCTACCCCACTGCCTACGTATCTCATCGGGAACATGAGAATCAGAGCGACGTAGTTCCCCTCACTAGGGATGAATTGTTTGTGTTTTTTAGGGAACGGCTAACGTTCTAGCTCAGGTGTTGCAGTCTCGCCGGTCCGAGTGCGTTACCATCTTGCAAGAGAACGAGTAGAAGCACGTTCGTACGCTGAGAGTGAGTGAGGTGAGAAAAGAATTCCCGAAGGAAAGACGTTATTGTTTGTTTTTGTCTTTTAAGAGTTTTTTTTCATTTGTTTGCATATGATAGTGTATCTGAATCTTAGTCATTGGAATGTGTACATTCTCACATTCCAAGATGGAATGGGTAAGAAAGCACACTAAGAGTGAAGAAGACCCCCACACTTAGTTCCAATTGTCAAGGTTCAAACACACTAGCATACTTGTGTTTATTAAGTGTTTTTGTTAATTATGAAATGAAGAAGTGTTTTTTATTTGTTCCTTCAACAAGCATTGCATTTAAGTCCCTCACACAAGATCAAATGTTTAACACATTGACCCAAGATGGGTTATATGCTATACATTTTAAGATTATAAGAGAAGACCCCTTATAATCTTTTCTTTATGTGAAAGGCCTAAATGCAATAAATGCCTACCTTTATTAGATGTTTTGAGTTTCCTTTAAGAGATGAGAAGAGAGACTCAAGAGAGAAGAAAGGTAAAATCTATGTGGACTAAGACTCAATCCTAATTGATTATTAAAGGGGGTGGTCCTAATGGTTTGTGAGGTTTAAACCTAAAGTCTAAAGAAAGAATGAATTAAACAATTCACTTCTAAAGTAGAAGATGAATTGTAATTCACAAAGGGAAAGTGATGAGTTATTAAAAGAAAGCACATAAGTGCTTAACAAAACACAAAATGGAATTGTAAAAGAGATGAAAGGAAAGAAGTTTGAATGTGGATTCCTTATCCACACTCAATTGCAACTTACCAAAGCCCCTACATGGTTAGTAAACATATGTACAAGTATAGGAAGCAAGGAAACATTTAATGCACCATAAAACTCAAAAGAATTAGATGAGACATCAAATCCTATAACCACAACCAGAATGTTCATCATATGGAAAACAAATGATTATCATCAAGCAAACTCAAGTAGATAGGCAACAAACATCATCCATGGTATTAGAACATGCCACCATAAGAAAAGGGAGAATGAAAGATGAAAGGAAAAAGAAGAAATGTGCATAAATGGAACATGTAATCCATGGATCAGAATTGAAATGAAATGAAAAATGATTTCACAAACATCTCACAAGTATTCATGCATGACACATCAAAACATTTAAGAAGTGATAGAAGAAGTAGAATTGAAATGGAAGTTCAAAAGAAAACACAAGTACAAACACAACATGTTAAAGGTGCACAAGGTTCAAATGATAACCAACATGCAAAGATGACATATAATATGTACCAATGACCTATAATGTCAAGTGAATGGTTCACCAAATATGCAAATGATCATGCCATTATGTACAAAAGAAGTCATGTAAACATGCACCAATATTGAGATGACATGACATGTTATTATGCTTCAAAGGTAATGCATTAAACAAAAATTAGATGGCCTCATGAAAATCATGAAAACATGGTATTGAAGTTCACAAATCAGAGATGAATCACATATCAAAGTAGCATACAAGAAACCAAGGCAAAATGATGTCAAACAATGCACTTAGGTCAAATAGACATATCATACAAAGTAGCACAAAAGTGAACACCAAACATGCCATAAACTGACCCAAAAAATAAAATAAAAATCACCTAACATACCACAAGATGATAATGACTCAATGCAAAAAGAAGAGCATCAAAACAATTTTTAATGATTGAGAACAAAAATGCACAAATTTATGTATCACAATAAGCATGCATACAAATAAAAATCAAAGAAAATTACGGAACAGGGGCAAAAAGTCATAAAATCAAGAAATAAAATCATGAAAAATTTTCTAAATGTTTTAATGATGCTCATGAATTTTTGTGGAATTTTATGATGCTATTTAGTATTTTTAAAAATTAAAAAGCAAACGTGTAGAAAAATGGAAAAATAAAATGCAATGCAAAAAGGAATGGGGGTGCATGACTAGTAATTACTCAGTTCAAATTACATTGGGCCTTAAACAAGGGGGTGTGAATATCAATCTGACTAGGCCCACTAAGCTCGCATAACACAATAACAACCATACACTCTCAGTCAACACAAGTCAAAGTCACTACAACCATTGGATGAAGTCAAGTCATACACACAGTCAAAGTATGCTAATCTAACGCCTATACATGCACGACCACACTTCATACCGTGTACCACGCCACACGAATTTTAAAAATAAAATCAGAATGAGCACATGAGAAGCACGTGCATTTTAATGCATTGGCGCGTCCTGAACCACACGGTGATGAAAAATGGACGGACAGGATCAAAACTAGCATAAAACCCTAGCATTCAAGATCACCGGCCGGAGATGACCTCCGGTCATCTTCTCCGGCAAACCACCACCGTCTGCAACCTCAAATCTTCCAGAATTCCACAAACGATATACCAAAATGAAGAGGAAGTAATGTAGAGCATGAATCCAGTGACAAAACATACAAAAAGTTCATGAAATGGGAGGATCGAGCAGATGAAGATTTGCCCTAACATTTCAACTATGCCTCTAAAGGCCTATCAACTAGCCAGACAAGTTCTTGAGCTTATATGAAGCATCAAGAACCTGAAAATTTCTTCACATTACGTCTATAAGGGAAGAAATTCGTACCTGAAGATTTATGATCTTGATGTGTTCTTCAGGAAAACCAGAGATGTTGCTTCTTCTTTGAGCTTCTTTTGGCCAAATAAAGGCTTAGATGCAAAGAATGGATGATGCTTCAGTGGAGGAGAGTTGATATCCAAGCTTCAAAACAGTTGCAATGTGATGAAAATGGAGATAGAATCAGAGAGATTCTGAGATGAAGATGAATGAAATGGAGCTTGAAAATCAGTTGCAATGTGGAGGAATTGAGAGAGAATCGAGAGAGTTTCTGAGTTGAATGTGAGAAAAATGAAGTTCGAAACTGAGATTTGTGAGTGATATCTTGATTTATAGTAGAGTTTAACCATGGTTTAATGAGTCAGTTAAGGTGAGTTAAAGTGGTTAAACTGAGTCCATCCTAACTAACTGAGCCAAGTTAGTTAGGGGACGAGTTATGCTATGGCTATGATGTTATGGTGATGACCTATGGTGTGTTAAGGTGGAGCAGCAAGAGAAACGAATGGCCAAGGCTGTTGCATTAGAAACTTGCTCAGCAAGCTTGTTTTTTCTATTTCCATGCAAAGCACGTGCTAGTGTATGAGATTTATGTCATGTGTGTTTGGTTTAAAGAGGAAAGCTGAGGTTAAGAAGTGTTTGTGGTGTGTGTGAACCAAAATCGTGCACCAGTCTGTCAATGCATCAGTATCAACATGAGGTGGTTTGAGGAAATTTTTCTCTCTACTCAATGAATGAATTGGTGTGTTTTAGGAGTCATTGGAAAGAGGAGATGTAATGCTACATGTTTGGTATGAAAAATGAAATGAAATGATGCTTGGAAGAGGTTGAAAAATGACTTATAACACATAGGTTTGGAACTGGTATGAGGGCGTGGCAAAGGTTGGTTGACAAGGTAACATGGCCCCTAGGTTTTCAGCATGATCAAAGCACATTGGACTCAACATAACTTCTTGACCTTTGATCAAATGAAAAAAACATGAACACCAATCTTAAAGATCTCACATAGAGGAACAACTTTCATGTTGAAAGATTTTTCATTTGAGGCCTTTAACCATGAGAAAAATCAGTGGACATTTGGCCCACCACATGTTTGTTAAAATGACTGCGCGCGTGCCCTGAAAATCTTGGTCATGACCTAGTTTTGAACCTATTTTGCTCAAACTTTGATCAATCATATCTCACTCAATTTTTATCCAATGGAGATGTTCCACACATGGATTTGAAGCTTGAAACAAGATCTTTTGTTATGGCCGAGTGCAATTTTCATTTGATGCCCCAATTTTAAATGGCCTTGGCTCAAACTCTGATGCAAAATGGCCAAAACTTGCTATATTTAGTAACCCTTCTTCATCCAAAAATGGCAACTTTCCACATCTTGATTTTTTCATGATTCCTTTGGAGTTTCTTGACCAAATTTTGTACATTGGACATATGTAACATGAATTTTATGGATTTGGCCTCAAAAAGTCAAGAGTTGACTTTTTCCTCTGATTATTTGACTTGGCCCCAATTTTCCTGATTTCTGATCTTTCTTCCAATTGAACCACTTCTAAAACCAATTGAGAGGCAATTTTCCATACACATACACTTAAGAACATGTAGGACACCATGACATCAAGTTTTGTCCAAGAAATCAAAGATTCCCTGATTTAATGGGAAACCCTAGTTTTGGTGCCCACCTCCTAGGAGAAAAATGTGCAGTCTTCAATTTCAAATTCCTCAGAGTATGTTATGTATCCTCTTAAAGGATGATGAGATATACCATTTGAGGATGACTTTGAATCAATGAGCTATCTCTTTTGAGGGTTTTCCTTCATTTTTTGAACCTCTTGCATAGTGAAAGATGTAGTGCTTCAATCTCCCATTGAATCTCACTTCCTTGAGGTTTTGGATGATCCCTTAAGATAGTATGAGACATGAAAGACCTCTTGGCTTGCCTTAAGGAAACTTTATTGACCTTTTTGTGCTTTGAATGATCCCTTGATTGTCCACCTTCCACCTGATCACATGCCCTGATGGTAAGAAGGATGCTATGCTTCAATTTTCTATGTTAAATGCAATGTAATGTTAATGAGGTGGATATGATATGATAAATGATAATGCCATGCTATGATGACAAAGAGGGAGAGCAAATTTTGGGGTATTACAGCTGCCCCTATTCAAGCGCTGTAGACCTAAATGCCTGAAAGCAATTGCTTTCGGACTTTCACGGTATATAGTGATTGAATACCAAATATAACCAAAAATTTGCTCTGGATGATGAGGAAGAAACCCCCCGACATTGCTGGATTGAATCTTCAATGAAACATTGTCGGAGAAATCTGTCCTTTGAACAACACCAGACGACTACTGGCCTGCCACGCTACTGGTAAACTTTAATAATGTCTTTTATGCAATTCCAGATGACTACTGGCCTGCCACGCTACTGGTGGACTTTGATAATGTCTTTTATGCAATTCCAGACGACTACTGGCCTGCCACGCTGCTGGTGGACTTTAAAAATGTCTTTTTGAACAACGCCAGACGACTACTGGCTTGCCACACTACTGGTGGACTTTGCAGTTTCGTGCCACCCGAAGACGGACTTTTGCCAATCCACTGTTGGACTTTTAGAATTTGCCACCCTTAGATGGACCTTTCGCCAATCCACTGTTGGACTTTTGCCACCCGAAGACGGACTTTTGCCAATCCACTGTTGGACTTTTAGCTGCTTTGCCACCCGAAGATGGACTTTTGCCAATCCACTGTTGGACTTTTGCCACCCGAAGACGGACTTTTGCCAATCCACTGTTGGACTTTTGCCACCCGAAGACGGACTTTTGCCAATCCACTGTTGGACTTTTGCCACCCGAAGACGGACTTTTGCCAATCCACTGTTGGACTTTTGCCACCCGAAGACGGACTTTTGCCAATCCACTGTTGGACTTTTGCAATATTCCAATACCGGATTGCACTCTGCATCTGTGTCAGACATCTCTGCCGACTTTGCTGAGGAACAATGATCAATGACTTGACTTTAGAGGTTCCTGAGAGGATAGTATCTTTGCTGAAGAATAAATGAACAATCCGTCTGCTTAGAATTGTCAAGTTTGCCAAAAATAAATTGGACTTGAATAATAATAAATCTGCCAGTAATCACTTCATCTGCTGGGGGAATGAATTCTGGTCACAGCGACTCCGCTGGGGATAAGAATTTCTTTGCATGGCGTCTTGCTACGGAAGAAAAGTCGTAAAAAAACTCTGCTTGGGGATCTATCCAATCCAAGACCCTTTGTAGGGGTTATCCACCTTCTGACCCGGCTGGGGAAAGACTGTACCATCCTTGTTGAGGAATAGATTCTGCCGATCCTATAAACCTCTGCGGGGAGAACACCAACTCAGCTGGGGAGTATTGCTGACAAGACTCGATGCTGACCTCTGTGGGGGATCATTACCAGAGACACAATCTTGCTGGGGATCAGGGCTACTCTACCAGGGATATGCAAATCCTGGTTAGAACATTCCACCGCAACTTGCTAGGAAAGAGTCCTTAGAGATTTGTTGGGGAAACCCAAAGCAAATCCACAGTAGTCTGCTGAAGAATATGACTGTCGAGCTTAGGATAAGTACCACAATGCACCATGTTAGGTGAGCTTCCCTTTAGACAATTCCGTTAGGGATGACGAGTTTATAACAAACTCTGCTGGCGGAAACTGCTTTAAAACGTCTCGTGCTGGGGAATGCCTTTTGAGAGGATTTTACAGAAGACCAACTGTCCTCAAACTCTACTGGGGATGATCAACACTTCATGCTGGGGAAACAAACATGCCCTATGCTTGGACAAACCAACAATTTGTCCCCGAAGAAGATGTCATAAGAGGATTTTACAGAAGATTTAGCCTCTTCAAACTCCTACGACTTCGCTGGGGATAATGACCATCAGTTTCGGTGTCGACGAGACCACTCTTTTGGGGAACCTGTGACCGTTATCGACACAGAAAAGCTTGTAGCTGTTGGAAGTACTGTATGAGATAATCGACTTAATAAGATACAACAGTACCCAGTTGAACTTAATTCACTGATATCGAACCGTTATGAACGACCGTCGACCGAGCGATGAACGCAGACCTCCTTACCCGTAATTGCCCCAGTCTTTTGCGTGGGGTAATTGATTACTGGTCTTGTGCTTAAAACCATCTGCACCTACTACCTGCAACAAAAGAACATGCACACATGCCCCGAATATTGCGTGGCTAGAATCCAGCATCCGGGAATATTCAACATTCAAAGTAATTTCAAATGTTTTTTCTGCGCATGTTATTGCAAGGCCGCCATGTTTTCAAATGCAATGTTTTATCAAAAATTAGGACGTTTTTGCAAACAAAGCAATAAAACAAAAATAGAAAGCTTTTTATTGAAATTCAATTTATTGACTGAGAGCCCAGAATAGCCAATTACATCAGGAAGCAATCCCTGGAAAGAGGTGATCGCTGAAAATTGAGAAAAGAAACTATCCTAATGGCAATGTGAAAACGGACTTCCACTGAGTTTCCATTCTGTTATGACCAGTATGTCGTCAAAACTCCCCGACCTTGCCTTCTGAGGAATGATCAGACCGATTCCTATCTTTCAGAAAGTCAATTGTTCAAACGGTAATGGGGTACAGATAACTCAGACCGTAGTCATTCGCTTAAATCCCTCTTTTGCGTGGACCGCCCTTTCAGGTTTTCGATCCACCAGGATACCCTTTTTTGCCTAAGTTGCCCTTTCGGGTTTTCAACTTACCGGGTGTACAATTTTTTCATTATATCCCTAATTTTTGCCCGAACCTTATTCTGTTTTTGGTTCGCCGGGATGCCCTTTTTTGCCTGGATTTTTTTTATTTTTATTATCCAGCGGGTCTATTCATGCGAAGTATTTTTTGACTACGTCCGAGTTGACAGGGGATGAAAAGTCTTCGCCATCCATGGTTGTAAGCAATAAGGCTCCGCCCGAAAAGACCTTTTTAACCACGAATGGACCTTCATAGTTAGGAGTCCATTTGCCCCTGTGATCTGTATTGGGAGGAAGGATCCTTTTGAGTACCACATCCCCGACTTTGTAAACCCGAGGACACACCTTTTGGTCAAATGCCTGCTTCATTCTGCGCTGGTATAATTGCCCATGACATACAGCCGCCAATCGCTTTTCCTCAATAAGGCTCAACTGATCAAATCTGGCTCGTACCCATTCAGCCTCATCTAGCTTAACATCCATCATGACTCTGAGGGACGGAATCTCCACTTCAACCGGTAGCACTGCCTCCATACCATATACAAGTGAGAATGGGGTTGCCCCAGTGGACGTGCGTACCGACGTTCGATACCCATGCAAAGCAAATGGTAACATCTCATGCCAATCTTTGTACGTGACAACCATCTTCTGTACAATCTTCTTGATATTTTTGTTGGCCGCTTCGACCGCGCCATTCATCTTTGGGCGGTACGGAGAAAAATTGTGATGTTCGATTTTGAAGTCCCGGCATAACTCAGCCATCATCTTGTTATTCAAATTAGAACCATTATCAGTAATGATTCTTTCGGGAAATCCATATCGGCAAATGATATCCCGTTTTAAGAAACGAGCTACCACCTGTTTTGTAACATTGGCATAGGATGCAGCTTCAACCCATTTGGTGAAGTAATCAATTGCCACCAAGATGAAACGATGACCGTTAGAAGCTGTAGGCTCAATCTTTCTGATCATATCAATGCCCCACATGGCAAACGGCCAGGGCGACGCCATGATACTCAACGGATTTGGAGGCACATGCACTTTGTCTGCATAGATCTGGCATTTATGGCATTTGCGGGCATATTTGCAACAATCTGACTCCATAGTCAACCAATAATATCCCGATCTTAACATCTTTTTAGCCATTGCATGCCCTCCGGCATGGGTACCGAAAGAGCCTTCGTGCACTTCAATCATCAACAGGTCTGCTTCATGTCTATCCACACATCTAAGCAGGACCGTGTCAAAATTTCTTTTATACAGCATGCCATCTTTGTTCAAGAAGAAACTACCAGCTAACCTTCTCAACGTCTTCCTGTCTTTGGACGATGCCCCGGGCGGGTACTCTTGACTTTTCAAGAAACACTTAATGTCATGAAACCATGGCTTGTCATCAGACGCTGCATCAACAACAAACACAAATGCCGGTCTGTCAAGCCGAGATACTTCAATCTTAGGTACATGGTTCCATCCTTGCACCTTGATCATGGAAGACAAAGTGGCCAAGGCATCAGCGAACCTATTCTCATCCCGAGGAATATGGTACAGTTTCACTGTTGTGAAAAATGTCAGCAATCTCCTTGTATAATCTCTATACGGCACTAGATTTGCTTGGTGCGTGTACCAACTCCCTTTCACTTGATTGATTACCAAAGTTGAATCACCGAATATATCAAGGGTCTTAATCCGTAGATTAATCGCCTCTTCGATCCCCATTATACAAGCTTCGTACTCTGCTTCATTGTTGGTGCATCCAAAAGTTATTCGGGCAGTGAAAGGCATATGAATACCTTCCGGCGTGATAAGAACTGCTCCAACTCCGCACCCATTCATATTGACAGCCCCATCAAACATCAGACTCCAATTGGATTCAGGGTCTGGCCCCTCCTCCGGGAGTGGTTCCTCGCAGTCTTTAGCTTTGAGAAACATGATGTCCTCATCAGGGAAGTCAAATTTCATGGGTTGGTAATCATCAATCGGCTGTTGCGCAAGATAGTCGGACAAGATACTTCCTTTGATGGCCTTTTGGGAAGTGTACTGAATGTCATACTCTGTCAAGACCATTTTCCACCGTGCAACTCTGCCTGTCAGTGCTGGTTTCTCGAAAATGTACTTGATAGGATCCATTTTTGAAATCAACAAGGTTGTGTGCCTAACCATATCTTGCCTCAATCGCTTAGCGGCCCATGCAAGCGCACAGCATGTCTTTTCAAGCGTTGAGTATCGGGACTCACAATCGTTGAACTTTTTGCTCAGGTAGTAGATAGCATGCTCCTTCCTACCTGTCTCGTCATGTTGATTGAGAACACAACCCATGGAACCTTCAAGCACTGTCAGATACATTATCAGCGGTCTCCCTTCAACTGGAGGCATTAGAATCGGAGGTTCCTGCAAATATTCTTTTATCTTATCGAATGCCAATTGGCAATCGTCATTCCACCTGACCGTTTGATCTTTCCTTAACAATTTAAATATTGGCTCACACGTGGCTGTTAGGTGAGATATGAACCTTGCAATGTAGTTCAATCTACCCAAGAAACCACGAACCTCTTTTTCTGTTCTCGGTTCAGGCATTTCTTGTATTGCTTTCACCTTGGCAGGATCAACCTCGATTCCTCTTTCGCTCACAATGAAACCCAGCAACTTTCCAGAACGCACCCTAAACGTGCACTTGTTTGGATTTAATCTCAGACGGAACTTTCTCAACCTTTCAAACAGTTTTTTCAGGTTAATCAGATGTTCCTCTTCTGTTCTCGACTTGGCAATCATATCATCTACATAACATTCGATCTCCTTATGAATCAAGTCATGAAACAATGTCACCATCGCCCGCTGGTACGTTGCCCCTGCGTTTTTCAACCCAAAAGGCATTACTTTATAGCAATATGTACCCCACGGAGTAATGAACGTGGTCTTCTCCATATCTTCAGGTGCCATCTTGATCTGGTTGTACCCGGAGAACTCGTCCATAAAGGAGAACACTGAAAACTGAGTTGTATTATCGACCAACACATCAATATGAGGTAGTGGAAAATCATCTTTCGGGCTAGCTTTATTAAGATCTCGATAATCCACACACATTCTCACTTTTCCATTTTTCTTCGGTACTGGCACGATATTGGCTACCCACGGAGGATATTTTGTCACAGCGAGAAACCCAGCATCCCACTGCTTCTGGACTTCCTCCTTAATCTTTAAAGCCATGTCGGGGTGAGTCCGACGAAGTTTCTGCTTGACTGGCGGACATTCTTCTCTTAATGGCAGTCTGTGCACGACAATATCCGTATCCAACCCCGGCATGTCTTGATACGACCAGGCGAAGATGTCAACATACTCGCACAACATTTCAGTCAAAGTTTTCTTCACATCTGCTTGCAAGCTGGCACCAATCCTGATCTCTTTCTTGGCATCCTTGGAACCAATATTGATGATTTCTACAGTCTCCTGGTGAGGCTGGATGACCCTTTCCTCTTGTTTCAACAATCTGGCCAGTTCTTCAGGGAGTTCACAATCTTTCTCATCCCCTTCTTCGGCTTGATAAATCGGATTGTCAAAGTCATACATAGTCATATCAAAATCGTTATCAGTGGTATCCGGAGGATCAAGTCTGCATGAACGGGTTCATGCCTTATTTTAGAATTTATTTTTAAGCAAAAACAAAAGAAAATGAAACACTGCCATTTTATTATTTTTGTGCAAAAATAAAAACTGAAAGACAGAGAACAAAATTTGATTGCAAAACGTCCTTTATTAATGATTAAAAATTACAAATGCAACCAGGGTGGCCCTACACATGAATCTATACGCCTTGGGCAGAGCGTAAGATTTAGACATGCATTATGGTTAGAAAAAACAAAGAAAAATTACTCTGTCTGAAGAGTAACCCGGATGACTTCTTCAACGAACCAGTTCTGCACTTGTTGTCCCGGAGCATGAGGGCATACCCATTTGTCCAGGTCACCATCATTGTCAACATTATCCTCTGTAGCTGCACAAGACTGGTCCGTGTAGATAATTCCCCCACTATTGAAAGTAATGGGTCCACTGTTCCCCGCATCTGAAGTTGTAGAGGGATGATAACCAATACCAAATTTGTCTTCCTTCATTGGGGTCTCTATCAACCTGCCCCAACCTTGGGCGTTGCCTGCCCTGACGACCTCGACAGCTTGTTTGTAAGATGAAATGGAGGTACCGGCCCTAACTGGTACAGAAGAAGACTCAGGTGCATCGTCAATATTGACCGCTTCAAATGATTGGCACAGCATCTCATGAATTTCCCCATCCATTTCAACGTACTTGAACGTGGATAAGTGACTGACAAAGATGTCTTCTTCACTGCACACCGTCACAACCTGCCCTTCAAACTCATACTTCAACTTTTGGTGCAAAGTGGAAGTAACAGCCCCGGCTCCGTGAATCCAAGGGCGTCCCAATAGGCAACTATATGCAGGTTATATGTCCATTACATGGAACGTGGATTTGAATACCTGTGGTCCAATTTGTACGTGCAATTCCACCTCACCAAACACAGATCGTCTGGTCCCATCGAATGCTCTGACCACCAATTCACTAGGCCTTAAGATCAAACCATCAACTTCCAGCTTCATTAATGCCTTCTTGGGAAAGACATTAAGTGATGAACCAGTGTCTACCAGTACATGAGATAACACTGCGCCCTTACACTCCATCGTGATATGCAAAGCCTTATTGTGGTTTCTTCCTTCAACAGTCAGATCTCTACTTGTAAATCCCAAGTCATGGCTAACATTAACATTAGAGACTACGTCCTCGAGCTGATTAATAGTAATTTCCTGTGGCACGTATGCACTCTTCAATACTTTCAACAACGCCTGCCGATGCGCATCAGAGCACATCAATAGTGACAAGATTGAAATCTTTGAAGGGGTCTGATTCAGTTGGTCCACAATCTTATAATCGCTTTTCTTGATTATCTTCATAAATTCTTCCATTTCCTTATCAAAAGTAATCTTTGTCTCTGCTTCAGGTGTAGGCGCATTTTCAATCACCTGTTTACCTTTAGCCTTTGCTGCAGCTTCTGCCTCTTTATCACTTCTCAAGGTTTGGGGAGCGAACAACCTTCCACTCCTTGTAAAGCCCCCTACACCCCCTACGTTATCAATATTTGGGCTGACTGACGACTCAACTTCCTGCTTTTTACCTTCGTAATATACATCTGCCCCATAGTGCCATGGGATAGCCTTCGTAGATATGAACGGAATTGGTCCTGGCACCGTGATGGTGACAGGACTGGGCCTTTCTGGCGCAACACTCGCCACGGGAACTGTATTGACCGGCTTTTGAATCTCAGCGGGAGTATAATAGATGGTCACGGTTGATATCTCATCAGTGTCTTTCACGACTCTGTCGAACTGTAGACATTCTTCATCGATCAGATTCTGTAAACCCACCTTCAACTTATTACAGCCATTCTCCTGATTCATACACTCGGAACAATCCTGATTGCAGCCCGGGAACACCTGTCCCTTCAATAAACGATCTTTTACAACCAACAAAGAAGTTCTCACTTGATGGATATCTATCACCAGATTCAATCTCCTCCCATCTTCAATAGCGTACACATTTGCTGCACTATGATCAGGCATGGGATGCTGAGTAATATTAGGAGCGGGAGAGAAATTGATGGCTTTAGCATCAATCAAATCTTGTACTTTATGATGGAAAGCCCAGCATTTTTCAATGGAGTGCCCCTGAGCACCTGAGTGGAACTCACAACGAGCATTAGCATCGAAGTTAGGTGGCAGGTTTCCAGCAACCGGAGCTTTCATAGTACGGAGTTCCACCAACTTTAACTCGAGTAACTGGGGCAACAGCGCGGCATAAGTCATAGGGAGAGGATCCATCTTACGATCCCTCTGCCTAGACCTTTGCTGGAAAAAAGGTTGTTGCTGTTGCTGCTGAACTTGTTGTTGGGGTTGTTGTTTCTGAACAGACGGTGTGGGGATTGTTACAGCATCTACCTGATAATAAGCTTGAGAACGCCCTCTGCCTCGTCCTCTAAACACGGCATTCGTATCACCTTCTCTTCTTTTCTGGTTACTAGCAAACGGTTTCTTCGTCCCCGAAGAGCCAGCCCCACTCACATCCTGGATCTTTCCAAGCTTTAACAGACTTTCTATTCTTTCTCCCGCAATCACAATATCAGCAAATCCAGTTGACGGACAAGCAGCTAATCTATCAAGATAGGCCCCTTGCAAGGTGCCCATAAACATATTTGCCATTTCTCTGTCTGACAAAGGAGGTTGAACCTGGGCAGCCATTTCCCTCCACCTTTGTGCATATTCTTTGAAACTCTCCTTGGCATTTTGTGACAACCCCTGCAATTGAGTGCGGTTGGGCGCCATGTCAATATTATACTGGTATTGCTTCAGGAACGCTTCTGCCAGATCTTTCCAACTCTTCACAGCAGCTCTATTCAACTTCATATACCAGGTCAAGGACGCCCCAGCCAGACTGTCCTGAAAATAGTGCATCCATAGCTTCTCGTCATCCGTATGGGCTGAAATCTTCTCAAAGTAAGCTTGAAGATGCGTTTGGGGACACGCATTGCCGTGATACTTATCAAAAGTAGGAGGTTTGAATTTAGGGGGAATTCTGACTCCTGGGACCAGCCCCAAGCTAGTAACATCAATACCCATAGAGTTCTTGCATTCTATGGCCCTGATCTTTTCTGCTAACTCATCATACCTTCGATCACCTTGATTACCCACATCAGCATCCAACAGAGTAAATTGGTCTTCCAGGGTATCTTCAAGAGTGACACCAGCATGCCTACCATTTCCATTACCCCGATTGTTACCACCAGGAGGAGGGTTGCCACCGGGAGGAGGAATGCCATGTCCCTGTGAATTATCATGCTGATCACCTTCGGTCCCATTGTCTGGACGCTCGACCAGAAGCCTCAATCTCTCCTAATTTTGCGCCATGCCAGTCATGAGGGTCATGAACTGGTCCATACGCGCCCTCATTTCAGCCAAATCACTTTGCACTTGATCCATGATTCTTACTTGATTTCTTCGCGTCGAATATCGGTGAATATGATTCTCAGCTATACTGCCTGAAACCAAATAAAGGTTAGAGACCCTGCAACGAGTACCTGAAAAGCAAATAACAAAAATGCAAAATGACATGCAATGCCATGTTTGTCATTTCCGAGGTGCTTTATACCCTGATTCCAATCCAACCACAGAAATCTGAAGACCAGAAATCGTGATATAAAGAGACGTGTCGTGGTCATGTGCTTGTGTGCAGCTATCTGATAAAGAATAATTCTGAATAAAACTGCTCATACTCATTCAATGAAGTATTCAAGTACATTTAAGAAAGGTTCCACCGCAAATGCAATACAAGGAAAAATGGATCCATCAACAAGCCTGATGGTAACCATTAATAACAAAATATAAGGAAAAGAACATCAGTCTGACAATTCCACATCCTTCAGCTTATCACTTGAGTATTTGATCTCCTCAAAAAGTATACGGGTACGCTGGTGATTCGGCTTTTCAATCATTTCTTTGATCAAGACATCCCTTTTCTCAAGAGCTTCATTTAAAGAACCCATATGCAGCATCAGAGCCTCGTCCTCACACACTCCTTTGTGTCTCTTTATGCCAGCTTGCGTCTTGAGTATCTCCCTTTCTATCATGACTTCTTCAAGCTCTTTCTTGGTATTCCTCAGCTCACCTCTAGCTTCTTCTAGTTGTTCTTGACTCTTACCGAGGCTTTCCCGATACTTTCTCCTTTGCTCATGCGCCTTTTCAAGCTCTTCGTCCTTAATCTGCAACTGTTCCTGTAATTCAGCATTCTCTATCCTAACTTCGTCCCAAGCGTGCTGAAACTTTGTTAACTTTTCTTTGGTCTGTGCTAACGCCTGTTTGGTTTGCTTGTGGGCTTGAGTAGCATCATCAGCACCTTTACTAATCTTCCGGAAATGTTGGGCTCTTCCAGCAAAGTCTTTTTCTTTTGCAGTTAGGATTTGTTCAGCATCTTGGGCTTTCCGCTCCAGCTCTTTGTTGGCCTGTAGAGCATTCTGAAGACGGCTACTCAACTCGGAATTCTCTCCTTGGAGCTTTTTCACCAAGGCCTGCAACTTGTCAACTTCTTCCACAGTAGCAGTGCTTCTTGCTTTCTCATTCTCCGGATACAAAAGGGGTGCCTTACCAAAAGGCAAGAGAAAATCTTCAACTCTTTTCTTCACCCACTCTTCATATGCTGGATAAACCCGGTTGTTAGGCTTGCCTAGAGTAACTTTCCCCTTTTTCAGTATGCTACCCCAGCTTTCAGAAGCTTTCTGTGCTGCTTCCCAACCATCTGATGTATGAAAATAGAGGGACTCCTCCACATCTCTCTTAATAGGCGGACCTGTCAGGGCATACCCAAATTGTCGAATGGCCAAAGAAGGATTGTAGTTAATCCCACCCATTCTTCCTATCAGTGGAACGTTAGGGAACTTACCACAGTTGTGGATAATATTCTTGCCAATCAGCCCATGATCTACCCATACGATGTCCTTGGCCACCAATCCCATTAAACGCTGTTTCAACTCTAGAGAATCTTTGGAATCCACAAAAGCCCCTGATTGTGGTAAACGGCCTGCAAACCACTTATAGAACAAGGGTGCATAACAACGAATTATCCCTCCTCTTTTCTTTTCGTTTCGGTTGTACAACGAGTAGTGAAGATCTCCCAGTAGCGTTGGCACCGGGTTCTTCATCAGGAATATTCGTATAGCGTCTGTATCAATGAAATCCGGCTCGTTGGGAAACAACACTATGCTGTATATACAAAGGGCTAGCAAAGCATTAAAAACAAGCCAATTCTCGCCTTTAGCTGCTTCCTGGGCCTTCTTAATCAGATATTCCAGCTTGTAACCACGAATCTTTCCTTTGTTGGAGACATTGTCGCCTAACTCTGATTTGCTCAAATAAAGAGCACCAGCCACCTTTCCAAAGTCAAGATCCCCCACTGATCCAAAGAAAGGGGGCTCCTCCTTGATAGCAATCCCCAACATGTTGGAATACTCCTCCAAGGTAGGAACCAACACATAGTTTGGAAATACAAAACACCTCAGAGGCGGATCATAGAACTGCATCAATGTATGGAGACCTCTGGCTTCATAATCACTGACATTACGGACCATAGATAAAATCCACCCATATTTCTCTTCAAAAGCTTCTCGTACTGCAGGGCTCGCCATTCCCTTCAGCATAACAATAGGGCCTAAAGTAGGCGTAAGGAACTTATAGCTGATGATATTCTTCCTTTCTTTAGTGTTCATCTTTGCAGGGACCTGATGACTGGAATCAAGGGTAATATATGCACCTGGAAATGAATAAACATGTATGTTAGGATATGATAATGCAATGCAAAGGGCAATGTGATCAGGTAATCAGGTGTCTGTGCTGAACTGTGAACGGTGTCAGTGTAGCTCTGAGACTAATATAGAACCATAGATAAGAACCATCTGAATACAATAGGATGAAACTTCCTTTTTGTGCAATGATGATAGAAAACCGGGTATGTAGGAGGTCATGGTTACCTGCAAACCTGTAAACAACCCGCCCTCCTCACATATGGGTACTAGGATGTTCAGTATCCCGGGCTCTCAGGTCAAGAAATGATGATACGTTCACCATTTCTGGTTTGGCATCATCATCAATCGAGGAGGCCTCAACTGATTCTCCAAAACAAAAAGGTCCTCAGCTTCTGACACTGAGGTCGAGAAGCAATAGTACATTCATCCCTCAGGGTACAGTACTATCGCCAATCGAGGAGTGCCTCCGCTGATTCTCTTTCAAAAAGGGATGTCCTATAGCAAGTTCCCAGCATTGGGTCCTCGGATCGAGAATGTGCAATGGGTTTGCCACGGAATGTGGTCTGCCACTGTCACATCTCGGGAGGAGTGCCGCAACTGAGTCCTCGGGAATGGTCGCCAGAGTCGACAGTTCCTCAAGAGAATAACTACTGGCCTGCATAACATGCAGTAGCAGAAAGCTCCTGATAGAACCTCGTCTGGTTGTGGGTCTCATGAACAACAATACGTGATCACCACCACGCAAGCGTCACGACTATCCACTCTAAAACCTATGTGTGTACTCAAGCCTGTGTAGTGGGCTCATATCTCAGAACACCCCGCCCGCCAAACAGAAAACAACAGCACGGTCCAGCACAATAATGATATGTAATGCAGTAAATGTGATAAATACAGTAATGTACAGTAAAGCAGTAAATAACCATACAATAAAATAGTAAATACAGCACAACAGTAAACACCCAATGAAAGAAAAACAGACAAGCGCTAGGATAGACTCGCTAAGGAAACCAGAGATTCAGGGTTCGATCCCCAGCAGAGTCGCCAGCTGTCGCTCCCGGGATTTTCATCCTAGTACAAACGCGAAAGTGGCACCGAACAGAGTCGCCAGCAATGTGTATTTATCCCAAGAGAGGGAAAGGAAACACCGCATAAACCTGAAGGAAGGAAAGAACACGGTCTTGCGACCAAGAGAACTGGGTTCGGGAGTCAGTTACGCGAGAGGAAGGTATTAGCACCCCCACGCGTCCATCGTACCCGATGGGATCCACGCTTGCTTGTCTCAATCAAAGGGTGATAGAAAAGATACTGGAAAAGGAACTGGAAGAAAGAAAGGAGAAAGAATGGAAAAGGAACGGGAAACAAACGTAGGGAAAATAAAAGAAGTGCTCGCATGGGCCCTACCCCACTGCCTACGTATCTCATTGGGAACATGAGAATCAGAGCGACGTAGTTCCCCTCACTAGGGATGAATTGTTTGTGTTTTTTAGGGAACGGCTAACGTTCTAGCTCAGGTGTTGCAGTCTCGCCGGTCCGAGTGCGTTACCATCTTGCAAGAGAACGAGTAGAAGCACGTTCGTACGCTGAGAGTGAGTGAGGTGAGAAAAGAATTCCCGAAGGAAAGACGTTATTGTTTGTTTTTGTCTTTTAAGAGTTTTTTTTCATTTGTTTGCATATGATAGTGTATCTGAATCTTAGTCATTGGTATGTGTACATTCTCACATTCCAAGATGGAATGGGTAAGAAAGCACACTAAGAGTGAAGAAGACCCCCACACTTAGTTCCAATTGTCAAGGTTCAAACACACTAGCATACTTGTGTTTATTAAGTGTTTTTGTTAATTATGAAATGAAGAAGTGTTTTTTATTTGTTCCTTCAACAAGCATTGCATTTAAGTCCCTCACACAAGATCAAATGTTTAACACATTGACCCAAGATGGGTTATATGCTATACATTTTAAGATTATAAGAGAAGACCCCTTATAATCTTTTCTTTATGTGAAAGGCCTAAATGCAATAAATGCCTACCTTTATTAGATGTTTTGAGTTTCCTTTAAGAGATGAGAAGAGAGACTCAAGAGAGAAGAAAGGTAAAATCTATGTGGACTAAGACTCAATCCTAATTGATTATTAAAGGGGGTGGTCCTAATGGTTTGTGAGGTTTAATCCTAAAGTCTAAAGAAAGAATGAATTAAACAATTCACTTCTAAAGTAGAAGATGAATTGTAATTCACAAAGGGAAAGTGATGAGTTATTAAAAGAAAGCGCATAAGTGCTTAACAAAACACAAAATGGAATTGTAAAAGAGATGAAAGGAAAGAAGTTTGAATGTGGATTCCTTATCCACACTCAATTGCAACTTACCAAAGCCCCTACATGGTTAGTAAACATATGTACAAGTATAGGAAGCAAGGAAACATTTAATGCACCATAAAACTCAAAAGAATTAGATGAGACATCAAATCCTATAACCACAACCAGAATGTTCATCATATGGAAAACAAATGATTATCATCAAGCAAACTCAAGTAGATAGGCAACAAACATCATCCATGGTATTAGAACATGCCACCATAAGAAAAGGGAGAATGAAAGATGAAAGGAAAAAGAAGAAATGTGCATAAATGGAACATGTAATCCATGGATCAGAATTGAAATGAAATGAAAAATGATTTCACAAACATCTCACAAGTATTCATGCATGACACATCAAAACATTTAAGAAGTGATATAAGAAGTAGAATTGAAATGGAAGTTCAAAAGAAAACACAAGTACAAACACAACATGTTAAAGGTGCACAAGGTTCAAATGATAACCAACATGCAAAGATGACATATAATATGTACCAATGACCTATAATGTCAAGTGAATGGTTCACCAAATATGCAAATGATCATGCCATTATGTACAAAAGAAGTCATGTAAACATGCACCAATATTGAGATGATATGACATGTTATTATGCTTCAAAGGTAATGCATTAAACAAAAATTAGATAGCCTCATGAAAATTATGAAAACATGGTATTGAAGTTCACAAATCAGAGATGAATCACATATCAAAGTAGCATGCAAGAAACCAAGGCAAAATGATGTCAAACAATGCACTTAGGTCAAATAGACATATCATACAAAGTAGCACAAAAGTGAACACCAAACATGCCATAAACTGACCCAAAAAATAAAATAAAAATCACCTAACATACCACAAGATGATAATGACTCAATGCAAAAAGAAGAGCATCAAAACAATTTTTAATGATTGAGAACAAAAATGCACAAATTTATGTATCACAATAAGCATGCATACAAATAAAAATCAAAGAAAATTATGGAACCGGGGCAAAAAGGTCATAAAATCAAGAAATAAAATCATGAAAAATTTTCTAAATGTTTTAATGATGCTCATGAATTTTTGTGGAATTTTATGATGCTATTTAGCATTTTTAAAAATTAAAAAGCAAACGTGTAGAAAAATGGAAAAATAAAATGCAATGCAAAAAGGAATGGGGGTGCATGACTAGTAATTACTCAGTTCAAATTACATTGGGCCTTAAACAAGGGGGTGTGAATATCAATCTGACTAGGTCCACTAAGCTCGCATAACACAATAACAACCATACACTCTCAGTCAACACAAGTCAAAGTCACTACAACCATTGGATGAAGTCAAGTCATACACACAGTCAAAGTATGCTAATCTAACGCCTATACATGCACGACCACACTTCATACCGTGTACCACGCCACACGAATTTTAAAAATAAAATCAGAATGAGCACATGAGAAGCACGTGCATTTTAATGCGTTGGCGCGTCCTGAACCACACGATGATGAAAAATGGACGGACAGGATCAAAACTAGCATAAAACCCTAGCATTCAAGATCACCGGCCGGAGATGACCTCCGGTCATCTTCTCCGGCAAACCACCACCGTCTGCAACCTCAAATCTTCCAGAATTCCACAAACGATATACCAAAATGAAGAGGAAGTAATGTAGAGCATGAATCCAGTGACAAAACATACAAAAAGTTCATGAAATGGGAGGATCGAGCAGATGAAGATTTGCCCTAACATTTCAACTATGCCTCTCAAGGCCTATCAACTAGCCAGACAAGTTCTTGAGCTTATATGAAGCATCAAGAACCTGAAAATTTCTTCACATTAGGTCTATAAGGGAAGAAATTCGTACCTGAAGATTTATGATCTTGATGTGTTCTTCAGGAAAACCAGAGATGTTGCTTCTTCTTTGAGCTTCTTTTGGCCAAATAAAGGCTTAGATGCAAAGAATGGATGATGCTTCAGTGGAGGAGAGTTGATATCCAAGCTTCAAAACAGTTGCAATGTGATGAAAATGGAGATAGAATCAGAGAGATTCTGAGATGAAGATGAGGAAGATGAATGAAATGGAGCTTGAAAATCAGTTGCAATGTGGAGGAATTGAGAGAGAATCGAGAGAGTTTCTGAGTTGAATGTGAGAAAAATGAAGTTCGAAACTGAGATTTGTGAGTGATATCTTGATTTATAGTAGAGTTTAACCATGGTTTAATGAGTCAGTTAAGGTGAGTTAAAGTGGTTAAACTGAGTCCATCCTAACTAACTGAGCCAAGTTAGTTAGGGGACGAGTTATGCTATGGCTATGATGTTATGGTGATGACCTATGGTGTGTTAAGGTGGAGCAGCAAGAGAAACAAATGGCCAAGGCTGTTGCATTAGAAACTTGCTCAGCAAGCTTGTTTTTTCTATTTCCATGCAAAGCACGTGCTAGTGTATGAGATTTATGTCATGTGTGTTTGGTTTAAAGAGGAAAGTTGAGGTTAAGAAGTGTTTGTGGTGTGTGTGAACCAAAATCGTGCACCAATCTGTCAATGCATCAGTATCAACATGAGGTGGTTTGAGGAAATTTTTCTCTCTACTCAATGAATGAATTGGTGTGTTTTAGGAGTCATTGGAAAGAGGAGATGTAATGCTACATGTTTGGTATGAAAAATGAAATGAAATGATGCTTGGAAGAGGTTGAAAAATGACTTATAACACATAGGTTTGGAACTGGTATGAGGGCGTGGCAAAGGTTGGTTGACAAGGTAACATGGCCCCTAGGTTTTCAGCATGATCAAAGCACATTGGACTCAACATAACTTCTTGACCTTTGATCAAATGAAAAAAACATGAACACCAATCTTAAAGATCTCACATAGAGGAACAACTTTCATGTTGAAAGATTTTTCATTTGAGGCCTTTAACCATGAGAAAAATGAGTGGACATTTGGCCCACCACATGTTTGTTAAAATGACTGCGCGCGTGCCCTGAAAATCTTGGTCATGACCTAGTTTTGAACCTACTTTGCTCAAACTTTGATCAATCATATCTCACTCAATTTTTATCCAATGGAGATGTTCTACACATGGATTTGAAGCTTGAAACAAGATCTTTTGTTATGGCCGAGTGGAATTTTCATTTGATGCCCCAATTTTAAATGGCCTTGGCTCAAACTCTGATGCAAAATGGCCAAAACTTGCTATATTTAGTAACCCTTCTTCATCCAAAAATGGCAACTTTCCACATCTTGATTTTTTCATGATTCCTTTGGAGTTTCTTGACCAAATTTTGTACATTGGACATATGTAACATGAATTTTATGGATTTGGCCTCAAAAAGTCAAGAGTTGACTTTTTCCTCTGATTATTTGACTTGGCCCCAATTTTCCTGATTTCTGATCTTTCTTCCAATTGAACCACTTCTAAAACCAATTGAGAGGCAATTTTCCATACACATACACTTAAGAACATGTAGGACACCATGACATCAAGTTTTGTCCAAGAAATCAAAGATTCCCTGATTTAATGGGAAACCCTAGTTTTGGTGCCCACCTCCTAGGAGAAAAATGTACAGTCTTCAATTTCAAATTCCTCAGAGTATGTTATGTATCCTCTTAAAGGATGATGAGATATACCATTTGAGGATGACTTTGAATCAATGAGCTATCTCTTTTGAGGGTTTTCCTTCATTTTTTGAACCTCTTGCATAGTGAAAGATGTAGTGCTTCAATCTCCCATTGAATCTCACTTCCTTGAGGTTTTGGATGATCCCTTAAGATAGTATGAGACATGAAAGACCTCTTGGCTTGCCTTAAGGAAACTTTATTGACCTTTTTGTGCTTTGAATGATCCCTTGATTGTCCACCTTCCACCTGATCACATGCCCTGATGGTAAGAAGGATGCTATGCTTCAATTTTCTATGTTAAATGCAATGTAATGTTAATGAGGTGGATATGATATGATAAATGATAATGCCATGCTATGATGACAAAGAGGGAGAGCAAATTTTGGGGTATTACATTGAGAATTAAGAACTTGGATGTATATGGCGACTCAAACCTGATTATCAATTAGATCAAAGGAGATTGGAGCACATACCAATAAGGACTGATTCCTTACAAAGATTATGCAAAAAGGTTATTACCGTTCTTCAATAGAACCGAGTTTCATCATATCCCTCGTGAAGAGAATCACATGGCTGATGCACTAGCCACTCTCTCTTCCATGATTAGTGCAGGTCAATGGAATGACATACCTAAGATTGACATAATGCGCCTTGAAAGGCCCACTTACATCTTCGTGATCGAAGCAGTCATAGATGACCAACCTTGGTATCGCAATATTAAATGCTTCCTTCAGAAACAAGAATACCCACCTGGGGCATCCAGAAAAGAAAGAAAGACCCTCAGAAGGCTAGCAGGAAGCTTCTTCCTGAGCGGTGACACACTCTATAAGAGAAACTTTGACATGGTCTTGCTTCGATGTGTAGACAGACCAGAAGCAAACATATTGATGTAAGAAATTCACAAAGGATCCTTTGGCACTGATACAAACGGACACACAATGGCGAGAAAAATTCTGAGAGCAGGGTACTATTGGTTGACAATGGAATCTGACTGCTACAAGTACATGAGGAGGTGTCACAAGTGTCAGATATACTCCGACAAAATCCATGTACCGCCAACACATCTCAAAGTTCTTTCTTCTCCCTGGCCTTTTTCCATATGGGGAATCGACATGATCGGCATGATCGATCCTAAGGCTTCGAACGGACATCGGTTCATCTTGGTAGCCATTGATTACTTCACCAAGTGGGTCAAAGAAGCGTCATACGCTAATGTAACCCAACAAGTGGTGGTACGATTTATCAAAAACAATATCATCTTCCATTATGGTGTTCCGAGCCAAATCATTACTGATAATGGATCTAACTTAAACAACAAGATGATGAAAGAGTTGTGCGCTGAGTTCAAAATCGAACACCATAATTCATCTCCCTACTGACCCAAGATGAACGGAGCGGTAGAAGCGGATAACAAGAACATCAAGAAGATCGTTCAAAAGTTGGTTGTAACCTATAAAGACTGGCACGAGATGCTACCCTTTGCTCTTCACGGTTATCGCACGTCTGTCCGTACTTCAACAAGGGCAACCCCTTTCTCTCTAGTATATGGCATGGAGGCGGTGCTTCCCATAGTAGTAGAGATCCCATCAATCTGGGTATTGATGGAAGCTAAGTTAATAGAGGCTGAATGGTGACAAAGTCGACACGACAAACTGAATCTGATCGAAGAAAAGCGAATAACGGCTCTATGCCATGGTCAGTTGTATCATCAAAGAATGAAGAAGGTGTTTGAAAAAAAGGTTAGACCTCGTGTCTTCAGGAAAGGAGACATTGTGCTAAAAAAGATACAATCATTTCTCACTGATTCCCGGGGCAAATGGACTCCGAATTACGATGCCCCATATGTGGTCGAGAAAGCCTTCTCAGGCGGCGCCTTGAGACTCGCAACCATGGATGGAGAAGAATTTGCCTACCCCACAAATGTTGATGTAGTCAAGAAATACTTTGCCTAAATAAAAAAAAACGTCTCGGTGGATTGAAAACTTGAAAGGGCGGTCCAGGCAAAAATTAGAGACATAATCAGAAATCATCTCGATGGATTGGAAATCTCAAAGTACAATCCAGGAAAAAATTAACGATTAATGGCAAGTAACTACGTTCAACAAAGGGGAAAATCCCTCAGCAGCAGTCATGCCATCCATCAGGGAAACTCCAGTCAAGGTCATCTTCGACAAAAGCTCTAGATGTCCAAAATTCAAAGTTGGCAGAAGGATAACGGCTGTTATGTTTCAATGTAGCCCTTTTCCTGTGAATTACTCTTTTCTAACTTTTTAAATACTCCATGGAATCACGCGTTTGGCTAATTTCCATCCTTTCAATAAAATTTGAGCCCTAGTGCTTTTTTTTGCAATTCTCATTTCTTTTAGATTTACAGAATGATGTTTTCAATATAATTAATGATTCTTGAAATAAAACAAAAAAAATGAATTTACTTGTCAAAATTTGTCTGCTTTTAAAATAATGATGGCAATTTCTTTTGACTGTTGAACATCGAAAGAACATCGATCGCTTCTCCGAAGGCGGTTGAGCTTCAAAGTGCATAATCAAAGTACTCCTTCTAAATCGGTACGCCTGAATAAAGAATCAGTTGTGTCGGATGCGAATATTCCGCCCGACATCCCCGACAGAGTTCTTACCTCCTAAGCCCGACCAACGGTTTTCCCCCACAGGGACTATCTCTCCTAAGCAAGGTAGAATTGATATCTTGAACTAATGGTCTTTCTTCAGAAAATTCGCTGACGAAAAGGTCATCAGCACCTCAATACTGGATTACATCACATGGCATTTCTTCGAAAGGATCTCAAGGAAAAGTATGATGTAATATCCCCCAAGCAAGAAGTAGTCTCTCAAGAGACTCATTTTCTCCAGTAGAGTCAACAAATGGTGTCTCCAACAGAGAAGTTTATACACCTCTACAGCTCAGACAAGTGTGTTTCCCCATCCAGTCTGACATCAAAACTTTTTTCCCATCAAATGGAATCTCCCCAGGAAAATTCTGCGAGAAGTTTGAGGAAAACCGCCACAAATAGCGTCTCTTGTCAAGAAAGTTTATTGACAAAAGAAACTGAGACCAGTTCCTTGGTAGGAAACCAGGATCGAGGGAAAGTTTATATTAGAAACTTAGACCAGTTCCTTTGTAGGAAACCAGGATCGAGGGGAAGTTTAAATCAGAAACTGAGACCAGTTCCTTGGTAGGAAACCAGGATCGAGGGGAAGTTTATATCAGAAACTGAGACCAGTTCCTTGGCTGAAAACCAGGATCGAGGGGAAGTTTTTACCCTTTTCTAAGCATCATTGCTTAGCAAAAGAAGATGGATGAGCAAACTGCCATTCATAACCACCATCAAAATTTCGGGTATTCCGATATTTAATCCTCTTGTACCCCGAATGCCCGAATACCTTCGTCATTCACACCTTCGGGTCCAAGAAAATTCAATAGGGGCATCTGTCATCCCCCAAATTTTGACCACTAAGATTTCCCATCATTGTGCAAATCATCATCACAATATGGATGTACCTTCATGCCTCATCAATCTCCTCAGAGATGTCTGACACCACTATCAAGGATTAGGGTTTCAAGCCCTCTCAGAGCTCTTAGATCAAAGATCAATCAAGGAATGACATGCTCCTCAACTTGTATAACCTCTCAAACACCCACAAAGGATCAAGAGGTCTCCCACATCATGAATCAAGCATAAGGTTGCAATATTCCAGGTGGATCCAGCCTCAAGATCGTCAGTCTCATTAAATTAGGGTTTTGGTCGACTGAGGCCTCCAGATGAAAATTTTCCTCTGGGCATGAGCCAATACTTCAAAACATAACCCAAGATACTCCAAGGGACCTCATGGACCCAATCATCAAGTCAATTTTGCCTCAGGGGATGCATTCACAAAAAATCAGGAATTAGGGTTTCTTGACCTAATTCACCCCTAAGTTGACTTTTGGGACAAAACATGAGCCAAGACCTCAAGACATGATTTGAGGGTCTCCGATACACTACATTGATCCATTTTCAACAATGGATTGATCGAAGAAGCTTGACGCACAAGTTTCAATTTCATCTGGACCACAATTAGGGTTTCGAGGGCAAAGTCAACTGTACCTTTGACTTTTGACCAAGACATGCTCCCAAACTTTGGGACATGATTCAATACACCCTATAACACCTATAGAATATATCCTTTAGGTATGATTTAGGTCAAGGACTTGATTTCACAACGGATCACACAATTTGGATTTTCATCCGATAAAAAGTCAACTGTGCACAAAATCAAGTTTGACTTTTTGAGATTTTTCAGAATTATGGCTCTTTGACCCTAAAACATTGTTAATCTGTGATTTAAATAATCATTCATCAAGAAAAATCAAAGAAAGTGAGTTAACTTGTAAAAGGGGTAACCATAAAAACTTAGAATTTTTCTAAGTTATGGAACAAAGTGGCTAGGGTACCAACTTCCAAAGACCATAACTTGAGATCCAAGCAACCATTTTGGATGGTCCAAAGCTGGATTTGAAGCTCTCTTGGCATACTTTAAAAGTATCAACTACATATCATTCCAATTCTCCATGGATTTTTAGTTATGGAGTGATCAAAATGGCTAAAGACACAAAAGTGGCACTTTTCCAACACTTAGTGAAATTTTCACTAAGTCAGAATCTGCCTTATTTTTTCCCAAATGTAGAGGCATTTTTCATTGTAATTCAAGTTGGTTCAAAACCAAAGGGTCACATCATATTGAAATAGGATATGTCAGCTTTCCAAAATGACCAAGAACTCCATGAAACTCCACCTGTGATAGGAGTTATGACAACTGCAATATGCCTTGATACAAACAGTTTTGCAAGGCAGATTTGTGCATAAGGGCTCGATTTGATCAAATTGTGCAACAAAAAGCATGGTTATCCCATTGCACACCTCAAAGGGGAACAAACAAGGGACAAACACTGATCTATCAGCCTCCAAAGTCCCAAAATCTACAAGTAGCATGCCAAACCTAAAAAGCCTAAAAGAGACCAAGACTCCAATTTTGTTTTGAAACATTCAATGGATGCTTAGAGGTGGCATGTATCAGAGCAAAGATGAACACTTCAGTCAACCCTTATCCTTGAATCAAAGAACCATAGGCATGTGCTCTAATCTCAAGTCAATGGCTAGAGGAGACTTGAGATTCCATTTGATCACAATTGGCCTGCTGCAGTTGCTATTCCCTATTAATGCCAAAAAAAACTTGACACATTATAAATAGACCTCATTTCTGATCAGTTTGGGTACACCAAAGGCCTATAACACTAGCCTTTCTCAAAATCACACTCTCACTTCCAAAAATGCCTTCTAATGCAAGCTACTATCGGGTTTTGAATTAGAATGTGTTTCCAACCAAACCAATCACTCAAACACCTCATAAACATCATATGTGAGCTGATCAAACACTAAACCAACAACTGGAACACAAATTTCACAAAATCACCAGCCATCTGCACAAGCCTTTGACAGATTTCCAATTGAGGTGCCAAATCAAGTTCCAGCTCATATCAATCCACTCCAAGCATTCAGACACACTCCATAGCACCTAAGGAAGTTGTCCATATCATTGTGTCATACCCCAAATTTTGACCACTAAGATTCCCATCACTGTGCAAATCATCATCGTAATATGGATGAACCATCATACCTCATTAGTCTCCCCAAAGATGGGTGAGCATCCACCACAATCAAATTTAGGGTTTCAAGCCCTCTCAGAGCTCTTAGACAAAGGATCAATCAAGGAACGACATGATCTTCAATTTGTATAAACCTCTCAAATATACACAATGATCAAGAGGACTCCCACATCAGGAATCAAGCACAAGGTTGCAGCATTCCAAGTGGGTCAAGCCTCAAAATCGCCAGTGTCACCAAATTAGGGTTTTGGTCGACCAGGGCCTCCAGATAGAAATTTTCCTCTGGGTATGAGCCAAAGGCTTCAAAGCACAACCTAAGATACTCCAAGGGACATCATGAACCCAATCATCAAGTCAATCTAACCCCAGGGGAGGCATACAATAAAAATCAGGAATTAGGGTTCTTTGACCTAATTCACCCCTAAGTTGACTTTTGGGACAAAACAAGAGCCAAGACCTCAAGACATGATTTAAAGGTCTCTAACACACTACATTGATCCATTTTCAACAATGGATTAATCCAAGAAGCTTGATCAACAAGTTTCAAATTCATCAGAAAAACAATTAGGGTTTCGCGGGAAAAGTCAACTGTGCCTTTGACTTTTGACCAAGACATGCTCCCAAACCTTGGGACATGATTCAATACACCCTATAACACCTATGAAATGAATCCATCATGTTTGATTTAGGTCAAGGACTTGATTTCATAGAGGATCGCACAGTTTGGAGTTCATCTGACAAAAAGTCAAGTGTGCACAAAAGTCAACTTTGAATTTTTGAGATTTTTCACAATTATCGTTCCCTAACCCTAAAATGATGTTAATGTGTAATTGGAATCATCACTCATCAAGAAAAATCAATAAAAGTGGGATAACTTGTAAAAGGGGTAACCATAAAAAACTTAGAAATTTTCTATGTTATGGAACATAGTGGCTAGGGTACCAACTTCCAATGATCATAACTTGAGATCCAAGCAACCATTTAGGCTGATCCAAAGATGGATTTATAGCTCTCATGGTATACTTTAAAAGTGTCAACTACACCTCATTCCAATTCATCATAGATTTTGAGTTATGGTTGGATCAAAATGGATGAAAACATGAAATGTCACTTTTTCCAACGCTTAGTGAAATTTTCACTTAGTCAGAATCTGTCTTGCTTTTTTTCCAAAAGTAGGGGGTTTTTCACTTGGATCCAAAAGGTATCAAGACAAACTATGATCACACATATATTGTATCATATAAGAGCTTTCCAAAATGGCCAAGAACCCCATCAAACTCAACCTGAGCGAAGAGTTATGACAGTGACAACATGCCTTGCTGCTACTGTCATAACAAGGCATATTTGTGCATTTTGCTCGATTTAAGCAAATTTTGAAAATGACAAACAAGTTTATCCATCTGAACACCTCAGGAGGAGACCAAGGAGGGACAAACACCGATCCATCAGCCTCCCAAGTCCTTGAAACCAAAAGTAGCATATCAAACCTAGAAATGCCTAAAAGAGGGACAAAACTCCAATTTTGGTTTAAAGGATTTAATGGATGCACCAAGGTGGCATGGACTGAGCCTTTTCCAACTGAATTCAGTCAAGACTTATCCAAGAACTAGGGAACCAGCAGCCTGTGCTCTAACCTCTAGTCAATGGCTAGAGGAGACTTGGATTCCTATTGATCAACATTTGCCAAACTTCTGCAGCAGTTGCCATTCACTATTGCTTGCAAAACAAACTTGCTCTACTATAAATAGAGCTCATTTGTGCTCATTTTGAGTACACCAAAGCCATCAAACAGATGCTTTCCTCAAAATCTCTTTCTCTAGGCAAAAATGCCTTCTTTAGCAAGGTAACTCTGAGTTTTTGAGTTAGAGAACAATTTCATCACAGATCATGATCCAAACACATCCAATATGTCATATCTAAGCTGTCCAAACTCTCACAAGTGACCTGTAACACCAAAATCATAAAGTCCCCTCTAAAAACCTCAAAATAGGACTTTTTTGCATTTTTCAAGCCATGTCTTGATTCAATCACTTTAAAAACCAGATAAAGCCTTAAACACACTCCAAATATCATCCTTGAGCTGTCCCAAATGGTTCCCCACATCTGGAACACCATTTGAGAGAGTTGCTATTTTGGTCACTTTTGCCCCTTTTGCAAGAAAGGGCCAGTTTCCATTCCTGAGGTTTCCAGCTGATTCCAATCATCCCAAAAGCTTCTAAGGGATCATTTGAGGAGGTTTAAAGCATCAAAACATTTCTGGAACAAGGCACTTGACAGATTGCCCAAAAAGCTCCCAAAGAGGTAAGCATCTCAACTTGAACTCTTTAAAATATGCATTGCTTTGACGTCCACTGATCATACACATATCATACATGTTATATATGTTGTGTTTGGACCAATTCATCATATAATTAATGGCTGTACCAAGATGTAGCACAGAAAATGCACATTATGGCCTATTTCAAAACCACTATCGGGTTTTGAGGAGGATTGATTTTCTGGAAAAACCACCACCACCATTGGATTCCTTAGGAAATTCTAGGCCAGATGCATATAAATGTTTTCTCCATCCATGGAGAAATGAGGAAGTTATGGCCTTCACGTTTCTGACCAAAAACCTTGCCTTGCCTTGCCTTGGCCAGGCCAAGAACAAGGCAAGCCTTGTATATTTGTGGCTGGGGTTTGATACACGGATGTACCACCACCCCAGTGGTAAGGCGCGTACACTACACACAAGAGGTCTGGGGTTCGAATCCCCCTCGCCCCAGACCCCTTTTTAATGGTTTTTTTTCACTTTTTTATTATTTTTCATATTATTTTTAATGATTTGAAAAATTAATAACTTCCTCAATTTTTATCATTTTTGATTGGTTCTTTTTCTGAAAAATCACAAAAATGTTGAAGTATTTTATTCCACAAAAAAGTAAAATTTATATTATTTATTTAATATAATTGGTATTTTTGTGAATAACTTCATTTTTAATTGTTTTTAAACATTTAAAAGTGAATATTTATTTTGAAAATCAAAACCAAATGAGTTCTAAATCATCTTGTGATTAAAAACTCATTTTTCAAACCTTAAACAAAAATCACAAGTGGTTTATCCAAACTTATTTGGTATTTTTATCATTTTTATTGATTTTCTTTAAATATTTACTTTTAAAGGAAAACAAAATTAGGGTTTCTTTGATTTTCACCCTCACAAATCTTTTTCAAACTCTATGGGCCTCTTGGTAGAGTGTAAGACCCAATCCTTTTGTAAATAAACCAATTGTGGGCCTCACTTATTGTATAAGTCCCTCTAAACAATTTCAAGTGAACGGCGTGATCGTCGCCTTCTCAACAAACACAATTGGGCCTCTCCTTGAGCTATAAGACCCATTTTTTTTTCTAAAAAACACTTTGGGCCTCTAATAGAGTGTAAGACCCAACCCCTTTGTAAATACACCACCTTTTGGACCTCAGTGTATTGTATAAGTCTCGATACCGTCAAAAAGTTCGACACGATCGTCGCCTTTTTAACAAAAATCATTTGGGCCTCTCCTTGAGCTGTAAGCCCCACCACTTGTACAAAAATAAATTATTGGGCCTCTAATAGAGTGTAAGACCCAATCCCCTTTTAACCAAAACCTTTTTGGGCCTCAGACATTGTATAAGTCCCTCTGCGTTAAAAGAAAAACCTCGGCGCGATCGCCGTTGCCAAACAAATCATCTGGGCCTACCCTCATGTTATAAGCCCCATTTCTTTTATTCAAAATATTTGGGCCTCTAATAGAGTGTAAGACTCATCCCCTTGTACATAAAAACTTTTTGGGCCTCACATATTGTATAAGTCACTCTGTACAGTTTTCAAAACAACGGTGCGGTCATCGTTAAAACTTGGGCCTATCCTCGAGCTGTAATCCCCAACAATCTTTTCAAAGCACTTTCTCCTCTGATTTCGAATTCAAATATATGTTGTTATCAAAACATTCTTTGTTGAACAACTAACCAAACATCATGGAAGCTCTACAACGGTTAAGTGTTTATCCGCTTTCATTTACCGCTTTCATATATACCTAACTGTATTGTGGGGCTGCTTCATTGTAAGTCTTCTTTCACATCCTTTTATATACTTGTCACATATCCACTATGTAATACTAGTATATTTATTTAGAGTTTTCCCCGGCAACTACGTCTAGAACTAGGTAAAGCCTTGTTGGTCACTCTTAAATACAAACAAAACTAGATCCCCATAGGATTTCCAGATACAGTCTTCCCTTCTCTTGGGGTTAAACAATATGGAACAAAGAGAAAGGCAGTATTCTCGGTGAACCTTTTCTCAGACTGTCACCCTTAGAAATTGTCAAAGAAACTCTAACTCCCCGGAGATGATATTTTCTCCGTGAATGGCATCTCTTGAGTTTCTTCCAAATTTTCGAACTTTCCTGGAATAATCTCTTCTCTGTGAATTGCATTTCTTGAACTTCTCTTGGTTTGGGGACCCACGGGCTTCCTAAAAGCATCCCCGCCTCCTCTTGGGCGTTGTATAAGGACCCTTCGGCTTCTTAGAAGTTCTCACGCCTTCTCTTGGGCTTAATACAAGGACTCTGACGACCTCTTAAAGGTATAAGACAAAACTTAGTCATCCTTTGCTAGAGCAGTCTTTCCCGCGTCAAAACTCTAACCATTGTAGGGTTGATACTCATCCCTTAATGCCCGCGCCTCCTCTTGGGCATTATACAAAAGATAAAACTCTAGACTTGGACAGTCTAAACCTCTTGAGTCTCAAATACATTCTCAAGTTCCTTTCAAACATAGGAAGAAACCCCGGTCTCTCCCATGAGAATTCCCCACACTTGGACCCGCTTCAGGATCTCCAGAATCCATAGTCGTAAGGCAGCCTACTCTTGGGCTTTGTACAAATGATTCTCCCTAGCAGAGCTAACCTTTTGAGACTCTCTTGTTGAGTCAATCCCCTTTTTTAGCCTTAGTTTTGGGCTTTGTACAAGACATATAAATCACTCTCTTGTTGAGTATAAAAGACTCTCTTGTTGAGTCAATCTCCTTTTAGCCTCAATCTCGGGCTTCGTACAAGATAGCAAAACACTCTCTTGTTGAGTATAAAAGATTCTCTTGTTGAGTCAACCACTTTTAGCCTACGTCTTGGGCATTGTACAAGACATATAAATCACTCTCTTGTTGAGTATAAAAGACTCTCTTGTTGAGTCAGCCACTTTTAGCCTTCGTCTTGGGCTTTGTACAAGACATATAAAATACTCTCTTGTTGAGTATGAAAGACTCTCTTGTTGAGTCAATCTCCTTTTAGCCTCAATATCGGGCTTCGTACAAGGCAGTAAAACACTCTCTTGTTGAGTATAAAAGACTCTCTTGTTGAGTCAATCAACCTTCAGACTCTCTTGTTGAGTCAATCACCTGTTCAAGACTCACTTGTTGAGTCAACCCTTTTTAGCTTCCGTCTTGGGCTTTATATAGGACAGATAAAAGTACTCTCTTGTTGAGTCAAACCATTTCAGCCTCCATCTTGGGCTTTATACAAGATACATTCTCCCCAATGGAGTCAAAATCCCTTTTAGCCTCAATCTTGGGCTTTGTACAAGACAGAAAGAACATTTTCCTCTAGAAAAGTCAAACTTCCCGCCTCCTATTAGGTTTGTATAAAGAAAACCCCGGTTGAGTCAATCAACCTTTTAGCATCAAAGTTGTGCCTTGCTCAACAACTCCTCTTTAGGGATGATAAATTCTCTCTAAGCCAAAACCCTTTAGCTTCACATCTTGGGCTTTAAACAAGATACAAACCACCTTTAGCTTCACGTCTTGGGCTTTGAACAAGACACCAAAACACCTCTTTCCTTCCATAGAATAGGAGGAACTACAATCGCTCTGATTTCCCTGTTTCGGGAATACGTAAGCATATGATTGCAAAATCTTAGCGAGCATACTAATCAAAAACCCAAAATCCCGTACCTTCATATATCAACCCAAAAGCATTAAATCTAAACACATTACCAAAACCTCACAAATGGTCCAAACATTCTATTCTTAACAAAATAACCAAAGAGGGGCCCACATCTTAGTAGCATCTGTAAACCAACAGTTTTGACTGTTTAAACTCAGTATGCAAGCAGGGTTAATTGGAGACATCTATTTCCCTTCCTTAATCAGCTTAACAGGATAAAAAATGAATCGAACTGTAGTGCCCAAGCGATAGTGATTCAAGACCACAAAAATCGCACTACAGAAAAATGGCGCCCACCGTGGGGCCCTATTCTCTTTCTTACAATCTTCGGTAGAAACCTTAAGTTTAGAAGACGCCACAAAAAAGTGGCAACCACAGTGGGAGGCATTCTTTCTTGCATTCCTAGGGGATGAAACCTTAAGTTCTCGAAGTATCACAGAAATGGCGACTCTGCTGGGGAGTCATTATCTGTATAGGATCATAAGACTAGAGGTCTAGGATGATAAAGACAAATATATATCTGCTTTTCCTAATTGATATATGTGTTTATTTTTCTAATAATGGGAATGTGTGTGATGTCGCATGTGGAAAGATTGAGTATACACCTAAGATAGGTTATGGCATTATACGGGTAATCTTACAGGGAGTGAATCCCAGTTAAGAGTCCCCGGTCGACCATCAAACTCAGTGGAGACTCCTTTTGCAGATACATTGCCTATACGACTTCGGTTGTTGAAAGTAGTGTGGTCGATTGGGTTATCTGAGAAGCTGAGGTTTTTAGTAGACTGAAACCATTTTGTAGTGTGGAAGCTATTGGAAATAGTTGTCACGCGATACTACCCTCATTTGAGATCACTCTCAGATACATCAACTCGCTGGCGATTCGCTTGCTGTTGTTATCCCAAGAGTGGTCAATGATTTTGCAGATAGGTACAAAAAATCACCAGTATAAACCTTTGGGGATGGGTAGAGCCTTGACTTCATGACACCGACCCTTTGACCCCATGTTTTTTCTATGTTTTTGTGTGCTGCATTCATACATTCATCTAAAAAAAATTAAAAAACAAAGAAAAATCTTTTCTTCCAGTCTCTCTTTTTTAAACTAAACTAAGACAATGATTGCAAATGTCAGATAAAGAGATTGCACTAATGGATTTCGGTAGAAGGAAAACTCATAAGTACACCTTCAAGGTTCCAAAACTAGAGGATTTAAGAGGTCTGGCGAGAATGATCACCAACCCCGAGGCTTTCAGAGCCAAGTATGGAGGACTGCTATCTCTGTTAAGGGTTCATGTATTTAAAGGAATCCCGTCCACACTAATCCAGTTCTACGATCCGGTTTATCACTGTTTCAAATTCCCAGATTATCAGCTAGCACCAACACTGGAGGAGTACTCTCACCTGACTAATTTGCATATTACTGATCAAGCTCCCTTTTCTGGACTGGAAGAAATTCCAAAGGATTAAACCATTGCGAGAGCAATCTATTTGGACGAGTCAGAAGTCAGGACTCACATAACCACTAAGGGTGGAATCCAAGGTTTGCCAGCCCAATTTTTGATAAAGAAAGCTCTGTACTTTGCTAGTATAAGGAACGTGGCCGCTTTCGTGAGCATCTTTATTTTGCTCACCTACGGGTTATTTTTGTTTCCCAACATCGATAACTTTGTAGATATCAACGCCATTAAGATTTTCCAGATTAGAAACCTTGTACCAACCTTACTCGTAGATGCGTATCATTCTGTACACTTAAGGAATTTATACAGCAAAGGAATGATCACATGTTGTGTACCCCTGCTATACAAATGGTTCATTTCCCACTTGCCCAAATCTGTTGCATTTTGGGATCAAAAGAATACTTTACGTTGGTCGCATAGAATCATGTTTCTTACAAACTCTGACATCAATTGGTACAATCGAATCTATGACGAGATCAGGATCATTGACCATTGATGAAATTTCCCAAATGTACCCCTTATAGGAACTAAGGGAGGAATCAATTATCATCCAGTATTAGTTCGTCGTCAATTTGGATACCCGGTGAGGCAAGTCCCACGTAATGCTCATCTGGAAGGTCTTTTCTTCAAGGAAGGAGAAAATGAGAGAGCACTAAAGACAGAAATAGTGCATGCCTGGAAACACGTTCACAGAAAAGGAAGAGAGTCTCTAGGAAAACCAGACTGTGTCTCGGTGTAGGCTTATCTCCACTAGGTACAAACTAGAGCTCTCAAGCTGAGGATTCCTTACCCTCGTCAGGAAGTTCTTCCATTAAGGGACTCGGTCCTTTATTTTATGCTTGAGACGGAAAAACTTTAGGTTACTCTCAACAAAGTTCAGCAGGAGAAGAGGTCTTGCAGGAACAAGTACCGTATTCACAATGTGGAGTGTAAGAAAATACAGCAATTATTGAAAGATAAAGATGCTCTGATTGAGATTTTAGATCAACGTGCTGTAGAAAATCAGGATGACCAAAGGAATTTGCTCACTCCTTTCACTTGGCAAAGGAATGACAACCCGGCAACGGCCCAAGAGCCCCGGTCAAAGAAAAGGAAAGTACCAGAACCATCACCTGAGTTCGCTTCAGAGAGGACTCAGGACCCATAAGTTTAGATTTCCTTTTACAACACTTTGTAAATGACTGTATTTCCATTTCCGCAATCTTTGAATTCAATAAAACGGGGTTTCCCCACTGTTTGATATTTGCAATCTAATTGTCGAAGTTTACTTTGAATAAACAATATATATATATATATATATACAATTAATATGATCATTGCATATTATTCATCATTCTCACGTAACGCATTCTTCTTACCTACGAATCTCACGTTTGCGTCTCGATTCTAGAGTCAAACTGTCTCATTCGTACAATACTCGGCCCAATCGTCAGAAAAAGATGGATTATCTTGAGGAAGAGAATAGAGAGTTGAGAGAAGAGATCGACACTCTGAAAAAGGATCTGAGAAAGCTTCATAACGGCATGCAAGCTCTATCAGAAGCTCAAATGCAACAACAAAGGACTGTGATCTCAGAGATCACATCAACGCCCATAGTGGAAAAGTATGATCCTAGGTACAAAATGCCTAAAGATCGTCCCTGGGGCATGCCTATCAACTATATACTGGAGGGATATATTCCGCCGATCACTGAAGATCCGGAAACTTCAGCAAGAGCCGCTGGGCCTGAAGGTTACAAACTTTGAGAAAGCGAAGATGTCAGGGGCATGACAGTAACTCCTGAAGGTTACAAACTTCGGGAGGCACCGAGAGTCTCGGCCATGACGACTATACCACCCCCCATGGTACACACTGTCCCGGAAGGACAGATTTCACAGATACCTTCTGGTGGAAACGAAAGTATGTTCGATAGAATGAATGAGTTTCAGGAACAATTCCTGGAGATGTAGAAAGAACTGCAAGCCCTTCGCGGTCAGGATTTATTTGGAAAGGACGCTGCAGACCTTTGTTTGGTCCCCAATGTGAAAGTTCCGCACAAGTTCCAGGTACCCGATTATGAAAAGTACAAGGGTAATTCTTGCCCTCAAGGCCACTTGGTGATGTATGCTCAGCGAATGTCAGCTCAAACAAAGAACCAGGAGCTACTGATTCACTACTTTCAGGATAGTTTAATCGGTGCAGCACTCAAATGGTACATGGGTTTAAACCGCACTAAGATTGGCACTTTCAGAGATCTTGGCATTGCCTTTGTTCAACAATATAAGTATAACCTGGACATGGCACCAGACAGAGATCAACTCAGGTCGATGTCACAGAAGACCAAGGAAACCTTTAAGGAATATGCTCAGAGATGGCGTGAAATTGCCACTCAGATTTGTCCACCTCTTGAGGAAAAAGAGATGACAAAGATCTTCTTGAAAACCTTAAGCTCATTTTACTACGACATAATGGTTTCCAGTGCGCCCAGTGACTTCACTGAGATGGTGGGCATGGGAGTTTGTCTTGAGGAAGCAGTCCAAGAAGGACGGTTAGTTAAAGACGCTGGATCATCAAGTAATACAAAACGATACGGTAGTGCTCTCCCTAAGAAAAAAAGCAAGATATTGGGAATATCTCTCTCGAAAAGCAAATGCGACGATACCAACTAGTAGCAGCCGTAACTCCTACTATCAACCCCGTGCTTGTTCCTACATATCAACCTCAGGTTGCTCAGAGCCAACTGAATCAAAAACAATTTCAGCAAAGGACACAACAACCTCTTCAGCAGGTTCGCCCTCCACACAACAACAACAACAACCGTACAACGCGACCACCAGGGTTCGACCCTATACCGATGTTATACGCAGAATTGTTTCCACTCTTACTGGTCAAGGGACACGTCCAAACTAGGTCTCCTCTTATAATATCAGAAAATCTGCCTTTTTGGTTCAAAGCGGATCAGACTTGCCCTTACCACCAAGGAGGACCAGGGCATAACATAGAAACCTGTCTCAGTTTCAAATCCTATGTGCAAAAGCTTGTTAGGAGCGGGGTCTTATCTTTCAAAGATACGAATCCGACTGTTCTCACAAACCCGCTGCCTCAACACGAGAAAGCCGCAGTAAATTTGATAGAAGGAGAGTCTAACAACAGCTATCAAATTCATGATGTACTCTTATTAAGGGCCAACTTGGTCAAGATGTATTGTAGACAAAGCGGACATGGCCAAGTGCCACCACATAACTACGAGCGCTGTAGAGTCTGCTCGGAAAATAATCAAGGACGCTACCTCGTGCGAGCAGCTCTTTAGAGTCAGTTGGACCACAAAGAGATTCAACAATATTCGGTTTCAGGGTCTATCAACTAGACGCCAGACTATTTTGCCAACCAGATCAAAGATGTTGTTGTAATCTTTGATCCTGAGAGGACCAAGGATGTTTGTACCATCATCCCACTACTTGACAAATCGAAGGTTCGTAACCAGGAACTGATTGAAGTTACTTACGACAGTCAGAAAAATCAGAAGGCTCATGTAGTTATCTATCTACCGGGACTGCTACCGTGTGAATCAACTAAGGAGATCCCTTACAAATACGGTGCAACAACAATCGAGAATGGAAAGGAAATTCCATTACCCTCCGTCATGAATATTGCAGACATCAGTCGAGTAACACGGAGCGGTCGAATCTTCAACAGAGGAGTTAGAGAACCTAACAGAGAAAAGGAACCTCAAACAGAAGTTCCTAATCCACCAGTCGATTAGTTCAGTGATCCCGACCTTTCAAATAATGATGATGAGATGCTAAAGCTCATCCAAAGGAGTGAATACAACATTGTTGATCAACTGTTACAAACTCCTTTAAAGATCTCTGTGTTATCTCTTTTACTCAGTTCCGAAGCCCACAAAGAGGCTCTACAGAAATTCTTAGAACAGGCCTTTGAGGAACATGATGTGTCTATACGACAATTCAACAGTATCGTCTCTAACATCACTTCCTGCAACAACTTGGGGTTTAGTGATGAGGAATTTCCAGAAGAAGGCAAAAGCCACAACATGGCGCTCAATATCACAGTCAACTGCCAGGACAATGCTTTAGCCAGCGTACTGGTAGACACCGGATCGGTTCTCAACGTCATGCTGAAGTTCACTCTAATTCGACTATCATTCAAAGGATCTCCGATGAGAGGCAGTGAGGTCGTCGTTAAAGCATTTGACGGGTCTAGCAAAACAGTTATCGGTGAAGTTGACCTTCCCATAACTATCAGTCCTCACACTTTCCTAGTCACTTTCCAGGTCATGGACATCCGGGCAACATACAGTTACTTATTAGGAAGACCTTGGATACACCAGGATGGGGCAGTCACTTCGACGCTTCACCAGAAACTGAAGTCCGTCAAGAATAATCAACTCGTCACGGTCTATGGAGAACAAGCCTTGATCGTGAGTAACCTATCATTGTCCACTTGTGTAGAACCAGAGGAGGTCGTTGGAACTCAGTTCCAAACACTTTCGGTGAGCAATGACAATCAGTCAGAAAAAGGAACATTATGGCCTATTTCAAAACCACTATCGGGTTTTGAGGAGGATTGATTTGATGGAAAAAACACCACCACCATGGGATTCCTTGTGAAATTCTAGGCCAGATGCATATAAATTTTGTCTCCATCCATGGAGAAATGAAGAAGTTACGACCTTCACGTTTCTGACCAGGGCCTCCAGATGGAAAATTTCATCTGGGCACAAGGAAATGATCCAAAACATAACCTAATATACTCCATGGAACCTCATGGACCCATGCATCAAGTCAATTTTGCCTCAGGGGATGCATTCATCAAAAATCAGGAATTAGGGTTTCTTGACCTAATTCACCCCTAAGTTGACTTTTGGGACAAACCATGAGCCAAGACCTCAAGACATTATTTGAGGGTCTCTAATACACCATATTGATCCATTTGGAATAATGGATTGATCCAAGAAGCTTAAGCAACAAGTTTCATTTTCATCTGCACCACAATTAGGGTTTTAAGGGAAAAGTCAACTGTAACTTTGACTTTTGACCAAGACATGCTCCCAAACCCTAATACATGATTGAATATACCCTATGACACCCATGGAACATGTCCATCAAGTTTGATTTAGGTCAAGGACATGATTTCCTGAAGAATTGCACAGTTTGGAATTCATCTGATAAAAAGTCAACTGTGCACAAAAGTCAACTTTGACTTTTTGAGATTTTTCACCAAAATGGATTTTTAACCCTAAAATGATGTTAATGTATGATTTGAATCATTATTCATCAAGAAAAATCAAGAAAAGTGAGATAACTTGTAAAAGGGGTAACCATAAAACTTAGAAATTTTTCTAAGTTAAAAATAAAGTGGCAAAGGTACCAACTTTGGAGGACCATAACTCCTAAGCCACAAGGCCAATTTTTTCCATCCAAAGCTTGATTTGTAGATCTCACTGCCCTCTACAAAAACTTCAACTAGGCCTAACTCCAATTCCTTATGGATTTTGAGCTATGAGTGAGCCAAAGTGGCTGAAAATGTGAAAAAATACCATTTTCCAACACTTAGAAAAATTCTGCCTAAAACAGAATTTTGTTGAAACACCAAAACTTGTGGGATTTTTGCACATAGATGCAAGCTGAATCAGTCCCAAAGTTAAACATCAATGTTGTTGCATATGTTGCTAAGAATTCAAAGGGCTCAACAGCATGAATTGATTCAACTCAAGCCATGAGAAATCCATGCCCAAAGTCATGCTGCTGCAAGCTGTTTTGGAAAAATCAGTTTGCATGTTTGCTTATCTCACACGATTTTGAGCAAAAGACTGAGGATCAGCATGCCACTTGTGTTCAAACCAATCACATTGCATCTAATCCAACTGATAAATCTGAGTCAAAAAGCCAAAGAACCTTCCAACTTGAAATTCATCCACTTTGGCACTTTTTGCCTTGAATTCAAAATGCATTTATGTGGAATAGTGCATTGTCAAGATTCTCACTCTCCTCAGTCAAGTTCTCTGATTAAACAACATTAAAAACATCTGAAGAATGTGATTTCAGTCAAGGCATAACTGATCTATTTGGAGCAGCTGTTATGCCTAGTGCAAGAGGCATTTATGCCAAGCCAATCCAAGCAAATGTGATCTGATCCAGCTGCCATTCACTATTCCTCCAAGACAAGAGTTGATCACCTATAAATAGAGGTCTCAATGGATCACTCAACTCACCCCAAAGCCAGTTACAGCACTGCTTTCTCTCATTCTTTCTTGAGTTACAGCCATAAGCAATCAATTCCAATTGCTCAAACACATCACATATGATGTATTTGAGGTGTCCAAGTGCTTAAACAACATCTGTAACACTCCCAGCTCAAAATCACTCTTCAACCAAGCCATTTTGCTTCAGTTTTGCAGGTGGAGGTCTCCAGCTTGATCCAGAGAATTTCAAAGTTTTCCAAAGCTTGCAACACACTCCATAACATCCATTGAAGCTGTAGGGATCATCAATTCACGACTGGAACACCATCTGGGCAAAGTTCCATTTCAGCTTGCATTAAGGTGAGCTTCAAACTCAAACTCCATGATCCATGCATATTTCCTCGCATGATAATTTTGCCATTTGATTACCATCATATGCTGATTGTTTTGCCTCAATAAATTTGATCATAGACCTCATAACCATGCTTGCACGATTGCTTTTGCAAATTAGGGTTCATCTGTGTTCATCATGATTATTTCACTCCACACTGAAAATGAATAAAATTGGGTATTGCCATCTTGTTCCTTGTGAAAAAACACACGAGTTTGGTGTTTGAATCATGTCCAATGGTTGAGAGATGAGTGAGATAGGGTGCTCCATGCACGAGCTCGGGGAAGGAGATGGCCATGGCGCCATTGTCAGAAAACCAACCAAGTTCTCTATATAATTTTCACTTGCCATATATTTAATGAATTGGCATTGCGCCCCAGCGGTTCATCAGCTGGTTTTGTGAGTATTAGCAAGCGAGAGGTCTGGGGTTCGAATCCCCCTCGCCCCAGACTTCTTTTGATCACTTTTTTATTTTATTATTTTTCATACTATTATGTTTAATGATTTGAAAAATTAATAACTCCTTCAATTTTTATCATTTTTTATTGGTTCTTTTTGCAATAATTCACAAAAATGTTAAAATATTTTATTTTACCAAAAAAATCCCAAAAATATTATTTATTTTATATAATTGATATTTTTGCAAAGAATTAATATTTTAATTGTTTTTAACATTTGAAATATTATTTCCACAATGATTTTGCAACTTTTAATGCTTTCTATATGTTTTGTAGGTTAATACTTAATTTTTGAAGCATTAATCCAAGATCACAATTTGTTTCCCATGTGTAAAACAATTTTTGATCAATTTAATTGAATTTGTATTCAATTAAATACATTTTTTGGAAACAAATTAGGGTTTTGGATTAATTCAACCCTCATAAATCATTTTCAAAACACTCTGGGCCTCTATTAGAGTGTAAGACCCAATCCTTTTTTTTTTGACCAAATCATCTTTGGGCCTCAGTGTATTGTATAAGTCCCGATACCGTAAAAAACAAACGGCGCGATCGTCGCCTTTTCAAAAATCATCTGGGCCTCTCCTTGAGCTATAAGACCCATTCAAAACTTTTGGGCCTCTATTAGAGTGTAAGACCCAATCCCCTTTTAACCAAAACATTTTGGGCCTCACTTATTGTATAAGTCCCTCTGCGTTAAAAGAAAACCTCGGCGCGATCGCCATTTTTAAACGAAAAATCATCTGGGCCTACCCTCGTGTTATAAGCCCCACTCTTTTTCTTTAAACCTTTTTGGGCCTCTTGAGAGAGTGTAAGACCCATCGCTTTGTACAGAAAACCTTTTTGGGCCCCATTCACTTGTATAAGTCCCTCTGTACAAATTCAAACAGTGCGCTCACTGATAAAACCCTGAGCCTCTCCTTGAGCTGTAAGCCCCAAATCTTTCTTTTTCAAAGCACTTTATCCTTTGATTTTGAATATACTGTTGTTTTTAATCTTTCTTTGTTGAACAACTAACCAAACAGCATGGAAGCACTACAACCGAGTAAGTGGTTATCGCTTTCATTTACTGCTTTCATATTATAAACTGTATTGTGGGGCTGCTCACTGTAAGTCTCCTTTCATAAACTCATATCTACTGTGTAATAATAGTATAGATATTTCGAGTTTCCCCGGCAACTACGTCTAGAACTAAGTGACGCTGTTTCATTTATTCGTAGAAATAGACGCCTAGATCCCCAATAGGAGCACCAGATACAGTCTTATCTTCGGCTGTCCTCCTTAGCAATCGTCAAGAAACTCTACTCCCTAAGATGAATGTATTCTCCGTGAATGGCATCTTTGAGTTTCTTCCAAATTCTCGAACTTTCCTGACTTGATCTATTCCTTGTGGATAGCTTGCCTTGAATGTCTCGGGGTTTGGGTACCCACTACGGTCATAATCTTGGACCTTAACTAAGGAACCCTCTTTAAAAGCTAAAAGTCGCTGGATAGTAAACCTCGCACGTTTACCAGTGGTTTTCATCTTTAAAAGAGTTATCTCTCCTAATGGAAAGGAGATGATAGACCCACGGGCTTCTTAAAAGCATCGGCCTCCTCTTGGGCATTATTCAAGGACCCTACGGCTTCTTAGAAGTATTCACAACCTCCTCTTAGGCTTCGTATAATGATCTCTTCCTCCGGGAATGATAGCCTCCTCTTGGGCTTCGTACAAGGACCCGTCGGCTTCTTAAAAGATTCCAGCCTCCTCTTGGGCTTCGTACAAATTGTCCCGACGACCTCCTAGAGGTATAGGAACAAAACCTAGTCATCCTCATAGAACAGTCCTTTCATAGAGTCTACTACTATTTCTCAAAGCATAGTACAAAAGATAAAACTCTAGACTTGGACAGTCTAACTTCCTTGAGTCTCAAAGACATTCTCAAGCACCCTTCGTTAAATAGGAAGAAAACCCGCAGACTCGGATAGTCTCAATACCCTTTGGATTTCCCGTTTCCTCAAAGAAAAGGAAATATCCCTGATCCTCAAATTAAATCCCTGTGTACAGTGTTACTCATATAAGAACTGATTTTCTCTTTTAAATCAGTATATTGGATCTGTCACTCAACTGAAACAGTTACAATAGCCTCCATCTCGGGCTTCGTACGAGATACCAAAATTCTCCCCAGTGGAGTCAAAACAACCTTTTAGCCTCTCTCTCAGGCTTTGTATGAGACACAAAAGATTCCCTCGTTGAGTCAATCACCCCTTTTTGCCTCCATCTCGGGCCTCGTACGAGATACAAATCCCTTAAGCGAGAGTCAAACTCTTTGCTAGCCTCCTCTTAGGCTTTGTATAACGATATGCCCCACTGGGTCAAAAACCTTTAGCCTCTCTCTCGGGCTTTGTACGAGACACAAAATAGCCTCCTCTTAGGCTTTGTATAAGAAAACCACTGGTTGATCCAATCAACCTTTTAGCATCAAAGTTGTGCCTCGTTCACAGTACACAAACATCAACAACTCCTTTCCCTTCATCTAATCGCTGTAAGCGGCAAGCCTCTGGATCATCTATATCCATGCCACTGTCCCTCTTTTAGCATGAGAAATTCCTAAGGAAAGATGGCATTGCTCTACACTGAGTTAAAGTCTTCTCCTTTAGATTAAAACCCTTTCTTCAGAAATTATGGCATTGCTCGGATCCGCGTATCCCAGTTAAAGTAATTCTCCTTCTCCCCTCTTTAGAGATGACAAATTCTCTCTAAAGTCGAGGTCTTTCAGCCTCACATCTTGGGCTTTTAACAAGATACAAATCACCTTTCGCTTCACGTCTTGGGCTTTGAACAAGACACCAAAAAACCAATTTCCTCCCATAGAATAGGAGGAACTACGAACGCTCTGATTTCCCTGTTTCGGTAAACGGGAATACGTAGGCATAAGATCGAAAGAAAAGATCTTAGCGAGCGCAATCAACAAAAAACCCAAATCCCATATCTCAGTCAATTAAAAGCAGTAATTCAAAAGCATCAGTCCTAACATCCTAATCCTTATTCCCCGCCAGAAACCCTTTGCCTTGGAAAAAGAAAGAAAGAACCGTATTGGCGAAATACGAATAACCAGTACAAAGCCCCCCCCCCACATTGATAGCATCCGTAACCTAACATACCGCTGTTTAAACTCAGTATGTAAGCAGGGTTAATTGGAGACATCTATTTCCCTTCCTTATTCAGCTCACAATAGGATAAAAAATGAATCGACCTGTAGTTTTAAGCTCAACCGCAGAGAGCGACCAGCGCTTAAGAACCGCGTCCAAAATCGCTCGCTACAGAAAAGTGGCGCCCACCGTGGGGCCAGTTTTTATTTCTGTTTGTTTTCCTTGTAAAATGGCGACTCTGCTGGGGAGTCTCCTTTTCTGCCTTAGGGAATCATCCCCGTTTTCTACGGAAAATGGGAACTCTACCGAAGAGAAAGATTGACCTATGCTGGTCCATCTCTTAGGCAGGGAACCACAGATTGGGGCTTCCGCCGGGGAACCCATTTCTGTCAGGAACTTAAGAATCGTAGCTTTATAAGTCTAGGATGATTAGGACAAATATATATAATGCTTTTCCTAATTGCTATACGTGTTTATTTTTTTGCTACTGGGAATGCGTGTGATGCTGCATGTGGTGAGATTGAGTATACACTTAAGAAAAGCCAACCTTTTTCGTAGTGCGAAAGCTATCGGAAATAGCTGTTACGCGATACTACCCTCATTTGAGGTTGGTGATCTATTCTCGGTGAATGGCACTTACTCTAAGATTGCACACAACTCCCTAGCGATCCGCTTGTTGTCTGCCTTCCTGGGAGGAGCTGATGATAATGAGTACAGGTACAAAAATCACCCTAGTATAAACCTTTGGGGATGGGTAGAGCCTTGACTTCATGACAACGACCCTCTGACCCCGTGTTTTTTCTATGTTTTTGTGTGCTGCATTCATGCATTCATTTAATAAAACATTAAAACATTCAAAAAAAATTCTCTTCTAGTCTCTCTGTTTTTCAAATTAAACTAAGACTGTGATTGCAAATATCAGAGAAAAAGATTGCATTAATGGATTTCGGTAGAAGGAGAACTCACCAGTATACCTTCAAGGTTCCAAAACTAGGGGATTTGAGAAAGTTAGCAAGGATGATCGTTAACCCAGAGGCTTTCAGAGCCAAGCACGGTGGTTTGCTACCACTGTTAAGAGTCCATGTGATTAAGGGGATCATGGACGCGCTCATTCAGTTCTACGATCCGGTTTATCATTGTTTCACATTCCCGGATTACCAGCTGGCACCAACGCTGGAGGAGTATTCTCATCTCACTGATTTACATATCACAGATCGAGCTCCATTTTCTGGACTGGAAGAAATTCCAAAGAATCAGACTATTGCAAGAGCAATTCATTTGGACGAGTCTGAGGTCAGGACTCACATGATTACTATGGGTGGCATCCAAGGTTTTCCAGTCCAGTTCCTAACCAAGAAAGCTCTGTACTTCGCTAGTATAGGGAACGGGACTGCTTTTGAAAGCATCTTTGTCTTGCTCACCTACGGGTTATTTTTGTTTCCCAACATCAATAACTTCGTCGATATCACCGCTATTAAGGTTTTTCTCATTGGAAACCCTGTGCCGACTTTGCTCGCAGATGCGTATCATTCTGTACACTTAGGAAATTTGTACTGCGGAGGGGAGATCACATGCTGTGTACCTTTGCTTTACAAATGGTTTATCTCTCACTTGCCCAAGTCTGCTGCTTTTTGGGATTGCAAGAGTGTCTTACGTTGGTCGCAGAAGATCATGTCTCTCACCAACTCTGATATAGATTGGTGTAATAGGATTTATGAGGGAATCAGAATCATTGACCGTTGTGGAAACTTCCCCAGCGTACCCCTCATAGGAACTAAAGGAGGAATCAACTATCATCCGATATTGGTTCTTCGTCAATTTGGATACCCGATGAGACACATCCCACTGGGTGTTCATCTGGAAGGTCTTTTCTTCAAAGAAGGAGAAAATGACAGAGCACTAAAGATGGAAATAGTGCAAGCTTGGAAACATGTTCATAAGAAAGGACGAGAGTCTCTGGGAAAACCGGACTGTGTCTCGGTGGAGCCTTATCTCCATTGGGTACAAACTAGAGCTCTCAAGCTAAAGATGCCTTATCCTCGTTATGGAATTCTTCCGCCGAGGGAATCTGTCATGTACTTCATGACGGAAACTGAAAAGCTTCAGGTTACTCTCAACAAAGTTCAAAAGGAAAGAAGGTCTTGGAAGAACAAGTACCGCACCCTCGACGTAGAGTGTATCCAAATACAACAACTACTGAAAGAGAAAGATGCTCTGATTGAAATTTTGGAGCAGCATGCTGTAGAGAATCAAGATGACCAAAGGAATTTGCTCACTCCTTTCACCTGGCAAAGGAATGACAACCCGACAACGGCCCAAGCGCCCCGGTCAAAGAAAAGGAAAGTACCAGAGTCAGCACCCGGTTTCTCCTCAGAGAGGACTCGGGACCCATTAGTTTAGGTTTCTGTTTCTGCACTTTGTAATCTACTGTATTTCCATTTCTGTAATCCTTTGAATTTCAATAAAAAGGGGTTTCCCCACTGTTTGATATTTGCAATCTAATTGTCGAAGTTTATTTTAATTAAACCTAAAAACAATTAATATAATCATTGCATTCATCATTCTCACATCGCGTATTCTTCTTCCCTACGAATCTCACGTTTGTGTCTTGATTCTAGAGTCAAACTGTCTCATTCGTATAATACTCGGGCCAATCGTCAGAAAAAGATGGATGATCTTGAGGAAGAAAACAGAGAGTTGAAAGAAGAGATCGACGCTCTGAGAGAGGATATGAGAAAGCTTCGTAACGACATGCAAGCCATGGCAGAAGCTCAGCTACAAAGAACTGTGATCTCAGAGATCGCCTCAACGCCCATCATAGAAAAGTATGATCCTAGGTATCAGATGCCAAAAGATCGTCCTTGGGGCATGCCTGTTAACTATATCCCGGAAGGATATGTTCCGCCGATCACTGAAGATCAGGGAATCGCAACAGAAGCCGCTGGGCCTGAAGGTTACAAACTTCGGGAAAGCGAAGATGCCAGGGGCATACTCAAGACTCCTGAAGGTTACAAACTTCGGGAGGCGCCAAGACTTACTGCCGTAGTCACGGTACCACCCCCTGTGGTGCACACTGTCCCGGAAGGACAGATTCCACCAACACCTTCTGGTAAGAAGGAAACTATGTTTGACAGAATGGAGGAATTTCAGGAACAGTTCCTGGAAATGTAGAAAGAGTTGCAAGCCATTCGCGGTCAGGATCTATTTGGAAAGAACGCCGCAGACCTCTGCTTGGTCCCAAATGTGAAAGTCCCGCACAAGTTCCAAGTGCCCGACTTTGAAAAATACAAGGGTAACTCTTGCCCTCAGAGCCATCTGGTGATGTACGCTCGGCGGATGTCAGCTCAGACGGAGAATCAGGACCTGCTGATTCACTACTTCCAGGATAGTTTGACCGGTGCCGCACTCAAATGGTACATGGGTTTAAACCATGCCACGATCAGTACTTTCACAGATCTTGGCACTGCCTTCGTCAAACAATACAAGTACAATTTGGACATGGCACTCGACAGAGATCAACTCAGATCAATGTCGCAAAAGGAAAAGGAAACCTTTAAGGAGTATGCTCAAAGGTGGCGTGAAATTGCCGCTCAAATTTGTCCACCTCTTGAGGAAAAAGAGATTACAAAAATCTTCTTAAAGACCTTAAGCTCATTTTACTATGACCGAATGGTTGCCAGTGCACCCAGTGATTTCACCGAAATGGTCGGCATGGGTGTACGTCTTGAGGAAGCCGTCCGAGAAGGACGTTTGGTAAAAGACACTGGATCAACGAGTGGTACTAAAAAATACGGTAGCGCTCTCCCTAAGAAAAAAGAGCAGGATATTAGGAATATCTTTCTCGGAAAGCCAAGGCGACGTTATCAGCCAGTAGCAGCTGTTACTCCTGCTATCGGCCCCGCGCCTACGTATCAACCTCAGGTTGCGCAAAACCAACCTGACCAACGAAGAACACAACAGCCTCTTCAGCAGGCTCATCCCCCATATAAAAACAACCGTACAACACGGCCACCAGGATTTGATCCTATACCCGTAACGTACGCAGAGCTGTTTCTGTTACTGCTAGCCAAGGGGCACATCCAGACTAAGTCTCCCCTTTCAGTTCCGGAAAATCCGCCTTTTTGGTTTAAAGCGGATCAAACATGTCCTTATCATCAAGGAGGTTCAGGGCATAACATTGAGACTTGCCTCAATTTTAAATCCGACGTGCAAAAGCTTGTTAGGAGCGGGCTCTTATCTTTTAAAGATACGAATCCTAATGTTCTTACGAACCCGCTGCCTCAACACGAGAAAGCTGCAGTCAATCTGATTGAGAAAGAGACTAACAATGTCTATCAAATTCACGATGTACTCTTATTGGGGACCGATCTGGTCAAGATGCATTGTAGACAGAGTGGATACGGCCATGTGTCACCTCATAACTATCACCAGTGTGATATCTGCTCTAAAGATAACCAAGGATGTTCTGTAGTGCAAACAGCTCTACAGGAACAAATGGATCTTGGATGGATCCAAGAGCACCGAGTTCGTGGAGTTAACATGGTCTCTACGAATTCTAACGTCATTCAAAACCACGACATCCGTACGATGAATGTCAACCTAGTGGCGATGCACTCAAGACAAAGCCAGTATCATAATCTACCGCGGCACGATTACAGTTCCTGTCTGATTTGCTCGCTAAACAAACAGGGATGCTCTTTCATACAAGAGGCCCTCCAGCGTCAGATGGATCTTGGATGGATCCAAGACTACCATGATAGGAACTCCTATCAAATCAATATGGTTCAGATCTTCGATATCCGCGTAATGGATACCAACCTGGTAGAGTTACATGCTGAGCAGGTCCGACTCGGATTCTTAATATCACATGATTACCAAAACTGTAAAGCAGGTTGCGAAAACGATCGAGGTTGTACCCTTGTCCAGAAGGCACTTCAGCACTTGTTAAATCACTGGTGGATGCCAATCTATATGGACAAAGATACTCAGCAGATTAGTATCAATAACAGGAATCCTACTCGTCGTCAAAGTCAGGATGTCCGATCAGTGGAAGATAGCCTAGTGAGGTTACATTGTATTCAAAGTGGGCGTGGCCAGGTGCCACCACACAACTATGACAGTTGTAGCGTCTGTTTGGAAAGTAACCAAGGGTGTTACCTTGTGAGAGCAGCTCTTCAGGGTCAGGTCGATCGTGGAGAAATTCGTCCATATCCAGGTTCAGGACCCATCATTTGGTCGCCGAACTACCTTGCCGATCAGGTTGAGGATGTTGTCACGATCTCTGGTCATCACCAGATCAGGGATGTTTTTGCCATCATTCCTCTACTTGACGAATCTAGAGTTCCCAACCGGGAACGGATCGAGGTTACTTATGACGGTCAGAAAAATCAGAAGGTTCCCATAGTCATCTATCTACCGGGGCCATTACCGTATGAATCAGCTAAGGCGATCCCTTACAAATACGGTGCAACAATAATCGAGAATGGAAAGGAAATTCCATTACCCTCCGTCGTGAATATTGCAGACATCAGTCGTGTAACACGGAGCGGTCGAATCTTCAACCGAGGGGTTGGAGAATCCAACAAAGAAAAGGAACTTTGGGCGGAAATTCCTGATCCGCCAGTCGGTCAATCTGGTAATCCTGACTGTTCAAAAGACAAAGATGAGATGCTAAAGCTCATCCAAAGGAGTGAATATAACATTGTTGATCAACTGTTACAGACTCCTTCAAAGATCTCAGTATTATCACTGTTACTCAGTTCAGAAGCCCACAGGGAGGCTCTACAGAAAGTCTTGGAGCAAGCCTTTGTGGAACAGGATGTAACAATCAGACAATTCGATAGCATTGTCTCTAACATCACTTCCTGCAATAATTTGGGATTTAGTGATGAGGAATTACCTGAAGGGGGTCGTCGTCATAACATGGCGCTCAACATTACGGTTAACTGCCAGGGCGATGCTTTAGCCAATGTACTGGTAGACACAGGGTCAGCCCTGAATGTTATGCCGAAGTCCACTTTGATGCAATTATCATTCAAGGGCCCTCCGATGAGAGTCAGCGAGGTCATCGTCAAAGCATTCGACGGATCCAGAAAAACAGTTATCGGCGAAGTTGATCTTCCCATAACTATTGGTCCTCACACTTTCCAAATCACTTTCCAGGTCATGGACATCCGGGAAACATACAATTGTTTATTAGGAAGACCTTGGATACATCAGGCTGGAGCGGTCACTTCGACCCTCCACCAAAAGCTAAATTTCGTCAAAAACGATCAACTTGTCACGGTTTGTGGGGAACAAGCCTTGCTTGTGAGCAACTTATCATCATCTACTTGTGTGGAACCCGAGGAGGTTATTGGAACTCAGTTCCAAGCACTATCGGTGAGCAAGAACGATCAATCCGAAGAAGGAACTTCAATTTCTTCATACAATGATGCTATCAAAGCGGTCGAGAGTACCGATACGACAGGATGGGGACGGCTTGTCATTCCTATTGACAATAAAACAAAGAAGGGTCTTGGTTTTTCTACAACCTGTACCCAGACGGCCGCCAACGATGAAAGTATTCATCCCCTTCAAAACTTCTTCCACAATGGAGGTTTTCTCCACCCAGTGTCTCAGACAGTTCATGCTATCAATGAGGAAGATCCCTCTGACACAGATGAAGAGTGGAAGTCCTACCTTAACAAGGACGGCTATATGTCTCAGGAAGAGGTGCCTATGCCTTTTTGCTTTCCTACAGAAAGTACGAGATTTATACCAAGATCAGATGTCGAAATGATCTACGGAGATTGTGATCTGGAAGGATGCCGTGCTCCGCCAAATTCATTAGAGGAAGACACTCTGATGAAAGAAAACTTTGATCGCAATTACTATGGCCCGATGGATGATCTGCCAATGTGGCGGCCTTACCCAGGAAACTTGGGGCAAGAAAGTCAGCAGAGTAATGAAACTCAGCTGAGCGTCATTGAACAGAATACCTGTGTCCCCACCATGTCATGGGATCAACACTCAGGTCATTCGGAAATTACTCAACATAAAGATGAATTCGCAATGTTTGCAGGACTAGAATTCATCAATTATGCTTTTCCCGAGGTCAACGTCATCGAGAGGGATGACTTCTCCAGTTCCAAAGAAGTTTGGGACACTCTGGGACAACCAAGTGGAAAATACGACTTTATGGTCAAGTACACCGCTCCTGAGAGCTCTGATATCAGGCTTGAAAATATCCAGCCAACTGGATGGGGAGATACAGCTGAGAGCACAAATGCTATGCAAAATACAACAGAGGAATCCTCCTACGACAGTTCTGCTTGGGAGACAGATTCCAATGATCCTGCTCCACCAGAAATCAGTGTCATTTCTGAAGACAAATCAAGGAAGGTGCCAGACTTTGTGATTCACCGAGGAGTTCGCCGCCAATGGGTTGCCGTCGAGGTTCCGAAGGTCGTTCGTCAGTCAAAGTAATTGCCATCTTTAACCTTTCACCCTGCCCAGGTGAAACAGATATTTTGTTAGGGCTCGCTTTTTGTAAATTTCCCTCTTCGCTTTGCCCAAAGCGACAGAGTTTTGTTTTATAGGGCTGTAGTTTCAACATTCGACTTGTTCATTAATAAAATAACGTCGTTCTGTAATTTCCGCATTAATTGCTGTTTTCTCTTTTTGCTTTTTCAGAAAATGGTAATCCTAAAAAAACAAACATTCAATCATAAAAACAAGCAGTAAAATCAAAACACTGCACACACTTGCATTTTCTCTATCTCTTCTAAACACGAATCATCACGTCATGCAGATTGCTTGTTTTATACCCCGTTGAAACATACGATCCGATGCCTTCTTCCAACTTTGAGTTCCCGGTATTCGAGGCTGAAGACGAAAATGACGATGAAATTCCAGAAGAGATCTCCCGACTACTCAGACAAGAGGAAAGGTCCATTGAACCTCACAAAGAACCGTTGGAAACGGTAAACTTGGGTTCAGAGCAAGAGAAAAAAGAAATCAGGATTGGGGCACTGCTCAGTCCAACTGTCAAAGAAAGTTTGATAAAGCTTCTCAAAGAATTCCCCGATGTATTCGCTTGGTCCTATCAGGATATGCCAGGGTTGGATACCAGCATCGTGGAACATCACTTACCGTTGAGATCGGAATGTCCGCCAGTAAAGCAAAGGTTGAGACGGACTCACCCGGACATGGCCATCAAAATCAAGGAGGAGGTACAGAAACAGATCGACGCGGGTTTCCTCGCTACATCTGAATATCCTCAATGGTTAGCCAACATCGTACCCGTTCCCAAAAAGGACGGAAGGGTCAGAATGTGTGTTGATTACAGAGATCTAAACAAGGCAAGTCCAAAGGACGACTTTCCTTTACCACACATTGACATGCTGGTAGACAGCACAGCAAAGTTCAAAGTTTTCTCTTTCATGGATGGATTCTCGGGCTATAACCAGATCAAAATGGCGCCGAAATACATGGAGAAAACTTCATTCATTACCCCATGGGGTACCTTTTGTTACAAGGTAATGTCGTTCGGTTTGAAGAATGCCGGGGCGACCTATCAAAGGGCCATGACTACTCTGTTTCATGACATGATACATAAGGAAATCGAGGTATATGTCGATGATTTGATTGCAAAATCAAGAACAGAGGATGAGCACGTTGAACATCTGTCAAAATTGTTCGAACGTCTAAGAAAATTCAAGCTCCGCTTGAATCCCAACAAGTGCACCTTTGGTGTCCGTTCAGGGAAACTACTAGGGTTCATCGTCAGCCAAAAAGGAATTGAAGTTGATCCTGACAAGGTCAAGGCCATTCAAGAAATGCCTTCTCCGAAAACTGAAAAACAAGTCAGAGGATTCCTGGGACGTTTGAACTACATCTCCAGATTCATATTCCTTATGACCGCCACTTGTGCGCCGATTTTCAAGTTATTGAAAAAGAACCAGGATTGCGTTTGGTCAGAAGATTGCCAAACCGCCTTCGACAGTATTAAGGAATACCTGTTGAATCCTCCGATCCTATCACCTCCAGTGGAAGGAAGACCACTAATCATTTACCTCACAGTCCTAAAGGACTCAATGGGATGTGTACTTGGCCAACAAGACGAAACTAAAAGGAAAGAGTCTGCCATTCACTATCTGAGCAAGAAGTTTACCGACTGCGAGACTCGGTACAAAAGGCTTGAGAAAACTTGTTGCGCTTTGGCTTGGGCAGCCAAACGTCTTCGCCAGTACATGATTCGTCATACTACTTGGTTGGTCTCCGAAATGGATCCAATCAAGTACGTTTTCGAAAAACCTGCTCTCACGGGAAGGATTGCCCGTTGGCAGATGTTACTATCAGAATATGACATAGAGTACCACGCTCAGAAAGCCGTTAAAGGAAGTATTTTAGCCGATCATTTGGCTCATCAACCGATTGACGATCAAGAATCAATCAAGTTTGACTTCCCAGACGAAGATGTCATGTATCTAAAAATGAAATATTGTGATGAACCGCTACCCAGTGAGGGGCCAGAACCAGGTTCCCAGTGGGGACTCATCTTTGACGGAGCAGTTAATCATTATGGAAACGGAATTGGGGCAATCATTGTTATCCCTCAGGGTTCCCACATTCCTTTCACTGCCAGCTTACGTTCAAATGTACGAACAACGAGGCCGAATACGAAGCATGTATCATGGGTCTCGAAGAAGCAATTGATTTAAGGATCAAAAACTTGGACGTATACGGCGACTCAGCTCTGGTTATTAACCAGATAAAAGGAGATTGGAACACATACCAATCAGGATTGATTCCTTACAAAGACTATGCAAGAAGGTTGTTACCCTTCTTCAATAGAGTCGACTTTCATCACATCCCTCGTGATGAGAATCACATGGCTGATGCATTAGCCACTCTCTCTTCCATGATTAGTGTAGGTCGATGGAATGACATACCTAAGATCGACATCATGCGCCTTGAACGGCCCGCTTACATCTTCATGATTGAAGCAGTCATAGACGACAGACCTTGGTATCACGATATCAAATGCTTCCTGCAGAAACAAGAGTACCCATCTGGGGCACTCAGAAAAGACAGGAAAACCCTCAGAACATTGGCTGGAAACTTCTTCCTGAGCGGTGACACTCTTTATAAGAGAAATTTTGACATGGTTTTGCTCCGATGTGTCGACAGACCAGAAGCAGACATGCTCATGAAAGAAATTCATGAAGGATCCTTTGGCACTCATGCCAACGGACACACAATGGCGAGAAAAATTCTCAGGGCCGGGTATTATTGGTTGACAATGGAATCCGACTGCTACAAGTACATGAGGAGGTGTCACAAGTGTCAGATATACTCCGACAAAATTCATGTACCGCCATCACATCTCAAAGTTCTTTCTTCCCCGTGGCCATTTTCCATATGGGGAATCGACATAATTGGTATGATTGAGCCCAAGGCTTCAAACGGACATCGGTTCATCCTGGTAGCCATTGACTATTTCACCAAGTGGGTCGAAGCAGCGTCATTCGCCAATGTAACCCGACAAGTGGTGGTCCGATTTATCAAAAACAATATCATCTGCCGTTATGGTGTTCCAAGCGAGATCATTACTGATAATGGATCTAACTTGAACAATAAGATGATGAAAGAGTTGTGTGCAGAGTTCAAGATCGAACACCATAACTCATCTCCCTACCGACCCAAGATGAATGGAGCGGTAGAAGCGGCTAACAAGAACATCAAGAAGATCGTTCAAAAGATGGTTGTAACCTATAAAGACTGGCACGAGATGTTACTTTTTGCTCTTCATGGTTATCGCACATCTATCAGTACTTCAACAGGGGCTGCCCCTTTCTCTCTAGTATATGGCATGGAGGCAGTGCTTCCCATAGAAGTAGAGATCCCGTCAATCAAGGTATTGACGGAAGCTCAGCTCACCGAAGCTGAATGGTGTCAAAGTCGACACGACGAACTGAACCTGATCGAAGAGAAGAGAATCACGACACTATGCCACGGTCAGTTGTATCAACAGAGAATGAAAAGGGCCTTCGACAAAAAAGTCCGACCTCGTGTCTTTAGAAAAGGAGACCTCGTGCTCAAGAAGATACAATCATTTCTCACTGACTCTCGGGGCAAATGGACCCCGAATTATGATGGCCCCTATGTGGTCATAAAAGCTTTCTCAGGCGGCGCCTTGAGACTTGCAACCATGGACGGAGAGGAATTTGCCTACCCCACGAATGTTGATGTAGTCAAGAAATACTTCGCCTAAACTAAAAAAAAAACATCTCGGTGGATTGAAAACCCGAAAGGGCGGTCCAGGCAAAAATTAGAGACATGGAAAAAAAGAATCATCCCGATGGATTGGAAATCTCATAGTACAATCCAGGCAAAAATTAGGGATAATGGCAAGTAACTATGTTCAACAGAGGCAAGTCCCTCAGCAGTAGTTACATCATCATCTATCGGAGGAAATCTCCAGTCAAAGGTCATCTTCGACAGAAGCTCAGGATGCCCCGAATTCAAAGTTGATAGAAGGATAGTGGTCGTTATGTTTCAACGTAGCCCTTTTCCCTATAAATTACCATTTTCTAACTTTGTATATACTCTTTGGAATCACGCGTTTGGCTGATCTCCATCTTATCAATAAAATTTGAGCCCTTGTGCTTTTGTTTGTAATTCCTTACTTGTTTTAGCTTTACAGAACGACGTTGTTTAAACTTAATCAGCGATTCTTGAAATAAAATGAAAATGAATTTACTTGTTAAAACTTTTTCTGCTTTTAAACTAAAGATGGCATTTTTTTTTACTGTTGAACATCAGAAGAACATCGATTGCTTCTCCCGAAGTAAGCGAATTTCAAAGTGCAGAATCAAAGTACTCCTTCTAAGCCAGTATGACTGAATGAAGGGATCAACTGTGTCAGAGACCTTGTTTCGTCTGACACGCCTCGGCCGAGTTCTCATCTCCTAAGCCCGATCAACATAGCTCCCCGCGTGGACTATCTCTCCTAAGCAAGGTGGAATTGCTATTTTGAATCAACGGTACTTCTTCGCCCTGCGATGGCCGAGTATCCAATTGTGTTCATCCATTAGTCTGTATGTCGCGTCTGTTTTGTCAGCATAAACATACATACTTCATGCATTTTATTTGCGTTCGTATTTCGTATTGCATCACTATCACTTGAGTCGATCTTGTCCCCTAGTGATAAACAGTTTTCTCAATCGAGTTTGTCAGTTCTTTCCTCGTCAGGAAGTGTTGCATCTGCACAATCTCGCCACCAGTGTATCTTTAGATCAGAGTCGGCACTTGGCCACTTTGATAACTTGAACCTCTGAAAGATCAGATAACCTTCAACAAATGTCACTCTTCGCCATTGAAGATGATATCCTTGCTTTCCCGGATTAAGGAAAATCCCCAGAGAAAGCCTCGTGATCAGAGATTCGGCAGCATGCCAGTTTTGCTCCGAAAGGATCGCTGATGAAAAGGTCATCGGCCCCACAAAATTGGACCCCATCATATGGCGTTTCTCCGGGAAGATCCCGAGAAAAGTATGATGTAAGATCCCAAACGAAAACAGTCTCTCAAGAGACTCGCTTTCCCTAGTAGAATCGACAGATGGCGTCTCCAACAGAGAAGTTTGTATAACTCTACAACTCAGACGACTGGGTTCCCCAGCAAGTCTGACATCAAAACTTTTTCCACTCAAATGGCATCTCCCCAGGAAAATTCGGCGAGAAGTTTGAGGAAAGCCGCTATGAATAGCATCCCCTGTCAAGAAAGTTTATTGACAAAAGAAACTAAGACCAGTTCTTGGTAGGAAACCAGGATCGAGGGGAAGTTTAAATCAGAAACTAAGACCAGTTCCTTGGTAAGAAACCAGGATCGAGGGGAAGTTTAAATCAGAAACTAAGACCAGTTCCTTGGTAGGAAACCAAGAACGAGGGGAGGTTTATTTCAAAAGAAAACTGAGACCAGTTCCTTGGCTGAAAACCAGGATCGAGGGGAAGTTTACCTTTTCTAAGCATCATTGCTTAGTCAAAGAAGATGAATGTGTAAGCTACCATTCATAACCACCATCAAAATTTTGGATATTCCGATATTTAATCCTCTTGCACCCCGAATGCTCGAATCCCTTCGTCATTCATACCTTCGGGTCCAAGAAGATTAAATAGGGGCATCTGTAATACCCCAAATTTTGACCACTTAGATTTCCCATCATTGTGAAAATCATCATCACAATATGGATGTACCCTTTATGCTTCATCAGTCTCCCCAAAGATGGGTGAGCATCCAATACAATCAAAATTAGGGTTTCAAGCCCTCTCTGAGCTTTAGACAAAGGATCAATCAAGAAATGACATGATCTTCAACTTGTCTAATCTCTCAAACATCCACAATGGATCAAAAAGGACTCCCACTTCAAGGATTAAGCACAAGGCTGCTCCCTTCTAGGTGGATCAAGTCTCAAGATCGACAGTGTCACCAAATTAGGGTTTTGGTCGACCAGGGCCTCCAGATGGAAATTTTCATCTGGGCACAAGGAAATGATCCAAAACATAACCTAATATACTCCATGGAACCTCATGGACCCATGCATCAAGTCAATTTTGCCTCAGGGGATGCATTCATCAAAAATCAGGAATTAGGGTTTCTTGACCTAATTCACCCCTAAGTTGACTTTTGGGACAAACCATGAGCCAAGACCTCAAGACATGATTTGAGGGTCTCTAATACACCATATTGATCCATTTGGAATAATGGATTAATCCAAGAAGCTTGAGCAACAAGTTTCATTTTCATCTGCACCACAATTAGGGTTTTAAGGGAAAAGTCAACTGTAACTTTGACTTTTGGCCAAGACATGCTCCCAAACCCTAATACATGATTGAATATACCCTATGACACCCATGGAACATGTCCATCAAGTTTGATTTAGGTCAAGGACATGATTTCCTGAAGAATTGCACAGTTTGGAATTCATCTGATAAAAAGTCAACTGTGCACAAAAGTCAACTTTGACTTTTTGAGATTTTTCACCAAAATGGATTTTTAACCCTAAAATGATGTTAATGTATGATTTGAATCATCATTCATCAAGAAAAATCAAGAAAAGTGAGATAACTTGTAAAAGGGGTAACCATAAAACTTAGAAATTTTTCTAAGTTAAAAATAAAGTGGCAAAGGTACCAACTTTGGAGGACCATAACTCCTAAACCACAAGGCCAATTTTTTCCATCCAAAGCTTGATTTGTAGATCTCACTGCCCTCTACAAAAACTTCAACTAGGCCTAACTCCAATTCCTTATGGATTTTGAGCTATGAGTGAGCCAAAGTGGCTGAAAATGTGAAAAAATACCATTTTCCAACACTTAGAAAAATTCTGCCTAAAACAGAATTTTGTTGAAACACCAAAACTTGTGGGATTTTTGCACATAGATGTAAGCTGAATCAGTCCCAAAGTTAAACATCAATGTTGTTGCATATGTTGCTAAGAATTCAAAGGGCTCAACAGCATGAATTGATTCAACTCAAGCCATGAGAAATCCATGCCCAAAGTCATGCTGCTGCAAGCTGTTTTGGAAAAATCAGTTTGCATGTTTGCTTATCTCACACGATTTTGAGAAAAAGACTGAGGATCAGCATGCCACTTGTGTTCAAACCAATCACATTGCATCTAATCCAACTGATAAATCTGAGTCAAAAAGCCAAAGAACCTTCCAACTTGAAATTCATCCACTTTGGCACTTTTTGCCTTGAATTCAAAATGCATTTATGTGGAATAGTGCATTGTCAAGATTCTCACTCTCCTCAGTCAAGTTCTCTGATTAAACAACATTAAAAACATCTGAAGAATGTGATTTCAGTCAAGGCATAGCTGATCTATTTGGAGCAGTTGTTATGCCTAGTGCAAGAGGCATTTATGCCAAGCCAATCCAAGTAAATGTGATCTGATCCAGCTGCCATTCACTATTCCTCCAAGACAAGAGTTGATCACCTATAAATAGAGGTCTCAATGGATCACTCAACTCACCCCAGAGCCAGTTACAGCACTGCTTTCTCTCATTCTTTCTTGAGTTGCAGCCATAAGCAATCAATTCCAATTGCTCAAACACATCACATATGATGTATTTGAGGTGTCCAAGTGCTTAAACAACATCTGTAACACTCCCAGCTCAAAATCACTCTTCAACCAAGCCATTTTTCTTCAGTTTTGCAGGTGGAGGTCTCCAGCTTGATCCAGAGAATTTCAAAGTTTTCCAAAGCTTGCAACACACTCCATAACATCCATTGAAGCTGTAGGGATCATCAATTCACGACTGGAACACCATCTGGGCAAAGTTCCATTTCAGCTTGCATTAAGGTGAGCTTCAAACTCAAACTCCATGATCCATGCATATTTCCTCGCATGATAATTTTGCCATTTGATTACCATCATATGCTGATTGTTTTGCCTCAATAAATTTGATCATAGACCTCATAACCATGCTTGCACAATTGCTTTTGCAAATTAGGGTTCATCTGTGTTCATCATGATTATTTCACTCCACACTGAAAATGAATAAAATTGGGTATTGCCATCTTGTTCCTTGTGAAAAAACGCACGAGTTTGGTGTTTGAATCATGTCCAATGGTTGAGAGATGAGTGAGATAGGGTGCTTCATGCACGAGCTCGGGGAAGGAGATGGCCATGGCGCCATTGTCAGAAAACCAACCAAGTTCTCTATATAATTTTCACTTGCCATATATTTAATGAATTGGCATTGCGCCCCAGCGGTTCATCAGCTGGTTTTGTGAGTATTAGCAAGCGAGAGGTCTGGGGTTCGAATCCCCCTCGCCCCAGACTTCTTTTTATCACTTTTTTATTTTATTATTTTTCATACTATTATGTTTAATGATTTGAAAAATTAATAACTCCTTCAATTTTTATCATTTTTTATTGGTTCTTTTTGCAATAATTCACAAAAATGTTAAAATATTTTATTTTACCAAAAAATTCCCAAAAATATTATTTATTTTATATAATTGATATTTTTGCAAAGAATTAATATTTTAATTGTTTTTAACATTTGAAATATTATTTCCACAATGATTTTGCAACTTTTAATGCTTTCTATTTGTTTTGTAGGTCAATACTTAATTTTTGAAGCATTAATCCAAGATCACAATTTGTTTCCCATGTGTAAAACAATTTTTGATCAATTTAATTGAATTTGTATTCAATTAAATACATTTTTTGGAAACAAATTAGGGTTTTGGATTAATTCAACCCTCATAGATCATTTTCAAAACACTCTGGGTCTCTATTAGAGTGTAAGACCCAATCCTTTTTTTTTGACCAAATCATCTTTGGGCCTCAGTGTATTGTATAAGTCCCGATACCGTCAAAAACAAACGGCGCGATCGTCGCCTTTTCAAAAATCATCTGGGCCTCTCCTTGAGCTATAAGACCCATTCAAAACTTTTGGGCCTCTATTAGAGTGTAAGACCCAATCCCCTTTTAACCAAAATATTTTGGGCCTCACTTATTGTATAAGTCCCTCTGCGTTAAAAGAAAACCTCGGCGCGATCGCCATTTTTAAACGAAAAATCATCTGGGCCTACCCTCGTGTTATAAGCCCCACTCTTTTTCTTTAAACCTTTTTGGGCCTCTTGAGAGAGTGTAAGACCCATCCCTTTGTACAGAAAACCTTTTTGGGCCCCAGTCACTTGTATAAGTCCCTCTGTACAAATTCAAACAGTGCGCTCACTGATAAAACCCTGGGCCTCTCCTTGAGCTGTAAGCCCCAAATCTTTCTTTTTCAAAGCACTTTCTCCTTTGATTTTGAATATACTGTTATTTTTAATCTTTCTTTGTTGAACAACTAACCAAACAGCATGGAAGCACTACAACCGAGTAAGTGGTTATCGCTTTCATTTACTGCTTTCATATTATAAACTGTATTGTGGGGCTGCTCACTGTAAGTCTCCTTTCATAAACTCATATCTACTGTGTAATAATAGTATAGATATTTCGAGTTTCCCCGACAACTACGTCTAGAACTAAGTGACGCCGTTTCATTTATTCGTAGAAATAGACGCCTAGATCCCCAATAGGAGCACCAGATACAGTCTTCTCTTCGGCTGTCCTCCTTAGGAATCGTCAAGAAACTCTACTCCCCAAGATGAATGTATTCTCCGTGAATGGCATCTTTGAGTTTCTTCCAAATTCTCGAACTTTCCTGACTTGATCTATTCCTTGTGGATAGCTTGCCTTGAATGTCTCGGGGTTTGGGTACCCACTACGGTCATAATCTTGGACCTTAACTAAGGAACCCTCTTTAAAAGCTAAAAGTCGCTGGATAGTAAACCTCGCACGTTTACCAGTGGTTTTCATCTTTAAAAGAGTTATCTCTCCTAATGGAAAAGAGATGATAGACCCACGGGCTTCTTAAAAGCATCGGCCTCCTCTTGGGCATTATTCAAGGACCCTACGGCTTCTTAGAAGTATTCACAACCTCCTCTTAGGCTTCGTATAATGATCTCTTCCTCCGGGAATGATAGCCTCCTCTTGGGCTTCGTACAAGGACCCGTCGGCTTCTTAAAAGATTCCAGCCTCCTCTTGGGCTTCGTACAAATTGTCCCGACGACCTCCTAGAGGTATAGGAACAAAACCTAGTCATCCTCATAGAACAGTCCTTTCATAGAGTCTACTACTGTTTCTCGAAGCATAGTACAAAAGATAAAACTCTAGACTTGGACAGTCTAACTTCCTTGAGTCTCAAAGACATTCTCAAGCACCCTTCGTTAAATAGGAAGGAAACCCGCAGACTCGGATAGTCTCAATACCCTTTGGATTTCCCGTTTCCTCAAAGAAAAGGAAATATCCCTGATCCTCAAATTAAATCCCTGTGTACAGTGTTACTCATATAAGAACTGATTTTCTCTTTTAAATCAGTATATTGGATTTGTCACTCAACTGAAACAGTTACAATAGCCTCCATCTCAGGCTTCGTACGAGATACCAAAATTCTCCCCAGTGGAGTCAAAACAACCTTTTAGCCTCTCTCTCAGGCTTTGTATGAGACACAAAAGATTCCCTCGTTGAGTCAATCACCCCTTTTTGCCTCCATCTCGGGCCTCGTACGAGATACAAATTCCTTAAGCGAGAGTCGAACTCTTTGCTAGCCTCCTCTTAGGCTTTGTATAACAATATGCCCCACTGGGTCAAAAACCTTTAGCCTCTCTCTCGGGCTTTGTACGAGACACAAAATAGCCTCCTCTTAGGCTTTGTATAAGAAAACCACTGGTTGATCCAATCAACCTTTTAGCATCAAAGTTGTGCCTCGTTCACAGTACACAAACATCAACAACTCCTTTCCCTTCATCTAATCGCTGTAAGCGGCAAGCCTCTAGATCATCTATATCCATGCCACTGTCCCTCTTTTAGCATGAGAATTTCCTAAGGAAAGATGGCATTGCTCTACACTGAGTTAAAGTCTTCTCCTTCAGATTAAAACCCTTTCTTCGGAAATTATGGCATTGCTCGGATCCGCGTATCCCAGTTAAAGTAATTCTCCTTCTCCCCTCTTTAGAGATGACAAATTCTCTCTAAAGTCGAGGTCTTTCAGCTTCACATCTTGGGCTTTGAACAAGATACAAATCACCTTTCGCTTCACGTCTTGGGCTTTGAACAAGACACCAAAAAACCAATTTCCTCCCATAGAATAGGAGGAACTACGAACGCTCTGATTTCCCTGTTTCAGTAAACGGGAATACGTAGGCATAAGATCGAAAGAAAAGATCTTAGCGAACGCAATCAACAAAAAACCCAAATCCCATATCTCAGTCAATTAAAAGCAGTAATTCAAAAGCATCAGTCCTAACAACCTAATCCTTATTCCCCGCCAGAAACCCTTTGCCTAGGAAAAAGAAAGAAAGAACCGTATTGGCGAAATACGAATAACCAGTACACAGGCCCCCCCACATTGATAGCATCCGTAACCTAACAGACCACTGTTTAAACTCAGTATGCAAGCAGGGTTAATTGGAGACATCTATTTCCCTTCCTTATTCAGCTCACAATAGGATAAAAAATGAATCGACCTGTAGTTTTAAGCTCAACCGCAGAGAGCGACCAGCGCTTAAGAACCGCGTCCAAAATCGCTCGCTAAAGGGAATACGTTGGCATAAGATTGAAAAATCTTAGCGAGCATACTAACCAAAAATCAAAAATCCAGTATCTCCGTCAAATAAACCCAAAAGCATTAAATCTAAACACATTACCAAAAACCTCACAAATAGTCCAGACGCTGTGTTTTTAACAAAATTACCGAAGAGGGGCCCACATCTTAATAGTATATGTAAACTAACAGTCAGTTGTTTAAACTTAGTTTGCGAGCAGGGTTAATTGGAGACATCTATTTCCCTTCCTTAATCAGCTTAACAGGATAAAAAATGAATCGAACTGTAGTACCCGAGCGATAGTGCTTCAAGACCACAAAAATCGCGCTACAAAAAAAATGGCGCCCACCGTGGGGCCCTCTTCTCTTTCTTACAATATTCGGTAGAAACCTTAAGTTCACAATCTTAGGTAGAAAACCCTGAGTTTGCAAAGTATCATAGAAATAGCGACTCTGCTAGGGAGTCATTGTGTGTATAGGATCATAAGACTAAAGGTTTAGGATGATTAAGACAAATATATATATTGCTCTTCCTAATTGATATCTGTGTTTATTTTTTTGCTAATGGGAATGTGTGTGATGCCGCATGTGGAAAGATTTAGTATACACCTAAGATAGGTGATGGTAATACAGGTAATCTTACGGGGAGTGAATCCCAGTTAAGAGTCCTCGGTCGACCATCAAACTCAGTGGAGACTCCCTTTGCAGATACATTGCCTATACAACTTCGGTTGTTGAAAGTAGTGTGGTCGACTGGGTTATCTGAGAAGCTGAGGTTTTTAAGAGACTGAAACCATTTTGTAGTGCGGAAGCTATCGAAAATAGTTGTCACGTGATACTACCCTCATTTGAGATCACTCTAGGATACATCAGCTCGCTGGCGATCCGCTTGCTGTTGTTATCCCAAGAGGGATCAATGATCTTGCAGACAGCTACAAAAATCTCTAGTATAAAACTTTGGGGGGGGGGGGGGTAGAGCCTTGACTTCATGACACCGACCCTTTGACCCCATGTTTTTTCTATGTTTTTGTGTGCTGCATTCATACATTCATTTAAAAAACACTCAAAAAAGAAAATCTTCTCTTCTAGTCTCTCTTTTCCAAATTAAACTAAGACAATGATTGCAAATGTCAGATAAAGAGATTGCGTTATGGATTTCGGTAGAAGAAAGACTCATAAGTATACCTTCAAGGTTCCAAAGTTAAAGGATTTGAGAGGGTTGGCGAGGATGATCACCAACCCTGAGGATTTCAGAGCCAAGTATGGAGGACTGCTATCTCTGTTAAGGGTCCATGTAATTGAGGGAATCGTGTCCAAACTAATTCAGTTCTAAGATCTGGTCTATCACTATTTCACATTCGTGGATTATTAGCTAGCACCAAAACTAGAGGAGTATTCTCACCTGACTGATCTGCATATCACTGATCAAGCTCCCTTTTCTGGACTGGAAGAAATTCCAAAAGATCAAACCGTTGCAAGAGCAATTTATTTGGACGAGTCAGAAGTCAGGACTCACATGACCACTAAGGGTGGAATCCAAGGTTTGCCAGCCCAATTCTTGATAAAGAAAGCCCTGTACTTTACCAGTATAGGGAACATGGCCACTTTCGAGAGCATCTTTGTTTTGCACACCTACGGGTTATTTTTGTTTCCCAACATCGATAACTTTGTAGATATCAACACCATTAAGATTTTTTTGATTGGAAACCCTGTACCGACCCTGCTCTTAGATGATTATCATTTGGTACACTTAAGGAATTTGTATAGCGGAGGAATGATCACATGCTGTGTACCCCTGCTATACAAATGGTTCATTTCCCACTTGCCCAAGTCGGCTGCATTTTGGGATCAAAAGAATACTTTACGTTGGTCGCAGAGAATCATGTCTTTTACCAACTCTGACATTGATTGGTACAATCGAATCTATGACGGGATCAGAATCATTGACCGTTGTGGAAACTTCCCAAATGTACTCCTTATAGGAACTAAGGGAGGAATAAACTATCATCAGATTTTAGTTCGTCGTCAACTCGGATACCCGATGAGACATATCCCATGTAATGTTCATCTGGAAGGTTTTTTCATCAAGAAAGGAGAAAATGACAGAGCACTAAAGACTGAAATAGTGCATGCCTGGAAACACGTTCATAGGAAAGGAAGAGAGTCTCTAGGGAAATCGGACTGTGTCTCGGTGGAGCCTTATCTCCACTGGGTACAAACTCGAGCTCTCAAGCTGAGGATGCCTTACCCTCGTCAGGAAGTTCTTCCGTTAAGGGACTCTGTCCTTTATTTCATGTCCAACACGAAAAAACTTCAAGTTACTCTCAACAAAGTTCAACAGGAGAGGAGGTCTTGGAAGAACAAGTACCGTATTCTCAATGTAGAGTGTAAGAAACTACAGCAGCTACTGAAAGATAAGGATGCTCTGATTGAGATTTTAGAGCAACATGCTGTAGAGAATCAAGAAGACCAAGGGAACTTGCTCGTTCCTTTCACTTGGCAAAGGGATGACAACCCGACAACGGCTCAAGAGCCCCGGTCAAAGAAAAGGAAAGCACCAGAACCAGCACCTGAGCTCTCCTCAGAGAGGACTCAGGATCCATTAGTTTAAATTTCCTTTTGCAGCACTTTGTAATCTACTGTATTTCCATTTCCGCAATCTTTGAATTCAATAAAACGGGGTTTCCCCACTGTATGATATTTGCAATCCAAATTATTGATGTTTCTTTTCATTAAAAAAAATTATAAAATCATTGCATATCATTCATCATTCTCGCATAAACTCGTTCTTCTTCCCTATGAATCTCACGTTTATGTCTCGATTCTAGAGTCAAACTGTCTCATTCGTACAATACTCGGGCCAATCGACAAAAGAAAATGGATGATCTCGAGGAGGAGAATAGAGAGTTGAGAGAAGAAATCGACACTCTGAAAGAAGATCTGAGAAAGCTTCATAACAGCATGCAAGCTCTAGCAGAAGCTCAGATGCAACAACAACGGACAGTGATCTCAGAGACCACGTCAACGCCCATAGTGGAGAAGTCTGATCCTAGGTACAAAATGCCGAAAGATCGTCCCTGGGGCATGCCACTCAACTATATCCCGGAAGGATATATCCCGCCGATCATGGAAGATCTGGAAGATGCAGTAGGAACCGCTGGGCCTGAAGGTTACAAACTTCGGGAAAACAAAGATGCCAGGGGCATGACAACAACTCCTGAAGGTTACAAACTTCGGGAGGCGCCAAGAGTCTCTGCCGTAATGACTATACCACCACCCGTGGTACACACTGTCCCGGAAGGACAGATTCCACAGATACTGTCTGGTGGAAATGAAAGTATGTTTAATAGAATGAATGAGTTCTAGGAACAATTCCTGGAGATGCAGAAAGAACTGCAGGCCATTCGCGGTCAGGATCTATTTGGAAAGGACGCCGCAGACCTTTGTTTGGTCCCCAATGTGAAAGTTCCGCACAAGTTCCAGGTACCCAATTTTGAAAACTACAAGGGTAACTCTTGCCCTCAAAGTCATTTGGTGATGTACGCTCGGCAAATGTTAGCTCAGACAAAGAACCAGGAACTACTAATTCACTACTTTCAGGATAGTTTAACCGGTGCCGCACTCAAATGGTACATGGGTTTAAACCACACTTAGATCAGCACTTTCAGAGATCTTGGCACTGCCTTTGTTCAATAGTATAAGTATAACCTGGACATGGCACCAGACAGAGATCAACTCATATCGATGTCACAAAAGGACAAGGAAACCTTTAAAGAGTACGCTCAGAGATGGCGCGAAATTGTCGCCCAGATTTGTCCACCTCTTGAAGAAAAAGAGATGACAGAGATCTTCTTGAAAACCTTAAGCTCATTTTACTACGACAGAATGGTCGCCAGTGCGCCCAGTGACTTCACCGAGATGGTGGTCATGGGAGTTCGTCTTGAGGAAGCCGTCCGAGAAGGACGTCTGGTTAAAGACGCTGGACCATCAAGTAATACAAAACGATACGGTAGTGCTCTCCCTAAGAAAAAAGAGAAAGATATTGGAAATATCTCTCTTGGAAAGCAAAGGCGACGTTACCAACCAGTAGCAGCTGTCATTCCTGCTATCAACCCTGTGCCTGTTCCTACATATCAACCTCAGGTTGCGCAGAGCCAACCTAATCAACAGCAACATTAGCAAAGGACACAACAGCCTCTTCAGCAGGCTCGTCCTCCGTACAATAACAACCGTACAATGCGACCACCAGGGTTTGACCCTATACCAATGTTGTACGCAGAACTATTTCCGTTACTACTGGTCAAGGGGCACGTCCAAACTAAGTCTCCACTTATAGTACCGGAAAATCTGCCTTTTTGGTTCAAAGCGGATCAGACTTGTCCTTACCATCAAGGAGGACCAGGGCATAACATAGAAAATTGTCTCAGTTTCAAGTCCAACATACAAAAGCTTGTTAGGAGCGGGGTCTTATCTTTCAAAGATACAAATCCAAATGTTCTCACGAACCCGTTGCCTCAACACGAGAAAGCGGCAGTCAATATGATAGAAGGAGAGTCTAAAGACAGCTATCAAATTCATGATGTACTCTTATTGAGGACCAATCTGGTCAAGATGCATTGAAGACAGAGTGGATACGGCCATGTGCCACCTCATAACTATCACCAGTGTGATTTCTGCTCTAAGAACAATTAAGGATGTTCTGTGGTGCAATCAGCGCTACAGGAACAATTGGATCTCGGGTGGATCCAAGAGCACCGAATTCGTGGCGTCAACATGACTTATACGAATTCCAACATCATTCAGAGCCACAAAATCCGTGTGATGGATGCCAACCTGGTGGCAATGAACTCAAGGCAAAGCCAACATCATGATCTACCACGGCACGATTATGATTCCTGTCTAATTTGCTCGATAAATAATCATGGATGCTTTTTTGTACAAGAGGCCCTCCAGCGTCAGATGGATCTTGGGTGGATCCAGGACTACCATGATAAAAATCTTTATCAGATCAACATGATTCAGATCTTCGATATTCGCTTGATAAATACCAGCTTGGTAGAATTACACGCTAAGCAAGTCCAGCTCGGTTTTCTAACTTCGTATAATTATCAGAACTGTAAAGGATGTTGTGAGAGTGACCAGGGATGTGCTCTCGTTCAAAGAACTTTACAACACTTGTTAAACCACTTGTGGCTTCCGATCTATATGGACGAAGACACGCAACAAGTCAGTGTGGTTAATGGGAAGCCTACTAGGCATCAAAGTTAGAATGCTCGATCAATGGAAACAAATCTAGTAAGGTTACACTGTATTCAAACCAGACGTGGCCAGGTGCCACTACATAACTACGAGCGCTGTAGAGTCTGCTCAGGAAATAACCAAGGATGTTACCTCGTGCGAGCAGCCCTTCAAGTTCAGTTGGACCGCAACGAGATTCAACAATATCCAGTTTCGAGGTCCATCAACTGGATGCCAGACTATTTTGCTGATCAGATTAAGGATGTTGTCGTAATCTCTGATCATGAAAGGACCAAAGATGTTTGTACCATCATACCTCTACTTGACAAATCAAAAGTTCTTAACCAGGAACTGATTGAAGTTACTTACGACAGTCAGAAAAAATAGAAAGCTCCTGTAGTTATCTATCTACCGGGACCATTATCGTATGAATCAGCTAAGGCGATCCCTTACAAATACGGAGCAACAATAATTGAGAATGGAAAGGAAATTCCATTACCCTCCGTCGTGAATATTGCTGACATCAGTCGAGTAACACGGAGCGGTCGAATCTTCAACCGAGGAGTTGGAGAACCTACCAAAGAAAAGGAACCTCCAACAGAAGTTCCTAATCCACCAGTCGGTCCATCCAGTGATCCCGACCTTTCAAAGAACAATGATGCAATGCTGAAGCTCGTCCAAAGGAGTGAATACAACATTGTTGATCAGCTGTTACAAACTCCTTCAAAGATCTATGTGCTATCACTTTTACTCAGTTCTGAACCCCACAGAGAGGCTCTACAGAAAGTCTTAGAGCAAGTCTTTATGGAACAGGATGTGTCAATACGACAGTTCGATAGCATTATCTCTAACATCACTTCCTGCAACAACTTAGGATTCAGTGATGAGGAATTGTCAAAAGAGGGCAAAAGTCACAACATGGCGCTCAACATCACAGTCAATTGCCAGGACGATGCTTTAGCCAGCGTACTGGTAGACACGGGATCGGCCATCAACGTTATGCTAAAGTCCACTTTAATGCGACTATCATTCAAAGGATCCTAGATGAGGGGCAGTGACGTCATCGTCAAAGCCTTTGACGGATCTCGGAAAGCAGTTATCGGCGAAGTCGACCTTCCCATAACTATCGGTCCTCACACTTTCCTAATCACTTTCCAGGTCATGGACGTCCGGGAAGCATACAAATCTTTATTAGGAAGACCTTGGATACACCAGGCTGGGGCAGTCACTTCTACACTGCACCAGAAACTGAAGTTCGTCAAGAACGATCAACTCGTCACGGTCTGTGGAGAACAAGCCTTGATCGTGAGTAACCTGTCATTATCTACTTGTGTAGAACCAAAGGAGGTTGTTGGAACTCAGTTCCAAGGACTTTCGGTGAGCAATGAGAATCAATAAGAGAAGGGAACCTTTATTTCCTCATACAGAGATGCTCTCAAAGTGATCAAAAGTAACAATACAAAGGGATGGGGACAACTTGTCATTCCTACTGATAACAAAATAAAGAAGGGTCTTGGTTTTTCTTCAACCTGTACCCAGACTGCTACTAATGATGAAAGTCTTCATCCCATTCAGGACTTCTTCCATAGTGGAGGTTTCCTTCACCCAGTGCCTTAAGCAGTCCATACCATCAACGAGGGAGATCCCTCCGATATGGATGAAGAGTGGAAATCCTATCTTAACGAGGACGGTTATATGTCTCAGGAAGAGGTGTCTACGCCATTTTTCTATCCCACACAGGGTCCGAGATTTATACCCAGGTCAGATGTCAGAGCAATATACGGAGATTGTGATCCTGAAGGATGCCGTGCTCCACCAAACTCATTAGAGGAGGACACTCTGATGAAAGACAACTTTGACCACGACTATTATGGCCCGATGGATGGCCTGCCTATCTAGCAGCCATACCCAGGAAACTCAGGGCAAGAAGATCAGCCGAACAATGAAAATCAGCTGAGCATCATTGAAAAGAATACCTGCGTCCCCACCATGTCAAGGGATCATTACTCAGGGCATTCAGAAAACATCCAGTACGATGATGAATTGGCAAAGCTTGCCGGACTAGAATTCATCAACTATGCTTTTCTTGAGGTCAACGTCATCGAAAGGGATGACTCCTCCAGTTCCACAGAAGTGTGGGACACCTTAGGACAACCAAGTGGAAAATACGACTATATGGTCAAGTACACTATTCCTGAAAGCTCGCGTATCAGGCTCGAAGACATCCAGCCAACTGGATGGGGAGATTTACCTGAGAACACAAATACTATGCAAAATACAACAGAGGAATCCTCCTACGACAACTCTGCCTTGGAGACAGATTCCAACGATCCTGCTCCACCAGAAATCAGTGTTATTTCTGAAGACAAGCCAAGAAAGAAGGTACCGGACTTTGTGATTCACCGAGGAGTTCGTCGCCAATGGATTATTGTCGATGTTCCGAAGATCGTTCATAAGTCTAAGTAATTGTCGTCTTTATCTTAACCTTTCACCCTGCCCAGGTGAAACGGATATTTTGATAGGGCTCACTTTCTATAAATATCCCTCTTCGCTTCGCCCAAAGCGACAGAGTTTTGTTTTATAGGGTTGTAGTTTCAAGAGTCGACTTGTTCATAAACAAAATAACGTCGCTCTATAATTTCCGCATTAACTATTGTTTTCTCTTTTTTCTTTTTCAGAAAATGGTAATCCTACAAAACAACTCAAATAATAAAAACAAGCAGTTATCAGAAAATACACTGCACACACTCTTGCATTCTCTCTATCTCTTCTAAAACAACTCATCACGTCATGCAGATTGCTTGTTTTAAACCCCATTGAAACATACGATCCAATGCCTTCTCCTAACTTTGAATTCCCGATATTTGAGGCTGAAGAAGAAGATGACAAAGAAATACCAGAAGAGATCTCCCGATTACTCAGACAAGAGGAAAGGTCCATTAAACCTTACAAAGAACCGTTGAAAACAGTCAACTTGGGTTCAGAAGAAGAGAAAAAAGAAGTCAGGATTGGGGCACTGCTCAGTCCAACTGCCAAAGAGAGTTTGAAAAAGCTTCTCAAAGAATTTCCCGATGTATTTGCTTGGTCCTACCAGGACATGCCAGGGTTGGATACCAGCATCATGGAACATCACTTACCGTTACGGTCAGAATGTCCGCCAATAAAACAGAGGTTGAGACAGACTCACCCGGACATGGCCAACAAAATCAAAGAGGAGGTACAGAAACAGATTGACGCGGGTTTCCTCACCACGTCAGAATATCCTCAATGGTTAGCCAACATTGTACCCATTCCGAAAAAGGACGGAAAGGTCAGAATGTGTGTCTATTATAGAGATCTAAACAAGGCTAGTCCGAAGGATGACTTTCCTTTACCACACATTGACATGCTGGTAGACAATACAACAAAGTTCAAAGTTTTCTCCTTCGTGGATGGATTTTCGGGCTATAATCAAATCAAAATTGCACCGAAAGACATGGAGAAAACTTCATTCATTACCCCCATGGGGTACCTTTTGTTACAAGGTAATGTCGTTCGGTTTGAATAACGTCGGGGCAACCTATCAAAGGGCCATGACTACTCTGTTTCATGACATGATACACAAGGAAATCGAGGTATATGACGATTGCCAAATCTAGAACAGAGGAGGAGCATGTGACCCACCTGTTAAAACTATTCGAGCGTCTGAGAAAGTACAAACTCCGCTTGAATCCCAACAAGTGCACATTCAGTGTCCGTTCAGGGAAACTCTTAGGGTTCATCGTCAGCCAGAAAGGAATTGAGGTTGATCCTGACAAAGTCAAGGCCATTCAAGAAATGCCTTCTCCAAAAATTGAAAAACAAGTCAGAGGATTCCTGGGACGTTTGAACTACATTTCCCGATACATATTCCTCATGACCGCGACGTGCGCGCCGATTTTCAAATTACTCAAAAAGAACCAGGACTGCCTTTGGATAGAAGACTGCCAAACCGCCTTCGACAGCATTAAGGAATATCTGTTGAATTCACCGATTCTATTACCTCCAGTGGAAGGAAGACCACTGATCATCTACTTAACAGTCCTAGAGGACTCAATGGGTTTTGTACTTGGCCAACAAGACAAAACCAAAAGGAAAGAGTCTGCCATTTACTATTTGAGCAAGAAATTCACCGACTGCGAGACTCGGTACACTATGCTTAAGAAAACTTGCTGTGCTCTGGCTTGGGCAGCCAAACGTCTTCGCCAGTATATGATTCCTCACAATACTTGGTTGGTCTCCGAAATGGATCCAATCAAGTATGTATTTGAAAAACATGCTCTCACGGGAAGAATTGTCCGTTGGCAGATGTTGTTATTAGAATATGACATTGAGTACCACGCTCAAAAAGCCGTCAAAGGAAGTATTTTAGCCGATCATTTGGCTCATCAACCGATTGACGATCAAGAATCAGTCGGGTTTGACTTCCCAGACGAAGATGTCATGTATTTGAAAATGAAAGATTGCGATGAACCACTACCTAGTGAAGGGCCAGAACCGGGTTCCCAATGGGGACTAATCTTTGACGGAACTATCAATCATTATGGAAACGGAATTGGGGCAATCATCATAACACCTCAGGGTACCCATATTCCTTTCACCGCCCGACTAACATTCAAGTGCACAAACAACGAGGCCGAATACGAAGCTTGTATCCTGGGTCTCGAAGAAGCGATCGACTTAAGGATCAAAAACTTTGATGTATATGGCGACTAAGCTCTGGTCATCAATTAGATCAAAGGAGATTAGAACACATATCAATCAGGACTGATTCCTTACAAAGACTACGCAAGAAGGTTGCTACCCTTCTTCAACGGAATCGAGTTTCATCATATCCCTCGTGAAGCGAATCACATGACTGATGCATTAGCCACTCTCTCTTTTATGATTAGTGTAGGTCAATGGAATGACTTACCTAAGATTGACATAACAACCTTGAAAGGCCCGCTTACATCTTCGCGGTTGAAGCAGTCATAGACGACAAACCTTGGTATCACGATATCAAATGCTTCCTTCAGAAACAAGAATACCCACATGGGGAACTAAGGAAGGACAGAAAAACTCTCAGAAGACTGGCTGGCAGCTTCTTCCTGAGTGGTGACACACTCCATAAGAGAAACTTTGACATGGTTTTGCTCCTATGCGTAGACAGACCAGAAGCAAACTTTGTGGGCCTCACATATTGGGCCTCTCCTTGAGTTGTAAGCCACAACAAACTTTTCAAAGCACTTTCTCCTTTGATTTTGAATATAATATTGTTATCAAAGCTTTCTTTGTTTAACCACTAACAAAACAGCATGGAAGCTCTACAAAGGGTAATTGTTTATCCGCTTTCATTTATCGCTTTCATATGTATATAACTGTATTGTGGGGCTGCTTCACTGTATGTCTTCTTTCACATCCTTTATATACTTGTCGTATATCCACTGTGTAATACTAGTATAGTTATTTAGAGTTTTCCCCGGCAACTATGTCTAGAACTAGGTAAAGCCTGTTGGTCACTCTTAAATACAAGCAAAACTAGATCCCTCATAGGATTACCAGACACAGTCTTCCCTCCTCTTGGGGTTAAATAATATGGAAACGTGAAAGGCAGCATTCTCGGTGAACCCTTTCTCAGACTGTCACTCTTAGAAATTGTCAAAGAAACTATACTCCCCAGAGATGATCTTTTCTCCGTGAATGGCATCTCTTGAGTTTCTTCCAAATTCTCGAACTTTCCTGGCTTGATCTATTCTCTGTGAATAGCATGTCTTGAACTTCTCTTGGTATGGGGACCCACAGCCTTCCTAAAAGCATCCCCGCCTCCTCTTGGGCGTTGTACAAGGACCCTTCGGCTTCTTAGAAGTTCTCATATATTCTCTTGGGATTAATACAAGGACCCTGACGACCTCTTAAAGGTATAAGACAGAACTTAGACATCCTTTGCTAGAGCAGTCTTTCCAGTGTCAAAATTCTGGCCGTTGTAGGGTTGATACCCATCCCTTAATACCCGTGCCTCCTCTTGGGCATTATACAAAAGATAAAACTCTAAACTTGGACAGTCTAAGACCCTTGAGTCTCAAAGACATTCTCAAGTTCCCTTCAAACATAGGCAGAAACCCGGTCTCTCTCATGAGAGTTCCCCACACTTGGACTCGCTTCAGGATCTCCAGAATCCACGGCGGTAAGATAGCCTCCTCTTGGGCTTTGTACAATGATTCTCCGCAGTGGAGCTAACCTTTTCACACTCTCTTGTTGAGTATAAAAGACTCTCTTGTTGAGTCAAAACTTTTTAGCCTCCGTCTTAGGCTTCATATAAGACAGATAAAATCACTCTCTTGTTAAGTATAAAAGACTCTCTTGTTGAGTCAATCCCCTTTTTGCCTCTATCTCGGGCTTTGTACGAGACAGCAAAACACTCTCTTGTTGAGTATAAAAGAGTCTCTTCTTGAGTCAACCCTTTTAGCCTATACCTTGGGCTTCGTACGAGTACCCTCTTGTTGGGTCAATCGCCTCCTCTTAGGCTTTGTATAAGGAAACCTCGGTTGAGTCAATCAACCTTTTAGCATCAAACATGTGCCTTGCTCACATCATACAAACATCAACAACTCTTCTTTAGAGATGACAAATTCTCTCTCATCTAAAACCCTTTTAGCTTTACATCTTGGGCTTTGAACAAGATACATATCACCTTTAGCTTCATGTCTTGGGCTTTGAATAAGACACCAAAACAACCTTTTTCCTCCCATAGAATAGGAGGAACTACGATCGCTCTGATTTCCCTGTTTCGTTAAACGGGAATACGTAGGCATAAGATTGAAAAATCTTAGCGAGCATACTAACCAAAAATCCAAAATCCAGTATCTCCGTCAAATCAACCCAAAAGCATCAAATCTAAACACATTACCAAAAACCTCACAAATAGTCCAGACACCGTGTTCTTAACAAAATAACCGAAGAGGGACCCACATCTTAATAGCATCTATAAACTAACACTCAGCTGTTTAAACTCAGTTTGCGAGCAGGGTTGATTGGAGACATCTATTTCCCTTCCTTAATCAGCTTAATAGGATAAAAAATGAATCGAACTGTAGTACCCGAACGATAGTGCTTCAAGACCACAAAAATCGCGCTACAGATGGTTTGCTTATCTGGCAGCCGTACCCAGGAGACTTGGGGCAAGAAAATCAGCCGAACAATGAAAATCAGATGAGCATCATTGAAAAGAATACCTGCGTCTCCACCATGTCATGGGATCAACACTCAGGTCATTTAGAAAATATCCAGCCCGACGATGAATTCGCAAATCTTGCAGGACTAGAATTCATCAACTATGCTTTTCCCGAGGTCAACGTCATCGAAAGGGATGACTCCTCCAGTCCCAAAGAAGTGTGCGACACCTTGGGACAACCGAATGGAAAATTCGACTTCATGGTCAAGTACACTACTCCTGAAAGCTCTCGTATCAGGCTCGAAGACATCCAGCCATTTGGATGGGGATATTTTCCTGAGAGCATAAATACGATGCAAAATACAACAGAGGAATCCTCCTACGACAACTCTGCCTGGGAGACAGATTCCAATGATCCTGCTCCACCAGAAATCAGCGTTATTTCTGAAGACAAATAGAGGAAGGTACCAGACTTTGTGATTCACCGAGGAGTTCGCCGCCAATGGGTTGTAGTCGATGTTCCGAAGATCGTTCATAAGTCTAAGTAATGGCCATCTTTGTTTTAACCTTTCACCCTGCCCAGGTGAAATAGATGTTTTGATAGGGCTCACTTTCTGTAAATGTCCCTCTTCGCTTCGCCCAAAGCGACAGAGTTTTGTTTTATAGTGCTGTAGTTTCAAGAATCGGTAAAATCATAAATAAATAATGTTGTACTGTAATTTCTGCATTTATTGCTGTTTTCTCTTTTCTCTTTTTCAGAAAATGGTAATCCTAAAAAACAACAAATAATAAAAACAAGCAGTTTTCCAAAAAAAAAATTTACACTGCACGCACTCTTGCATTTTCTCTATCATTTCTAAACACAAATCATACCGTCATGCAGATTGCTTGTTTTAAACCCCGTTGAAACATACGATCCAATGCCTTCGCCCAAATTTGAATTCTCGGTATTTGGGGATGAAGAAGAAGATGACGACGAAACTCCAAAAGAGATCTCCCGACTCCTCAGGCAAGAGGAAAGGTCCATTAAACCTCACAAGGAGCTGTTGGAAACAGTCAACTTGGCCTCAGAGAAAGAGAGAAAAGAAGTCAAGATTGGGGCACTACTTAGTCCAGCTGTCAAAGAAAGTTTGATAAAGATTCTCAAAGAGTTTCCCGATGTATTCGCTTGGTCCTACCAGGATATGCCTGGGTTGGATACCAGCATCGTGGAATATCATCTACCATTGAGATCAGAATGTCCACCAGTAAAATAGAGGTTGAGACGAACTCATCCAAACATGGCCATCAAAATCAAAGAGGAGGTACAGAAACAGATTGACGCGGGTTTCCTCGCCACATCATAATATCCTCAATGGTTAGCCAACATAGTACCAGTTCCAAAAAAGGACGGAAAGGTCAGAATGTGTGTGGATTATAGAGATCTAAATAAGGCTAGTCTGAAGGACGACTTTCCTTTATCACACATTGACATGCTAGTTGACAGTACAACAAAGTTTAAAGTCTTCTCCTTCATGGATGGATTCTCGGGCTATAATCAGATAAACTTCGTTTTGTCCAAAGTGACAGAGTTTTGTTTTATAGGGCTGTATTTCAAGAATCGACAAATCATAAATAAATAAAATTCGTTCTGTCATTTCCGCATCTATTGTTGTTTTCACTTTTCATTTTTCAGAAAATGGTAATCCTAAAACAATCCTAAATAATAACAAGCATTTTTTCAGAAAATTCACTGCAGACACTCTTGTATTCTCTCTATCTCTTCTAAAACATGAATCATCACATAATGCAGATTGGTTGTTTTAAACCCCATTGAAACATACGATCCAATGCCTTCTCCCAACTTTGAATTCCCGGTATTTGAAGCTAAAGAAGAAAAGGACGCAGAAATTCCATAAGAGATCTCCCGATTACTCAGACAAGAGGAAAGGTCTATTGAGCCTCACAAAGAGCCGTTGGAAACGATCAATTTGGGATCAGAGGAAGAAAAGAAAGAAGTTAAGATTGGAGCCTAGTTTAGTCTGACTGTCAAAGAAAGCTTGATAAAACTTCTCAGAGAGTTTACAGATGTATTTGCTTGGTCCTATCAGGACATGCCAGGGTTGGATACCAGCATCGTGGAACATCATTTACTGCTAAAGACAGAATGTCCTCTAGTGAAACAAAGGCTGAGACGAACTCACCCGGATATGGATATCAAAATCAAGGAGGAAGTGCAGAAGCAGATCGACGTAGGTTTCCTCACCACCTCAGAATATCCTCAATGGCTAGCTAATATAGTGCCAGTTCCTAAAAAGGACAGAAAAGTCAGAATGTGTGTAGACTATATGGATCTAAATAGAGCAAGTCTAAAGGATGACTTCCCCTTACCACACATAGATATGATAGTAGACAGTACAGCAAAGTTCAAAGTCTTCTCCTTAATGGATGAATTCTCGGGCTATAATCAAATCAAAATGGCGCTGGAAGATATGGAGAAAACTTCATTCATCACCCCATGGGGCACCTTTTGTTACAAGATAATGCCATTCGTCTTGAAGAACACCGAGGCAACCTATCAAAGGGCCATGGCAGCTCCGTTTCACGACATGATGCACAAAGAAATCAAAGTGTATGTCGATGACATGATTGCCAAATCTAAAATAGAAGAAGAGCATGTGACTCACCTGTCCAAGTTATTCGAGCGTCTGAGAAAATATAAACTCCGCTTGAATCCCAATAAATGCACGTTCGGTGTCCGCTCAGGAAAACTTTTAGGGTTCATTGTCAGCCAAAAAGGAATTAAGGTTGATCCTGACAAGGTCAAGGCCATTCAAGAAATGCCTTTGCCAAAGACTGAAAAAAAGGTCAGAGGTTTTTTGGGACGTCTGAATTACATCTCAAGGTTTATATCCCTCATGACGGCAACATGCGCGTCGATCTTTAAACTACTCAAAAAGAATCAAAGTTGCGTATGGACAGAAGATTGCCAAAAAGCGTTCGACAATATCAAAGAATATCTCTTGAATCCGCCGATTCTGTCACCTCCAGTGGAGGGAAGACCACTGATCATCTACCTAACAGTCTTGGAAGACTCTATGGGTTGTGTACTTAGCCAACATGAAGAAACAAAAAGAAAAGAGTCTGCCATTTATAGCGAGCAATTTTTGTCGGTGTCGCAACCACCTTATCGCTGAAGTTTGGGTTTTCTCCTCGTGGAGAAAGGGTGCTACTTTGTGATTTTTTATTTATCCCGTGAAGCTTGAAGGGAAAGGGAAGGTATCTAAAACTAACCTTGCACGCGAATGTTTAACCTAACAAATGCTTTAAAAGAGATTGGGGGGTCCGGGGTCAGGTTATACAATGGGTAGTTGTCAATTACCCATCCTATGTGTGGTTATCCATAGGATATTAGCAAATAGATCTTGCTTTGTAATTGATAATGTTTATCTGCTGATGGGTTGGGAAAGTTTCTTGGGAAAGTATGACTGGGAGAGTGAGTTTTTTTTATGTTTTGGGTAAGGTACTGGACCTAAGCTTTTGGTTAGTAAGCTCGCTAATATTTTTGCAATCTTATGCCTACGTATTCCCGTTTAACAAAATAGGGAAATCAGAGCGATCGTAGTTCCTCCTATTCTATGGGAGGAAAGAGATGTTTTGGTGTCTTGTTAAAAGCCCAAGACATGAAGCTAAAGGTGTTTTGTATCTTGTTCAAAGCCCAAGATGTGAAGCTAAAGGGTTTTGGCTGAGAGAGAATTTGTCATCTCTAAAGAGGAATTGTTGATGTTTGTATGCTGTGAGCAAAGCACAAATTCGATGTTAAGAGGTTTATTGACTCAACCGGGGGGTTTCTTTATACAGAGCCTAAGAGGAGGCGAGAAGTTTGACTTTTCCGGAGGAAATGTTCTTTCTGTCTTGTACAAAGCCCAAGATTGAGGCTAAAAGAGATTTTGACTCTGTTGGGGAGAATGTATCTTGTATAAAGCCCAAGATGGAGGCTGAAATGGTTTGACTCAACAAGAGAGTACTTTTATCTGTCCTGTACAAAGCCCAAGACAGAGGTTAAAAAGGTCGACTCAACAAGAGAGTCTTGAACAGGTGATTGACTCAACAAGAGAGTCTTTTATACTCAACAAGAGAGTGTTTTTCTATCTCGTACGAAGCCCGAGATTGAGCTAAAAAGAGATTGACTCAACAAGAGAGTCTGTTATACTCAACAAGAGAGTGATTTGCTATCTCGTACGAAGCTCGAGATTGAGGCTAAAAGGAGATTGACTCAACAAGAGAGTCTTTTATACTCAACAAGAGAGTGTTTTTATATCTCGTATGAAGCCCGAGATTGAGGCTAAAAAGAGATTGACTCAACAAGAGAGTCTGTTATACTCAACAAGAGAGTGTTTTAATATGTCTTGTACAAAGCCCAAGACGGAGGCTAAAGGTGTTTGACTCAACAAGAGAGTCTAAAAAGGTTAGCTTCGCTAGAGAGAATCATTTGTACAAAGCCTAAGAGGAGGCTGTCTTAATGCTGAGGATTATTGAGATCCTGAAGCGTGTCCAGATGTGGGGAACTCTCATGAGAGAGACCGGGTTTCTGTGGGAGATTGATCCAGAGTGATCGGTATTTTTTCCTATGTTTGAAAGGAACTTGAGAATGTCTTTGAGACTCAAGAGGTTTAGACTGTCCAAGTCTAGAGTTTTATCTTTTGTATGATGCCCAAGAGGAGGCGCGGGCATTAAGGGATGAGTATCAACCCTACAATGGAAGGAGTTTTGACGCGGGGAAGACTGCTCTAACAAAGGATGACTAAGTTCTGTCTTATACCTTTAAGAGGTCATCAGGGTCCTTGTATTAAGCCCAAGAGAAGGCATGAGAACTTTTAAGAAACCGAAGGGTCCTTGTACAACGCCCAAAAGGAGGCGGGGATGCTTTTAGGAAGCCTGTGGGTCCCTAAACCAAGAGAAGTTCAAGAAATGCAATTCACAGAGAAGAGATCATTCAAGGAAAGTTTGAGAATTTGGAAGAAACTCAAGAGATGTCATTCACGGAGAAAAGATCATCTCTGGGGAGTTAGAGTTTCTTTGACAATTTCTAAGGGTGACAGTCTGAGAAAAGGTTCACCGAGAATACTAACTTTCTCTTTGTTCCATATTGTTTAACCCCAAGATAAGGGAAGACTGTATTTGGAAATCCTATGGGGACCTAGTTTTGTTTGTATTTAAAGAGTGACCAACAGGGCTTTACCTAGTTCTACACGTAGTTGCCGGGGAAAACTCTAAATAACTATACTAGTATTACACAGTGGATACTTGACAAGTATATAAAAGGATGTGAACGAAGACTTATAGTGAAACAGCCCCATAATACAGTTATATATATGAAAGCGGTAAATGAAAGCGGATAAACACTTACCGATTGTAGAGCTTCCATGCTGTTTGGTTAGTTGTTCAACAAAGAAATTAAAGAAAGTTTTGATGACAACATATATTTTAATTCAAAATCAAAGGAGAAAGTGCTTTGAGAAGATTGTTGGGGCTTACAACTCAAGGAGAGGCCCAAGTTTTAACGATGATCGCACCGTTGTTTTGTAAACTGTACAGAGGGACTTATACAATATACGAGGCCCAAAAGGTTTTTATGTACAAGGGGATGGGGCTTATAGCTCTATTAGAGGCCTAAAGATTTTTTTTAAATAAAAGAAATGGGACTTACAACACGAGGGTAGTCCCAGGGTTATTTGTTAAAAAGGCGACGATCGCACCATTATTTTTTAAAATACTGTGGGACTTATACAATGACTGAGGCCCAAAAAGTGGTGTATTTACAAAGGGTATGGATCTTACACTCTAATAGAGGCCCAAAAAGTTTTGAAATAAAAGAAATGGGACTTACAACACGAGGGTAGGCCCAGATGGTTCTTGTTTTGAAATGGCGATTGCGCCGAGATTTTTGAAATCGCAGTGGGTCTTATACAATAACTGAGGCCCAAATTATTTTGGTTTCAAAAAGGATTGGGTCTTATACTCTATTAGAGACCCATGAGCGTTTGAAAATGATTTGTTTAGGGTGATTAAGATCAAAACCCTAAATTAATTTCAAAATGCATTTTAATTAAATAAGAATTTAATTAAAATGATCAAAATTATCAAACATGTTGTGAAAAACAAGTTGTGATCTTGGATTAATGTTTGAAAAATCATGTTTATATCCACAAAATGATTGGAAACTAATAAAATTTGGAAAATCAAGGAGGAAAAAATATTAAATGTTAAAAAACAAATAAAAGTTTAATTCTTTGCAAAAATATCAAGTATATGAAATAAATAATATTTTTGGAAATTTTTTGCAAAATAAAATATTTTAACATTTTTGTGAATTATTAAAAAAAGAATCAATTCAAAATCATTAAAATTCAGAGAGAAATTAATTTTTGAATCAATTAAAAAAAATCACAAAATTCAAATATTCAAATATTCAAAAAATGGCGCCAAGAACACACCAAGAACACGCGCCACCCCTCTGTTTCTGCAGATTTGCATTTTCTCACCAATCTCACTAAATACTTGATGAAATCACACAATCCACATATCAATCTACTCGTTTTCACCTCACGATCATGTCTATGGTCTTTAATTTCATTTATTTTAAGCATGGAATAAGAAATCAAGACAAAACCTCAAGAACCCTAAATTCTACATGAAGGCTGAGAATTTTGATACATGATTCAAACAAAGCAATTAATTGAGGGGAAACATTCTATGCATGATTATGAACATTTGGCAAAAGTATTGTGCGAGGAAATATGCATAGATTAAGAGATGACCAAGTTTAGGCTTACTTGAAGGTCGTTTCAGCAAGAGCAAAGTGATTTTTGAGTTGGAGGTGTTACAAATGAGTTGTGATGATATGAACAGCTTCCCTGCACCATATGGAGTGTGTTTGAATGTCTGGACTTGATTGGAAATGGTTGGATCACTTCATGGCATCTCAACTGCAACTTAGTTAAAACCTTGAGCAATTGGCTGGTGATTCTGAGAAATCAGTGTTCCAGTTGTGGTTTAAGCGTTTAGATCACTTCTATATGATGTTTATGAGGTGTGTGTGTGTGATTGGTTTGGTTGGAATGGCTCTCAAACTCAAATCCCGATAGTGACTTGCTTTGGAAGGCAATTTTGGAGTGAAAGAAGAGATTTTGAGGAAAGCATCAGTTTGATGGCTTTGGTTTACTTAAACTGAGCACAAATGAGATCTATTTATAGTAGAGCAAGTTTGTTTTGGCTGCAATAGTGAATGGCAATTGCTGCAGAGGTTTGGCAAATGTTGATCAATAAGAATCCAAGTCTCCTCTAGCCATTGACTAGAGGTTAGAGCACATGCCTTTGGTTCCCTAGTTCAGAGATCATCCTTGACTCATTCAGTTGGAAATGGCTCAGTTCATGCCACCTTGGTGAATCCATTGAATGCTCCAAAACAAAATTGGAGTCTTGTCCCCTCTTTATGGTTTTTTAGGTTTGGCATGCTATTTTTAGTTCCAAAGACTTGGGAGGCTTATGGATCAGTGTTTGTCCCTCCTTGGTCTCTCCCTGTGGTGTTCAGATGGATAAACTTGTTTGTCATTTGCACAAATTGCTCAAATCGAGCAAAATGCACAAATCTGCCTAGTTATGACAGTTGTAGCAAGGCATATTGCCACTCTCATAACTCTTAGCTCAAATGGAATTTCATGGGGTTCCTGGCCATTTTGGAAAGCTCTCATATGATACAACATATGTGTGATCATAGTTTTTCTTGACACTTTTTGGATCCAAGTGAAAAAATCCCTTACATTTTGGAAAAAGTGAAACAGATTCTGACTTAGTGAAAATTTCACTAAGTGTTGGAAAAAGTGACATTTCATGTTTTCAGCCATTTTGATCCAACCATAACTCAAAATCTATGATGAATTGGAATGAGGTGTAGTTGACACTTTTAAATTAGGCCATGAGAGCTACAAATCCATCTTTGGATCAGCCCAAATTGTTTCTTGGATCTCATGTTATGATCCTTGGAAGTTGGTACCCTAACCACTTTGTTCTATAACTTAGAAAATTTCTAAGTTTTTTATGGTTACCCCTTTTACAAGTTATCCCACTTTTCTTGATTTTTCTTGATGAATGATGATTCCAATCACACATTAACATCATTTTAGGGTTAGGGAACCATAATTGATCAAAAAATCAAAAAGTCAAACTTTGACTTTTGGGCACAGTTGACTTTTTATCCGATGAATTCCACACTGTGCGATCCTCTATGAAATCAAATTCTTGACCTAAATCAAACTTGATGGATTGATTTCATAGGTGTTATAGGGTGTATTGAATTATGTCCCAAGGTTTGGGAGCATGTCCTGGTCAAAAGTCAAAGGTACAGTTGACTTTTCTCGCTAACCCTAATTGTGGTCCTGATGAACTTGAAACTTGTGCACCAAGCTTCTTGGATCAATCCATTGTTGCAAATGGATCAACGTAGTGAATTGGAGACCCTCAAACCATGTCTTGAGATCTTGGCTCATGTTTTGTCCCAAAAGTCAACTTAGGGGTGAATTAGGTCAAAAAACCCTAATTCCTGACTTTTATTGTATGCATCCCCTGAGGCAAAATTGACTTGATGATTGGGTTCATGATATCCCTTGGAGAATCTTAGGTTGTTCTTTTTAGCATTGGCTCATGCCCAGAGGAAAAATTCCATCTGGAGGCCTTGGTCGACCAAAACCCTAATTTGGCGACCCGGGCGATCTTAAGGCTTGATCCACCTGGAATGCTGCAATATTGTGCTTGATTATTGAAGTGGGAGTCCTCTTGATCCTTTGTGGATGTTTGAGAGGTTTAGACAAGTTGAGGATCCTGTCATTTCTTGATTGATCCTTTGCCTAAAAGCTCTGAGAGGGCTTGAAACCCTAAGTCTGATTGCAGTGAGTGCTCAACAACCCTTGAGAAGATTGATGAGGCACAAAGGTACATCCATATTGTGCTGATGATTTGCACAATGATGAGAAATCTTAGTGGTAAAAATTTGGGGTATGACAGATGCCCCTATTTATCTTCTTGGGCCCGAAGGTGTGAATAGCGAAGATATTTGGGCATTCGGGGTGCAAGAGAATTAAATATCGGAATACCCGAAATTTTGATGGTGGTTAGGAATGGTAGTTCACGCATCCTTCTTATTTTGCTAAGCAATGATGCTTAGAAAAGGTAAAGTTCCCCTCGATCCTGGTTTCCTACCAAGGAACTGGTCTTAGTTGCTGAAATAAACTTCCCCTCAATCCTGGTTTTCTACCCAGGAACTGGTCTCAGTTTCTGAAATAAACTTCCCCTCGATCCTGGTTTCCTACCAAGGAACTGGTCTCAGTTTTTGAAATAAACTTCCCATCGATCCTGGTTTTCTACCAAGGAACTGGTCTCAGTTTCTGATATAAACTTCCCCTCGATCCCGGTTTCCTACCAAGGAACTGGTCTCAGTTTCTTTTGTTAATAAACTTTCTTGAAAAATGACGCTATTCGTAGCGGTTTTCGTCAAACTTCTCACCGAATTTTCCTAGGGAGATGCCATTTGATGGAAAAAGATTTGATGTCAGAGTTGTTGGGGAACCCAGTCGTCTGAGTTGTCGAGGTGTGCAAACTTCTCTGTTGGAGATGCCATTCGTTGACTCTACTGGGGGAAAACGAGTCTCTTGAGAGACTGCTTTCGCTTGGGGGTATTACATCATACTTTTCTCGGGATCTTCTCGGAGAAATGCCATATGATGTGATCTAATTTTTAGGTGCCGATGACCTTTTCGTCAGCGAATTTTTTGGAGAAAAACTGTTGTACTGCCGAATCTCTGATTAAGAGGCTTTCTCTGGGGAGTTTCCTAAATCTAGGAAAGCGAAGATATCATCTTCAAGGGTGAAGAGTGACATTTGTCGAAGGTATTCTTGTTTTTCAGAGGTTCAAGTTATCAAAGTGGTCAAGGGACCAACTTCAATCCAGAAATAAACTGGAGGAGAGGTTGTTCAGACGCGACGTTTCCTGACGAGGAGAGAACTAACAACGCGACTGAGAGGACTTTTATCACTTGGGGATAAGACTGACCTGAGTGATAGTGATGCAATATGAATGTGAATGTAAATCAATAATGCATGATGTATGTATGTATATGCTGACGAAACTGACGCGACATACAGACTAATAGATGAACACGACGGGATACTCGGCCACTGCGGGGGACGAAGAGGTACCACTGGGTTCAAAATAGCAATTTTGCCTTGCTTTAGGAGAGATAGTCCCTGTTGGGAACTATGTTGGTCAGACTTAGGAGGTAAGAACTCTACCGGGGGTGTCAGAGGAAGCACCGTCTCTGACACAGTTGATCCTTTATTCAGGTGCAATGGTTTAGAAGGAGTATTTGGATTCTGCACTTTGAAGCTCGATTACTTCTGGAGTAGCGATCGATGTTCTTTCGATGTTCAACAGTCAAAAGAAATTGCCATCTTTATTTTTAAAAGCAGAAAAATTTGACAAGTAAATTCATTTTTGTTTTATTTCAAGAATCATTAATCATATTAAAATGTCATTTTGTAAAGCTGAAACAAATGAGAATTGCAAACAAAAGCACTAAGGCTCAAATTTTATTGATAGGATGGAAATCAGCCAAGCGCGTGATTCCATAGAGCATGTACAAAGTTTAGAAAATGGTAATTTAAGGAAAAGGGCTACATTGAAACATAACGGCCGCTATCCTTCTACCAACTTTGAATTCTAGACATCCTGAGCTTTGGTCGAAGATGACCTTGACTGGATTTTTTCTGGATGATGGTGTAACTGCTGCTGAGGGACTTGCCCCTTTGTTGAACATAGTTACTTGCCATTATCCCTAATTTTTGCCTGGATTGTACTCTGAGATTTCCAATCCACTGGGATGATTTTTGATCATGTCTCTAATTTTTTCCTGGACCGCCCTTTCGGGTTTTCAATCCACCGAGACGATATTTTTTATTTAGGCGAAGTATTTCTTGACTACGTCAACATTTGTGGGGTAGGCAAATTCCTCTCCATCCATAGTTGCAAGTCTCAAGGCGCCGCCTGAGAAAGTTTTCTTGACCACATAGGGGCCGTCATAATTCGGAGTCCATTTACCCCGGGAATTAGTGAGAAATGATGGTATCTTCTTGAGCACGAGGTCTCCTTTCCTGAAGACACGGGGTCGGACCTTTTTGTCAAACGGCTTCTTCATCCTTTGTTGATACAACTGACCATGGCATAAAGTCGGTATTCGCTTCTCTTCGATCAGATTCAGTTCGTCGTGCCAACTTTGGCACCATTCAGCCTCTGTTAACTTAGCTTCCATCAATACCCGGATTGATGGGATCTCTACTTCTATAGGGAGCACTGCTTCCATGCCATATACTAGAGAAAAAGGGGTTGCCCCTGTGGAAGTGCGGACAGATGTGCGATAACCGTGAAAGGAAAAGGGTAACATCTCGTTCCAATCTTTGTAGGTTACAACCATCTTTTGAACAATCTTCTTGATGTTCTTGTTAGCCGCTTCTACCGCTCCGTTCATCTTAGGTCGGTAGGGAGATGAGTTATGGTGTTCAATCTTGAACTCAGCGCGCAACTCTTTCATCATCTTGTTATTCAAGTTAGATCCCTTATCAGTAATAATCTGGCTTGGAACACCATAACGGCAGATGAGATTGCTCTTAATAAATCGTACTACCACTTGTCGGGTTACATTGGTGTATGACACTGCTTCGACCCACTTGGTGAAGTAGTCAATGGCTACTAGAATGAATCGATGTTTGTTTGAAGCCTTGGGTTTGATCATGCCAATCATGTCAATTCCCCATATGGAGAAAGGCCATGGGGAAGAGAGAACTTTGAGATGCGTTGGCGGTACATGGATTTTGTCTGAGTATATCTGACACTTGTGATACTTCCTCATGTACTTATAGCATTCGGATTCCATGGTCAACCAGTAGTACCCTGCTCTCAGAATTTTTCTCGTCATTGTGTGTCCGTTGGCATAAGTGCCAAAGGATCCTTCGTGAATCTCTTTTATCAGCATGTTTGCTTCTGGTCTGTCTACACATCGAAGCAAGACCATGTCAAAGATCCTCTTATAGAGTGTATCGCCGCTCAGGAAGAAGCTTCCTGACAATCTTCTGAGGGTATTTTTGTCCTTTCTTAATGCCCCATGTGGATACTCTTGTTTCTAAAGGAAGCATTTGATATCGTGATACCAAGGTTTGTTGTCTATGACTATTTCAATCGTGAAGATGTAAGCGGGCCATTCTAGGCGCATTATGTCGATCTTAGGTATGTCATTCCATCGACCTACACTAATCATGGAAGAGAGAGTGGCTAATGCATCAGCCGTGTGATTTTCTTGCCGAGGGATATGGTGAAACTCGATTCTGTCGAAGAATGGTAACAACCTTCTCGCGTAATCTTTGTAAGGAATCAGTCCTGATTGGTATGTGTTACAATCTCCTTTGATCTGATTGATAACCAGGGCTGAGTCGCCATATACATCCAAGTTTTTTACCCTTAAGTCGATCGCTTCTTCGAGACCCATGATACAAGTTTCGTATTCGGCCTCGTTGTTTGTACACTTGAATATTAATCTGGCAGTGAAAGGAATGTGGGTACCCTGAGGTGTTATGATGATTGCCCCAATTCTGTTTTCATAATGATTGATAGCTCCGTCAAAGATAAGTCCCCATTGGGAACCTGGTTCTGGCCCTTCCCTGGGTAGTGGTTCATCGCAATCTTTCATTTTCAAATACATGACATCTTCGTCTGGGAAGTCAAATCTGACTGATTGCTAATCGTCAATCGGTTGATGAGCCAAATGATCGACTAGAACACTTCCCTTAACGGCTTTCTGAGCGTGGTACTCGATGTCGTATTCTGACAACAACATCTGCCAACGGGCAATCCTTCCCGTAAGAGCAGGCTTTTCAAAGACGTACTTGATTGGATCCATTTCTGAGATTAACCAAGTAGTGTGGCAAATCATGTACTGGTGAAGACATTTGCTACCCAAGTCAGAGCACAGCAATTTTTCTCGAGCATAGTGTACCGAGTTTCACAGTCAGTGAATTTCTTGCTCAAATAATAGATGGCAGACTCCTTCCTTTTTGTTTCGTCTTGTTGACCAAGCACGCAACCCATGGAGTCTTCCAAAACTGTTAAGTAAATGATTAGTGGCCTTCTTTCCACTGGAGGTGATAGAATCAGCGGGTTCAATAGGTATTCCTTGATACTGTCGAAGGAGGTTTGGCAGTCTTCTATCCAAACGCAATCCTGATTTTTTTTTAGTAATTTGAAGATTGGCGCACATGTCGCAGTCATGAGGAATATAAATGTGGAGATGTAGTTCAAACGTCCCAGGAATCCCCTGACTTGTTTTTCAGTCTTTGGAGAGGGCATTTCTTGAATGGCCTTGACCTTATCAGGATCAACCTCAATTCCTTTTTGGCTGACGATGAACCCTAGCAGTTTCCTTGAACGGACACCGAATGTGCATTTGTTGGGATTCAAGCAGAGTTTGTACTTTCTTAGATGCTCGAATAGCTTTGACAGGTGGGTCACATGCTCCTCCTCTGTCTTAGATTTTGCAATCATATCATCGACATATACCTCTATTTCTTTGTGTATCATGTCATGGAAAAGAGTAGTCACGGCCCTTTGATAGGTTGCCCCGACGTTCTGCAAACCGAACGACATTACCTTGTAACAAAAGGTGCCCCATGGGGTAATGAATGAAGTTTTCTCCATATCTTTTGGCGCCATTTTGATTTGATTATAGCCCGAGAATCCATCCATGAAGGAGAAGACTTTGAACTTTGTTGTACTGTCAACCAGCATGTCAATGTGTGGTAAAGGAAAGTCGTCCTTTGGACTTGCTTTGTTTAGATCTCTGTAGTCTACACATATTCTGACCTTTCCGTCCTTTTTCGGAACTGGTACGATGTTGGCTAACCATTGAGGATATTCTGATGTGGCGAGGAAACCCGCGTCAATCTGTTTTTGTACTTCCTCCTTGATTTTTATGGCCATGTTTGGGTGAGTCCGTCTCAACCTTTGTTTTACCGGCAGACATTCTTATCTTAACGGTAGATGACGTTCCACGATGTTGGTATCCAACCCTGGCATGTCCTGATAGGACCAAGCAAATACATCGGGAAACTTTTTTAGAAGCTTTGTCAGACTTTCTTTGACAGTTGGACTGAGCAGTGCCCCAATCTTGACCTCTTTTCTCTCTTCCTCTTAGCACAAGTTGACCGTTTCCAACGGCTCTTTGTGAGTTTCAATGGAATTTTCCTCTTGTTTGAGTAGTCGAGAGATCTCTTCTGGAATTTCTTTGTCATCTTCTTCTTCAGCCTCAAATACCGGGAATTCAAAGTTGGGAGAAGGCATCGGATCGTATGTTTCAACGAGGTTTAAAACAAGCAATCTGCATGACGTGATGATTTATTTTTAGAAGAGATAGAGAGAATGCAAAAGTGTGTGCGGTGTATTTTTTTACTGCTTGTTTTTATTATTTGAATTATTTTTTAGGATTACCATTTTCTGAAAAAGCGAAAAGAGAAAACAGCAATTAATAAGGGAATTACAGAATAACGTTATTTTATTTATGAACTTGTCGATTCTTGAAACTACAACCCTATAAAACAAAACTTTGTCGCTTTGGGCGAAGTGAAGAGGGATATTTCCAGAAAGTGAGCCCTATCAAAACATCCGTTTCACCTGGGTAGGGTGAAAGGTTAAAACAAAGATGGCAATTACTTTGACTTATGAACAATCTTCGAAACATCGTCTGCAACCCATTGGCGGCGAACTCCTCGGTGAATCACAAAGTCTGGTACCTTCCTAGATTTGTCTTCAGAAATAACGCTGATTTATGGTGGAGCAGGATCGTTGGAATCTGTCTCCTAGGAAGAGTTGTTGTAGGAGGATTCCTTAGTTGTATTTTGCATAGTATTTGTGCTCTCAGGTAAATCTCCCCATCCAGTTGGTTGGATGTCCTCGAGCCTGATACGAGAGCTTTCAGGAGCGGTGTACTTGACCAAGAAATCGTACTTGCCCCTCGGTTGTCCCAAGGTGTCCCACACCTCTTTGGAACTGGAGGAGTCATCCCTTTCGATGAGGTTGACCTCGGGAAAAGCATAGTTAGTGAATTCTAGTCCTGCAAACTTTGCAAATTCATCATCGTGCTGGATATTTTCTGAATGCCCTGATTGTTGATCCCATGATTCGGTGGGGACACAAGTATTCTTTTCGAGGATGCTGAGCTGATAAGCATCGTTGGGATGATTCTCTTGCCCCGAGTCTCCTGGGTACGACTGCCACATAGGCAGGCCATCCATCAGGCCATAATAGTCGTGGTCAAAGTTGTATTTAATCAGAGTGTCCTCCTCTAATGAATTTGGTGGAGCACGACATCCTTCAGAATCAAAATCTCCGTATATCATTTCGACATCTGACCTTGGTATAAATCTCGAACTTTGTGTGGGATAGCAAAATGGCGTAGGCACCTCTTCCTGAGACATATAACCGTCCTCGTTAAGATAGGACTTCCATTCCTCATCTATGTCGGAGGAATCTCCCTCGTTGATGGAATGTACTTCTTGAGACACTAGATGAAGGTAACCTCCACTGTGGAAGAAATTCTGAATGGGATGAAAACTTTCATCTTTAGTAGTCTGGGTACAGGTTGAGGAAAAGCCAAGACATTTCTTTGTCTTGTTATCAGTAGGAATGACAAGTTGTCCCCATCCTTTTGCGTTGTTACTCTCGATTACTTTGAGAGCATCTTTGTACGAGGAAATCGATGTTTCTTTTTCTGATTGATTCTCATTGCTCACCGAAAGCGCTTGGAACTGGGTTCCCACAACCTCCTCGGGTTCTACACAAGTGGACAATGAAAGTTTACTCACGATCAAGGCTTGTTCTCCATAGACCGTGACGAGTTGGTCATTCTTGACGAACTTCAGCTTCTGGTGAAGTGTCAAAGTGACTTCCCCAACCTGGTGTATCCAAGGTCTTCCCAACAAACAGTTGTATGTTGCTCGGATGTCCATGACCTGGAAAGTGACTTGGAAAGTGTGAGGACCGATAGTTATGGGAAGGTCGACTTCGCTGATAACTGTTTTTCGGGATCCATCAAATGCTTTGACGACGACCTCACTGCCTCTCATCAGAGATCCTTTGAATGATAGTCGCATTAGAGTGGACTTCAGCATAATATTGAGAGTCGATCCAGTATCTACCATTATGCTAGCTAAAGCATCGTCTTGCCAGTTGACTGTGATCTTGAGCGCTGTGTTGTGACTTGGGCCCTCTTCTGACAATTCCTCGTCACTAAACCCCAAGTTGTTGCAGGAAGTGATGTTAGAGATGATGCTATCGAACTGTCGTATTGACACATCCTGTTCCACAAAGGTCTATTCTAAGACTTTTTGTAGAGCCTCTCTGTGGGCTTCGGAACTGAGCAAAAACAATAACACTGAGATTTTTGAAGGAGTTTGTAACAGCTGATCAACAATGTTGTATTCACTCCTTTAGATGAGCTTCATCATCTCATCATCGTTCTTTGTAAGGTCAGGATCACTGGATTGACCGACTGGTGGATTAGTAACTTCTGTTTGAGGTTCCTTTTCTCTGTTAGGTTCTCCAACTCCTCTGTTGAAGATTCGACCGCTCCGTGTTACTCGACTGATGTCTACAATATTCACGACGGAGGGTAATGGAATTTCCTTTCCATTCTCAATTGTTGTTACACCGTATTTGTAAGGGATAGCCTTAGTTGATTCATACGGTAGTGGTCCTGGCAGATAGATAACTATAGGAGGCTTTTGATTTTTCTGACTGTCGTAGGTAACTTCAATCAGTTCCTGGTTAAGAACCTTCGATTCGTCAAGTAGAGGGATGATGGTACAAACATCTTTGGTCCTTTCGTGATTAGAGATCATGACAACATCCTAAATCTGATCAGCAAAATAGTCTGGTGTCCAGTTGATTGATCCAGAACTTGGACACGGTTGAATCTCTTTGGGAGCCAACTGACTTTGAAGGGCTGCTCGCACGAGGTAACATCCTTGATTATTTTCCGAGCAGACTCTACAGCGTTCGTAGTTGTGTGGTAGCACCTGGCCACGTCCACTTTGAATGCAGTGTAACCTTACCAGGTCTATTTCCATAGATCGGACATCCTGACTTTAATGCCTAGTAGGGTTCTCGTTTGTCACACTGATTTGTTGCGTGTCTTCATCCATATAGATCGAAAGCCACCAGTGGTTTAACAAGTGTTGAAATGTTCTTTGCACGAGAGCGCACCCTTGGTTACACCCACGACACACTTTACAGTTCTGATAATTATGCAAAGTCAGGAAATTGAGCTGGACTTGTGTAGCATGTAACTCCACCAAGCTGGTATTCATCAAGCGAATATCAAAGATTTGAATCATATTTACTTGATACTAATTTCTATCACGGTAATCCTGAATCCATCCAAGATCCATCTGACGCTGGAGTGCCTCTTGTACAAAAGAGCATCCCTGTTTGTTTACTGGGCAAATCAGACAGAAATTGTAATCATGCGTGGCCGATTATGATGTTGGCTTTACCTTGAGTGCATTGCCACCAAGTTGACATTCATAGCACGGATGTCGTGGTTTTGAATGATGTTGGAACTTGTATAAGTCATGTTAACTCCACGATCTCGATGCTCTTGGATCCACCCGAGATCCAACTGTTCCTGTAGAGCTGATTGCACCACAGAACATCCTTGATTGTTTTTAGGGAGAGCACCACCATATCATTTTGTATTACTTGATGATCCAACGTCTTTAACTAAACTTCCCTCTCGGACTGCTTCCTCAAGACGAACTCCCATGCCCACCATCTTGGTTAAGTCACTGGGCGCACTGGCAACCATTTTGTCGTAGTAAAATGAGCTTAAGGTTTTCAAGAAGATCTTTGTCATCTCTTTTTCCTCAAGAGGTGGACAAATATGAGCAGCAATTTCACGCCATCTCTGAGCATATTCCTTTAAGGTTTCCCTGTCCTTTTGTGACATCGATCAGAGTTGATCTCTGTCCGGTGCCATGTCCAGGTTATACTTGTATTATTGAACGAAGGCAGCGCCAAGATCTCTGAAAGTGCCGATCTTAGTGCGGTTTACACCCATGTACCATTTGAATACGGCACCGGTTAAACTATCCTGAAAATAGTGAATCAGTAGCTCCTGGTTCTTTGTCTGAATTGACATTTTCCGAGCGTACATCACCAAATGTCTTTGAGGGCAAGAGTTACCCTTGTATTTTTCAAATTCGGGCACTTTGAACTTGTGCGGAACTTTCACATTGGGGACCAAACAAAGGTCTGCGGCATCCTTTCCAAATAAATCCTGACCACAGAGGGCTTGTAGCTCTTTCTGCATCTCCAGGAACTATTCCTGGAACTCATTCATTCTTTCGAACATACTTTTGTTTCCACCAGAAGGTATCTGTGGAATCTGTCCTTCCGGGACAGTGTGTACCACGGGTGGTGGTATAGTCATCATGGCAGCGACTCTAGGTCCTTCCCTCTCCCGAAGTTTGTAACCTTTAGGAGTTGCCATCATGCCCCTGGCATTTTTGCTTTCCCGAAGTTTGTAACCTTCAGGCCCAGCGGTTCCTACTGCAGTTTCCGGATCTTCAGTGATCGGCGGAATATATCCTTCTGGGATATAGTTGAGTGGCATGCCCCAGGGACGATCTTTCAGCATTTTATACCTAGGATCATACTTCTCCACTATGGGCGTTGATGTGATCTCTGAGATCACAATCCTTTGTTGTTGCATCTGAGCTTCTGCTAGAGCTTGCATGTCGTTATGAAGCTTTTTCTGTCGATTGACCCGAGTATTGTATGAATGAGACAGTTTGACTCTAGAATCGAGACGCAAACGTGAGATTCGTAGGTAAGAAGAATGCGTTATGTGAGAATGATGAATGATATGTAATGATTATATTAATTGTATATATTTTTTAGTTTATTCAAAGTAAACTTCGACAATTTGATTGCAAATATCAAACACTGGGGAAACCCCGTTTTATTGAATTCAAAGACTGCGGAATGGAAATACAGTAATTTACATAGTGCTGCAAAAGGAAATCTAAACTTATGGGTCCTGAGTCCTCCCCGAAGCGAGCTCAGGTGCTGGTTCTGGTACTTTCCTTTTCTTTGACCGGGGCTCTTGAGCCGTTGTCGGGTTGTCATTCCTTTGCCAAGTGAAAGGAGCGAGCAAATTCCTTTGGTCCTCTTGATTTTCTACAGCATGTTGCTCTAAAATCTCGATCAGAGCATCTTTATCTTTCAATAGTTGTTGTATTTTCTTACACTCCACATTGAGAATACGGTACTTGTTCTTCCAAGACTTCTTCTCCTGTTGAACTTTGTTGAGAGTAACCTAAAGTTTTTCCTTATGAGACATAAAATAAAGGACAAGGTCCCTTAACGGAAGAACTTCTTGACGAGGGTAAGGCATCCTCAACTTGAGAGGTCTAGTTTGTACCCAGTGGAGATAAGGTTCCACCGAGACACAGTCTGGTTTTCCTAGAGACTATCTTCCTTTCCTATGAACGTGCTTCCAGGCATGCACTATTTCTGTCTTTAGTGCCCTGCCATTTTCTCCTTCGTTGAAAAAAAGACCTTCCAGATGAGTATTACACGAGACATGCCGCATCGGGTATCCGAGTTGACGACGAACTAAAACTGGATGATAGTTAATTCCTCCTTTAGTTCCTATAACGGGTACATTAGGGAAATTTCCACAACGTTCAATGATCCTGATCCCGTCATAGATTCGATTGTACCAATCGATGTCAGAGTTGGTGAGAGACATGACTCTCTGCGACCAACGTAAAGTATTCTTTTGATCCCAAAATGCAGCAGACTTGGGTAAGTGGGAAATAAACCATTTGTACAGTAGGGGTACACAGCATGTGATCATTCCTCCGTTGTACAAATTCCTTAAGTGTGTAGAATGATAAGCATTGGCGAGCAAGGTCGGTATAGGGTTTCCAATCAGAAAAATCTTAATGGCGTTGATATTGTAATACCCTTATTTTTACCCCTAAGATCCCACATGTCCTTTTGCATCTCATACCACAAACAAGATCACACATTTGTCCCCTCTTTTGTAGGATTGTGCCTTGCAGGGATCTTGGAGTGTGTGTGTGTTTGTTAGTTGTTTTATTGCTTAATTTTTTTATGCTTACTAACCATTAATTAAAATCCAAAAATATTTTGTTTCCTTTCACTAACATTTTCATGGGAAGAACAGGTTAAAAATACCAAAAAAATCAGTCCCGCAGCTCGAATGAATTCCATCTGAACAAAGTCAAAGTTGATCCGCAATTAATTCAAAAAATTATCTAATCAAGAGTTTCCAAGATTTAATTGATTTTATTCAAGAGACTCCAAGGTTCATGTGTTTATTTCCATGCCTTCTTTGACAAGCAAGATTTAATTGATTTTATTCAAAATGCTCATTTTTCACAAATTTTGCACTGAGTAACCGGTTACCCTGTGGTGAGTAATCGGTTACCCTTGTGAAAATTCGAAAAAATAGTAGCAAATTCAAATTCAGCAATTTGGTACCAATCTCAGCCCTTGATCACATTTGGAATATTCTAGGCCACCTCATTTTAATTCCCCTACATCACTTTGATCATTTTCCACCATGCACCTTCACTAATCACCACTCTTTTGATAATTCCCTCCAAATTTGAATTCCAATCCTAATTTTGATCATCCAAGCCTAATTCCAAACCACCAATTTTCCCAAGCCTAAATTCTATAAATAGAGGCTTCATTTCATTCATTCTTCAAGCTTTTGATAGCCAACAAACCTCTTGCAAATTCTCTTCCCAACCACAAATTTCACTAAAGCCCACTTTTCTTCTTTTGAAAGTTAACAAGAATTTACATTGAATCTTGTTCAACTTTGAGCTAAACCTTCATCCAAACTTGTTTTCTTCATCAATTCTCATAGATCAAGGCTTTGGTATTTGGATCTTGAAGCATTTTGAAGGAATTTTCAGATTTGAAGTGGTAATTCATCTTTCACCATTGTTGAAACTTCATCTTCATCTTCCATAATGTAGATCTTTGGAGATCTTTGTTACTTGATCCTTTGGATCTTGTAATTGTGTTTAATTGCTGGTTTTTGCTGTCATTTTACTTTAAGTTTCGTGCAATTTCAGTTCCATGATCATAAGGTGTTTGTAAAAAGTTTTGAAAGTGGATTATGCTGAATTTTGCACAATTTTATGAATTCTGGTGCAGAGTAACCGGTTAACGTCTAGTGAGTAACCGGTTACTCTGTGTTAATTTTGAAAAACTGCACTATTTTGAACTAAGTAACCGGTTAACGTCTGGTGGGTAACCGGTTACTTCGAAACAGAATGCATATTTTCACTCGTTTTTTGGGCTGTTTTGGTTTTTCTTCCTCCTTCTTCCCCTTTCTTCTTGTTATAGCCTTGAAATGCATTGTTGAGATTAATTTCTCTTCAATTTCAATGGACTTTGGATATGGTTAGAGGAATTAAACATTCATTAGTTCAAATCTATCTTTTAATGAATTGTTGAATTCATTTGAGGTGCTTTGAATTAGTGATATGTTTTCACACTTAAACATATCAATTAAAAGTGATTGAACTTGAAGATGAAAGGTTCATGACTTTGTAATTCATTTGGCCTTCTCTTCATCTATTTCCTTTTTTAATTTTGATTGATGAAAGTTTTGTGGATTTTATAATTTCTTTGTTGAATTCTTGATCAAGACTAGATCGTTACCTATTTTCTTTTCGTGCGGTATTGGTTTCGGATGACGATCTACATGTCGTTCATCTAGCATGCATTAGCACAAAGATCTATTGACCGACCTCATTGCAGGGTAATTACTCCGTAAATTACTCGGCGATTACTTAACATAGCGTAACATTTATTCCTCTTTATCCAATTCGGAATTTGAACTTTCGTGGTCCGGACCTTGATTGGTTGCGTCAACCTAATGGTGATTGATCTTTTGTATTAGGTTCAAAATCTTTGAAGCTTGTTGTTGTAGAGGCTTTGATTCTATCAATCTTCTAACAAGTCTTCATTAACCTTGACCTAAGTACATTGTGTCGCTCCCGAAAGATTCGCATCCAACGGTACAAACGCGAGAGTGGCGCAGAAAACACAGAGTCGCCAGCAATGTGTATTTATCCCGAGAGAGGGAAAGGAAACACTGCATAAACCTGAAGAGAAAGGGGGAAAGACATGGTCATCGCAACCATAGTCCAGGTTCGGGAGTCGGTTATGCGAGGGGAAGGTGTTAGCACCCCACGCATCCATCGTACTCGATGGGATCCACGCTTGTTGTCTAAACGGAGGGTGAGCTGTCCTACTATCTATGGTTGTGCAAAAGAAAACGGGGATGGGGGTGACTAAGACAGACTCGGTAGGACATATTCGATGCCCTAGGCCTACGTACTCCCTCAGTGCAATGGGAAAGTCAGAGTCAACGTAGTTCGGACGGGAACTGTGGGGGAAGGTTGCTCGCCAAGACAATCGATGTCTCGTGCCTACATATCCTCAATCGGACGAGAGAGAGAGGAATCAGAGCTAATGTAGTTCGTGGGTACAACCACAGATGGGTAAGTGTTTTTTATGTGAGCGACGAGCTCTTTTCTGAAAATGAAATTTGAAACCCAACAATCCCGAAGGATAAAAAGATTTGAATTTGTTTTTTGTGTTTTTTAGACAGAAGTGTTTTCTTTTTAAGTTAGTTCATAACTTGCATTGCACCAAAGTCTAGGGCACAGGGACGAATACTTAACGAATCGTCCCAAGACAGGACGCCCGCTAAGCACTCTAGAAAGATGAGAGGAAGCCCCTCATTTCTCATTCCCCACGCTTAAGGCTCGTGCGCAATACACTTTATCTTTATTAAGTGTTTTCAAGAAGTTTTGAGATGAGAAGAGAGAAGACCCAAAGGAAACTCTAAAGGGAAACTAAGAGTCCTAATGTTATCATGCATGGGTGACCTATGGTTAGTGAGGCTTAGGAGGGACAACTACCTAAAACCTAATGCTAATCCTACTCCAAGCTTAATAAAAAATTAAGTTGGACTAGGTAGCTCTAAAGGGAGAGAATCCAAGACTTAAACAAGTCTTGAGATTCATGGGAGAAAGAAAGTGAAAGAGAAGAATGAGAAAGAGAAGGATGAGATAAGAAACAAGATAGGGCAGCAAGCACATCATATCAAGTATATCCAACTTACATCAATAAACAAGTCTCAAAGATCATGCAAAACATCTCAAGTAAGCATGCAAAGGTAATCATGAAAGAATGCAAGCATACTTATATGAAATGCACAATTAAGCACCAATGAATTTCATATCAAGATGAAATGAGAAAAATAAGATGAAGATGAAAGCAAGTCAGAATCAAGATCATACCATCATCAACAATTCTCATGTGCAAGAGAAGATCAAAACATGAAACATTATGCACCAAAGAAAGTCCACAAAAGGAAGTCAAAGTACAAGCACTTAAAGCATACCCAAACATGATCCACAAATTGAAAAATTTGGTCATAAGGGACCTCAACCAGGGGTAAACATCATATCAAATACTCATGCAAAGAATCACAAAGAAACTCAATCAAACAAGCATGGCAAAGCAATTAGGGTTAAGAGATGTCAAGAGATGATCATGCATAATTCACTTAAGCACAAATAATCAAACATATATCAAATGACATTAAAAAATTGTGGAATTAAAACCCCAAGTGACCTAAGTTAGAAGCTAGCAACATGCCAAAATATCACACAAAAATTCACAGGTTAAGTACCTCAAACAATGCTTCAAAATTGCATAAGAACAAAGAAGAACAATGCACAAATAGAGGGACTAAAATGCAATATGAAATGAGTTTAAAAATATGAGAAAAATGTTTTTAGGAACCTCAAAGTGTCCTCTAAAGTATGCAAAAATAATGGGATGCAAACTATGTACCAATGATGAGAAATAAAATCAACAAGATCAAGTGTGCACAAGTGAAGAAATTCACAAAGAAATTCATCAAACAATTAATTCAGGTGCGTAAAATAGAATAAAAATGGAAAATAAAATTTGAAAAAATTTTATAAAATCCTAAAGATGATTCATGAATTTTTTCATAATTTTCTGATGCATTAAACTAATTTTAAAAATTAAAATGCAAAATGTATCAATCAAATAAAATGAAAATAAGCAGAGGGGTGCCACAAGCAAGAAAATCATGTTAAAAACTGGGCTGGACCAAAGGAGGGGGGTGTGAATAGAAAGAAGCCCAAAGCGCTTCCTACCATAGGCTCTGAGTCAACAATATTGACTCAATCATTGCCACGTGATTGATCCAAAGATCCACACGTAGTCAATAATCCAAAAGTACACATGATGAAAGGCTCAGATCAATGCACACACGTTAACAATGATGAGCAAGCAAGCATGATGATTAACCTGGCCTCCATAGAAAGTCACGTGAACAACACATGTTTTTTTAATGCGTCGGCAAAATCAACACCATCAGATCCAATCAACGTGTACAAATGAGTCAACAAATCACAAAATCAAGCAAGATGAGTGGTCAGATCTGTGTGTGCATAATAACAACCATGGAATATACACACACAATCAATAAAACACGTGAGGATTTTAAATGATCTGGCTGAACGTGAACCATCAGATCTGGACCACCAACGGTCTAGATTTCATCTTCTTCCTTTAAACCCTCACTGGCCTGAAACATGACCAGACGCCGGAGCCCTAGCTCCGGTCGTCTTCTCCGGCGACCTCAACATCAAAATTTCTCAGAAATTCACAACTCCACCACCATTCAACTTAGAATTCAACAAGGATCATGAATATCACACTCAAATCAACAGATCATGCATATATTAAACAAATCGAAGACAAAAAGTTTGAACTCAAACTTCAGATCCACGATTCAGCCATAATACACGTCCAAAATCAAAACAAATCACATCAAGATGATCAGCAAAGCATGAGGAACATTATGCACACAAGAAAATCAAGTTATAAGATCATGAAATTCACACTAACCTGAAACTTGAAACAAGCAAAATACTCCTAGAAACCCAGTGTAAGAGTGCAGATCTTCCTCTTTTGAGCTCTATTTGCAAAATAAATCTTGAATCAGGCTGGATCTTGAGATTTGATGATGAGCAACTCAAAATCGAATCTGGTGAAAACCTCACTCTAAGCTTGAATCAATGGTGGATTCTTACTCTATTCTCTTCACTGATCAAGAATATGCCAAGAATTCTCAAGGAAACCTTGTGAGGAGAGAGTTTCGAAGGAGAGAAAGTTTGAGTGAAAATTTGAAATCTGAGCAAATGAGAGTGCATGAGGTGTGAATGAACGTGTGAATCTTCTTATATAGACTTGGTTAGCCATCTGATCATGATTAAAGCTTTGTTAAACCCTTGATTAAGGCTATTGAAAGTGTTTTGCAAAATTGCAAGTTGTGATGTACACACTTAATCACACGTGCCAAGGTCATGGTAATAGCATGATTCACTCACATTTCTTCTGCAGATCACAAATAGAATGGACTTGGGCTTTGTAATGACTTGATTTATGAGATATGATCCATCTTGCCATTTTGCACATTGTGAAAAAAGTGAGGTATATGGCATGAAATGAATTGATTCAAAGGCCAAATCTGGTCCTCATGGAGTGTACTTGAATAGGGAAATGTGACTTGAGTCATTAGAAACAATTACAAGTCATTTTGAACCAAAAATGGAAAAGGTGGAAAAATGGATACATGTGAAAACCCTAAAAAGCACCTTGCCTTCTTTTGGTCATATCTTGAGTTTCACAAATGGTATGGAGATAATCTAGTACTTTTTGGAAAGGGGAGAGAGAGAGATCTTCAACTTTCATGTTTGAGGAAAATTCATTTGAAGCTTCTTTGATGATGAAAAGTCAAGTTGAAGATGGTTTGAAAAGTTTCCAAAAATGGAAGTTTCACATTATAGGTCATTTTCCAAAAATAGTAACTTTTGCACAAACTCTTGACTCTTGATGAATGGTATGAATCCTAGCCTTTGAGGACCATATGAGGGCATAAGACCTTAAAAATCATGAAGAGGACCTCAAAATTCCATGGTTGACTTTCCTCCTTACAGTTGACTTTTCTTGGTTCACAAGCAACTGATCCATTGAACATCTTCCACAATGAACCACTAGCCAAGCCTTCCTCTATGAGTGTTTGGGAGCATATGGAACCCATGAGAGCATGTTTGAATCCACAAAGTTTTCTCAAGAAGCTCTTTGAACCCAAGAACCCTAATTTGGTCCCTCTGGTTAGGAGGGAAAGATTCACTTGATATCCTTTGCCATTCTTGATCTTATGAAGATATGATGACCTCCACAAAACACCTTGAGGCTTGAGACTCCTTTGAGATGAACCAAGTACCTTGATCCCATGCTAAGAACCAATGCTATGCACAAATGCTAATGCAAGAAATGCAAAGAAACATAAGCCAGTTAGCTTCAAAACAAAAGAGCAAATTTTGGGGTGTTACACATTGTTTAATCACTATAGTTCAAGACGCGAAATGGAATAATCGGTGAAGGCTTATGGCACTAGAGCCTTGTGCTACTATTTACTAACTTCTAACCTTTGTTATGTTTCCTTCTCGCTCCCTATCTCTCTTTATTTTTTATGCTTTATGTCATTTTATCATATCATGTTTATGTTTATGTCATTTTTCTTTTGTCCACTTAGACCATATTATCTTGCGCTTTGTTTTTTTCTTTTGTCCATTTTGGACTCAAAAACTTTAATAAAGGATTAAACCACTAAAATACTTGTGCTCTTAATTGTTGGACTATGGCCACTACCCTTTGCATTGGAGGACCTATGCTCTTGATTATTGACTTATGGACTTAGAATTAGGATTCTCTCCCTTATGCTTTGGACCATTATGGAGTTTGACATTCTAGCCTTTATTTGGCTTGCTTATTGGCTCAAGAGGATGGAATTATATTCTTATTATGCTTTGAAGAGTGTCTCCATGTGGTTAGATCTTTCTTATCCTTAGCTTTTATTTTATGCACTAGGATAGTCACTTCTTCTCCACCCCTTCTTCGATTTTCAAAATCTCCTCTCTTTTTCAAAAACTTTCTTGTTTTAAAACTTAAAACCGCTTTCATAATAAAACCTTGACTTTGGTCAAGTGATTTTTAAGCTTTGTTTTCTTTAATAAATGTCAATCAATATTAACCATATTTTGACCATTTCATAAAAATATAAAAAATACAAAAACTCATCAAATTTTTTTTGTGTGCTTTGTGCACTTTTTCTTTTAAACATTTTCATAAGTTTAGACATGATTAATTTCTTTAAGCGGAATTATTCGTTTGGAAATGACGACTTGTCTTTACACTTAAAATCAACCAAAACAAACAAATTTTTGTTCTTTGTACCACGAACTACGAGGTTTTGATCCTACATTGCACATCGTGGGTACGTAGGCATGGGGCGATAAGTCTCTCCAAACACAAAAATCTTAAAAAATATTTCTCTTCTCATCCCTCCCAATCTCTTTTCAAGCAAACCATTTTCAGACCAAAAAGCATGAATACATCAAAGGGCTCCTATAGAGTACTATAGATGTATTCGGTGCGTAAAACCTTCCCTTTACATAACCACCCCCCTTACCCATTTCTCTTTGTCTCTTTTAGCTTTTGCTTTTTTAGACTTCTTAGGATTTATTCGATTTTTTTTCCTTTTCCTTTGTGGAATAAATAAAAGCGCGGTGGCGACTCTGTTTTCCTTGAGTTAAGTTAATCAATAACTTACACTCACGATTTTACCGCTACAGAAAAGTGGCGACTCTGCTGGGGATCTGGCTTCCATGAGGGGTTTAGCCTACTATGATTTATTTACTGCTTTTTGTCTGATTTACTTGTTACTTGTTTGTTCTGTTTGGGAGTTCCCTGTTTTTTAGCTGAAGAAGAGGATATTGAGGAGATTCTAGATGAAATTTCTCGGTTGCTTGAGCACGAGGAAAAAGCCATTCAGCCTCATGAAGAGCCAGTGGAATTGCTTAATTGGGGTTCAGATGATGATATAAAAGAAGTCAAGATTGGGGCACTGCTTCAGTTAGATGTTAAGAAGAGGATTTTGGAGCTTCTTAGAGAATATGTTGACGTGTTTGCTTGGTCCTATCAAGACATGCCTGGTCTTGATACTGAAACTGTGGAACACCATTTTCCATTGAAGCCTGAATGTCCACCTGTGAAATAGAAATTGAGAAGAACTCATCCTGACATGGCTGTGAAGATCAAAGAGGAGGTTTAAAAGTAGATTGATGTTGGTTTTCTTGTGACTTCTGAGTATCCTCAATGGGTGGCCAATATTGTGCATGTTCCAAAGAAAGACGGAAAAGTCTGAATGTGCGTCAACTATAGAGATTTGAATAAAGCGAGTCCAAAATATTATTTTCCACTGCCACACATTGACATGTTGGTAGATAATACTGCTAAATTCAGTATCTTTTATTTTATGGATGGATTTTCCGGTTATAATCAAATAAAGATGGCACCCGAGGATATGGAAAAAACAACATTCATTACACCTTGGGGAACATTCTGTTAAAGAGTGATGCCCTTCGGTTTGAAAAATGCTGGTGCAACGTACCAGAGAGCTATGACTACTTTGTTTCATGATATGATGCATAAAGTAATTGAGGTCTATGTGGATGATATGATTTGTAAGTCGAAGACTGAAGAAGATCATATTGAGTACTTATTGAAGTTGTTTCAGCATTTGAGAAAGTTTAAGCTCCGTTTGAATCCAAATAAATGCACTTTTGGTGTCCGTTCTGGAAAATTGTTGGGCTTTATTGTCATCTAAAAAGGCATTGAAGTTGATCCTGGTAAAGTTAAAGCTATTCAAGAAATGCCCGCACCTAGAACAGAAAAACAAGTAAAAGGATTCTTGGGACGTTTAAATTACATCTCCTGATTTATATCCAATATGACTGCCACATGTGCGCCGATCTTTAAGCTTCTCCGCAAAGATCAGGGTTGTATATGGACAGAGGATTGTCAGAAAGCTTTTGAAATAATTAAAGAGTATATGCTTGAACCTCCGATTTTGTCTCCTCCCGTGGAAGGAAGACCTTTGATTATGTATTTGACTGTGCTGGAAGAGTCTATGGGCTGTGTTCTGGGTCAACAAGATGAAGCTGGTCGAAATGAATTTACCATTTATTATTTGAGCAAGAAGTTCACCGATTGTGAGTCTCGGTACTCAATGCTTGAAAAGACATGTTGTGCTTTAGCTTGGGCTGCCAAGCGCCTCCGCCAGTATATGTTGAATCATACAACTTGGTTGATATCCAAAATGGATCCAATCAAGTATATCTTTGAAAAGCCTGCTTATACTTCTCTTTGCCTTTTTTAGCTTTTACTTTTTTAGACTTCTTAGGATTTATTCGCTCTTTTTTCCTTTTCCATTGTGGAATAAATAAAAGCGCGGTGGCGACTCTGTTTTCCTTGAGTTAAGGTAATCAATAGCTTACACTCACGATTTTACCACTACAGATATCAACGAAGTTATCAATGTTGGGAAACAAAAATAACCCGTAGGTAAGCAAAACAAAGATGCTTTCGAAAGCGGCCACGTTCCTTATACTAGCAAAGTACAGAGCTTTCTTGATTAAGAACTGGGCTGGCAAACCCTGGATACCACCCTTAATGATCATGTGAGTCCTGACTTCTGACTCGTCCAAATAGATTGCTCTTGCAATGGTTTGATCCTTTGGAATCTCTTCTAGTCCAGAAAAGGGAGCCTGGTCAGTAATGTGCAAATCAGTCAGGTGAGAGTACTCCTCCAATGTTAGTGCTAGTTGATAATCTGGGAATGTGAAACAGTGATAAACTGGTTCGTAGAACTGGATTAGTGTGGACATGATTCCTTCGATTACATGGACCCTTAACAGAGACAGCAGTCCTCCATACTTAGCTCTGAAAGCCTCAGGGTTGGTTATCATCCTTGCCAATCCTCTTAAATCCTCTAATTTTGGAACCTTGAAGGTATACTTGTGAGTTTTCCTTCTACCGAAATCCATTAGCGCAATCTCTTTATCTGATATTTGCAATCATTGTCTTAGTTTAATTTGAAAAAGAGAAACTAGAAAAGAATATTTTTCTTTGTTTTAATGTTTTTTAAATGAATGGATGAATGCAGCACACAAAAACATAGAAAAAACATGGGGTCAAAGGGTCGGTGTCATGAAGTCAAGGCTCTACCCATCCCCAAAGGTTTATACTGGTGATATTTTGTACATGTCCTCAAAATCACTGACCCCTCTTGGGATAACAACAGCAAGCGGATCGCCAGCGAGCTGTAGTATCTTAGAGTAGTCTCAAATGAGGGTAGTATTGCGTGACAACTATTTCCAATAGCTTCCGCACTAGAAAATGGTTTCAGTCTACTAAAATCCTCAGCTTCTCGGATAACAAAATGGAACAATCTGCTTTCAACAACCGAAGTCGTATAGGCATTGAATCCGCAAAAGGCATCTCAACTGATTTGATGGTCGACCGTGACCTCTTATCTGGAATTCACTTCCCGTAAGATTACCCGTATAATGCCATCACTTATCTTAGGTGTATACTCAATCTTTCCACATGCGGCATCACACGCATTCCCATTAGCAGAAAAGTAAACACGAATATCAATTAGGAAAAGCAGTGTATATATATATATATATATATATATATTTGTCCTAACATCCTAGACCTCTAGCCTTATGATCCTATACAGGGAGAGTGAGTTTTGTTTATGTTTTGGGTAAGGTACTGGACCTAAGCTTTTAGTTAGTATGCTCGCTAAGATTTTTGCAATCTTATGCCTACGTATTCCTATTTAACGAAACAGGGAAATCAGAGCGATCGTAGTTCCTCCTATTCTATGGGAGGAAAGAGATGTTTTGGTGTCTTGTTCAAAGCCCAAGACATGAAGCTAAAGGTGATTTGTATCTTGTTCAAAGCCCAAGATGTGAAGCTAAAGGGTTTTGGCTGAGAGAGAATTTGTCATCTCTAAAGAGGAATTATTGATGTTTGTATGCTGTGAGCAAAGCAGAAATTCGATGCTAAGAGGTTGATTGACTCAACCGGGGGGTTTCTTTATACAAAGCCTAAGAGGAGGCGGGAAGTTTGACTTTTCCGGAGGAAATGTTCTTTCTGTCTTGTACAAAGCCCAAGATTGAGGCTAAAAGATATTTTGACTCCGTTGGGGAGAATGTATCTTGTATAAAGCCCAAGATGGAGGCTGAAATGGTTTGACTCAACAAGAGAGTACTTTTATTTGTCCTGTATAAAGCCCAAGACAGAGGCTAAAAAGGTCGACTTAACAAGAGAGTCTTGAACAGGTGATTGAATCAACAAGAAAGTCTTTTATACTCAAAAAGAGAGTGTTTTTCTATCTCGTATGAAGGCCGAGATTGAGGCTAAAAAGAGATTGACTCAACAAGAGAGTCTGTTATACTCAACAAGAGAGTGATTTGCTGTCTCGTACGAAGCTCGAGATTGAGGCTAAAAGAAGATTGACACAACAAGATAGTCTTTTATACTCAACAAGAGAGTGTTTTTCTATCTTGTACGAAGCCCGAGATTGATGCTAAAAAGAGATTGACACAACAAGAGAGTGTTTTTATATGTCTTGTACAAAGCCCAAGATGGAGGCTAAAGGTGTTTAACTCAACAAGAGAGTCTGAAAAGGTTAGCTTCGCTAGAGAGAATCATTTGTACAAAGCCCAAGAGGAGGCTGTTTTAATGCTGAGGATTATTGAGATCCTGAAGCGTGTCCAAGTGTGGGGAACTCTCATGAGAGAGACCAAGTTTCTGCGGGAGATTGATCCAGAGTGATCGGTATATTTTTCTATGTTTGAAAGGAACTTGAGAATTTCTTTGAGACTCAGGAGGTTTAGACTGTCCAAGTCTAGAGTTTTATCTTTTGTATGATGCCCAAGAGGAGGCACGGGCATTAAGGGATGAGTATCAACCCTACAATGGCCAGAGTTTTGATGCGGGAATGACTGCTCTAGCAAAGGATGACTAAGTTTTGTCTTATACCTTTAACAGGTCATCAGTGTCCTTGTATTAAGCCCAAGAGAAGGCATGAGAACTTTTAAGAAGCCGAAGGGTCCTTGTACAACGCCCAAGAAGAGGTGGGGATGCTTTTAGGAAGCCTGTGGGTCCCCAAACCAAGAGAAGTTCAAGAAATGCAATTCACAGATAAGAGATCATTCCAGGAAAGTTCGAGAATTTGGAAGAAACTCAAGAGATGCCATTCACGGAGAAAAGATCATCTCTGGGGAGTTAGAGTTTCTTTGACAATTTCTAAGGGTGACAGTCTGAGAAAAGGTTCACCGAGAATACTGCCTTTCTCTTTGTTCCATATTGTTTAACCCCAAGAGAAGGGAAGATTGTATCTGGAAATCCTATGGGGATCTAGTTTTGTTTCTATTTAAAGAGTGACCAACAGGGCTTTACCTAGTTCTAGACGTAGTTGCCGGGGAAAACTCTAAATAACTATACTAGTATTACACAGTGGATACGTGACAAGTATATTAAAGGATGTGAAAGAAGACTTACAGTGAAACAACCCCACAATACAGTTATATATATGAAAGCGGTAAATGAAAGCGGATAAACACTTACCCGTTGTAGAGCTTCCATGTTGTTTGGTTAGTTGTTCAACAAAGAAATTAAAGAAAATTTTGATAACAACATATATTTTAATTCAAAATCAAAGGAGAAAGTGCTTTGAGAAGATTGTTGGGGCTTACAGCTCAAGGAGTGGCCCAAGTTTTAACGATGATCGCACCGTTGTTTTGTAAACTGTATAGAGGGACTTATACAATATGTGAGGCCCAAAAGGTTTTTATGTACAAGGGGATGGGGCTTATAGCTCTATTAGAGGCCCAGAGATTTGTTTTAAATAAAAGAAATGGGACTTACAACACGAGGGTAGGCTCAGGGTTATTTGTTAAAAACGCGACGATCGCGCCGTTATTTTTGAAAATACTGTGGAACTTATATAATGACTGAGGCCCAAAAAGTGGTGTATTTACAAAGGGGATAGGTCTTACACTCTAATAGAGGCCCAAAAAGTTTTGAAATAAAATAAATGGGACTTACAACACGAGGGTAGGCCCAGATGGTTCTTGTTTTGAAATGGCGTTTGCGCCGAGATTTTTGAAATCGCAGTGGGTCTTATACAATAACTGAGGCCCAAATTATTTTGGTTTCAAAAAGGATTGGGTCTTACACTCTATTAGAGGCCCATGAGTGTTTGAAAATAATTTGTTTAGGGTGATTAAGATCAAAACACTAAATTAATTTCAAAATGCATTTTAATTAAATAAGAATTTAATTAAAATTATCAAAATTATCAAACATGTTGTGAAAAACAAGTTGTGATCTTGGATTAATGTTTGAAAAATCATGTTTATATCCACAAAATTATTGGAAACCAATAAAATTTGGAAAATCAAGGAGGAAAAAATATTTTAAATGTTAAAAAACAACTAAAAGATTAATTCTTTGCAAAAATATCAAGTATATGAAATAAATAATATTTTTGGGAATTTTTGGCAAAATAAAATATTTTAACATTTTTGTGAATTATTAAAAAAAAGAATCAACTCAAAATCATTAAAACTCAGAGAGAAATTAATTTTTGAATCAATTAAAAAAAATCACAAAATTCAAATATTCAAATATTCAAAAAATGGCACCAAGAACACACCAAGAACACGCGCCACCCCTCTGTTTCTGAAGATTTTCATTTTCTCACCAATCTCACTGAATACTTGATGAAATCACATAATCCACATATCAATCTACTCGTTTTCACCTCACGATCATGTCTATGATCTTTAGTTTCATTTATTTTAAGCATGGAATAAGAAATCAAGACAAAACCTCAAGAACCCTAAATTCTGCATGAAGGCTGAGAATTTTGATACACGATTCAAACAAAGCAATTAATTGAGGGGAAACATTCTATGCGTGATTATGAACGTTTGGCAAGAGTATTGTGCGAGGAAATATGCATAGATTAAGAGATGACCAAGTTTAGGCTTACTTGAAGGCCGTGACGGCAAGAGCAAAGTGATTTTTGAGTTGGAGGTGTTACAAATGAGTTGTGATGATCTGAACAGCTTCCCTACACCATATGGAGTGTGTTTGAATGCCTGGACTTGATTGGAAATGGCTGGATCACTTCATGGCATCTCAACTGCAACTTGGTTAAAACCTTGAGCAATTGGCTGGTGATTCTGAGAAATCAGTGTTCCAGTTGTGGTTTAAGTGTTTGGATCACTTCTAGATGATGTTTATGAGGTGTGTGTGTGATTGGATTGGTTGGAATGACTCTCAAACTCAAAACCCGATAGTGACTTGCTTTGGAAGGCAATTTTGGAGTGAAAGAAGAGATTTTGAGGAAAGCATCAGTTTGATGGCTTTGGTGTACTTAAACTGAGCACAAATGAGCTCTATTTATAGTAGATCAAGTTTGTTTTGGCTGCAATAGTGAATGGCAAATGCTGCAGAGGATTGGCAAATGTTGATCAATAGGAATCCAAGACTCCTCTAGCCATTGACTAGAGGTTAGAGCACAAGCCTTTGGTTCCCTAGTTCAGAGATCATCCTTGACTCATTCAGTTGGAAATGGCTCAGTTCATCACACCTTAGTGCATCCATTGAATGCTCCAAAACAAAATTGGAGTCTTGTCCCCTCTTTAGGGTTTTTTAGGTTTGGCATGCTATTTTTAGTTCCAAAGACTTGGGAGGCTTATGGATCAGTGTTTGTCCCTCCTTGGTCTCTCCCTGAGGTGTTCAGATGGATAAACTTGTTTGTCATTTGCGCAAATTGCTCAAATCGAGCAAAATGCACAAATTTGCCTAGTTATGACAGTTGCAGCAAGGCATATTGCCACTGTCATAACTCTTAGCTCAAATGGAATTTCACGGGGTTCTTGGCCATTTTGGAAAGCTCTCATATGATACAACATATGTGTGATCATAGTTTGTCTTGACACTTTTTGTATCCAAGTGAAAAATGCCCTTACATTTTGGAAAAAGTGAAACAGATTCTGACTTAGTGAAAATTTCACTAAGTGTTGGAAAAAGTGACATTTCATGTTTTCAGCCATTCTGATACAACCATAAGTCAAAATCCATGATGAATTGGAATGAGGTGTAGTTGACACTTTTAAAGTAGGCCATGAGAGCTACAAATCCATCTTTGGATCAGCCCAAATGGTTGCTTGGATCTCAAGTTATGATCCTTGGGAGTTGGTACCCTAGCCACTTTGTTCCATAACTTAGAAAATTTCTAAGTTTTTTATGGTTACCCCTTTTACAAGTTATCCAACTTTTCTTGATTTTTATTGATGAATTATGATTCCAATCAAACATTAACATCATTTTAGGGTTAGGTAACCATAATTGATCAAAAAATCAAAAAGTCAAACTTTGACTTTTGTGCACAGTTGACTTTTTATCCGATGAATACCACACTGTGCGATCCTCTATGAAATCAAATCCTTGACCTAAATCAAACTTGATGGATTGATTTCATAGGTGTTATAGGGTGTATTGAATCATGTCCCGAGGTTTGGGAGCATGTCCTGGTCAAAAGTCAAAGGTACAGTTGACTTTTCTCGCGAAACCCTAATTGTGGTCCTGATGAACTTGAAACTTGTGCACCAAGCTTCTTGGCTTAATCCATTGTTGAAAATGGATCAATGTAGTGTATTGGAGACCCTCAAACCATGTCTTGAGGTCTTGGCTCATGTTTTGTCCTAAAAGTCAACTTAGGGGTGAATTAGGTCAAGAAACCCTAATTCCTGATTTTTATTGTATGCATCCCCTGAGGAAATTGACTTGATGATTGGGTTCATGATGTCTCTTGGAGCATCTTAGGTTGTGCTTTGAAGCTTTGGCTCATGCCCAGAGGAAAAATTCCATCTGGAGGCCTTGGTCGACCAAAACCCTAATTTGGTGACCCGGGCGATCTTAAGGCTTGATCCACCTGGAATGCTGCAATATTGTGCTTGATTCTTGAAGTGGGAGTCATCTTGATCCTTTGTGGATGTATGAGAGGTTTAGAAAATTTGAGGATCATGTCATTTCTTAATTGATCCTTTTCCTAAAAGCTCTGAGAGGGCTTGAAACCCTAAGTCTGATTGCAGTGAGTGCTCAACAACCCTTGTGGAGATTGATGAGACACAAAGGTACATCCATATTGTGCTGATGATTTGCACAATGATGGGAAATCTTAGTGGTCAAAATTTGGGGTATGACACCATTTACTACCTAAGCAAGAAATTCACAGGCTGTGAAACTCGATATGTTATGCTCGAGAAAAGTTGCTACGCTCTGGCTTGGGCAGCCAAACGTCTTCGCCAGTATATGATTTGTCACACTACTTGGTTAATCTCCGAAATGGATCTGATCAAGTACGTTTTTGAAAAGCCTGCTCTCACGGGAAGGATTGTCCATTGGCAGAAGTTGTTATCTAAATACGACATCGAGTACCATGCTCAGAAAGCCATCAAAGGAAGTATTTTAGTCGATCATTTGGCTCATCAACCGATTGACGATCAGGAATCAGTCGGATTTTATTTCCCAGATGAAGATGTCATGTACTTGAAAATGAAATATTGCGATGAACCGCTACCCAGGGAAGGGCCAGAACCAGGTTGCCAATGGGGATTAATTTTTGACGGAGCTGTCAACAATTATGGAAACGGAATTGGGGCAATCATCGTAACACCTAAAGGTACCCACATTCCTTTCACTACCCAGCTGACTTTTAAATGCACAAACAATGAGGCCGAATACGAAGCTTGTATCATGTGACTCAAAGAAGCTATCGACTTAAGGATAAAAAATTTGGATGTATACGGAGACTCAGCCCTGGTCATCAATCAGATCAATGGAGATTAGAACACATACCAATCAGGATTGATTCCTTACAAAGATTACGCGAGAAGATTATTACCATTCTTCAACAGAATCGAGTTTCATCATATCCCTCGTGAAGAAAATCACATGGCTGATGCACTAGCCACTCTCTCTTCTATGATTAGTGTAGGTCAATGGAATGGCGTACCTAAGATTGGCATAATACGCCTAGAAGGGCCCACTTACATCTTCGCAATCGAAGCAGTCATAGACGACAAACCTTGGTATCACGATATCAAATGCTTCCTTTAGAAACAAGAGTACCCACCTGGGGCATCAAGGAAAGACAAGAAAACCATCAGGAGACTGGCAGGCAACTTCTTCCTGAGCGGTGATACACTCTATAAGAGAAACTTCGACATGGTCTTGCTCTGATTCGTAGACAGACCAGAAGCAAACATGCAGATTAAAGAAATTCAGGAAGGATCCTTTGACACTCATGCCAACGAACACACAATGGCGAGAAAAATTCTGAGAGCAGGATACTATTGGCTGACAATGGAATCCGATTGCTACAAGTACATGAGGAAATGTTACAAGTGTCAAATATACGCTGACCAAATCCCTGTACCGCCAACGCATCTCAAAGTTCTTTCTTCCCCATGGCCTTTTTCTATATGGGGAATCGACATGATTGGCATGATTGAACCCAAAGCTTCAAACGGACATCGGTTCATCCTGGTAGCCATTGACTACTTCACCAAGTGGGTCGAAGCAGCATCATACACCAATGTAACCCGACAAGTGGTGGTCTGATTTATCAAGAACAATCTCATCTGTGGTTATGGCGTTCCGAGCCAGATCATTATGGATAATGGATCTAACTTGAACAACAAGATGATGAAAGAGTTGTGTGCTGAATTCAAAATTGAACACCCTAATTCATCTCCCTACCGACCTAAGATGAACGGGGCGGTAGAAGCGGCAAACAAGAACATCAAGAAGAATGCTCAAAAGATGGTTGTAACCTACAAAGACTGGCATAAAATGCTACCTTTTGCTCTTCACAGTTATCGTACATCTGTCCGCACTACAACAGAGGCAACCCCTTTCTCTCTAGTATATGGCATGGAGGCAGTGCTCCCCATAGAAGTAGAGATACAATCAATCAGGTTATTGATGGAAGTTAAGCTAACAGAAGTTAATTGGTGTCAAAGTTGACACGACGAACTAAACCTAATCGAAGAAAAGCGAATAACGGCTCTGTACAATGGTCAGTTGTATCAGCAAAGAATGAAGAAGGCATTGGACAAAAAGGTCTGACCCCGTGTCTTTAAGAAAGGAGACCTTGTGCTAAAAAAGATACAATCATTCCTCACTGATTCCTGGGGAAAATAGACTCTGAATTATGACGGCCCCTATGTGGTCAAGAACTCTTTCTCAGGCGGTGCCTTAATACTCGCAACCATGGATGGAGAGGAGTTTACCTACCCCACAAATGTTGACGTAGTCAAGAAATACTTCGCCTAAATTAAAAAAAAAGAGAATGAAAAAAAAACGTCTCGGTGGATTGAAAACCCGAAAGGGTGGTCCAGGAAAAAATTAAAGACATAAGCAAAAAAAATCATCCTGATGGATTGGAAACCTCAAAAGACAATCCAGGAAAAAGTTAGGGATTCATGGCAAGTTACTACGTCCGACAAGTTTAAATCCCCAGTGGTAACACTATTCGTCGAAAAACTTCCAGTCAAGGTCATCTTCGTCAGAAGCTCAGGATATCAAGAATTCAAAGTTGGTAGAAGGATAACGGTCATTATGTTTCGATGTAGCCCCCTTTCCCTTAAAATTACTATTTTCTAAAACTTGTAAATGCTCTATGGAATCACGCGCTTGGCTGATTTCCATCCTATCAATAAAATTTGAGCCCTAGTGCTATTGTTTGCAATTCTCATTTATTTTAGCTTTACAGAATGACATTTTAAACATGATCAACGGTTCTTGAAACAAAACAAAAATGAATTTAATTGTCAAAATAAAGTTTTCTGCTTTTACAATAAAGATGGCAATTCTTTTTTACTACTGAACACACAAAGAACATCGATAGTTTCTCCGAAGGTGATTAACCCTCAAAGTGCTGAATCAAAGTACTCCTTCAAAACCAGGGCACCTGAATGAAGGACCAACTATTTCAGATGTGAATGTCCCATCTGATATCCTCGGCAGAGTTCGTACCTCTTAAGAGCGATTAACGATTCTTACTCCCCCACATGGACTACCTCTCCTAAGCAAATCAGGATTGCTATCTTGAACCGATGATACTTTTCATTCCCCCGCAGTGGCCGAGTATCCAGTCGTGTTCATTCACTAGTCTGTATGTCGCATCAGTTTTGTCAACATAAACATACATACGTCATGCATAATTGATTCACATTCATATTCATATTGCATTAATATCGCTCTGATCATACTCATTCCCAAGCAATAAAACCCTATTGTTAATCAAGTTGTCAGTTGCCCTTTCCGCGTCGGATATGATAAAATCCTGGTTTAAGTTCTTTCCTCGTCAGGAAATTTATCGTTTGAGCGATCTCTCCCCCAGTTTATTTCTGGATTGGAGACTGTCATCAACCACTTTGATAACTTGAACCTCTGAAAGGCAAGAAGACATTGGACAGACACCTTTAGAACATCACTCTTCACCATTGAAGATGATGTTTCTCGCTTTCCTGTATTAAGGAAAATCCCCAGAGAAAGCCTCTTAACCGAAGACTCTCGGCAATACATCAGTTTTCCTCCCAAGAAAGTCGATGTTAATGAAGTCATCAGCACCTCAAAATTAGATTACATCACATGGCATTTCTCCAAAAATATCTCGAAGAAAAGTATGATGTAATATCCCCAAGCAAAAAGCAGCCTTTCAAGAGACTCGTTTTTCCTAGTAGAATCAGCAAATGGCATCTCCAGCAGAGAAGTTTGCATTCCTCTATAGCTCAGATAAATGGATACCCCCAACAAGTCTGACCTCAACTTTTTTCCATCAAATGGCGTCCCCCCAGTAGAAAACTCGGCGAGAGGTTTGATGAAAACCACTGCAAATAGTATCCCTTGTCAAGGAAGAAACACGACAAGAAGAAACTGAGACCAGTTACGTGGCTGAAGACCAGAATCGAGGGGAAGTTTATTTCAGAAACTGAGACCAGTTCCATGGCTGAAGAACAGGATCAAGGGGAAGTTTATTTCAGAAACTGAGACCAGTTTCGTGGATGAAAACTAGGATCGAGGGGAAGTTTATCTCAAAAACTAAGACCAGTTCTGTGGCTGAAAACCAGGATCGAGGGGAAGTTTATCTCAAAAACTAAGACCAGTTCCTTGGCTAAAGACCAGGATCGAGGGGAAGTTTTACCCTTTTCTAAGTAGCATTGCTTAGCAAAAGAAGATGGATGAGAAAACTGCCATTCATAACCACAGTCAAAATTTCGGGTATTCCGATATTTAATCCTCTTGCACCCTAAATGTCCGAATATCTTCGCCATTCATATCTTCGAGTCCAAGAAGATTAAATATGGGCATCTGTCATACGCCAAATTTTGACCACAAGATTTCCCATTATTGTGAGAATCATCATCACAATATAGATGTACCATCATACCTCATAAATCTCCTTAAGGATTGTTGGGCACACACTACAATAAAGAGTTAGGGGTTTGAGCCCTCTCAGAGCACTTAGACAAAGGATCAATCAAGAAAGGACATGATCTTCAACTTTTTTAACCTCTCAAACACTCATTAGGGATCAACATGACTCTCATATCAATAATCAAGCACAAGGTTGCAATATTCCAAGTGGATCAAGCCTTAAGATCGCCAATGTCACCAAATTAGGGTTTTGGTCGACCAAGGCCTCCAGATGAAAATTTTCTTCTGGGCATGAGCCAATACTTCAAAGCATAACCCAAGATGCTCCAAGGGACCTCATGAATCCAATCATCAAGTCAAATTAGCATCAGGGGAAGCATTCATTAAAAATCAAGAATTCTGGTTTCTTGACCTAATTCACCCCTAAGTTGACTTTTGGAGCAAAGCATGAGCCAATACTTCAAAGCATAACCCAAGATGCTCCAAGGGACCTCATGAATCCAATAATCAAGTTAAATTAGCATCAGGGGAAGCATTCATTAAAAATCAGGAATTAGGGTTTCTTGACATAATTCACCCCTAAGTTGTCTTTTGTTGCAAAGCATGAGCCAAGACCTCAAGACATGATTTGAGGGCCTCAAATACACTACATTGATCCATTTGCAACAATGGATTGATCCAAGAAACTTGATTCACAAGTTTCAATATCATCTGGGCCACAATTAGGGTTATTAAGAAAAAGTCAACTGTATCTTTGACTTTTGACCAAGATATGCTCCCAAATCATGGGACATGATTCAATACACCCTAAAATACCCATGGAACCTATCCATTAGGTTTAAATTAGGTCAAGAACTTTATTGCACAAAGAATCACACAGTTTGGATTTCATCTGGCAAAAAGTCAACTGTGCCTGTCGCTCCTGGGATTTTCATCCAAGTACAAACGCGAAAGTGGAGCGGAAACAGAGTCGCCAGCAATGTGTATTTATCCCAAGAGAGGGAAAGGAAACACTGCATAAACCTGAGGGAAGGAAAGAGCATGGTCTTGCGACCAAGAGAACTGGGTTCGGGAGTCGGTTACGCGAGAGGAAGGTATTAGCACCCCCACGCGTCCATCGTACTCGATGGGATCCACGCTTGTTGTCTCGATCAAAGGGTGTAGGAAAATGGATATCAATCGCTAACTGGAGAACTAGAAAAGAAATAAAGAAAGGAGAAGGGGAAAAAGGAAAGAAGTGACTCGATAGGACATTATCATTTTCCTAGGCCTACGTATTCCCTCAGTGCAATGGGAAAGTCAGAGTCAACGTAGTTCGACGGACTGCGGGGAAAGGTTGCTCGTCGAGATATCGCATCTCGTGCCTACGTATCTTCAATCAGACGAGAAAGAAGAATCAGAGCAAACTTAGTTTGGCTCAACAAGGGTTGCTTTGTTCGTGTTTTTTAATGGAAATGTCAGAGTGCGCATTCCAGCAGTTAGGTTTTGCAGCTCGCTGTAGGGAGACTTAGGCGTTACCTGTTGGCAGTGGAACGGACATGACGAGTCCTTAAGAATGGAATGAAGGAGATGAGAAGAGAATTGTTTGTTTGTTTTTGTATTTTGAAAGAAGTGTTTTGATTATTTTGTGTTTACAACGCATATTGTGTTTAAGTCTTTCACGTAGGATCGAATGCCTCACATATCGTCCCAATATGGGACGTATGCTAAACATTCTAAGAAAGTGAGAGAAGACCCCTCACTATGTTATTCTCACATGAAAGGCTCAAATACAATATATGTTACGCCTTTATTAAGTGTTTTTTCTTTTTGTTTTGAGATGAGAAGAAGAGAGACTCAAAGGTGAAGAAAGGTAAAAGTCTAAAGGGGGACTAATAATCCTAAGAGTTACCATACTTGGATGTTCCTAATGGTTAAGTATGGTTTAGAAACCTAAGTCTATAAGAATAGAGAAACAGAGTGAGTTCTAACTTACTTCCAAGATGGAAGTTAAGTTGAGAACTCAAGGGGATGGATGAAATTGAACAAAGAAAGCATTGAAATGCTTTGCACAAACACAAATTGAAAGCTTAAAAGAGATAAAAGAAGAGGTTGTATGTGGGTGCACACCCACACACTTGACTTACCATTAGCCCTTGAAAATGTTAGCAAGAACAATTTGCAAGTAAAGAAATAAAGAAAGAATAACAAGTAAATATCAAACAAGTTAAGAACTAAAAGAGAAAGGTCCTAAAGGTTGATAGAGTTTCTAAGTCAGAACTTATACCCTAAGAAAGTCCTCTAAGGTTAAGGTACCAAACACAAGCAAACTACGCATAAACAATGTCTTAAACATCAAAGAAATGCACCACGAAAGTAGTTGATGAAAGATGAATAAAAATGCAAAATGAACATGTATTTATGCTTAATGAAATGGCAAGGTCAGAAGTATACATCATTTATAAATGTCTTATAATGCATATGAACAATCACATAAGTCATGGATGAAATGATTCAAGTAATAGAAAATAGATGAAGAAGAAATGAAAAAGAGAGAAACAAGTTTCAAATAGATGCACAAATTTACATGTTAAAGATGCATGACATATGAAATGAGTATGAGTTCATATAGACCAGTAGCATACAGTTGATGATATGTAAATGATATCAATGAAATGGCATACACAATGCAAACACAAATCATGTAGAGCACAAGAAGAAATGAGATGTGGAATTAGGTCAAAATGCAAGTTAAAATGCATAAACACGCATCAAAGGTAAACACAAATCAAAAGGACCTATAAGTGAACAAATAAGGACCTATAATCCTCTAAACAAACCCTATAATCTCACACAAAGCAAGCATAATAAGGTGGCACAAGTGCCTCATCAAAATCATGTTAGATGGAAGTAGAAGAACATGCACAAATGTTGCTTCAAATGCAAGATATCAAACAATTACCAAGTCACATGAGAAAAAATATGAAAATAGGTCTCAACCAACCTAAGTCATAAGCTAAAGACATGTCAAAAGCTCATGGAAAAACTCAAGAAGAAACCAATCCAAACAAGTCATCAAAATCACATTAGGTCAACAATGAATAATGCACAGTGATATGGTTCAAAAGCAATGCAAACTGGACTTTAAAAATATGAGAAAAATGATTTTAAATGCCTCAAGATATTATCCAAATATGAAAAAATGAATGGGTGCAAAATATTGTGTGAGCTAAGAGAAATAAAATGGGAAAGATCAAGTATCAATGAAGAAAATCATTTAAAAAAAGAAATTGAAAAGAAATTATGAAAATATGAGCAAAAATTAATAAAATCAGAATTAAAAATAATATAAAATTATTTCTAAGTATCAAGATAACATGTGAATTTATTTGGAATTTTTATAGTTGAATTATTATTTTTAATAATAGAAAATCAAACAATATAAAAAAAGAAAATAAAAAAAAAAGAATGAAAACAGGCAGGGGTGCAGACATAGTAAAAGTCATGTTGAAAAAGTGATTGGGCTCAAGATGAGGGGTGCAGAAAACAATGTGAAAGCCTGGTCCAATACGTGCGCGTGTGTATGTGTGTGTGAATTATAGTGCACCTTCAGTCAACTGTTGACTCATTCATAGCCACATGATCAAGTCATGATGAGATTATCATAGAAGTAGTTCAATCTAAAGGATCAGAATGCACACACACCACAATAAACATGCACCTACACATAGGGCAGAAGTCAAAAGTCAAATGTTCAGAGAGAGAGAGTCACGTGAGGGAGAGGAGGTTCATTTATGCGCTGGAACCCTATTAAGTGTTGGATCAAACTAATCGTACAACCATGTTTTAAAGTTGAGAAACCCTAACTGCAAACTTCCACCGGCCGGAGAAGGACCTCCGGTCATCTTCTCCAGCCACCCTCCGGTGACTGCAACTTAGCAAATGCTCCAGAAATTTATGAAAAGCATACCAAAATGTTCAGGGAGTCATGGAGATCACAAATCCACAATTATTTTTCACAAACAACACACAATCAAAGAGAATCGAAGGGATAAATCTTGCCCTAGGTTTTGAATCTACACCTCTAAAAGGTCTATCAACTAGCCGGATCATGTATAGCTTCTATTAAGCTCCATAAACAGCAAAAACAAGCTTAAATGCAAGAAAACTAAGCAAAATCAGTTGAGAATTTCAAACCTGGACCTGCGAAGAACTGGAATCAACAAGAAAACCAGAGGTGTAGGCTTGTTCTTGAGCTTCCAAGGAGAAAAATAAATGCTCCTATGTCTTGGATCTTGAAGAGAATAGAGAGAAAATTTGGATTGCAGAGAAGCTACACTTGAAGAAGTGATCTTGTTCTTGCTTGTTCATGAACAATGATGAACAAATGATGAGGTTGATGATGCAATGTGGAAGCACTCATGCAAAGAGAGAGAGTTCAGAGAGAAATTGCAGAGAGAAAATGTGAGAGTGATTTGTGAAATGTGTCAAAATGAATGAAGCTCCCTTCAATTCTCTTGGAATGAAGTTTATATAAGTGTGGTTAGTTCTTAACTAGGATGGTTAACAGTTAGAACTCAAGTTAATCTGAGTTAGTTAACTGAGTTTTGAGTTAACAGAATGATTGAGGTTGTTAATGGCACGAGTTGGTGAGTTTGGCTATGGTGATGAGGGAGTATATTAGTTTATGGTGGAGCTGAGAAATGAGAGGTGGTGATGTATGTTATTGCTGCAGAAACTTATCACGCAAGTTTGCTCATTTCCTCTTTAGTGTAGGGACATATATGTGGGCATAATGTATAAGAGTTATGTGTGTTCATAATAGGAAAAGAGTGGCTGGTGTGTAGTGTAAACAAACTGAACCAACAATAACAATGCGAAACACTACATCTTGGCCAGCATGACATCAATGAAACCATGGATGCTTGATGATAAAATTCTCTATGTACATTGCATGAAATTATGAGTTTTTGATGGCTATGGATTAAGGATACATCATAGAACAATGTTGATGTTGGAATCAGATTGAATGGAGGTTTGGAAGATGATGGAAAATGGCTTGAAACTCAAGTGTGCAAAACTGAACCATGGGCGAAACAAGTTGTGGCATGCATGGCATCATGGCCTATGGACATTTCAGTGTGAGACTACCAACTTTGGGCAACCATATGACTTCCCTAACTTGTTCAAATGAGAAAATGTCCAACATCAAAGTTGAAGAGGACATGGAGATGAACAACTTTGATGTTCAACATTTTTTCATTTGAAGCTTTGTTCAATGAGAAAAATGGCTTGACATTTGGCACACCAAGTGTTTGATAAAATTATGGCCTGGAGGCCTGAACTTGCCTTGCCATGACTTGAGATTTGCCTTGATTTTGTCAAACTTTGATTGATCATAACTCTCTCAATTTTGATCCAATGGAGGAGTTTTTTATATGGATTTGAAGCTTAGAATGTGATATTTAATTGGCTCAACTTGGGCCTGAAGTTTGAAGCTTTTATCATGGAGAAAGAATGATTTGAAGTGTAGTGCAAAATGGTCCAAACTTGCCATTTTTGGAAACCCTAAGTTTCTAAAAATGGGAACTTTGTACATTTCTTGATTTTTCATGATTCCTCCATAATTTCTTGATCAAATCATGTCCAATGAACACATGTAACTTGAATTTCATGATTTTGACCTTAAAAAGTCAGGAGTTGACTTTTTCCTTTGCACAGATGACTTTCTCCCAAATTTCTTGATTCTCAAGCAACTGACCAATTGAACCTCTTCTTAAATGAACCAATGGGCAAACTTCCATCCTTATATACTTGACATCATGTAGATAACATTGAAATCAAGTTTGAACCAAAATTTCATCAGGAGAATGCTTGAATTAGAAACCCTAATTTGGACTGTTTTTTATAGGAGGTGATGAACTGTCCAATCTCTTGGTGAATTCTCCTCTTCCAATGACTTGTGGGATCAATTGAGATCCTATGAGACCTAAGAGGCTCTTGAGGCTTGTTGGGAGATTAATACTCTGAAGACCACGGATCACATGCCCTTATGCAATATGAGATGACATGAGATGTAAATGCAATGCAATGAAACATAAGCTAGGCAATAACAAGAGGGCAAATTTTGGGGTGTTACAGCTGCCCCTATTCAATCATCTGTTAACTTGAGAAGGATGAAAGCGACGTCTATTCAGACGATCAAGGTGAATTGTGATTGAATACCCAAAACAACCAGAAAATTTGCACGCTGAATGAAGAAGAAATGGGATATAAACCCTTCTGGAGGTGTCAGCAAATAACTGCATAGATTAAAGTATATGAAAATTGGGATACGGACGAGTATCCATGACCATACGGACGATTATGGACAGAAAACACGGACGAGTGTTGAAAGGACATGGACGAGTGTCAAAGGTCAACGATGCCGACGAGCATCGGACAATCATCAAAGGTACACGACGAGTGACCAAGTCGACGATACGGACGAGTATTAGATGATGATTAATAAGATACGGACGAGTATCTCAAAAGTCAATACGGACGAGTATTGGCTAAAGTTTCAGACACGGACGAGTGCTGAAAGGACACGGACGAGTGTCAAAGGTCATCGATGCGGACGAGCATCGGGCAATCATCAAAGGTACATGACGAGTGACCAGGTCGACGATACGGACGAGTATCAGATGATGATTAATAAGATACGGACGTGTATCTCAAAAGTCAATACGGACGAGTATTGGCTAAAGGTTCAGACACAGATGAGTGCTGAAAGGACACAGACGAGTTTCAAAGGTCATCGATGCGGACGAGCATCGGGCAATCATCAAAGGTACACGACGAGTGACCAGGTCGACGATACGGACGAGTATCGGACAATGATTAATAAGATACGGACGAGTATCTCAAAAGTCAATACGGACGAGTATTGGCTAAAGGTTCAGACACGGACGAGTGCTGAAAGGACACGGATGAGTGTTAAAGGTCAATACGGACGGGTATTGAAATAAGAGTTCAAACACGGACAAGCGTTGAAAGGACACGGACGGACGTTCAAGGTCAACACGGACGGGTATTGAATTAACATTGTACTATCAAGTGTTGTAGTAAGCTTTGTTGGGGTTGCACGACAATGTTTAGTCTGTGAACTATTCTGGCTTACAGGTAAACGGTTGAACCTGGCTTATGTTTCGTATGCGTAAGTTTGAGTTTTGTCGTAATGCTCCATATCACTGGAATGCTACGCTTTAGAGAATGCAAATGTCATGATATATGCAAATGCAAAAGAGACTCCGGACGAGGAATCCAACTCCGCGGGGAAAATATCATTGTTCGATCCTTTAATTGCTATGTGGGGATAACCCTTCTGCCGGGGATAACGCTTGCCACAAACAACCAAAAATAAATTGGCTAGCAAATACACTGAGGTGTGATGATCCTGTTGAAGAAGTTTCCACTGGAATAACTCTGCCTTGGAGAGAGATTGTTCCGTTCATAGAACTCCATTGGGAATGATAACTTTTTGAGTGACATTCTGCTGAGGAAAAGAATCATTAAAAACTCTGCTTGGGGAACAATGATCACTGATTTGATCTCAGAAGCTCCTGAAAGGATAATATCTCTGCTGGAGAAAATGCGAACAATCCGTCTGCTTCGAATTTCCATGCTTTCAAAAAATAAATTGGACTTTGAGATATAGGGGAGTGATGACTCTGCCAGGAATTATTTCATCTGTCTGGAGATGAATTCTGATCATAGTAACTCCACTGGAGGAATGACAACTTTCCGACTTGGCTGGGGAAAGAATGTACTAACACTCTACTGAGGAAGAGATTCTGTTTATCTGCTAAACCTCTGCGGGGAGAAAGAACAACTCAGCTGAGAAGTATTACTGACAAGATTCAATGCTGAACTCTATGGGGATACAACTGTATTTAGCCCTGGTTGCTAATCAATGAATTTACAGTCTCTTCTTGCTGAGAACAAACTGTCGGGGATACGATCTTGTTGGGAATCGGAGCTACTCTATCGGGGATACGCAAATCCTGGTTGGAAGACGTTCTGTTGCGATATGCTGGGAAAGAAACCCTAGAGATCTGTTGGGAAAATACAAAAATCCACGGTAATCTGTTGGGGAACAAAGCTGTCGAGCTTAGAATAAGAGCCACAATGTCCCACGCTAGGCAAACCTTCCGCTTGACGACTCCGCTGGGGATAATGAGTTTACAACAAACTCTACTGGGGAGAACCGCTTCAAAGCGTCTCGTGCTGGGGATGCCCCTTAAGAGAATTTTACAGAAGACCAAGCATCTTCAAACTCTTAAACAAATGCCGAGACTTGAGCTAAAATACAATAATTGAGAGGTCACTCTACTGGGGATAATAGATCTGGAACACATCTTGTCGGAGGGATTTCACGATGCCCCATGCTTAGGAGGGTCACAAACTCACTTTTGCTCCAGATTACAAGGCTGATCTGAAAAATCGTCCCAAGAGGATTTTACATAAGAATTGACGTCTTCAAACTCCTAGACACTCACTGAGTCTCAAACATTATCTGCAAAGTCTGCGAAACATCTCTACTGAGGTATTTGCAACCGTTATCGACACAGAAAAGCTTGTAACTGTTGGACGTTCTGAATGGGAGAATCGACTTAATAGGATCCAACGACATTATCGGAGTTACCTGTCAATCTCAAGCCGTTGCGAGTGACCACTAATCAACCGGTGAACTTAATCAGTAAAAGTTGTGACAAAAGGGTGATACGGGAACCCTTTCCTGAACATGATTGCCCCGGTATTTTGACTTAGGGGTGAGTGATTACTTGTTTGGAAGAAATGGCCCATGCTCTTGAAAAGGCTTCAATCTTGGTTTTGAGCCTAGTACGAGGCTGTTACCTGCAAGCAAAAGGATATGCACATATGCCCCGTGCTGGGTATGACTTCTGCAACTGAGAAAATCTAACTCTGAACCACCACTTGTTGGGGAGAAAGGTTTTGATGCATCTCTTGCTGGGAACATGATTAATGAAGCCTGCTGAAGACAGGGGACCATAAATGCATTGGGTTGGAATGCCCCTTTGTTTCAAGCCTTTTGGCTGATTGACTGCATATGCGTGAACAACAGTTTTTTTCTCACTTGCCCCAGACCAGCATGGTCTGCCAAAATAAATTGTCTCAAGAGGATTTTACAAAAGACTTGACATCCAAAATGCCTCAATGTCTTCAAACTCTTAGAGGGATTTGTCGGATCTCGAAGTAACTGCCTCAGACTGTATGGTCTATAGAGGAATTCGCCTCGAGAAGATTTATGAAAAATCTCATATCACTGTGGGATATTCTGCCTCAGTATTCTGAACCCTGGATAGGCTGATCAGTCGTCTGGATGGACTAACTTCTCGTGCTCTTGGGATGACCTGCTCCAGTATGAATCTTGAAGTGGTTTTTCCCCTGACTACTGATCTTCGATGGAAGACCCCGAATACCCGCCTTTGGAGAGATTTGAATCTCGAAGTAATTGCCCTAGTTTGGCTGAACTCTAAAGAGATTTCTCGACGTGATTGGCTCAGGTTGGCTACACCTTAAAGAGATGATTTGACGTGATTGCCCCAGATCGGCTACGTCTTAACATAACTTATTGGGAAAGCTCCCGCTCAACAAAGTTTCCTGGGGAAGTACCACTGAATGTGGCTGTCCTTCGGGAGTTTCAAGATTCTCAACTCGGCAAGATTAAGCTTCTGGACTGAATTTTCATATGTAAACTTCTTTTGATGTCAAACAAATGTATGCAAGCAGAAAATGTTTTATTCTGAGAATGAAAATTCTAATGCAACACACATGTTAATCTTGAAGCTTTACTGAAAAGATGTCGCAAACCCTTTGTGAGCGGATTACGGGTTAGGATACGACATTAATTTTTGAATGAATGAATGCAATGCACATGCAACACCAACAAAGATCTTTTAGCACAACTCACAGGAGTCAGGAACGCTATCTCTTGGTAGTATGCTTTCGAAATAACCCTGTTTCAATTGAGGACTTTCGGTTTTGTAATGGGGCCTGGTTCACAGTTATTGAAAAAAAAGATATAAGGCTCAAAATTTATTAATGCCCACCCACTCTTCGTGATGTCCTCCAGTCCTACGTTCAATTAGTTCGGCACTAGCGTTCACCTCTCAAAAGAAGCTTTTGTGATGGTTGAGGAACCGTTGACTTTTAACGGTTTAAGCATCAATCAGTTTATTGGAGTAACAGTCATCCCTTTTCGTCTTTGTGTCTGTGTCACACGACTTTGTTCTTTCGCTTAAGGATCTTTCTTGGGTAATCCTGTTCGCATTTTGCTTTCACATTCTTTTGTTTATCCCTAACTTTTGCCTGGATAGATTCTTTTGAATCTTTGATTTCGGAGTCCAGCGGGATGCCCTAACTTTTGCCTAAGTTGCTTGTTTTCAAGTTTCAACTTAGCGGGCTTTTTCATTTCTCTTTTTTTTTAACACGTCGTGTGACACCGGCTGTTTCGATTTCTTTGGAATGGTTGTGACTGTTTCACTTCTCAGTTGATGTGGGATAACCATTGTGGTTTCCGCTCTTTGGACCTCTTGATGCGGTAGAGTGAAAAGTAATGGATCCTCAGATGCACACTCCTTTTGAGGTTTGAACGCTTGGTCAAACTAACTATGCCTACCCTGCCCCGGGGTTAAATGTTAGGGTTTTTTTACTAAAAAAACTCCAACTTTAGGGCTCCTATTTGGACGAGGGTCTATCTCCTTATATCTTCAGTGTTTGGGATTTGAAACAATGCCTTTACACATCGTCAACAGGGCTTTATCCAAAAGAACACAATTAGAGATTTTTGGGTTTTCAACTCATCATCCCCCCTCAAGAGTTTAAGCACGACAGTTGGTATTGCAATGCACATATACAAACTTATGAGTGAATACGAATGGATTACTTCAGGAAAAACATGCGCGCCTTATTAGGCTTAACATAAAAAGAAAAAAAGATTTCATGCATGCATACAAATGTTTTGACAAACATAAAAAGCTACACATGAGAATGTAGTAAAGAAACTAAATGATTGTCCTTGTTGAGGAGGCTTGACTTCGTCTGGACTTAATGATTCTGAAGATGTCTTTGCAAACTGGGTGCTCAATCTGATGAAGAAAGTTCAATTTATGGGCCACTCGTCTGGTGCGATAACCTTTGAATCAATCAAGTCTTGCACCTTAAGTTTGAACACTCTGCAATTGTCAATTGTATGTCCAAACGTTCCCGAGTGAAACTCGCACCTGGCATTCATGTCATAATCCGGAGGAAAAGAAAACGGCACTGGTGTTACCTTGCCCAACTGAATCAAAGAACCTTGGAGAAGGCGAGCAAGAAGCCGGCTTTGAGAAATAGGAACTGGAGCAGACACTCTTTCAGACCTCCTAAGTCCTCGTTGCCTCTGTTGCTGACGGTTTTGCTGCCAATGTTGATTAGGGTGCCTAGTCTGCCCTTGTACTTTTCTTTCCACATTTGGCTGAGGAACAAACAAAGGTTACTGACGTGATGACTTTGAAACCTGGAGCTAAGGAGTATGCCCACGATCTAGGGTAGATCCTAGAGAAGAGAAAGGAATACTCACTTCCTCTGCAGCTACTGGCATAAGATCACCTGATACCTTCATGCCATCCGGTCCGAACTCGATTGCTTTAGAGTCAATTAAGTCTTGCACTTGGTGCTGGAATGCTCTACACCCCTCAATATCATGGCCTGGTGCCCCTGAGTGAAAATCACAATGAGCATTAGCATCCCATCCATTTGGAAGCTTTGCAGGAGGAGGAGTCAACTTCCGGAGCTCAATTAATCTTAACTGAAGCAGTTGCTGAAGTAATTTGGCATGACACATCGGTAGAGGATCAAAAACCCTTTCTTTCTTCTGTTGATGATGAAGGGATACAACCGAGAGGGTCCCAGCTGTGATTTGATGATGCGGTAGTTTTGGAACCCAAGGCTTCTGGATTGAGGAAGGTCCCTGAGAGGAGGGAAGAAAATCCATTTCTTTAGCAGCAGTTGGAGGAACATCTCTTCGCTTGACAGTGCTGATGGGCGCAAACTCGATTGCCCCTGAATCAATAAGCCCTTGGACCTTATACTTGGGCATCTTACAATTTTCAACATCATGACCAGGTACCTATCATGGACATTGGAACCCATACGAAACTTGGTGTGTGGAGGTCCCGCATCAATCAAATCAATTAGCCGAAGCTTGAACAAGTGTTGAAGCAACTGAGCGTATGGCATCAGAATCAGATCAAACTTCTTTTCAAGCTTTTCAGGATTAGGATCCTCTTGGAGAACAGGAAGTGATTGCCTATTGGAAAATTTTGGTCGCGAAGGAGATTCACGAGGCAATCCATGATCTAGAGGAGACCCCAAAGAGATAGGAGAAATGAGAACCTCTACTGCAGAAGCGGACACCTGATTGTTTTCCTTCTTTAACACTGCATTCAAAATTTCTGTAACCCGGCCCATTTGAGTCTTTATCCGGTTGATTTCTTCTCTCAGCAGTTCCTGACCTTGGGACAATGCCTGAATGTCCACCATAAAATGCCCCAGTTGGGCCTTTATCTCAGTCACCTCCGCTCGGAGTTGTTCCATATCTGAACCTTGATTGTGGTGAATCGAGTAGTTGGAAGAAGTCATGTTGGCCGTCCTGGATATAATACCAAGTGAGAATGAGAAATCCGCTCCGAAACACCTGTTATGCATAATGAAGTTGAGGTACCAGAAGGTGATCCAAGCATCTCCAATCAAGGCTAAGCATCCCAACACACTCCATAGGGTATAGTGAAGTTGTCCAGGTCCTTACAACACATATGTATTACCTCCATCATCAAGCTCGATCACCAGCTGCAAGAACTCTATATTCCATGCTCGATCATGTTTCTGCATGTATATAGAGTAATAACCCTCAATCAATTTCCATGAATCAATCGTGTACGGAATTTCATCGTGTTCATGCTGAAATTAGGGTTCTTGAGGTTATCCTCTGATTTCTCACTCCACACTTAATATAAATGCAATTAATCTATATGGTTGTGATCCTTGTTCAAAAACGAGCAAGATTGGTGTTTGAATCATGCAAAACCATTTAGTAATCAGAGAGAAAAGTGAGAAAATGCTAATTGGAGCAAAACAGGGCACACGGGCAAGAACCAAGTGTTCTTGGCTCCCTTTTTCAAATTTTTAAATATTTGAATTTTGGTTATTTTATTTAATTGATTCAAAAATTAATTTCTCTCTGAATTTTTATATTTTTTGATTAATTCTATTTTTCAAAATTCATAAAAATGTTAAAATATTTTATTCTTAAAAAATTTCACAAAAATATTATTTATTTGATATATTTAATATTTTTATAAAGAATTTATTTTTTACTTGGTTTTAAGATTTTAAAAATATTTCTTTTCTTGATTTTTCAAGGTTAATTGATTTTTAAATCATTCTAGGGATAAAACATGATTTTTCAAACATTTATCCTAGATCATAACTTGTTTTTACACGTATTTGTTAATTTTGATCATTTTCATTTGATTTTTTATTCAAGTAAAAATACATTTTTTATTAAACTAGGGTTTTGATCATTCACGCATTCACAAATCTTTTTCAAGAACACTTTTGGGCCTCTAATAGAGTGTAAGACCCATCCCTTGTCACATAAAAACCTTGGGTGCGATCACTATTATTTTTGGGCCTCTCCTTGAGTTGTAAACCTCATCTCTTGTATAAAAATAAACTTTGGGCCTCTAATAGAGTGTAAGACCCAACCTCTTTTATAAGTACAATAAATTTGGGTCTCAGTCATTGTATAAGTCCCAGTGCAATTTCCAAAACAACGATGCGATCACTGTTATTTTTTGACCTCTCCTTAAGTATAAGCCTCAAACTTCCTTTCAAAATAACTTTCCCTTTGGATTTGGATTCAAATTCATAGTTGTTATCAAAACTTTCTTAAATTTTTTGAATAACTAACCATACAGCTATAGTACTGGAAGCTTGCTCACCTGTAAGTTCTATTAGCTTTCTTTTACATACTTGTATATATTTCATCTATAAATATATATGCATGTATATTACTTGCTTAGAGTTTTCCCCAACAACTAGGTCTAAGATTAGATCAAGCCAAGGGTCACTCTTTCAACACAGTCAAAACTAGTTCCCCATAGGAAATTCCAGATACAGTCTTTCCTCCACTTGGGCTTATACAATATGGAACAGAGAAAGGCATTATTCCCGGTGAAACTTTTCTCAAGACTGTCACTACTAGAAATCTATCTAAGAAATTCATTTCCCCCAGAGAGGATTAAGTCCCGGTGAAACCTCTCTTGAATTTCTTCAAACCCTAGAACTGTTCACTAAAGAAAGGATTATTCCTGGTGAAACCTTTCTTGAACTTTTTTTAGGTTTAGACCCACAGGCTTCCTAAAAGCATCCCCAGCCTCCTCTTGGGCTTTGTACAAGGACCCTCAGGCTTCATAGAAGTTCTCATGCCTCCTCTTGGGCTTAATACAAGGACCCAAAGACCTCCTACAGGTATAAGACAGAACTTAGTCATCCTTTGATAGTTCAATCCTCCAGAGAGTCAGAGTCAAAAAATCAGACAAATTTAGGGTTGATTCGCATCCCTTAAAACACCAGTCTCCTCTTGGGCATCATACAAAGATAAACCTTTTTTCTACCAGTAGACTTGGACAGTCTCATCTCCTCTTAGATCTCAAAGAAACTCTCAAGTTTCCTAAAAAACACAGGAAAAACCCATATCATTTCATCAATTTTCAACAGAGTCAAAACCTCCACAGGTTTCAAAACTCAATCTTTAAACCCTTACTTTAAAATTTCCCCAGCTAGGGTCAAATTACTACCAGTAAACCCTCAGAAAACTCAGAACCTCATGGTCTCTGATATTCAACTCTTCTGCAATCCCCAACAAGAGTTGATTCCCCAATTTGGACCTGCCTCTGAATCTCAATAATCCTCAGCAGAAGCTAGCCTCCTCTTAGGCTTCATATAAGGAATTCCCCAACCAGCCTCCTCTTAGGCTTTGTATAATGATTGTAACACCCCAATTTAAATTATTTGGTCGTCGGTGCTATTTTGTTTGTTTGGCCTTGTTAAGGGTGTGTGTGGTTGAGCGCGTAGGCGTAGTGTCCTTAGCGGAACCGGTAAATGGAGATGTCGGGATACCGATAATGTAATGTTGGTTTATGTGTGGGCATAGTTAATAACAATAGTAAGGTGAATATTATTATTAATATGGTGAAGATTATTAAAATTATTATTACTATTATTATTAATATTATTGGTGTGTTATTAGAATTATTATTATTAATTATTAGCGTCACTATTAATATTATTATTTTATTAATTAAAAATCTGATTTAATTAATGGACAATGGGCTAGTAAGGGCAGTTTAGTCATTAAGCTAGGATTAGTGAAGGTTAGGGGGAAATTAGCCATAATCAGAATTTTGGAGAGAGAAGGAGAAAGGCTAAGGAGAAGGGAAGAACAAGGGAGAGCTAGGGCACCCATCTTCATCCATTTTTGAAGGAATCTGATCAAGAATTCGAGGTAAGGGGGAGAACAAGTTTAATATTGGTGATAGAATCATGAGAGGGTAGTGGGGAGTCCTTAACCCCGTAGGGATTCGTATGAATACATGTTGTTTTGTGAATTGTTTGTGCATTGGTAAATCTGTGATGAAAAATGTATGAATTGAATGGTTGTGTTCTGAATTATTTAATCTCTTGATGTTGTTGCTACGGTATGAATATGAATGTTGCAGGTCTGAGTTTTGGTGCATGTTGAGTGGACGAATTAGATCCAAGAACCGTAAATTTGACTAGTAATGATTAGGTAAAAGAAGTAAGATGAAGAATAGGACCTAAAACTGGTGTAGAAACAAGTTCAGGACTGAATTGGAGTGGAAAAGTGAGAATCCCGTAGCAGAACCAGACTGGTGTGGGGAAACTGAGTTTCTGTAATAGATCTGGCCATACACGTATCAGGTAAGGCAATACGCGTACAGCTATGGTCAATACGCGTATGGGAGGGCCAAAAGGAGGATTGGCACGGCCCTCTTCCCGTACGCGTAATGGTACGCATATGGAGCTTGGCCAGTACGCGTAAGAGGGAGGCATTACGCGTATGAGAAGGGGATACGCGTATTAGATCTGAGAAAGGGATTTTGATGGAAAACATGTCTCTGCCCATACGCGTAATAGGTAGGGAAATACGCGTATGGCAGGGCAGGAGGAGAGGTTGTACGCGTAGGGATGGGCGAGCAAGCTGGGCAATACACGTATGGGACAAGGCAATACGCGTATGGCCAGCGAGGTTGCAGAATTTTTCCGTTTCGCAATTTCTTTCCCGTTTTCACGTCTGAAGTAGTTCCTTTTGGTTTGAGAGGTTGGGGATAGATGTCAGATCTTGAGAAATGCAGGATTGGTGATAAAAATAATTTATTTAGTAGTTTTGGTGAATTAATTAGTATTTAGCTAATTAGTGGACGAGTGCCTTGTGAGGCGTGTAGAATGTGGTTGTGTGGCACTATTTGTGTGAGGTGCGAGCGGTCTTGGGGTAGCAGAGGTAATTCTTGGTGAATTACTGTGAGTGTATGACTCACTTAGGATCAATGAGGATCATGTATCTTACTTGATGATAGTCTCTTGTGCATAATTTATGTGTGATGATGTTGTGTTGTAGGTGAGGTAATTCCGGTGAGAATTTCGGTAAGCGTATGGCTTACGTGTGATCAGGAGGATCGTGTAAATGTATAGCTGATTATTATACATGTGTTTTGTGTGTAAATTGTGTTGTGGTGAATGACTATTTTATGTGTGATCAGGAGGATCGTGAGAATGTGTAATTTTATTATACAGGTGTGTTGTGTGCATATTCGTTATTGTGCATTTCATGGTGTCGGTGGTGATGAATCATTGCTCAGGAGGAGTGTATGTGATTCATCTGAACTCCAATGTGGAGTGTGGTGGGATAAATCATTGCCAAGTAGGGGTGTATGTGATTTATCCGGGTTTGATTGAATGAACCATGGTGATTTTCGTACCACATGCATTGTGTCTGTTGTTGAGTCGCATTGCATTATTATTATATGTTGACTGAATTATGGTTGCGAGTGACAAGTAGGTCGTGATTATGTGATTGTATGATTGGGTGTGAGTAACTACCCTTAATATGTATTATTCACCGTTTATTATTGAATGTAGTTCTCACCCCTTTGTTGTTGTTGTGTCTGTGCTTCTACAGAAGTACAGATAATCCAGGTACTTGAGTTGCTTGGAGTGCGTGTTGCCTGTTCGAGTCATAGGAGTCGCTCTGATACATAACACGGGAATTTTGGGGATTTTATTAATTGTTATTTTGTAATGAATTTTGTTACGTATCTCTTTTAAATTCAATAATTTTGATGACCACTAGTTTAATGTGGAGTTTTGGAGTATGTTGGCAAGTGTGTCGTGAACTTATGAAATGATTATTTCTGCTGTTTTATTTCACTTAATGAAAAGAAGTTTCCATGTTGATTTTATTGGTGTAGCATCCTACTTGTAAAAGTTGAAAACTCTGATTTTATCCGTATTACTTTTATTTTTATAAAATGGGAAAGTGGGGTGTTACAATTGGTATCAGAGCAGGTCGGTCCGTCCGGCCAAGTTGTCTAGTATGAGTTGTGTCGTGGTATGCGACACGTGTGTAGAACACGGCCGGTACGTGTTTGTTTTCTAACCGTTTGTTTACAGGAGTTGAGGATGAGATAAGTGGGGGAGAAGCTGGTGCTTCTCCAGGATGCTTCCACTATGGAAGGACGGGTTGGTGAGTAATGGAGTGCTATCATAATTGGTAAGGAAGGGTCTATACTTCATCAGGATGATCGGCTGTCTATGAACAAATTGGGGAACTGATCACCCTCAATCTCTTGTTGATAGTAGTCGGAAATCAAGATGAATGGATAGATGCGCCTTGACAGTCAAGATAGCATGTGATGTGGAAGATGGTTGTATTGAGTCGGTATACATCTTTATTATCTGAAGAAGAGGTAGAAGAGAAGTACTTGTCGGTCGGTCAAGTTGAAGGATGTCTCCGAGGGTCGACAAGCAGGTATTGTCGGTGATTGCTTTTCAGTGAGTAGAGAACAAGTGATGGCTGGAGATATGCCAGTGTTGGGTAATCCCTGATGTCTTTCTAAGGGTGGATCCGAGTAGGGTAATGGTAGAGAACTGGTATCGTTGTGTGCTGAGTGAATGGGTGGGCATCTATTGGGCGAAGCCTTGATGTATTAACGTTCGCGTTGTGGCGAGTTAGTAGTGAAGTTACATGTGTTGAGTTACCTATTATTTGCGAATTTTTGAATTTACTTTCAGGCGAGATAAGTGGATCACAGACGTATTAATGAGGTAGAGGTGGCTATTGATTCAACACTTGATACGAGTCTGATTTCAATGACTCCGTACAGAAAGTGAACCTAAATTGGACGAAGGTGAATAGTTGAGGTTTTTATCTGCTAAGTAAGTGGAAGTACTATTAGGAGATGAGACTAAGATATTTGTTATGTTTGCGTTAATAGTGTACTGGAATTGACAGGAAAGCCACAGTGAAGGGCTGGCAGTTGTGCATGATTTCCAGATGTGTTTTCGGATGGAATAACAAACATAAGGTGTATAAGGGTATGGAGGCTATGGAAAGCAAAACTTAGAGTTTTGATGAGTTTTGGAGTTCTTAGAGTTTTAGGGTATTAATGGAAATTTTGAGAAAGCCCTTGGGTGTGTATGTAATATTGAGATTGAGAGTTCTTTTTGGTTGATTGTTGATACATGTCGGAATTTTTGGAATTTGGAGTGTCTAGAGAATGAAATTGTGCATGGATTACTGACAGTTGAATAAGGTAATGATTGAGAATAAGTGTCCACTTTCAAGAAAAGATGATTGGAATGGTTTGGTTAAGTTTGATTGGAATTACAATTGTTGGAACGTTTGATAAGAGTGGTGAATTTGTGTGAGTTGAGGTTTGGATCGATTTCATGTGACTGATTATGTTTGTTATCGTCGAGATAGGTTGCTATTTACTCGATTAGTCTTAATTCCTTTAAGGAGAAGGAACAAGACACACTTCTGAGTGTCGTTGAGTTGATTTGCAGGAAGATGATGAAAAATGCTTCCCTGCAAGATTCTGAACCAAACTTGTAATGGATCTTTCAGGTTTAAGAATACTTGGTTCTTAACTGTTATTCCTTCTTTGAAAATAAGGGCTATGACTTTGGCTTCTCTCTCCTCACTAAGTAGATCCTTGGTAATTCTGAATCCATTATTCTTATGCTCCATGAGATCTGCAATAGTCTTTTCAGATATGTAGATTCTTCTTCCAAAGACCAAAGAACTAGTGAAAGTTGAGCCTGCATTTGCATGAATCCAGAACTCTTTAACCAAACATCCATAGGTTGGTACTTCCAACCTCTTGAAGTAGCTACTCCATCCTTGTGCATCCATTGAGGGAGTCATATGACATCCATTTGACTTTAGATTGTTGAAGTTTACAACAGTTTCAGACAATACTATGAGACTGTCAACCGGAATTTGTGTGGTTGTGGAAATTGAAGCATTTTGTGAGACGAAAGCCATTATCAGAGAGTAATAAGGAGAATTGAGAGTGATTAGGCTGAAGATTCAGGTAAATAGGAGTTGTGTTGCTGTCTTAGGATTTGATGCTTTTATAGGTGAAGGAATGAGGTAAATTCTGTGGAAAATTTGAAATCGCAACGGTTGATTTTCCTAGACGCACTAAGCAACGTGGGAAGATAATTTTAATGATTATTTTCTTTAATCAAGAATCGTGACACAATCTTAATGAGTGGTAATGAAATTGTTACTTAATCATGACCTATGGGAATTTATAGTCTCTAGACTCTCCTAAGCCTTTTCGTGTGAATTTTAAGCATCACTCATCGTTTTATTATTAATTAGATAATTGTGATCATAAGAACCATTCAATCAACAACACATAGAACATACTTAAGAAATATGAATATCAAGATTTTACATAAGTTTAGTCAAGGATAAATTTTAATAAAAAATGACTAACTTCCTATCTTAAACTAAGAACGTCATAGGTTGACAAAATTCAGGAAGGATCTTCTCAGTCATTCCATTTCTTCTGCAATGACCAACAACTCCTTGAAGATCAAGAATGTGGGAGATAACCCTGCAGTAGGGAACTTGATAAACTGTATCTTCCCTAGACAAAAGGATTTCTTCCTTCAGATGATTATACATAGTTTGGGGAAGGTTTATTTTGACTCTACAAACTAGGAAGAAAATAAATAATCTTTCTTTGTTAGAAATCCATCCTCCTCCTCTTTCTCTTGGTCTTAGATTAGTCACCATTAGCTTGTACCAGTCTTTGGCTACAGGATTGAGGGTACAAGATAGAGTGGGATGACCCTTAGTCTCAAAGATCACATTCAAATGTTTGTCAAGACAAACATTGTTAATGTTATCCTCCACAGTCAGACCATCCGCAATACAATCAATTGCTTTTGCAATAATGGTAGGGTTGATCATGACAGGACAACCAACGACCATATATAAAATGACATTCTTGCCAAAATCATAATCTAGGGATCGAGCATTTTCCCAGAACTCAGTTACGAGTGCAGGGAAGATATGTCCATCAAGCATGGAGAAATAGTTTTCCCAGTTCTGAAATTTAATTCCAGAGAAAACACTTAGTTTGTGGAGAAGAGGTAGATGGTTCAAGTTTAGAGTGTATTGCTTTAAGAGTTCGAGGTCAGTAGTTTCTCCTCTGATATTGTGTGAAGACATTTTGAGCAGGATAGTTGAGGAAGAAGGTTCTAAGCTTCTGGATAGAGATTATTTTTAGAAGGGGAGTAGTGTTGTGAGGAGAACTAAGGAGTGATAACTATTTTTTAAGCTTGGAACGCACGTGATCATCATTTCCTAGGCACCCTATGAATAGTGGTGACGATCAGCTGAAAGGACGCATGATAGACTTAAAATGCCGTATACCTATGGGTAGGGTTATAGCAGCTGACACTACGCAATTATGAATGTTTATTTAATTTCTTCGAAAATTGTCTAATCATAAATGCTAGAAAATCTAAATTACTCTTAGAAGAATACTAGTGAACAGTTAGTGATTAAAATAATCAGGAATAAAAGCAACCATACCTTAGGAATACAGAGATATTTTTGGGGACTTATCTTAGCGTTTTCCATTTGACTCCGATCTTTCTATCTAGGGAATGTCTGAGTGAACTACTGTTGGTTCTTGGACTCTTCAAGAATTTCTTACATTCTGGTTTATGAGGAGTATGAACATTTTCTGAATTCTGAACCAAGAATGTTCTAAAAGAATTTATCAGATAGAGATCTGATCACTGACGTTTTATCTGACTGAGTTAGTCTCAAGTCATTAGAATTTGGTTGCACTGATTTGATCAAGACTATAAGTGACCAATCCTGATTAGGCACTTGATGAATCCATGAAAATCTTCTTCCTTAATATTCTTTCAATTTCTTGTATAGCTTACAAGAAAACAATGTTTAGTTCTTCATTGAATTCATTAACTTCTGATCATTCCAGGATTTAGATGTTGAATTAGTTCTAAGAGTTTGAATTCTTCAGCTTTCTGACTTCAACAGACTTTTCTTGAAATTCAAATTCATAGACCAAAAATTCAAGGGTGAACCTAGTTCGTTTCTTGAAAACATCTCAGGAGCTCATAAAGAGTTATTCTTCAGTAGCCCAGACTTCTTGTCTTCTAATAATTTAACCTTGAGCAAATACGTAGTTCTTCTACACGTACTTCCAAGATGAGCATTCACCAGATACTACTTCTTATCTGATGAGTCCATCTAATCAGCTGATTCTTCAATCTTCAACAACCCTTTAGGTGAGAAAAGATTTTGTTGATTAGCAAAACTTCCAGAATCAGTGATTTGCTCGAGTAGTCAGATTGATTACAATTTTATACACAGTCAACTTCTGAACTGTTACAGAAATTGTAAGTGGATTTCAATCTCACCCAGAGTATTTCTACGCACCTCATCTGGATCTTTTTTTTGACACTGTTAAGTGTTTTATATATGTCAATAACAAAACCGGAGCTCTGATACCAATTGAAGGTGCGAGAAAGACACAAGAAAGTGGGGGTTTGAATTGTGTATTTGCTCTTTTGACTACTTTTCTTTTCTTGTTGTTGAATCACTAAGGATTACATCAGAGTTCGTTGAGAGACTCTGACTGGCAACTTTACATTCAGACTTGCTAAGCATGAGGCTTCAGAACTAACAAGAGTCTGAATATAAGATCCACTTCTCAGAACTTGCAGAGCGGAAGCTTATTAGAGTTAAGCTGCAAGGTTCTGACTTGCGTGTGTAAGGTTCTGATACTCTATATAGAAAGATAAACTAAGACATTAAGCCTAAGAATAAAGAACACACGATATACCCTGGTTCACCCAAAGGCTAATCCAGTCCACCCTCCTCAGGTGATTTCGCCTTGAACACAAGGTCTTAATCCACTATTATCAATCTCGATTACAGGTGCACGGGCAACAGCCGGTGACTAACCACTTGCACAGCCGAACTATGACTAACATACAATTAACCGTTCAGGGATTCAACTTAATGAATATAACGAACATTGACCCGCAGGTTCCAATCTCGCAAGATCTACTGCTAGGCTTTCACAGCTAGACGTTCAAGGATTCGTCGCAATGAATATAACGCTAATGATCCTATTTCAGGCTTTTGCCACAATGACATCTCGCCATTGTCTTCTCGAGTCTCCGGTCACACTGACCACTCAAGGAATCCTAATTCACCAAGAATTAGTTTAACTGGAGATTACAAAGGTGCTTCTTAACAAGCAGATTACTCCTAAGTTTAAGTACAAAAGAACACACAAGTGTTCAAGCAAGATGTGAGCAACAGCTCCTTGCTATTCTAAGAAACTATAGAGATGTATAATGATTTGACAGTTGTTGACATCTTGTAGATCTTCTTCTTCTTCGTCTTCGGGGTGAGCAAGCTTTGAGCAACAACTCCTTGCTTCAGATCTTCAATGTAGCACTGACAAGAAGGTGGTTGATGACTTGACTATTTACAATGTTTTCTTCTTCATCAACAGCTTCTATACCAATTCATTGTTGTTGTGTTGAATGATGATCTTTGAGCTTCAATAACAATGGCCATGTGTAAATGGTGATAGCTTTGGATATTCTAAGTGTTACAACAAGAACTCATCGTTGTTGCTATCTTCACACCATGACTTGATCAATTCACCTTTGATGGAATGAATCAATTTGTGGACTGTGTCGTCGTCGACGTCCTTCGTCGTTCCACAGTCTTCCCTTAGAAGCGAATACTCTTTCCTTTAAATAGCCTGGTAGAAATATAGTTGTTTGAAATATTGTTGGCCGTTGGGAAAGAGACGTTGTGTAATAACTCGCTGTACTAACACATCTCCTTTTTACTGTGGGAGAAGTGATGCGATATATCTTTCTTGGGCACCGTGTACAATTACTCACAACGGTAACATGTGACTTCTGAACTTTAGAGGCTTCTGATGTTTAATTAATGAAGCATGAGTAGAGTCTTCTTAGTTAGGATATCTGATACGTCAAGTCTTCAATCAATTGAAGAAGTCCATTAGGAATCAGTCTTCAGAACTTCAGCACTTGTCTTTAAGCACGTTATCCTTTACTTCTTCAAGTCTTCCGAAACTTCAGAACTTGTCCATTAGGAATCTGTCATCAGAGTCTTCAATACTTGATCTTCAGAACCTTAATCTTCAGAACACATAAGTCGTCAGAGTCTTTCTGCACTTGGTCTTCAGAGCCTTCCACCTTCAGAACTTCAAGTCATGAGAGTCTTTAGCATTTCGGTTCTCTTCTTCAAAAGCTTCGCAATCTTCAGAATCTCGACCACTTTCAGAGAGCATCCACAAGAGCATTGCATCCTCAATATCGGCATCCTTGGATCTGACTGATCACGATCAGATACAGAAGCTTTCTTGCTTCTTGCGACTTATGTCACACATAGTAACTTCGCATATTATCAATTTCGCTCATCTGGCTGGTGCTTGTTGGATCTGATATATTCTATAATTATCATCTGCACACAACACACGTTAGAACATAAAATGGTTCTTTCAAAAATACGTATTGTTATCATCAAAACATAGATTGACTTGTAGAGACAATTCTTGCTCTCACAGAATCAACTATAATCTAGTTTTACTTTGTCGTCAATTCGGATACCCGATGAGACATGTCCTACGTAATGTTCATCTGGAAGGTCTTTTCTTCAAGGAAGGAGAAAACGACAGGGCACTAAAGACAGAAATAGTGCAGGCCTGGAAACATGTTCACAGGAAAGGAGGAGAGTCTTTAGGAAAACCGGACTGTGTCTCTGTGGAACCTTCTCTCCATTGGGTGCAAACTAGAGCTCTCAAGCTGAGGATGCCTTACCCTCGTCAGGAAGTTCTTACGTTAAAGGAATATGTCCTTTATTTTATGTCCGATACGGAAAAATTTCAGGTTACTCTCAACAAAGTTCAACAGAAGAAGAAGTCTTGGAAGAACAAGTATCGTATTCTCAATGTGGAGTGTAACAAAATACAGCAACTATTAAAAGAAAAAGATGCTCTGGTCGAGATTTTAGAGCAACATGATGTAGAAAGTCAAGAAGACCAAAGGAATTTGCTCGCTCCTTTCACTTGGCAAAGGAATGACAAACCGACAACGGCTCGAGAGCCCCGATCAAAGAAGAGGAAAGAACCAGAACCAGCACCTGAGCCCTCCTCAGAGAGGACTCAGGACCCATAAGTTTAGACATTTCCTTTTACAGCACTTTGAAATTACTGTATTTCCATTTCCGCAACCTTTGAATTTAATAAAACGGGGTCTCCCCACTGTTTGATATTTGCAATCCAATTATCGAAGTTTCTTTTGATTAAAATATATATATATATATATATATATATATATATATATATATAATATAATCATTGCATATCATTCATCATTCTCACATAAGGCATTCTTCTTACCTACGAATCTCACGTTTGTGTCTCAATTCTAGAGTCAAACTATCTCATTCGTACAATACTCAGGCTAGTAAACAAAAGAAGATATGAGGAAACTTTATAATGATATGCAAGCTCTGGCAGCAGCCCAGATACAAAGAACTGTGATCTCGAAGATCACATCGATGCCCATAGTGGAGAAGTATGATCCTCGATATACCATGCCTGAAGATCGTCCCTGGGGCATTCCTATTAACTATATCCCGGAAGGATATGTTCCACCGATCACGGAAGATCCAGAAACTGCTGGTCTTGAAGGTTACAAACTTCGGGAAAGCGAAGATGCCAGGGGCATAACAACAACTCCTAAAGGTTACAAACTTCTGGAAGCACCAAGAATCACTGCCGTAATGACTATACCACCACCCGTGGTACACACTGTCACGGAAGGACAGATTTCCCAGATACCGTCTGGTGGAAACGAAAGTATGGAAGAGAGAATGAGGGAATTCCAAGAACAGTTCCTGGAGATGCAGAAGGAACTGCAAGCTATTCGTGGTCAGGATCTATTTGGAAAGGACGCTGCAGACCTTTGTCTGGTCCCCAATGTGAAAAGTCCGCACAAATTCAAGATGCCTGAATTTGAAAAATACAAGGGTAACTCTTGCCCTCAAAGTCACTTGGTGATGTACGCTCAGAGGATGTCAACTCAGACAGAGAACCAACAACTACTGATCCACTATTTCCAAGATAGTTTAATCGGTGTCACGCTCAAATGGTACATGGGATTAAACCGCACTAAAATCGTCACTTTCCAAGATCTTGGCGCTGCCTTCGTTCAACAATATAAGTATAACCTGGACATGGGACCAGATAGAGATTAACTAAGAGCCATGTTGCAGAAGGATAAGGAAACCTTCAAGGAGTATGCTCAGAGATGGCGTGAAATTTCTGCCCAGATTTGTCCACCTCTTGAGGAAAAAGAGATGACAAAGATCTTCTTGAAAACCTTGAGCTCATTTTACTATGACAGAATGGTCGCCAGTGCGCCCAGTGACTTCACTGAGATGGTGGGCATGGGAGTTTGTCTGGAAGAAGCAGTCCGAGAAAGACGTTTGGTCAAAGATGTCGGACCATCAAGCAGTACCAAAAGATACGAAAGTGCTCTCCCTAAGAAAAAAGAGCAAGATATTGGTAATATCTCTCTCGAAAAGCAAAGGAGACGGTACCAACTAGTAGCAGCTGTAACTCCTGCTATCAACCATGCGCCTGTTCCTACGTATCAACCTCGGGTTGCTCAAAGCCATCCGAATCAACAACAATATCAGCAAAGGACAAAACAACCTCTTCAGCAGGCTCGTCCACCGTACAACAATAACAATCGTACAACGCGACCACCAGGGTTCGACCCTATACCCATGTTGTACGCATAACTGTTTCCATTATTACTGGTCAAAGGGCACGTCCAAACCAGGTCTCCTCTTGCAATACCGTAGAATCCGCCTTTTTGGTTCAAAGCGGATCAGACTTGCCCTTACCATCAAGGAGGACTAGGGCATAACATAGAAAAATGCCTCAGCTTCAAATCTGACGTACAGAAGCTTGTTAGGAGCGGAGTTTTTCCTTCAAGGATACAAATCCAAATGTTCAGACGAAACCGCTGCCTCAACACGAGAAAGCTATGGTAAATTTGATAGCAGAAGAGTCTAAGCACAGCTATCAAATTCATGATGTACTCTTACTGGGAACCAACCTGGTCAAGATGCATTGCAGACAGAGCGGATATGGTTATGTACCATCTCATAACTATCACTAGTGTGATATCTGCTCTAAGAACAATCAAGGGTATTCTGTGGTGCAATCAGCTCTACAGGAACAGATGGATCTCTGATGGATCTAGGATCACCGAATTCGTGAAGTCAACATGACTTATACAAATTCCAACATCATTCAAAACCACGACATCCGTGCAATAAATGTCAACTTGGTGGCAATGCACTCAAGGCAAAGCCAACATCATAATCTGCCACGACACGATTACGATTCCTATCCTATCTGCTCAATAAACGATCATGGATGCTCTTTTGTACAAGAGGCCCTCCAGCGTCAGATGGATCTTGGATGGATTCAGGATTACCACGATAGAAATTAGTATCAAGTGAATATGATTCAAATATTTGATATTTGCTTGATGAATACCAGCTTGGTGGAGTTACATACTAAGCAAGTCCAGCTCGGTTTTCTGACTTCGCATAATTATCAGAATTGTAAGGGATGTCGTGCGAGCGACCAAGGATGCGCTCTCGTTCAAAGAACTTTGCAACACTTGTTAAACCATGGGTGGCTTCCGATCTATTTAGACGAAGACACACAACAAGTCAGTATGATTAATAGTAACCCTACTAGGCATCAAAGTCAGGATGCTCAATCAATGGAAACAGATCTAGTAAGGTTACACTGCATACAGAGCGGACGTGGCCAGGTGCCACCACACAACTATGAATGTTGTAGAGTTTGCTCTGAAGATAATCAAGGATGTTACCTCGTACGAGTAGCCCTTTAGAGTCAGTTGGGCCACAAAGAGATTCGACCGTGTCCAAGTTCTGGGTCAATCAACTTGATACCCGACTATTTCGCTGATCCAATCAAGGACGTTTTCGTAATCTCTGATCATAAGAGGACCAAGGATGTTTGTACCATCATCCCTTTACTTGACGAATCGAAAGTTCCCAACCAGGAACTGATTGAAATTACTTACAATGGTCAGAAGAATCAGAAGGCACCTGTAGTTATCAATCTACCGGGACTGTTACTGTATGAATCAACTAAGGCTATCCCTTATAAATACGGTGCAACAACAATTGAGAATAGAAAGGAAATTCCATTACCCTCCGTCGTGAATATTACAGACATCATTCGAGAAACGCGGAGCGGTCAAATCTTCAACGAGGAGTTGGAGAACCTACCAGAGAAAAGGAACCTCAAATAGAAGTTCCCAATCAACCAGTCGGTCAATCCTGTGATTCCGACTTTTCAAAGAACAACGATGAGATGTTGAAGCTTATCCAGAATAGTGAATACAACATTGTTGATCAACTGTTGCAAACTCCTTCAAAAATCTCAGTGGTATCACTTTTACTCAGTTCTAAAGCTCACAGGGAAGCTTTACAGAAAGTCTTAGAGCAAGCCTTTGTGGAATAAGATGTGTCAATAAGACAATTTGACAGCATCATCTCCAACATCACTTCCTGCAACAACTTGGGATTTAGTGATGAAGAACTATCGGAAGAGGGCCCAAATCATAACATGGCACTCAATATTATAGTCAACTGCCAGGACGATGCTTTAGCTGGCGTACTGGTAGACACCGGATCAGCTCTAAACGTGATGCCAAAGTCCACTCTAATACGACTATCATTCAAAGGATCTCCGATGAGGGGCAGTGAGGTCATTGTCAAAGCATTTGACGGGTCCCGAAAATAAGTTATCGGCGAAGTCGACCTTCCCATAACTATCGGTCCTCACACTTTCCAAGTCACTTTCCAGGTCATGGACATTCGGGCAGCATATAGCTGTTTGTTAGGAAGACCTTGGATACACGAGGCTGGGGCAGTCACTTCGACACTTCACCAGAGCTGAAGTTCGTCAAGTATGACCAACTAATCACAGTCTGCGGAGAGCAAGCCTTGATCGTGAGCAACTTATCGTCGTCCACTTGTGTAGAACCAGAGGAGGTTGTTGGAACCCAGTTCCAAGCACTTACAGTAAGTAGTGACAACCGACCAGAGAAAGGAACGTTAATTTCCTCGTACAAAGATGATCTCGAGGCAATCATAAGTAACAAAACCAAGGGATGGGGACAGCTAGTCATTCCTACTAATAACAAAGCGAAGAACGGTCTTGGTTTTTCTTCAAACTGTACCCAGACAGCTACTAACGGTGAAAGTCTTCATCCCATTCAGAACTTCTTCCATAGTGGAGGTTTCCTTCACCCAGTGTCTCAAGAAGTACATACCATCAACGAGGGTGACTCCTCCGATACAGATGAAGAATGGAAGTCCTATCTTAACGAGGACTATTATATGTCTTAGGAAGAGGTGCCTACACCATTTAGCTTTCCGGCACAGTGTCCAAGACTTATACCGAGGTCAGATGTCAAAATGATATACGTAGATTGTGATCCAGAAGGATGTCGTGCTCCACCCAACTCATTAGAGGAAGACACTCTGATGAAAGACAACTTTGACCACTACTATTATGGCCCAATGGATGGCCTACCTATGTGGCAGCCTTACCTAGGAGACTCGGGGCAAAATAATCAGTCGAACGATGCATATCAGCTGGGCATCATTGAAAAGAATACCTGCGCCCCGACCATGTCATGAGATCAACACTCAGGGCATTTAGAAAACATCCAGCACGACGATGAATTTGCAAAGCTTACCGGACTAGATTTCATCAACTACGATTTTCCCAAGGTCAACGTCATCGAGGGGGATGACTCCTCTAGTTCCAAAGAAGTGTGGGACACATTAGGACAACCAAGTGGCAGGTATGACTACTTGGTCAAGTACACCGCTCCCAAAAGCTCTCGTATTAGACTCTAAGACATCCGGATAACTGGATGGGGAGATTTACCTGAGAGTACAAACACTGCGCAAAATACAACAGAAGAGCTCTCTTACAACAACTCTGCCTGGGAGACAAATTCCAATGATCTTGCTCCGCCAGAAATTAGCGTTATTTCTAAAGACAGATCAAGAAAGAAGGTACCAGACTTTGTGATTCACTGAGGAGTTCACCGTCAATGGGTCGCTGTCGACGTTCCGAAAATTGTTCATAAGTCTAAATAATTGTCGTCTTTATCTTAACCTATCACCCTGCACAGGTGAAACGGATGTTTTAATAAGGCTCACGTTCTGTAAATGTACCACTTCGCTTCGGCCAAAGCGGTAGAGTTTTGTTTTATAGGGCTGTAGTTTCAAGAATCGACAAGATCATAAATAAAATAACGTCGTTCTGTAATTTTCGCATTTATTGTTGTTTTCTCTTTTCGCTTTTTCAGAAAACGGTAATCCTAAAAAACAACTCAAATAATAAAAACAAGCATTTTTCAGAAAATACACTGCACGCACTCTTGCATTATCTCTATCTCTTCTAAAAAAAATCATCACGTCATGCAGATTGCTTGTTTTAAACCCCATTTAAACATATGATCCAATGCCTTCTCTCAACTTTGAATTCCCGGTATTTGAGGCTGAAGAAGAAGATAACGATGAAATTCCAGAAGAGATCTCCCGATTACTTAGACAAGAGGAAAGGTCCGTTGAACCACACAAATAACCGTTGGAAACAGTCAACTTGGGTTCAGAGGAGGAGAGAAAAGAGGTCAAGATTGGGGCACTGCTCAGTCCAACTGTCAAAGAAAGTTTGACAAAGCTTCTTAAAGAGTTTCCCGATGTATTCGCTTGGTCCTATCAGGATACGCCAGGGTTGGATACCAGCATCGTGGAACATCATCTAGCATTAAGATCAGAATGTTCGTCGGTAAAACAAAAACTAAGACGGACTCATCCAGACATGGCCATCAAAATCAAAGAGGAAGTACAGAAACAGATTGACTCAGGTTTCCTCGCCACCTTAGAATATCCTCAATGGCTAACCAACATAGTACCAATTTTGAAAAAGGACAAAAAGGTTAGAATGTGTGTAGACTACAGGGATCTGAACAAAGCAAGTCCAAAGGATGACTTTCCCTTACCACACATTGACATGCTCGTAGACACTACAACAAAGTTTAAAGTCTTCTCCTTCATGGATGGATTCTCGGGCTATAATCAGATAAAAATGGTTCCGAAAGACATGGAGAAAACTTCGTTCATCACCCCATGGGGTACCTTTTGTTACAAGGTAATTTCGTTCGGTTTGAGGAACGTCGGGGCAACCTATTAACGGGCCATGATTACTCTGTTCCACAACATGATACACAAAGAGATCGAAGTATTTGTCGATCTAAAATAGAAGAGGAGCATGTGGCCCACCTGTCAAAGCTATTCGAGCGGCTGAGAAAGTACAAACTCCGCTTGAATCCCAATAAGTGCACGTTCGGTGTCCGCTCAGAAAAACTTTTAGGGTTCATCGTCAGTCATAAAGGAATTGAGGTTGATCCTGACAAGGTCAAGGCCATTCAAGAAATGCCTTCTCCAAAGACTGAAAAACAAGTCAGGGGATTACTGGGACGTTTGAACTATATTTCCAGATTCATATTCCTCATGACCGCGACATGCGCGCCAATTTTCAAGTTACTAAAAAAGAATCAGGCCTGCGTTTGGACAGAAGATTGCTAAACTGCCTTCAACAGAGTAATATAAAAGATTATCGTATCCACAGAGACCAAGTGTCAATCTATCGCTATCTATTGTTAAGGTGTGTATCTAAGGTGATTGAAAATAGTAGTTTTGAAGAGTGCACGGTAGTAAATAAAGTAATTAAAATTAATTGATAAAGACAGGTTCGAATGCAATTCACACAACCAATTGATAATCCAAGTACTTGCTAATAGAACTACTTACGGGCAATGTTTTCTACTTTGAAAAGAACTAATTTGACAGGAACTGTCGCTTTCGCGTATTCAGAACCGAGTTGTACCCCCTAATCAAACCCTCTTATTGTCACGGATAAAAAGGCGCGCATTGCGTTAGAGTAGTAAACCTATTTTTAAGAAATATAGTATCTTGACCAAGTTGAAAAGTATTTTAACCCGGATTTTCTAAAAAAAAGAGGTTCTTACGAACCAGACTTTAAACTTCTTAACGCGTCCGAAAATGGTTTTAAAATCTCTTTTCCTTTTAAATTAAAAACTCCTAATAAACTAAACAAAGCGCTTTCGCTGTTTTTGAAATAGTTTAAAAACAATTAAGTTTAGATAGGCGTTGGACGGCTTTCGATCTTACCCAACGGAATTTAAGAACAGGAAAACTTATATTGAAAGTTAAAATAGCCCTTAAGTGTTTCCACTAACAATTGTACAGATTATCGGTTCGGTTATGATCTTCACATTCTAACCTTTATAAAATTAGCCAGACATGGTAAAGTAAAAGTTCATTTTTAGATTTTTCATAAAAAAATGTATTTAAGTGCGAGTGCGGAAAGTAAATGAAAGTAGAGCGAGTGCGGAAAGTAAATGAAAGTAGTGCGAGTGCGGAAAGTAAATGAAAGTAAAGCGAGTGCGGAAAGTAAACGAAAGTAAAGCAGTGCGGAAAATAAATGAAATTAAAAGACAGTGCAAGAAATAAAGTTGACAAAAGGTAAAGTAATAAAAACTTGCTCCAATCGGAGTGGTTGAATAAAATGCGAACTGAAAGTAAAATGGCGGCAGGATGAACTTCCTTCCAGAGTGCTCTAAGACTCAATCTCACAGGCTCTTACAGACTCGATCTCTCAAATGTAGTAACACCTCGATGTGAAGCGATTACCACTATTACACTGATATATGCTTATGAACAACTAAGCTTGGATGATGAAAAACGAAAATCTAAAGTCCTATTTATAGGCAAGGGAACATGTGGAAAAGACAAGGATGCCCCTAGCATTTGAATTTGGGAGGGAATTCGTTTTCCTCTTATGGCGCCCGCCACAACACCATGGCGCCCGCCATGAGTGCAAAATTGCTTGGGCAGTTGGAGATCGTGGGGAAAAACAGTTGGGAGGAGTTTGAGACATGGCCACGTCATGGAAGACCCTGTGGCGGCCGCCAGAGTGGATGCCATAAGTGCAAAATGCTGATTTTCTCCATTTTAGCTCATTTCGGCTCCTTTTTCGCTCCTTTTCTCGCTCGGGGCTCCGATTAGACTAAAAACCTGAAAACAAAGAAAAACATAATAATAACATAATAAAATGACATTAAAAGACTAAGAATGCATGCGAAATCGGAGTCAAAAATACGGTGAAATTCAGTGTCATCAAATTCTCCCACACTTAGACCTTTGCTTGTCCTCAAGCAAAACATTTAAAGCTCAAAGTAAGAAAACTAGTGCTGACACGTGATTCGGGCAAAAAGGGCTTCTAAGTTCAAGTCAGGATGCAGTGACAGGTACTAAGTGAACCAAGGGTATCGTAATGACACTTATCCGCAGAGGCGGACATAAACTTCATTCTTATATTAGTCAACCGTATCATCCCACAATAACTAGGCCTACCTCTTCATCTCTTTATGGGTCCTTTTCATTCAGGCGCAATCACATTAAGCTCTTTATCCGTACATGTTTCATAGTAGAGTGACCTGTTAGTGATTCTGATCCAAAACATAGGGTTTCTGGCACATAAGACTGTGTAAACCCTTTTATTTAACCCAAATGCAGTTGTGGGGGATCGGATCGTAATCCGCCCTACCGAGTTCAGCGCCAGATACCTCTGAACCAACTAACAATGGGTGAGCTAAAATTATATATATATATATATATATATATTTTTTTTTTTTTTTGGCAACAATTCAACTTTTTGGTTTAAACGACCTTGTGAGGGTCATCTATCCGGAGTTTGCCTTTTTCTTTATTTATTTTACTGGATCATTCACTTATGTTCATCAGTCCCCTATGTAGAACATGCTTAGGCCGGAGCTGACTGCTAAAATAAACTACTTAGGACAAATTTGGAAATGATAATTAAGGCCATGGTACATGGGGTTTTGGAATGATTCCTATATTCGTGAAGTCTACAGTGCTAAAACGATACTAATGTTTCAAAAAGTTCACCTAAGTCACCACATCCTAATCCAAACCTGTCTTAAAGCCCAGAAAACGTGTAGAACAACAATGTTTTCTTTTTGAAAAAATTTTTTTCGTCAGACTCATGCATTTTCTAGAAAAAAAAAACATAGACACTGTACTGGTGACTCGTCAGACTCATGCATTTTCTAGAAAAAAAGACATAGACAAAAACAAGAAATAAACAACTAACTAAAAATGGAAATAGAAAGCAATAAAATCCCCTCCCACACTTAAATTGAACATTGTCCCCAATGTTTCGAAATAAGATAAGGAGAGTAACCTGGCAATACTGCTAAGACCTTTCAGCAGAAAGTTCCCACATGCCACAGGACGTGACTGGGTCGCACAAAACAGTAGAAAGATCTCCTCCTCACTAAGCAAGGTCTCAGCATCTGGCAATCCAAAGAAAGAGTGTGCTATGATCATCTGAAAATACCTCAATGCAGGGTTGTGGATAACATGTGAGAACTAGGTGGAAGGATCCTGACTTCCTCCACCAGAGATATCACTCCAGAACTTCTCCACTTCCCTACTCAGAAAGTATCCCATAGGTGTCTCAGGAATAGCATCAGGGGTCGTCTGAAAACCTAATAAATCACCAAACTCCTTATGAGTGAAGGAGTACTCAGTCCCAAATAACCTGAAAATAGCACATCCATCTGGTCTGGCCCAGGGGTCATAAGAAAACGAGCTGAGGAACTCCAAAGTGAGGTTCCTATAGGTGTTGTTCAGGTCGTCGAACTGGTCCCATTGAAGCTGGTGGCATAAGAATCTGACACTAGGCTCAATGCCTAAAGCCTCCATGCAAGCCTGATCTGGGTACCTCATAGGTGCCATAGGACGCCTGAAGTGGACAAAGTAACGCTCTCTCTGGGCGTCATTCCTGAAAGTCACATGCATGTCGTCAAAATTCTGCATTCTGCACAAAGTTAGGAAGAAGGTCCTGTAAAACACAAACATTTCAAGCATTAGTCCTGACAAAATATAACAAGAAATAAAATAAAACAAAATGTAGAAAAAGTAAATAAGGTAAGAAAATCATGGGTTGCCTCCCATGCAGCGCTTATTTAACGTCGTTAGCTTGACGACTGGAACTTATACATCTCTTGTCGGGATTGGTGGATCACTTAGAGTGTCGCTGGAGTAGGTTGTTGGAATATCTCCTCCTTCGTAGAGCTTCAGTCTTTGTCCATTGACGATGAATGGTTTACATGTCTCGTTTTTTATTTCAACAGCTCCAGACCTCAGAATTTTTGATACTTTGAAGGGGCCAGTCCATCTTGAACGGAGCTTTCCTGGGAAGAGCCGTAGCCTAGAATTGAACAGGAGAACAGGGTTGCCTAAGTTGAAGTCTTTTCTTACGATTCTTTTGTCGTGCCAAGCTTTTGTTCTTTCTTTGTATATTATGGCATTCTCGTAGGCTTGCTGTCTGAGTTCTTCCAATTTGTGGATGTCAAGGATACGTTTCTCACCAGCAGTTAGGTAATCCAAATTCAAAGTTTTAATGGCCCAATAGGCCTTATGCTCTAACTCAAAAGGTAAATGACAAGATTTTCCATAGACTAGTTGGTAGGGGGTTGTTCCTATAGGGGTTTTGAAAGCGGCTCTGTAGGCCCATAAAACCTCTTGAAGCTTTTGCGACCAATCTTTTCTGGATACAGAGACAGTTTTTTCTAAAATTTGTTTAATCTCCCTATTAGATACTTCCACTTGGCCACTAGTCAGTGGGTGATATGGTGTTGCTACTCTATGCTTAACTCCATACTTGCTTAAAAGCTTATCAAATATTCTTGATATGAAGTGAGATCCTCCATCACTTATAACTAAACGGGGTGTTCCAAATCTGGGGAATATATAATTTTTAAATAATTTAATCACTACTCTAGTGTCGTTTGTGGGTGCAGCTATCGCTTCAATCCATTTAGACACGTAGTCTACTGCAACTAAGATATACTTGTTTCCTAAAGATGGTGGGAATGGTCCCATGAAATCTATACCCCATACGTCGAAGAGTTCTACTTCTTGGATGTTTCTTAAAGGCATTTCGTCGCGTCTTGAAATATTTCCTGTGCGTTGGCATCTATCACATTTGACAATGTAAGCATGGACATCACGCCACATGGTAGGCCAGAATAGGCCAGCTTGAAGAATCTTGGCGTAGGTCTTAGAGGTGCTTGCATGTCCACCATAAGGCGCAGAGTGACAATGCTGAATTATACTTTCTACCTCGTCTTCTGGAACGCAACGGCGGAAAATGCCATCTTTACCTCTCTTGAAAAGAAGTGGCTCGTCCCAATAGAAGTTTCTAACATCACTTAAGAACTTCTTCTTCTTGTGGTAATCGAGATCAGGGGGTATGATATCAGCAGCTAGGTAATTAACAAAATCGGCGTACCAGGGCACGTTACTTACAGCTAAGGATTTTTGAAAGTGCTCATGAGGGTCTGGTTTTTTATCTTCAATGGTTTCCAACTGGGCTATCAGTCTATCATAGGCAAAATCATCATTTATGGGTACTAATTCAGGATTCAGGTATTCTAGCCTAGATAGGTGATCGGCTACTACATTTTCTGTGCCTTTTTTATCTCGGATATCTAAGTCGAACTCTTGTAGCAACAAAATCCATCGAAGTAACCTGGGTTTAGCATCTTTTTTACTTAGTAGGTAACGGATGGCAGCATGATCGGTGTAAACTATAATTTTGGCTCCTACTAGATATGATCTAAATTTGTCTATAGCAAAAACTACCGCTAGGAGTTCTTTCTCGGTTGTTGCGTAATTGAGCTGGGCGGCGTCTAGGGTTCTACTGGCATAATATATTACATGTAATCTTTTATCTTTTCTCTGACCTAGAACGGCTCCTACAGCATAATCACTGGCGTCACACATTATCTCAAACGGTTCAGACCAATCAGGGGGTTTCATAATGGGTGCTGAAATCAATGCTTGCTTCAAAAGGTTGAATGCTTCATTGCATTTTTGATCAAAGATGAATTCAACATCTTTCATTAACAGGCCAGTTAAAGGTTTTGTTATTTTGGAGAAGTCCTTGATGAAACGGCGGTAGAATCCACCGTGTCCAAGGAAACTTCTAACTTCCCTGATAGTCTTGGGTGGTTTTAGGTTCTCTATAACTTCTATTTTTGCTTTATCTACCTCTATACCTCTTTCGGAGATTATATGTCCTAAAACAATTCCTTCAGTCACCATGAAATGGCATTTTTCCCAATTCAGCACAAGGTTCACCTCCACACATCTTTCCAGGATTTTCTCAAGGTTGATAAGACAATTTTGGAAATCAAAACCGCAAACCGAGAAATCATCCATAAATACTTCCATGATTCCATCTAGATAATCTGCAAAGATTGACATCATGCAACGTTGGAAAGTAGCAGGGGCATTACAGAGTCCAAAAGGCATTCGTCTGTAGGCAAAAGTTCCAAAAGGGCATGTAAAGGTAGTTTTTTCTTGATCTTCTGGATGTATAGGTATTTGGAAGAATCCCGAATACCCGTCTAGATAGCAGAAGTAAGAATGTCTGGCAAGACGTTCTAACATCTGGTCTATGAACGGTAAAGGGAAATGATCCTTCCTAGTTGCTTTATTTAACTTTCTATAGTCTATGCACATACGCCAACCTCCTTCTATCCGCTTTGCTATTTGTTCACCTTTCTCATTTTGCACAACTGTGATGCCTCCCTTCTTGGGTACCACATGCACAGGGCTCACCCACTTACTGTCCGAGATCTGATATATTATACCTGCTTCTAGCAACTTCAGAACTTCCTTCTTGACAACATCACTCAGTATAGGGTTTATCCTTCTCTGGTGCTCTCTGGAAGGTTTTGAATCTACTTCGAGCGAAATCCGATGCATGCATACGGATGGACTTATACCTTTCAGATCAGAGATATTATATCCTAAGGCTGAGGGATATCTTCGTAAAACGTCCAAGAGTTGATCTGTTTATTTTTGTCTCAAGGAAGCACTAACTATAACCGGACGATTCATTTCTTCATCACGAAACTCATATCTCAGGTTCTTAGGCAGTTCCTTAAGTTCCAAGGCTGGTTTAATAGGGCAAGGCATAGGATCTAGGGTAAGGGATAAACATTCGTAAAGGTTATCATCGATGTAGGGTTTCTTATAATTGTCATCTTCCAAAATAAGAGTTGATGGCAGCTTAATTGTTTCAATGACTTCTTCTTGCTCTAACTCCCTAACACATTCATCAATGATATCTATTGCATAACACGCGTCTCCTATCACAGGTGCCATAAGAAATTTTGAAAGTATAAATTATATCTTCTCGTTCCCTACCTCAAAGGTTATCTTCCCCTTTTTGACATCTATTATGGCTCCAGCAGTTGATAAGAATGGTCTACCTAGAAGAATTGGTGTGTCATCATCTTCTTTAATGTCCATGACAACAAAATCAGTAGGGATAAACAGCTGACCTATCCTAACAGGGACGTCTTCAAGTATGCCTATCAGATATTTAACAGATCTATCGGCTAATTGAAGTGACATCTTGGTAGGTTGCAACTCTCCTAAGTTTAACCTTTCGCAAACCGCTAAGGGCATTAAGCTCACACTAGCTCCTAAGTCTAGAAAAGCTTTTTCGATGACATGACTCCCCAAAATACAAGGAATGGAAAAGTTTCCAGGATCTTTATCCTTTTTTGCTAATTTATTTTCGGCAATAGAATTACATTCCAAGGGTTTCGGATCATCAAGTCTACGTTTATTGGTAAGGATGTCTTTGAGAAACTTTGCGTAGGATGGTATTTGGGTAATGGCTTCTGTGAACGGGATTTCTACGTGGAGTTTTTCTATAACTTTAATGAATTTCTGATACTGATTATTGATCTAGGTTTGTTTAAGTCTTTGCGGATATGGTATTGGTGGTTTGTATGGCGGGGGTGGTATATAGGTTTTGTCTTTGGGTTCTTCTCCTTTTTCTTGACTTTCCTGGTTTACAGATTCCTCTGGTTTCTTCTTTTTATCTGGGATGTTGTCATCTTCCTTAGAAGTTTTGGGATCACTCAACCTTGGGTTACAAGGTTCATCATAAGTGGTCCCACTTCGTAGGGTAATGGCATTTGCTTGTCCTTTCGGGTTTTGTTGAGGTTGTCCAGGGAATTGTCCTCCAGGTGTGGTCTGAGGGGCTTGGTTTAAAGCTACCTGCGAGATTTGGGTTTCAAGCATCTTATTGTGAGTGATTATTTGGTCAACCTTGGTTCCTAACTGGGTAATTAGTTCGTTAACATGAACGTTTTGGTTCATGAACTCCTTGTTTTGTTGGATTTGAGCAGCGACAAAATTATCCACGATTTTCTCAAGGCTCGGTTTTGGTGGTACAGGTTGCATAGGTTGATTTGATCTTGGGGCTTGATAACTTGATTGTCTCGGAGGGGCAGTATTTTGGATGGGGTTATTATTCTTATAGGAAAAGTTTGGGTGATTCCTCCATCCAGGGTTATAGGTATTTGAAAATGGGTTCCCTTGGGTGTAGTTCACTTGTTCAGAGCTGGTCTCGTTTAACAGACTGCATTCTGCGGATTGGTGTCCTTTCGTCCCACATATCTCACAATCTGACGAAACTGCGGCTGCAGTATTCGGGGTTGTACACATATGCTCAACTTTTAGGGCTAATGCATCCATTTTAGCTTGCATCATGTCTATAGAGCTTAACTCATGTATTCCTCCTTGGGCTTCCTTCTTTTCCACTGTCGCTCGTTCTACTCCCCATGATTGATGGTTTTGGGCCATATCTTCGATAAGAGCACTAGCTTCAGGGTAAGGTTTGTTCATCAGTGCGCCACCTGCGGCAGCGTCGATGGTCATCTTAGTGTTATAATGAAGTCCATTATAGAAGGTTTGAATGATTAACCAATTTTCTAAACCATGATGTGGGCATGCTCTTAACAGCTCTTTATATCTCTCCCAGGCTTCGAACAACGATTCTCCTTGGTTTTGGGTAAATCTAGTTATTTGGTTTCGAAGAACAACGGTCTTACTCGGGGGAAAATATCTGGCAAGGAATACTTTTCTAAGGTCTTCCCAACTTGTTATGGAATTTGGTGGAAGGGAATCTAACCAAGATAGGGCCTTATCTCTGAGGGAAAAAGGAAATAATCTTAAGCGAATCGCCTCAGGAGGGGCTCCATTGGTTTTAAAGGTGTCTGCTAGTTGGAGAAAGTTTTTCAAATGTTGGTTTGGGTTCTCTGTAGCAAGACCTGCGAATTGTCTCTGCTGTACTAACTGCAGCAGGGATGGTTTAAGTTCAAAATTGTTAGCTGGTATGGCTGGATTTACTATACTAGAACTAGGTTCCTCGTTGGATGGTTGGGCGAAATCCTTAAGAGGTCTTTGATTTTGATCTTCGGCCATAGCTTTCCTAAGTTTACGGAAATATAAACGTGCGCGAGCGTAACGTTCTGGTTCAGCTAGAGGGTCTACTAAACTTCCGGTACTACGAGTTTTTCGCATTGACCGGCGGGTAACTTCCTTAGTCTAAACGGTATAACAACAGGGTACGAAATTTGACGAAATTGGTCCCCGGCAACGGCGCCAAAAACTTGATGCGTATTTTTTCGCAAGTGTACGAACGCGTCAGAGTAATATAAAAGATTATCGTATCCACAGAGACCAAGTGTCAATCTATCGCTATCTATTGTTAAGGTGTGTATCTAAGGTGATTGAAAATAGTAGTTTTGAAGAGTGCACGGTAGTAAATAAAGTAATTAAAATTAATTGATAAAGACAGGTTCGAATGCAATTCACACAACCAATTGATAATCCAAGTACTTGCTAATAGAACTACTTACGGGCAATGTTTTCTACTTTGAAAAGAACTAATTTGACAGGAACTGTCGCTTTCGCGTATTCAGAACCGAGTTGTACCCCCTAATCAAACCCTCTTATTGTCACGGATAAAAAGGCGCGCATTGCATTAGAGTAGTAAACCTATTTTTAAGAAATATAGTATCTTGACCAAGTTGAAAAGTATTTTAACCCGGATTTTCTAAAAAAAAGAGGTTCTTACGAACCAGACTTTAAACTTCTTAACGCGTCCGAAAATGGTTTTAAAATCTCTTTTCCTTTTAAATTAAAAACTCCTAATAAACTAAACAAAGCGCTTTCGCTGTTTTTGAAATAGTTTAAAAACAATTAAGTTTAGATAGGCGTTGGACGGCTTTCGATCTTACCCAACGGAATTTAAGAACAGGAAAACTTATATTGAAAGTTAAAATAGCCCTTAAGTGTTTCCACTAACAATTGTATAGATTATCGGTTCGGTTATGATCTTCACATTCTAACCTTTATAAAATTAGCCAGACATGGTAAAGTAAAAGTTCATTTTTAGATTTTTCATAAAAAAAAGGTATTTAAGTGCGAGTGCGGAAAGTAAATGAAAGTAGTGCGAGTGCGGAAAGTAAATGAAAGTAGTGCGAGTGCGGAAAGTAAATGAAAGTAAAGCGAGTGTGGAAAGTAAATGAAAGTAAAGCAGTGCGGAAAATAAATGAAATTAAAAGACAGTGCAAGAAATAAAGTTGACAAAAGGTAAAGTAATAAAAACCTGCTCCAATCGGAGTGGTTGAATAAAATGCGAACTGAAAGTAAAATGGCGGCAGGATGAACTTCCTTCCAGAGTGCTCCAAGACTCAATCTCACAGGCTCTTACAGACTCGATCTCTCGAATGTAGTAACACCTCGATGTGAAGCGATTACCACTATTACACTGATATATGCTTATGAACAACTAAGCTTGGATGATGAAAAACGAAAATCTAAAGTCCTATTTATAGGCAAGGGAACATGTGGAAAAGACAAGGATGCCCCTAGCATTTGAATTTGGGAGGGAATTCGTTTTCCTCTGGTGGCGCCCGCCACAACACCATGGCGCCCGCCATGAGTGCAAAATTGCTTGGGCAGTTGGAGATCGTGAGGAAAAACATTTGGGAGGAGTTTGAGACATGGCCACGTCATGGAAGACCCTGTGGCGGCCGCCAGAGTGGATGCCATAAGTGCAAAATGCTGATTTTCTCCATTTAAGCTCATTTCGGCTCCTTTTTCGCTCCTTTTCTCGCTCGGGGCTCCGATTAGACTAAAAACCTGAAAACAAAGAAAAACATAATAATAACATAATAAAATGACATTAAAAGACTAAGAATGCAAGCGAAATCGGAGTAAAAAATACGGTGAAATTCAGTGTCATCAGTAGACAGACCAGAGGCAAACATGCTGATAAAAGAAATTCATGAAGGATCCTTTGGCACTCATGCCAACGGACACGTAATGGAGAGAAAAATTCTGAGAGCAGGGTACTATTGGTTGACAATGGAATCCGATTGCTACAAGTACATGAGAAGGTGTCACAAGTGTCAGATATACTCGGGCAAAATCCATTTACCGCCAACGCATCTCAAAGTTCTCTCTTCCCCATGGCCTTTTTCCATTTGGGGAATCGACATGATTGGCATGATTGAATCCAAAGCTTCAAACGGACATCGGTTCATTCTAGTAGCCATTGACAGCTTCACCAAGTGGGTCGAAGCAGTGTCATACACCAATGTAACCCGACAAGTCGTGGTACGCTTTATCAAAAACAATATCATCTACCGTTATGGTGTTCCAAGCCAGATCATTACTGATAATGGATCCAACTTGAACAACAAGATGATGAAGGAGTTGTACATTGAGTTTAAGATAAAAAACCATAACTCGTCTCCCTACCGACCCAAGATGAACGGAGCGGTAGAAGCGGCTAACAAGAACATCAAGAAGACCGTTCAAAAGATGGTTATAACCTACAAAGACTGACACGAGATGTTACCGTTTGCTCTTCACGGTTATCGCACATCTGTCCGCACTTCAACAGGGGCAACCCATTTCTCTCTAGTATATGGCATGGAGGCAATGCTCCCCATAGAAGTAGAGATCCCATCAATCTGGGTATTGATGGAAGCTAAGTTAACAGAAGCTGAACGGTACCAAAGTCGGCACGACGAACTGAATCTGATAGAAGAAAAGCGAATAACGGCTCTATGCCATGGTTAGTTGTATCAGCAAAGAATGAAGAAGGCGTTTTACAAAAAGGTCTGACCTCATGTCTTCAGGAAAGGAGACCTTGTGCTCAAGAAGATACAATCATTCCTCACTGATTCCTGAGGCAAATGGACTCCGAATTATGACGACCCCTATGTGGTCAAGAAAGCTTTCTCAGGCGGTGCCTTGAGACTCGCAACCATGGATGGAGAAGAATTTGCCTACCCCACAAATGTTGACGTAGTCAAGAAATACTTCGCCTAAATAAAAAAAAAACGTCTCGGTGGATTGAAAACCCGAAAGGGCGGTCCAAGCAAAAATTAGAGACATAATCAAAAATCATCCCGATGGATTGGAAATCTCAAAAGTACAATCCAGGCAAAAGTTAGGGATAATGGAAAGTAACTACATCCAGCAAAGGGGCAAATCCCCTAGTAGCAGTCATGCCATCTATCAGGAAAACTCCAGTCAAGGTCATCTTCGACGGAAGCTCAGGATGTCCAGAATTCAAAGTTGGTAGAAGGATAGCGGTCATTATGTTTCAATGCAGTCCTTTTCCCTTAAATTACCATTTTCTAACTTTGTAAATACTCCATGGAATCACGCGTTTGGCTGATTTCCATCCTATCAATAAAATTTAAGCCCTAGTGCTTTTGTTTATAATTCTTATTTGTTTTAGCTTTACAGAATGACATTTTAACATGATCAACGATTCTTGAAATAAAACAAAAATGAATATAATTGTCAAACTTTTTCTGCTTTTAAATAAAGATGGGAATTTCTTTTGATTGTTTAACATCGAAAGAACATCGATCGCTTCTCCAGAAGTAATGGAACCTCAAAGTGCAGAATCAAAGTACTCCTTCTTAACCAGTACACCTGAATGAAGGATCATCTATGTCAGATGCGAATATTCCGTCCGACATCCCCGGCAGAGTTCTTATCTCCTAAGCCCGACCAACGTCGTTCCCCGCGAGAACTACTTTTTCCTAAGCAAGGCAGAATTGCTATCTTGAACCAGTGATACTTTCCATCCCTTGTAGTGGCCGAGTATCCAGTCGTGGTCATCCATTAGTCTGTATGTCGCGTCAGTTTTGTCAGTATAAACATACATACATTATGCATTATTTATTTGCAATCATATTCATATTGCATCACTATCGCTCTAGTTGGTCTTACCCCCTAGTAATAAAAGTCCTCTTGTCAATTGAGTTGTCAGTTCTTTCCTTGTCAAAAAGTGAATCATCTAAGCAATCTCTCTCCAGTTTATCTCTGGATTAGAGACGGTCTTCAACCACTTTGATAACTTGAACCACTGAAAAGCAAGAAAACTTTCGACAAACATCACTCTTCGCCATTGAAGATGATATCTTCGCTTTCTCGGATTAAGGAAAATCCCCAGAGAAAGCCTCTTAATCAATGCTTCGAGAATATAGCAGTTTTTCTCCGGAAAATTCGCTGACGAAAAGGTCATCAGCACCTCAAAACTGGATTACATCACATGGCATTTCTTCAAGAAGATCTCGAGGAAAAGTATGATGTAATACCCCCAAGCAGAAATCAGACTCTCAAGAGACTCATTTTCCCCAGTAGAGTCAACAAATGGCGTCTCCAATAGAGAAGTTTGTACACCTCTGCCGTTCAGACGAATGGGTTCCCCAGCAAGTCTGACATCAAAACTTTTTCCATCAAATGGCATCTCCCCAGGAAAATTCGGCGAGAAATTTGAGGAATACCGCTACGAATAGCGTCCCTTGTCAAGAAAGTTTATAGACAAAAGAAACTAAGATCAGTTCCTTGGTAGGAAACCAGGATCGAGGGGAAGTTTATTTCAGAAACTGAGACCAGTTCCTTGGTAGGAAACCAGGATCGAGGGGAAGTTTATTTCAGAAACTGAGACCAGTTCTTTAGTAGGAAACCAGGATCGAGGGGAAGTTTATTTCAGAAACTTAGACCAGTTCCTTGGTAGGAAACCGGGATCAAGGGGAAGTTTATATCAGAAAACTGAGACCAGTTCCTTGGTAGGAAACCAGGATCGAGGGGAAGTTTTACCTTTTCTAAGTATCAACGCTTAGCAAAAGAAGATGAATGCGTAAACTACCATTCATAACCACTGTCAAAATTTAGGGTATTCCGATATTTAATCCTCTTGCACCTCGAATGCCCGAATACCTTCGCCATTCACACCTTTAGGTCCAAGAAGATTAAATAGGGGCATCTGTCGTACCCCAAATTTTGACCACTAAGATTTCCCATCATTGTGCAAATCATCATCACAATATGGATATACCTTTATGCCTCATCAATCTCCTCAAGAATTGTTGAGCATTCCTTGCAATCAAGCATTAGGGTTTTAAGCCCTCTCAGAGCACTTAGATAAAGGATCAATCAAGAAATGACATGATCTTCAACTTGTCTAAACTCTCCAGCACACATAAAGGATCAAGAGGACTCCCACATCAAGAATTAGGCACAAGGTTGCAGCATTCCAAGTGGATTAAGCCTCAAGATCGCCAGTGTCACCAAATTAGGGTTTTGGTCGACCAGGGCCTCCAGATGAAAATCTTCATCTGGGTATGAGCCAATGCTTCAAAATATAACTCAGGATACTCCAAGGGACCTCATGGACCCAATCATCAAGTCGATTTAGCCTCAGGGGATGCATTCACCAAAAATCAGGAATTAGGGTTTCTTGACCTAATTCACCCCTAAGTTGACTTTTGGGACAAAACATGAGCCAAGACCTCAAGAAATGATTTGAGGGTCTCTAATAAACCACATTTATCCATTTGCAACAATGTATTGATCCAAGAAGCTTGATCCACAAGTTTCAATTTCCTCAGGACCACAATTAGGTTTAGGGGAAAAAGTCAACTGAACCTTTAACTTTGACCTGGACATGCTCCCAAACCATGGGACATGATTCAATACACCCTATAACACCTATGGAACATATCCATCAATTTTGATTTTGATCAAGGACTTGACTTCACAAAGGATCGCACAGTTTGGATTCATCTGATAAAAAGTCAACTGTGCACAAAAGTCAAGTTTGACTTTTTGAGATTTTTCACAATTATGGTTACTCAAACCTAAAACAATGTTAATGTGTGATTGGAATCATCATTCATCAAGAAAAATCAAAGAAAGTGAGTTAACTTGTAAAAGGGGTAACCATAAAAACTTAGAATTTTTTCTAAGTTATGGAACAAAGTGGCTAGGGTACCAACTTCCAAGGATCATAACTTGAGATCCAAGCAACCATTTTGGATGGTCCAAAGATGGATTTGTAGCTCTCATGGAATACTTAAAAAGATTCAACTACATATCATTCCAATTCCTCATATATTTCAAGTTATGATTGGATCAAAATCACTAAAAATATGAAAATGCATCTTTTTCCAACACTTAGAAAAATTCTGCCCAAGGCAGATTTCAAGTAAAATACCAAAACTTGGGGCACTTTTTCACACAGTTGCAAGATGAATCAATTCAAGGTGTAAACACCAAAGTTGTTTTGCATATTGCTAGCAATTCAAAGGGTTCATCAGCATGAAAAAACTCCATGGAAATAAAGAGATATTGCAGCTCAAAGTCATGTTGCTGCAACTGTTTTGGAAAAACCAGTTTGCATGTTAGCTTGCTTTACACGATTTCTGAGTCAAGACCAATGGTCCCTATGCCACAGTCATCTAATCTAATCCTAATCCAACTGATCCAACTAGTAAAGGTAATTCAAAAAGCCAAGGGATCTTCCAACTTGAGATTAATGCATTTTGTCACATTATGCCTTGAATTCAAAGGCATTTATGTGAAATAGGGCACTTTCAACAAAGCTACTCTCCTTAGTCAAGATGCTCACTTAAAAAACAATTAAAACATCTGAAGAATGTGGATTTGGTCAAGACATAGCCCTGCTCTTGGGAGAGGCTAGTTTGCCTTGCATGAGAAGAAATGCCACCAAGCCAAAGCCATTGAATGTGATCTGATATTGCAGCCATTCACTATTCCTCCAAGACAAGAGTTGATCCACTATAAATAGAGGTCCCAATTGATCATTCAGACTACCCCAAAGCAGCTTACAACATTGCTTTCTGTCATTCTCTCCTTAAGTGCCAAATTTCTTTGTTCTTGAACAAGTACTATCGGGTTTTGAGTTGCAGAGCCAAGCAACTTAGACCATCACTTCTAACACATCACATATGATGTATAGAAGCTTTCCAAACATCTAAACCATTTCTGAAACACCTCCATCAAAATTTCACTGTTCAACCTAGCCATTATGCAGTTGGGATACCATAATTTGATCTAAGGAGTTTCAAAGAGTTCCAAAGGTTGATATCCACTCCATAACATCCAGTGAAGCTATAGAGGTCATCATCCACTTTCTGGAACACACTTTGTACAGAGTTCCAATTCTTCTTGTAGCAAGGTAAGCCTAAAAATCCAACTCTATAATGCATGCATATTTCCTCGCACAATAATTTTGCCAATTGATTATCATCATATGTCGAGTGTTTTCCCTCAAAAAATTTGACCATAACACTCACAAACATGTCTGCACGATTGCTTTTACAAAGTTAGGGTTCATACATTCATGTTAATGTAACATGCTGCGCACTAAAAATAAATGAAATCAAATATTGCCATCATGTTCCTTGTTAAAAAATGCATGAATTTGGTGTTTGAATCATGTCAAATGGTTTAGAGACGAGTGAGATAGGGTGCTTCTTGCACGAGCTCGAGGAAGAAGATGGCCATGGTGCCATTCTTCAGGTTTTCAAACTAAATTTGCCTTATATTTTTCCCTTGCCATATGTTTAATGAATTGGCATTGCGCCCCAGTGGTTAATCAGCTGGCTTGTGGGTATTAGCAAGCGAGAGGTCTGGGGTTCGAATCCCTCTCGCCCCAGACCTCTTTTTTATCACTTTTTCCATTTTTATTATTTTTGTTAATGATTTGAAAAATTAATTTCTCATTCAATTTTAAATATTTTTCATTGGTTCTTTCTGCAAAAAATACAAAAATATTAAAGTATTTTATTCTACAAAAAAATCATAATTATATTATTTATTTAATATAGTTGGTATTTTTGTGAATAAATTCATTTTTTATTATTTTTAAACATTTTAAAAATGAATTTTTATCTTGAAAATCAAAATCAAATGAGTTCTAAATCATCTTGTGATTAAAACCTCATTTTTCAAACCTTAACAAAAAATCACAAGTAGTTTATTTAAACTTATTTGGTATTTTTATCATTTTCATTAATTTTCTTTAAAGAATTACTTTTAAAAAATGAAAATTAGGTTTTTCTTTGATTTTTGATCCTCATCAGTCTTTTTCAAACACTTTGGGCCTCTAATAGAGTGTAAGACCCAATCCCTCTTTGAAACCAAAATAGTTTGGGCCTCAGTCATTGTATAAAACCCACGGTGTTTTCAAAAATCTCGGCGCGATCGCCAGTTTAAAATAAAACCACTTGGGCCTCTCCTTAAGTTGTAAGCCCCATTCTTTTTCTTAAAATCACTCATGGGCCTCTAATAGAGTGTAAGACCCAATCCCTTTTTTAACCAAAACCTTTTTGGGCCTCAGACATTGTATAAGTCCCTCTGCGTTAAAAAATCTCGGCACGATCGCCATTTTCAAACAAGAAAATCATCTGGGCCTACCCTTGTGTTGTAAGTCCCATTTATTTTCTTTAAATAATCTTTGGGCTTCTCCTTGAGTTGTATGACCCAACACTTGTTGTACATAAACCCTTTTGGGCCTCATTCGTTGTATAAGTCCCGGTACAATATTCAAAACAACGGTGCGATCGCTGTTAAACCTTGGGCCTCTCCTTGAGTATAAGCCCCACCAATCTTTTCAAAACAATTCCCTTTTGATTTAGATTCAAATATATGTATTGTTATCAAAACTTTCTTTAATTTATTTAAACAACTAACAATACAGCATGGAAGCTTGCTCACCTGTAAGTTTTATCAGCTTTCTTTTACACGCTTTTATATATAAATAACTGTATTACGGGAAGCTGCGCATGGTTAGTCTTCTTTCATACCTTTTTTTAAATACTTGTCATATATCAACTGTATATATACTAGTATAGTTATTTAGAGTTTTCCCCAGCAACAAGGTCTAGAACTAGGTAAAGCCCTGTTGGTCACTCTTAAAATACAAACAAAACTAGATCCCCATAGGATCTCCAGATACAGTCTTGCCTTCTCTTGGGCTTAAACAATATGGAAAAAGAGAAAGGCAGTATTCTTCGTGAACCTTTTCTCAGGCTGTCACTTTAGAAATTGTCATAGAAATTTTACTCCCCAGAGTTGATCTATTCTCAGTGAATAGTGTTGGATAAAATTCCAGCGTCTCCCTTTGGGATTCGATGGGCTTAACATCCCACCCATGAGCTCCTATCAAAGGTAGGCTCCTTGAGAAAGGGTTCACTATAATGAAATTAAGTTGCACCCTGACTACAAGCAATTGCTTTTAGCCTAGTGGTAAGCGCTTGATCCAGTTTTAGCAGTATCAGAGCAGGGTCATGGGTTCGAATCCCCCCGGCTGACACTGGGGGGGAGTTTGTTGGATAAAATTCCAGCGTCTCCCTTTGGGATTCGATTTAACATCCCACCCATGAGCGCCTATCGAAGGTAGGCTCCTTGAGAAAGGGTTCACTATAATGAAATTAAGTTGCGCCTTGACTACAAGTAATTGCTTTTAGCCTAGTGGTAAGCGCTTGATCCAGTTTTAGAATTGTGAGAACAAGATTTGGTTCTGCAATATTATCTCTAAATTTTGATGATAACAGATGAATATTTGTATGAACAATTTTGTGCAACTAATGTTGTTATTTGAAAGAACCTAGCAAAACAGGTTCTGCTTTCGTGAATTAGCGCAATGAAAGATACTTCGAAGAACTGAACTCAATTCGAAGATAAAACAAGATTCACACAACTCTGATACGAAAAGAAAATGAATTCTGAAGGTCAAAAGACAAGGGTTCTGATGGAACGAAGTCCTGATGCTGAAGCCTCACGATTTTCGATCAAGGCTCTAAAGTTTCGGAAGACTTAAAGCAGAAAAGGAGAACGTTCTTAAAGACCAAGTGCCAAAGTTCTGAAGACTGATTCCTAATGGACTTCTTTAATCGACGGAAGACTTGAAGCATCAGATATTCTGCTATGAAGAATCTATTCATGCTTCAATCAAATATTATCAGAAGCCTCTGAAGATTTGAAGAAAGTGGATTAAGAGAACAAGGTTCTAAAGACAAGTTCTGAAGATTCTGGAAGCACAGAGTTGAAAATTCAAATGCTTGATAATCTCAAGAACCGAGCAATGTTTTCCCTTCTTACTCACGCTCACAAAAAGCCTCTGAAGTTGAGAAGCCAAGAAAACCTGCTACACTGTATAGCTGTACCACATTACAACGTTAATATTCTTGAAGACTGTGCGAAATAAACATGAGATAATCTGACACAGACAGGACGTGCAGCATGCAGAAGATTTTGTACCTGTCCTCACGCTTCTAGCCGTAAGCCTACCTAGCCTTAATGATTTCATCTCAACGGCTCTTTTCACTCGGCTATAAAAGGAAGCTCAAAGACTTGAAGAAAGACACACATGCGAACAACGATAATACTCTCTAACTCTATTCTTTCTTAATTCATTCTTGGTCTAAAAACTTGTTTACATTATCAGCTTGATAAGAATCAATTCTCTATAAACTCATTGTATTTGAACTAAAAGTTGTATTCCTTAAGAGAGTCTTAGTGATCAGATCTCTTGAGAAGTCTAGGACGTGTGTCTTAGAGGTTGTGCCTTAAGTAAGACCTGTGTGGTTGGATTACTTGAGAAGTCTAGAACGTGTGAGTTCTAGAGGTTGTTGTTAGTCACCAGCTGTGTAGCTCGTGCAGTGTACTATTTTGTTAAATAGTGGATTAAGACCTCATTGAGAGAGGAGAAATCACCTTGGCGGGTGGACTAGATTAACTTGAGAGATTCTCAAGTGAACTAGTATAAACATAACGTGTTTATATCTCTGTGTTTAACTAAGCTGCTGTTCTTTAGAAAAGGGTAAAAGTTTTTGACAAGAAAGTTATTCAAAAGAAACGATTATTTAGAAAAACCAATTCAAACCCCCCTTTCTAACGTTTTTCACACCTTCAATTGGCATCAGAGCTCCGGTTCTGAGGTGATAAAAAGATTGAATTTTTATCAAGCACTTAACAGTGTTCAGTACCGATCCAAGTGTGAAAAATAATGACTACACCACCACCAACAACCTCTGAAACAAATGTTATTGAAAGAGAATCTTACACTGCAAAACCTCCTATCTTTGATGGCGAAAAGTTTGATTATTGGACAGATAGAATTGAAAGTTATTTCTTATCATTTGATCTAGATCTATGGGATCTAGTACTTGATGGCTATAGTCATCCTGTAGATTCTGTAGGTAAAAAGATTGAAAGAAGTGAGTTTACAGATGCTCAGAAGAAAACTTACAAAAATCATCACAAAGCAAGAACCATTCTGTTGAACGTAATTTCTTATATCGAGTATGAGAAAATCACAAACAAAGAAACTGCAAAGTCCATCTTTGACTCTCTTCGTACGACTCACGAAGGAAATGCTCAAGTCAAGGAGACGAAGGCTCTTGCACTAATCCAAAAATACGAAGTCTTCAAAATGGAAGAAGATGAGTCTGTTGAAACCATGTTCTCAAGGTTTCAAATGCTTGTTGCCAGACTCAGAGTTCTGAACAAAGGCTATTCTACTGCTGATCATGTCAAGAAAATCATCAGAAGTCTTCCAGCAAAATGGAGACCAATGGTGACTGCCTTGAAACTTGCAAAGGATTTGAATAATATTAGTCTTGAAGAACTTATCAGTTCTTTAAGAAGTCATGAAATAGAGCTTCAAGGAGATGAACCTCAGAAGAAAAACAAATCCATTGCAATAAAGGCAAAGCCAGAAAAGAAGAAGGTATGTCAGGCAGAAGAAGAAATGGAAGAATCTGAAGAAGATTCAGAAGAAGATGATATATCACTCATATCTAGAAACATAAGTAAACTTCAGAAATACAGAAGGAACAAGTTCAAAGGACCAAGGAGAAGATTCGAATCTACATCTGGTCAAAGAAGAAACTATGGAAAAGATGTTACGTGCTTTGAATGCAAAGAACCTGGACATCTCAAAAATGACTGCCTAAAGGCCAAGAAAGAAGAAAGACCTAGGAAAACCAAAAAGGGTCTCATGGCAACCTGGGATGATTCAGAATCTGAAGATGATGCTGATGAAGGTCGGGTCAACATGGCCTTCATGGCAGAAACCAGAAGTGACTCGTCAAAGGAAGAATTATCAGACTCCGATGATGAAAGAGAGGTACTTTCTTCTTTATCACGATCTGAACTTGAATTAGGATTAACTGAACTTATAAAAAGATATCAAAACCTTCAAAGCAAATTCAAAATCTTGAAAAAGAGTTTTATAGCTTCTTCAGATAATCTTACTAAAAACAAGAAAACCATTTCTGAACAAAATGAGAAAATATTTGTCTTGGAAAATTCAAACACTGTCCTGAAATGTAAATTATCTAAGTTAGAAGAAGAAATTGTTTCAAACTCAACTAACACTAGTAAAGAAGACAAATATGATAACGCATTTAAAAATTTTCTTGCCAAAAGCGTAGATAGAAGCAAAATGGCTTCAATAATCTATGGAGTCAGTAGAAATGGCAGTAGAGGTCTAGGATATTCAGGACCATCTCAACCCTATGATGAAACCAGAAACATCAAAATAATACCTCTATTCAAACAGTTTATTCCCTCTGGAACTGGCCTTAAGCATTCAGAACCAAAAGGCTCAAACACTGGGATTACACAAACACACACACTAAGGAAATATCCTAAACACGAACACTATGCACAAACTCCACACCGTTTCACTAACATACGGAAATCTAAAGGGATCAGAACCTTTAGAAGAACTAATGTGAAAGGACCCACAAAATGGGTACCTAAAAACAAGATAATTTATGTTGAAGATATCCTTAATAGCTCCATTGAAACACCAGTCATGGTACCTGGACAGTGGGTGCTCACGACACATGACGGGAGAAAGGCTTATGTTCCAAGATCTGAAACTTAAGCCTAGAGGCGTTGTCGGTTTCGGAGGAAATCAGAAAGGAAGAATTATTGGCTCCGGAACTGTTGGAAATGGTAAGCTTCCTTCCATTAAGAATGTTTTATTAGTAGAAGGTCTAATGCATAATCTGCTGTCAATAAGTCAACTTAGCGACAGTGGCTATGATCTCATTTTTAATCAAACGTCCTGTAAAGCTGTAAGTCAGAAGGATGGATCTGTCCTATTCAATGGAAAGAGGAAAAACAACACTTACAAAATTAAGTTATCTGATTTAAAACATAAAAATGTAAAATGTCTTCTTTCTGTAAACGAAGAGCAATGGGTCTGGCACAGACGTCTTGGCCACGTCAGTTTGAGAAGAATCTCTCAGCTTAACAAGCTTGGTATTGTTAGAGGGTTTCCCAATCTGAAATATTCGTCAGACGCTCTTTGTGAAGCATGTCAGAAAGGAAAGTTTTCAAAAACCTCTTTCAAAACTAAAAAGGTTGTCTCCACCTCTAGACCATTGGAACTTCTTCACATTGATCTGTTTGGCCCTGTAAAAACGGCCTCTCTCAATGGTAAGAAATATGGACTAGTCATCGTTGATGACTACAGCAGATGGACATGGGTAAAATTCTTAAAACACAAGGATGAATCACATTCTGTGTTTTCTTCCTTCTGCACTCAAGTACAAAATGAGAAAAATTGTAAAATAGTTAGAGGTAGAAGTGATCATGGTGGAGAATTTGAAAATAAAAACTTTGAAGAACTTCTTGATTCACATGGAATATCTCACAATTTTTCTTGCCCTAGAACTCCACAACAAAACGGAGTTGTAGAAAGAAAGAATCGAACTTTACAAGAAATGGCTCGCACCATGATCCAAGAAACTGACATAGCTAAGCACTTCTGGGCAGAAGCAATTAACACAGCATGTTATATTCAAAATAGAATCTCTATAAGACCTATCTTGAATAAAACTCCATATGAATTGTGGAAGAATAAATTACCCAACATTTCTTATTTTTATCCATTTGGATGTGTCTGTTTTATGCTTAACACTAAAGAGAATCTTAGCAAGTTTGATTCCAAAGCACAGAAGTGTCTGTTGTTGGGATACTCTGAACGCTCGAAAGGCTACAGAGTTTACAACACAGAATCAAGAATTGTGGAGGAATCTATTCATGTTAGATTCATTGACAAGCCTGACTCAGAAAAGTCAGAGCTAGTTGAGAAACTTGTAGATTTGGAAATCAGATTCATCGAACCTAAGGAAAGAACAAATGAAGTTAAAGAACAGCAAGAACCTACACAAGAAACCACTGAAGTAACTCCAAATACCCCATCTCAACAAAGAAGAAGACTGTCCACGTCACATCCTGAGGAACTGATTCTGGGTAACAAAGATGCTCCTATCAGAACCAGATCATCCTTTAGACCATCATAAGAGACACTTGTAGGACTAGTATCATTAATAGAACCAGCTATAATTGAAGAAGCCCTCATGGACAAAGACTGGGTTCTGGCTATGGAAGAAGAACTCGATCAGTTCTCCAAAAACGATGTCTGGGATCTAGTTCCTAAACCCAAGAATATTCATGTAATAGGAGCCAAGTGGGTATTTAGGAACAAGCTAAATGAAAAGAGATAAGTTGTAAGAAACAAAGCACGACTTGTTGCTCAAGGATACAGTCAACAAGAAGGAATTGACTACAACGAAACATTTGCTCCAGTTGCAAGACTTGAAGCAATACGTTTGCTAATATCCTTTTCAGTAAATCATGACATCACTCTATATCAAATGGATTTTAAGAGTGCATTCTTAAATGGTTATATATCAGAAGAATATTATGTCGAACAACCTCCTGGTTTTGAAAATTCAGAAAAATCAGACTTTGTTTTTAAACTTCAAAAAATCACTCTATGGTTTAAAACAAGCTCCCAGAGCTTGGTATGAAAGATTGAGCAAGTTTTTACTAGAAAACAATTTCACCAGAGGAAAGGTTGACACAACTCTTTTCTGCAAGACATATAAGAATGACATTCTCATTGTTCAAATCTATGTTGATGACATTATTTTTGGTTCTGCTAACTCTTCTCTATGCCAAGAATTTTCAAATTTAATGCAGGCCGAATTTGAAATGAGCCTCATGGGAGAATTGAAGTTCTTCCTTGGAATTCAGATTGATCAAAGATCAGAGGCCACTTACATCCATCAAACCAAGTACACAAAAGAACTTCTGAAGAAGTTCAATATGATGGATTGCCACATTGCTAAAACACCAATGCATCCAACGTGTGTCATGGGAAAGGAAGAAACAGGAGTTAAGGTTTGTCAAAAACTCTATCGTGGTATGATAGGTTCTCTCTTATATCTAACTGTTTTTAGACCTGATATATTATTTAGTGTACATCTATGTGCTAGATTCCAATCAGATCCAAGAGAATCACATTTAACCGTTGTCAAGCGAATTCTAAGGTATCTGAAAGGAACAACTAACCTTGCCTGATGTATAAGAAAACATCAGAGTATACTCTTTTTGGTTACTGCGATGCAGATTATGCCGGAGACAGATTAGAAAGAAAAAGCACATCGGGGAACTGTCAGTTCTTAGGAAGCAATCTAATCTCATGGTCAAGCAAGAGACAATCTACAATTGATCTCTCAACAGCTGAAGCAGAATACATATCGGCTTCCCTATGCAGTACTCAAATGCTTTGGATGAAAAATCAGCTGGAAGACTATCAGATATATGAGAGTAACATTCCTATCTTCTGTGATAATACTGCTGCTATTTGCTTAAGTAAAAATCTAATTTTGCATTCTAGGGCTAAACACATTGAAATAAAACATCACTTTATTAAGGACTATGTTCAGAAGTGAACTCTATGCTTAAAATTTATTGATACAGACCATCAGTGTGCTGATATTTTCACAAAACCCTTAGCTGAAGATAGATTTCTAATCATTTTAAAACACCTGAATATGAAGTACTGTTCAGAATAAAATATTTTCAGAACCTCATGTGTTTAGTCAGAGAAAAGAATTTTTCAAATCATCAGAACCATTCTCTTAACGCATCTCAAGTTCTGATAATTTTGTGACATGTCATATTTTCGGAAAATTATTTTTGTACGTGATTTAAATAAAATAAAGTCACTTTAACTATTCAAATTAAACGAACAGCATTTCTCTCGAGATTGACCCAACTTTATCATATTTATTAGCTTATCCCCTCAAGAGTGTATCTGTCCTTTAAACCCTCGAGAATTTTTTTTCCAAACCCTAAAAAGGGTAATCGACTCTCATCCATTTCTCTCTCTATCTATCACTCTCTCAAAATCAACTCAAAGTTCAATCCTCATTCCCTCTTACCACCGTAAGGATGAACACTCATCAACAAGATACTGTTCAAATCTCCCAAGAACTATCATCCTCATCCATCACACCCACTACTACTCTCTCAATGACTGAACCAGTTGTTTCAGATCCATTAAATCTTCCCTCAATTGATGGAAACCATGTCACCCAGAAAACTCGCTCTGTGACATGTGTGACACATGCAAACGATCTAATTGTTCAGAAAGAGCTAGATGTTGATTTCAACAACCTCTCTGATAATGGGTTTAACCTAATTGATCAATTGGGTGCTTAAGAATGGAAGAATTACTTTGATAGACTAAGAGGTCCATGCTTTGATGATCTAGTGAAAGAATTCTGGAGACATGCAGATACAGACAAATTCCATGTGGTATCTTTTGTTCTGGAGCAGAAGATTATCATCATTGAGAGAACTATCTCCGAATTGCTAGGAATGAAGTTCTTGGAAGGAAAGAGGGTGTACGGAATAACTGAGAAATCTGAGTCAGTCATTAACAAAGCTATCTACAAGAGCTGTCAATCCGGAACAACGGACTACAAAAGCAAAAACTTGCACGAAAACCTAAGGATCTGGCACAAGATCATTCTTGGATGCATCAATCCAAGACCGACAAAGAGTACTACAGATTGTGCCAACGCAAATAAAAAACACATGATGTACTACCTGCACAAACATGAGAAAATGTGCCTTCCCTCCATTCGGTTCTACTATTTAAGGGATATGGTGCGCAAAACCAGAACAACGGCCTCACCAGAAAAGAAGATTGTCAACTACATTCCTTTTGGAAGATTGATCTCTGACATTCTGGTTGAATGCGGATTAGTGCATTATCTGACCAAAGAAGCAAATTTCTCGGAATATCTGAATGAAAGAGTTGGAGAAGTTTTCAATGTTGTAAATCTTAAACATATGAAAATGATTGCAAGTGTAGAGGTGAAACCAACACCTATTTCTCCCGACATGGTGAAAAAGATCAGGAATCCAGTGGAAAACTATCCATTCTACCGCAAAGAAGATAATCCAACATCAATAGTCTCTTACATTGCCATAATGAGAGAAGCAGAATCTAGAGTTGAAGAAGCTGTCCCTCAGTTAAAGCATATTACCAGGAGTAAGAGGAAGCTTGATGAAGAGGACGCGGAGGGTAAAAAGAAGAAAAAGGATGAAACTGAAATCTCCATAAAAGAAGCCCTTCTTCTTGAGAAATCAATAAAGTTGATGCAAATCCATCTGCTGCTGCACCATCTTCATCAATCATCTCTACCTCCATTCCACAAGTAAGGTTTAAACCTCCATCTTTCTCTATTCCTTTACCAACCACTAATCAATCAACCAACAGTCCATCAATAACTACCCCAATCCGGTCTGAGATTGTTTTTACCCATATTTCAACAACAACTACCTCAACAATTCAGCCAAATGAACTAGAACCAGCAAATCAAACTCCCATTACTGAATCTAGTTCTGAGGAAACCTCCTATGAATCTCTAGAAATTGTCTTACCTGAAAACCTCATGAACTCTGACAATCTAGAAGTAACCTCTCCCAATAATCAACAACAACCACCTGAACCTGCTGCGACTGAGGTTGACTTATCTCAACAAACACCTCTGGAAACCTACTCTGCCGAATCTATTATCGCTCTAGTTGTCTACAATACTCCACCTCCAACTTCCTTTGAAGAGTGTACAAGTCAATTTCATGACAAAGCACTTGAGAAGTTTGCTAAGTTAAGAGCGGAACTGTGTACAAGCACAAAGCTCATGGAACTTGAGAGTGCCTGCCAAAGTTTTCAAAAATGGCTGGACATGGAACTTACAAGAATTGTAAGTTTCTCAAACACAACCATAACTACTGAACTAGGAAAAGCTAAGGAGAGAGCAGAAGCTGAAGCAAGAGTCAGAGTACTCAAGTTCTTAGCTGCTAAACAGAAAGAAGCTGAAGAAAAGGCTGCTAAAGAAGCAGAAGAGCAAGCTGCTAGAAAGGCATAAGAAGCTGCAGAGGCTAAAAAGGCTAAAGAAAGTGCTATGATTGCTTCCACCTCTGATCCTTTTATCAAGCGTCTGGGAGACGCTATTGATGAAATCAGAACTGAACAGAATAAATTCAGAGAAAGGTTTGACAAGAAAGATACTGTCAATGAAAATCTTCAGATCATGATGAAGAAAATCTGGGACAAACTGTCCTCTGACAGCAAATAAATCTCTGTTTTTCTCTTAAAAGTTTTAATTCTGTGTTTTTCACCCTTGGATATCTTTTTTATTCATGACAAAAAGGGGGAGAAAGTTATATGAATGTGAATGTGATAATTTTGATCCTATAGTCATTCTCCAAAAAACAATGCTGCTTACATGCTAACAGATAAATCCATTAGATTGTTTTTCTGTATTTTTCTTCTCTGTGCAGATAACTCAGAATTCTGATGATGAAGAAAGACTCAAAAGGTTAATGAAGTCAGGGGGAGCCCTAGCAAGAACCTTAATCTAATACTCAGGGGGAGCACTTCATAAAAAGGATAAGCTATCCTAAAAACTTTTTCATTTTCCCTGTGTTATATATATATCAAAATTGTGTCATCAAATTATATAGTTTTGTCATCATAAAAAAGGGGGAGATTATGAGAACAAGATTTGGTTCTGAAATATTATCTCTAAGTTTTGATGATAACAGATGAATATTTGTATGAACAATTTTGTGCAACAAATGTTGTTATTTGTAAGAACCTAGCAAAACAGGTTCTGCTTCTGTGAATTGGCGCAATGAAAGATGCTTCGAAGAACTGAACTCAATTCGAAGATAAAACAAGATTCACACAACTCTGATACAAAAAGAAAATGAATTCTGACGGTCAAAAGACAAGGGTTCTGATGGAACGAAGTCCTGATGCTGAAGCCTCGCAATTTTCGATCAAGGCTCTGAAGTTTCGGAAGACTTAAAGCAGAAAAGGAGAATGTTCTTAAAGACCAAGTGCTGAAGTTCTGAAGACTGATTCCTAATGGACTTCTTCAATCGACGAAAGACTTGAAGCATTAGATATTCTTCTATGAAGACTCTATTCATGCTTTAATTAAATATTATTAGAAGCCTCTGAAGATTTGAAGAAAGTAGATTAAGAGAACAAGGTTCTAAAGACAAGTTCTGAAGATTCTGGAAGCGCAGAGCTGATAATTCAAATACTTGATAATCTCAAGAACCGAACAATGTTTTCCCTTCTTACTCACGCTCAAAAAAAGCCTCTGAAATTGAGAAGCTAAGAAAACCTGCTACACTGTACAGCTGTACCACATTACAACATTAATATTCTTGAAGACTGTGCGAAATACACACGAGATAATCTGACACAGACAGGACGCGCATCATGCAGATGATTTTGTACCTGTCTTCACGCTTCTAGTCGTAAGCCTACCTAATCTTCATGATTTCATCTCAACGGCTCTTTTCACTCGACTATAAAAGGAAGCTCAAAGACTTGAAGAAAGACACACATGCGAACAACGACAATACTCTCTAACTCTATTCTTTCTTAAGTCATTCTTGGTCAAAAAACTTGTTTACATTATCAGCTTGATAAGAATCAATTCTTTGTAAACTCATTGTATTTGAACTAAAAGTTGTATTCCTTAAGAGAGTCTTAGTGATTAGATCTCTTGAGAAGTCTAGGACGTGTGTCTTAGAGGTTGTGCCTTAAGTAAGACCTGTGTGGTTGGATTACTTGAGAAGTCTAGAACGTGTGAGTTCTCGACGTTGTTGTTAGTCACCAGCTGTGTAGCTCGTGCAGTGTACTATTTTGTTGAATAGTGGATTAAGACCTCGTTGAGAGAGGCGAAATCACCTTGGCAGGTGGACTAGATTAACTTGAGAGATTCTCAAGTGAACTAGTATAAACATAACGTGTTTATATCTCTGTGTTTAACTAAGTTGTTGTTCTTTAGAAAAGGGTAAAAGTTTTTGACAAGAAAGTTATTTAAAAGAAACGATTATTTAGAAAAACCAATTCAAACCCCCCTTTCTTGCGTTTTTCACACCTTCAAATAGCATCTCTTGAATTTCTTCAAATCACAGAACTTTCACTAAATGATCTATTCTCGGTGAATAGCATTTCTTTAACTTTTCTTGGTTTGGGACCCACAGGCTTCCTAAAAGCATCCCCGCCTCCTCTTGGGCTTTGTATGAGGACCCTCCGGCTTACTAGAAGTTCTCATGCCTTCTCTTGGGCTTAATACAAGGACCCTGGCGACCTTTTAAAGGTATAAGATAGAACTTAGTCATCCTTTGCTAGAGCAGTCTTTCCAGTGTCAGACCTCAGGCTACTTTTGGTTTGGTACTCATCCCTTAATGCCCTTGCCTCCTCTTGGGCATCATACAAAAGATAAAACTCTTCCACACCAGTAGACTTGGACAATCTAATCACCTTGAGTCTCAAAGACATTCTCAAGTTCCTTACAACTATAGGAAAAAACCCCGGGCATTCTGGATCGATCTCCATCAGAAACCCAGTCTCTCTCATGAGAGTTCCCCGACTAGGGTTAACACTATCTTAAATCAGAAACTCAAGGTATCTGACATCTCAACTCTTCTGTAATCCTCAGCAAGAGTTGATTCCCCACTTGGACCTGCCTAGGGATCTCAATTATCCCCGGTAAAAGATAGCCTCCTCTTAGGCTTTGTATAAGGTCCTTTCCTCAGTAGAAAGCTAGCCTCCTCTTAGGCTTTGTATAATGATCCTTCCTCAGCAAAGTCTACCTCCTCTTGTGCTTTGTACAAACGATTCTCCCCAGCGGAGCTAACCTTTTCAGACTCTCTCATTGAGTCAATCACTTTTCAAACTCTCTTGTTGAGTCAATCACTTTTCAGACTCTCTTGTTGAGTCAATCACCTTTTCAGACTCTCTTGTTGAGTCAACCTTTTTTAGCCTCAATCTTGGGCTTTGTACAATACAGATAAAAACACTCTCTCCTTGAGTCGATCTTTGTCCAAACTTGGTATAAAGATTTCCCCTAGCAGGAGCTAGCCTCCTCTCAAGTTGTGTAGAATAATTTCTCCAACTTGTTCAACCTCCATCCTGGGCTTGGTACAGGACAGATAAGAACACTCTCTTGTTGAGTCAAACCCCTTTAGCCTCAATCTTGGGCTTTATACAAGACATAAATCTCCCTCTCTTAAGCTTGGGACAGATATCTTCTCCAGTAGAGTAATTTCCTCCCATCCTTCCTTTAGGCTTTGACGAATGATTTTCCCCAAGAAGAGTCAAACTCATTTCAGCCTCCTCTTAGGCTTTGTATAATGATTTTCCCAATAAGGCCAGCCTCAATCTTGGGCTTTATACAAGACACATAAAAATATCCTCACCAGTTAAACTTCTCATTTCAGCCTCAATCTTGGGCTTTGTACAAGATACATACAAACCTCCCCCGGCGGAGTCAAAATACTTTTAGCCTCAATCTTGGGCTTTGTGCAAGACAGATAGAACATTTTCCCCCGGAAAAGCCAAACTTCCAGCCTCCTCTTAGGCTTTGTATAAAGAAATCCCCTAGCCGAGTCAATTAACCTTTTAGCATCAACCTTGTGCTTTGATCAAGGCACACAAAAATCAACAATCCTTCTTTAGAGGTGACAAATTCTCTCTCAGTCAAAACCTTTTAGCTTCAATCTTGGGCTTTGAACAAGACACTAAACATCTTTCTCCTCCCTTAGAATAGGAGGAACTATGATTGCTCTGATTTCCCTGTTTCGTTTAAACGGGAATACGTAGGCATAAGATTGCAAAATCTTAGCGAGCATACCAATCAAAAACTCTAGGTCCAGTACCTTCACATCAAAACCTAGGTCCAGTATCTTACCAAAAACACCCGAACATCAACAAAAACTCACTCACTCGCTCATACTTCCCAAGAAACTTTCCCAACCCATTAACAGATAAACACCATCAATTACAAAGCGAAACCTAAAGCTAATATCCTATGGATAACCAAATATAGGATGGATAATTGATAACTCCCCATTGTATAACCTGACCCCAGACCCCCAATCTCTTTTAAGCGTTTGTTCAGTTAAACAATTGCGTGCAAGCTTAGTTTTAGATAGCTTCCCTTTTGCCTTCCAGCTTCACGGGATAAATAAAAAATCAGAAAGTAGCACCCCCTCCTCATTGCGGTGAGGAAAACTTCAGCAATAAGGTGGTCGCGTCACCGACAATAATCGCTCGCTACACCAACCCTAAAATGCATGCTTCATATTCAGCAATGTTGTTCGTACATTCAAAACAGAGTCTTGCTGTAAACGGGGTATAACCACCATCAGGGTTCATCAACACAACACCTACACCATGTCCACTGTAGTTAGAAGAACCATTAAACATCATTTTCCATCGGGAACCAGGTTCAGGACCTTCATCAGGGCCTAGTTCTTCACAATCTTTCTTTATTAGCATAATTTCTTCATCTGGAAAATCAAACTTGAGGGGCTCAAAGTCTTCTACAGGCTGATCTGCAAGGTAATCTGATAAGACACTTCCCTTGATAGACTTCTGAGTGACGTACTGAATATCATACTCTGACAAGAGCATGTGCCAACGGGCAAGTCTTCCAGTTTGAGCGGGTTTTTCAAAGAAATACTTTATTGGATCCATTTTTGAGATCAATAAAGTAGTATGACATATCAGGTATTGCCTCAAACGCCTGGAGGCCCATGCTAAAGCACAACAAGTCTTTTCCAAAAGTAAATAATGAGTTTCGCAATCAGTGAACTTCTTGCTCAAGTAGTAGATGGCATGCTCTCTGCACCCAGATTCATCATGCTGGCCTAAAACATAGCCCATTGATCCTTCCAATATAGTCATATACATGAAGAGGGGTCTCGCTGGAATAGGTGGGACCAAGATCAGTGGTTTCTGCAAATAACTCTTGATTTTGTCAAAGGCCTGCTGGGAGTCGGAATTCCACTCTACAGTCTGGTCTTTGCGAAGCAGCTTGAAGATCGGCTCACAAGTGGGATTCATATTGGAGATAAATCTGGAGATGTAATTCAAATGACCAAGAAAACCTCTTACTTGAGACTCAGTTTATAGAGCTGGCATTTCTTAAATAGCTCGCACTTTGTCAGGGTCCACCTCAATTCCTCGTTGACTAACGATAAAACCGAGCAACTTCCCTGATCTAACACCAAAGGTACATTTAGCAGGGTTCAACCTCAATTGATATTTCCGGAGTCTTGAAAAGTTTCAGAAGGTGATCCAAATGGTCCTCCTCACTCTGGGATTTAACAATCATATCATCAACGTACACCTCAATCTCTTTATGTATAATATCGTGGAAAAGAGTCACCATGGCTCTTTGATAGGTTGCCCCTGCGTTTTTCAAACCGAAGGGCATGACTTTGTAGCAATAAGTTCCCCAAGGAGTGATGAACGTAGTTTTGTCCATGTCGGCAGGATCCATTCTAATCTGATTGTAACCGGAGAAACCATCCATATAGGAGAAAAATGCAAAATGGGTCGTATTATCCACAAGAGTGTCAATATGCGGCAGAGGGAAATCGTCCTTTGGACTTGCCTTGTTAAGATCCCTATAATCCACACACATTCGTACTTTGACATTCTTCTTCATCACAGGCACAATGTTGGCCACCCATTCGGGGTATTTTGAGACTGCCAGAAATCCTGCATCAAGTTGTCGCTTGACCTCATCCCTGATTTTGAGAGCCATGTCAGGTCTACTTCTTCAGAGTTTCTGTTTCACTGGCGGGCACTCTGCCTTGAGTGGTAGTTTATGAACAACTATGTCTGTATCCAAACTAGGCATATCCTGATAGGACAATGCAAACACATCCACATACTCTTCAAGAAACTTTACCAATCGTTGTCTGATCTCTGATTTAAGCGTTGCCCCAATCTTGACTTCCTTCTTATCTTCATCGGTACCAAGATTGATGGTGTCAACTTGTTCCTCGTGTGGCTGAAGAGTCGTGTACTCGTACTCACACATTTTTTCCAACTCTTTTGGGACCTCATAATCTTCTTCTCCCTCATCCTCAGCTTGGTAGATGGGTGAATCGAAGTCAATGGTGAAAGTAGGGTCATCGAATAAAACAGGTTTGTGGATTATTCTGCATGGTGGAGGGACTTATTTTATTAAAATGCACAAAATTAAATGCAAGAAGAAATATTTTTGGTTTTTTGGAAAAGATTTCTATTTTCCCTTATTAGAAAAAACGGTAGATGAAAACAAAAGAGTTTAACAAAACATCTTCATTAATTAATAAAAGTTGAAAGCGGTGGCCCATACAAAATAGTCCAATAGCCTTGGGCACGACTATGGAATTGAAAACAAACAACAAAAACAAACATATTACTCTAGCATAGGGAACAACACAGGGATCTCAATAGCTTCCCAATTATCTAGTGCAGCGTCACACTGAAATACCAAGTGGCTGATATCCTCATCTTCTTCTTCTTCTATCACAGCATTGACCCGATATCCTTTGCTGACGAACACTTCCTGGATTGTCTTTGGTCACATTGTTGCAGAAGCAGATGTTTCATCGCGAGTTAGTTTGTAACCGAACCCTTGATACTTCTTCCTTTCTTGAACTTCAATAACCTTGCCCCAGCCTGCGAGAACACATCCTTTCAGGGAAGATTGCATACTCTTAAATGAAACAAAAGATGGATTACTTAGGACCACCGACTCTTCAATGTCCAACATGTCAACATTGGCTATTTCAAGAGCTTGTAAAAAAGTTTCCAAAGCATCTTCATCAGCCTCTATATAGTGGAAGGAAGACAAATTACTGACCATCAAGTCCTCTTCACCATGTATGATAACCAACTTTTCATCAATCACGAACTTCATCTTTTGGTGTAACGTTGAAGTTACAGCACCAGCTTCATGGATCCATGGCCTTCCAAGTAGGCAGCTGTAGGCAGGATTAATGTCCAACACTTGGAATGTGATGTTGAAAACATGCGGGCCAATTAAGATTGGTAGCTCAACTTCACCCATTACAGATCTTCGTGAGCCATCAAAAGCTTTGATAATTAGGGAGGTAGGTTTCATTTCAGCTCTTTTGTAAGCCAACTTTTCAAGTGTCCTCTTAGGTAAGACATTCAGAGAGGACCCGGTTTCCACGAGGACTCTTGCCAAAGTGTCTTCTTGGCATTTCACGGATACATGTAGAGCAAGATTGTGATTTTGACCCTCTCTGGGTAACTCTTCGTTGCTAAAGCTAAGGTTATTGCAAGCAGTGATATTTGCAATTACGCTGTCAAATTGGCCGGAAGTAATATCTCGAGCAATATGGGCTTGGGCCAATATCATTTGCAAGGTGGCTCGATGAGTAAGTGAATTCAACAATAGAGACAAAATTGAGATTTTAGAGGGAGTCTGGTGAAGCTTATCCACCACCTTGTAGTCACTCCTTTTGATGATCCTCAGAAACTCAGCATCTTTATCACTTGTAGCCATTTCCTTTTCCTTGTCCTTGACGGGCACAGGAGCAACAATTTCTTTGGGCACAGTCCCTTTGAAGAGGGGGTGTAAATTTGACCACTTCGTGTCATTTTCCCAGCCCCAGCTATATTGGTTACTTCTTCACTTGTAGTTCCCACCTCTTTCCTTGGAACCACACCTCCATATTCTTTGTTAGTCACGGTATTTTCATATTTCCCTGGCACAACTTTAGAATTTCTAAAACGGAACGGAACAGGCTGTCGAATGATTTTCGACTTTGGTTGATTGGCAGCAGAAGCAACAACAGGCTCTGATGTGTTGAATACTGGATTTGGTTTATTGAAAATAGGGACACAGAACCAGGCTTTGGCACATTAAAAATGGGCACCTTTTCTTTTGATTCTGGTAAATTGAGGATGGGTTCAATTACCGCAACTTCCTCTTTCTTCACTTTACTGACTACTTGTAGAAAAACTTCATCAATCAAAATTTGAATGTCATCTTGAACCAATTTGCACCTTCTGACACTGGCATCACAGTCTTCACAATCATTGTGGAAAACCTTTTCTAAACCAGCTTCAAACAACTTTGCATAAAGACCCTTGACAGAAGTCTTAATCTTTGACGCATCCAAAATCAACACCTCGTCACTCTCATTTTCAATGGCATTTACAGCCCTATGTGTAGGCAACGGGTTACTCTTCACATTTGGTTGATTATCCCCAAAAGATAGAATCTTCTTCTCCATTAAACCCTTCACAATATATTTCAGAGCAAGGCATCCTTCTAGGTCATGACCGGCAGCGCCTTCGTAGAATGCACAATGGGCATTAAGGTTATGGAATTGCACGGATTTCTGTGTAGGTGGACCCAAGGGTCTAGTAGTGATCAAACCTTGTTGGACAAAAGAAGGTAAAGCTCTGTGTAAGTCATTGGAATAGGAGGAAATGAAGTTTTTTCCCCTTGCCTTCGGTAGGGAGAATTTGATTGAGGAGCTTGTGGCTTCTGTTGTTGTTGGTAAGCTGGAACACTTGGCACTTGTTGATAATTAGCCTGTTGTTGATAAACGGGTACCTGCTGCGCGGGATGATGATTGAAAGTTGGGGTCACAGCTTCCACATAAGGTTGTGGGGAAAATTATACAGGGTATATTGGTTGTTGAACAAAACCTGGGTTAGATTGTTGTTGATAAACTGGCTGTTTCCAGACTTGATTCTTCTTCTTGCCTGTCATGACTGCATTTGTCTCCCCTTCCCTCTTTTTATGGAAATTACTGGGAGGTTTCTTGTTGTTGCTACTGCTTTAATTTCTTGAAGAACTAATCACCTTGCCACTCTTCAAGCCGACTTCTACTTGTCAGCAAAGTCGGCGCTAATGCTACTAATAATCCTTTCATAAAACTCAGGCTTCACAATGTCCATGAACCAATCAGCTAGTTCTATCTCGGACAATAGAGGTTTTACTTGGGAAGCAGTCTCCCTCCAGCGTTGAGCGTATTCTTTAAAGGACTCTGAATTGCTCTGAGACATGCTTAAAAGTTGCCTACGATCAGGGGCCAAATCTATATTATACTGGTAATTTTTCACAAAAGCATCTGACAGATCTTGAAAACTATGAATTCTGGATTGGTCCAAACTCATGTACCATTTAGCAGAGGCTCCTTTCAAGCTATCCTGAAAACAATGGATCATTAGTTTGTCATTATCCACATATGCTACCATTATTCTGTAATACATAATCAAGTGCGAATTTGGGCATGTCGCGCCTGAATACTGGTCGAAGCTTGGAGTCTTGAACTTTGGGGGAATCACTAAACCAGAAACCAAACACATATCTCTAGCATCAGTACTAAAGATGTTACTTCCTTCCATTGCCCTCATCTTTCTTTGAATAGTTTCCACACTTTCTTTCAGCTTCTCGTGACGCTCATCTCCTTCTTCAGATGCTTCGGGGTAATCATAAACTGGTTGTGGATTGTGGAAAATGGGGTGCGCTTAAGCTTGCACATCTGGTGGAGCAAAGGTTGGGATAGCTTGGGGATTCTCATTTCCCACAGGCACAACCTGTTGAGTAGTGGTAGCAATTGGTGGAGGTACAAAACCATAAGGCATACCCAATGGGGGCACAAAAGCAGTGTTGACATTTGTAAAAGGTTCCACAGTTGGAGTGACAATCTCGGAGACCATGGTGGTCTGAGTATCCATCTTTTCTTTGATAACTTGTAGAGCTTCCATGATTTGCCCCATGCTTCCTCATAAATCATCCAACTCATTGTTGACCCTATTCAATTCAAAGTTGTGCTCAGACATCCTTTGGCGAGCTTGGGCTCTAGTGTTTTATCTGCGTCGGAGATTCGGTGTGACGGTTTCTGAAGACAAGACGACAGGATGAGACACGACAAGAAAGAATGCACATGTTATGACATGAAAGGATGCAAATGCAAATGTAAGAAAAAACCATCAAGGAATTCAAAAATTTGCAAACGTTGTAGATATTGAGGATACGTCTTAAAATAACTCATTCATTAGCAAATTTTTGAGGTTTACAAAGTATGAGGTACACCTTCAAAGTCCATTACATAAGCAAAATAGAAATACAACATAAAAGGAACTAAGAATCTAATCCACTAGATGAAGGTCCTTCCCCTCCATGGAGCTCCTTCATGAGTTTGTCGATTTGTTCTTGCATTCTTGCTTTATCGAGGGTCAGCGTTTTCTTCATCTTCAACTCTTCACTCGTAGGGGCTACAGGCGGCTTATGACGTGGATAGGGCATCCTCATTACAAGAGCTCTTTCACAGGCCCATTTCAAGCAAGCTTCGGGGACAGTGCAATCAGGATTTCCCAATACACTCCATCCTTGTTTGTTTATGCAACACCAAGCACGTGCAATCTTGACTCTAAACTCGGGATTTTCTCCTTCTTCAAGAAAAAGTCTCCTCAGATTGCTAAGATCAGGTTCTTCCTCCATCGGGTGGCCTAGTTATCGGAGAGCGAGCACGGGGTTATAATTGATGTATCCCTTCGTGCCAACAAGAGGTACATTGGGGAAATCCCCACAGCTGGGAATAATAAGAATCCCCCCATAAATTGGGTCGTACCACTCGATTTCTGAATGGGTAAGCTCCATGAGTCTCTTAGACCACATTGTAGTGTCTTTCACATCCCAAAAGGTTGCGGTTCTTAGTAGGTGCAAAATAAATCACCTATAAAGGAGAGCGACATAGCAAACGATATGTTCTTCTTCTTGCAGATTCTTTGAGTGGATGGCGTGATAAGTATCAGTTAACAGAGCGGGAATCAAATTCTTGAGCATAAAAATATGAATAGCATTGACATCGACGAAGTCTTCAATGTTGGGGAATAGGAACATTCCATACACCCACAAAGCGAAGGTGGACTCAAAGAGCACAATGTTCTTCCTATCAGTAAAATACCGAGCCTTCTCAAACAAGAACTAAGCGGGCAATCCAGAAAGTCCCCCCTTGATGGTCATGTGGGCTCGAATATCAGACAGCCTTAGTCTCGTTCCTCTTGCAATGTCCTTCTCACTGAGCACATCTTCTAATCCAGAGAATGGAGGGAAATCATTGATAGGGAGACCCATCAAAGCAGAGTATTCTTCCAAGGTTGGCATCAACTGGTAATCAGGAAACACGAAGCAATGATAAAGGGGGTGGTAGAGTTGAACCAAAGTTTCCAACAGTCCTTCAGCCCTTCGAAGCTTCAACAGCGGGAGAATTCTTCCATATCTTTCTAAGAAAGCCAATGGGTCTTCAATCAATTCTCCTAGTTCCTTTAGTTGCTCAACATTGGGAACCATGAAGGTGTACAGCCAAGTACCTCTTTTTCCAAAATCCATCTTACAATGTCTGCAAAACAAATTTTTAGTTCCTTGATAGGGTTAGCAAAAATGCAAGATGCAATGCAAATGCAGTTGGTTTTAAGGAACACGTCAGAGACATTTTCAAAATAAGCTTCAATTCATTAATATTGAGAAAGGTTACAACATTCAAAGGACATTTCAAGAAGCTCAAAATACAAAGAGAGAAAAAACAGCTAGGCCTAAAAAGTCCTAAGTAGTCCTATCTAGAAAGGCTCCACTCCACACATCCTCTTCTGTCTCTTCAGCTTGTCGTTCTCCAAGATCAGCTTGTCAAAAATTATTTTCTAAGCACCAGATGTCGGAGGTATACTTGAATACTCGTGTGTACTGGAAGTTGGTTGTACACTAGAGAAAAATAAATTCTCTTGCGCCATGACGTCGCATGTCGTTCCTATGTATCCTAATAAGGATGGAATCAGAGCATTCGTAGTTCACCTCAACTAGGGTGAGGAATGTGACACCCCCAATCTATACCCCCAAGATATTAAAGCGATAAATAAAATACAAAATTTCATTAGAGTATATTTAAAATATCACGGCATAGACCGAGGGGTCACATCAATTTGAAACAAAACATACAACATCTGCTCATACAGATATGCAACAATCTTAGGTAGTAATACACCCACAATCCAATTACAGAATATAAGCGGAAAATCCGTAACTGATATCAATATATATATATATATATATATATATATATATATATATATCATGAAAGTTTGTTCGTCATGTACAACCATACATGTACAATTCAAAAGATACATATACATAATACAAATAATCACAAACGGCCACCCTAACTACCCGGTGTCACATATCAGAGCCGACCGACAAAAGAATGAAGACGCAAAGCTTCACAAAAAGACCTCCAGCAACTCTAATCTGCAATGCCTCATAGAGCATTATAAAACAGCAGAAGGGTGAGAAAAACAATCATATTACAGTTGCATATAATTATATATTAACACAGAAATACACAAGTAAAACATTCTCACCACAAATGCACCACAATCAAATACAACACAACACAGTACAATTCTCAGGTATCAAATACCACTACACATCAATCATACACAATACACTCATCATCAATACAATTACACATATTCCATCTCATCAATCACATTCACAATTCCATGCACAATTAATCCATGAATTATGCAAATGCACAGAGACCGACACAATGACTCTATGCACATGCCATGCGGTACCGACTTCCAATATTTCTCATCACTAGTTCACTCAGGAACTCTGCTGGAATCATCGCTCGTTACTGAGGATCACTCAAGTAACACCCCGTTAGGCCTACGATGTTCCCCGTCGCTTTAGGTCCTCTTGGTATAAGGCACATGACGTTTATGGATTGCTTTAGGTCCTCTCGGTATAAGGCACATAATCCGATCGCTCACACCCCACATGGGCACACGATAGTCTATAACCATCGCTTTAGGTCCTCTTATTTTTAAGGCGCATGATATATCAAATCGCTTTAGGTCCTCTTATTTTTAAGGCGCACGATGTTATAGCAGATTCCCTCTTGAATCAATCCATCACTCAGGACGTCACAACAATGCATATCATGATGCTTGGCATACAATGACTCATGACATTTAATATGCACACATATACACATCCATAATCATGCATATATCAACAATTACCATACATCGCATTTTCTTGCCGTAAGGCCACCAATCATCATTACAATATGTATTTCATGCAATTTCATCACTCAACAGTACACAAGTCATACAATATCCACACTAACAGCATATTGCACATACACATCAAGTTCACACAGTTAAACGACAAAAGTCGACAACAAAACAACACATTCTCTAATTCTCGACATAATTTAATCGGCCAACAATTCTCAAAACCATCATCATAATAAAGTACATTTTATGATCTTTCTAACGCATCAAACCACGCCTCAAACCGAACCACAGATCAAAAGTTATGTATTTTCAAAGAAAAGAATTTATTGAGATACAGCCAAATTCGCCTGGCGGATTCCTATTCGCCAGCCATTCGCCATGGATTTCGCCTGACGAACCCCATTCGCCAGCACTTCGCCTGGCGAACTAGTGGCGAATCACCAATTTAGAAAAAACCCCAAGAGTTACAGAAGCTACCCCCTTTCTGTAATTCCGATTTCGCCTGGCGACTTACGAATTCGCCTGGCGAATCTCCCTTCGCCAACACTATGCCTGGCGAATGAGTGGCGAGACTCAATTCGCCTGGCGAATCCCAAATTCGCCTGGCGAATAACACCAGAACCAGAAAAATTCTGCTACAGGTTACACGATCCAAAACCCCCAAAAACCTCATTTTTCATTCCAAATCACTTCCAACAGCAAAACAATTATCAACAATGACTCATAAACACATGGTGATCATACAACGTAAATTATATCGATTTCCGACCGCGAAAACATCGATTCCTAATCATTTTATCATTTTTGACCTAGAAGTGAAAAACATGGAAAACAAGAGAATCATCCAAACACACACATACATAATCATACACAAACATAGTATAATCGAGTTTCGCACCCTTACCCGATTTAATCGTGTTCTAGAAAGTCGGTTGATTGATTTACAAGTTTTCCCAATTCTCTCTTTTTCTTCTCTTCTCCTCTTCTTTTCTTCTTCTCTTCTTTTTCTTTTTCTTACTATTTTTCTCTCTTTCTATTTTCTATTATATTCTAACTTAACCAAATAAATCAAAATGCCCAAAATACCCCCACACTCAAATATCTCGCAAATGTTCCCAAACGCGATAAAATATATTCATGACGAAAAATAACATAATTTCACATAAAAGTCAGAAATAAAGTAATATAATAATAAAATACTCAAAACGACTCAATTAATTAAAAAGACAAAACTGACAAAACTGACCGGACTGATTGGGGCGTTACAAGGAACCATTGACTATGGTCAAAGTTCCAAAGGGAATGAGTATGGTACTCATGTAGAGTTAAAGAACTCTCTAGGTCTAAGTTGAAAGACTAGTCTAAGAGGTTTACTTTGAACAAAGTCAAGAGGGAGGGGGAGATCAGATTGCAGCAAAGTAACTGATTTGGTTTTGGTTTAGTTACATTTTAGTTGAAATACAAGTGGACTTTGCCAAGATGCTTCATGGTTCCAATGCATTGTACCATCTTCTTCTAGAGTGGTTAGGAGGCTCAGACACTTGCTTTTATGCAAAGCAAAAGCTCTGGTGCAGAAGGAGTAGTTTAGAGGCTCAAGGAGCTGACTTTGCATAAAGCCGTGCTTTTCTAAAATGGAAGTCATGCCTTAATGCCATAAATGGCAAGATTAAGTGGATAATGCTCAAAATTAATGGATAAAGCTCCCAAATTCGTGCAACCTTTTGAGAAAATGAAGATTTGCAAGTAATAGCTTCTGAAATGCAAGATTATGTAGCAAGGAATTGGTTATGCAACAAGTTCACCAAGTGGAAAAGCATGAAAATCAAGTTTCAAACCCTCAACTTCAAGGCTTCGATTCTCATAACTCACACATTGGATTGGGGTGTTCTAGTACTTTTTGGAAAGCCCCAAATATGCTCTACAATGTTCATGTTCACTCCAAGTTCTGAATCCTATGGGATCATGATGAAAAATGGGCTTGAAGTTGGATGCAAACTAGGGCAAAAAGGGTGAAATTTCACCAAGTCATAACTTGATTTGAACTTCCAAGCCTCATAACTTAAAAACTAAGCCTCTTTTTGAGAATGACCCTCTAATACATTTTAAAGGTCATGATGAGAGTTTCAAATTTAGCTTTGGATCACAAAACTTAGATGTGTGGTTTGAAAGTTATGACTCTTCAAAGTTCACACAAGGACTAGATTCTTCCACACTTAGAAAAATTTCAAAGACCAAACTTTGCCCTTTCTATAAGAAACCTCTTAAATCTTGATTTCTCATACTCTAATTCAAAAATCAAACATGTCTTGATGGAATGTGACCTGAATACTTCATTTTGGACCCAAAACATCAAAAGTCAAAGGGTTGACTTTTCAGACAAAACCCTAATTTCTTCAGGAATTCAACTGGGTGATCCTTTGTGATCTTTCTTTCTAAAACTTATTAAATACCAATAGATGACCTCCAAGACTTGGGATCATGCCTTGACCAAAAGTCAAAGGCATGGTTGACTTTTCCTAATAAAACCCTAATTTGGGGCTGGATGGACCTGAGCCTCATTGCACTTGTGATGGGAGCCAAACACACTTGATTTCTTGATGAATAAGGTCTCTTGAACTTATGTAAGCTCAATTGGTTGATGAACCAATCAAGACATTGACTGATCACACCAAGATCCTTTTGTAATTCCTCAGGCCAAAACCCTAATTTCACAACTCCTGATTGCATGGTTTCTCCTTGATTTCTCTTGATCCAATCACATGGGATCATGTAATATGATTTGGAAACCTCATGATTAACCCTTAGGACCATAGATTGAGCTTTTAGAGCCTTAGTTGACTTTCTTGACCAGATGACTTCAAACACCTTTCTTAACCACCTAGTGAACACTAGGGGGGATATATTAAGCCAAAAAGTTCCTTAGGAGACCTTGAAATGTATGAGAACTTGGCTTATTGATCTTGCCCTCTTCCTTGTGCAAAACCCTGTCTTTCAAATAGAACAAAACTAGCAAAATATGATGGTTAGTTGACAATGCATAGATGATTGAACCCTAATGCAAATGCAAAATGTCATGACATCTAAGGGGTAAAATTTGGGGTACAACAATTGTCTTTATCAAAACTATCATTTGGAGAAGCTTGTCTTCACATTCTCCCCCTTTTTGATGATGACAACCCATTGAAAGTTAGATACAATTTTCTATCCCTAACAATGAAACTCCCTTTTGATCAATGCTACCCCTTGATCCATGAATGATAGATTTTGGCACTCTATGCTTGCTGCAAATTGTTAGAGAGACATACAAAATAGCATAAGATCTTCTCCACCTTTGTCGTTAACAAAAAGGATGAGAAAAGACTTAACATATTACAAGCATGCAAGGAACACAAACAAAATAGCACAAAAGACATAATATAAATGTAACATAGACTTATACGAATAGAATCATCATAGAGCACTTCATAACATATTAATATTTTCATACAACGGATATCAAAACAGAACCAAAATAATCAAAATAACTTAAGTCATACTTAGACACATTACATAAGATTGTTTCCAAACAAACTAGAGAAACATAAGCTAAGACATAGTTAAACATAAACTAGAACATAATAGTATAATACACAAACATAGAGATCCTAGTCACTTTCATCCATGTCAACCTCTTCTTCCTCACTTTCCTCCTCACTACTTTGGCCTTGTTGTTGGTTTTGGCTATGGTAAAGGTTTTTTAGTGATGCAACCTCAAAACAGATAACCCTAAAACCCGATATCATGTATGACTCCACGGAGCAAAGCTTGTTGTAGATAGCTTATGGGGTATAGCCGCCTTTGGGTGTAGGTGGAGGAGCATTGACGGTAGGGTCATATTTGTATTTGAAAATTCCATCCTTGTCTTGAATAATTTTGATGTTTCTTCCAATAGCCCCTACATTAATTTCACATTCTTTTGGGTTCATTCTCTTCTTAGGTTCTCTCTTCAAATCCATTCACAATATTCCATAATTTTTGCAACCAACCTAGCATAGGGTAATCCACCACTCAAACCTTGTTGGTGCTGCATGTGAAACATGATAATATAAGCCCGATTCCCTTTAATCTTGTTCTTGATAGCATAAATGAGTTGCATTTCAACATATCCAATTTATGAGTGATTAGAATGTTTGGGCGTCAAAATGTAAGCAATGATAAAGTGAAGCATCCTCTCACTAACAGATAAGTTCTTTCCAGCCAAAATCAAACGAGACAAAGCTGGGTTTTTCTTACTTAAAATCTCTTATTGAGTCAAACGAGAAATGTTGAAGTAGTAATCTACCTTGCTATATCCTGGCCATTCTGGAACATACATTTGCTGAATATGTTGACCTTCGTAGGCGACATCCAAACACTTTCCAAATTCTTCCAAGGAAAACACAATGTTTTTATTCTTAACTTTGGATGAGAGAATACAACCAGTAGCAATGGATAGGTTAGCAAAAAATTCTCTAACTTAGTCTGGGTAGATGGGTCCAGTGTCAGAAATATGAAAATCCAATTTTTGAAAAGTGAGAGGTTCATGAAAATCAAAGGTGTGAGCAGGATATGATGCTAAATTACCATACTTTGTCGGCATGAGAGGGCGATTTCTGATGTTGAACATCAATCTCCTTGTCTTGAGAGTAGGTTTTGTAATGACAGGTTCACCATCAGAGTTCTGTTCAGAGCTAGCTTCTCCAACATTTGCTTTTCCTCTATCCTTTCTTTAAAGTGCCATGGAGGTAGCTTGAAAATGAGAGAGTTAGGGTTTAGAAAGAGGATTTTGGGAATAAGTTAGGAGATAAAGTTAAGAGATTTGGTTTGTGAGAGAAATGACTTATAATGGGAGTTTATGAGTGGGGATTTAATAAAATTAATTAGGAGTTTTTTGAATTGATGGAGTTTGAATGGGAATTGAAGAGAGTAGGTGAAAGAGTGGGTTTTGAATGAATTAAGGATTCCAAGACAAAATTGGATGGAAAGTGAAAAGAATGTATAACTAAAAGCAATTACACATTAAAAGAACTTATTTTCGTAAAATTTAACAGCGGTAATCGGTTACATAAAATATGGTAACCAGTTATTGTTACGAAAATAAAACCAATAACAACAAAACACGAACATGTAACCGGTTACAGGAAATGAGGTAACCGGTTACAACATGCAAAAAAAAATAGTAGCTTGTTATAGGACAACATGCATAGAAAATCATAAAAATAGTAATTGAACATGTTAACATACAGGATCTAGCACCTTTATATCATGCATACATGTCACATAAATATTGATTATATCATACAAATTGACTTTCTATCAAACTTATGAATAATTCACAAATTGAAATTGTGAATTCAAATAGATATGAAAGTATGTATGTAACTTGGTGGTTTTAACGTATTATTGAGTGATATATTTGAAGAATCATACATTGAACTCATTCAATATGCCAAGTTCCCTTCGAATCTCGTAGGTCGATTCATTTGCAAGCAATTTTGTGAATATGTCTGCGAGTTAATTATGAGTATCCACGAAAGTAACTTCAACATCGCCTTTAAGCACATGATCATTGAGGAAATGATGTCGAATTTCGATATGTTTTGTGCTTGAGTGCATGACTAGATTTTTTGTTATTTTTATGGCACTTGTATTATCACACTTTAGCATAATGCATCCAAGGTTCACGCCGTAGTCGCTAAGTTGTTATTTTAACCAAAGTATTTGAACGCAACAACTTCCTGCAACAATGTATTCTGCTTCAGCCGTACTAAGATCCACGCATGCTTGCTTTTTGCAAGACCACGATACAAGAGAATTTCCTAGAATATGACATGTGCCCGCTTGTGCTTTTTTGATCTGTTTTACAGCCTGCATAATCTGAGTCAGAATAACCAATCAAGTCACATATAAGCCGACATTCATTGTTCCTTTGAGATACTTCATGATTCTCTTCACAGAGGAAAGATGTGATTCCTTTGGATTGGCTTGAAACCGTGCACAAAAACAAACACTAAAAATTATGTCAGGACGGCTTACCGTCAAATATAATAATGAACCAATCATACCTTGGTATTTTGTGACATCGATTGAAACACCGGATTCATCTTGATCAATATAAGTTTCGGATCCCAATGGGTTAGCCATTGCTTTGCAATTGTCTATGTCAAATCTTTTCAACAACCATTTGTAGTACTTGGATTGGTTGATGAAGATTCCATTCTTTAGTTGCTTAATTTGGAGTCCAAGAATATAGTTCATCTTACCCATCATAGACATCTCGAATTCTCCTTGTATCATCAATGAAAATTCTTCACAAAGATCTTTATTTGTTGAACGGAATAAGATGTCGTCAACGTACACTTGAACCAATAAAGTGTTACCTTTTATTTTCTTAACAAACAAGGTCTTGTCAGCTTTACCTTTTTCAAATCCTCTTTCACATAGAAAGTTGTGAAATCGATCATACCATGCTTTGGTGCTTGCTATAAGCCATAAAGAGCTTTCTTCAACTTGAAGACATGCGAAGGATTCTTGAAGTCTTCAAAACCCGGAGGTTGTTTGACATAGACTTCTTCATTGATGTAACCATTCAAGAAGGCGCTCTTGACGTCAATTTGAAATAAGTGAAAAATTAAATGAACACGCATAAGCAAGTAATAAACAAATAACCTCTAACCTTGCAACCAAAGTGAAAGTTTCTTCAATGTCAACCCCTTCTTCTTGATTGTACCCTTGAGCCACCAATCTTTCTTTGTTTCAAATAATCATACTATTCTTATCAAGTTTGTTCTTAAGCACCCACTTGGTACCTATGATGTGTTTACCACTTGGCCTAGGAACAATTTCCCAAACTTGATTCATATCTAATTGATTTAATTATTCTTGCATAACAAGTATCTATTGGTCGTCTCCTTAGGCTTCATCAACTTTGGCGGGATCAATTTGAGAGACAAAGCCATATTTAAGCATGCATCTTTGAGATTTAATCTTGTTGCAACGCCTTGACTTATATCACCAATGACTTTATCAATTGGAATATTCCAATGGGTTCTCCATTCCTTAGGTAGAACATTATCTTTTTATTCTTGTTGAATTTGAACTTCGTGGTGTTCCGGTTGATTATCATTGTTGACTTTGGAAGTATCTTCTATAGGAACTTCTACAATATCATCATCATCACACACAAAAATATCCTCCTTGGAGGGGTTAGATTCATCAAAATAAACATGCATAGATTCTTCAATTGTTAAAGTTCTTTTATTATATATTCTATATGCTTTACTAGTAAGTGAATAGCCAAGAAAAATACCTTCATCGAATTTTTCATCAAACATACCGATATTGTCTTTGTCATTGTTTAGGACAAAGCATTTGCATCCAAATATGTGAAATGAGAAATATTTGGATTTTTTCCCTTGAAGAGTTCATAGGGGGTCTTTTTCAAAATAGGTTTAATTATAACATGATTACTTACATAACATGTCGTTCTTACCGCATCCGCCCAAAAGTATTTTGGAAGATTTGAATTACTAAGCATCGTTCTTTCAAGTTCTACTAGAGATCTATTCTTTTTCTCTACCACTCCATTTTTTTAAGGAGTCCTTGGTGCTGAAAAATTGTGAAGAATTCCATGTTCTTCACAAAACTCTTCGAAAGAAGCATTTTGGAACTCTCCACCATGATCACTTATTATGGAGGCAATTTTTAGGTATTTTCCATTTTGAATTTTCCTTGCATACTTCTTGAACGCCTTGAATGCATCACTTTTATGCACTAAGAAGAATGTTCAAGAATATCTAGAAAAATCATCAACAATAACTAGTGCATAAACATTACCTCTGAAACTCTTGCTCTTGATGAACCAAATAAGTCCATATGCAACAATTGTAGTGGCCTTGAAGTGGACACCACATTCTTAGTTTTGAAAGTTGATTTGGTTTGTTTTCCCTTGTGACAAGCATCACGTAATTTATATTAGACATACTTTCGCCATACCCCAAATTTTGACCACTAAGATTTCCCATCATTGTGCAAATCATCATCACAATATGGATGGACCATCATGCCTCATTAGTCTCCCCAAAGATGGGTGAGCCTTCACTACAAACAATAATTAGGGTTTCAAGCCCTCTCAGAGCTCTTAGACAAAGGATCAATCAAGGAATGACGTGATCTTCAACTTGTATAACCTCTCAAACATCTACAAAGGATCAAGAGGACTCCCACATCAAGGATTAAGCACAAGGCTGCAACATTCCAAGTGGATTAAGCCTCAAGATCGCCAGTGTCACCAAATTAGGGTTTGGTCGACCAGGGCCTCCAGATGGAAATTTTCCTCTGGGCATGATCCATTGCTTCAAGGCATAACCTATGATGCTCCAAGGAACATCATGAACCCCATCATCAAGTCAATTTAGCCTCAGGGGATGCATTCACCAAAAATCAGGAATTAGGGTTTCTTGACCTAATTCACCCCTAAATTGACTTTTGGGACAAAATATGAGCCAAGACCTCAAGAGAGGATTTGAGGGCCTCTAATGTACTACATTGATCCATTTGCAATAATGGATTGATCCAAGAAGCTTGATTCACAAGTTTCAATTTCATCTAAACCACAGTTAGGGCTTTGCAAGAAAAGTCAACTGTATCTTTGACTTTTGACCAGGACATGCTCCCAAACCCTAGGACATGAATCAATATACCCTATAACACCCATGGAACATATCCATCAAGTTTGATTTAGGTCAAGGACATGATTTCCTAAAGGATTGCATAGTTTGGAATTCATCTGATAAAAAGTCAACTATGCACAAAAGTCAAACTTTGACTTTTTGAGATTTTTCATAAAAAGGGTTTTTTAACCCTAAAATGATGCTAATATATGATTGGAATCATCATTCATCAAGAAAAATCAAGAAAAGTGGGATAACTTGCAAAAGGGGTAACCATAAAAACTTAGAAATTTTTCTAAGTTATGAAACAAAGTGGCTAGGGTACCAACTTTGGAGGATCATAACTCCTAAACCACAAGGCCATTTTCCCCATCCAAAGCTGGATTTGTAGCTCTCTTTACCCTCTACAAAAGCTCCAACTACACCTCACTCCAATTCATTGTGGATTCTGAGTTATGATTGAGCCAAAATGGCTAAAACATGAAAATACATCATTTTCCAACACTTAGAAAAATTATGGCCAAGGCAGATTTTGTTGAAAACACCGAAACTTGTGAGATCTTTTCACATAGATGCAAGCTGAATCAAGTCTAAAGGTAAACATCAATGTTGTTGCATACGTTTCTAAGAATCCAAAGAACCTCTCAGCAAGAATTGATTCAACTTTAGCCAAGAGGAATCCATGCCCAAAGTCATGCTGCTACAAGCTGTTTTGGAAAAATCAATTTGCATGTTTGCTTGCCACACACGATTTCTGAATCAAAACCAAGGATCATTATGCCACATGTACTCAAACCAATCACAACGCATCTGATCCAACCTACAAAGCTGAGTCACAAAGCCAAGGAATCTTCCAACTTGAAGTTCATGCATTTTGGCACATTTTGCCTTGAATTCAAAGGGCATTAATGTGGAATAGTGCATTGTCAAAATTCTCACTCTCCTCAGTCAAGTTCTCTGATTAAACAACAATTAAAATGACTGAGGAATGTGATTTCAGTCAAGGCATAGTTGATCTATTTGGAGCAGCTGTTACACCTAATGCAAGAGGCATTTATGTCCAACCAATCCCTTTGAAGGTGATCTGATCCAGCAGCCATTCACTATTCCTCCAAGACAAGAGTTGATCACCTATAAATAGAGGTTCCAATGGATCATTCAAGGCACACCAAAGCACCTTATATCACTGCTTTCTCTCATTCTCTCTTAAGTGCCAATTTTATTTGTTTTTGAGTAACCACCATCGGGTTTTGAGTTGCAGCCCTAAGCAATCCATTCCAATTGCTCAGACACATCACATATGATGTATTTGAGGTGTCCAAACACTTAAACACCAATTGTAACACCCCTAGCTCAAAATCACCCTTCAACCAAGCCATTATGCCTCAATTATGCAGTTGGAGTTCTCCAACTTGATCCAAAGGTTTGCAGAGTGTTCCAAAGCTTACAACACACTCCACAACATCCATTGAAGCTGTAGGGATCATCAAATCACATCTGGAACACCATCTGTGTAGAGTTCCATTTCAGCTTGCATCAAGGTAAGCCTCAAAACTACATCTTCATGATCCATGCATATTTTCTCGCATGATATTTTTGCCAATTGCTTGCCATCATATGTTGAGTGTTTTCCCTCAAAAAGTTAGATCATAGCCCTCATAACCATGTCTGTATGACTGCTTTTGCAAATTAGGGTTCATACGGTTGTGATGATATAACTTGCAATACACTGAAAATAAATGAAATCAAGTATTGCCATCTTGTACCTTGTGAAAAAACGCATGAGTTTGGTATTTGAATCATGTCAAATGGTTGAGAGATGAGTGAGATAGGGGGCTTCATGCACGAGCTCAAGGAAGAAGATGGCCATGGCGCCATTCTTCAGGTTTTCCAACCAAGTTCTCTATATATTTTTCATTTGTCATACTATATTTGAATTGGCATTGCGCCCCTGTGGTTGATCAGCTGGTTTTGTGTGTATTGGCAAGCGAGAGGTCTGAGGTTCAAATCTCCCTCGCCCCAGATCTCTTTTTTACCACTTTTTCTTATTTTTTTGTTATTTTTCATATTTATTTTAAATGATTTGAAAAATTAATAACTCACTCAATTTTAATTATTTTTTATTGGTTCTTTTTGCAAAAAATCACAAAAATGTTAAAATATTTTATTCCGCAAAAAAAGTAGATTTATATTATTTATTTAATATAATTAGTATTTTTGTGAATAAATTCATTTTTATTGTTTTTAAACCTTTTAAAAATAAATATTCATGTTGGAAAATCGACACCAAATAGGTTTTAATTCATCTTGTGATTAAAACCTCATTTTTCAAACCTAAAACCAAAACCACAAGTTGTTTATTCAAACTTATTTGGAATTTGTATCATTTTAATTAATTTTCTTTGAATAATTACTTTAAAAATGATGAAATTAGGGTTTTATTGATTTTTACCCTAACAAATTTTTCTAAACACTCATGGGCCTCTAATAGAGTGTAAGACCCAAGCCTTTTTGTAAAATAAATCCATTTTGGGCCTCACTTATTGTATAAGTCCCACTGTATATTTTCAAAAACTTCGGCGAGATCGTCGCTTTCAAACAAATAACCCTGGGCCTACCCTCGGGTAATAAGACCCATTTCTTGTCCTAAAAGTCACTTGGGCCTCTAATAGAGTGTAAGACCCAATCCCTTTTTGAAACCAAAAACTTTTGGGCCTCAGTCATTGTATAAGACCCACAGTGTTTTCAAAACCTCGGCGCAATCGTCGCCCTTTTTAAAATTAACTATTGGGCTTCTCTTTGAGCTATAAGACCCATTCAAAAAATCATTTTTTGGGCCTCTTGAGAGAGTGTAAGACCCACACCTTTGTACAGAAAACCTTTCTCGGGCCTCAGTCACTTGTATAAGTCCTTGTACACAACGACAGTGCAATCACTGATGAAACCATGGGTCTCTCCTTGAGCTGTAAGCCCCAATTTTCCTTTCAAAGAACTTTCTCCTTTGATTTGGTAATATACTATTTTCAACTTTTCTTTGTTGAGCAACTAACAATACAGCATGGAAGCTCTACAACCGAGTAAGTGTTTACCCGCTTTCATTTACCGCTTTCATATGTATATAACTGTACTGTGGGGCTGTTTCACTGTAAGTCTTCTTTCATAAACTCATATCAACTGTGTAATAATAGTATAGATATTTAGAGTTTCCCCGGCAACTACGTCTAGAACTAGACAAAACGTCGTCTCCTTACAACAATTTTAGATAACTAGATCTAAGAAATTTCCCCTTTGAATAGTTCATATACAGAAGGCCAATGTTCCAAGTGAAACCCCTTTTGGAACTGTTCATCATCCTCCTCTTGGGCTTAGTGCAAGGACCCAAAGGCTTCCTAAAAGCATCCCCGCCTCCTCTTGGGCGTTGTACAAGGACCCGTCGGCTTCTTAGAAGTTTTCACAGCCTCCTCTTAGGCTTTGTATAATGATTCTTCCTCCGGGAAGATAGCCTCATCTTGGGCTTCACACAAATTGTCCCTCGGCTTCTTAAAAGTTTCCAGCCTCCTCTTGGGCTTCGTACAAATTGTCCCGACGACCTCTTAAAGGTATAGGAACAGAGATTAGTCATCTTAATAGAACAGTCTTTCAAAGAGTCTAGATCTTTCTACCGCAAACGTACTGTTCCTTAATTTCTCTTAAGCATAGTACAAAAGATAAAACTCTAGACTTGGACAGTCTAAGACCCTTGAGTCTCAAAGACATTCTCAAGCCCCTTTCAAGAATGGGAAGAACACCCGTAGACTCGGACGGTCTAAAACCCTTTGGATTCCCCATTTCCTTAGAGAACAGGAAATAATTCCAACCCTCAGATCAAGTCCATGAGTACAACATTACTCATATAAGAACTGATTTTCTCTTTTAACCAACCTACTGGACCTGTCACTCAACTGAAACAGTTACTATAGCCTCCTCTTAGGCTTTGTACAATGATTCTCCCCAGCGGAGTTTACCCTTTTAGCCTCCATCTCGGGCTTCGTACGAGATACAAAAACACTCTCTTGTTGAGTATAAAAGACTCTCTTGTTGAGTCACCCATCCTTCAGCCTCTGTCTTGGGCATCGTACAAGACATAAAACACTCTCTTGTTGAGTATAAAAGATTCTCTTATTGAATCACTCCTTTAGCCTCTTTCTTGGGCTTCGTACGAGATACCAAAACACTCTCTTGTTGAGTATAAAGACTCTCTTGTTGAGTCGAAAAAACTTTTAGCCTCCGTCTCGGGCTTCATACGAGAAACCAAATCACTCTCTTGTTGAGTATAAAAGACTCTCTTGTTGAGTCAAACCCTTTTAGCCTCCGTCTTGGGCTTCGTACAAGACACATATAAAAACACTCTCTTGTTGAGTCAACCCTTTTAGCCTCTATCTCGGGCTTCGTACGAGACACAAAAGCATCCTCTTGTTGGGTCAATAGCCTCCTCTTAGGCTTCCAATAAGGAAAACCTCGGTTGAGGCAATCAACCTTTTAGCATCAAAATCTGTGCCTTGCTCACAGTATACAAACATCAACAACTCCTTTTCCTTCATCTAATTGCTGTAAGCGGCAAGCCTCTGGATTATTTACATCTACACCACTGTCCCTCTTTTAGCATGAGAAATTCCTAAGGAAAGATGGCATTGCTCTAAACTGAGTTAAAGTCTTCTCCTTCATGTTAAAAATCCCCTATAAAGGAAATTATGGCATTACTGGATTCACATATCCCAGTTAAAGTAATTCTCCTTTATAATCAGTCACCTAACAATTGTGACAAACAGACCCCTTTAGAGATGACAATTTCTCTCTAAAGTCTAACCCTTTCAGCTTCACATCTTGGGCTTTGAACAAGATACAAATAAATCACATTTAGCTTCATGTCTTAGCCTTTGAACAAGACACCAAAACACCGTTTCCTCCCATAGAATAGGAGGAACTACGATCGCTCTGATTTCCCTGTTTCGGTAAACGGGAATACTTAGGCATAAGATTGAAAGAAAAATCTTAGCGAGCACACTAATCAAAAACCCAAAATCCCGTACCTTCACACATCGATCGAAAAACATCAGTCCTAACATCCTACCAATAGCATAGTCCCGTCATTTCAGCCTTAACAAAGTAAGCAGAAAGAGCCCCCACTTCCGTATAGCATCTGTAACCTAACAGACCGCTGTTTAAACTCAGTATGCAAGTAGGGTTAGTTGGAGACATCTATTTCCCTTCCTTCATCAGCTTCAATAGGATAAAAAATGAATCGACCTGTAGTACCCCCAAAGAGCGACAATGCTTTAGAACCACGTCCAAAATCGCTCGCTACAGAAAAATGGCGCCCACCGTGGGGCCTTCTCATCTTTCTTTCTTACAATTTAAGGTGAAAACCTTGGACAAGTCATTTTCATGGTGGTGGCCGCTACAGAAAAATGGCGCCCACCGTGGGACCTTCACGTATTTCATCTCTGGGTAGAAACCAAGGAGTGGGGACTTCACTGGGGTTAAGACTTTTTTGTTGACTTCACTAGGATCTTAGGTCAAAACCTTTAAGTTTGGAAAGTGCCACAGAATGGCGACTCCGCCAGGGAGCCATTTTCTGTCAGGGACATAGGATTCATAGCTCTTAAAAGTCTAGGACATTAGGACAAATATATATACTACTTTTCCTAATTGATATTTGTGTTTATTTTTCTGCTAATGGGAATGCGTGTGATGCCGCATGTGGAAAGATTAAGTATACACCTAGGAAAAACCTCTTTCAGTAGTGCGGAAGCTATCAAAAATAGTTGTTACGCGATACTACCCTCTTCTGAGGTTCTTCGAAATAACATCACCTAGCACGGTTCTCGGCCCGCTGATGTTATCTCGACAAGAATCAATAATTTTGAGAGACAGGTACAAAAATCACTAGTATAAACCTTTGGGATGGGTAGAGCCTTGACTTCATGACACCGACCCTTTGACCTCATGTTTTTTCTATGTTTTTGTGTGGTGCATTCATGCATTCATTTTAAAAAACATTAAACAAAGAAAATTTACTCTTCCAGTCTCTCTTTTTCAAATTAAACTAAGACAATGATTGCAAATGTCAGAGAGAAAAGGATTGCACTCATGGATTTCGGTAGAAGGAGAACTCATAAGTACACCTTCAAGGTTCCAAAGTTAGAGGATTTGAGAGGTTTGGCAAGGATGAACACAAACCATGAAGCTTTCAGAGCCAAGTACGGAGGTCTGGTACCTCTGTTAAGGGTCCATGTGATTGAAAAAATCATGGAGGCACTCATTCAATTTTACGATCCAGTCTATCACTGTTTTACATTCCTGGATTACCAGCTCGCACTAACGCTGGAGGAGTATTCTCACCTGACTGGTTTACATATTACTGATCAAACTCCATTTTCTGGACTGGAAGAAATTCCAAAGGATCAAATCATTGCAAGAGCAATTTATTTAGATGAGTCGAAAATCAAGACTCACATGACCACCAAGGGAGGAATCCCAGGTTTACCAGCCAAGTTTCTGGTAAAGAAAGCTCTGTACTTTGCTAGTATAGAGAACGTGACTGCTATTGAAAGCATCTATGTTTTACTCACCTACGAGTTATTTTTGTTTCCCAACATCGATAACTTTGTAGATATCAACACCATTAAGGTTTTTCTCATTGGAAACCCTGTACCGACATTGCTCGCAGATGCGTATCATTCTGTACACTTAAGGAATTTATACAGTGGAAAAATGATCACGTGCTGTGTACCCCTGCTATATAAGTGGTTTATTTCCCATTTGCCTAAATCTGCCGCTTTTTGGGATCATAAGAGTGCCTTACGTTGGTCGCATAAAATCATGTCTCTTACCAACTCTGACATAGATTAGTACAATATGATTTATGACGGGATTAGAATCATTGACCGTTGTGGAAACTTCCCCAACGTACCCCTTATAGGAACTAAGGGAGGAATCAATTATCATCCAGTATTAGTTCGTCGTCAATTTGGATACCCGATGAGGCATGTCCCGCGTAACGCTCATCTGGAAGGTCTTTTCTTCAAGGAAGGGGAAAATGACAGGGCACTAAAGATGGAAATAGTGCACGCTTGGAAACATGTTCATAAGAAAGAACGGGAGTCTCTAGGAAAACCGGACTGTGTCTCGGTGGAGCCTTATCTCCACTGGGTACAAACTAGAGCTCTCAAACTAAAGATGCCTCATCCTCGTCACGAAGTTCTTCCGCCAAGGGAATCTGTCATGTACTTCATGACTGAAACAGAAAAACTTCAGGTTACTCTCAACAAAGTTCAATAGGAGAGGAGGTCTTGGAAGAACAAGTACCGCATTCTCAATGTGGAATGTACCAAAATACAGCAACTGCTGAAAGATAAGGATGCTCTAATTGAGATTTTGGAGCAACATGCTGTAGAAAATCAGGATGACCAAAGGAATTTGCTCGCTCCTTTCACTTGGCAAAGGAATGACAACCCGGCAACGGCCCAAGAGCCCCGGTCCAAGAAAAGGAAAGTACCAGAATCAGCACCGAGTTCTCCTCAGAGAGGACTCAGGACCCATTAGCTTAGGTTTCTGTTTCCGCACCTTGTAATTTACTGTATTTTCATTTCCGCAATCCTTCGAATTCAATAAAACGGGGTTTCCCCACTGTTTGATATTTGCAATCTAATTGTCGAAGTTTATTTTTTATTAAACAAAAAAAAACAATTAATATTATCATTGCATGCATCATTCTCATGTCACGTATTCTTCTTACCTACGGATCTCACGTTTGTGTCTCGGTTCTACAGTCAAACTGTCTCATTTGTACAATACTCGGGCCAATCGTTAGAAAAAGATGGATGATCTCGAGGAAGAGAACAGAGAGTTGAAAGAAGAGATCGACGCTCTGAGACAGGATATGAGAAAGCTTCGTAACGACATGCAAGCCATGGAAGAAGTACAGCTACAAAGAACTGTGATCTCCGAGATCACCTCAACGCCCTTAGTGGAGAAGTTTGATCCTAGGTATCAAATGCCGAAAGATCGTCCCTAGGGCATGCTTGTTAACTATATCCTGGAAGGTTATGTTCCACCGATCACTGAATATCAGGGAATCATAGCAGAAGCCGCTGGGCCCGAAGGTTACAAACTTCGGGAAAGCGAGGATGCCAGAGGCATAATGAGGACTCCTGAAGGTTACAAACTCCGGGAAACGCCAAGATTCACTACCGTAGTAACGGTACCACCCCCGGTGGTGCACATTGTCCCAGAAGGACAGATTCCGCAGATACCTTCTGGTAGAAAGGAAAGTATGTTCGATAGAATGGATGAATTCAAGGAGTAGTTCCTGGAAATGCAGAAGGAACTGCAAGCTATTCGCGGTCAGGATTTGTTTGGAAAGGACGCCGCGGACCTCTGCTTGGTCCCCAATGTGAAAGTCCCGCACAAGTTCCAAGTACCCAATTTTGAAAAATACAAGGGTAACTCTTGCCCTCAAAGCCATTTGGTGATGTACGCTCGGCGAATGTCAGGTCAGATAGAGAATCAGGATCTACTGATTCACTACTTTCAGGATAGTTTAACCGGTGCCCGCATTAAAATGGTACATGGGTTTAAACCACGCTACGATTAGCACTTTTAGAGATCTTGGCACTGCCTTCATCCAACAATATAAATACAATTTAGACATGGCACCAGACAGAGATCAACTCAGATCAATGTCGCAAAAAGACAAGGAAACCTTTAAGGAATACGCTCAGAGATGGCGTGAAATTGCCGCTCAAATTTGTTCACCTCTTGAGGAAAAAGAGATGACAAAGATCTTCTTAAAGACCTTAAGCTCATTTTACTACGACCGAATGGTTGCCAGTGCGCCCAGCGACTTCACCGAAATAGTCAGTATGGGAGTGCGTCTCGAGGAAGCCATTCAAGAAGGACGTCTAGTCAAAGACACTGGGTCGACAAGCGGTACTAAAAAATATGGTAGTGCTCTCCCTAAGAAAAAGGAGCAAGATATTGGGAATATCTCTCTCGGAAAGCAAAGGCGACGGTAACAACCAGTAGTAGTTGTAACTCCTGCTATCAACCCTGCGCCTGTCTCTACGTATCAACCTCAGGTTGCTCAAAGCCAACCGCATTCGCAGCAATTTTAGCAAAGGACACAACAGCCTCTTCAGCAGGCTCGTCCTCAATACAACAACAACCATACAACGCGGCCACCAGGATTTGATCCTATACCCGTATCGTACGCAGAACTATTTCCGTTACTACTGGCTAAGGGGCATGTCCAGACTAAGTCTCCTCTTACAGTACCGGAAAATCCGCCTTTTTGGTTTAAGGTGGATCAGACTTACCCTTACCATTAAGGAGTACCAGGGCATAACATAGAGAACTGTCTCAGTTTCAAATCCGACGTGCAAAAGCTTGTTAGGAGTGGGGTCTTATCTTTCAAAGATACGAATCTGAATGTTCTCACAAACCCGTTGCCTCAACACGAGAAGGCTACAGTCAATTTGATAGATGGAGAGTCTAACAACACCTATCAAATTCGCGATGTACTCTTACTGAGGGCCAACTTGGTCAAAATGCATTGTAGACAGAGTGGATATGGCCATGTGCCACCTCACAATTATCACCAGTGTGATGTCTGCTCTAAAAGTAATCAAGGATGTTCTATGGTGCAATCAGCTCAACAGGAACAGATGGATCTCGTATTGATCCAAGAGCACCGAGTTCGTGGAGTTAACATGGTTTATATGAATTCCAACATCATTCAAAACCACGATATTCGTGCGATGAATGTCAACTTGGTGGCAATGCACTCAAGGCAAAGCCAGTATCATAATCTGTCGCGTAACGATTATAATTCTTGTCTGACTTGCTCAGTAAACAAACAGGGATGCTTTTTTGTATAAGAGGCCCTCCAGCGTCAGATGGATCTTGGATGGATCCAAGACTACCATGATAGGAATCATTATGAAATCAACATGGTTCAAATCTTCGATATTCGCTTGATAAATACCAGCCTAGTGGAGTTACATGCTAAACAGGTCCGGCTCGGGTTCCTGGTATCACATGATTATCAGAGCTGTAAAGCAGGTTGCGAAAACGATCAAGGTTATGCCCTTGTCTAGGAAACACTTCAGCACTTGTTGAACCACTAGTGTCTTCCAATCTATATGGACGAAGACACCCAGCAAATTAGTATCACTGATGGAAATCCTACTAGATATCAAGGTTGGGACGTTCGGTCGATGGAAACAGACCTCGTCAGGTTACACCATATTCAAAGCGGACGTGGCCAGGTGACACTACACAACTATGAGCGGTGTGGAGTTTGCTCAGTGAATAATCAAGGATGCTACCTCGTGCGAGCAGCCCTTCAAAGTCAGTTGGACCGCAAAGAGATTTAACCATGGTCAAGCTCAGGATCAGTCAACTACCTCGCTGATCAAATCAAGGATGTTGTCGTAATCTCTGATCATCAGAGGACTGGGGATGTTTGTGCCATTATCCCCCTACTTGACGAATTGAGAGTTCCCAACCAGGAACGGATCAAAATTACATACGATGGTCGGAAAAATCAGAAGGCTTCCATAGTCATCTATTTACCGGGACCACTACCGTATGAATCAACTAAGGCTATCCCTTACAAGTACGGTGCAACCACAGTCGAGAATGGAAAGGAAATTCCATTACCCTCCGTCGTGAATATTGCAGACATCAGTCGACTAACACGGAGCGGTCGAATCTTCAACCGAAAAGTTGGAGAACTTAACAAAGAAAAGGAACTTTAGACTGAAGCTCCTGATCCACCGGTCGGTCAGTCCAATAATCCCGACCTTTCGAAAAACAATGATGAGATGCTGAAGCTCATCCAGAGGAGTGAATACAACATTGTTGATCAACTGTTAAGACTCCTTCAAAGATCTCGGTGTTATCATTGTTACTTAGTTCAGAAGCGCACAGGGAGGCTCTATAGAAAGTCTTAGAGCAAGCTTTTGTGGAACAGGATGTAAAAATTAGACAATTCGATAACATTGTCTCTAACATAACTTCCTGCAATAACTTGGGATTTAGTGATGAGGAATTACCTGAAGAAGGTCACCGTCATAACATGGCGCTCAACATTACAGTCAACTGCCAGGACGATGCTTTAGCCAACGTACTGGTAGACACAGGGTCAGCCCTGTGTGTTATGCCAAAGTCCACTTTGATGCAATTATCATTCAAAGGACCTCCGATGAGAACCAGCGAGGTCGTCGTCAAAGCATTTAGCGGATCCAGAAAAACGGTTATCGGCGAAGTCAACCTTCCCATAACTATCGGTCCTCACACTTTCCAAATCACCTTCCAGGTCATGGACATCCGGGCAACATACAGTTGTTTATTAGGAAGACCTTGAATACATCAGGCTGGGGCAGTCACTTCAACCCTCCACAAAAAGCTAAAGTTCGTCCAGAACGACCAACTCGTCACAGTCTGTGGAGAACAGGCCTTGCTCGTAAGCAATTTATCGTCATCCACTTATGTAGAACCGGAGGGGGTAATTGGAACTCAGTTCCAAGCGCTTTCACTACACAAGGACAATCAATTCGAAGGGGGAACTTCGATTTCCTCGTACAAAGATGTTATCAAAGCGGTCGAGAGTGCCAATACAACAAGATGGGGGCAGCTTGTCATTCCTACTGACAATAAAACAAAGAAGGGTCTTGGTTTTTCCTCAACCTGTACTCAGACTGCTACTAACAATGAAAGTCTTCATCCCATTCAGGACTTCTTCCACAGTGGAGGTTTCCTTCACCCAGTGTCTCAAGAAGTGCATACCATCAACGAGGGTGACTCCTCCGATACAGATGAGGAATGAAGGTCCTATCTTAACGAGGACGGTTATATGTCTCAGGGCGAAACACAAACTCCCTTTTGCTTTCCTGCACAGAGCCCGAGATTTATACCAAGGTCAGACGTCGAAATGGTATATGGAGATTGTGATCCAGAAGGATGCCGTGCTCCACCAAATTTGTTAGAGGAGGACACTCTGATGAAAGACAACTTTGACCACGACTACTATAGCCCGATGGATGGCCTACCAATGTGGCAGCCTTACCCAGGAAACTTGGGGCAAGAGAGTCAGCCGAACAATGAAAATCAGTTAGGCATCCTTGGAAAGAATACCTGCGTCCCCACCATGTCATGGGATCGACACCCAGGTTATCCTGAAAGCACCCAGCACGACTATGAATTCGTAACGTTTTACAGGACTAGAGTTCATCAACTATGCTTTTCCCAAGGTCAACGTCATCGAGAGAGATGACTCCTCTAGCTCCAAAGAAGTGTGGGACACCTTGGGACAACCAAGTAGAAAATTTGACTTCATGGTCAAGTACATTGCTCCCGAAAGCTCTCGTATCAGGCTCGAAGACATCCAGCCAATTGGATGGGGAGATATACCTGAGAGTACAAATACTATGCAAAATACAACTGAGGAATCCTCCTACGACAACTCTTCCTGGGAGACAGATTCCAATGATCCTACTCCGCCAGAAATCAGCATCATTTCTGAAGACAAATCAAGGAAGGTACTAGACTTTGTGATTCACCGAGGAGTTCGCCGCCAATGGGTTGCTGTCGATGTTCCGAAGATTGTTCATAAGTCAAAGTAATTGTCGTCTTTAACCTTTCACCCTGCCCGGGTGAAACGAATGTTTTGATAGGGCTCGCTTTCTGTAAATTTCCCTCTTCGCTTCGCCCAAAGCGACAGAGTTTTGTTTTATAGGGATGTAGTTTTAAGAATCGACTTGTTCATTAATAAAATAACGTCGTTCTGTAATTTCGGCATTTATTGTTGTTTTCTCTTTTTGCTTTTCTTAGAAAATGGTAATCCTAAAAAAATAATTCAATAACAAAAACAAGTAGTAAACAAAAAATACACTGCACACACTTTCATTCTCTCTATCTCTTCTAAAAACAAATCATCACGTCATGCAGATTGCTTGTTTTAAACCCCGTTGAAACATACGATCCAATGCCTTCTCCCACTTTGAGTTCCCGGTATTTGAGGCTGAAGAAAAAGTTGACAACGAAATTCCAGAGGAAATCTCCCGACTACTCAGACAAGAGGAAAGGTCCATTGAACCTCACAAAGAGCCATTGGAAATTGTCAACTTGGGTTCGGAAAAAGAGAGAAACGAAATCAGGATTGGGGCACTGCTCAGTCCAACTGCCAGAGAAAGTTTGTCAAAGCTTCTCAAAGAATTTCCCGATTGTCGCTCCCGGGATTTTAATCCAGGTACAAACCCGAAAGTGGCGCGGAAACAGAGTCGCCAGCAATGTTTATTTATCCCAAGAGAGGGAAAGGAAACACTGCGTAAACCTGAGGGAAAGGAAAAAAGCATGGTCTCGCGACCAAGAGAAATGGGTAAGGGAGTCTGTTGTGCGAGGGGAAGGTATTAGCACCCCCATGCGTCCATCGTACTCGATGGGATCCACGCTGGTTGTCTCGATCAAAGGGTGTCGTCGTCTGGAGCTCCACAGCTACTGGAAAGGAGAAGGAACGGGAACGGAAGAGAACGAAGAAACGACGAAGAAAAGAAAAAAGAAGTGACTCGATAGGACATCGCCGTCCTATGCCTACGTATTCCCTCGTGCAATGGGAAAGTCAGAGTCAACGTAGTTCGGACACGAACTAAGGGGGGGAAGGTTGCTCGCCAAGACATCGTCGTCTTGTGCCTACGTATCGTCAATCGGACTAGAGAGAGAAAATCAGAGCAGTTGTAGTTTGACCTAACGAGGTCGGTGTTTTTTATGAGCGAAGTTAAGTTCGCGTCCGGCAGTTAGGGTCGATGCCTGTTTGTGACAAAACGGAAAATAACATGCTCTTTTCTGAAAAAAAAAGGTTTGAAACTCAACGATCCTGAAGGATAAAAAAGGTTTGAATTTGTTTTGTATTTTTTAGACAGAAGTGGATTGAAGTTAGTTCATAACTTGCATTGCACCGAAGTCTATGACATAGGAACGAATGCTTAGGAAATCGTTCCAAGATGGAACGTCCACCATACACTCTAGAAAAATGACAGGAAACCCCTCATTCCTCATTTCCCACATACAAGGCTCATGCGTAATGCACGTTACCCTTATTAAGTATGTTAGAGATGTTATGAGATGAGAAGAGAAGACTCAAAGGAAAAGAAAACACTAAGGGGATTCTCACCTAAAGTTGTCATGCAAAGGTGGCCCTAAGGTTGAGTTCAAAGGGGAAACATCTACCTAAATTAGCATGCATAGTTCGAAACCAAATGTCTATCCTACTATGAGCTTAATCGGAAATTAAGTCGAACTAGGAGCCTAAGGGAGCAAGCAAAGCAAAACAATAAATCAAAACAGCGGCTACAACAGCGCTCTTGCACCTGCACATCGGTAAATTCCAGCAAACACACCAAACAGCATTCAATAGCTCAAGTTCGGCACACAAAACAGGTGTAAAAAGCAGCAGGCAGCAAGTGAATGCAATAGACAGCACATAAGCACATAAACAGCAGTAGAAACAGGGCAGCATGCATTACATTTGAAGATGATTCAAACATGGCATAGCAAACGTGCATCCAACATCATGCATTCCTCAACTAATCATGATCTCAAACACATCATACATTATGTTGAATAAACTTGAAGACATCATGGAAAGATGCACATCATTTGGCACATGAACAAGTTAATGCAAACATGCATCTCATGAAGTTAAGTGCAAGCAATCATGTTTAAGATAATAACTCCAGCAATATCAACAATAAGTCACAATCAACATGTTCAAGAAGTGTGTGCTATGTGTTCATCACATCAAGAAAACATCAATGGAAACATGAACATCCAACAATGAGAAACCAAAAAACACGTGTCGAAGAATTGTGTTCATGCAATAACGTGAGGTGAAACAGCTCAAGGATAATCCACAAATCATCAACATATTAATCCATGAGGTTTAGGCATGCAAAGGATCTCAAACAAACAAGAAAATGCACAAAAGTGCACATTATATCCCAGAGTAACCGGTTAACAAACGGTGAGTAACCGGTTACTTAGTTAAAAATCAGACAATTTACGCAAAAATACAACATGTTAACCGGTTAACAAATGGTGAGTATCCGGTTACTCTGGGACAGTGGCCAAAAAAAACTGTTTCAAAAGCACTTTTCAGCAGCAAATCACTTCTCCAAACATTCAAATGAACATGCAATCAATTAAGCACGAAATTACATTGAATCACAGCCATCAAACATCAATTGAATCCAACAAACAACAACATCCACAATCAAATTGAAGCAAATGAATCAAAACACAACAAAAGTCATGGATCTACATTGTATAAGTTGCAATTAAGCCAAATCAAGTATGGATCTAAAGAAAACTAACCTACAAAGCTGAGATTTGCTTTGGTAAGTGTTGTAAATGAAAATTGATGGATCCAAACAAGAAAACCAGAGATCTATGAAGCTTTATCAAGAAAACTTGAAGATCCAAGCCAGAACACTCCAAATAAGCAAAAGCTGTTCCAAAAGTGATTCTAACAGCTTAATCCAAAATCCAAACCAGTTGCTACTGCAGATTTGAACTAAGAATGAGGATGTGATGGAGGTTTATCTCAAGAATTCACAAATTCCAATGGAGAATTTGTGAATCTATGGATTTGGAGCTTTGGTGAGAGGTTGAAAATGAAGATGGAGAATGAAAAAAGTGAGAGAGAATTGAGAGCAAATTCTGAAAAATGGGAGTGAAAAATGATCTAGGTTAGAGGTTTCGAATGAATTGGTTTAAATAACCCCTAGGTTAGGAGTTAAGATTGGGTTGGGAGTGAGGTTAAGTGAGTGGAAATTGGGATGAAATGTGAATTAGGAAAGGAAATGTGGAATTGGAGTGGAAAGAATTTGAATTTTTGAATGGAAAATCAACTCTCTAGATCCTTCTACTGATGTGTAGAATTAAAATGGGTGATTAAAAATTGGGTTAAAAAGAAACAGCTCTGAAAATGCAGCATTTGGGCAAAATTCACTATGGTTAATCGATTAATCTAATTGCACTGCAATTGGTTAATCGATTAACACATTCAAATTTTGAATTTTTGCGCCAAAAGGAGGGAAACTTGGATATTCGTCTGGTTCTACCCGTTCTGAACCACGATAGGCCTCTGAAACTTGCCATTTGATATTACCACTGGAATACACTTGAAATATGCTGTGAAATGTTTTTCGCACTCGGATTAAACTGCTGATAACAATTGTCTGGTGGTGAATAACTGATCAAAAACTGACTGTCGGAGTTTCTGATCATCCAGTCATTTAATGAGCAAAATAAATGCTCAAAAAGACTTGGAAAGCTATCTGCTTGGCCTTGAACACTATAAAAAATCATACTGGAACTGATGACGCCGTGAGCTGCTAGAGAATACCTTGATCTCATGCCCAAAAGAAATATGCAAATGCAAAAACGACAATGCAAATGAAATGAAGCATAAGCCAAAAGGGTTAAAAGCAAGAAGGTAAATTTTGAGGTGTTATAGCTGCCCCTATTCAAACTTCTTGGATCCGAGGGTATGATAGCAACGGCTTTTAGACAATCAGGATACACGGGGTTTGAATACCAAAATAACCTGGAAATTTACAACCTGTGGGGGTAATGAAATATAGAATCACGGGGGCGGCCGAAGGCGAGCTCGAAAAGGAAGACCGGCCGAAGGCGGATTCTGCGGGGGGAAAAGGTAATACGAGGACAGCCGAAGGCGAACTCGAAAAGAAACACCAGCCAAAGGAGGAATTTCAAACAAAGGTAGACCGACTAAAGGCGGGCTAACAAACAGAACAACACGAGGACGGCCGAAGGCGAACTCGAAAAGGGTAGACCGGCCGAAGACGGACTATGCAGGGGAGGAAGACAAGACCGGCCGAAGGCGAGCTAATCAACAAAAGGATACAAGAACGGCCGAAGGTGAACACGAAAAGAAAGGCCAAGCTGAAGATGGACTTTTAAAGAAAGACTAAGCCGAAGGTAGACTTTATAGCAGAGGATACGAGGACGATCGAAGGCGAACTCGAAGAGAAAGACCAAACCGAAGGTGGACTTTCAAAGAAAGGCTAAGCCGAGGGTAGACTCTCAAACAAAGGGTACGAGGACGGCCAAAGGCGGACTCGAAAAGAAAGACCAAGCCGAAGGTGAACTTTCAAAGAAAGACTAAGCCGAAGGTACACTTTTCAACAAGGGAAAACGAGACCAAGCCGAAGGTAGACTCGAAAAAGAAAGACCAAACCGAAGGTGGACTTTCAAAGAAAGGCTATGCCGAAGGTAAACTCTCCAACAAAGGGTGCGAGGACGGCCGAAGACGAACTCGAAATAGAAAGACCGACCGAAGGTGGACTTTCAAAGAAAGACTATACCGAAGGTAGACTCTCACACAAAGGATACGAGGACGGGCGAAGGCGAACTCGAAAAGAAAGACCGAACCGAAGGTGGACTTTCGAACCCAAAAATATGAGACCAAGCCAAAGGAGGACTCGAAAAGAAAGACTAAGCCGAAGGTAGAGTCTCAAACAAAGGATACGAGGACGGCCGAAGACGAACTCAAAACAGAAAGACCAAGCCGAAGGTGGACCTTCAAACCCAATAATACGAGACCAAGCCAAAGGTGGACTCGAAAAGAAAGACCAAACTGAAGGTGGACTTTCAAAGAAAGACTATGCCGAAGGTAGACTTCCAAACAAAGGGGTGCGAGGACGGCCAAAGGCGAACTCAAAAAAGAAAGACCAAACCGAAGGTGGACTTTCAAAGAAGGACTATGCCGAAGGTAGACTTCCAAACAAAGGGGTGCGAGGACGGCCAAGGGCGAACTCAAAAAAGAAAGACCAAACCGAAGGTGGACTTTCAAAGAAAGACTATGTCGAAGGTAGACTTCCAAACTAAGGGTGCGAGGACGGCCAAAGGCGAACTCGAAAAAGAAAGACCAAACCGAAGGTGGACTCTCAAACCCAACAATATGAGACCAAACTAAAGGTGGACTCGAAAAGAAAGACTAAGCCGAAGGTGAACTTTCAAAGAATTGCTATGCCGAAGGTAGACTTTCCAACAAGGGAAAACGAGACCAAGCCGAAGGTAGACTCGAGACTTTCCAAGGAAATGTGGAATTGGAGTGGAAAGAATTTAAATTTTTGAATGGAAAATCAACTCTCTAGATCCTTCTACTGATGTGTAGAATTAAAATGGGTGATTAAAAATTGGGTTAAAAAGAAAAAGCTCTGAAAATGCAACATTTGGGCAAAATTCACTATGGTTAATCGATTAACCTAATTGCACTGCAATTGGTTAATCGATTAACACATTCAAATTTTGAATTTTTGCGCCAAAAGGAGGGAAACTTGGATATTCGTCTGGTTCTACACGTTCTGAACCACGATAGACCTCTGAAACTTGCCATTTGACATTACCACTGGAATACACTTGAAATATGTTGTGAAATGTTTTTTTGCACTCGGATTAAACTGCTGATAACAACTGTCTGGTGCTGAATAACTGATCAAAAACTGACTGCCAGAGTTTCTGATCATCCAGTCATTTAATGAGCAAAATAAATGCTCAAAAAGACTTGGAAAGCTATCTGCTTGGCCTTGAACACTATTAAAAATCATACTGGAACTGATGACGCCGTGAGCTGCTAGAGAATGCCTTGATCCCATGCCCAAAAGAAATATGCAAATGCAAAAACGACAATGCAAATGAAATGAAGCATAAGCCAAAAGGGTTAAAAGCAAGAGGGCAAATTTTGAGGTGTTACACCGATGTATTCGCTGGTCCTATCAGGATATGCCAGGGTTGGATACCAGCATCGTGGAACATCATCTACCGTTAAGGTCAGAATGTCTGCCACTAAAACAGAGGTTGAGACAGACTCATCCAGACATGGCCATCAAAATCAAAGAGGAGGTACAGAAACAGATTGACGCGGGTTTTCTCGCCACGTCAGAATACCCTCAATGGTTAGTCAACATCGTACCCGTTCCGAAAAAAGACGGAAAGGTCAGAATGTGTGTAGACGATAGAGATCTAAACAAGGCTAGTCCAAAGGACGACTTTCCTTTACCACACATTGACATGCTGGTAGACAGTACGGCAAAGTTTAATGTTTTCTCCTTCATGGATGGATTCTCGAGCTATAATCAGATCAAAATGGCACCGAAAGACATGGAGAAAACTTCGTTCATTACCCCATGGGGTACCTTTTGTTACAAGGTAATGTCGTTCGGTTTGAAGAATGTCGGGGCAACCTATCAAAGGGCCATGACTACTCTGTTTCATGACATGATACACAAGGAAATCGAGGTATATGTCGATGATATGATTGCCAAATCTAGGACAGAGGAGGAGCATGTGACCCACCTGTCAAAACTATTCGAGTGGCTGAGAAAGTACAAACTCCGCTTGAATCCCAACAAGTGCACATTTGGTGTTCATTCAGGGAAACTTTTAGGGTTCATCGTCAGCCAGAAAGGAATTGAGGTTGATCCTGACAAGGTCAAGGCCATTCAAGAAATGCCCATTCCGAAAACTGAAAAATAAGTCAGAGGATTCCTGGGACGTTTGAACTATATTTCCAGATTCATATTCCTCGTGACCGCGACATGTGCGCCGATTTTCAAATTACTGAAAAAGAATCAGGACTGCATTTGGACAGAAGACTTCCAAACCGCCTTCGACAGTATCAAGGAATACCTGTTGAACCCACCGATTCTATCACCTTTAGTGGAAGGAAGACCACTGGTCATCTACCTCACAGTCTTGGAAGACTCGATGGGCTGTGTAATTAGCCAACAAGACGAAACCAAAAGAAAAGAGTCTGCCATCTACTATCTGAGCAAGAAATTCACCGACTGCGAGACTCAGTATACTATGCTTGAGAAAACTTGCTGCACTTTGGCTTGGGCAGCTAAACGTCTTTGCTAGTACATGATTTGTCACACTACTTGGTTGGTCTCTGAAATGGATCCAATCAAGTATGTATTTGAAAAGCCTGCTCTCACGGGAAGGATTGCCCGTTGGAAGATGTTGTTATCAGAATATGACATAGAGTACCACGCTCAGAAAACCGTTAAAGGAAGTGTTTTAGCCGATCATTTGCCTCATCAACCGATTGACGATCAGGAATCAGTCGGATTTGACTTCCCAGACGAAGATGTCATGTATCTAAAAATGAAAAATTGTGATGAACCGCTACCTAGTGAAGGGCCAGAACCAGGTTCCCAATGGGGACTTATCTTTGACGGAGCTGTCAATCATTATGGAAACGGAATTGGGGCAATCATTGTCACCCCTCAGGGTACCCACATTCCTTTCACCGCCAGACTGACATTCAAGTGCACAAACAACGAGGCTGAATACAAAGCTTGTATCATGGGCCTCGAAGAAGCGATCAACTTAAGGATTAAGAACTTGGATGTATACGGCGATTCAGCCCTGGTTATCAATCAGGTCAATGGAGATTGGAACACATACCAATCAGGATTGATTCCTTACAAAGATTACGCGAGAAGGTTGTTACCATTCTTCAACAGAATCGAGTTTCATCATATCCCTCGTGAAGAGAATCACATGGCTGATGCATTAGCCACTCTCTCTTCCATGATTAGTGTGGGTCAATGGAAGGACCTACCTAAGATCGACATAATGCGCCTTGAGCGGCCCGCTTACATCTTCACGATTGAAGCGGTCATAGACAACAAACCTTGGTATCATGATATCAAATGCTTCCTTCAGAAACAGGAGTACCCACTTGGGGCATCCAGGAAAGACAGAAAGACCCTCAGAAGACTGGCTGGAAACTTCTTCCTGAGCGGTGATACACTTTATAAGAGGAACTTTGACATGGTCTTGCTCCGATGCGTAGATAGACCAGAAGCAGACATGCTAATAAAAGAAATTCACGAAGGATCCTTTGGCACTCATGCCAATGGACACACGATGGCGAGAAAAATTCTGAGAGCAGGGTACTACTGGTTGACCATGGAATCCGACTGCTACACGTACATGAGGAGGTGTCATAAGTGTCAGATATACTCCGACAAGATCCATGTACTGCCAACGCATCTCAAAGTTCTTTCTTCCCCATGGCCTTTTTCCATATGGGAAATCGACATGATTGGCATAATTGAGCCCAAGGCTTCGAACGGACGTCGGTTCATCCTGGTAGTCATTGACTACTTCATCAAGTGGGTCGAAGCAGCGTCATACGCTAATATAACCCGACAAGTGGTGGTCCAATTTATCAAAAACAATATCATTTGTCGTTATGGTGTTCCAAGCCAGATCATTACTGATAATGGATCTAACTTGAACAATAAGATGATGAAGGAGTTGTGCGCTGAGTTCAAGATTGAACACCATAACTCATCTCCCTGCCGATCCAAGATGAACGGAGCGGTAGAAGCGGCTAACAAGAACATCAAGAAGATCGTTCAAAAGATGGTTGTAACCTACAAAGACTGGCACGAGATGCTACCCTTTGCTCTTCACGGTTATCGCACATCTGTCTGCACTTCAACAGGGGCAACCCTTTTCTCTCTAGTATATGGCATGGAAGCAGTGCTCCCCATAGAAATAGAGATCCCATCAATCCGGGTATTGATGAAAGCTAAGCTAACAGAAGTTGAGTGGTGTCAAAGTCGACACGACGAATTGAATCTGATCGAAGAAAAACAGATGACGGCACTATGCCATGGTCAGTTGTATCAACAAAGGATGAAGACGACATTTGACAAAAAGGTCCGACCTCGAGTCTTCAGGAAAGGAGACCTCGTGCTCAAGAAGATACAGTCATTTCTCACTGATTCCCGAGGCAAATGGACTCCGAATTATGACGGCCCCTATGTGGTCAAGAAAGCTTTCTCAGGCGGCGCCTTGAGACTTGCAACCATGGACGGAGAGGAATTTTCCTACCCCACGAATGTTGATGTAGTCAAGAAATACTTCGCCTAAACTAAAAAAAACGTCTCGGTGGATTGAAAACCCGAAAGGGCGATCCAGGTAAAAATTAGAGACAAAATAAAAAAATAAAAAAATAAAATAAAAAAAATCATCCCAGTGGATTGGAAACATCACAGTACAATCCAGGCAAAAATTAGGGATAATGGCAAGTAACTATGTCCAACAGAGGCAAGTCCCTCAGCAACAGTTACGTCGTCCATCAGAAAAACTCCAGTCAAGGTCATCTTCGACAGAAGCTCAGGATGCCCGAAATTCAAAGTTGGTAGAAGGATATTGGTCGTTATGTTTCGATGTAGCCCTTTTCCCTATAAATTACCATTTTCTAACTTTGTATATACTCTATGGAATCACGCGTTTGGCTGATTTCCATCCTATCAATAAAATTTGAGCCTTTGTGCTTTTGTTTGCAATTCTTATTTGTTTTAGCTTTATAGAACAACGTTTTTAACATGATCAACGATTCTTGAAATAAAACAAAAATGAATTTACTTGTAAAACTTTTTCTGCTTTTAAAATAAAAAGACGACAATTTCTTTTGACTGTTGAACATCGAAAGAACATCGATCCCTACTCCAGAAGTAATCGAGCTTTAAAGTGCAGAATCAAAGTACACCTTCTAAATGAGTACGTCTGAATGAAGGATCAACTGTGTCAGAGACCTTGTTTCGTCTGACACGCCCCGGCAGAGTTCTCATCTCCTAAGCTCGATCAACGTAGCTCCCCACAGGGACTATCTCTCCTAAGCAAGGCAGAATTGCTATCTTGAACCAGGGATACCTTTTCATCTCCCACCTTGGCCGAGTATCCAGTCGTGCTCCTTAAGTCTGTATGCGGTGTCAGTTTTGTCAGTATATACATACATGCCTCATGCATTATTAATTTACATTCATATTCATGTTGCACCATTATCACTCTAGTCGGTCTTATCCCCTAGTGATAAATGTCCTCTTGTCAATCGAGTTGTCAGTTCTTTCCTTGTCAGGAAACGTCGTGTTTGAACAACCGCTTCTCCACTTTGCTGCTGAACTAAAGTTGGTTCTTTGACCACTTTGATAACTTGAACCTCTGAAAAAGCAAGAAAACCCTCAGCCGATGTCACTCTTCGCCATTGAAGATGATATCTTCGCTTTCCCAGATTAAGGAAAATCCCTAGAGAAAGCCTCTCAGCTAAAAAACTTTCAGCAACGCATTGATTTTGCTCTCCGTAGAGTCGATGTCAACAAGGTCATCGGCACCTCAAAATTGGATCACATCATATGGCGTTTCTCCGAGAAGATCTCCGAGAAAAGTATGATGTAATATCCCTAAACGACAGCAGTCTCTCAAGAGACTCTCTCTCCCTAGTAGAAGTTTGTGCCTCTCTACCATCAAAACTTTTTCCGTCAAATGGCATCTCCCCAGGAAAATTCGGCGTGAAGTTTGAGGAGAATCGCTACAAATAGCGTCCCTTGTCAATAAAGTTTATTGACAAAAGAAACCAAGACCAGATCCTTGGTAGGAAACCAGGATCAATGGGAAGTTTATTTCAGCAACTGAGACCAGTTCCTTGGTAGGAAACCAGGATCGAGGGGAAGTTCATTTCAGCAACTGAGACCAGTTCCTCGGTAGGAAACCAAGATCGAGGGGAAGTTTATTTTAGAAACTGAGACCAGTTCCTTGGATGAGGACCAGGATCGAGGGGAAGTTTCAACCTTTTCTAAGCATCATCGCTTAGCAAAAGAAGATGAATGCGCAAGCTACCGTTCATAGAAAACCATCAAAATTTCGGGTATTCCGATATTTAATCCTCTTGCACCCTGAATGCCCGAACACCTTCACCATTCACACCTTCGGGTCCAAGAAGATTAAATAGGGGCATCTGTCATACCCCAAATTTTGACCACTAAGATTTCCCATCATTGTGCAAATCATCATCACAATATGGATGGACCATCATGCCTCATTAGTCTCCCCAAAGATGGGTGAGCCTTCACTACAAACAATAATTAGGGTTTCAAGCCCTCTCAGAGCTCTTAGACAAAGGATCAATCAAGGAATGACGTGATCTTCAACTTGTCTAACCTCTCAAACATCTACAAAGGATCAAGAGGACTCCCACATCAAGGATTAAGCACAAGGCTGCAACATTCCAAGTGGATTAAGCCTCAAGATCGCCAGTGTCACCAAATTAGGGTTTGGTCGACCAGGGCCTCCAGATGGAAATTTTCCTCTGGGCATGATCCATTGCTTCAAGGCATAACCTATGATGCTCCAAGGAACATCATGAACCCCATCATCAAGTCAATTTAGCCTCAGGGGATGCATTCACCAAAAATCAGGAATTAGGGTTTCTTGACCTAATTCACCCCTAAGTTGACTTTTGGGACAAAACATGAGCCAAGACCTCAAGAGAGGATTTGAGGGTCTCTAATGCACTACATTGATCCATTTGCAATAATGGATTGATCCAAGAAGCTTGATTCAGAAGTTTCAATTTCATCTGAACCACAGTTAGGGTTTTGCAAGAAAAGTCAACTGTATCTTTGACTTTTGACCAGTACATGGTCCCAAACCCTAGGACATGAATCAATATACCCTATAACACCCATGGAACATGTCCATAAAGTTTTATTTAGGTCAAGGACATGATTTCCTAAAGGATTGCATAGTTTGGAATTCATCTGATAAAAAGTCAACTATGCACAAAAGTCAAACTTTGACTTTTTGAGATTTTTCATAAAAATGGTTTTTTAACCCTAAAATGATGCTAATATATGATTGGAATCATCATTCATCAAGAAAAATCAAGAAAAGTGGGATAACTTGCAAAAGGGGTAACCATAAAAACTTAGAAATTTTTCTAAGTTATGAAACAAAGTGGCTAGGGTACCAACTTTGGAGGATCATAACTCCTAAACCACAAGGCCATTTTTCCCCATCCAAAGCTGGATTTGTAGCTCTCATTACAATTCATTGTGGATTCTGAGTTATGATTGAGCCAAAATGGCTAAAACATGAAAATACATCATTTTCCAACACTTAGAAAAATTTTGGCCAAGGCAGATTTTGTTGAAAACACCAAAACTTGTGAGATCTTTTCACATAGTTGCAAGCTGAATCAAGTCTAAAGGTAAACATCAATGTTGTTGCATATGTTTCTAAGAATCCAAAGAACCTCTCAGCATGAATTGATTCAACTTGAACCAAGAGGAATCCATGCCCAAAGTCATGCTGCTACAAGCTGTTTTGGAAAAATCAGTTTGCATGTTTGCTTGCCACACACGATTTCTGAATCAAAACCAAGGATCATTATGCCACATGTACTCAAACCAATCACAATGCATATGATCCAACCTACAAAGTTGAGTCACAAAGCCAAGGAATCTTCCAACTTGAAGTTCATGCATTTTGGCACATTTTACCTTGAATTCAAAGGGCATTAATGTGGAATAGTGCATTGTCTAGATTCTCACTCTCCTCAGTTAAGTTCTCTGATTAAACAACAATTAAAATGACTGAGGAATGTGATTTCAGTCAAGGCATAGATGATCTATTTGGAGCAGCTGTAACACCTAATGCAAGAGGCATTTATGTCCAACCAATCCCCTTGAAGGTGATCTAATCCAGCAGCCATTCACTATTCCTCCAAGACAAGAGTTGATCACCTATAAATAGAGGTTCCAATGGATCATTAAAGGCACACCAAAGTACCTTATAGCACTGATTTCTCTCATTCTCTCTTAAGTGCCAATTTTCTTTGTTTTTGAGCAACCACCATCGGGTTTTGAATTTTAGCCCTAAGAAATCCATTCCAATTGCTCAGACACATCACATATGATGTATTTGAGGTGTCCAAACACTTAAACACCAACTGTAACACCCCTAGCTCAAAATCACCCTTCAACTAAGCCATTATGCCTCAATTATGTAGTTGGAGTTCTCCAACTTGATCCAAAGGTTTGCAGAGTGTTCCAAAGCTTGCAACACACTCCAAAACATCTATTGAAGCTATAGGGATCATCAAATCGCATCTGGAACACCATCTGTGTAGAGTTCCATTTCAGCTTGCATCAAGGTAAGCCTTAAAACTACATCTTCATGATCCATGCATATTTCCTCGCATGATATTTTTGCCAATTGCTTGCCATCATATGTTGAGTGTTTTCCCTAAAAAAATTGGATCATAGCCCTCATAACCATGTCTGCACGACTGCTTTTACAAAATTAGGGTTCATACGGTTGTGATGATATAACTTGCAATACACTGAAAATAAATGAAATCAAGTATTGCCATCTTGTTCCTTGTGAAAAAACGCATGAGTTTGGTATTTGAATCATGTCAAATGGTTGAGAGATGAGTGAGATAGGGGGCTTCATGCACGAGCTCGAGGAAGAAGATGGTCATGGCGCCATTCTTCAGGTTTTCCAACCAAGTTCTCTATATATTTTTCATTTGCCATACTATATTTGAATTGGCATTGCGCCCCAGTGGTTGATTAACTGGTTTTATGTGTATTGGCAAGCGAGAGGTCTGGGGTTCGAATCCCCCTCGCCCCAGATCTCTTTTTTACCACTTTTTCTTATTTTTTTGTTATTTTTCATATTTATTTTAAATGATTTGAAAAATTAATAACTCACTCAATTTTAATTATTTTTGATTGGTTCTTTTTGCAAAAAATCACAAAAATGTTGAAATATTTTATTCCACAAAAAAAATTAGATTTATATTATTTATTTAATATAATTAGTATTTTTGTGAATAAATTCATTTTTATTGTTTTTAAACCTTTTAAAAATAAATATTCATATCGGAAAATCAACACCAAATAGGTTTTAATTCATCTTGTGATTAAAACCTCATATTTCAAACCTAAAACCAAAATCACAAGTTGTTTATTCAAACTTATTTGGAATTTGTATCATTTTAATTAATTTTCTTTGAATAATTACTTTAAAAATGATGAAATTAGGGTTTTATTGATTTTCACCCTAACAAATTTTTCTAAACACTCATGGGCCTCTAATAGAGTGTAAGACCCAAGCCATTTTGTAAAATAAACCCATTTTGGGCCTCACTTATTGTATAAGTCCCTCTGTGTATTTTCAAAAACTTCGGCGAGATCGTCGCTTTAAAACAAATAACCCTGGGCCTACCCTCGAGTAATAAGACCCATTTCTTTTCCTAAAACTCACTTGGGCCTCTAATAGAGTGTAAGACCCAATCCCTTTTTGAAACCAAAAACTTTTGGGCCTTAGTCATTGTATTAGACACACGGTGTTTTCAAAACCTCGGCGCGATCGTCGCCCTTTTTAAAATTAACTATTGGGCTTCTCTTTGAGCTATAAGACCCATTCAAAAAAATCATTTTTTGGGCCTCTTGAGAGAGTGTAAGACCCACACCTTTGTACAGAAAACCTTTCTCGGGCCTCAGTCACTTGTATAAGTCCCTGTACAAAACGACAGTGCAATCACTGAAGAAACCATGGGCCTCTCCTTGAGCTGTAAGCCCCAATTTTCCTTTCAAAGCACTTTCTACTTTGATTTGGTAATATACTGTTTTCAACTTTTCTTTGTTGAACAACTAACAATACGCATGGAAGCTCTACAACCGAGCAAGTGTTTACCCGCTTTCATATGTATATAACTGTACTGTGGGGCTGTTTCACTGTAAGTCTTCTTTCATAAACTCATATCAACTGTGTAATAATAGTATAGATATTTAGAGTTTCCCTGACAACTACGTCTAGAACTAGACAAAACCTCGTCTCCTTCCAACAATTTTAGATAACTAGATCTATGAAATTTCCCCTTTGAACAGTTCATATACAGAAGGCGAATGTTCCAAGTGAAACCCCTTCTGGAACTGTTCATCAGCCTCCTCTTGGGCTTAGTGCAAGGACCCAAAGGCTTCCTAAAAGCATCCCCGCCTCCTCTTGGGCATTGTACAAGGACCCGTCGGCTTCTTATAAGTTTTCACAGCCTCCTCTTAGGCTTTGTATAATGATTCTTCTTCCGGGAAGATAGCCTCCTCTTGGGCTTCTTACAAATTATGCCTCGGCTTCTTAAAAGTTTCCAGCCTTCTCTTGGGCTTCGTACAAATTATCCTAACGACCTCTTAAAGGTATAGGAACCGAGATTAGTCATCTTAATAGAACAGTCTTTCAAAGAGTCTAGATCTTTCTACCGCAAACGTACTGTTCCTTAATTTCTCTTAAGCATAGTACAAAAGATAAAACTCTAGACTTGGACAGTCTAAGACTCTTGAGTCTCAAAGATATTCTCAAGCCCCTTTCAAGAATGGGAAGAACACCCGTAGACTTGGACGGTCTAAAACCCTTTGGATTCCCCATTTCCTTAGAGAACAAGAAATAATCCCAACCCTCAGATCAAGTCCATGAGTACAACATTACTCATATAAGAACTAATTTTCTCTTTTAACCAACCTACTGGACCTGTCACTCAACTAAAACAGTTACTATAGCCTCCTCTTGGGCTTTGTACAATGATTATCCCCAGCGGAGTTAACCCTTTTAGCCTCTATCTCGGGCTTCGTAAGAGATACAAAAACACTCTCTTGTTGAGTATAAAAGACTCTCTTGTTGAGTCACCCATCCTTCAGCCTCCGTCTTGGGCATCGTACAAGACACAAAACACTCTCTTGATGAGTATAAAAGATTCTCTTGTTGAATCATCCCTTTAGCCTCCATCTTGGGCTTCGTACGAGATACCAAAACACTCTCTTGTTGAGTATAAAAGACTCTCTTGATGAGTCGAACAAACTTTTAGCCTCCGTCTCGGGCTTTATACGAGACACCAAATCACTCTCTTGTTGAGTATAAAAGACTCTCTTGTTGAGTCAAACCCTTTTAGCCTCCGTCTTGGGCTTCGTACAAGACACATATAAAAACACTCTCTTGTTGAGTCAACCCTTTTAGCCTCTATCTCGGGCTTCGTACGAGACACAAAAGCATCCTCTTAGGCTTCGTATAAGGAAAACCCCGGTTGAGGCAATCAACCTTTTAGCATCAAAATATGTGCCATGCTCACAGTATACAAACATCAATAACTCCTTTTCCTTCATCTAATTGCTGTAAGCGGCAAGCCTCTGGATTATTTACATTCACGCCATTGTCCCTCTTTTAGCATGAGAAATTCCTAAGGAAAGATGGCATTGCTCTAAACTAAGTTAAAGTCTTCTCCTTCAGGTTAAAAATCCCCTATAAAGGAAATTATGGCATTGTTGGATCACATATCCCAGTTAAAGTAATTCTCCTTTATAATCAGTCACCCAACAATTGTGACAAATAGACCCCTTTAGAGATGACAATTTCTCTCTAAAGTCAAACCCTTTCAGCTTCACATCTTGGGCTTTGAACAAGATACAAATAAATCACATTTAGCTTCATGTCTTGGGCTTTGAACAAGACACCAAAACACCATTTCCTCCCATAGAATATGAGGAACTACGATCGCTCTGATTTTCCTGTTTCGGTAAATGGGAATACGTAGGCATAAGATTGAAAGAAAAATCCTAGCGAGCACACTAATCAAAAACCCAAAATCATGTACCTTCACACATCGATCGAAAAGCATCAGTCCTAACATCCTACCAATAGCATAGTCCCGTCATTTCAGCCTTAACAAAGTAAGCAGAAAGAGCCCCCACTTCCATATAGCATCCGTAACCTAACAGACCGCTGTTTAAACTCAGTATGCAAGCAGGGTTAGTTGGAGACATCTATTTCCCTTCCTTCATCAGCTTCAATAGGATAAAAAATGAACCGACCTGTAGTACCCCCAAAGAGCGACAGTACTTAAGAACCACGTCCAAAATCGCTCGCTACAACTTTATGTTAGGTAAACCAATGACAAGAACATGTTTGACTAGTTTATTTAAATTTTCCATATGAATATGAGAAACTCTTTTATACCAAAGCCATGAATCATTGTTGTTTACCATGAGACATTTTAATTTCAAAGATAAATCATCTAAGGAAATCGTAAATATATTATTAATTCTTTTACCTTTGAGTTTTACCTCATGAGTGACTTCATCTTCAATCAAGCACTCATCCTTGGTGAACTTGATCTCGAAGCCTTTGTCACAAAGTTAGCTAATACTTAAAAGATTGTGCTTTAGTCCTTCAACATAAAGAACATCTTCAATGGATGTGAAAGTTGGTGCTCCAACTTTGCCTATGCCAAGAAATTTTTCTTTGTTGTTGTATTCATAAGTGACATATCCCTTGGCCTTAAGCACTAGATTTGAAAAGTTGTTGATCTCTCTCATCATATGCTTAGAACAACCACTATCGAGATACCATAGATTTGATGTGGTCTTCAAGCATACCTACAAAACAGATTAAGTTTTGTTAGGTACCTAAATTGCCTTGGGTCTTTCATAATTAGTCCATTTCTTGACCCACACATAATGCCCACTAGCCACACTAAAGTTTCTAACATAGCAAGCATTAGGTGTGTGACCAATTATACCACAATAAAAGAAAGTAGGAACAAATTTACTTCTATATCTAGGAACATAAGATTTCTTCTTAACAAATATTTTTCTCTTTGGATAATGATGAACAACCTTTGCCTTGTTTACTTTCTCTTTGGTGGATTGGTCACTATCCTTAACAAAGATAGTTTTGCTAGAACTTGGTTTACTAAACTTTGAATAACCAAGACCACTTTTATCATTGGAATACCTTTGTTGACTAAGGACACCCTCCAATCAAATTTGTCCTTTTTAATATCTTTCAAAAACTCTTTTTAATTGGACAATTTGGAAGGAAAGTGATTCACATTCTTTGCATACAAAATTCAATTTTTGTTCACTAATAAAATTTTGTTTTTCAACTTCAAAATATTTTTCCATAATGACAATTTTTTCTTCTAGAGATGAAATTTGTTTCTTTTGGTTAAATACAGTTTTCTACAAAATTTTGCATTCATTAAGAAGTTCATCTATGGCACCTTATGCATCATTATCATAAATGGAAAATTCATTACTAACCTCTTCATCTTCATCATCGGAATGATGTGAAGCTATCAATGCAAGATTTTCACATTGGTCGCTTTCTGAATCGGATGATGAATTTATCTCATTATCTTCTTATTCAATGTAGACTCTTTTATTCGTATTCTCTTTTCTACTTTTGAAGCCATCTTTCTTGGAGAGTTTCGAACAATCCATCTTTATATGGTCTTGCTTACCACATTCATCACATGTGACAAAGAATCTTACCTAGCCTTTTCACAAGAAGCATAATGTTTTCATCTTCTTTCGGCGCATCATTATCTTATTCTTCTTTTGAATTGACTTTCAAAGCAATGCCTTTGGATTTCTTCTCTTGGTTCTCATGCCTTTCAAGTCTTCCAATTTCAAATTCATGTTCTTGGAGTTTTCCAAACAACGCTGCAGATGTCATGGTAGAATGACTTTTCTTTTTCGATATTGCTGTCACTTTTGGTTGCCATGCTTTGGTTAAGGACCTAAGCACTTTAAGATTAAGATCATCGTGAGTAAAAGTCTTACCGAGAATCAAATGATTTGTCAAGTCTACAAATCTCTTTTGCAACGCGACGATAGATTCTCTGGCCTGCATTCTGAACATCTCGTATTCTTGACTTAAAGTATTCAATCTAGATATATTTACTTCAGTGGTTCCTTTATGAGTTTCCACCAATGTATCCAAAATTTGCTTTGTCGGTGTACATTGAGAGACACGAAAGAATTCATCCATGTTAAGTGCACTTTGAAGTATGTTGATTACTTTCTTTTCATTTAGAACTTTTTTCTTATCATCTTCATCCCAAGAGCTTTGAACCTTTGGAGTACCGACACCATTAACGACACTTGTAGGTTTATGCGGACCATTTTGGATAGATTCCCATATTCATTCTCCTTATGCTTCTAAATTAGCCTTCATGCAAATTTTTTAGAAATAAAAATGTTCACTAGAAAATAGTGGGGATTAATTGTTGCTGCCACAATCCTTGAAAACCTGATTTGCACTTGCTGAAGCCATTCTAGATCTGTAGGAACAAGTTACCTATAACCTGCTTTGATGCCAATTGTAAGTATGGATTACACCTAATAGGGGGGCTGAATTAGGTTCTTTAAAAAGTTCTGGTTTTAATCTTAGATGTGATAATTTTTTCGGTTGGTTGATAAATGATGAAAGCAGTAAAGTGCAGCAAGATAAATGACACAGCGATATATCCTAGTTCCTCTCATAATCCGAGAGTACTCCAATCCCCTTACACAGTAAGATATTTTACTATCTTTTTTGGAATTTGTACAAGCTAACCTAGCCACTACACACAAGATCCTAAATCAATCAATAAGGACAATCCCCTTATGATCTTACAAAGTGAAATACGAGAACAATCCTCCCTTAAACACTCTCTTGTTACCAACAATCCTTGACAACAAGGAAATCAAAACTAATCTATAATTTTACAAGTATTTTAAAGTTGTATAGCAATGTATCAATCACTTGGATTGATCTTCTCCTTCAAGTAAGCAATTCTCAATATTTAGTACAAGTTATCAATGATTTATGTAGTTGAAACTATTTGAAAATGCAATGAAAAATATGTGCAAAAGTATCAACAAAAACTATGTGTAATGGCATTTGATTTTGAAAATGGAAGAGTTTAAGTTTTTGATTGCAAATGAAGGAGGTGAGGTTCAAAATCTGAAAAGTATGGTTTATATAGTGCCTTGACACCTTTATCAAAGAGTAAAAATGCATGAAATGATGTCATGGTTCAAGAAGCATTTCAAAAATTTGTTTGCATCAGAAAATGAGTAAAATACTGCCACTGCTTCAGTGGTAACCGGTTACCATAAACGGCATAACCAGTTACACTTGAAGTGGTGAAAAAAATTTGAAATTTGAACGCATGTAACCGGTTACAGGATATATGGTAACCGGTTACATCATTTGAAAAAGGCCAAACAATTGAACGTTATAGTCAGGTAACCGGTTACATGAATTGTGGTAACAGGTTACCACTGCTATAGGCAGAATAAAAACTTAGAAAAATTGTGGTTTGGCCAAGATGATGCAAGAAAAAAATTGGTAATGTAATATGATATGATTTTTCATGATATTTTGAGCACTTATATTTAACATAGAGAGAATGCAAACTTATACCTTATAATATCATGATCAATCCTCAAGAGCATCCAAAGCTTGACCTTTAAAACTTGAAAATTGGAATTTATTGCACTAGCTCTTGATATGAGTCTTGATCCATTCTTTTTTGACATAAGCACATTATTGTAGTTTTTCTTCATCAAAACTATCATTTGGAGAAGCTTATATTCACAACTCTTGACTTTAGGTTTTATCATTATTTCCTTGTTCCTTAGGAACAAATAAAGGATGATGGCGACTATGTGATTTTTCCAACCGCGACAGTCATGATAAAGGAAGTATTAGTAAAACCAGTACTGGCGCTGGTACCATTATCATCTCCATGAGGAGAATCTTGCATTGTAGCATCTCCCTCAAGAACATCATGTGGAACCTCCATAGGTTGCTCATCATCCATATGAGCTTCATCTACATCATCACCAAATTCAGCGGGTTCATTAAATTTGTAAATCTTCCTGCCATGCTTACCCAAGTGAAGATAGTAAGCCTGGCGTTTGATATCCCAAAAGTAGTTCATGTTTGTTAGGATATGTTGAGAAAATTCTTGAGACGGGCCAGGAGATTTATAGGTAATATTCGACATACCAATGGAAGAGAGATTGACCAAAGGATGTATGTATGAGAGTGAAAGAAGTGAAGAGAGATTGACCAAAGGATGTGTTTATGAGTTGACCTTTCAGCGTATGTGTCGACCTATCAAGGTCAAAAGTCAGCACATACTGAAGCAAATAACCAAGAATTTAAAAAAGTATTTAATATGTCGACCTATCCATTACATGTGTAGACACATACTAAAGGAATTTTGACAAATTCAAAAACTCAATTTTATGTGTCAACCTATATGAATTTCATGTCAACACATAATATCCAAGACTTGAAAATTTGACACTTGTGAATTTTGAATGAATGTGGAGGACTCAATTTGACTCATGCATGACTAATTTGTGAGAGACTTTTGCGTATGATTGATTTTCCTGATTTTTTAGCTAATATCATGCAAACATGTAAATACACGCATGAAATGGTTAAAGATATAGATCAAATATGAAGACATTTAGAATATGATCACTATAAACATGTAAAATGCAAACACACAATGGCCACATTTGAAATTTTTGGAAGTGAACATATATTACTGACATCATACACATAATACATCATATACCTTTGAGAAATAAACAGGTAAAATAAATACTTACTTACAATACAATAAAATGATTGAAACGATATTACCTCACCAAACGAATGACGAAGGATGCACTTGTATTCCACAAGGAACTCTCAAATGAAAATTTAAATGAATACAAAGCATGCCACAAACACTTACAAAACCAAAAATCTCTTACCACTTTTCTCTTTGTACAAGTACTTGAAAGTGATGTTTAATAATGTATCCAACAAAGTAATTGACTCGATGATCATCCTTTGTTGTTGGACTTTCACTCTTGTTCAATCATGATGATTATATTGCTCCTCCTCATTCTTCATAATCTTAGGTTGATCAATCCTTGATTTGATGTGCTTGAGTATGTCTTGTTGAAGATATACCTACATCATTAAACAAAATACCTTTCTGACACTTCTCGGATATAAAGCATTAATAATAATCAACACACTTTTACCAATTAACGGAACACTAAAATTTAACCTTCTTGGTAACACAATCCACCTTTCTTGCCACATAGTCAAATAAATAAGGAGAAATCACCCTTATTATGCCTTGAGAATCCATAAACGAGATCCCATACTCTCTTCATAGAGTAAAAACATTTTCCTGCAAGATCAACTAATAGTGCTAGGTACCCAATCTTCCTTGTGTTCTTGAGTATTAATGAAACCTTGGTTACATTTAAGAAACTATTGAAAAGCACCTTTAGGAACAAAAAAGTTCCTAAACTTGAAATTTTCAATAGTATGACCCTTTTTACAACAATAATGACAATACAAATTATGAGAAAATGAGATTTTGCTATTTGGTTCCTTTTTAACAAAACTATACCTTCTATAAGGATTATGAGAAGGCATAACATATTTAGAAGAATCTATATGAAAAGTAACCTTATGTTTCAAAGCCTTATCTAACTTGGATTTAAGAGTTATTGACTCCTTTTTCCAAATGTGAAAAGTTTCACAACCAAACCATGAAGGTTTATTTTTCTCATTCTTATATTTTAGAATATCTAGCTTAGACTTCCTTAGAGCTTCCATATTCTTTTCATTTTCCAAAATTTTAGCATCTAAGTGTGAAATTATTCTTTCATCACTTGAAGAAACCCTTTCGCTCTCCCAAGTGACATAAGCTCTTCTATACTTACTAGATATCTCATGGTGGCCTTTTTCTTTGTCTTTCTTGATTGTAGTACACTTCGGTCTATAGTGGCCCTTTTTATAAACAACCCCATATATTCTTCATCAGAATTTTTGTCATTACATGTTTCACAATCACTTTACTCAATATGTGAGGACTTTGAGCTTGAAGTCTTTAGAGCAATGGACTTCTTCTCTACTTCCTTGTCTTTACCTTTCTCCTTATTTACCTTCTTTTCATACTCTTTTTCATGTTTTTCCAAGAAAGTGAGTTCTTGCTCATGTTCTTCCAATCAGACTCTTGATTTAAGGTATTGATCCTAGCTTGTTTGGCCTCATTAGTTCCCTCATGGGCAACTTCTAATGCGTACAACATAGCTTTTGTGGTCTCACAATGAGAAACACGATAATATTCATCAACACCTAGGGCAGATGTGAGAATATTTTTATCCTTCTAATCATGTGACCATAATTTCTTATCATTATCATTCCATTGTACTTCTGGTTTAGGTACGGTAACACCTTCAACATTGGTCACTGTAATTTCATTAAGACCATTCATGATGGCGTCCCAAATACCATTGTCAATCGAGTTGACATGAATATGCATACAAGCTTTCTAATAGCCATAATTTTCGCCTGTGAAAATTGGTGATCTATTGTACGCTCCCTTAGGTTCGTTAGCCATTCTTCTAATAAACAAATCTTAATCATGAAATTAACTAGAGCTCTTGATACCACTTGTTAGACGATAGACTTTGATCTATAGGGAGTGAATAGATCACAAGTTAAAAAGTTTTGGTAAAAACTATTTTGAAAAGTTTTATGGCACCAGCAGAAACAACCTGAATCGAATCGTCTAATCGAACCTCTATCGAAAAGCTCAGATATGCGTAAAGGTACACAAATGTATGGTAATGAACACAAAATTTTCAAAAACTATTAACCATAAACAATTGAATGCAAAGCTATACGTGGAGTTTATTCCCAATGTTCAAAACACACAAAAACACAATAAAGCAATTTATCAAACACCTTGTGTGCAATTGATATCATTTGGAAATTTGCTTTGTTTTGTTCATATTAAAAGCCAATCACAATCAAATGGATTGTGATTATATCAACAAAACCTATTTCAAAATGTGATCAAAATTAATTTCCAAATGAATTGATTAAATGAACATTGAATTCAATAATTTGCAAACACAACATTAAAAGAGTGAGAGAGAGAGAGAGAGCACACAAGGATTTGTTTAGGCAGTTCTTCAATCAGTCTCCCTATGGGTACGTCTTCCCTCAATTCGAATTTGAATTGAAATATTATAATATATCTTACTTTAGAAATTAGTGTACACAAGAGATGAAGAACGTTAACCCTACAAACTCTTGGATTGTTATTGATTCCACCACCTCCAAAACCCTTGATCAAAGACTGATCAAGTAATCAACAATGCTACTTCAATTCACCAGTTCTTACTACTGCCTTGCACGACACTCGTTGTCTCAAGGTTTTCACTCGGTCGAATTAATCCCAAGCGCGTATTTGTTGAAACCCAAGAGTTACCAACACGATCAACCCTCTCACGCTACTCCCTTGCAAGGCACTCATTGTCCCAAGGCTTTCACTTGATTGGATCCGAATTGCGTATCTTGTCCAAAACCTCCAAATCCTCAACGATCTTGAAGGAAAACCCCAGCTTGTTTTTCTTATTTGGAATCCTAAAAGTTCTCAACCCAATATCAATGATACAACAACCTAGTTGGACGTTATTAACTCTAATCTAGTTGGTCACCCAATCAAAAAATGATTATGTGTAGTTTATTATGTGTATGCATAGAAGAGAGGCTAAAGATGATGAGAATGCTTTGAAATCCCGATTACGTATAGTTTTGCCCTAGAACCTTACTAGAAATGATGCACGTTTCAAGTATTTATATGTATGCAAGTATCAAGCAAAAATGAATGCAAAACGAATAGAAAATAATGCAAAAAATCAAGACTTTTAGTCTATAGGCCGGCCTATCAAAGTCATGTGTCGACTTGTAAAGGTCTTTAGTCAACCTAAGGGAGTCAGCACATGGACAGAGCCTACATGCTTCAATATTGAAGCATGTGTGTCGACCTATGCATTTTATGTGTCAATCTGAGCTGACAAAATTCTTCTATAGGTTGATCTATAATCGTATGTGTCGACCTATAGAGTATTTTTCACACACAAAATAGAGTTTTTGATGCATAAAACCATTTCTTGATGCTTGAATGTTCATAAAACCATTTCTTGATGCTTGAATGTTTTCTAAACCATTTCTAACATGTTGACATGCTTCCTAATGTTAAAATGCACAACTAGACTCAGATGATACTGTTCAATGTACATAAACGCTAAAAAAGCCTAATTTTGACATCATTCAAAATACATCTATTGAAAAGTTGCACTCACAATTTATATTTGTACTTTTTATATGTTCCTAATTTTTATGGCCTCATTTCATGCATATGTTTACAACTTAAGTCATATGGCATTTGTATTATTCTTGCATTTAATCAAGGTTTGTCCTTTGGCATCTTCCATTATACTTTTAGTCAATCGTTGCATTCATCATTCTATGTCCATACATTGTGAATGAAGGAACTTGTTCTAAAATTGTTCCATGTGCTTTTCAAAATATAAAGACATTATGACATTTAAAATTCAAATTGAAAAGGACTACTTTGAACAAGTTTCTATAATTGGAAAAGAGTACATTTCACATGTGATTTTCAACTATTACATACTTCATTTCACATATTAGTACATATATTATATATATATATATATATATATATATATATATATATATATATATTAATTGAAAAATACAAAAAGTAGAATAAAAATAATAAGAAAAAGAATAATAGAGCTTGTTTATCGGCACGAGCTCCATGTTGAGCCCTTCACCATCCTCATCATCTCTTCATGCCATCCACCATCACTACAAATATTCCATAGCACACATACCCTGCATCATTCCATAAAAATAAATTCAAAATGAGTAAAAAAGAAAGAATGTGTAACACCCCATTTCTACCCAGCAAATATATTGAAAATCAGAGTAATAAAAATTCAATCAACAAGTATACAAATAGGATGCCACATTTTTTACAACTTTAAAAACTCATTCATTTAAATCAAATCGTACATCGATACATAACACTTTTAGTTCGGATGAAACTATAATAACAACTTTTATTCATTCTTGGAAACTAAAACAATTTTCACAACTACGCAGCAGATTCTCAAATATTCAACTATACATGATATAACATTTGTTCAACTTAAACAACTTAGTAACAACATATTTTCATGGAAACAACTTAAAACAACAACAGAGCAACTAAGCGTTCATCCCCCCGAGTGTTATGTATCAGAGCGACATCACCGACTCAACTAATGAAGATAAACGACCTTCATCTCTGCTAACCTGCACGTTACCAACGTAGGGGTAACATTCAAACAGAAGGGGTGAGATATCAACCAACATAAACAAGTATATGATAAACAGTATATTAGATTAGAATCATACAAATTTCACCACTTCAACGACAATTATACCACAACCAACAAACAACTCAAATCAATACAAATTAGTAACAACAACAACTTAAATCAACCAACACATTGACATAACAACTTATAATACACAACTTCAATTCATCACAACTTAACAGCAACAACCACAACTTTAACAATAATCCACAATCTATCAACCTACTTTATCGACTATTTACACATATCAACATTTACGACATAATCACAACTTTAACAAATATACTCAACATATCCAACTTCTTCAACATCAACATAATCAACTTCATCAACTTAAACAACGCAAAGAACTTTATCAACTTAAGCAACATGAACAACTTTATCAACTTAAGCAACACAAACAACTTACTCGACTTCAACAACCACAATCAACACAAACAACATAAATAATGTGACACGGGATGCGACTCGACTATGCATATGCATGTGGTACCATCGGATTAAAACTTCCAACTTAAACATATGCCAGGTTATCGAGGCATTTCAACAAGGCATAAGCCTTCAACGTGGTGCCATCAAGGCCAACTTAAACAGGTGCCATCAAGGCCAACTTAAACAATGCAATGTATGCCATGCAACCTCAACTTCAACAATAAATTCACGACAACGAAAACAACAACTTAAACATGCATCAATTGCATCAACTTAATCCAACATTGGTCATTCGACCTACAACTTAAACAACAACTCAACTCAAACCATATTAGTCATAAGACCTGCAACTTAAATAAATCGCCCGTAAATCGGGACAATTCAACCTATTCAACTGTACCTGCAATTCCACTTTTTCAACAGAATTTCAACGAAATAATTCAACAAAAGTCACCTACTAAATTACCCAACTTACCCCGACAGTTTTCGTTAAATTCCGGACAACTAAGTTTTTCGCCTAAACCGGCTAAACCGACTAAAACTGCACTATTCTTAACCTCTGTTATTTAATACCAGTTTATTTCAAAATTCTACTTTCTGTTACGATTTCCTAAAATCATTTCCAAGCTTCTGTCATGAATCGTTATTAATCCTGTTGCTGTCAAAATTCTGTTTGTTATAACAAAACCTGTTATTTTCATTTTCTGTTAAAAACTATCACTGTTACTAATACATTTCCAATTTTCTGCTAAAACCTGTTTACTGCTATTGTTACATTTTTCTGTCAAATTACCATTGCCACTTAATTAGCATTCTGTTGAAAACTTGTAAGTTCCTGCTACATGAATTACCAATGTCATTAGTTCATCCAAAATAATTAAGACTAAAGTTTATTTTTATTACTCAGGACACCTTCATTTTTATTAAGGCTAATGTATATATATAAAACAACAGTCCATTCCTTTAATTCATTCAAATGATTACACTATATCCAAAACACCTTAATTTGTTTACTAAAACCAATTATTTCTATCGTGCTACTTAATTATTTAATAACTACATGGTTTTGGTTAATTTTCAAATCCTAATGTTCATGGTTGAAATAAGACTAATGCACCTGTACAACAAAAGACCAACTCCTTAATCTCATGGGTGGCTTGCGCCACACCTCTTATTCAATTCCTTAAGCAACAATTCTTTAAGAATAAATCATTAAGAAAACAATTAATTAAGAAACATGATACTATACATGATACTAGTATTAGTATAAGGATTAAAGTGCATAATCCCTTTTCCATGGGTGGCTGGCGCCACATCATCAAGTGGCTCTCAACGTGAATTGTAGGTGGCTCTCAACATGGGTTTATAGTGGCTCTCATCATGTACTAACATAGTATTAATATTCCAAACAAATTATATTTGCTGCTACTATTACAAATGTTTTCTGTCATGAAAAATCTAAGGTTAAAGTGAAATTGCTAGTAATACAATTTGTATTAATAAATCAATGGCCAAGTTTTCAGTATTACTAATTAACCACTCCCACCCCAAGTACAGGTGGCTTGCGCCACCCTTAAACCCAAGGGCAAGTGGCTTGCGCCACTAATAACCTCACTATGAGGTGGCTTGCGCCACCCTCACTAAATGATCCCAGGTGGCTTGCGCCACCATGCTCTCACCCATGGACATGGGGTGGCGTGCGCCACCCCCCTTCTTTTTTTTTTTTTTAAACACAAACCGTATTAATTCCTTTTCAATTTTTACGGTTTCAACCCAGACTCCTCCATCGTCCCCATTCACCCAGTCATTCCCAAACATATACCACGGCATAATCGAATTCCACAAAAACCATTCAACAATAAAGTCAACGCACAAGATCAGAACAATCCATCATAAGATTAACACATTCACAGTAGAAAATCATACAATCCCAATCCCACATACGGTCTACCATATACCCGGTTATAGAGATTGAACCCCACCCTTACCTTAATTGATGGCCGCTCGAATCTCCGATCGGCTTTCCGACGGTAACTTCTCGTAACCGTTTTTCTCCAATTTCCTCGTCCTCCCATTCTCCCATTCTGCTCCTCTTTCTCCTCTTGACTAATTCTTCTTCTCTTTTTCTTATTATTAAAATAATAATAATAATAATAATCCAATATAACACATACACCCCTTAATTGCCAATCCCGACGAAATCCAAGCCCATTACCCAACTTGCTCCAATAATCCATAATATCACTTATAACATTATTTCTTCGAATTTCCAACTAATATTCCGACTTAACGACTTAATTCTTCGAAACACAAAATTAACCGAACTAATAATTCGCGACCAACTACTTACTCCCGGCTTAATAGATTAATTCCGATTATCAACCAAATGGTCCAACAATTCAACTTAGTTAATTAAATAAGATAATCCAATAACTAAATAATATTATTCTTAATATTATTCCCCCGATTTAACCGACTAAAATCCGACTTTAACTTAATAATCCCAATACGCCTCTTAAAATAATACCGACAAATCCAACTACTCCGATTAATTCTCAACTTCGTCTAAATCCAATAATTAAATCCTTCAATAATTTAATTAACTAATTAATTAAATTCAGGCGTTACAACTCTCCCCCACTTGGAATATTATCGTCCTCGAAAATTTATCCGACACGACTATTCCAACAACTTAATTCTTCCATGTAATCAAATCTCGTCCTCGCCAGGCAACTCCACATATAACACAAACAACGGTTCTTAACCTCAACAGCGACAACAACGCGAATACTACCCAAGTGATGCAATTGACAACTAACATCGCAACACAAGAAGTAACCAACTTAAGAATTTACCGGTTTAAGAACTAGAACACAACAACATAAGAATACCAACTTAAACACAACATCAACGTAACCAAATATCAACATCGGTACAATTCACGTCTGAATAACCGCAATACACTACGCGTTCACTGCGCACTCTGATTACTTTCAAGGTACTAACTCTACTCAGTTGACCTCTAACTTCCAATCATCAAAATCGACATAATACCAAGGCTTTCGACTTAACTCTTCGGGATCTCCCCATTAACACCACACATAAACTACAACTTTACTATCTTTTATCAACATAGTTCCCAAAATCACCTTAGGCGCATAACAACATTACAACAACATTTGACACCTGAGTCCACTTAAATTCAACAAGATAAATCATCTTTACCAACCAAAACTCCACTTTTACAAATCAACTTATAATTTAACTTCTTGTTCTACCTGTAACTCAACTCTCAGATTATCCAGTCTCAACTGAAATTTTCCATACTACTCATCAATCAAACACAGCTTCGTGCTGTCATCCTTAAATTCTACTAATATTCTAACATATGAACTTGTATCAGCAAAAAAAAACAACCTTCAAGCACTTGGCTTTGCTCCGACCAATTCAACGTACATACTATACTAGTTGGCACGACACATCTATCCATCAATTATGACTCCGTCTACTATCAACAATGGATTAAGGGTGATCAGTTCCTCAATTTGTCAATAGACAGCCGACAACCATAATGGTGAAATAAATCATCAGTACCCAACACAATAGCGTACTTCAACTTATGCCCAAAGTCTATAAGCATAATGCTCCGCCAACTTTCTAAGGCTTACCAATGCCACTCTTAGTTTTCTTTAGTTTCAACTTCGTCAACGATACAATAACGTTCGAAATCCATTACGCATCCTCTTATGCACGTTCATAGTACAACACGACTTTAAATATTTTTCCAACACCGAAATCGCTACAACATTGAGAACGATCCAATTCAGTTTGCTCCAATTACAACTTTCAACCAAGGTGAAAATTCTTAGCAACACAAATCAACATTCACATTCCTCTCAACATTACTTTTACTTAACATCATCGTCTTAATCATCCTCATTCAACATAAATTGCATCTCCAAGCATTCTCCGATACAGTCACATCTTACAAATACCAACATTTTATTCTTAATAATATTCCACACTTGTTTTCATCCTTCCAAATTTTCCAGCAAATGTCGCTCAACTTCAACCATATATATCTCCTTCAATACAGATCTCTCACTCACAACATCATATTCCAAAATGAAGAGAATTTCGTGTAGATTTCAGAACTTCAAGAATCGTGTAAATCCGACTTACGAGTAAAAAGCTATCAGCCACACAACGGGACTGGTTCAGAATTTCCGTAAGCTTTCCACAAAGTCCATAACTGCTTCCATCCGAATCACGAGTCAAAAGTTATACCTCGTTTACTGACAACTGCTCCAAAATCACAAAAACCAGAATTTGAGGTTGATGAACATAAGTTCCATTTCCCTCTCTTGCTTCCAAGACCTACCAACATCCTCCTTTTCGTCCAACTACGAAAATCACTCAACTTTAATCCAACTATACTCAAGATATACAACTTACCGGATTAATCCACCAACTTATCATTCCATTCGGAATAATTCCTTAATTTCAATCATCTTTGATTCACCGTCCAGACTCTACGCACATCTCCAACTTGACTGATACGGATTCGCGAGTCCAAACTCTCGCCGGTCTGCAATAATATCGCTCCAACATATGCACTCTTGCAAGCAACATCACCTTGAAACAACTTCTACATACCAACAACACGTACGGGAGCAAACTTCTCCCCCACTTAATTCAAACCAACCTGTAGACAACTACTAGAAACTACTAACAAACAAGCACTGACAGTGTTCCACACACATGTCGAGTACTAAGGAAGAAACAACATTAGACAACATTGGCCGGACGGACCGACCTGCTCTGATACCACTAATGTAACACCCCATTTCTACCCAGAAAATATATTGAAAATCAGAGTAATAAAAATTCAATCACCAAGTACGCAAATAGAATGCCACATTTTTTTACAACTTTAAAAACTCATTCATTTAAATCAAATCGTACATCGATACATAACACTTTTAGTTCGGATGAAACTATAATAACAACTTTTATTCATTCTTGGAAACTAAAACAATTTTCACAACTACGCAGCGGATTCTCAAATATTCAACTATACATGATATAACATTTGTTCAACTTAAACAACTTAGTAACAACATATTTTCATGGAAACAACTTAAAACAACAACAGAGCAACTAAGCGTTCATCCCCCCGAGTGTTACGTATCAGAGCGACATCACCGACTCAACTAATGAAGATAAACGACCTTCATCTCTGCTAACCTGCACGTTACCAACATAGGGGTAACATTCAAACAGAAGGGGTGAGATATCAACCAACATAAACAAGTATATGATAAACAGTATATTAGATTAGAATCATACAAATTTCACCACTTCAACGACAATTATACCACAACCAACAAACAACTCAAATCAATACAAATTAGTAACAACAACAACTTAAATCAACCAACACATCGACATAACAACTTATAATACACAACTTCAATTCATCACAACTTAACAGCAACAACCACAACTTTAACAATAATCCACAATCTATCAACCTACTTTAACGACTATTTACACATATCAACATTTACGACATAATCACAACTTTAACAAATATACTCAACATATCCAACTTCTTCAACATCAACATAATCGACTTCCTCAACTTAAACAACGCAAACAACTTTATCAACTTAAGCAACATGAACAACTTTATCAACTTAAGCAACACAAACAACTTACTCAACTTCAACAACCACAATCAATACAAACAACATAAATAATGTGACACGGGATGCGACTCGACTATGCATATGCATGTGGTACCATCGGAGTAAAACTCCCAACTTAAACATATGCCAGGTTATCGAGGCATTTCAACAAGGCATAAGCCTTCAACGTGGTGCCTTCAACAACCATTTTCTTTTTCTTTTAAGGGTTTTATCAATATTTTCACTTTCTTTCTGGAATAAATTAAGTTCAGTGGCAACATTGTTATCATCTCGAGCGTGCGAGCACTCGATGTTATTTTTCGCGTCGCGTCAACGGTGCTCAAATATAACACAAACAAGGACTCAAACGATAAACCCTAATTCTAGGTATCTTCAAAACGTGCACACCTCAAAAGTGTGGTTTGAGTCTCCTTAAATGGCAATGCAATTCTAGGCTATTCTCCTTTGGGTTTCTGATTTAATTTTGTCTAGAATAATAGTAGATATTGTTGGATTTGATTTGCTCCATAAAGATCTCCAACAAAAGATATGATTTTTTATTAATTCAAATTCAAATTTAAATCTCCATTTAAATTTATTTGATCTTCAACAACTTTCAAACAAATCACACAAACGCATTACAACAATATAGCAACACATCTGATTGAATCTTAACCAGATTTTCTCTCTAAAACCGAAACAATCATTGGCCTACTGAACCAGGGCCAGATGTTACACACATGTTAATACATCGTATTCCACATGTGTCCCTTTTTCATTACAACTGCACTAACATATGTCTGTTGACAGAGAAAAGATGTTGCAGCACACATGTTGGAACATTGGGTTGAACATGTGACCTCAAAACATCTAAAATAACTCTTTTCATATAAGTCTTCATTGTAGAGTAAATCTTGGACCAAATCTTCCTTCAAGGTACATCTAATTACTTTTTCTCTGGATGAAACAAATCCAAATCTTTTCAAGATAATTTTGGATTAACACCAAAAACTTCTTCCTAAAAGCAGGCCTCTGCATTTTCTGAAGAAGTCAACACCATAACTCTTCTTAAGGACACCAGAAGATAGTCAGAACAAAAACCTTAAGCCTCTTGCTTAACTAGTTCTGTCAAACACTTTAGTTGAACTACTCTTCTTAGCAACAAACACCATCACATTAAGATGTTGGAACACATGATGGAACATCTTATTCCTCATGTTTCCTAAAATACATCTTGTACATATGTTGTTTTACCTAATGTATCCAAACAAAAGGAGCTACAATCTCCCCTTTGGAAAATTTTGGCTAAAACAACTACAAGATGTGATCTTCATGAAGTAACACAAGTAGCACACCATATCACCAAAAAGATTTAGCAGAGTAAACAACAATAGCAGAAGAGCACACAAGTAACGTGATTGCTACCCATCAACAGGTATTTAATATCTTGTCACAGGTGATTAAAAGTCTTGTCCCATCCACACATGACCATCTCTCACCCTTTTTGCCACAATTTGGCAAAGGTAAGGAAGGAACCACAAACAAATAGCAAGCTTCATAATCCAAAATAACAATCAGAGAAACAGAAGCACCTGTTGCTATAATAGTCAAAACTCTATTGTATACAATCATGCAATCACAATGTCAGACATGCATAAACACATAATTAGTAGTTTAGTCCGAATCACCAACATATACCACTAACACAAATATCAGCATACACAGATAAAGTCTAGATGTTGAGCCCGGTGGATCAACATGTGTGCATACACAAAATCATAATAATTAGTACCCAATACACCAAGTAGAATAATTCATACTAGAGTCAGTAGCACAATAAGTAGAGTGAATAGTTAGATCATATTACCTTACATAAACAATTGGAGGCAACAATCACAAGTTAAGGTGAAAAAGATAAAAACATCGCCTGGTATAAAGATGTTGGTCATAAAGTCAGAGACATCTTTCGCTGCTTGTAACTGATCCTCGAAAACTCATGAAGAATATCATCATCCTTAACCTCAATCTTTTTCATCACCCTAGAAAAAAACTCCAGAAAATATTATTGTCTTCAACAACTGATCATCACTATGAAGCTTCTTAAAATCAAAATATACCAGTGCTTCAACAAACATTCTTCAGCATCCTTATTTGTAGTTTCTTCTTCTTCCTTAATTCCCATTTCCTTGGTCATAATCTTATTTATAGAGAGGACCTTACTTCAGCCCAATTAATTAATAGACGAAGGTTAAAGCTTTACACACTTTTCTCTATAATACACGTTTCCAAGCTCCTTGACCAGCTTTTCACAACTTGGACCATCATCAGTAACAATCTTCATTATCCTAGTAACTATCATGATTTATATGCGGTTAAGAGTTCCTTCACCTAGCTCCCTTTTAGTTGTAATCATTCTTTGAGGAACATACTCCCACTTCTGAACACTTGCTCTAGTGTGGAATGATAGATTATCCATGTGAGCAAAGTTGACATCCACATGATCTTTCTTTTCTCCAATCTCTCACCCCATGGTGATCATAGTTTCTTGGACATTTACTTCAGCATCTGTCACATATTCACTTGTTTGAACAAGCTTGTTATTCACTTCAAAATTAACAAAGGCAACTTGTCTATCCCGCCTCTGAGATGGAAATTCACTCACCAACATGTCATACCTATTGTCTTGAATAACATGGTTAACATCTTCATTACCATCGTTAATGACATATTTGATAATATGGTCACTCTTCAACAGTTGAGTGCAACTACTATTAGCAAGTATACCTTGAGAATCACATGTCTAACCCTTTATCTGCTTCACTTGAAAATAAAGAAGGCATCTTACATCTTCTACCATGCTCAACTCAAAATCACAATGCATTTGTTGAACAACATGCTCCACCATCTTGTGTGACATGTCATCAACATTAATGTGAACTCTCTTAAGATTCTCATTGTCTTCCAATTTGACATTCTCCATTTTGTTTATATGAATAGTATCATCTAAAATGACTTCCAAAAGAACATTATTCTTTATAACACCATCCTTGTCAGTGACATGCTTACTTACAGCTTGATTGAATTCTACATTCAAGTCCATTTGATAAAATCTGAGCTTCATAATACACAACAGTCTCGGTATCAACATGATGGCTCCAAGATGGACAATAGGATCAAATTTTTAGTATCACACTGACTTACGTCTTCTTCAGCATGTAGCATAGTGTTTCCTGATTTGTCACTAACAACTTGCTCCGTATCAAGACCAAGGGGATCAACCTCTTCATTATTAAGAGGAATCATATCATTTATAGATTGTGTTCCTTTGGTAAATAATACATACATCTTGCTATCAATAGCACAACCAATAAGTAAGCTTTTATACTTAGTTATCACATCTTCACACAATGTCTCTACATCTACATCATGATCAACATTTCCATGGACATAAATATTATTCTCCTTATACATTTGAGACTTTGTCAACATGTCGGACAAGATGTCTGACACATCTTTATCACCATCTTGATTTTCCATAATGGTTTCTTGGGCTTCTTCACCAACAGATATGTGAATGAGATGATGATTTCTAATAGGCCCATTCATGAGTGGGACATTGTTTACTATTAAATTTGGTAAACAAATACAAGTTTCTATTATTACTTAAGGGATCAAACTCAAAAATATCCTAGACATGTTTGTGTGTCTATCAATTGTGAAAACTCATAACGTTGTCGAAAATGTTTAGAATGTTGGTTGTGATTACTTGGGAAATAAGGAAAATGCTCAAACAAACAAAAGGTTGAAATTAAAATGAAGAAAAGACTTTTGACGTCGAAAGACAAAAATACAGGGGAAAAGGGTTGAAATTAAAGTGCAAGTAATGTAAATTGGCATAAAAAGACGTTTAAAGTAAAACTGCTGGAAATGTATAAAAGGGTGGAACACATACATACATATTTCCTCACTCGTTTCTCAAGACGCGTGTACTTTGAATTTACAGAAATGTACAATTTGCAGACCCTTACAAAATGAACCTAAGTTCCTTAAATATTATTCTATGATAATTGTCTAAGAATGGTGGACTACTTCCATGGTGACACATCCCAAACCCCTGCAGCAGTTTTCCTCGACGTGCCCCCACGTTTCCCTAAATAACTGTCGATGTTGACGCAGTTCCCGCATTTTGATATCAATTGAATTTCCTAACTGCTATTCTAGGCGCCAAAAACTGACTATCCTCGTCGAAGCCTTCGACGTCGACTATGTCAAGACTGCATGTTTAATCGTATTGTCCATTGTAGTGATGAACTCCACATGTAGCATTCAAGTCAATATTGTTTCCATTATAGTGATGGACTTCACATCTGGCGACTGAGTCGACATTACTTCCATTGTAGTGATGAACTTCAACCTTAACCAACATAGCATAGTATTCACTTTCACTAAGTCCTTAAGTTCCTCGTCGCCTGTTTGAACCTTGCCACCTTCGACCAATATTACCTTATGTGATCTCCGACCTTGAGTTTTATTGATCATGTGGACTTACTCTATTTGGGCCTTCCACGTGGCATATTTATGGCTATTCCCATTAGTGCTTTCAATTTATAGCTAAGTCAAAAATCCAGTGTAACAGACATTAATCACATTTACATCAGCATCCAATACAGTCTTATCAACATTTGAAATATAGTGGAAAGCAATATCTAGAACATATTTCTTGATAAACATCCTGTAGCTGGACTTCAATTTACTAAGAGTACTACTAATTGTAACACCCCAAAATTTGCCTTCTTGTTTTTAGCTAACTGGCTTATGTTTCTTTGCATTTCTTGCATTAGCATTTGTGCACAGCATTGGTTCTTAGCATGGGATCAAGGTACTTGGTTCATCTCAAAGGAGTCTCAAGCCTCAAGATGGTTTGAGGGGTTCATCATATCAGCATAAGATCAAGATTGGCAAGAGATTTCAAATGAATCTTTCTCTCCTAATCAGATGGTCCAAATTAGGGTTTTGGTTCCAAAAGGTTTCTTGATGGGTTTTTCTTGCTCAAATACATTCTCATGAGGTTCTATATGCTTACAAGTACTCATGGAGGAAAGACTTGGCTAGTGTTTCATTGTGAAAGATGTTCAGTGGATCAATTGCTTGTAGACCAAGAAAAGTCAACAGTGAGAGGGGAAGTCAACTGTGGAATTTTGAGGTTCTCTTCAGGGTTTTCAAGGTCTCACATCCTCATATGGTTTTCAAGGGTCAAGTTTCATACCATTTATCAAGAATCAAGGGTTTGTACAAAAGTTACTAAATTTGGAAAATGACCTATAATGAGAACTTTCCATTTTTGGTAGTTTTTCCACCACATTCAACTTGACTTTTCATCATCAAAGAAGCTTCAAATGAATTTTCCTCAAACATGAAAGTTGAATATCTTTCTCTCCCATTTCCAAAAAGTACTAGTTTGTCTCCATATCATTTGTGAAACTCAAGTTATGATCAAAAGACTCAAGGTTGGTTTTTAAGGTTTTCACATGGTTCATTTTTTCCACCTTTGGCATTTTGGTTCAAAATGACTTGTAATGACCTCTAATGCTTCAAATCACATTACAACATCCAAGTACACTTCATGAGGATCATTTTTTACCCTTGAACCAAGTGAAATCGTGCCATGTTTCTCACTTATTTCATAAAATGCATTTTTGCAAGGTGGATCAAAACTCACAAACCAAGCATTCACAAAGCCCAAGTACAATTCATTTGTGATCAGCAGAAGAAGTGTGAGTGAATATTGCTTATTTCGTGGCCTTTGCACGTGTGGATTAGTGGTGGCATCACAAAGTGCATTTTGGTATAAACCATCCAATTTCATTAACCAAGGGATTAATCAAGTTTTAATTGTGATCAGAGCTCTAATGGGATGTATATAAGCTTACTCATGCCTTCACAATTAGGTCATGCACTCTATTTTGTTCAGAATCTCATTTTTCTCACCCAAACTTTCTCTCTTCGAAACTCATTCGTTACAAGGGTTTCTGAAGAATTTTTTTCATATTTGTGACCTACACACTTGGTAGAGTAAGAATCGATCATTGTTTTGAGCTGAGAGTGAGGTTTTCCATAAGTGCATTTCAAGTTGGTTCAAGTTCAAAGTCTTAGATCCAGCCTATTTCAGGTCTCTATTTCCATTTATTTTGCAAATAGAGCTCAAAAGAGGAAGATCTGCAGCTTTTGGAAGGAGTTCTTGGTGTATTTCGAGCTCTACAAGTTTCAGGTTAGTGTGATTTTCACCGTCGTAGAACTCATTTTTTTGGTGTGCAAAATGATCCTCATGCTTCACTGATGATGCTGATGTATTTTATTGTGAGTTTGGACGTGTAACATATGTGTATTTTGGAGTTGAAGTTTTAGATCCATTTATGTTTTCCTTCGATTTGCATTGTGTGTTTGTTATTTGATGAAATGAGTTTGATATTCATGATCCTTGTTGAATTCTGGTTCGAATGGTATACTTGTTTGTGATTTCTGGAAAATATTTGGTGGATCTCCGCTTGGTGTTGCCGGAGAAGACGACCAGAGCTAGGGCTCCGGCGTCTGGTTCATTTACAGGTGAGGAAGGAGGAAGACGTAATCTGGACCGTTCGTGGTCCTGATCTGATGATTCAGATCTTTCCACGTCTTTTAAAATCTATTTCTATTTTATTGTTTGTGTGTTTTTAATCCACGTTTATTACCATGCACACTCAGATTTGGCCTTTAATCTTGTTTACTTGTGGTTTTGATTGACTAATCCTCGTGCGTTGATTTGATCTGATGGTGATGATTCAGCCAACACATTAAAATACCATGTGTTGTTCACGTGTTTTATTTTTTATTTCTGAATGATTTGGTATGTGCGCGTGTATCGTTGTTATTGTGTGTCGTGTGATCTGATGCGTTAATCATGATTACTTTGATTTTGGTTGACTGAATATCATGCGTAGGATTGATCTTGTGGCTAGTGTGAGTTGACTGAGTCCTTTTTTTTTTGGTACGCGCTGATGGATTATTTGACTTGGGCTTGCTTTCCCCACCCCCCTGTTCAGCCCATTTTTTATTTTCAACGTGTTTCCATTGCTGTTTGCACCCCCTGGGTTTATTTCTTTCTTTTTATTTTCTTAATTGTGGCATTTTCATTTTTAATTTTTTAAAAATAGTTTAATGCATCCAAAAATCCCAAAAAATTCATGAAGCATATTTAGGGTTTTATAAAATTTTGTAAAATTTTATTTTCCATTTTTATTTCATTTTGTGCCTCTGATTTTATTGTTTAATTAATTTCTTTTTGGATTGTTCCATATATGCACACCCTGCCTTGTTGATTTTTGTTCTCATCATCTATACATGATTTTCATCTCATTCTTTTTGTATTTGTTAGAGGACATGTTGAGGCTCCTAAAAATATTTTTGTCATATTTTTAAACTCTTTGCATATTGCATTTTAGTCCCTCTCTTTTGCATATTGAGTCATGTTTCTTGTGTGATCTTTGCTCATTTGTTTGAGGTGCTTAACTTGTGAATTTTTGTGAGATATTTTGACATGTGATTGTCTTCTGGCTTAGGTCATTTGAGTTTTAATTTCACAATTTTTGAATGTCATTTGATATATGTTTGATTATTTGTGCTTAAATGACTTATGCATGATTATATCTTGACATCTCTTTACACAAGTTGACTTGCCATGCCTATTTTCTTGATTTTCTTATTGATTCTTTGCATGTGCATTTGATATGATGTTTACCCCTGGTTGAGGTCCCTTGTGACCAAGTTTTACCATTTATGGATCATGTTTGAATCATGTTTGAGTATGCTTAAGTGTTGGAACTTTGTCCTCTTTTTGTAGCTTTCTTTGGTGCATAATGTTTCATGCTTTGATTTCCTTTTGCACATGAGAATTATTGATGATAATATGATCTTGATTCTGACTTGCTTTCATCTTCATCTTATCTTTCTCATTCCATTTTGATATGAAGTCCATGTATGCTTAATTGTGCATTCCATACAAGTATGCTTGCCTTTTTTCATGTTTATCTTTGCATGCTTACTTGAGATTGTTTTGCATTGATATTTGAAACATTTTGATGATTTGAGTTGGACATTTATGATGTGATGTGCTTGCTGCCATTTATTGTATCTCATCTTCTCCTTCTCTTTCTCTTTCTTCTCTTTCACTCTCTTCCTCCCATGAATCTCAAGACTTGTTTAAGTCTTGGATTCTCTCCCTTTAGAGCTACCTAGTCCAACTTAATTTTTGATTAAGCTTGGAGTAGGATTAGAATTAGGTTTCAGGTAGTTGTCTCTCCTAATCCTCACTAACCATAGGTCATCCGTACATGATAACATTAGGACTCTTAGTTTCCCTTTAGAGTTTCCTTTTGGGTCTTCTCTCTTCTCATCTCAAAAGTTCTTGAAAACACTTAATAAAATATAACGTATATTGGGCTCGAGCCTTAAGTGTAGGAAATGAAGAACGAGGGGTCTCCCCTCCTCTTCTAGGGTGTTTAGCATACGTCCCATTTGGGGGCGACCATGCGATTCACTCGTCCCCGCATGGTAGACTTTGGTTCAATTTAAGTTACGAACTAAGTTAAAACACTTATGTCTTAAAAAACACCAAACAAATTCAAATATTTTTATCCTTCGGGATTGTTGGGTTTCAAATTTCTTTTTTTTCAGAAAAGAGCTCGTCGCTCACGTAAAAAACACTTACCCATCAGTGGTCGTACCCGCGAACTACATTAGCTCTGATTCCTCTCTCTCATCCGATTGAGGATATGTAGGCAAAAGACAGCGATTGTCTTGGCGAGCAACCTTCCCCCACAGTTCCCGTCTGAACTACGTTGACTCTGACTTTCCCATTGCACTGAGGGAGTACGTAGGCCTAGGACAACGATAACGTCCTATCGAGTCACTTCTTTTTTTCTTTTCTTCTTCGTTTCTCCGTTCTTTCCGTTCTCGTTTCTTCTCCGGTCCAGTAGCAGTGGAGCTCTAGACGACGACACCCTTTGATGCAGACAACAAGCGTGGATCCCATCGAGTACGATGGACGTGTTGGGGTCTAACACCTTCCCTTCGTGTAACCGACTCTCGTACCTGTTTCTCTTGGTCGTGAGACCATGTTCTTTCCCTTCCCTCGGGTTTATGCAGTGTTTCCTTTCCCTCTCTCGGGATAAATACACATTGCTGGCGACTCTGTGTTTTTCCGCGCCACTCTCGCGTTTGTACCGTTGGATGCGAATCTTTCGGGAGCGACAGCTGGCGACTCTGTTGGGGACAGGTTGACCTCTTACTGGTCCATCCCCTTTTGCGAGTCAATCCTAGCGCTTGTCTGTTTTATTTCATTGGGTGTTTTTTTTGTGGTGCTTTGGTTTGTTGTATATTACTGTATTGATGTTTTATTTGTTTTACTGTATTTACAGCTTTTATTGCATCGCATTTCATTTTATTACTGTCATACTGGATATTGTTGTACTGTTCTGCTGCTGGATTTTCTGTTTGTAGGGTGGGTTGGATTCATGAGAGAAAAGCCCAATACCCAGGCTTGAGCATACACCTATGATTAGCGTGGAAAGTAGTGTGACTTGTTTGGCATTTGGCCAGACTTAGTATACATGAAAACTCCACATCCAGACGAGGTTTCCTTGGTAATGTTCAATCCTGCTCATTTGGGGCAGATGATGGAATATAACCTGGAAAACTGTCGACTCTGGCGACCGTCTCCCGAGGACTCGGCAACGCCTTTCCTCCCGAGATGTGACAGTGGCAGACCATGTTCTGTGGCAAACCCATTGCACATTCTCGATCCGAGGACCCAATGCTGGGAACTTACTATAGGATGACCTTATTTTTTAGGGGAATCAGTTGAGGCCTCCTCGATTGGTGATGATGCCAAACCAGAAATGGTGAACGTATCATCATTTCTCGACCTGAGAGCCCGTGATATTGAGGATCCTTGGCTTTCTTGAACCCACATGTGAGAAGGGATGAGTGTTTACAGGTTTGCAGGTAACCGAAACCTTCAACCTACCCAGTTTTCTGGATTTCTCATCAGTGTACAGTTATTATCCTGATATTCTGGCAGTTTGATTGGGCCGTTATTCTGGATTTCCGGGTTTCTAGTATTCAGGGTCTTATTCAGTCAGCAGAACAACAGCATTTTTGAGCATCATGGATACCTTGATCCCATGTTTGAATTTCGCATCATCATTTTGCATTCTAACATGTTTGTTCATTTGTATGGTTGCATCCTAACTTTGATTTCGGTTGTCCGAAGACTGTCCATGATGAGTATTAGCACTGGAGAGAGAAAGAATATCATCCTGTACAAGTTCCCGGAGCTTCATTTAGATGTTGTGCACAAGATCTCGGCTATGGCAAAACCTGGGGTATTGGCAGATTTTAGAGGAGAATATGGGAGGATTATGAGGTTTGGCCAGAATGTTACCAACTATGAGTTCAGGGCCCTGCACACTCTGGCACAGTTCTATGACCCTCACCTTCAATGTTTTCTGTTTGCGGATTATCTTTTGGCTCCGACGTTGGAAGAGTATGCTCTCATTTTGGATGTTTCAGTCAAAGAAGAAGCTCCCTTCTATCCTTCTAAGGAATTTCCTGATCTGGAAAGGGTTGCTGCTGCTTTACGTTTGGATCAGTCTTTGTTGAAGAAAAATATTGCTAGTAAAGGGGATTATCAAGGATTTCACACGAAGTTTTTGATCGAGCAGGCTGCTACTTATGCTAAGGCTAAGTGTTGGTCGGTGTTCAATGCCATCCTGGCTATGTGTGTTTATGGAACGATGTTGTTCCCTAATGTGAAGGATTTTGTAGACGTGCACGCCGTTCGGATATTCACCACAAAGAATCCGATACCTACCTTGCTTGGGGATCTGTATTATTCAATGCACTATAAGAATGAGAAGAGGAGAGGCGGACCTCTTTACTTTTGTGCTCCAATTTTCTATAAGAGGTTTGCTGATCGCCTTCCCAAATCTGGGGCATTCGAAGACACTAAAGAAACATTGGATTGGTCAAGAAGATTGATGGGATTAAAGGCTGACAACTTGATTTGGATCCATCGTGATTTGCTGGGCCAGGAGATCCTAATTAGTTGCGGAGGTTACCCAAACGTACCTTTAATAGGAAGAAAGGGGGGAATTAATTACAACCCCATTCTTGCTATTAGGCAATTTGGGTATGCTTTGAAAAAGCCACCAAAGGGCCAAAATGTTCGAGAGTCTCTATTTGTGAGTGAAGAAGCCAACCTGGGGGTGTTGAAAGAAGCTGCAAATGCTTGGAAAGATCGCCACAAGAAAGGAAAGACTTCTTTTGGAAAGTATAACAACAAAGCCTTCCTTGCGTACAAAGACTGGATTCAGAGGAGAGTAGAAAGTGTACTTTTACCGTTCTGCAGAGAACCTCCATCTTACCCCTTGCTGATTGAATCTCCGACCACGATTGAGATAGAGAAGTATAATAAACTGTGGGCTGAAAAGGAGAAGCTTCGAGAGGAGAACGGTGAGTTGCAAAAGGAAATTTACCAGTTGAAACATGAGCGAGGTGAAGCTGTTCATATTGCCAAGTTGAAGACGGAGCTTCTCGCTAAGAAAGAAAAGGAGCTAGCTGAAGAGGTCGCAGCTAAGCAAAAGGTAGGGCAAGCTCTAAGAGGTGTTAGTAAGATTCTCAAATCCAAGAAGGAAGACCTAGCCAAGGCTTGGTCGAAGATTCACAAGTTCAATGCTTACCGAGATACTGCAATCACAGCCAACAAGCAGAAGGAGAATAAGTATTTGGAGCAGATTGAGAGTCTGAAGTTGAAGCTCAGGAAGAAAGACGAGGAGATCTTGTTAGGGACGTTCTAAAGACGCAGTCGAGGAACAACTCAATGAAGCCATAACAACCATAGAAGAGATGAAGATACAAGCGGAGGTGAAGAGGTCTAAGTGGGAAAAGCTCTAGCTCAGGCAGTGGTCCTCAAAGGGTGCAAGATCATGATGATTGAAGAGAACTCTACTCTGTAGTTTGTAGTTTGTTCTTTCTTTGTATTTTGGGTCACCGCCAGAATTGTTGGCTGGGACCTTTGCTTATTTTGTTTCAGGCTCTTTATGGTACCTTGGGTTGTAATTTCTAACAGTGATTTTCTCTGATTTATATATGAGCAGCAGTTTCATCCTATCTTATCTTTAAACTGGAATTAAGGGGTGGATCGCCCTGCGAATATACAAACATGTTTGCATTTGCATTTGCATAATCATAATCATTTTTGCATAGCAGGTTATCTCAGATTCTCTGGTTTTCTTATGCTCTCTCTTTTTGACAGTCAGGATTGATCAACCAGCTCATCGGTATTCTACCAGGCTTAATCAAAGTAGAGTGATGGACAAAGTTCAGGAAGACATGGCAGTTATGCAAGCTCGCATCGATCAATTTATGGAGATGATGCAAGGTGTGGTGCAGAGTCAGAATGAATTCAGAACTCTAGTTCAGCCTTTGGTGTCGCAGGTTGATGAAAATGGTATCTTACACGGTGGTTTTCTTAATCGTGTTATTCCTTCGGGCGGAGGTGGTGCTGGTATCAACATTCCTATTCCTGGTGCTGGTGGACAGGGTGGGATTTCTTTAGTGGTTGGAGAAGGAAGCACTGTTCGAGCTATCCATGGCCATCGTATTGATGATCAACAGGATGATGTTTTTTCAGTCAGAAGCTTGGACGCTGGCCTACCTGTGGTCAGTGATGAGAGGATTCGTTTAATCGAGGTGCAACTAAAAGGGGTTGTGAAGCAGGATGATCTGGGAATAGATTTGGACGACCTAGGGTTGGTCCCTGATATTGTCATTCCGCACAAGATTCAGATTCCTACACTGAAGAAGTATAATGGTTCTACCTGCCCGAGAACTCATGTAAAGGCTTATACCAGGAAGATGGCTGCTCATGCCAAAGATGAAAAACTAATGATGCATTTTTTCCAAGACAGCCTGTCTGGCGCGTCTTTGGAATGGTATATGGTGCTGGAGAGTAGAGATGTTCGTACTTGGAGAGAGCTAGCTGCAGCCTTTATTAAGCATTACCAATACAACACAAACATGGCTCCCAACAGAACTCAGCTGTTGAGCATGTCCCAGAAAAGTGATGAAAGTTTCAAAGAATACGCGCAAAGGTGGCGTGAATTGGCGGCTAGGGTACAGCCACCAATGCTGGAAAAAGAGATGTTGGATATGTTTATGGACACACTGCCTAAGCACTATTATGAAAAGTTGTTGCCTTGTTCACTAGGCAAGTTTCCAGATGTGATTGCTATCGGACAGAAGGTAGAGGTTGGAATTAAGGCTGGAAAAGTTTCTAGTGGTGACGGATCATCTTCCGGACATGGAAAGAAGCCATTTGATGGTTATAAGAAGAAAAGAGAGGCCAACGCTGTATCATCTCACAGGGGAAAAGGGAAACAGCGTCAGGGCAATAATCAACAAGTAGCATTGGTAACTATCCCAGCAACGTTACCTCCACCATAGCAACAGAGGAATAATGCTAATTAGAATAGGCAGCAGGGCCAGTATCAGAACAGACAAAGAAATACAGAGAGGCATTTTGATCAACCCCCAATGTCGTATGCACAGTTATTGCAACATTTGCTACAGTTGCGTCTAGTTGAGCTCCGTAACCTGGCTCCACCAACAGGGGAACTCCCACGAGGCTACGATGCTAACGCACACTGCGATTTTCACTCTGGTGCTCCGGAGCACAACGTGGAGAAGTGTAGGGCGTTTCATCACAAGGTGCAAGACCTTGTGAACTCCAAGGCTATCAATTTCTCGAATGTTGGGCCCAATGTTATTCAAAACCCGATGCCTGATCATAATGGGCCGAGGGTGAATGCGATAATTGAGGAAGGTGAAGCTTTGAATTTGATCATGGATGTTGAGGAATTGAAGACTCCGTTGGCTGTGGTTAAAAACAGGTTATTGAAGGGTGGCGTCTATCCGGGTTGTGATGAGAACTGCTCAAATTGTTTGATGAAGGATAATGGTTGTGATTCGTTGAAGATGGGTATCCAGAGTATGATTAATGAAGGTTATTTACAGTTCGATCGGTGTAATCAACAAGAAGAGGTTGTTAGTGAGAAGGTTGCTACTATCACCATTCCTTTCAAAACAATTACTATTTCTGGTCCGGCAAGGCCACCTCCAGTTATTATCACAAGGGCTGGACCCATTCCGTATGAAAGCACTAAGGCTATTCCCTTGAATTACGGCATAGAGGTGTTTGTCAATGGACAAAAGCAGGAATTATTGACTACTTCACCAGTGAGTTCTAGTCCTGAGGTTAAGGTTGAAGCTGATGCTATAACGAGAAGTGGTAGAGTGCTTACTCCTGTTAATGATCAACCCAGTACTTCTAGGCAAGATAGGGGAAAACAGGCAATGGATGGTTCTGTTCAGCCTCCAGTGGTTATTGATTCTACAGTAAAGCCAGTTGATGATGCTTTTTCTAAAAATGTAGAGGAGTTTATGAGACTCATCCGGAAAAGTGATTACAAGATCGTGGACCAGTTACATCAGACCCCGTCCAAGATCTCTATTCTGTCTTTGTTGTTATGCTCTGAGGCTGATAGGAATGCGATTCTGAAAGTTTTGAATGCGGCCTATGTTCCTCAAGAGATTTCTGTTAACCAGCTGGAAGGGGTTGTAGCGCACGTGAATGCAGGTAATGGCTTAGGCTTTACAGATCTTGATTTGACTCCCGCAGGGAGGAATCATAACAATGCCCTGCATATTTCGATTGAGTGTCGTGGTTCACTGATGTCACATGTGTTAGTTGATACTGGATCATCATTGAATGTATTGCCAAAGAAAGCATTAATGAAGTTAGATACCATGGGACTTATTTGTACACCAAACGACTTGGTGGTGCGAGCTTTTGATGGCTCGAAGAGATCTGTCTTTGGTGAGATTGTGCTTTCGATCAAGGTTGGGCCAGAAATCTTTGATGCCACCTTTTATATAATGGATATTCAGCCAGTATACAGCTGTTTGTTGGGTCGTCCTTGGATCCATGGTGTAGGCGCTGTAACCTCCACTTTGCATCAAAAGCTGAAATACATGGTAGACGGCCACGTAGTGACGGTGTGTGGAGAAGAAGACATAATGATCAGTCAGCTGTCAACCTTTAAATACGTTGAAGTGGATGGTGAAATCCATGAGAATTTGTGTCAGGGGTTTGAGAAGGTGAAGGTTTCTGAAGAGGTTGTCCAGTCTGAAGCTATAAAGCAGCCTGCAGGGGCAGATCAACCTGAGGTTTCTATGTCTTCGTTTAAAGACGCCAAAGCTGTGGTTGAGGCTGGTAGCTCACAGAGGTGGGGCCAGGTGGTTGAAGTTCAGGAGAAGAGGGATACTTATGGACTGGGATACAAGCCATCCAGGAGAGACGGGGATCCTCCCAAATTCTATGACCCAGTCCGTTTCACCAGTGTCGGTGTTTTCTTCGACAGACTTAATGCCATTGAGGAAGAAGGGGACAGTGATTGTGACATGGATAGCTGGATCCTCCCTTGCGTCCCAGGAGAAAGTCTGTGCAACTGGTCCTCCGAGAAAGTCATTCAAGTGACTGGCTTCGAGTAATTGCTTTGTTTTCCTATTATGTTAATCCTGCGTTCTGCCCAAGACGTAGTGATTTTATTTGTAGGGCTTTTAACTGTTGCATGTTTTGCTTTATCATCAATAAAGGACTTTTCACACTCAAATATTTTGATCTCTGTCTTTCTGTTTTATTTTTATGCATTAAAAACCCACATCAAAATGGCAATGTGTTTCTTTTGTTGCATACATAATAAGACATACCTCATCAATCATGCAGGTCTTTTTGTTCAGATGACACCGATCATGACTCAGCTATAGCTCGGTATGACTTTGACAATCCAATCTATCAGGCTGAAGAAGAGACTGACGAAGACTGTGAACTGCCAGAAGAGTTGGCCAGATTGTTGAAGCAAGAGGAGAGAGTCATCCTACCTCATCAGGAGGAAATTGAGATTGTGACTCTGGGAACCGAGGACGCCAGAAAGGAAGTAAGGATAGGGGTTGCATTGGAAGACAGCTTCAAGGGAAGATTGATTGAAATGCTCCGTGAGTATGTGGATATCTTCGCCTGGTCTTACCAAGACATGCCTAGGCTCGATATTGATATTGTTGTACACCGGCTACCACTTAAAGAAGGTTGTGCTCCGGTCAAGCAAAAGTTGAGAAGAACTAAACCGGAGATGTCTGTCAAAATCAAGGAAGAGGTTCAGAAACAGCTAGATGCCGGTTTTCTTGTCGTGACAAATTATCCTCCATGGGTTGCTAACATCGTGCCTGTACCTAAGAAGGATGGGAAGGTCAGGATGTGTGTTGATTACAGGGATTTGAACAGAGCAAGCCCAAAGGATGATTTCCCGCTCCCTCACATTGACGTGTTAGTTGACAATACTGCTCAGTATTCTGTGTTTTCCTTCATGGATGGCTTCTCTAGGTATAACCAAATCAAGATGGCCCCAGAGGACATGGAGAAGACAACATTCATAACACCGTGGGGAAATTTCTGCTACAAAGTGATGCCCTTTGGATTGAAAAATGCAGGGGCAACTTACCAGCGGGTGATGGTGACTCTCTTTCATGATATGATTCACAAAGAGATTGAGGTCTATGTTGATGACATGATTGCGAAGTCACAGACGGAGGAAGAACATCTGGTGAATCTTCAGAAGTTATTTGAAAGGTTAAGAAAATTCAGACTGAGGTTGAATCCAAACAAATGCACCTTCGGGGTGAGATCAGGAAAATTGCTGGGGTTCATTGTTAGTGAAAAGGGTATCGAGGTTGATCCTGCAAAGGTAAAAGCCATACAAGAAATGCCTGTGCCGAAAACAGAAAAAGAGGTTCGTGGTTTCTTGGGGAGATTAAACTACATTGCTAGGTTCATCTCGCATCTCACAGCCACGTGTGAACCAATCTTCAAGTTGCTAAGAAAAGATCAAGCGGTCAGGTGGAATGAAAATTGTCAAAAGGAGTTTGAAAAGATTAAAGAATACTTGCAGGAAACTCCGGTCCTTATGCCACCAGTGCCAGGAAGGCCTTTGATTATGTATCTCACAGTTCTTGAGAATTAAATGGGTTGTGTGCTCGGTCAACAAGACGAGTCAGGTAGAAAAGAGCACGCCATCTACTACTTGAGTAAAAAGTTTACTGATTGCGAGTCAAGGTACTCGATGCTGGAGAAAACATGTTGTGCACTCGCTTGGGCCGCTAAGCATTTGAGGCAGTATATGTTAAACCACACAACCCTCTTGATTTCGAAGATGGATCCGATCAAGTATATGTTTGAGAAGCAAGCACTTTCTGGTAGAATAGCCCGTTGGCAGATGGTTCTGATAGAATACGATATTCAGTATGTTTCCCAAAAGGCCATTAAGGGAAGTGTCTTGTCAGAATATCTTGCCGAACAGCCAATTGAGGATTATTAACCGATGAAGTTTGAATTTCCGGATGAGCATATCACGTATCTGAAGATGAAGGATTGCGAAGAACCTTTGCCTGATGAAGGACCTGAGATTGGATCTCAGTGGAAGATGGTTTTTGATGGGGCTGTTAATTCATATGGTAACGAAATCGTGGCAATCATTACGACTCCACAGGGTTCTTATATACCCTTCACTGCCCGATTGGCGTTCATATGCACCAACAATGAGGCGGAGTATGAAGCATGCATCATGGGGTTAGAAGAAGCAATTGATTTGAGAATCAAGAACCTCGATGTTTATGGTGATACTGCGTTGGTGGTTAACCAGATTACAGGTGAATGGGAGACTCGTCAAGTGAATCTTGTTCCGTATAACAACTATGCCAGAAGGTTGTTACCTTTCTTTGACAGAGTATACTTCCATCACATTCCCCGGATAGAGAATCAGATGGCCGATGCGTTGGCAACATTGTCATCAATGTATCAGGTGAATCGTTGGAATGAAACTCCTTCAATCAGAATCATACGCTTGGACAGACCTGCTTTTGTATTTGCAGTTGAAGGGGTATCAGATGGCAAGCCTTGGTATCATGACATCAAAGTCTTTTTGAAGAGTCAGGAATACCCAGCTGGGGCATCTTCCAAGGATAAAAAGACATTAAGGAGGTTATCAGGAAACTTCTTTTTGAACAAGGACGATGTGTTATACAAGAGAAACTTCGACATGGTCTTGCTACGTTGTGTTGATGAACACGAGGCAGGCCTGTTAATGGAAGAAGTTCACGAAGGTTCCTTCGGTACTCATGCCAATGGGCATGTTATGGCAAGAAAATTGTTGAGAGCGGGGTACTATTGGATGACTATGGAGTCTGATTGTTTTAAATACGCCCGGAAATGTCATAAATGCCAGATTTATGCTGACAAGGTGCACGTACCGCCTACTCCTCTGAATGTTTTGTCGTCACCTTGGCCTTTTGCCATGTGGGGTTCTCTCTACCGCCCGAAGATGAATGGAGTTGTTGAAGCGGATAATAAGAACATAAAGAAGATTGTACAGAAGATGGTAGTGACATACAAAGACTGGCATGTGATGTTGCCTTACGCTTTTCATGGATATCGTACTTCGGTATGCACATCAACTGGGGCAACCCCTTTCTTACTGGTGTATGGTATGGAAGCAGTTCTGCCATTAGAGGTTGAGATTCCTTCTTTGAGAATTCTGACAGACGTGAAGCTTGATGAAGCTGAGTGGATGCGTTCCCGGCTGAATGAACTAAACCTCATTGAAGATAAGAGATTGAAAGCCATTGCACATGGCCGGTTGTATCAGAGCAGGATGAAAAAGGCATTTGATCAGAAAGTGCGTCCTCGGTGTTTCCAAACTGGTGAATTAGTTCTGAAAAAGATCATTCCTCCTCAAACAGATCACAGGGGCAAGGGGACTCTGAATTACGAAGGGCCATATGTAGTAAGACAGGTTTTCTCTGGTGGAGCCTTATTACTCTCAACTATGGATGGCGAAGATTTTACGTCCCCTGTGAACGCGGACGTAGTCAAAAAATACTTTGCATAAAAAAAAGACCCGATGAACATAAAAAGAAGGTTCAGGCAAAAATGGGGCATCCTGGCGAACCATAAAAAGAAAAGGTTCGGGCAAAAATTAGGGATAAAAAGAAAAAGAAATAAACCCGCAAGGTTGAAAACCTGAAAAGGCAACTTTGGCAAAAATGGGTATCCCGGTGGATTGAAAACCCGAAAAGGGCGATCCAGGCAAAAGTTAGGGATTTAAAAGCAAAGACTACGATCCGCGTTCGATCTGTGATCGCTATTCACACTTGGAAAATTCAAAGGAAAGGAATCAGTCCAGTCAGTCATCTTCAAAGGCCAAAGCAGCTGCGGATAAACGAGTTATATGGGTTATAGCTGAGTCGAGTCATGGTGGATATCTTCAAAGGCCAATCCATTCAATAAAGTTTGCATTTCATTCAAAGAACTTTTTTTTTTGTTTTGTTTGTGAAAATGTCCGATATTTTTTATAAACATTACATGCTAAAATGTTGAGCTTTATGAAGCAAGTTGGAAAACAGTGGCAATTGCTTAGGCGACAGTCACTGTGATGATAATCAAAGTAATCATTTTTGCACGTAGACCTTTCTGTTGGTTTTGCAGGATGACAGGTGTACCTCCCCAGTAGAGCTCTCCCCAACTTTGAAGTCTGATCATCCTCAGCAGTTTATTACTCTTCCCCATCAGAGTATCAAGGATCGTCTTCCTCAACAGAGTATAAAGAAGTAATTCCCCAAGCGGATTCGTTAAGGATCGTCCCCTTCAGCAAGATATAAGAGGTTTTCCCCCAGCCAGAGTTGTGATTTGGCTCATCTTTCCTCAGCAGGTAGCCAGAAGTTGCTATTTTTACAGCCTCTCCAGCAAGAGATTGATGGAGCATCTTCTTTGATCAAAGATGGTGTTTCCCCATAGAATATGGGGCAGTCGTTTTTTCCTCAGCTAGTCAGGAAACATGTGTTCATCCCCCTAGCAGAGTGGATGATGACAACTACTATTTTCCAAGCAGAAGTGCCGATGATGATCACCGCTCTTCAGCAGGATAAAGGTGCTCATATCCCCAAGCAGAGTCTGGTGGTGAATGGTATCCCCAGCAGGTCTTAAGTCCAATCGTTTTTGGCAGACATCAAATCCAAGTTTTGAAGTATTTGGTGATCCCCGGCGGAGGAGTTTTCATCTTCAGTATTCTTTCCCTCCCTAGCTGAGTGGGTATTCTCTCGGAGTTTCGTCCATCTCCAGCAGAATTGTTGATCTTGATATTCCCCAACAGAGTGGGTATTCTCTCGGAGATTCGTCCATCTCCAGCAGAATTGGTGATTGTGATCTTCCCTAGCAGGGTGAAGTTTTCCTCAGCATGTTCTTTGGTTTGATGACAATGTAGTTTGTCGTCCTCGGTAGAGCTGCTTCTGTTCTCAGCGTTTATTTCGCTGAGACGGCCTTTTTGCATTGCATAAACATTTTTCGCATGGCATCCTCCTAAATGCGTAGCATTTCCACTTCGTGTGGAGCATTACGGCAAAATTCAAACATATGCATCCGAAGCATAAGCCAGGTTTGGGTTTTCCTTCGTCAGGAAAATCGGATTTCAGGAGCTATCATTCGAATTTACTCCACCAGTGTTGGGTTTAGTCATTCAAAGCAATAGTTAGCATTCCCTTGCAGAGTTGTTTGCCAGGATCGTTAATCCATGATTTCATTTTTACCCCTTCGTCCAGGTGGTCCTTTGGTTTATCCCCTCAAGATTTTTACCGTCAGACACTCGTCCGTGTTTCCTTCGGCACCCGTCCGTGTTTGAACCTTTGATTTCAATACCCGTCCGTATTGACCTTTTGATGACACTCGTCCGTGTTTCCTTTGGCACCCGTCCGTGTTTGAACTTTTGATTTTAATACACGTCCGTATTGACCTTTTGATGACACTCGTCCGTGTTTCCTTCAGCACCCGTCCGTGTTTGAACCTTTGATTTCAATACCCATTCGTATTGACCTTTTGATGACACTCGTCCGTGTTGCCTTCCATTCCCCAGCGAGATTAATCCCCGATAAAGGTTGCTTTACACCCGTCCGTGTACCTTTTCAATACCCGTCCGTATTGAGCCTTTTTACACCCGTCCGTGTACCTTTCCGATACTCGTCCGTATTGAGCCTTTTTACACCCGTCCGTGTACCTTTCCGATACCCGTCCGTATTGAGCCTTTTTACACCCATCCGTGTACCTTTCCGATACCCGTCTGTATTGAGCCTTTTTACATCCGTCCGTGTACCTTTCCGATACCCGTCCGTATTGAAACTTTTTACACCCGTCCGTGTACCTTTTCGATACCCGTCCGTATTGAACCTTTTTACACCCGTCCGTGCATCTTCTCAGTACCCGTCCGTATCTGATATCTTTGATTCCTTGACACCCGTTAGTGTTTATTCCCAGCATAGCTAACACTCGTTTGTGTTTATTTCATGACATTTCAATACATTGTTTGTATTGGTTTTCAACACTCGTACGTGTTGTGACAGTGCAGCATTTATTGCTTGTTCCCCAGTGGAGTCGTCCCTCCTTTGAGGATTGTAAATTTCAGGTTTGTTTTGGTATTCAATCTCCTTGAATCCTTTGAACGCATGACAGTCGTTGCTATCATACCTTCAGGACCAAGTTGATTGAATAGGGGAAGCTGTAACACCCCAAAATTTGCCTTCTTGTTTTTAGCTAACTGGCTTATGTTTCTTTGCATTTATTGCATTCGCATTTGTGCACAGCATTGATTCTTAGCATGGGATCAAGGTACTTGGTTCATCTCAAAGGAGTCTCAAGCCTCAAGATGGTTTGATGGGTTCATCATATCAGCATAAGATCAAGATTGGCAAGAGATTTCAAATGAATCTTTCTCTCCTAATCAGATGGTCCAAATTAGGGTTTTGGTTCCAAAAGGCTTCTTGATGGGTTTTTCTTGCTCAAATACATTCTCATGAGGTTATATATGCTTACAAGTACTCATGGAGGAAAGACTTGGCTAGTGTTTCATTGTGAAAGATGTTCAGTGGATCAATTGCTTGTAGACCAAGAAAAGTCAACAGTGAAAGGGGAAGTCAACTGTGGAATTTTGAGGTTCTCTTCAGGGTTTTCAAGGTCTCACATCCTCATATGGTCTTCAAGGGTCAAGTTTCATACCATTTATCAAGAATCAAGGGTTTGTACAAAAGTTACTAAATTTGGAAAATGACCTATTATGAGAACTTTCCATTTTTGGCAGTTTTTCCACCACATTCAACTTGACTTTTCATCATCAAAGAAGCTTCAACTGAATTTTCCTCAAACGTGAAAGTTAAAGATCTTTCTCTCCCATTTCCAAAAAGTACTAGTTTGTCTCCATATCATTTGTGAAACTCAAGTTATGATCAAAAGACTCAAGGTTGGTTTTTAAGGTTTTCACATGGTTCATTTTTTTCACCTTTGGCATTTTGGTTCAAAATGACTTGTAATGACCTCTAATGCTTCAAATCACATTACAACATCCAAGTACACTTCATGAGGATCATTTTTTACCCTTGAACCAAGTGAAATCGTGCCATGTTTCTCACTTATTTCATAAAATGAATTTTTGCAAGGTGGATCAAAACTCACAAACCAAGCATCCACAAAGCCCAAGTACAATTCATTTGTGATCAGCAGAAGAAGTGTGAGTGAATCATGCTTATTTCGTGGCCTTTGCACGTGTGGATTAGTGGTGGCATCACAAAGTGCATTTTGGCATAAACCATCCAATTTCATTAACCAAGGGATTAATCAAGTTTTAATTGTGATCAGAGCTCTAATGGGATGTATATAAGCTTACTCATGCCTTCACAATTAGGTCATGCACTCTATTTTGTTCAGAATCTCATTTTTCTCACCCAAACTTTCTCTCTTCGAAACTCATTCATTACAAGGGTTTCTGAAGAAATTTTTTCATATTTGTGACCTACACACTTGGTAGAGTAAGAATCGATCATTGTTTTGAGCTGAGAGTGAGGTTTTCCATAAGTGCATTTCAAGTTGGTTCAAGTTCAAAGTCTTAGATCCAGCCTATTTCAGTTCTCTATTTGCATTTATTTTGCAAATAGAGCTCAAAAGAGGAAGATCTGCAGCTTTTGGAAGGAGTTCTTGGTGTATTTCGAGCTCTACAAGTTTCAGGTTAGTGTGATTTTCACCATCGTAGAACTCATTTTTTTGGTGTGCAAAATGATCCTCATGCTTCACTGATGATGCTGATGTATTTTATTGTGAGTTTGGACGTGTAACATGTGTGTATTTTGGAGTTGAAGTTTTAGATCCATTTATGTTTTCCTTCGATTTGCACTGTGTGTTTGTTATTTGATGAAATGAGTTTGATATTCATGATCCTTGTTGAATTCTGGTTCGAATGGTATACTTGTTTGTGATTTCTGGAAAATATTTGGTGGATCTCCGTTTGGTGTTGCCGGAGAAGACGACCGGAGCTAGGGCTCCAGCGTCTGGTTCATTTGCAGGTGAGGAAGGAGGAAGACGTAATCTAGACCGTTGGTGGTCCAGATCTGATGGTTCAGATCTTGCCACGTCTTTTAAAATCTATTTCTATTTTATTGTTTGTGTGTTTTTAATCCACGTTTATTACCATGCACACTCAGATCTGGCCTTTAATCTTGTTTACTTGTGGTTTTGATTGACTAATCCTCGTGCATTGATTTGATCTGATGGTGATGATTCAGCCAACACATTAAAATACCATGTGCTGTTCACGTGTTTTATTTTTGATTTCTGAATGATTTGGTATGTGCGCGTGTATCATTGTTATTGTGTGCCTTGTGATCTGATGCGTTAATCATGATTACTTTGATTTTGGTTGACTGAATATCATGCGTAGGATTGATCTTGTGGCTGGTGTGAGTTGACTGAGTCATTTTTTTTGTTTGGTACGCGCTAATGGATTATTTGACTTGGGCTTGCTTTCCCCACCCCCCTGTTCAGCCCATTTGTTATTTTCAACGTGTTTTTATTGCTGTTTGCACCCCCTAGGTTTATTTCTTTCTTTTTATTTTCTTAATTGTTGCATTTTCATTTTTAATTTTTTAAAAAGAGTTTAATGCATCCAAAAATCCCAAAAAATTCATGAAGCATATTTAGGGTTTTATAAAATATTGGAAAATTTTATTTTCCATTTTTATTTTATTTTGTGCCTCTGATTTAATTGTTTAATTAATTTCTTTTTGGATTGTTCCATATATGCACACCCTGCCTTGTTGATTTTTGTTCTCGTCATCTATACATGATTTGCATCTCATTATTTTTGCATTTGTTAGAGGACATGTTGAGGCTCCTAAAAATATTTTTCTCATATTTTTAAACTCTTTGCATATTGCATTTTAGTCCCTCTCTTTTGCAAATTGAGTCATGTTTCTTGTGTGATCTTTGCTCATTTGTTTGAGGTGCTTAACCATTGAATTTTTGTGAGATCTTTTGAAATGTGATTATATTCTGACTTAGGTCATTTGAGTTTTTTAATTTCACAATTTTTGAATGTCATTTGATTTATGTTTGATTATTTGTGCTTAAATGACTTATGCATGATTATATCTTGACATCTCTTTACACAAGTTGACTTGCCATGCCTATTTGCTTGATTTTCTTCTTGATTATTTGCATGTGCATTTGATATGATGTTTACCCCTGGTTGAGGTCCCTTGTGACCAAGTTTTACCATTTATGGATCATGTTTGAATCATGTTTGAGTATGCTTAAGTGTTGGAACTTTGTCCTCTTTTTGTAGCTTTCTTTGGTGCATAATGTTTCATGCTTTGATTTCCTTTTGCACATGAGAATTGTTGATGATAATATGATCTTGATTCTGACTTGCTTTCATCTTCATCTTATCTTTCTCATTCCATTTTGATATGAAGTCCATGTATGCTTAATTGTGCATTCCATACAAGTATGCTTGCCTTTTTTTCATGTTTATCTTTGCATGCTTACTTGAGATTGTTTTGCATTGATCTTTGAAACATTTTGATGATTTGAGTTGGACATTTATGATGTGATGTGCTTGCTGCCATTTATTGTATCTCATCTTCTCCTTCTCTTTCTCTTTCTTCTCTTTCACTCTCTTCCTCCCATGAATCTCAAGACTTGTTTAAGTCTTGGATTCTCTCCCTTTAGAGCTACCTAGTCCAACTTAATTTTTGATTAAGCTTGGAGTAGGATTAGCATTAGGTTTTAGGTAGTTGTCTCTCCTAAGCCTCACTAACCATAGGTCATCCGTACATGATAACATTAGGACTCTTAGTTTCCCTTTAGAGTTTTCTTTTGGGTCTTCTCTCTTCTCATCTCAAAACTTCTTGAAAACACTTAATAAAATATAACGTATATTGCGCTCGAGCCTTAAGTGTAGGAAATGAAGAACGAGGGGTCTCCCCTCCTCTTCTAGGTTGTTTAGCATACGTCCCATTTGGGGGCGACCATGCGATTCACTCGTTCCCGCATGGTAGACTTTGGTTCAATGTAAGTTACGAACTAAGTTAAAACACTTCTGTCTTAAAAAACACCAAACAAATTCAAATCTTTTTATCCTTCGGGATTGTTGGGTTTCAAATTTCTTTTTTTTCAGAAAAGAGCTCGTCGCTCACGTAAAAAACACTTACCCATCCGTGGTCGTACCCGCGAACTACATTAGCTCTGATTCCTCTCTCTCGTCCGATTGAGGATATGTAGGCACAAGACAGCGATTGTCTTGGCGAGCAACCTTCCCCCACAGTTCCCGTCTGAACTACGTTGACTTTGACTTTCCCATTGCACTGAGGGAGTACGTAGGCCTAGGACAATGATAATGTTCTATCGAGTCACTTCTTTTTTTCTTTTCTTCTTCATTTCTCCGTTCTTTCCGTTCTCGTTTCTTCTCCGGTCCAGTAGCAGTGGAGCTCCAGACGACGACACCCTTTGATGCAAACAACAAGCGTGGATCCCATCGAGTACGACTGACGTGTTGGGTGCTAACACCTTCCCTTCGCTTAACCGACTCCCGTACCCGTTTCTCTTGGTCGTGAGACCATGTTCTTTCCCTTCCCTCAGGTTTATGCAGTGTTTCCTTTCCCTCTCTCGGGATAAATACACATTGCTGGCGACTCTGTGTTTTTCCGCGCCACTCTCGCGTTTGTACCGTTGGATGCGAATCTTTCGGGAGCGACACTAATACCAGCTTCACCAAACATACTATCATGTTTTAGTTAATCAAAACTCCATACAAATGAGAAGGAACTCCAATATAAAGTGTTATGCCATACTTACTATTATTCTTTAGATTCTTGTTTTAAACCACTACTGGTTGTTCAATGTTGGGAAGACCTCCAGCCTGACCATCGGCCTTCCCTTCAATGACAACGCCTTGTTTGAGTCTCATAAATTCCATATGTGGTAAGTAAGATTTATGAGTGAGATATTGAACCATCTTGATTTGCTTCTCAGGTTTGCAATCTTCATAAATACTTCCTTCTTCATTATTGATATCAGTACACATATGATATCTTTCTCTGTAACAACCCTCAAGCTTTTTGTACCATATTTAAGTTTCTGACATGTCTTCCGTGATGTCTGAAACATGGTTTTCACCATTATGCTTTGCAGTGGCAGCCACCATCTTCGTTTTGACAAATTTCTTCCTCATATGGATATCACAAGGAGAAACAAAGTTTCTTTCTCATGGGAGAAACATGCAACAAGGATATTAGACTTGCCAGACCAAACTTGTTGATGTTGCCTTTGAAACTTCTTATTCCACTGAGGATACAACTGTTAATGGTGTGGTTGCCTACCATACATCTTACAGTAGTACATGGGAATGAATAAAATACAATTAATGAACTGGTAATCATGTTTGACCAGAAGTTAAGTCATGTTACCTGACATTCTACATTCCATTGTCTGAATAGGAGTAATACACAATTTCTTTAAATTTGATGTCTCATTGGTCTACAAAACATTTTTTATGTATTTGATGGCTACAACGTTGTTTGATTGATTAGATTCACCTTCTTCATCATTTGTGACTTTGGAGATTCTTCTTTGTCTCTTTATAAAACTTGTGCATTCAGCTTGAATATGTCCAAAATCTTTGCAAAGACGTTGGATCCTTTTACAATTGTAGGAACAGTTAAGATTTTGTCTTTCACCATCCTTTTCTTTATGCTGGATATTCTTGACATTTGTAAGGACTTTCTTCCCAAATTTCTTGTCAAGTTGTCTTTTGAGTTTACTAAATATCTTAGCAAGCCTGAGAATCTCTTCATAATTGCATTCTGCTTGGACATCACAATACTCATAATTGTCAACAATCTTTGGAGGATTCTTAGTACCACAACAAATATTTGTTGATAAATAGCTCGTCCTTCTTTGAAGTTCTCCATCTTGAACAAAATCAGAACCCTGGAACTCACCCAAACATAATAAAGTGCCCGCCCAGATGCCAATTAAAATTATGTTCTTTAGGGGACAAATTTCGGGCACAATGTTGAGAGAAGGGGTCCAACGTGATATATCAGTATGACAATAGTGTAAAATATCTTAACTTATACAAGATGATAAAGCAGAAAAGGTATAAATAAAACACCAGAAATTGGTAACCCATTTCGGTGAAACCACACTTACGTCCGGAGGCACTCTACCCGAGAAATGTAATTTACTACTTCGAATTAGGACAAATAGTCTTATAAGAACCCCAAACCCTATGAAGTTTTATGCCTCTCCCTAATTCTAGTGACTTTCTATTTAAGTCTCTCCCTAAATATGAGAACCCACTCACTTTCTTCAACCACTATCCCCTAATGATCAACCTCAATAATAAGTATATTGATTGTTGAATTTACAACTCAACTAAGACAAACCAACAAATATGCCAAGTTACTCAAACATAGAATGGTGTACACATAGATTTAACACTAATCCTTATTATCAAATTAGCGTGAAATACAAGAAACACTTTGTTCTCAATCTCATAGACTTAGTGGATTGGAACAAAGCTTCACAACTCTAAAAACAACCCAAACTTTATGCCTTAAGATATGAAAGGAGGCCCTAGAGTGGTGCACTAAGATAACACAAACAACGTCTCAAAAGATAAACCTTAATACTAGGTATCTTCAAAACGTGCACACCTCAAAAGTGAGGTTTGACTCTCCTTAAATAGAAATGCAATTCTGGGCTTTTCTCCTTTGGTTTTCTAATTTAATTTCAATCAGAATAATGGCAGATATTGTTAGATTTGATTTTCTCCATAATGATTTCCAACAAAAGATATGATTTTTCATTAATTCAAATTTAAATCTCCATTTAAATTAATTTGATCTTCAACAACTGTCAAATAAATCATATAAATGCATTACAACCATATAACAACAAATCTTAGTGAATCTTAACCAGATTTTTGCTCTAAAAATGCAACAATCATTGGCATGCTGAACTATGGCCAGATGTTGCACACATGTTGGAACATCGTGTTCTACACGTGTTCTTTCTTCATTACAATTGCACTAACATTTGTTTGTTGACAGAGACCAGATGTTGCAGCACACATGTTGGAACATCGGGTTCTACATGTGACCCAGAACATCCAAATAACTTTCTTCATATAAGTCTTCTTTGTAGAGTCAATCTTGGACCAAATCTTCCTTCAAGCTACATCCAACCACTTCTTCTTTGGCTAAAACATATCCAAATCTTATCAAGATGATTTTGGATTAACACCAAAAACTTCTTCCCAAAAGCAGGCCTCTCCATCTTCTGAATAAGTCAACACCATGACTCTTATGAAGGATATCTGAATATAGTCAGAACCCAAACCTTAAACCTATTGGTTAATTGATTATGTCAAGAACCTTAGATAAACATCTCTTGCTTAACTGATTTTGTCAAGCACTTTAGCTAAACATCTCTTGCTTAATGTGTTTTGTCAAGCGCTTTAGCTGAACAACTTTTCTTAGCAATAAACACCATCACACTAAGATGCTGGAACACATGCTGGAACATCTTGTTCTTCATGTTACCTAAAATACATCTTGTACATATGCTATTTTACCTAATGCAGCCAAACAAAAGAAACTACAAATGTTATGCCATATGAATTATGTTAATTCAGAAGGAATAATGTATGGGAGTTTTTTCCAAGACATGAAGATGTACATGCCATTGGTACTAAATGGATATTCAAGAATTAGTCTGATGAATAAGGTAATGTTACAAGGGATAAGGCAAGGTTAATTGCTCAAGGATACACTCAAATATAAGGAGTTTATTTTGATGAAATATTTTCTCTAGTTTCTAGACTTGAGTCCATTAGATTGTTACTAAGAGTTTCATGCATGACGAAATTCAGGTTATATCAAATGGATATTAAAAGTTCCTTTATAAATGGTTATCTTACTGAAGAAGTTTATGTAGAGTAACCAAATGGGTTCATTGATCACAGATTTCCAGACCATGTGTACAATTTATATAAAGCCCTTTATGGCTTGAAGTAAGCTCCAAGAGCTTGGTACAGAAGGTTAACTGAGTTTCTGGTCAATAATGGATAAAAAAAGGTGGAACACATATAACACTCTTTGTGAAGAATGATACAGGAAAGCTCCTGATAGCTCAGATATATGTTGATGTCATTGTATATGGTGGAATGTCAGACCACGTGGTAGAGTACTTTGTCCAACAAATGAAGTGTGATTTTTAGATAAGTCTTGTAGGGGAACTCACTTATTTTCTTGGAATTCAAGTTAAGCAGATGGAAGATAGCATTTTTGTATCTGAAAGCAAGTATGCTAAGAGTATAGTGAAGAATTTTTGGATTAACAATGCAAGCCACAAAAAAAACTCCTACTGCTACAAATGTGAAAGTGATCAAAGATGAAAATTGATTTGATGTAGATCAAAGCTTATATAGAAGCATGATTAGGAGTCTTCTCTACCTCACAACAAGTAGACATGGAATCAAATTCTCTGTAGGTGTTTGTGCTAGATATCAAGCTAAACCCAAGACTAGTCATCTTACTCAAGTAAAGAGAATCTTGAGATAAATCAAAGGGACATATGACTATGGTATTCTCTACTCACATGACACTAACTCAATAATAGTAAGGTATTGTGATACTGATTGAGATGGAAATGTAAATGATAGAAAAAACACATATGATGGATGTTTCTTCCTTGGAAACAACTTAATATATTGGTTCAACAAGAAGCAAAATTGTGTCTCGTTGTCTACTGTTGAAGCTGAATATATTGTTGTAGGGAGCAATTGCACTCAATTGCTCTAGATGAAACAAATGTTGAAAGAGTACAATGTGGGACAAGATGTTATGACATTTTTTTGTGATAACTTAAGTGTTATTATAATTTCAAGGAATCATGTTCAACACAGTAGAACCAAGCAAATTGACATAAGGCCTCATTTCATCAGGGACTTGTGGAAGATAAAATTATAAACTTTAAGCATCTAGCAACTGAAAATAGTTAGCTGACGTATTTACTAAGGCTTTAGATGCAATTCAGTTTGAAAGGTTAAGGGGTGTTCTGGATGTTTGCATATGTGAGAGCCTATAGCAGTCAAAGCTTGATAGGCGTGCAAGGAGACCAATCAAGCATCTCTCTCTTATGCTCTATGGTTCATGTGAAATGAGACTGGTTATTCCTTTTTAAACTCTTCTTTTATCTGGTCGTTCATTACAAGCAACGCTACAATTCATATCTATGTCTTTTCTCTCCTTTCTCTTAAGTTTGTTTTTCTTCTAAAAAATGAGTCAATCATCTGGAAAAACTAAGATGCTGGAGGACAGGTTTGGGAAAAGGATAGGGATTCAGAATCAAAGAAGTCTGAAACCAAGGTGGATACACATACTAAACCATTTGTTGGAGCATCTGTGACTAGGAAGAAGTTTGTGTCCAAGATGAAGTCCTTAAAGAAAAGATTTATGCATAAACATGACTCTGAATCAGATGCTGACAAAGATTTGGGTTACTTTCATTGATTCAAGAGGATGGTATTGAGATCAAGTCTGAAGGGTGTTGATTCCATGTGTTCTTACTTAGTTTGTTTGGCCCTTGTATTTGGACATGTTTTTTTTCCTTGTTCTGAATTTGTAATGGCTTGATAGCCTCATGGTTTTGTTTCCAATAAATGTCTTGTTGCTCTAGCATCTTGTTTAATATTTGTGATATTAATTGATGTATTTCTACTCCTGATCTATTGTGTGTATGTGCTAACTTTACTGACATCTGTGTTGACTGGCTAATTTTTCTGGATCATACCTTTTCCAAATTATGGCAAAAAGAGGGAGTAATTGTGGATAGTAGAGTGGTGTGACTACTGACTACTAATATTGTGGTGTATGAGTTGTGTTGATATGATATACACTGCTAACTTTGTGAGCTTAGTATTAAAACTAATTGTCTAATGTAATTGGTACTAACTTTTATGTGATTGTTGTGTGCACGCATGCTAAAGCATCTAGCCTATCATATAGCCCTGAATTGTGTGTACTGAATGTGTGTGCAGACATGATTGGCTGATTGTGTGACTGATCGACTATGTGTAACAACCAATTTACTTTTGACTTATGATACTAACCTCTGTTGTTGCTGATGTGTTACTCTATTTTGTACTTTTGTTAGTGTTATTTGCTTTGTGTGCTTGTGTGTAGTGTGCTTAATGCTCAATTTATGATGCACATCTTGTATGATTTTGGAAGTGTTGTTTTTCCAAAACTTTCCAAAGGGGGGAGATTGTTGTTCCTTTTAGATTAGCTACATTATGCAAAATAACATGGTATGTTCAAGCTGTTTTTGTGAAGAAGGACACATGGGGGAACAGATGTTCTAGCATGTGTGTAACATTTGGCCCCTCTCAACAGGCCAAGTTTGTTGTAGTTTGTAGTGAATTTTATGATTGGATTTCAATCAGATTTGTTGCTATATTTTAGCAATGTGTGATTATGATTTGTTTGACAGCTCAGATTGAAGAACAAATAAATTTAAATGTAGATTTAAATTTGAATTTGAAGTAAAAACAAATCATATCTTTTGTTGGAGGTTTTTATGGAACAAATCAAATCCAATAATATCTGCTACTATTTTGGACGAGATCACAGCTAACATCTAAAGGAGAAAAACCCAGAATAAAAATGAAGTTTTGACTAAAAACAATGAAGTTTTAACTTGAAATCAACTTGAAACGAAACAAAAAGAACAAATAATTGGACTAGAACAAATAAATGAAATAAAGAACTTGACTTGAAATCCAACAATGAAATTTGGACACGATCACAGCTAACAACCAAAGGAGAAAAACAAATCAACTTGAAATGAAACAAAAAGAACAAATAATTGGACTAAAAACATATTGGTCATGGATTAAAAATGAAGTTTTCACTTTTTGAAAAAAGAGTAATAAAATATGATTTGTTTTATTTTAATTTCTTATATTAAAAGTTAATTAAAACAATACAAATTCAATATTTGAAATACAAATTCAAATGCCAAAGATGTAAGTTCAATTAACTTTGATAAAAAAAATGGCAAAGAAAAATAAATGCAAAATGCAAATGAACTTTGAAACAATTGCAAATAAATTAGCAACCAAAATCAGCAGAGTCAAACTTTGACTTTTTGACTTTTATTCTCAAATATGTTGATGAATGACAATGATGCAAATGAACTATGAATAAAAAATAAATGTAAACAATCAACTCTTGGATCATTTGTATGTAGTACTCAAACATAGTAAAAAATGTGTCTTTCAAAGACAGATGAAATTAAGTATCCATCTGAACCTCTGAATAACGAAATGAAATGAATGATGTAATGCATGATCAAATGGAATGATTATGTCATGCTGATGCAGATAAAAAAAACTCATCGTAAAATTTAGGGTATTACAGCTACCTAAAATTTTATTTTATGGTGTGACTTGACCTCAAAAGGTGATTATCATTACTAGATCAAAGATAATCATCTATTGAATACTAGCACATAGAGATAGCGTTAGGTTCAATATTCACGCGTATTGTGTTATGGATCGATGTGGAGTCTTGCTACTTTATAACTATGAAATTAATAATATAATATATCGGTTATTGGGTAATGTTTTAGGTTGGTATTGTCATTCATTTATTAAAAATGAAAGAAAAAGTTAAAATATTATAAGATGAAATAGTAAAAAATGATTGAAGGTTTAGTAGAAAAAATATTATTAATGTTACATTTGAATTATAAAATGATTTATAAATTAGAACAAATTTTTTTTATAAAATACCTATAATTTAGGATAGAGGTAGGATATAAGTAGTTTTATCTTCTCATGGCTAGCTCTTGAATCTTAATAACGAAACAATATCTTTGGACGTCGCTGAATTCAAGGGAATTGCAACTTCTTTATACAGCAAGATCAAAGACATGTTATCTTTGTCACTCCCCAACCAACCCGGAATAGTTTTCATAACCCCACTTGTTCCCCACTTCTTACACTTCAAATTTATTTGTTACCTTTTTGTAAAAGCTGTTGGTTAAGTGAGTGTATTGTAAAATAAATGTAGATAGATGTTTTGTACTAGCTTTTATATTCACTTTTAACTAGTTTTTTAATGGTTTTTTTAAATGTATTTTATCTTGGTTAAGGACTTCGTTACATACGGTGGAAAAGGAGGCTTCTAAAGCACTCTGATGGCAATTGGCAACTTGCAACAGGGCCGTTCAAGCATAAATAAGGCCTAAAGTAAAGCATGGGCATTTTTTGTGTGTGCTCATTTTGCTTTATAATATATTTCACTTCAGAGACAACAAAAATAATATTTAAATCTAATTCAAACATTTATTATAAGTAGTCCATTGCCTAAAACGGGTGAGGCATGCTCAAAGAAATGTGATTCTAACATTTTCTTTTGTAATTTGATTTTATCATTTTCTTGTATTTGATTTTATCATCTTATTTGATTTTGTTATTTTGTCATAAAAATGTGTTTTGAATCATCTCTCACACTCATTTAGATTGAAATCATTACAATTGTTTGTGTTTGAATATATGGTCAAAGTCAACTATACGTGTGCCTTGAATCACAAATCAGAAAATTTGAAATAAGAAATTTTTTATGTTCGATTTGAATCAAGCATATGGTTGACTCAAATTAGTAATTCAATGTGAAATTTGAATGTTAACTTTGTATTTGTGATTCGAATCAAGAAAGAGCTTGACTTGAATCCGAAGATGCTCTAACTCGAATCAAAATTAGACATGACTTGAATCATGGTCATTTAGTGTTGTGTAACCCGAATCACAAAAAAATTGATTTGAATCACATGATTCAAATCATCACTCGAATCAAATATGTTATTTCATTTTTTTATTATCTTGATTCAAATTATTATTTCCACTTATTCAAATCATAACTGCATTATTTGACTCTAATCGTTTATTCATTTTTTCACATATTTTGTGTGAAACCTATAGCACCTATTTAAATCATTTTGTCATTATTCCAGAAAAAAAATCACATTATCAAGATGTAGAAGATGCATAGTTATGTATTCTAAAAATAACAACTCATACTTTCACAAATCTAGAAAAACCACGAGTGTTCTTTCTTTCACACCATCATTCTCAAGTCAAACTTATAGAAAAACTTCATAGTGTGTTAATTAAGTTAGACTTGTGTAGGAGTTGTGTGAGTTTCTTCAAGATACTCAATCATGTTCAAACTTGGCGTACAATGAGAAATTGGACAATGTGTTTAACATTAATAGACAACAAAACTCACATGTTATCGAAGAAAGACGTCAAAGCCTTGAAGAGAGCCTCCACAACACTCCTTCCCATGAAAAAGTTAATTCTAGAAGTTGCTTTAAGAAAGCCTCTCGTTGCCATCCCGGAGCCAGTTGGGACAAAAAGAGACGAGGCTCCTCGATCAAAGGATCGACGCTGAAGTAAAAAGCATCAGACTCCTCCTCGAAGGCTAGGAGGAGATCGGGTCAGCCATGCTTCCACCCCAGTTCAAGCAGAAGTTTACCCAAATAAGGTGCATCCAAAGCACTAACTGTCGGTACACATATTAAAAAGCAAGATCCCAAAGTCGGAAAACCCGCCCAAACTAACCGATTATGACGGAAAAGGAGATCCTAATGAACATGTGCAACTTGTATACGAAATGTTGAGTTAATTTAGTGACAATGACACCTTCAAGTGCAAGTTATTTGCGCTAACCTTGATCGGACCAGCTCGGTTATGGTTTAATGGCCTACCCGATGGATGTATTGATTCTTGGGCAGAATTTCGTAAGAAGTTTTTGGTGCAATTCATGATCTAAAAGTGACATCCAATCACTGAGGTCGCTCTAACCGGGATTGTTCAGAGGAAAAAAAAAGAAAGCTTGTCGTCGTATATAAATTGGTTTACGCAAGTCTCAATTGAGGTAGACGAGGCTTAAGAATGCCTTAAGTGCTGGATTTTTTAGAACAGCCTTCTGAGTAACCATCCTTTCAGGCAAATGTTAACAAAAAAGGAAGGTCAAATCCATCTAAGAGATGCTGACCATGGTTTAACCTTTTATGATTTTGAAAGAGAAATTGATCATGCATTTTGATAACCCCGCGTCCAGCGAGTCTTATTCATGTTTCCCATCTAAGAAAGAGCCTGACCGACGTCGGGATGATTCTAACGTAAACATGCAAGGGAAGTATGAAAGATACACCCTGATGACGGTCTCTCGTGAAAGGATCTATCAATACTATGTGAAAACCAAATTTTGGAAGGTATGAATCTTACCCCCTTATCCCGTCTGAGAGACATCCCGAACTAGAAGATCAGAATAGTGTCGGTTCCATAAAAGCAATAGCCACAACACGGATGACTGCATTCATCTAAAGGATGCTAACAAAGAGATGATAAAGAGACGCCAGTTAGTTTATGTAGCGCGATTTTTGTGGTCCTGAGTCACAATCATTTGGGTACTACTGTTCGATTCATTTTTTATCCTATTGAGCTGATTAAGGAAGGGAAATAGATGTCTCCAATTATCCCTACTTGCATACTGAGTTTGAATAGCGGTCTGTTAGGTTACAAATTCTATGTGGATATGGGGCCCAATCTTTGGTTATTTTGCCTGAGAACACGGTGTCTGGATTATTTGTGAGGTTTTTGGTAATGTGTTTAGATTTACTGCTTTTGGGTTGATTTGGTAGAGATACTGGATTTTGGGTTTTGGATTGGTATGCTCGCTAAGATTTTTTCAATCTTATGCCTACGTATTCCCGTTTGATGAAACAGGGAAATCAGAGCGATCGTAGTTCCTCCTATTCTATGGGAGGAAAAAAGTTTTTTTTTGTGTCTTGTTCAAAGCCCAAGATGTGAAGCTAAATGTGGTTTGTATCTTGTTCAAAGCCCAAGATGTGAAGCTGAAGGGTCTATTTGTATCTTGTTTGAAGCCCAAGATGTGAAGCTAAAGGGTTTATTGATGAGAGAGAATTTGTCATCTCTAAAAGGGGTTGGTTTGTTTGTCACAACTGTTGGGTGACTGATTATAAAGGAGAATTACTTTAACTGGGATATGTAAACCCAACAATGCCATAATTTCCTTTATAGGGTATTTTTTAACCTAAAGGAGAAGACTTTAACTCAGTTTAGAGCAATGCCATCTTTCCTTAGGAATTTCTCATGCTAAAAGAGGGACAGTGGCGTGGATGTAAATAATCCAGAGGCTTGCTGCTTACAGCAATTTAGATGAAGGAAAAGGAGTTGTTGATGTTTGTATACTGTGAGCAAGGCACAGATTTTGATGCTAAAAGGTTGATTGACTAAACCGGGGTTTTCTTATACAAAGCCTAAGAGGAGGCTATTGACCCAACAAGAGGGTGTTTTTATGTGTCTCGTACGAAGCCCGAGAGAGAGGCTAAAAGGTTGACTCAACAAGAGAGTGCTTTTATGTGTCTTGTATGAAGCCCAAGATGTAACGCCCCGTTTTGTCCGATTTATTTAATCGAGTCAATTTAATTATTTTTGTTTTTATATTATTTTATTCTTGACTTTTATTTGGCAATATATTATTTTTCATCGTTATTATGTTTTATCGCATTTTGAGAGCGTTTGCGAGATATATGAGCTGAGGGGTAAAATGGTCATTTTGAGAGGTTAGATATTTTAGAAAAATTAGATATTTTTAATAAATAGAAAGTGGAGAGAAATAGAAAGAAAAGAAAAAGAAGAGAAAGAAAAGAGAGAAAAAAGGAAAAGGAGAAGAAAGAAAGAGAGAAGAGGAGAAAGAGGAAAATCGAGGAAACCTCCGTATCAATAGCGATTAATCGGGTAAGGGTGAGAAGTTTCGATTATATCATGCTTGTATATGTATATGTATGTATTTGTTTGAATGTTTGGTTGAATAATATATGTTTTCCATTTGGTTGAAATTGTGAATAATTGATAGAAATCGATGTTTTCACGGATGAATTTCGATATAAACTGCGTAAAATACTTGTTGTTATGATTGGAATATGTTTTGGTTGATATATTGTGGTTTGGAAGTGTATTGGTGGGGAAAATGATGATTTGGAGTGAGTAACAGCGCTGCTGCGAATCCCAGAATTCGCAGGTTCGCATTGCGAACAACAGCGAAGAGGAAAGCGAAGGCTCACCAGAGCTTCGCAGTGCGAATGGGTAGGCGAATGTTCGCCAGCACTTCGCATAGCGAACATGACAGATTGCTCCATTTTATTTTCTTCATAACTTTTGATCCGTAACTCGGATTGAGGCACGGTCGGATGCGTTGGAAAACTTATGGGATGTTCTTTCTTATAAAAATGGTTTTGGGATTAGTGGCCAATTTAATTATGTCGGGAACTTGGAAACGTGTCGTTTGGTCGACTTTTACCGTTGTAATTGTGTGCGATTAATGTGTTACCATGAGACATGCTTTTGATATATATTGTATAGCTTGTGTGCTGTTATATGAGGTGAATATATGTTTTGAAATGTTGTGATGATGGTTTGTGGTCTTGTGGAGAAAGAAATGCATTGTTTTGGGTGTGATTGCAATGTATGATTAATGATGCTGTTGTGTCGTAAAATACATTGTTTGATTGAATTTCAATGTATGTTGTTATGAATGTTATTGGGGGTAGCCCTTGTGGCGTGAATCCTTGATGTGAATTGATATGAGTGTATGTGCTAAAGTTCTAATTGTTGTGATTTGTGGATTATGATGAAATGCATTGTTTATGTGAAATTCAATGTGTGTTAATTGGTGGCCTTATGGCAAGTAAATGCATTGTTTGAATTGGTTTCCAATGCATAAATAATGATGATAAGATAATCCATATTGTTGATTGTGAAGATGCATTTGATTGTCATGAGTCATTGTATGCCAAGCATCATGATATGCATTCTTGTGGTGTCGTGTGCCCTAGTGGGTGTGAGCGACGAAATGATTCCCGAGGGAATTTGCTGTAATGGTCGTGTGCCTTATACAAAGAGGACCGAAAGCGACGTTATAGACGATCATGAGCCTTATACAAAGAGGACCGAAAGCGATCGGGTCGCGTGCCTTATACAAAGAGGTGTGAGGGATCCATAAACTTCATGTGCCATATACAAAGAGGTGTAAGCGACGGGGAATCATCGTGTGCCCAACGGGAGTTACACTAAGTAACAAGCGATGAATCCAATAGTTCCTGAGTGAACTAATGATGAGAATGATGGATGGATGGTACTGCATTTGCATAGAGTCATTGTGTCGGTCTCTCTGCATTTGCATAAATCATGAATGGATTGATTATGTGTGGAAAATCATGAATGGATTGATTATGTGTTGAGTTTGTGATAGCATTAGTGATTTGATATGTATTCGTGATAAATGCATTGGTTGGGGATAATATGTTTTATGTATAGACACATGCTCTGTGATGTGGTGGTGTGTTTTCATATGTTATAACTTTGGTATGCCTTATGTGTGGATATGTGATTATGTTGGTATAATTGATATATGCTATATGTATGAGTATGTGATGCTTGTGGTGAGAATAATTATGCATGTGAATTTGTATGTGTTGCATATTATTATGCAATCTTGATTTAGTTGTTATTTCTCACCCTTCTGCTGTGGTTTGTTGCTCTATGAGGCAATTGCAGATTTATGTCTTGGAGGCTTTTGCGAAGATTAGTTCTCCGTCCTTTTGTCGGTCTGTCTGCTCTGATACGTAACACAGGAGTCGGGGAATGCTTTTGTTATATATGTATTACCTTTGTATGAATATTTTGATGTTATAAAACAATTTATTTTGTATAACAAGTCAGTTATGGATCTTTCCACTTTATTCCATAATTGAACTTTCCTTTTATATGGAAAAAGTTTTCCTTTTATGTTTATTCCATTTTGTGTTATGTATCAAATTTATGAGCAGAGATTGTGTTTTCTTTCTTTAAATGTGGCATCCTTGTTTCTGTCGGAAAAATAAATTTTTATTTACTCTGATTTAATTATGTATTATTTATTCGCGATGGGAATTGGGGTGTTACATTAGTGGAATCAGAGCAGGTCGGTCGGTCCGGCCAAGTTATTGAGTCAGTTGGTGTGACAGTTGAATACTGTCGATGTCGTTTGTTCCTTAGTATGTGATATGTGTGTGAAACACTGTTAGTACTTTATGGTTTTCTAATCCTTTGTCTTCAGGAGTGAGAATGAGATAAGTGGGGGAGAAGCTTGTGCTTCTCCAAGTTGCTTCAGTTGTGGAGTGTTGGCTTAGTGGGTCGTTGGTTGCAAGATTGTAAGTGTTGTTTGGACAGTGTGGTTCCCGGTTCCGGAGGGAATGCAGAGGTAAGGTTTATGTCGACTAAGGAATTGTACCTTAGGTAGTGGTGTGCACAAGATGCAAGAAATGCTATTATAGTTTGGTAAAGATAGTTTATGCCCCATCATGATTGTCGGCTGTCTATTGACAAATTGAGGAACTGATCACCCTTAATCTCTTGTTGATAGTAGACGGAATTATGTTGGATGGAATAAATGTGTCTTTCCGGCTTTGATAGTGTTCTAGAAATTGGCAGAAAGGCCACAGTGATGGGCGGCCAGTTGTGCGTGATTCCAAAGGTGTTTCCGGACGAAATATTGGATGTTAGCGTTAGAATTACTCAGATTGAAAGAGCGGTTGGAAGATTTACTGGAAAAGGGGATTTGTGAGACCACGTGTGTCGTCTTAGAGAGCTCCAGTATTGTTAGTAATAAAAAGGAAGGATGATTGAACGGAATAACGAGCATGATGTGTATAATGGTATTGAGACTAAGGAAAGTAAAACTTAGAGTTTTGGTGAGTTTTGGAGTTTTTAAAGTTTTAGGGCATTAATGGAAATCTTGAGAAAACCCTTAGGTGTGGATGTAATATTTGAGAGTTCTTTTTTGTTGGTTGTTGCTACATGTTGGGATTTATGGAATATGGACTGTCCAGAGAAGAAATTGTGTATGGATTACTGACAGTTGAATAAGGTAACGATTGAGAATAAGTGTCCACTTTCATGAATAGATGACTGGAATGGTTTGGTTGAGTTTGAGTGAAATTACAATTATTTGGAATGTTTGATAAGAGTGGTGAATTGTGTGAGTTGAGGCTTTGATCGATTTAATGTGACTGGTTATGTTTGTTATCATCGGGATAGGCTGTTATTTACTCGACTAAGCTTGTATGTGAATAACCAGTTACCCAGTGAAAAAAATTTTGCAAAAGCTTTAAGAATTTATATCTTTTGGAATTTGGTTGGGCATTACAACGTACAGTGATGTTATTTGGTGTTAGTAATGCGTCTGTAATGTTTGTGGAGTAGATGAATCGTATCTTCTATATTTATTTGGATAAGTTCTCAATGGCTTGATTGAGGATATTCAGATCTGTTATAAACTTAGAGGAAGAACAGGTAGAGTGTTTGAGATTTGAATTACAAGTGTTGAAAAGAGACGAAGTTTTATGCTAAGTTATTCAAGTGAGAATTTTGGTTGAAAAAGGTTAGTTTTCTTGGATATGTTATTTTGAATGAGAGTATGGTTAATGGATCCATCGGAAGTAGATGCAATTCTACAATGAGAGGCTCCGAAGTTGGTTAAGGAGATTAAAATCTTTTTGGACTTTAGTTGGTTATTATCGGAGGTTAGGGAAGGCTTTTCCAAGTTAGCGTTTTCGTTACTTCGATTGACTTGCAAAAGGTAAGTCGTTTGTTTAGGATGTTCGTTGTAAGGAAAGTTTCAGAGAGCTGAAGTAGAAATTGTCTACGACTCCAGTTTTGATTCTGCGTGATCCTGATAAACCGTTTGTGAGGTATCGGGATGTGTCTTTGATGAGTTTAGGCAGTGTGTTAATGCAAGAGGGGAAAGTCGTGGCTTATGTTTTATGACAATTGAGGATTCATAAAAGGATCTATACTATTCCGGATTTGGAATTGGTTGCGGTTGTATTGTGTTGGAATATTTGGAGGTAGTATCTTTATGGTTCTAGGTTCGAAGTGTTTAGTAATCACAAGAGTTTAGAGTACTTGTTTGGTCTGAAGGAATAGAGTATGAGACAACGAGGATGGTTAGAATTCGTGACGAGTTATGAATTTGGCTTGGATTATCCTTCGGGAAAAGCTAATGTTGTGCCTGAAGAGTTAAGTTGATAGTCTTTGCATATGGCTGTTTTGATGGACAGAGAGTTAAAATTATTTGAGCAGTTCAGAGACTTGTGTCCGGTGTGTGAGATAACACAGTAGAGTGTGAGGTTGGGTATATTAGAAGTGAATAGTAATTTTTGGTGAATATGAGAAAGAGTTAGACTTTGGACGTGGGGTTGATAGTTTTGATGGTTGCGAGTAATCAAAGTGCGCAGCGAAAGCGTGATGTCGCACATTTCGTATATGCGTGTGTGACTTGTAAGTGTTCATAGGTTGAACATTATGAACATGTAGGAGTGATGAGACCATTGGACGTTTGAGAATGGAAGTGTTAGGTGAAAAGTTTAAGTATTATTCATGGGCTACTATGTAGATGGATGTTTTGGTTATATGTTCGATTGAGGGAATCGTAGCATTGTTGTAATGATGTCGTGTGACAAGGATGTTGGTATTGTGGTTATGTAGAGGTTGTTGAAACGATGTTGGGTCGTGGAACTTTATGTTCTTGTTTGTGTTGTTGCCTCGTTTCCATCGTGATGGTTCGAGTGCGAGTAGCTAATTCCTGTGTGGGAGATTAGGGGAGTGTTACCTGGGTGTTGGTAACATGGTTTTCTTTGAGTTGTGAGTTGGTCGTCAAGTGCATTGTATGGGCTTTGCATCTTGTCGTTGTAGTCGTCGTCGTTGTCGTTTCGTTGTTGTAGTCGTTGTTAGCAAGGTGGTTTGTCAGTTTGTGTTATTCGTGGTGTGCCTTTTGTTGGCATGATAGTTTGTTAGTCAGATGCGAGAGTCGTATTCGGAGTTGTTCGTATCAGTATATTTTTTAGGACGAAAATGTCTAAGTGGGGGAGAGTTGTAACGCCCCGTTTTGTCCGATTTATTTAATCGAGTCGATTTAATTATTTTTGTTTTTATATTATTTTATTCTTGACTTTTATTTGGCAATATATTATTTTTCATCGTTATTATGTTTTATCGCGTTTTGAGAGCGTTTGCGAGATATTTGAGCTGAGGGGTAAAATGGTCATTTTGAGAGGTTAGATATTTTAGAAAAATTAGATATTTTTAATAAATAGAAAGTGGAGAGAAATAGAAAGAAAAGAAAAAAAAGAGAAAGAAAAGAGAGAAAGAAGGAAAAGGAGAAGAAAGAAAGAGAGAAGAGGAGAAAGAGGAAAATCGAGGAAACCTCCGTTTCAATCGCGATTAATCGGGTAAGGGTGAGAAGTTTCGATTATATCATGCTTGTATATGTATATGTATGTATTTGTTTGAATGTTTGGTTGAATAATATATATTTTCCATTTGGTTGAAATTGTGAATAATTGATAGAAATCGATGTTTTCACTGATGAATTTCGATATAAACTGCGTAGAATACTTGCTGTTATGATTGGAATATGTTTTGGTTGATATATTATGGTTTGGAAGTATTTTGGTGGGGAAAATGATGATTTGGAGTGAGTAACAGCGCTGTTGCGAATCCCAGAATTCGCAGGTTCGCATTGCGAACAGCAGCGAAGAGGAAAGTGAAGGCTCGCCAGAGCTTCGCAGTGCGAATGGGTAGGCGAATGTTCGCCAGCAGTTCATAAAGCGAACTTTGTGCTCTTTTTTCCTCTGCCACGGTTCGCTGGAGCTTCGCACGGTGAATGGGGAAAGCGAATGCTCGCTAGGAGCTTCGCATAGCGAACATGACAGATTGTTCCGTTTTGTTTTCTTCATAACTTTTGATCCGTAACTCGGATTGAGGCGCGGTCGGATGTGTTGGAAAGCTTATGGGATGTCATTTTTTATAAAAATGGTTTTGGGATTAGTGGCCGATTTAATTGTGTCGGGAATTTGGAAACGTGTCGTTTGGTCGACTTTTACCGTTGTAATTGTGTGCGATTATTGTGTTACCATGAGACATGCTTTTGATATATATCGTATAGCTTGTGTGCTGTTATATGAGGTGAATATATGTGATGAAATGTTGTGATGATGGTTTGTGGTCTTGTGGAGAAAGAAATGCATTGTTTTGGGTGTGATTGCAATGCATGATTAATGATGTTGTGTGGTAAAATACATTGTTTGATTGAATTTCAATGTATGTTGTTATGAATGTTGTTGGGGGCAGCCCTTGTGGCGTGAATCCTTGATGTGAATTTATATGAGTGTATGTCCTAAAGTGCTAATTGTTGTGGTTTGTGGATTATGATGAAATGCATTGTTTATGTGAAATTCAATGTGTGTTAATTGGTGGCCTTATGGCAAGTAAATGCATTGTTTGAATTGGTTTCCAATGCATGAATAATGATGATGAGATAATCCATATTGTTGATTGTGAAGATGCATTTGATTGTCATGAGTCATTGTATGCCAAGCATCATGATATGCATTCTTGTGATGTCGTGTGCCCTAGTGGGTGTGAGCGACGAAACGATTCCCGAGGGAATCTGCTGTAAAGGTCGTGTGCCTTATACAAAGAGGACCGAAAGCGACGTTATAGACGATTGTGAGCCTTATACAAAGAGGACCAAAAGTGATCGGGTCGTGTGCCTTATACAAAGAGGTGTGAGCGATCCATAAACGTCGTGTGCCTTATACAAAGAGGTGTGAGCAACGGGGAATCATCGTGTGCCCGACAGGGAGTTACACTAAGTAACAAGCGATGAATCCAATAGTTCCTGAGTGAACTAATGATGAGAATGATGGATGGATGGTACCGCATTTGCATAGAGTCATTGTGTCGGTCTCTCTGCATTTGCATAAATCATGAATGGATTGATTATGTGTGGAAAATCATGAATGGATTGATTATGTGTTGAGTTTGTGATAGAATAGGTGATTTGATATGTATTCGTGATAAATGCATTGGTTGGGGATAATATGTTTTATGTATAGACACATGCTCTGTGATGTGGTGGTGTGTTTTCATATGTTATAACTTTGGTATGCCTTATGTGTGGATATGTGATTATGTTGATATAATTGATATATGCTATATGTATGAGTATGTGATGCTTGTGGTGAGAATAATTATGCATGTGAATTTGTATGTGTTGCATATTATTATGCAATCTTGATTTAGTTGTTATTTCTCACCCTTCTGCTGTGGTTTGTTGCTCTATGAGGCAATTGTAGATTTGTGTCTTGGAGGCTTTTGCGAAGATTAGTTCTCCGTCCTTTTGTTGGTCTGTCTGCTCTGATACGTAACACGGGAGTCGGGGAATGCTTTTGTTATATATGTATTACCTTTGTATGAATATTTCCATGTTATAAAACAATTTATTTTGTATAACAAGTCAGTTATGGATCTTTCCGCTTTATTCCATAATTGAACTTTCCTTTTATATGGAAAAAGTTTTCCTTTTATGTTTATTCCATTTTGTGTTTTGTATCAAATTTATGAGCAGGGATTGTGTTTTCTTTCTTTAAATGTGGCATCCTTGTTTCTGTCGGAAAAATAAATTTTTATTTACTCTGATTTAGTTATGTATTATTTATTCGCGATCGGAATTGGGGTGTTACACAAGACGGAGGCTAAAAGGTTTTGACTCAACATGAGAGTCTTTTATACTCAACAAGAGAGTGATTTTTATCTCATACGAAGCCTGAGATGGAGGCTAAAAGGGGTTTGACTCAACAAGAGAGTCTTTTATACTCAACAAGAGAGTGTTAAAAGGTTAGCTCCGCTAGGGAGAATCATTGTACAAAGCCCAAGAGGAGGCTACCGTGCTGGTGACTGTTTTAGTTTAGGGACAGGTTCAGTATGTTGGATAAAGAGAAAATCAGTTCTTATAATGGGAAAGTTTAAAGGTATGGTTGTGCCTTGGCACTGATCAGAGGATCAGGGTTATTTCCTGTTCTTTAAGGAAATGGGAAATCCAAAGGGTATTGAAACTGTCCAAGTCTACTGGTGGTTTGAGAAATCGATTCTCAGGTAGTAAATGATCTTTGTATGATGCCCAAAAGAAAGCTGGTATGTTAAGGGATGAAGCTCAACCCATTAATTGGTCTGACACTTGACTCAGAAAGACAGCTCTAGCAAATTAATGACTAGGTTCTGGTCCTATACCTGTAGAGGTCTCTAGGTCCTTGTACTAAGCCCAAGAGAAGGCATGAGAGCTTTTAAGAAGCCGAAGGGTCCTTGTACAACGCCCAAGAGAAGGCGGGATGCTTTTAAGAAGCCCGTGGGTCCCCAAACCACGAGAAGTTCAAGACATGCCATTCACCGAGAATAGATCAAGCCAGGAAAGTCTGAGAATTTGGAAGAAACTCAAGAGATGCCATTCACGGAGAAAAGATCATCTCTGGCGAGTAGAGTCTCCTTGATTATTTCTAAGAGTGACAGTCTGAGAAAGGGTTCACCGAGAATGCTGCCTTTCACGTCTCCATATTGCTTAACCCCAAGAGGAGGGAAGACTGTGTCTGGTAATCCTATGGGGGTCTAGTTTTGTTTGTATTTTAAGAGTGACCAACATGGCTTTACCTAGTGCTAGACGTAGTTGCCGGGGAAAACTCTAAATAACTATACTAGTATTACACAGTGGATATTTGACGAGTATATAAAAGTTTGTGAAAGAAGACTTACAGTGAGCAGCCCCACAATACAGTTATATATATATATATATATATGAAAGCGGGTAAACATGTACTCGGTTGTAGAGCTTCCATGCTGTTTTGTTAGTTGTTCAACAAAGAAAGCTTTGATAACAATATTATATTCTAAATCAAAGGAGAAAGTGCTTTGAAAAGATTGTTGGGGCTTACAGCTCAAGGAGAGGCCCAAGGTTTTATCAGTGATTGCACTGTTGTTTTGAAATTGTACAGGGACTTATACAAGTGACTGAGGCCCAAAAAGGTTTTCTGTACAAAGGGATGGGTCTTACACTTTCTCAAGAGGCCCAAAGGTGTTTAAAGAAAAAGAATGGGGCTTATAACATGAGGGTAGGCCCAGATGATTTGTTTTTGAACTGGCGATCGTACCGAGATTTCTATTTTTAGCGCGGAGGGACTTATACCATGTCTGAGGCCCAAAAAGTTTTGGTTAAAAGGGGGTTGGGTCTTACACTCTTTTAGAGGCCCAATGATTTATTTTTATACAAGTGGTGGGGCTTACAGCTTAAGGAGAGGCCCAAGGTTTTTTTTGTTAAAAAGGCGACGATCGCGCTGAACCTTTTGATGGGATCGGGACTTATACAATACACTGAGGCCCAAAAAGGTTTGTATTTACAAAGGGTTGGGTCTTACACTCTACCAAGAGGCCCAAGGTTTGAAAAAGATTTGATGAGGGTTGAAATGATCGAAACCCTAATTTGCTTTCAAAATATATTTTAATTGAATAAAAATTCAATTAAAATGATCAAAATTGCTAAACATGTGTGAAAAACAAATTGTGGCATTGGATTAATGTTTGACAAATCATGTTTATACCCACAAAATAATTGGAAATCAATTAAGTTTGGAAAATCAAGGGAGAAAAAATATTCCAAATGTAAAAAACAAATAAAACATTAATTCTTTGCAAAATATCAAATATATGAAATAAGTAATATTTTTGGGATTTTTGGGAAAAATAAAATATTTTAACATTTTTGTGAATTATTAAAAAAAGAACCAACTCAAAATCATTAAAACTCAGAGATAAATTAATTTTTGAATCAATTAAATAAAATCACAAAAATTCAAAAATTCAAATATTTGAAAAAGGGCGCCAAGAACATCTTGGCATTGCCCGCGTGCTCTGTTTTACCCAGATTTGCGTTTTCTCTTCAATCTCACTGAATACTTGATTATATCATGCAATCTACATATCAATTTGCTCGTTTTCACCTCACGATCATGTCTATGGTCTTTAATTTCATTTATTTTAAGCATGGAATAAGAAATCAAAGAGAAACCTCAATAACCCTAAAATTTGCATGAAGGCTCAGAAATTTCATACACGATTCAAACAAAGCAATTGATTGAGGGAAAACACTCCATGCATGATTATGAACATATGGCCAAATTATTGTGCAGCAAAAAATGCATGGATCATAGAGTTAGAAGAGCTCATGCTTACCTCTTGCAGCTGGTGATCGCGTTTTATGTTAGAGGTGTTACAGCTATGTTTCAATGATGTGGATAGCTTCCCTAGGTGCCAAGTGATGTGCCTGAGTGCTTGGAATGGTTTTAAACAAGTTGGAACTGAAGATGGTATCCCAACTGCAACTTGGTTAAAACCTTGAGCAGTTGGCTGGTGATTTTGAGAAATCAGTGTTCCAGATGTTGTTTAAGTGTTTAGATCACTTCTATATGATGTTTATGAAGTGTGTATGTGGTTGGTTTGATTGGAATTGCTCTCAAACTCAAAACCCGATAGTGACTTGCTTTGGAAGGCAATTTTGGAGTGAAGAAGGAGATTTTGAGGAAAGCATCTGTTTGATGGCTTTGGTGTACTCAATGAGAATCCAAGTCTCCTCTAGCCATTGACTAGAGGTTAGGGCACAGGCTGCTGGTTCCGTTGGTCTTGGATATGTCTTGAATGAATTCAGTTGGAAATGGCTCAGTCCATGCCACCTTGGTGCATCCATTAAATGCTCCAAACGAAAATTGGAGTCTTGTCCCTCTTTTAGGCATTTCTAGGTTTGGCATGCTATTTTTTGTTCCAAGGACTTGGGAGGCTGATGGATCAGTGTTTGTCCCTCCTTGGTCTCCCCCTGAGGTGTTCAGATGGATAAGTGTGTTTGTCATTTGCACAAATTTGGCAAATCGAGCAAAATGCACAAATCTGCCTTGCTTTAACAGTTCTCAGCAAGGCATATTGCCATTGTCATATCTCATGGCTCAAGTGGAATTTGATGGAGTTCTTGGCCATTTTGGAAATCCCTCATATGATACAACAACTGTTTGATCATAATTAGTTTTGATACTTTTTGGATCCAAGTGAAAAATTTCCCTACATTTGGAAAAAAGTGAAGGCAGATTCTGACTTAGTGAAAATTTCACTAAGTGTTGGAAAAAGTGACATTTTCACTTTTTGTGATTTTGATCATTCCATAACTTAAAATCCATGAGGAATTGGAATGAGTTGTGTTTGAAGCTTTTGTAGAGTGCCATGAGAGCTACAAATCCAGCTTTGGATGGGGAAAAATGGCCTTGTGGTTTAGGAGTTATGATCCTCCAAAGTTGGTACCCTAGCCACTTTGTTCCATAAATTAGAAAATTTCTAAGTTTTTTATGGTTACCCCTTTTACAAGTTATCCCACTTTTCTTGATTTTTCTTGATGAATGATGATTCCAATCACACATTAACATCATTTTAGGGTTTGGGGACCATAATTGTGAAAAATCTCAAAAAGTCAAAGTTGACTTTTGTGCACAGTTGACTTTTTATCAAATGAATTCCAAACTGTGGGATCCTCTATGAAATCAAGTCCTTGACCTAAATCAAACTTGATGGATTGATTTCATAGGTGTTATAGGGTGTATTGAATCATGTCCCAAGGTTTGGGAGCATGTCTTGGTCAAAAGTCAAAGGCACTATTGACTTTTTCCTCAAAACCCTAATTGTGGTTCTGATGTAATAGAAACTTGTTGCTCAAGCTTCTTAGACCAATCCATTGTTGCAAATGGATCAAGGTGTTGTATTAGAGACCCTTAAATCCTCCTTTGAGGTCTTGGCTCATGTTTTGTCCCAAAAGTCAACTTAGGGGTGAATTAGGTCAAGAAACCCTAATTCCTGATTTTTGGTGAATGCGTCCCCTGAGGCTAAATTGACTTGATGATTGGGTCCATGAGGTTCCATGGGGTATATTAGGTTATGCTTTGAAGCATTGGCTCATGCCCAGAGGAAAATTCCCATCTGGAGGCCCTGGTCGACAAAAACCCTAATTTGGTGACACTAGCGATCTTGAGGCTTGATCCACTGGGACTGTTGCAGCCTTGTGCTTAATCCTTGAGGTGGGAGTCCTATTAATCCATTGAGGATGTTTGAGAGGTTTAGACAAGTTGAAGATCATGTCATTCCTTGATTGATCCTTTGTCTAAAGCTCAGAGAGGGCTTGAAACCCTAATTCTGATTGTAGTGAAGGTTCACCCGTCTTTAGGGAGACTAATGAGGCATGATGGTCCTTCCATATTGTGATGATGATTTGCACAATGATGGGAAATCTTAGTGGTAAAAATTTGGGGTATGACAGATGCCCCTATTTAATCTTCTTGGACCCGAATGCGCGAATGGCGAAGGTATTCGGGCATTCGGGGTGCAAGAGGATTAAATATCGGAATACCAGAAATTTTGATGATGGTTATGAATGGCAGTTTGTACATCCTTCTTCTTTTGCTAAGCAATAATGCTTAGAAAAGGTAAACTTCCCCTCGATCTTGGTCTTTGTACCAAGGAACTGGTCTCAGTTTCTGAACTAAACTTCCCCTCGATCCTGGCCTTTGTGCCAAGGAACTGGTCTTAGATTCTGAACTAAACTTCCCCTCGATCCTGGTTTCCTACCAAGGAACTGGTCTTAGTTTCTGATATAAACTTCCCCTCGATCCTGGTTTCCTACCAAGGAACTGGTCTTAGTTTCTGATATAAACTTCCCCTCGATCCTGGTTTCCTACCAAGGAACCGGTCTCAGTTTCTAAACTAAACTTCCCCTCTATCCTGGTTTCCTACCAAGGAACTGGTCTCAGTTTCTTTTGTCAATAAACTTCTTGACAAGGGACGATATGCGTAGCGGTTTTCCTCATACTTCTCGCCGAATTTTCCTGGGGAGATGCCATTTGATGGGAAAAACTTTTGATGCCAGACTTGTTGGGGAACCCATCTGTCTGAATTGTAGAGGGGTATAAACTTCTCTGTTGGAGATGCCATTTGTCGACTCTATTGGGGAAAACGAATCTCTTGAGAGACTGCTTTCGCTCGGAGATATTACATCATACTTTTCTCGGAGATCTTCTCGGAGAAATGCCATATGATGTGATCCAATTTTGAGGTGCTGATGACTTCATTAACAACGACTCTCCGGAGAGAAAAATCGATGTGTTGCTGATAGTCTTTAGTTGTGAGGCTTTCTCTGGGGATTTTCCTTAATCCGAGAAAGCAAAGATACCATCTTCAATGGCGAAGAGTGACATTTGTCGAACGTTTTCTTGTTTTTCAGAGGTTCAAGTTATCAAAGTGGTCAAGGGCCAACTCCAATCCAAAAATAAACTGGAGGAGAGAGATAGTGCAGACGCAACATATCCTGACAAGGAAAGAACTAACAACTCGATTGAGAGGACTTTAATCAGTAGGGGATAAGACCGACTAAAGTGATAGTGATGCAATATGAATGTGAATGTAAATCAACCATGCATGATGTATGTATGTTTATGCTGACAAAACTGACATAATATACAGATTAATAGATGAACACGGCTGGATACTCAGCCACTGCGAGGGACGAAGAAGTACCGCTGGTTCAAGATAGCAATTCTGCCTTGCTTAGGAGAAATAGTCCCTGCGGGGAACAACCGTTGTCGGGCTTAGGAGGTAAGAACTCTACCGGGGGGTGTCAGATGAAACATGGTCTCTGACATAACTGATCCTTCATTCAGGGGCACTGGTTTAGAAGGAGTACTTTGATTCTGCACTTTGAAGTTCGCTTACTTCTTGAGAAGCGATCGATGTTCTTTCGATGTTCAACAGTCGAAAGAAATTGCCATCTTTATTTTAAAAGCCGAAAAATTTTATCAAGTAAATTCATTTTTGTTTTATTTCAAGAATTGTTGATCATGTTAAAATGTCGTTCCGTAAAGCTAAAACAAATAAGAATTGCAAACAAAAGCACAAGGGCTCAAATTTTATTGATGGGATGGAAATCAGCCAAACGCGTGATTCCATAGAGTATTTACATAGTTAGAAAATAGTAATTTAAGGGAAAAGGGCTACATTGAAACATAATGACCACTATCCTTCTACCAACTTTGAATTCGGGACATCCTGAGTTTCTGTCGAAGATGACCTTGATCGAGATTTTCTGATGGATGGCATGACTGTTGCTGAGGGAATTGCGCCTTTTGGACGTAGTTACTTGCCATTATCCCTAATTTTTGTTTGGATTGTACTTTGAGATTTCAAATCCATCGGGATGATTTTTTATTATGTCTCCAATTTTTGCCTGGACCGCACTTTCGGGTTTTCAATCCACCGAGACGTTTTTTCTCTTCTTTTTTTATTTAGGCGAAGTATTTTTTGACTACGTCAACATTCGTGGGGTAGAAAAATTCTTCTCCATCCATGGTTGCAAGTCTTAAGGGGCCGCCTGAGAAAGCTTTCTTGACCACATAGGGGCCGTCGTAATTCGGAGTCCATTTGCCCCGAGAGTCAGTGAGAAAGGGTTGTATCTTTTTGAGCACAAGGTCTCCTTTCCTGAAGACGCGAGGTCGAACCTTTTTGTCAAACACCTTCTTCATCCTTTGCTGATACAACTGACCATGGTATAGTACCGTAATTCACTTTTCTTCGATCAGATTTAGTTCATCGTGTCAACTTTGACACCATTCAGCTTCTGTAAGCTTAGCTTCCATCAATATCCAGATTGATGGGATCTCTACTTCGATGGGGAGCACTGCTTCCATGCCATATATTAGAGAGAAAGGGGTTACCCCTGTTGATGTGCGGACAGATGTGCGATAACCGTGAAGAGCAAAGGGGAGCATCTCGTGCTAATCTTTGTAGGTTACAACCATTTTTTGAATAATCTTCTTGATGCTCTTGTTAGCCGCTTCTACCGCTCCATTCATCTTAGGTCGGTAGGGAGATGAGTTATGGTGTTCGATCTTGAACTCTGCGCACAACTCTTTCATCGTCTTGTTGTTCAAGTTAGATCCATTATCTGTAATGATCTGGCTCGGAACACCATAACGGAAGATGATTTTTTTTTATAAATCGGACCACCGCTTGTCGGGTTACATTGGCGTATGACGCTGCTTCGACCCACTTGGCGAAGTAATTAATGGCTACCAGGATGAACCGATGTCTGTTCGAAGCCTTGGGTTCAATCATGCCAATCATGTCGATTCCCCATATGGAAAAAGGCCATGGGGAAGAAAGAACTTTGAGATGCATTGGCGGTACATGGATCTTGTCTGCATATATCTGACACTTATGACACTTCCTCATGTACTTGTAGCAATCGGATTCCATTGTCAACCAATAATACCCCGCTCTTAGAATTTTTCTCGCCATTGTATGTCCGTTGGCATAAGTGCCAAAGGATCCTTCGTGAATTTCTTTTATCAGCATGTCTGCTTCTGGTCTGTCTACGCATCAGAGCAAGACCATGTCAAAGTTTCTCTTATAAAGTGTATCACCGCTCAGGAAGAAGTTTCCAGCCAATCTTCTGAGGGTTTTTCTGTCTTTCCTTAGTGCCCCAGGTGGGTACTCTTGTTTTTGAATGAAGCATTTGATATCGTGATACCAAGATTTGTCGTCTATGACTGCTTCAATCGTGAAGATGTTAGCGGTCCGTTCAAGGCGCATTATGTAGATCTTAGGTAGGTCGTTCCATTGACCTACACTAATCATGGAAGAGAGGGTGGCTAATGCATCAGCCATGTGATACTCTTCACGAGGGATATGATGAAACTCGATTCTTTTGAAAAATGGTAACAACCTTCTCGCGTAATCTTTGTAAGGAATTAATCTGTATTAGTGTGTGTTCCAATCTCCTATGATCTGATTGATAACCAAGGCTGAGTCGCCATATACATCCAAGTTCTTGATCCTCAAATCAATTGCTTCCTCGAGACCCATAATACAAGCTTCGTATTCGGCCTCGTTGTTTGTACATTTGAATGTAAGTCTGACGGTGAAAGGAATGTGGGTACCCTGAGGTGTTATGATGATTGCCCCAATTTCATTTTTGTAATGATTGACAGCTCTGTCAAAGATTAGTCCCCATTGGGAACCTGGTTCTGGCCCTTCACTGGGTAGTGGTTCATCGCAATCTTTCATTTTTAGATACATGACATCTTCGTCTGGGAAGTCAAACCCGACTGATTCTTGATCGTCAATCGGTTGATGAGCCAAATGATCGGCTAAAACACTTTCTTTAACGGCTTTCTGAGCATGGTACTCGATGTCATATTCTGATAACAACATCTGCCAACGGGCGATCCTTCCCGTGAGAGCAGGTTTTTCAAAGACAGACTTGATTGGATCCATTTCTGAGATTAACCAAGTAGTGTGACGAATCATGTACTAGCGAAGACGTTTGGCTGCCCAAGCCAAAGCACATCAAGTTTTCTCAAGCATAGTGTACCGGGTCTTGCAGTCGGTGAATTTCTTGCTCAAAAAGTAGATGGCAAACTCTTTCCTTTTTGTTTCGTCTTGTTGGCCAAGTACACAGCCCACGGAGTATTCCAGGACTGTGAGGTAAATGATTAGTGGTCTTCCTTCCACTGGAGGTGATAGAATCGGTGGGTTCAACAGGTATTCCTTGATACTGTCAAAGGCGCTTTGGCAGTTCACTGTCCAAATGCAGTCCTGATTCTTTTTGAGTAATTTGAAAATCCGCGCGCACGTCGCGATCATGAGTAATATGAATCTGGAGATGTAGTTCAAACGTCCCAGGAATCCCCTAACTTGTTTTTCAGTTTTCGGGGAAGGCATTTCTTGAATGGCCGTGACCTTGTCAGGATCGACCTCAATTCCTTTCTGGCTGACGATGAACCCTAAAAGTTTTTCTGAACGGACATCGAAGGTGCATTTATTGGGACTCAAGCGGAGTTTGTACTTTCTCAACCGCTCAAATAGTTTTGACAGGTGGGTCACATGCTCCTCCTCTGTTTTTGATTTGGCAATCATGTCATCGACATATACCTCGATTTCCTTGTGTATCATGTCATGAAACAGAGTAGTCGTGGCCCTTTGGTAGGTTGCCCCAGCGTTCTTCAAACCGAACGGCATTACCTTGTTATAAAAAGTACCCCATGGGGTGATGAAGGAAGTTTTCTCCATATCTTTCGGCACCATTTTTATCTGATTATAGCCTGAGAATCCATCCATGAAGGAGAAGAATTTGAACTTTGATGTACTGTCTACCAGCATGTCAATGTGTGGTAAAGGAAAGTCGTCCTTTGGACTAGCCTTGTGTAGATCTCTGTAATCGACATACATTCTGACTTTCCCGTCCTTTTTTGGAACGAGTACGATGTTGGCTAACCATTGAGGATATTCTGATGTAGCGAGGAAACCCGCGTCAATCTGTTTCTGTACCTCCTCCTTGATTTTGATGGCCATGTCTGGGTGAGTCCGTCTCAACCTCTGTTTTACTGGCGGACATTCCGATTTAAATGGTAAATGATGTTCTACGATGCTGGTATCCAACCCTAGCATGTCCTGATAGGACCAAGCAAATACATCGGGTAATTCTCTGAGAAGCTTTGTCAAACTCTCTTTGGCAGTTGGACTGAGCAGTGCCCCAATCCCGATTTATTTTCTCTATTCTTCTGAACCCAAGTTGACCGTTTCTAACGGCTCTTTGTGAGGTTCAATGGACCTTTCCTCATGTCTGAGTAAACGGGAGATTTCTTCAGGAATTTCGTCGTCAACTTCTTCTTCAGCCCTAAATACCGGGAACTCAAAGTTGGGAGAAGGCATTGGATCGTATGTTTCAACGGGGTTTAAAACAAGCAATCTGCATGACGTGATGATTTGTGTTTAGAAGAGATAGAGAAAATGCAAGTGTGTGCAGTGTATTTTTTTTGAAAAACTGCTTGTTTATTTTGTTCAGTTGTTTTTTAGGATTACCATTTTCTGGAAAAAAATGACAAAGAAAACAAAAATTAATGCGGAGATTACAGAACGGCGTTATTTTATTTATTAACAAGTCGATTCTTGAAACTACAGCCCTATAAAACAAAACTTTGTCGCTTTGGGCGAAGCGAAGAGGGATAATTATAGAAAGCGAGCCCTATCAAAACATCTGTTTGACCTGGGCAGGGTGAAAGGTTAAAGATGGCAATTACTTGGACTTATGAACAATCTTCGGAACATCGACAGCAACCCATTGGCGGCGAACTCCTCGGTGAATCACAAAGTCTGGTACCTTCTTTCTTGGCTTGTCTTCAGAAATAACGCTGATTTCTGGTGGAGCAGGATCATTGGAATCTGTTTCCCAAGCAGAGTTGTCGTAGGAGGATTCCTCTGTTGAATTTTGTATAGTATTTGTGCTCTCAGGCAAATTTCCCCATCCAGTTGGATGGATGTCTTCGAACCTGGTACGAGAGCTTTCGAGAGCGGTGTACTTGACCATGAAGTCAAATTTTCCACTTGGTTGTCCCAAGGTGTCCACACTTCTTTGGAACTGGAGGAGTCATCCCTTTCGATGACGTTGACCTCGGGAAAATGCATAATTGATGAATTCTAGTCCGGCAAGCTTTGCCAATTCATCATCGTACTGGATAGGTTCTGAATGACCTGAGTCTTGTAATGCAAAATGTTTGAATGATGTATGATGTGCAAAATGCAAATGCCTTTGCTTACAAGGAACTTTAACAATTATGTCGTAAATATCACAAAAATGGATATCACTTTAAATAACTGAAATGATCTTGTTTTATTTAATGTACTCAAAGGATTACAACAATGAAAGTACAACTTCAAAAAGATCTAGAAGAAAGATGACAAGGCTAAGCATATGGGTCCTAAGGAAATCTTGTTGATGAAGATCCAGCCCCGTGTTGTTGCTTCTTCTTCTGTCTCTTCAATTGTGTATCGTCTACCAGAGAAAAATAAATTCTCTTGTTCTTGTTGTCTTTCTACAGCATGCTACTCCAAGATTTATATCAAGTTGTCTTTTTCTTTCAGTTGCCTCTTTAACTCTCTTCTCTCAACTCTTGAAGTATGGAATTTATCTTCCCAAGTGTCTCTTTCCAGCTTCATCCGGTTTAAGAGTTCTTGATATTCTTCCCTATTCTCAATAGGTATGGTAGACGATAAATCAATGAAAGGTCGTGAAGGTCTCTCAACAGGATAAGGCATCTTGAGTTCACAAGCTCTGGTATTGACCCACTGAGTGTATGGCTTGAAAGCAATACAGTTTTTATTTTCCAGCTGATCTTTCCTCTTTTTATGAATGGTGTACCAAGCCTTTATAACTGCCTTTTTTAAATCTGGATTTCCACCCTCATTAAGGTAGAAGAAACCTGACACCAAGAGACTGCTTGGTATGTCTTTCATGGGGTACCCAAACTGATATCTTGCGAGAAGGGGTTGTAGTTAATCCCTCCATGTATACCAAGAATGGGTACATTAGGGAATTCCCCATAACTGTCAATGATAACTCCTTTGTCATAAGCTGGGTCATACCAATTCATATTAGTATGAGTGAGAGACATAAGCCTCTGAGACCATATGAGTTTGTCAGGATTTTCCGCAAAGAATCTGGCTCTTGGTAAGTGTGACTTGAACCATCTGTACAACAAAGGTGCACAACACATGAATATTCCACCACCCTTCATAGTCCTATGATAAATTGAATGGTAAGTGTCCCCAAGTAAAGTAGGTACTGGGTTACCAATTAAAAATATTTGAATGGCATTAAGATCAACATAGTGGTTGATGTTTGGAAATAGTACAAGACCATAGATGAGTAATGCAAAGATAGCTTCAATGGCACTCTGTCATACCCCAAATTTTGACCAAAAGATTTTTTTATTTTTCATTCATCTGACTGTATTTTCACTTTGCATCGTCTTCATAGCATATCATATCTTTTATCATGCATAATGCCCGAATTATAAACCAGAATAAATTTGTCAGATTTACAGTCGTTTTGGTCAAACTAAAGGTCAACTATGCGTAAAATCCGTGTACGGACAGTTTCAAAATTGAACTTGCAGAAATCAGTTTATTAATCTACGTTTTGCATATTTTAACCTGGTGTGCTCATTTTAATTTTTCAACTGCTTTTCGGGCACATTTTTGATACGTCTGAGCCATTTAACCGGGTAAAATTTATTTCAAAATTTGACCAAATGCTGTATTTTTACGAAACGTTTATTTCGCGCTGATCATTTTGGTGTATTCATTTTATTTTTTCGTACACTTCGATACCGGATTGTTTTATCGTTTTTAACCGGTTTCAGTTTTAATTTTAGTTAATATTATTTTTATTAATCAAATGTTAATGACTTTGTTTTATTATTATTTCTTCTTTTTATATAATATTTATTTTATTTTTGTACCATTTTTAACTTAGCTTAATTTCTACTTAGCTTAATTTTTAAGCTTCAAAATGGTATATGTATATGTCATGTATTGTCTGTCACAAACTTCATGTGCAAGTAAGTTTTTCTATAAACGAAGAAGTAGCAACACCACAACAACAATCCATCACCCTCCTCTCTATGTTGTAAGTTTTTATTTCATTTTTTTTTTATTCTTATCATTTATTTTATTATTGTTATTATTACGTTAATAATTATATTTTAAATAAATTTAGATGAAATAGTGGACTCTTGTTACATGCCTAGGCCCATTTAACTTTTATTCATTTTATTTCATTTATTTTGTGTTTAATCCAATTTTAGTTTTTATTTTGATAATTTGTTTAATTTTAGTTTAGTTAATTGTTTTAATTGTTAATATTATAAAATAACCAATGAAAAATATTCTTCATTATTTTAAATTGTCAATTAGTTTGTTAAATTCATGGCCATATAAAAAAATGTTTAAAAAATGATATGCACGAATTTATTATTTTAATTTGACTTGTTGTTTTCTCTTGTTGAAATTTGGTCCTTGTGATTTCATGCTTATGATTATTTGGAATGATCTTGATGTTTTTTTTCTCCTTGATGAATTTGAATTGTGATGATATTTCTTCTTGATGCTTTATCACTTTGTTCATTATCCACACGATGGTCCCAATACTTGGCGAGTACTCTTTTTTCTTTTTCACCCTTTTCTTTTTATACATGTAGTCTCTGAACTACAATTGCTATGACTTCCTCTTAAGGATATATAGGCTGAGGATTGTGAGATCCTAGCGAGCTACCTTTTTATTCAATCTTTTATTCATGCACATTACAAAAAACAACAAAAACATTTCCCACTCTCATCATCACTCAAAAACAATCAACCTTCCCAATCAATAGCAAACAACTTTAGTAAAAACATAGATATTTCAAGAGGTTCCTGTAGAGTACTAAAAATGCTTAGGATGTTAATACCTTCCCTTAGTATAACCAACCCCCGTACCTTTGATCGCTTATTTGCTTACCCTTTAGTCTTATCTTTAGCTTTGCATCTCAAGTCAAGTCAAGTCAAGTCAAGGGGAAAAGAACGAATAAACCCTAAATAAACATGCAAAGCTAAAGATAAGACTAAAGGCTAAGCAAATAAGAGATCAAAGGTACGGGGGTTGGTTATACTAAGGGAAGGTATTAGCATCCTAAGCATCTGTAGTACTCTACAGGAACCTCTTGAAATATCTATGTTTTTGCTAAAGTTGTTTGTTATTGATTGGAAAGGTTGATTGTTTTTTAGTGATGATGATAGTGGGAAATGTTTTTGTTGTTTTTTTTAATGTGTATGAATAAAAGGTTAAATAAAAAGGTAGCTCGCTAGGATCTCGCAATCATATGCCTACATACTCTTAAGAGGAAGTCAGAGCAATTGTAGTTCAGAGACTATGTGTATAAATAGGAAAAAGGGTGGAAAAAGTAAAAAGATTGAAATAAAAAATGGAAGAGTGCTCGCCAAGGATTGGGACCTTGTGCCTATGTGTTCTCAAAAGTAACTTGAGAAATAAGAGCGTTCGTAGTTCGTAGAACTACAAATTGTTAGGGTTCTAAAAACCAAAACAATAAAGGGGAAAGGTATTGATCGCACGGGGCGAGAGAAAAGGTTTGACACAAAGGAAAGTACCTGACTAAAAAGTCAACATGCATTTCCTACCCTTGGAAATAGGATCACAAGTATCAGGCGATAAATAAAATCACACAGATACATATACACACATGGCAAAGCATCACGTGATAAAGAATTTAAATCAGAGACACATACACATGGCAAAGCATCACATGAAAGTGAAAATATACACGAAAAAACATCGTGGAATAAATGAACATACACGGCAATTCTTTGATCCTTGATGAATTTGAATTGTGATGATATTTCTTCTTGATGCTTTATCACTTTGTTCATTATCCACACGATGTTTTGACGTGTATGTTCATTTATTCCACGATGTTTTTCCGTGTATGTTTTCACTTTCATGTGATACTTTGCCACATGTATGTGTCTCTGATTTTAATTCTTTATCACGTAATGCTTTGCCATGTGTGAATATATATGTGTGATTTCATTGATCAGCTGATTCTTGTGATCCTATTTCCAAGGGTAGGAAATGCATGTTGACTTTTAGTCAGGTACTTTCCTTTGTATAAAACCTTTTCTCTCGCCCCGTGTGATCGAGAACTTTCCCCTTTATTGTTTTGGTTCTTAGAACCCTAACAATTCGTAGTTCCACGAACTACGAATGCTCTGATTTCTCAAGTTTCTTTTGAGAATATGTAGGCACAAGGTCCTAATCCTTGGCGAGCACTCTTCCCTTTTTTTCACTCTTTTTCCTTTTTCCACCCTTTTCCTTTTTATACACGTAGTCTTTGAACTAAAATTACTCTGACTTCCTCTTAAGGATATGTAGGCATAGGATTGCGAGATCCTAGTGAGCTACCTTTTTATTCATACACATTACAAAAAACAACAAAAACATTTCCCACTCTCATCATCACTAAAAAAAATCAACCTTCCCAATCAATAGCAAACAACTTTAGCAAAAACATAGATATTTCAAGAGGTTCTTGTAGAGTATTACAGATGCTTAAGATGTTAATACCTTCCCTTAGTAATACCAACCCCTGTACCTTTGATCTCTTATTTACATAGTATTTAGCCTCGTCTTTAGCTTTGCGTATTTATTTAGGGTTTATTTGTTCTTTTCCCCTTCCCTTGGATAAATTAAAGTTTGGTGGGGACATCTTTTGTTTTGCGAGTCAAGTTAAAGTAATAGTTTTGGAGACTCTGCTGGGGATCGAACCCAACATCTATTGTGAAGCTAGCGGGATTATACCTTAGTGAATCGCACACTCAAAGATACAACAGAGTCTCCACTGAACTTTATTTAGTCCCAAAGGATAGGGAAAATATCGATAAAACCCAAGGGGACGAGAGATGGGTAAGGGGTCGGTTATGCGAGAGGAAGGTACTAGCACCCCACACATCCATCGTACTCGATGGGAACCGTTCTTCTTGCTTCTAGGCTTGGATGAGTTATCTATCTAAAGGCTTCTAGCTAAAGAGGAAGGAAAAAGGAAAAATAAAGAAATGTGCTCGCGGAGGATTGGGGCCCTCGTGCTTACGTATCCTCATAGTGCAATGATGAATTTAGAGCTCCGTAGTTCATGGAACTAGGAAATAGGAAGAAGAATGGAAGAAGGTGGCTCGCCAAGATTTTGCAATCTCGTGCCTACGTATCCTCATAGTGCAATGAGAAAGTCAGAGCCTACGTAGTTCGGGGAATAAAAACAGAGAAAGAAAGGGAAATGGTGTCAAAACCAAGAGCGAAAAGAGGTAGAAAGACTCTACTAGGGAATACAAAAGAATGGTGTCAAAATCAAGAAAGAAATACAAAGGAATGGTGACGACTCCACAGAGGATAAAATAAAGGGATGGTTTCGATTCCAAGGAAATAAAGGAGCAAAGGAAATTGAATCGAGACAAAGTAAGATCCACTGGGGATTCGGTATATTAACTGACAGGCAGTGGTTAACCGAAGAAAAAAATAAGAGTATGACTCTGTGACGGAAAAAGGGTTGGTGTCAACAGATAGACTGTGATGAACCAAAAGGAGAGTATTGAACCAAGAAAAGGTGTTTGACTCTCAAGGGAACTCGGTGTGTTAACTGGTACATAGTGGTTAACCAAAAAGAGAAAGGATTTGGTCTCTAACTGACTGGCGGTGATTGACCAAAATGATAGGTGTGGAACCAAGCGAAGGTTATGACCCAAAGGATAGGTGTGTAACCAAGCGAAGGTTGTGACCACAAGGAGTTCGGTAGACTGACTGAACAAACAGTACTTGACCGAAGAAAGGGTATTTGAACCAAAGAGGTTTCTAACCCACAGGGGTATTGGTTTTAACAGATGGATTGTGATTAACCAAAGACTGAGTGATTATCCAAAAGACGGTGATTAACTCAAAGAAGCTCAGTATGTTAACAGATTGACTGTGGGTAACTGAGGAACGGGTGATTAACCAAGCTAAGGTGATTAACCCAAGGAATATTGGTTTTAACAGACGAACTGTGATTAACCAAAAAAAGGAACCGGGACATCTTGATCTGGTTATATCCCGAGAAGTCGTCCATGAATGAAAAGACAAAGAACTGCACGGTATTTTCTACCAAGACATCAATATGAGGCTGAGGAAAAGCATCTTTCGGGCTTGCCTTATTGAGAACTCGATTATCCACACACATTTTGACCTTCCCGTCTTTCTTAGGAACCGGGACGATGTTAGAAACCCATTCAGGATATTTAAAAGTGGCTAGGAATCCAGCGTCAAACTATTTCTTTACCTCTTCTCAGATTTTAAGTGCCATGTCGGGTCTGGTCCTTTTGAGTTTATGCTTGACAGGAGGACATCTAGGCTTGAGTGGTAAGTGATGTTCAACGATGTTGGTATCCAACCCAGGCATATCTTGATAACATCAGGCGAAGATATCTACATACTCTTGCAATAACTTGACCAACTCAGAGTGTACATGCTTAGCGAGAGATGCCCCAACCTTGACTTCTTTTTTAACTTCCTCAGTGCCAAGATTGACAATTTCCATTGGCTCTTTATGTGGCTAAATCTCTTTCTGCTCGTGCTCAAGGAGCCTTGCTAGTTCAGCTGGTAATTCACAATCTTCCTCACCATCTTCTTCGGCTTGGTTAATTAGAATCCCAGACTTACAACAGATGTTTTCCATGTTGTTATCAATGCATTTATTTGTTTTGAATGTTTATGAATTTTGTTTAGAATGAGCTATTTTGAAAGGTGAAAGTAAAAGAAACTTTTGCCATTTATTATTTGTGAAAAAGTAAAATAAAAAAAGAAAATAGAGCATGATTTGAATGCAAAAAAACTTTTATTTATTGATCACATAATATCTCAAAAGTGGGAGGTCCTTTGCAATATATTCACTCTTCTCGGGCGAGGACGAGGGAACAGGAAAGCAAAATGCATTACATGTTTGTAGGAAAAACCACGGGTACCAAAGTAGATGTCCAATTGTTGAGCTTGAATCCAGGCGGACACTTGCGTATAAAGCTTGTATTCTAGTTGCTATGACCAATATCATCAAGGGTTGTCACAATATCCCCCTTCTGGAATCCAGCGCTATTGAACTTGATTAAGTTGCACTTCTTCTGACCGTGCGAGATAGCTTGTAGATCAAGACGATAACCTATTACAAAGTGATCATGCTTCTCTACCACATCTAACACATGCCCTTAACCAGAGAAGGCATCTTTCTCAATGGTCTCTTTAGCACTCTTAGTAGATGACAAGGTCATTTTTGGTGATCTACTTGGATTGACAGAAGCGGAGCTGACATCTTCAAATTCAAGACATTGCAACGACACCTTTACTATGCCTTCATCAGTCTCGGCATATCGGAAGGACGATAACTCGCTTACTAGCAAATCCTCCTAATACAATGTGGAAGTAACTGCCCCTACGGCATGGATCCAGGGTCGACCCAATAAGCAACTATATGCATGAGAGATATCCATCACCTGAAAATTAATGGTAAACATATGCGTTCCGTTCTTAATGGGAAAATCCACCTCGCCAATAACTTGCCTCCTGGAACCATCAAAATCTCTGACAATTAAAGTGATTGGCCTCATCTAGCTCCCTTCTACCAGTAGTTGACTCAACATGCCCTTAGGCATCACATTGAGAGAAGAATAGGTATCCACAAGGACACGAGATAGCAAGGCATCCATGCAAGTTACTGATATGTGCAAGGCTTTATTATGGGTAGTTCCTTCAGGAGGCATCTCTGATTCGTTGAAACCCAAATACCGACTAGCATTTATGTTTGTGACCACATCATCAAACATCTCTACGGGGATATTGTTCATTACATGAGCATCATTCAAAACTTTCAGCAAAGCCAATCTGTGCGCGGGCAAGCTCATAAGCAAAGATAAGATTGAAATCTTTGAGGGTGTTTTCCCCAGCTGATCCACAATCTTAAAATCACTCTTCTTGATCAGCTTGAGAAATTCTTGATCATCAATTACCTCTTTACTTTTTGCAGTATCCCCAGACGGAATGACTGGTACTGATGCGGTGGTAGATTCCCCTTGTTACATAACAGGGGTTGTTGAAGCAGACTTCTCCTTGGGAGAAACAACAATTGGAATTTGTACTGGCTTAGATGTGACCTTTGGAGCAAACACTCGTCCACTACGAGTCATTCCTCCTGCAGCGGTTACATTCACAATTTCGGATTCAAAAAAATTGTATTTCTCGACCCCCAGAAAACACGGTAGGATCATACTTCCAAGGTACCTCTTTTGAATTCTAATACGGGAAAGGCTTTGGCACACAAACAGTTATAGGCTGTATTTTCTTCTTAGGATCTTCCACGGGAACCTTCCTATATATGATCGTAAACGGCTCAATGGTAGCTACCTCTTCCACAGACTTGGATCTGGCAAACTGAACCACTCCTCGGTTCATCAAGATCTGAACGCAACCCTTCAACCTTCGGCACTTATTAGGATTGGCATCGCAAATCTTGAATTAACCATGAAGACCTTTCAATAACCCATGCTCATTCAACTTCTTGATCACAACAGTCATCAGAGTTTTCACTTCTTCGACATCTTCGATCAACTCAACCCCCTTGATTGTCTTCGACCATGTTAACCCATGGTCCACCATGAGTAGGCAGAGGATTAGTTTGTATATTAGGAAGCTCTTCAGCAAATGTCGAGATTCTTGGATCAATAAGCTTTTGAACTTTGGTCTTGAAAACAATGCAATCTTCGGTAGCATGTCCTATGTACCTAGAATAGTAAGCATGGGATGTATTCGGATTATGCTTCGGACTGTAAGGAGGAATTTCATGTGCGATCTCCTTTTGAACAATTTCCCCTTGATGTACGAGATAAGGAATCAACTCTGTATACGGCGCGGGAATTCTGTCAAAATTTAGACGTTTATGATTGTTCTGATTGTTGTTGTTCTGTCTATTTTGCTGATTACCATTGTTTTATGGAGATTGTTAACGTTGTGGCTGTTGATTCTGAGAATTCTGAGCTTGTGGTTATGGATGATATTGGTATGGCAATTGTTGATACTGGGCAACAGTGATATAAGAATATGAATAGTACGACATGGGAGCCATAGGAGCCTGATACTGAGAATGGGCTTTTGCCATCACGGCATTCGCCTCGCCTTCTTTCTTCTTCGAATGACTGCTCTGAGGTTTCTTTTTGGTTGACTGTTGACCAGCGGTACCAGCAATCCTACCAATTTTCAAATAATTTTCAATTCTTTCACCAATAGTCATAATATCAGCGAAGTTTGAAGAAGAACTGCCCACCATTTTCTCACAGTACAGGCCATTTCACGCCACCTCTGCGCATATTCTTTGAAAGTTTCAGTTTTTCGCTGGGACTGATTATGTAATTGTAATCTGGTAGGTGCCAAATCAAGATTATACTTGTACTGTTTCAAGAAAGCTTCAGACAAGTCTCTCCTTGAGCGAATCTTGCTACACTCTAAATCCATATACCAATCCAAAGAAGCTACAGACAAGCTATCTTGGAAGCAATGAACCAGCAATTCATCATTATCAATGTAGGATGCCATCTTCCTACAGTACATTGTCACGTGACTTCGCGGACAGATCAACCCTTTGTACTTTGGTAGCTCTGGAATCTTGAACTTTTGTGGCAGCACAACATTAGGAACCAAACACAAGTCTTTGGCGTCCATGCCAAAAGCAGAATAACCTTCGATAGCTCTGATTCTTTCATCTAACAACCTATAATCTATAGGTCTTTTATGATCAGCAGGTCTGACAAAAGTCTGTGGATTTGGAAGTTGTGATGCAGCCGGAGCAGCCATCTGAGGAGAAACAAACTGAGACGGATATACCAGACCTGAATTTACCATCTGACCAGCATTCCGGCTCATCTGAAAACCACATTGATATCCAGGTGGAGGTACCACAACGGCCGAGGATGCCCCAAGATAAGGCATTCCAGAATGAACATTCTGAACAGCAGTTTGAGCAGATTGAGATAAAACTGAAACATGACTCGGGGGACCTTTGTACACATGCTCATCTTCATCAGGGGCCTCAACATTAGTCGGCACAGGAGTCTGGCGATTCTGCGCTTGAGGAATCTCATGAGCATCATGGTTCGCCACAGGAGACGAAATCGGATTAGGCATGCCCCATAGGTAAGCAACAGAATTCCCATTGGGCACGGGTACAACAAAAGGTTGATATGGCACAAAGGCACTACCACTGGCAATCTGAGGAGTGAAATTCAGGGTCATTCCCCTTGGAAAGGTAGCAGGCATTTGATTTGGACCAGGCTGAGAGCTTGGTAGGTGGATGGTAGGTTGAACAACAGTCTCAACCGACATTTCAACAACAGCAAGAGAAGAAGTAACAACAGGATGAGAAATCACCACAGGAGTGACAACAGTTGCATCAGTAGTGGTTACAACAACAGTAGCAGCAGCAGCAGCGTCCTTCTGAGCACGAAGGAACTCCATGATAACATCCATGTTGGTCTGAAACTGATCCATCCGACCTTGAAACTGAGCCAATGTTTCCTTATAGGCAACATTCTCTTGTTCATAGTCAGCCGTGGTCTTAGATTTGCTTGAGCGAGTGAAATAGCGATGTTGAGTCGTCGTCTTGCTACAAGGCGAAGATAGACAGTGTAAGCATTTTGTTTTTCTAGATGAGGGACGTGCATATGTGTGCATCAATGAATACAATGCATGCAACAATAAAGTTTTAATTCCAGGAATTCGTGAGCTTTTATCTTTGTTAACAATAATCATAAAGCATACAAGTAAAGGTGCGAAGATAAAACTGGCAAGAAACTTCTCATTCCTTCAACAAAGGAAAAGAAGTACAAGTCAAATACAACTCAAGTATCTGCCTTTTATGCTACAACAAGACCAGTCTGGATCCTATCAAAAACCACCCTACAAATAGATAAAAAGTGAAAAACATCCCAAGGAGTCTTGTGCGGCAGCACATCAACGTATGCATCCTTCAATAACCCTAGCAAGTCTTCAAGTGAATGCTCAACAAATTTGTCTAGACGGTCGTGCCTCTCACTCTAATACTTCGCATCCTTCATGAGGTTACGCATCAAAGAATGATTAGGTCCTTGAAGAAGATCTTGTAGAAATGCCTCTTTCTGATCCAAGAGGACTTGTAGATGACGGCTTTGGCACTCCCACTGAGTACTCTCTAAGTTGAGCTGGTTGATCTCTTCTCGGTTCTGATGCGCTTGATCTTGCAGCTTATGGATCTCACCAAAGGCTTTGTCGAGCTTGGCTTGACACTGAGAAAAATATTTTACTATCTGCTCAGCACGGCCTTGTTCACTCTGCAACTTTGTCTTGTACTCTGATAACTTTCCTTGAAGTTCTCAAAGTTGCTTCTTGTAGCTTAACTCATCCTTGTAGGCTTGATACTGAGTGTAGGCAAGTTGTCTTTTCTTTGAGGTAAGTCCATCGTAAGTACTTTTCAGAGCATCACCCACTTTCCTCCGCTTATTCTATTTAACTTCCACCTCTTTGAGCATACACTCTCTCTTTTGATGGAGCTCAAGATGTAAGCTTTCCTTCTCGGATGTGACTCTATCAAGGTTGAGACAAAGATCAACATTCTCTTTCTTCGACATCTCAATAGTCTGCTTGAGTTGATCAACTTCAGATGGAGGAACAATGGCAACTTCAGGAAGCTTGACATTCATTGAAGGCTCAGAAGGAAATGGTAGCAAGATCTCCTTGACTCTTTCTTTAACCCATTGTGTGTAGGCTTCTTTTGCTATGCAATTCTTCTTACCCAACTCAGCTCTTCCTTCACGGTGAATCTGTGTTCAAGCAGCACTAAACCTCTTCAGTAATCCCATGTCATCAATGTAACACCCTGAAATTAGTAGAATATTTATTTAATTGGTTTATTTTAAATATTCGTACTTTGGTGAATTTTTGGTGAATTATTGTGATGTCTGATGATTTATGTTGTGGGGTATTGACGATGTTAAGGGTGTGTTGATGATGTTAGGGGTATATGATTTATTAGGGATTATTTTGATAATAATAATGGAATAATGTGACAATGTTATTTAAATTATTATTATTATTTTAAAATAAAAGGAAGGGCTAAGTGATAATTATGCAAGAATAAGTGAGGACAATGTTGGAAAATCATATTAAGGGTCCAAAGGGTAATAGTGACTTAAGGGAAAAAAGGAGAATGAGAAGTCAGTTTGTGCAATCGTAAAAGTTAGAGAAGCTCTGAAGAAAAGGGAGGAGAAAGCTAGGGTTCAGAGAAGTTTCGGAAGAACTCGGTGAGGAGGAATCAGAAGCATTTTTCTAAGGTGATCAGGATTAGCTTTTTGGTGCGTGAAGATCTGACTTGAAGTATTTTGATTATTTTGATCGAGTAGAGGTTCTTGCTCTGATATGTAACATCGGGTCAGGACGTTTGAGTCGAACCATTGTGTTCTTTTATTTGATGATATTATGATGCGTTGAAGTTGTTTTAAACCTTTTGATGTTATAGTTTATGATGTTTATGAAGTTTTCCTCTGTGAAGTATATGATTAAATTTTGATGTTATAACCCGTGTTACGGACAAGATGTTATTACTTGATGTTTTATGATGAAATACGGCGCCCTTGTGGGATTTTACTATGATATATTTGTTTATATATGTCGTGATTGTTTGTTGGGTAGAAGGGTGTTACATTAGTGGTATCGGAGCATGTCGGTTTGTCCAGCCAGGTCTTTGTATGGTCTCAGTTCCCTGTCAGTCGATGAGTGTGTGTACACTGTCAATGTTTGGTTTCTTCTAACCTTGTTGATGATGTGCAGAATGGCTAGAAGAAACGATCATTTTATTGCTCATGCGTTAGAGTCGCTTGCTCAGGCGATGGCTCAGAACAATAGAATAGTGAAGCTCCTGATGAGTTTCGTGCTTTGGGGAAGTTTCAGAGGAACAATCCGTCAACTTTCATGGGCACTCATTATCCAGAGGGTGCGCATAAATGGCTCAAGGTGATTGAGAAGATCTTCCGAGTGATGGGGTGTATGGACGCTCAACAAGTTCAGTTTGGAACTCATATGTTGTCAGAAGAAGCTGAAGATTAGTGGGATAACACTTGTCAGAGGCTGGAGGATGTTGGTACCGAGATAACATGGGTTGTGTTTAAGAGAGAGTTTTTGGGAAAATATTTTCCTGAAGATGCTCGTGGCAAGATGGAGGTAGAATTCCTTGAGCTGAAATAAGGGAACATGACTGTGGCAGAATATGCGGCAAAATTTGAGGCACTGGTGAAGTTTTGTCCGCATTATAATCGTGTTGATGTTGAGATGTCCAAGTGCCTTAAGTTCGAGAATGGGCTGAGACTAAAGATCAAGCAGGGTATTAGTTACCTACAGATTCGAAGGCATGCTGAGCTGGTGGATAAGAGTAGAATCTATGATGAGGATAACCGAGCTCGATCTGCTCACTACAAGCAACGTAGTGAGAAGAAAGAGAAGGGAAAATTTAGAGGAAAGGCTTATGTGACTCCAGCTGACAAAGGGAAACAGAAGGCTTCATATGGGAAAAAGACAAGTAGGGGAGCAACTCCCTCTTCTGTGAAGTGTTACAGGTGTGACGAGCAAGGCCATCATGCTGAAGTTTGCAACAATAGTATGTTGAGGTGCTGCAGATGTGGTAAGAGAGGTACAAAGCTACTAACTGCAAAGATGAGGGTCCGACTTGTTTCAACTATGGTGAACAAGGTCACATCAGTACACAGTGTCAGAAGCCGAAGAAGACTGCTACTGCAGCTCAGACTAATGGCAGAGTGTTTGCTTTGACTGGTTCAGAAGTTCCTAAGAAGGATAACTTGATTCGAGGTACTTGTTTTATTAATAATGTTGAGTTGGTTGCTATTATTGATACTGGTGCTACTCACTCGTTTATTTCGCTTGAATGTGCCAATAGATTGGGTTTGAAATTGTCTGATATGAATGGTAGTATGGTAATAGAGACTCCTGCTAATGGTTCTGTTTCTACTACTTTTGTGTGTTCGCGATGTTCTTTGATGATTTTTGGGAAGAGTGTTGTGATAGATTTGGTGTGTTCTCCCTTACACCAAATCAATGTGATTATGAGGATGAACTAGTTTGAATTCAACTATGTTCACATCAATTGTTATAATAAGACTGTGGAGTTTCCCGAGTTTGGTGATAATGGAGAGTTGATGTTCTTGTCTGCTAAGCAAGTAGACGAACTCTTAGGAGATGAAGCCTTGAAGTTTGCGCTGTTTGCATCGCTTCAAGTTGATCGTGAGACTGCGAGTGTCGAATTACCTGTGGTCTGTGAATTTCCATAAGTGTTCCCGGATGACATAAGTGATTTACCTCCAGAACATGAAGTAGAGTTTGCGGTTGATTTGATACCAGGTACGAGTCCAGTGTCAATGGCTCCTTATCAGATGTCAGCTTCTGAGCTAAGTGAATTAAAGAAACAACTGAAAGAATTTCTTGAGAAGAAGTTTGTTCGACCGAGTGTTTCTCCGTGGGTGCTCCTATGTTATTAGTTAAGAAGAAAGATGGTAGCATGAGGTTGTGTGTTGATTATCGGCAGTTAAATAAGGTAACTATCAAGAATAAGTATCCACTTCCGAGAATTGATGATTTGATGGATCAGCTAGTAGGCGCTTGTGTGTTCAGTAAGATTGATTTGAGGTATGGTTATCATCAGATTCGTGTTAAGCCATATGATATTCCGAAGACATCTTTCAGGATGAGGTATGGTCACTATGAATACACTGTGATGCCGTTTGGTGTAACCAATGCACCTGGTGTGTTCATGGAGTATATGAATCGAATTTTCGATGAGTATTTGGATAAGTTTGTGGTGGTTTTCATTGATGATATTCTTATATACTCTAAATCTGGAGAAGGTCATGCTGAGCATTTGAGGACTGTGTTGCAAGTATTGAAAGAGAAGAAGCTTTATGCAAAACTGTCGAAGTGTGAATTTTGGCTGAAAGAGGTGAGTTTTCTTGGTCATGTGATTTCAAGTGGTGTGATTATTATTGATCCTTCTAAGATCAACGTTGTGCTACATTGGGAGACTCTGAAGTCTACTACTGAGATACAAAGTTTTCTTGGGTTAGCAGGTTACTATCGCAAGTTCATAGAAGGTTTTTCTAGTTTGGCGTTGTCGTTGACGCAATTGACTGGTAAGGGTCAGGCTTATGTGTGGGATGTTGTATGTGAAGAGAGTTTTGTGGAATTGAAGAAGAAATTAATGACCGTTTCAGTTTTGACTTTGCCTAACCCGAATGAATATTTTGTGGTGTATTGTGATGCGTCGAAGATGGGACTTGGTGGGGTATTGATGCAGAATGGACAGGTTGTTGCTTATGCTTTGAGATAATTGAGGGTTCATGAAAGGAATTATCCTACGCATGACTTAGAATTGGCAGTTGTGGTGTTCGTGTTGAAAATTTGGTGACATTACCTTTTTGGCTCTAAATTTGAAGTGTTCAGCGATCATAAGAGTTTGAAGTAATTATTCGATCAGAAAGAGTTGAACATGAGGCAGAGGAGGTGGTTGGAATTGTTAAAAGACTATGATTTCGATTTGACCATCCTGGTAAAGCAAATGTGGTGGCCGATGCATTGAGCAGGAAGTCATTGCATATGTCCATGCTTATGGTGAGAGAGTTGGAATTAATTGAGAAATTCCGAGATTTGGGTTTGGTATGTGAAGAGACTCCTGATAGTGTGAAGTTGGGTATGTTGAAGTTGACTAGTGGTATTCTGGAAGAGATCAGAGTGGGGCAGCAATCTGATTTGAAGCTGGTTGATCAGTCAGTTTTAATTAACAATGGTAACGGAGGTGAATTCCGGATTGATGAGAATGGTGTGATGAGGTTCAGAGACAGAGTGTGTGTTCCAGATGTTCCAGAGATTAAGAAGAGTATTCTTAAAGAAGGACATCGAAGCAGATTGAGTATTCATCCCGGTGCTATGAAGATGTACCAGGATCTACTGAAACGGTTTTGATGGCCGGGCATGAAAAAGGATATTACTGAATTTGTATATGCCTGTTTGATTTGTCAGAAGTCCAAGATTGAACATCATATGCCTTTGGGTATGATGCAGCCATTGAATATTCCATAATGGAAATGGGACACTATTTCCATGGATTTTGTGTCGGGATTTCTGAAGACTGCAAAAGGGAATGATTCTATTTGGGTGATTGTAGACAGGTTGACTAAATCGGCTCATTTCTTGATGATGAAGATTAACCATTCTATGCAGAAGCTAGCTGAGATGTACATTGAGGAAATTGTGAAGTTTCATGGGATTCCTTCGAGTATTGTGTCAGACAGAGACCTGAGATTTACGTTGAGGTTCTGGAAAAGTTTACAAGATGCTTTGGGTACTAAGTTTAGGATGAGTTCTGCATATCATCCGCAGACGGATGGCCGGCCAGAGAGGACTATCCAGTCTTTGGAGGATTTACTGAGGGCTTGTGTGTTGGATCAAGGAGGATCTTGGGATACCCATTTGTCGTTAATTGAGTTCACATACCACAACAACTTTCATGCTAGTATTGGGATGGCGCCGTATGAAGCTTTGTACGGAAGGAGGTGTAAAACTCCATTGTGTTGCTATGAATCGGGCGAGAGTGTTGTACTCGGACCTGAAATTGTGCAGTAGATGGCTAAAAAGATTAAGATGATCCAAGAAAGGATGAAAGCTTCACAGAGTCGTCAGAAGAGTTATCATGATAAGAGAAGGAAGGCACTCAAATTCCAAGAGGGAGATCACGTGTTTTTTAGAGTTACGTCGGTGACTGGTGTGGGTCGAGCTTTGAAGTGAAGGAAGCTCACTCCACGTTTTGTTGGTCCGTATCAGATTTTGCAGAGGATAAGGGAGGTATCATATCAGATTGCTTTACCGCTGTCGTTCGCGAATTTACATGATGTGTTCCATGTGTCTCAGTTGAGGAAGTACATTTCGGACCCATCGCATGTGATTCAGATGGATGACGTACAGGTGAGAGATAACCTGACCGTTGAAGCATTACCTGTGCAGATAGATGGAAGAGGAATGAAGCAACTGCAGGGTAAAGATATATCTTTGGTGAAGGTGTTATGAGGTGGACCAGATGGTGAGAGTTGGACTTGGGAGCGCGAGGATCAGATGAAGGAGTCGTATCCGACTCTGTTTTCTTGAGGTAATTTTCGAGGACGAAAATTCTTTAAGTGGGGGAGAGTTGTAACACCCCGAAATCAGTAGAATATTTATATAATCGGTTTATTTTAAATATTCTTACTATGGTGAATTTTTGGTGAATTATTGTGATGTCTGATGATTTATGTTGTGGGGTATTGACGATGTTAAGGGTGTGTTGATGATGTTAGGGGTATATGATTTATTAGGGATTATTTCGATAATAATAATAATGGAATAATGTGACAATGTTATTTAAGTGAGGAAGGGAGAATAAGTGAGGAAAATGTTGGAAAATCATATTAAGGGTCCAATGGGTAATAGTGACTTAAGGGAAAAAGGGAGAATGAGAAGTCAGTTTGTGCAATCGCGAAAGTTAGAGAAGCTCTAAAGAAAAGGGAGGAGAAAGCTAGGGTTCAGAGAAGTTTCGGAAGAACTCAGAGAGGAGGAATCAGACGCATTTTTCTAAGGTGATCAGGATTAGCTTTTTGGTGCGCGAAGATCTGACTTGAAGTATTTTTATTATTTTCGTCGAGTAGAGGGTCTTGCTCTGATATGTAACATCGGGTCAGGACGCTTAAGTCGAACCATAGTGTTCTTTTATTTGATGATATTATGATGCGTTGAAGTTGTTTTAAACCTTTTGATGTTATAGTTTATGATGTTTATGAAGTTTTTCGCTGTGAAGTATATGATTAAATTTTGATGTTATAACCCGTGTTACGGAGCAGGATGTTATTACTTGATGTTTTATGACGAAATGTGACACCCTTGTGGGATTTTACTCTGATATATTTGTTTATATATGTCGTGATTGTTTGTTGGGTAGAAGGGTGTTACAATCAACCTTTTCATGAAAGATGAACTCTTCCACCACCTCAGGATTTGGCTTGTCAAGCATAGGATACCCCAATTGATGGAAGGAAAATTTCGGATTGTAGTTAATTCCACCCTTTTTACCAAAGAGAGGTACATTGAAGAATTTACCACATTGAAGAATGACTCTAGTGTCGTCGTACACTAGAAAATACGAATAGATGTCATCAGCAGTAAGAGACATGATCCTTTGAGACCATTTGAGATTCCCTTATTCTCAACGAAGGGACCCTTCTGCAGGAGGTGAGACAAGAACCAACGGTACAGCATAGGAGCACAACAGACAATAGTTTCTTTCTTCTTTTGATTTCTGGAATGAATAGAATAATAGGTATCGGCAAGAAGCGTAGGAACAGGGTTCTTGGACAAGAAGATACTGATGGCAGCTTGATCCACAAAATCCTCCATGTTCGGAAACAAAACAATCCTATATATCAGCAAAGCAAGCACAGTGTTGAAAGCCTTCCAGCTTCCAGCTTCAGCAAAAGAGATGGCCTTGTCTACCATAAACTTTGAAGAAAACCCTCGAATACCATTCCCTTTAGTCTTGAGGTTAGCTTCCACATCCTTCTTACTAATGCAAAGAGCTTCAACAATAAGGAGAGACTTCAGACAACTGCTGGTGTAGACAAAAGGAACCTGATTCTTGGTCTACACACCCAAGATTTGAGAGTACTCCTCAAGTTTAGGTGCTAACTGATAATCCTAAAATGTGAAGCACCTAAATGGCGGGTCATAGAACTGAACAAGTGTATGAATGGCAGTGACGTCGACTTTAGTGTTGAGGATGGCCAAAAGGTTACCATAGTCATCTTTGAAAACACCTTTGTTATCTTTAACCAAACGGGATGTTAAACCTCTCAAAGTCTTCAGCTTAGGCTCCACAAACTTGTAGCTAAAGATACCTCTACAACCAGTACTCATCTTCTATGATTATGTCAACAAAGAATAATCCCTTGAATAACCTGGAAATGAACATGCAAAATGTCAATTTTCTTAATCTACGTTTTGCGTAGTTTAACCTGACGTGCTCATTTTATATTTTCGACCACTTTTTCGGTCGCATTTTGATCAGTGTGAGCCTTTTAACTGGTCAAATTTTATTTCAAAATTAGATCAAATGTGGTATGTTTTCGAGAGGTTTATCCTGCGCTGATCGTTTTAGCGCAATCATTTTAATTTTTTTGGGCACTTTTGTGCCCGACCTTTTTCATTTTGAGTCCATTTATTTTTATCTTTTTGTCAAAATGTTCGTAAATTTTTTTTATAATTTTCTAAGTCTTTGTTTCAGTTTAATTATGTTTATTTAGAATAATTTAATTTTTATTTTGATTTAGTTCATAAATCTCATTTTACTCTAAAACTTTGAGAAAAAGGGCATTTTTGAACTTTCAAAATTAATGTAACCATAATTGATACGCTATTTAAATTTGGATTGGCTCATGGAAAAAGCACATCAGACCTAGCCGCCTCTTGCAAAAAATTCTTGGTCTCACTCTCCAATAAAAAAAGCGAAGAATGAAAAAGAGAAAAAATCCCTTGTTGACACGTTGAGGAGGATTGAAAGAAGCAAAATATTCTTCTGCATTTTTTCTTCATGGTCACTATTCACAACCTACAAAATTTCTTTTACTTTCCACCTTCATCGCCACATATCACCTCCAATAACCTACTTCCATTTCACTTGCAGTAACAGCAAACTCCATATAACCCAACATCACCTCCAAACTCACATAAACTTCCTGCAGGATCAACTTCAAAACCAAAACTCCCACCTTTGCATAAGACAAACACAAACCTCTTCATCTCAACCATTTCAACTGCACATAATATTTCTTGAATATCCACGTATATCACCAACACAACAAGTTGCTTCCTCTTCCACGTAACAAACCAAGCCTCACCGCCTGATAACACAAAAATACATAGTATATTGCAACTTAATTCGCATGCAATTTAGTGTCATTCTCATATGTTTTTGTAGTATTATGCTGGTATTACTTAATTGTTTCGGGTATTTATCAAAGAGAAAGGTTCGTGCAAGAAATGAAGAAAAAGAGCAAGAAATAAAGAAAAGCGCAGAAATTAGCACTTTCACGTGCATGGTGTTTGCCATGCACCCCACAAGCCACGTATTCCAAAATTTAAGGCCATGGTGTTGCCATGGACCTCATGGCATTCGCCATGGACTCGCAATGCAGAAAAACCAGGAAACCAGCTTGGCTCAGTCTTCTCCCACTCTCCTACATTTTCTCCCACGTTTTCCACTCCTTTGGCGTCAGTTTTTCAGCATCATAACACTATATATTACAAGTTTAATGTTGAATTTGGTATCCAAGTTTTGTGCAATTTTTATCTTTCATATTTTTAAGCAGAAATAACCATTGTAAAAGTAGTAGTTTTCTCACATCGGGGAACTACTACACCATTAGTGCTTAGGCTTATAATTTGTGTAACGCTTGGATTAAACAATCTTGCCGCCATTATTTGAAGTTCTTAATTCTGTTTTACATTCCAACTTTTATTTCAGGTGCATTTACTTTTATCGCAATTTATAACTCCGCTTCCTTTATTTTCTGCCATTTATAATTCTGCTTTACAAATTCTGCCATTGTTATTGTTTTAAGCTTTTATCATTTTACTCTATTTTGTAAACATCGCCTTAACTCATTGTAAACCACTTGGTATGTCTTCGTTTAATTAAAAAATCCAAAATTGTTTATTTATTTCCTCAACCATGTCCAACTAAGTCTATAGAGTCTGATATGTGAAGACCGTCGTTCTGATGGGACTCAGTAAATCCATTGGCGTAACTTTTAACATAAGATTATTTTTTCTGGTTCTGGTTTTTTAGCTTTAAGGTCAAAAAGGCCGGTCTTGCGGGACGGTGAAGACACAAAGGCTTTGAGCCAACAGCGGGACAGTGTGAGACTTGTGCTAGATAGTAAAAATTGGACATTAACTCCTAAACACAGTGACTACTCTTTAGGATTAATTAGGATTTGTTGGTTTTTAAAGAGTATTTCGTGACTCAAATGGGTGAGTGACAGTAAAACATTTATGGTCTCGAGATATAACACGGGTCAAAAGCACGATAGTGTGAGATTAAGATTTTTAAACTAGTATTTTCTGCTGAAAGGTAATTTAAACATAATGTACACCAATGATTTATTGAGTTCTTAGAGGTGCGATTGGAAATTACATTCTGGTCTCGCTTTTATTAATTTTCTCCAAACCAACTTTATTTCCTGTTTTATTTTTCTTTTCTAAAAACTCAAAAAATATATCTGATAGCATTAGATTTACAATGAGACAATAGACTACGTTGGGTTGACATTGGTATATATGGGTTCGACATCTTTTATACTATAACTGGCATTTCTGTGCACTTGCGGATACGCATCACCGCCCAACCTTGAATCATCACCCGCTTTAAGTCATAACTACCAGCTCCTTCACGTTAACATTGTACTCCCTTAAACATCACCATCACAACCGCTACATATCATACCGTAACTCCATTCAGGATCCTTCAAGCATCACGCAACTATCTATAACCCACACATATCTGGCCGAAACAAAACCTTCGTGTCACCACGAACCGCTATACAGCCACATCTGCATTTGATCACCATCATGTGACCAACCTTCTCATACCATTCCTCAACACACTCCTCAATAACAAACATCACACTTTCTTTAAACCTCCACGTCTTTACCTGCTACTTGCACACAACTGAACCCGCCTCTCACCACCATTAGCATCTTTTCCAACTTCAAATCCCTTCTCCATCGTGAGCCACTGTTGCGACAAACCTCACCACCACAAACACCTTATTCCTTCTAGCCTACCAACAACAAACTTCCCTCTTTCGATTCCCTTCACCACCACAACCCAACTTTGATTTGTTCTCCTCAAAACCAACTGTAACACCATCTCATTTGGAATTGTACATGCGACAGAGAGAGAGAGAGAGAGAGAGAGAGAGAGAAAGAGAGCGCTTGAGCAGACAGAGCATTGAGAAAGAGAGTTTGAGAAAGTCGTTATGTTTCTTTCTCAGAAAGACCGTGTACGTGGGAGAAAAGATGCAGGTTTTTGTTTGTTTGTTACTTTTAAGCCTGCCACGCTTTGAAAACGTATTGGGCCTTGTTGGATATTTATTTTTAAAAAAATAGAGGAAGGGATTTGCATTGGGGTGCAGCGCCTTTTTTCTTCTCGTTTTTATTATTTGTTTATTTTTTTCTTTCTCTTCTTGTACTTTAGTTTTAATTTTATTATTTTTTTTATTTTTGTTATTTTATTTTGGGTTAATAGTCATTTATCCCCTGCAATATAGGCGAGGTTTGATTTACCCCCCCTTTAAAAAAAAAATTTTGGATTACCCCCCTGAAATTTTAAAATTCTAAGTCTTTTGCCCCCCAGGTAGAAAAATTACCCCCTGTAAAAAAAATTATTTACCCCCTGGTTTTTACACGCTTAGGGGGTACCCCAAAATTTCAGGGGGGGTAATCCAAAATTATTTTTTTAAAGGGGGGGTAAATCAAAACTTGCCTATATTGCAGGGGGGGTAAATGACTATTAACCCTTTTATTTTTTATTAATTAGGCTTAAGTGTTGATTTGGGGCTTTAGGCCCATCTTGTTTCTTGCACACCCCATATTAATTTTTGCACTTTCATGTTTTCATCTTTTATTCTATTCCTATTTCAATTATTTATTATAATCATTATTATCATTTTTTTTTTTTTTATTATTACTTGTTTTATTTTTCAAATTAGGGTTTTAGTGTTTTGTTGGTTTGAGCTCAATTTCATCTGTGCTACTTAGTCATATACCCCTATGTTTATTCATGCCTTTTCATCTTCTTAGTCATTTATTTTGATTAATTTAGTTTAATTAGTTAGTAAAATAATTAGGATCAATTAATTAATTAGTTATTTTACTAGTTATTAAGTGTAGTTGTTGATTAATTGTTTAGTCGTTCCCATGTGTTTTAGTCGGTTAATTAGTTAATTTCTCTATTCATGTCCACACAATCACGCATGTAAATAATCTCATTCATTTTCACTAACATTTCATCATCAGTTAAACAAACACTTCTATTCATCATTCAAACTTTTTTGCCTCTTGGTGTAACGCCCTACTCTCCCCATTCATTTAATTATAGAAAATAGTTTACGGAATAATCAGAAAATACACGAGTAGGATGCCACATCCCTTAAAGGCTTATGAAGTATCAAGTCACTTCATATCTTTATTCCTCATCAAAATAAGTTAAACAGTAGAAAATTCAAATTGTTCACTTCAACAGCATTAAGGCTTCAACATACAATAACCTCCACAAAATTTGTGGTTCAACATAATTTAGAAAAACAAGATATGTAACAAATGAAAAACAACACAAATTAATACAAATTCCCATCCTTCCCATGTTATGTATCAGAGCGGCTCCAAGACTCGATCAATAGCAACACACACTCTAAGCACTACTCAAGTGCCTGTTTATCTGTACTCCCTGAGGAGCACATACACAACAACAAAAAAGGGGTGAGAATTACATTCAATAACTATACGGTAAAAATCACATGCTAAGGAGTAGTAATCACACAATTCACACCAATCAGACAGTTATAACGCACGTACAAGTGCCACAATAACATTCATCATACTTAATCCACATTCAGTCATACATGTATGCAATGTGACTCAACTGACACTACACCATGCATGTAGTACCAACACATCCATATGGTTCATTCTTTGAATCTGATTCCCATCGAAATCCGGATAAGTCGTAAACGTTCCTCTGAACTACAACTTATCTCCAACTCGACTCCCTCACAGAGTCCGGATGAGACTAGGCACCCATCATGGATTTCCACCTAGGCTCATCTCCACATGACACGACATGAAAATGCATGACATACAACTATGCATAATACAAATACCATTAATGCATAACACACGATCCACAATGAAAACTGAAAAAGTCAATACATAGCCCTGCTCATACGTGTATGGCCCTGCTCCATACGCGTATCGCCTTGCTCCCTCACCCCAATCCCTATGTATGCTACGCGTAGGGCCCCAAATTCCCAAGCATGATACGCGTAATGCCCATGCCTTACGCGTACGACTAAAGGGGGATTTTCTTCAAAACTCTTCCCAGAAGTTCCCATATGTATAATGGACTCACCATACTCATATTGCCCTCTTCCTTACGCGAATTAGGCTCCCCCTTACGTGTACCAGCAGGCAACTGGGCGAGCCATGGGAACAGGGCGTGTATCGTACGCGTATGCCCCTGGGATTGTCCCCTTATACGCGTTTTGCCTCCCTGCATACGCGTATGGGCATTCTGTAACAGCAAAAATTTTGTTTTCGCATCAATACGATTTTTCACCCATTGGAGCACCTTCAAGCTCCTAATTTTTACCCAAAATAGTACTTATACCAGTATATCCTTAATGACTTCACTCTACTTCATTAACGTATCATTCTATGAAGGTTTTTCACAATTTAAACCATAATTTCGTTATCTCCCAAAACCCATTTTTCCCAGATTTGTTTTCATGTAAAACACAGCAGCAACTCATAATTTCCACGAATTTCACATCATTAACATTACACAAAACACGAATTCAACAACAAAACACACAGGTACGGAATCAAACAAAACAAGGAGAAGAACATACATAAACATCCTAAAAGGGAAAGGAACCCTCACTACCCTCTCATGTTCTAATCACCATTATAGAACACATTCTCCCTCCTTATCTTAATTCCAAGCATGATCTCTCTAACAATGGTGGAGAATTCTTGGTCTCTTCTTGCCCTAGCTCTTCTTTCTTCTCCCTTTCTCTTTTTACGTGAAACTGTTTCTCCCACTCTCTTTCCCACTTCTCCCTAATTATGTTTATTTTTCTTAATTTTAATAATAATAATATTAATACAAATATTACTAGTGGTAAATATTCCATGTAACCATTAATAATATTCATAATAATAATAATAATGAAATATTTCATCCATCACCAATTATATTATTGTTATAATATTATTTTAAGGTTTTATTCTAATTAACTAATTACAACTAAGTTCTCACACTCACCTTTGTACACATACCCTTAACTAAGCCAACGCCAAAATAATTGTACAAATAAAATCATATAATGAATAAATATTTGAATGGGGTGTTACCCTTGGCACAAGCAAAACCTTTTCAAAATCGAAAGACATTTTGTTTTAAGATGATGCAAAGCAATACTTCATCTACAATCGTGTGAGTTGAGATAAGTGGCATTTTCTCGTGAATGTGATTTGTAAATCCATTCAATGTGATAAAAAAAGTCTGCTTCTCACCTGTTTTGGGTAAAACAATGTTTTCTGTCGACTAATACAAGATAGTTTTTGCTAAAATCGAGCAACAAACAAATGTTTTCTACCCAGAACTACGTGTGCATAGACTTCTCTTTTGAGATACGTAGGAGTAGGATTGTGAAATTTTGTCAGGCCCCCTAATAATAAAAACCTTTTATGTCATTTCTTCTTTGTACCCTAATAAAAATAAACCTTTAAAACTAACACTAACACACATAACTAACTAAACGGTTCCCGTTGAGTACAACGGATGTAAGGGGTGATAATATTTTCCCCTTGCGTAACCGACTCCTGAACCCTTATATGGGTTGCGATGACCATATCTTATCCTTTCTTCTAGGTTTATTTTTATCTCTTTCCTTTCCCTCTTTGGGAATAAAAAAGGTTTGATGGCGACTTTGTTAAGTCCGTCCCGCGAGCGTGCGACTGCTCTTCCCGAGGTCGTGTTTTCATTTTCTGAGGTACGACAATGTGCACTGATAATGACAGTGTAAAGAACCTTTATATTGTCAGCTATTTATAATTGTTGAATTTTTAAATGTGTTTAACTTTTTCTTTAATCACATACAAAATATCATATATGAATGACAGTGCATACCAATTGTGATGCACGGATGGTGTAAAACATTTTACACACCGATAGTCCTATTTTAAAGACTTAAAAGATCAAAATGAATCCCGAAATTAGCATACAAAACTTCGGGAAAAAATTAAATTTATTCTAAAATACTATTTTTTTTTAATAAAATAAGTCATATTTTAATTAAATTTTATACAATATAGAATACTATTGTCATATTATTTTTGTATTTTGCAAAAAAAAAAAATTTAAAATAATTAAGATTTTTTTATTTTTAATACAACATTTATTTTTTTTAGTTGTGCCTTCTAACTAATATTATTTGCATCACCTTTAACTTAGTATTTGTTACTTGATATTTATAATAAAATTTGATATATCAACACTTGATAAATACATTTTAGTAAAATTATTCTTTTCTCTTTTTTAATTTTACAATTTTTTAATGTATTTAAAATAATTAACTAAATCATTCATTTTGGAAAGGAGTCGTTTTTATTTGAAAACCTAATTAAAAAAACATATTACAATTTTGATGAATTACAAATTTAAAATTAATTCAAACCACATTGACGACATTATGTATAGTACAAAATACACTAACTACAACTCTAGATGCAATAACTATTTAAAATTATAGTTTATTTGTGGTTCCCCTCAATGTATTAGACAAGATTCGCCACTAATTGTGGCCATGCAGGAAGAACTGAACCAGTTCTAAAGAAATGATGTGTGGGATATGGTTCCAAGACCAAGTCAGAGGAGCATCATTAGAACAAAGTGGGTGTTCAAAAACAAGCTGAATAAACAAGGAGAAGTGGCTGAGTTCGAGATGAGCATGATGGGAGAATTAAAATTCTTCTTTGGAATCCAAATCAATCAAGGCAAGGATAGAACTTTTGTTCATCAATCCAAATATACAAAGGAGCTTATGAAGAAGTTTAATCTTAAAGATTGCAAGATTATGGCAACTCCTATGCATCCTACCTATAGCTTGAACAAAGAGGAAAACAACTCAAAAGTTGATCAAAAGTTGTTCAAAGGTATGATTGGTTCTTTGATTTATCTTACATCATCTAGGCCTGATATTCTATTTACTGTGTGCTTGTGTGCAAGGTTTCAATCAGACCCTATGGAAACTCATTTAACTGTTAAGAGCATTTTTAGGCATCTGAAAGGAACAACAAATATGGGACTTCTTTATAAGAAATCTCTAGATTATAAGCTGATTGGATTTTGTGATGCTGACTATGCTAGGGATAGAATTGAGAGAAATTCCACTAGTGGGAACTATCAATTCATAGGTGAAAACCTAATATCTTGGGCTAGCAAGAGACATGCAATTATCGCTCTATCTACAGCAGAAGATGAATACATTTCTGCTGCTAAGTGTTCACATAACTACTCTAGATGAAGTATCAGTTAAAGGATTATCATATTTGTGGTAATAGTATCCATATCTTCTGTGATAATACTCTTTCTATCTGTCTAACAAAGGTTCTAGTTCAACACTCCATAACTAAGCATATTGAGATTAAACATCACTTCATAAGAGACTATGTTTAAAAGGGTGTTATAGATATTAACTTCATTGATACTGATTATCAGTGGGCTGACATATTTACAAAACCCTTGGCTATTGAAAGGTTTAATTTCATTAAGAAGAATGGTATATGCTGAAGAATAATGCTTAAGTCTGGTCAGAGTATCAAAGTTTGATGTTGCTCAGAAGTAGCTCCAAATAGAGGCTAGGAAACTGCCTCTAATAAAAAAGTGGCTTCTGATAAATTATCAGACTTTGAGACTCTGGAGGTGGATTATTTGCTTCAAATTGTAGTCACATGTTAAATAATCATCTCGCATAGTATCTGTTGGGTAAAGACTGTTGGGTAGTGATGTGAAACTTCTTATTTTCTATGAATCTACCCCTCTATCATCATCTCATGTTTGTTTACATGTTTGTTTGTTCTCTTATTGTTTGTTTTCTAAAGATAAAATTTGAGTGGTTCTAAAGCAAAGATTGTTGTCTTGAATCCTTCTATTAAATCGTTTTCTATAGAAACATCTATCTGTTTGTGTTGTTTTATAGCTTATTTGTTCATTTTTATAAAATGTATGTTTTGTGCATCTTTTATCTTGCTTTATTTATCTTACTGATTGATTCATAAGCATAACCATAATTGAAGGAGTTAAAAGAGAGTTAATGATTACTAAAGAGAAAAAGGAAACTTTTTTTCATAAAGGAGATTACAAGATCATTCTTAAACACTTTCACATGGGTATTCAATCCAGATATTCCTGATCTTCTGTGTAAGTCTCCAGAAAAGTCCTATAATCTTCATCCTACTATTCATTTTCATCTTCTGCTGGAAGCTTGCTCTTCTCAGCAATTCCACCAAATGTTCCTTCCTCTGTGGTTTTATGAGCTTTTGCAAGTTCTTCAGCCTCCATCTTCTATTTCTTTCTCTCTTCTCTTGCATCCTTTCTCATTGAGTTTCTAATTTCTTTTGCGAAATCCTTCTTCTTTTCTTTGAATGTTCTCTTTTTTCTTCCCTTTCTTGTGATTCTTTTTAAGTTGTTTTGTTGTTGTGCTCTACATTTGCTTTTATAGAGTCTAGATAGAATCTCGTATATATTGAAGACTATGTTCTTTAAGTCTTGTGCTTATGAACTCACTACTACGAAAAACCCATTTAACAACGGTTGGGAATGACATATAATGACGCGGGCGAAGGCGTTGTTATGTAGATTGTCGTTGTAAGTTCTCTGTTTCTACCACGGTCTGAAAACCGTTATTGAAAGGCAGGACGCGCGCCATATATCACAACGATTATGATAATAAACCGTTGTGATACATACACTTAGGTACTGGGTTCGAAACCCATCAGCAGCGAATTATGTAAAACATAAACTACCTATGATCTCGGTTATAATAGATAACCGTTGTTGTAAGTACCCTGAGTTTATTATATTAAATGTAGATTGCTTGTTTTCCAAACACCTCACTAAAGAAAGATACATGGTATCAATTTGATGAAGAAGTCTATAATCTGCAAATTAAATTGTTCTTGAAAACCAAATTAAACAAACCAATGTTTTCTGATTACATTCGTCTCATCGTGCATTTCACGTTGTTTTACATATATATTATGGTTTATTGGTCTGGCTCCTTCGATATATCACTATCTTCGATTATAGTTAAATTTCCATAAGAACAAGACATTGGATAATCTGCCTCATCATCATCACCTATCATCATAATTTTTATAATCGGAAGAGGCAGATTAACTAATAATTTGTTGTTAATAAAATTTAAGTATAATGGAAGATGGCGATGCATCTAAGGAGCCAGTTCATTATACCATAATATATATATTAAACATCGTGATATTAACGATGAGAGGGATGCAATTTGAAAACATTGATTCATATAAGTTGGTTTTCAAATACAACTTAATTTGCAGATTATAAGTATCTATGTCAAATTAAAAGAATGTATTTTAAGTGAGGGTTAGTGAAACAAACAATCTACATAGAATATAATAAACTCAAACAACATTCTATACCGGATCCAGATATTATAAACTCATATAATACGCTTGCTACCACCAGCAAACTTTAAGTGAGGGTTAGTGAAGCAAACAATCTAAATAGAATATAATAAACTCAAACAACATTCTATACCAAATCCAGATATTATAAACTCATATAATACGCTTGCTACCACCAGCATCATCACCCTGTATCATCCCCTTAACCTAAAAGGAAACACAGCAAACTTCAAAAATGACCATCCTCGGTTGAAAACAAGCCCTAAAACCATGATCCAGTGAAGAGTAAAGAGGGGAACAGGAATAACGCACCTTTTAATGAAACTAATCGCGGAACAGGAATCAATTATGATGTTTAACTAGTTTGGGAATCAATGAAGAAAAATATAAGGAGGAAGAAGCTTACACAAAAGCTTCATACTTCTTATATTTCTTTTCATTGTTTCTAAAACTAGATGAAGTTTCCTTACACTGTTGTTTCTTCATTTACTAACATCTTGTTCGTGAAGCTATGAAAAAAAAGTATAAGGTGGATGAAGTTTCCATCATAGCTTCATGCTTCTTATACATTTTTCCATAGCTACACAAATATTATGAAGTCTCCAAAGTATGGTCTTTGTTAAGGTAATGAAAACGAATCTGAAAAAATGAGAACAATCAACAAAAACAACATGCAACAAACGAGATAATAGGAAATATCTAAAAATAGATGGAAGAAGAAGAATACCTTAATGTATGAAGCACAAGATTCACGGCTAATGGTGAAGACGAATAGAAAAAATGGGTTCTAGGGTTTCACTTTGAAGGCAACGGCGCTACTGTCAATAAGTGAAAGTTATTTCGCTTATATATGGGTAAACTATTTCACAACAGTTAACAATACCAACCGTATAGATAGGTATTTATTTATTATAAATATATCACTACGGTTAACCAGAAGAACCGTAGTGATAACCCTTTTATCTGTGAATTTTAAAATAAATAAAAACTGTATAGATAGGTATTTATTTATTATAAATATATCACTACGGTTAACCAGAAGAACCGTAGTGATAACACTTTTATATGTGAATTTTAAAATAAATAAAAAAGAAAAGATGCGCCTTAACGTTAAAGGAATAAAATATTTTATGGCGCTGAGGTTCGAACCGACGAAAGTTTAAGTATATCACAACGGTTGGTTCTGTAATTTTATTAGTTGCATTCCTGTCTTCATAATGTAATTCAAACATCAACAATGTAATTCACAATGCATCTGCAGTTTAAACATCAACAATGTAATTCAAACCCTAATTCAACTATTACATTTCATAACAAAGTAAACATTAAACATAAAGGAGACAAGAAAACATAACATCTTGAGATTTCCAGAAAATATCTCTGATTTCAGTTTGTTCTTCAAATTCTTGTTCTTTTTCTTTAAATCCTCATACATAACCTTCAAATAGCCCACAGCTTCCAACTCTGACTTCATAATGCTCTCATCTTCATTTCCATATCTTTCTCCCACGTCTTCATCCCATATGAACAAATTACATGTTTCATCGCACCTCCAAAATGGACATCTCCAAAAAAACCTTCCTTTATTTTGTCCCTTCTTGCATTGGTACGAAACCATACGACCATCACAACCACAAAAATTTCCAGATCGAGATTTTACAGCGGAAGAAGACATAGAAACACCTTTGGATAATTTTGTATTCAAATGCGACATTGCAACACCTTAAAGTAGAACACTTTCTTGTTGTTGTTGTCTTCTTCTCGACAATGGTGACAGCGTTGGTGTTAGGGCATGACAGCAACTCCTGAAGGTTGCAAACTTCGGGAGAGGGAAGTACCAAGAGTCACTGCCATAATGACTATACCACAACCTGTGGTACACAATGTCCCGGAAGGACAGATTTCCCAGATACCGTCTGGTGGAAACGAAAGTATGGACGAGAGACTGAGGGAATTCCAGGAACAGTTCCTAGAAATACAAAAAGAACTGCAAGCAGACTTGGGCAAGTGGGAAATGAACCATTTGTACTGCAGGGGTACACAGCATGTGATCATGCCTCCGCTGTACAAATTCCTTAAATGTACAGAGTGATAAGCATCGCCGAGCAAGGTCGGTACAGGGTTTCCAATCAGAAAAATCTTAATGGCATTGATATCTATGAAGTTATCGATGTTGGGAAACAAAAATAACCCGTAGGCGAGCAAAACAAAGATGCTCTTGAAAGCAGTCACATTCCCTATACTAGCAAACTACAAGGCTTTCTTTATCAAAAACTGGGCTGGCAAACCCTGGATTCAACCCTTAGTGGTCATGTGAGTCCTGACTTCTGACTTGTCCAAATAAATTGCTCTTGCAATGGTTTGATCCTTGGGAATTTCTTCCAGTACAGAAAAGGGAGCTTGATCAATGATATGTAAATAAGTCAGGTAAGAGTACTCCTCTAGTGTTAGTGCTAGTTGATAGACCGGGAATGTGAAACAGTGATAGACCGGATCGTAAAACTGAATGAGCGTAGCCAGTATTCCTTCAATTACATGGACCCTTAACAGAGACATCGGTCCTCCGTACTTGGCTCTAAAAGCATCAGGGTTAGTGATCATCCTTGCCAAACCTCTCAAATTCTCTAATTTTGGAACCTTGAAGGTGTACTTGTGAGTCTTCCTTCTATCGAAATCCATAACGCAATCTTTTTCTCTGACATTTGCAATCATTGTCTTAGTTTAATTTGAAAAAGAGAGACTAGAAGAGAAGTTTTTGTTTAATGTTTTTTTTAATGAAATGAATGCATGAATGCAGCACACAAAAACATAGAAAAAACATGGGGTCAAGGGTTCGGTTTCATGAAGTCAAGGCTCTACCCATCCCCAAAGGTTTATACTGGTGATTTTTTTGTACCTGTCCTCAAAATCACTGACCCATCTTGGGATAACAACAGCAGGCTGGAATCACCCGAGCAAGCTGCAATATCTTAGAGTAATCTTAAATGAGGGTAGTATCGCGTGACAACTATTTCTGATAGCTTTCGCACTATAAAATAGTAACATGGTTTCAGTCTACTAAAATCCTCAGCTTCTTAGATAACCCAATCGAACAATCTGCTTTCAACAACCGAATGTGTATAGGCATTGAATCCGCAAAGGGCATCTCCACTGATTCGATGGTCGACCGGGACCTCTTATTTGGGAGTCACTCCCTGTAAGATTACTCGTCTAGTGCCATCACTTATCTTAGGTGTATACTCAATCATTCCAGATGTGGCATCACACGCATTCTCATTAGCAGAAAAATAAACACGGATATCAATTAGGAAAAGCAGTATATATATTTGTCCTAACATCCTAGACCTCTAGTCCTATGATCCTAACAGACAATAACTCCCCAGCAGAGTCGCCATTTTTCTGTAGCGAACGATTTTCGTCGGTGACGTGACCACCTTATCGTTGGGGTTTTTCTCCTCAATGGAGAAAGGGGGTGCTACTTTCTAATTTCTTATTTATCCCATGAAGCTGGAAGGGAAAGGGAAGGTATCTAAAACTAACCTTGCACGTGAATGTTTAACTGAACAAACGCTTAAAAGAGATTGGGGGGTCCGGGGTCAGGTTATACAATGGGTAGTTGTCAATTACACATCCTATATGTGGTTATCCACATGATGTTAGCTTTAGGTCTCACTTTGTAATTGATGGTGTTTATCTGCTGATGGGTTGGGAAAGTTTCTTGGGAAGAGTGAGTGAGTGAGTTTTGTTTTCGGTGAAAAATGATGATGATGATGGCTTAAGGTATGAAACCTAAAGTTTTGATTGATATGAAGGTACTGGACCTAAGGTTTTTGATTGGTATGCTCGCTAAGATTTCGCAATCTTATGCCGACATATTCCCGTTTAAACGAAACAGGGAAATCAGAGCAATCGTATTTCCTCCTATTCTAAGGGAGGAAAATGAGGTTTTGGTGTCTTGTTCAAAGTCCAAGATTGAAGCTAAAAGGGTATTTGTGTCTTGTTCAAAGCCCAAGATTGAAGCTAAAAGGATATTGAGATGGAATTTGTCATCTCTAAAGAGAGATTGCTAACTTTTTGTGTGCCTTGATCAACGCACAAGGTTGATTCTAAAAGGTTAATTGATTTGGCTAGGGGGTTTCTTTATACAAAGCCTAAGAGGAGGTTGGATAAGACTGACTCAACAAGAGAGTATTTTATCTGTCTTGTACAAAGCCCAAGATTGAGGCTAAAAAGGAACTGACTCTTTGGGGATATCATTATACAAAGCCTAAGAGGAGGCTAAATAATAAAAGTTTTGACTCCGTCGGGGAGGTTTATAGGTGTCTTATACAAAGCCCAAGATTGAGGATGAAATGGGAAATTAACTGACTCTGGTGAGGATATTTTTTATATGTCTTGTACAAAGCCCAAGATTGAGGCTGCAATGAGTTTGACTCTGCTTGGTGAAGTTATTCCTCAAAGCCTAAACGAAGGCTGGGAGGAAATGACTTGGCTGGGGGAAGGTATCTGTCCCCAGCTCAAGAGAGGGAAATTTATGTCTTGTACAAAGCCCAAGATTGAGGCTAAAGGGTTCTGAATCAACATGAGAGTGTTTTTATTTGTCTCGTGCGAAGCCCGAGATAGAGGCTAAAAGGGGTTGACTCAAAAAGAGAGTGCTTGACTCAACAAGAGAGTCTGAAAAGTGATTGACCTAACAAGAGAATCTGAAAGTTGATTGACTCAACAAGAGAGTCTTTTATACTCAACAAAAGAGTGATTTTTTGTCTCGTATGAAGCCCGAGACTGAGGCAAAAAAAGGTATTGACTCAACAAGAGAGTCTGAAAAGGTTAGCTCCGCTGGGGAGAATCATTTGTACAAAGCCCAAGAGGAGGCTGACTTCGCAGAGGAAGGATCATTATACAAAGCCTAAGAGGAGGCTAGCTTTCTGCTGAGGAAAGGTCCTTATACAAAGCCTAAGAGGAAGCTATCTTTTTCCGGGAATAATTGAGATCCCCAGGCAGGTCCAAATGGGAAATCAACTCTTGCTGAGGAATACAGAAGAGTTGAGATATCAGAGACCTCGAGGTTCTGATCTGGGATAGTGTTGACCCTGGTCGAGGAACTCTCATGAGAGAGGCTGGGTTTCTGCTGGAGATCGATCCAGAATGCCCGGGGTTTCTTCCTATAGTTGTAAGGAACTTGAGAATGTCTTTGGGACTCAAGGGGATTTAGACTGTCCAAGTCTACGGGTGTGGAAGAGTTTTATCTTTTGTAGGATGCCCAAAAGAGGGCAAGAGCCTTAAGGGATGAGAATCAACCCTACAGTGGCCTGAGGTTTGACACTGGAAATAATGCTCTAGCAAAGGATGACTAAGTTCTGTCTTATACCTTTAAGAGGTCGTGAGGGTCCTTGTATTAAGCCCAAGAGAAGGCATGAGAGCTTCTAAGAAGCCGAAGGGTCCTTGTACAAAGCCCAAGAGGAGGCGGGGATGCTTTTAAGAAGCCTGTGAGTCCCCAAACCAAGAGAAGTTCAAGAAATGTAATTCACAGAGAAGAGATCATTCCAGGAAAGTTTGAGGGTTTGGAAGAAACTCAAGAGATGCTATTCACGGAGAATAGATCAACTCTGGGGAGTAGAATTTCTTTGACAATTTCTAGGGGTGACAGACTGAGAAAAGGTTCACCGAGAATACTGCCTTTCTCTTTGTTCCATATTGTTTAACCCCGAGAGAAGGGAAGACTGTATCTGGAAATCCTATGGGGATCTAGTTTTGTTTGTATTTAAAGAGTGACCAACGGGGCTTTACCTAGTTCTAGACGTAGTTGCCGGGGAAAACTCTAAATAACTATACTAGTATATATACATTTGATATTTGACGAGTATTTAAAAGTTATGAAATAAGACTAACCATGCGCAGCTTCCCACAATACAGTTATGTATATGAAAGCATATAAAAGAAAGTGGATAAACACTTACCCGTTGTAGAGCTTCCATGCTGTTTTGTTAGTTGTTCAAAGAAATTAAAGAAAGTTTTGATAGCAAATATACATTTGGATTCAAAATCAAAGTAGAAAGTATTTTGAACAGAGATCGGGGCTTACAGCTCAGGGAGAGGCCCAAATTTTAACAGTGATTGCTCTGTTGTTTCGAATATCGTATCGGGACTTATACAATGACCAAGGCCCAAAAGATTTTGGTCAAAAAAGGGGATTGGGTCTTACACTCTATTAGAGGCCCAAAGTTTATTTTTGTACAGAAGATGGGGCTTACAAATCAGGGAGATGCCCGGTTGATTTTGAAAAGGCGACTATCGCGCCGTTGTTTTGAAAATATACAGAGGGACTTATACAATATGTGAGGCCCAAAAAATGTTTATTTACAAAAGGGGTTGGGTCTTACACTCTATTAGAGGCCCAAAAGTGTTTTTAAGAAAAAGAATTGGGACTTATAGCTCGAGGAGAGGCCCAAAGGATTTGATTTTGAATTGACGATCGCGCCAAGGTTTTTTTAACGCAGAGGGACTTATACAATGTCTGAGGCCCAAATAGTTTTGTATTTTCAAAGGGTTGGGTCTTACACTCTCTCAAAAGGCCCAAAAGTGTTTGAAAAAAGATTTGTTTAGGGTGATTAAGATCAAAACCCTAAATTAATTTCAAAATGTATTTTAATTAAATAAAAACTTAATTAAAATGATCAAAATTATCAAACATGTGTGAAAAACAAGTTGTGATCTTAGATTAATGTTTGAAAAATCATATTTTTATCCACAAAATGATTGGAAACCATTCAAGTTTGGAAAATCAAGAAAGAAAAAATACTTTAAATGTCAAAAAACAAATAAAAATTAATTCTTTGCAAAAATATCAAGTATATGAAATAAATAATATTTTTGGTAAATTATTGTAAAATAAAATATTTTAACATTTTTGTGAATTATTAAAAAAAGAATCAACTCAAAATCATTAAAAACCAGAGAGAAATTAATTTTTGAATCAATTAAATAAAATCACAAAAATTCAAATATTTCAAAATTCAAAAAAGGGTGCCAAGAACACCAAGTTCTTGCCCGCGCCCTCTGTTTCTTCAGATTTGCGTTTTTCCCTCAATCTCACTGAATACTTGATGAAATCACACAATCCACATATCAATCTACTCGTTTTCACCTCACGATCATGTCTATGGTCTTTAATTTCATTTATTTTAAGCATGGAATAAGAAATCAAGACAAAACCTCAAGAACCCTAAATTCTGCATGAAGGCTCAGAAATCCCACACACGATTCATACAAAGCAATTAATTGAGGGGAAACATTCCATACATGATTATGAACATATGGCAAAATTATTGTGCGAGGAAATATGCATGAATCATGAGATGACCAAGTTGAGGCTTACCTCTTGCAACTGGTGATCGTGTTTTGAGTTAGAGGTGTTACAGCTTGGTTCCAAGGATATGGACAGCTTCCCTAGGTGCTATGGAGTGTGTCTGGATGCTTGGAGTGGATTGAATTGAGCTGGAACTTGATTTGGCACCTCAACTGCAAATCTGTCAAAGGCTTGTGCAAATGGCTGGTGATTTTGCGAATCTGGTGTTCCAGATGTTGTTTAAGTGTTTGGATTACTTCTATATGATGTTTATGAGGTGGGTGGGTGTGTGATTGGTTTGGTTGGAATTGCTCTCAAACTCAAAACCCAATAGTGACTTGCTTTAGAAGGCAATTTTGGAAGTGAGAAGGTGATTTTGAGGAAAGCATCAGTTTGGGTACTTTGGTGTACTCAAACTGATCACAAATGAGCTCTATTTATAGTAGAGCAAGTTTGTTTTGCAAGGAATAGGGTATGGCAACTGGTACAGGTTTGTGGCCAATTGGATCATTTTGGAATCTCAAGTCTTCTCTAGCCATTGACTAGAGGTTAGAGCACAGGCCTATGTGTCTTTGGTTCAGGGATAAGTCTTGACTGAACTTGGATAACATTGTCTTGATGAATGCCACCTCTATGCATCAGTTAAATGCTTTAAAACAAAATTGAATATTTGAAGCATCTTTGGATTTAGGAGTGACATGCCTAAACATAGATCCATGGACTAGGGAGGCTGATAGATCAGTGTTTGTCCCTTGGTTGTTCCCCCTTGAGGTGTGCAGATGGATAAGCATGCATGGAATTGCACAATTTGAGCAAATCGAGCCTTTAAGCACAAATCTACCTTGCCAAGACAGTTTGTAGCAGGGCATGTTGCAGCTGCCATAACTCCTAGCTCAGATGGACTTTGATGGAGTTCTTTGACATTTTGGAATGCCCTTATGTGACACAACACATGTGTGATCATAGTTTGTCTTGAAACTTTTTGGATCCAAGTGAAAAATGCCCCTACATTTTGAGAAAAAGCAAGACAGATTCTGACTTAGTGAAAATTTCACTAAGTGTTGGAAAAAGTGACATTTCATGTTTTCAGCCATTTTGATCACTCCATAACTTGAGATCCATGAGGAATTGGAATGAGGTGTAGTCGACACTTTTAAAGTATGCCATGAGAGCTACAAATCCATCTTTGGACCATCCAAAATGGTTGCTTGGATCTCAAGTTATGATCCTTGGAAGTTGGTACCCTAGCCACTTTGTTCCATAACTTAGAAAAATTCTAAGTTTTTATGGTTACCCCTTTTACAAGTTATCCCACTTTCTTTGATTTTTTTATGAATGATGATTCAAATCACATATTAACATTTTTTTAGGGTTAAAGAACCATAATTATGAAAAATCTCAAAAAGTCAAACTTGACTTTTGTGCACAGTTGACTTTTTATTAAATGAATTCCAAACTGTGCGATCCTTCGTGAAATCAAGTCCTTGACCTAAATCAAACTTAATGGATATGTTTAATAGGTGTCATGGGGTGTATTGAATCATGTCCCAAGGTTTGGGAGCATGTCTGAATCAAAATTCAAAGGTACAGTTGACTTTTTCCACAAAACCATAATTGTGGTCCTGATGAAATTGAAACTTGTGGATTAAGCTTCTTGGATCAATCCATTGTTGCAAATGGATCAATGTAGTGCATTGGAGTACCTCAAATCATGTCTTGAGGTCTTGGCTCATATTTTGTCCCAAAAGTCAACTTAGGGGTGAATTAGGTCAAGAAACCCTAATTCCTGATTTTTTATGAAGGCACCCCCTGAGGTTAAATTGACTTGATGATTGGGTCCATGAAGTCCCTTGGAGTATCTTGGGTTATGCTTTGGAGCATTGGCTCATTCCCAGAGGAAAATTTCCATCTGGAGGCCTTGGTCGACCAAAACCCTAATTTGGTGACACTGGCAATCTTAAGGCTTGATCCACCTGGAATGTTGCAACCTTGTGCTTGATTCTTGATGTGGGAGTCCTCTTGACCCTTTATGGGTGTTTGAGAGGTTAGACAAGTTGAAGATCATGTCACTTCTTGATTGATCCTTTTTCTAAAAGCTCTAAGAGGGCTTGAAACCCTAATCTTTGATAGTAGTGAATGCTCAAACATTTATGAGGAGATTAATTGAGGCATGTTGGTACATCCATATTGTGATGATGATTTGCACAATGATGGGAAATCTTAGTGGTCAAACTTTGGGGTATGACAGATGCCCCTATTTAATCTTCTTGGACCCGAAGGTGTGAATGGCGAAGGTATTCGGGCATTCGGGGTGCAAGATGATTAAATATCAGAATACCCGAAATTTTGACAGTGATTATGAATGGTATTGTACGCATTCATCTTCTTTTGCTAAGCTTTAATACTTAGAAAAGGTAAAAACTTCCCCTCGATCCTGGTTTTCAGCCAAGGAACTGGTCTAAGTTTCCTTTGTCAATAAACTTCTCCTCGATCCTGGTTTCCTACCAAGGAACTGGTCTCAGTTTCTGAAATAAACTTCCCATCGATCCTGGTTTCCTACCAAGGAACTACTCTTAGTTTCTGAAATAAACTTCCCCTCGATCCTGGTTTCCTACCAAGGAACTGGTCTTAGTTTCTGAAATAAACATCCCCTCGATCCTGGTTTCCTACCAAGGAACTGGTCTTAGTTTTTGATGTAAACTTCCCCTCGATCCTAGTTTCCTACCAAGGAACTGGTCTTAGTTTCTTTTGTCAATAAGCTTTCTTGACAAGGGAAGTTATTCGTAGCAGTTTTTCCTCAAACTTCTCGCCAAATTTTCCTGGAGAGATGCCATTTGATGGAAAAAGTTTGATGTTAGACTTACTGGGGAACCCATTGGTCTGAGCCGCAGAGGTGTTCAAACTTTTCTGGTTGGAGACGCCATTTGTCTGCTCTACTGGGGAAAACGAGTCTCTTGAGAGATTGCTTCCTGCTTGGGGATACTACATCATACTTTTCTTCGAGACCTTCTCGAAGAAATGCCATACAATGTACCCCAATTTTGAGGTGCTGATGACTCCATTAACATTGACTTTCTGAAGAGAAAAAACAATGTGTTGCTGAGAGTCTTTAGTTGCGAGGCTCTCTCTGGGATTTTCCTTAATCCGAGAAAGCAAAGATATCATCTTCAATGGCGAAGAGTGACGTTTGTCGAATGCCTTCTGGTCTTTCAGAGGTTCAAGTTATCAAAGTGGTCGAAGACCGTCTCTAATCTAAAGATGAATTGGGAGAGAGATTGCTTAGATAATTCACTTTCTGACGAGGAAAGAACCGACAACTCAATTGACAAGAGGACTTTTTATCACTTGGGGAAAAGACCGACCAGAGTGATAGTGATGTAATATGAATATGAATACAAATAAATAATGCATGATGTCTGAACGTGTATGCTGATAAAACTGACACGACATACAGGCTAATAGATGAACACGACTGGATACTCGGCCACTGCAGGGGATGAAAAGTATCACTGGTTCAAAATAGCAATTATGCCTTGCTTAGGAGAGATAGTCCATGTGGGGAACAACCGTTGATCGGGCTTAGGAGATGAGAACTCTGTCGGGGATGTCAGACGGAATATTCGCATCTGACATAAATTATCCTTCATTCAGGCGCACTGGTTTTAGAAGGAGTACTTTGATTCTGCACTTTAAGGTTAGATTACTTCGGGAGAAGCGATCGATGTTCTTTCTATGTTCAACAGTCAAAAGAAATTTACATCTTTATTTTAAAAGCGGGAAAATAGTTTGACAAGTAAATTCATTTTTGTTTTATTTCAAGAATCGTTAATCATGTTAAAATGTCGTTCTGTAAAGCTAAAACAAATGAGAATTATAATAAAAAGCACCAGGGCTCAAATTTTATTGATAGGATGGAAATCAGCCAAACGCGTGATTCCATGGAGTATTTGCAAAGTTAGAAAATGGTAATTTAAGGGAAAAGGGCTACATTGAAACATAACGACCACTATCCTTCTACCAACTTTGAATTCGGGACAAACTGAGCTTCTGTCGAAGATGACCTTGACTGGAGTTTTCTTGATTGATGGCATGACTGCCGCTGAGGGATTTTCCCCTTTGTTGGACGTAGTTACTTGCCATGAAAACCTAATTTTTTCCTGGATTGTACTTTGAGATTTCCAATCCACCGGGATGATTTTTTTTTATTATGTCTCTAATTTTTGCCTGGACCGCCCTTTCGGGTTTTCAATCCACCGAGACGTTTTTGTTTTATTTAGGAGAAGTATTTCTTGACTATGTCAACATTTGTGGGGTAGGCAAATTCCTCCCCATCCATGGTGGCGAGTTTCAAAGCGGTGCCTGAGAAGGCTTTCTTGACCACATAGGGGCCGTCATAATTCGGAGTCCATTTGCTCCGGGAATCAGTGAGGAATGATTGTATCTTTTTTAGCACAAGGTCTCATTTCTGAAAGACGCAAGGTCGGACCTTTTTGTCAAACGCCTTCTTCATTCTTTATTGATACAACTGACCGAGGCATAGTGCCGTTATTCGCTTTTCTTCGATCAGATTCAGTTCGTCGTGTCCACTTTGACACCATTCAGCTTCTGTTAACTTAACTTCCATCAATACCCAGATCGATGGGATCTCTACTTCTATGGGGAGCACTGCCTCCATGCCATATACTAGAGAGAAAGGGGTTGGCCCTGTTGAAGTATGGACAGATGTGCGATAACCGTGAAGAGCAAAGGGTAGCATCTTGTGCCAATGTTTGTAGGTTACAACCATCTTTTGAATGATCTTCTTGATATTCTTGTTAGCCGCTTCTACCGCTCCGTTCATCTTGGGTCGGTAGGGAGATGAGTTATGGTGTTCGATCTTGAACTCAGCACACAACTCTTTCATCATCTTGTTGTTCAAGTTGGATCCATTGTCAATAATGATCTGGCTTGGAACACCATAATGGCAGATGAGATTGTTTTTTATAAATCGGACCACCACTTGTCGGGTTACATTGGTGTATGATACTGCTTCGACCCACTTGGTGAAGTAGTCAATGGCTACCAGGATGAACCGATGTCCGTTTGAAGCTTTGGGTTCAATCATGCCAATCATGTCGAGTCTCCATATGGAAAAAGGCCATGGGGAAGAGAGAACTTTGAGATGCGTTGGCGGTACATGGATTTTGTCTGAGTATATCTGACACTTGTGACACCTTCTCATGTATTTGTAGCAGTCAGATTCCATGGTCAACCAATAGTACCCGACTCTTAGAATTTTTCTCGCCATTGTGTGTCCGTTGGCATGAGTGCCAAAGGATCCTTCATGAATTTCTTTTATCAGCGTGTTTACTTCTGGTCTATCTACGCATCGGAGCAAGACCATGTCAAAGTTTCTCTTATAAAGTGTATCACCGCTCAGAAATAAGTTGTCTGCCAGTCTTCTGAGGGTCTTTCTGTCTTTCCTGGATGCCCCAGGTGGGTACTCTTGTCTTTGAAGGAAGCACTTGATATCGTGATACCAAGGTTTGTCGTCTATGACTGTGTCGATCGCGAAGATGTAGGCGGGCCGTTCAAGGCTCATTATGTCAATCTTAGGTATGTCATTCCATTTACCTACACTAATCATGGAAGAGAGAGTGGCTAATGCATCAGCCATGTGATTCTCTTCACGAGGGATATGATGAAACTCGATTCTGTCGAAGAATGGTAACAACCTTCTCGCGTAGTCTTTGTAAGGGATCAGTCCTGATTGGTATGTGTTCCAATCTCCTTTGATCTGATTGATAACCAGGGCTGAGTCGCCATATACATCCAAGTTTTTGATCCTTAAATCGATCGCTTCCTCGAGACCCATGATACAAGCTTCGTATTCGGTCTCGTTGTTTGTACACTTGAACGTTAATCGGGCAGTGAAAGGAATGTGGGTACCCTGAGGTGTTATGATGATTGCCCCAATTCTGTTTCCATAATGATTGACAGCTTCGTCAAAGATTAATCCCCATTGGGAACCTGGTTCTGGCCCTTCACTAGGTAGCGGTTCATCGCAATCTTTCATTTTTAATTACATGACATCTTCGTCCGGGAAGTCAAACCCGACCGGTTCTTGATCGTGAATCGGCTGATGAGCCAAATGATCGGCTAAAACACTTCCCTTTACGGCTTTCTGAGTGTGGTATTCGATGTCATATTCTGATAACAACATCTGCCAACAGGCTATCCTTCCCGTGAGAGCGGGCTTTTCAAAGACGTACTTGATTGGGTCCATTTCGGAGATTAACCAAGTAGTGTGACGAATCATATACTGGCGAAGACGTTTGGCTGCCCAAGCCAAAGCACAGCAAGTTTTCTCAAGCATAGTGTACTGAGTCTCGCAGTCGGTGAACTTCTTGCTCAAATAGTAAATGGCAGACTCTTTCCTTTTAGTTTCGTCTTATTAGCCAAGTACACAACCCATTGAGTCTTCCAAGACTGTTAAGTAAATGATCAGTGGTCTTCCTTCCACTGGAGGTGATAGAATCGGTGGGTTTAACAGGTATTCCTTGATACTGTCGAAGGCGGTTTGGCAGTCTTCTGTCCAAACGCAGTCCTGATTCTTTTTGAGTAATTTGAAAATCAGAGCACATGTCGCGATCATGAGGAATATGAATCTGGAAATGTAATTCAGACATCCCAGGAATCCCCTGACTTGTTTTTCAGTCTTTGGAGAAGGCATTCCTTGAATGGCCTTGACTTTGTCAGGATCAACCTCAATTCCTTTCTGGCTGACGTTGAACCCTAACAGTTTCCCTGAACGGACACCGAATGTGCACTTATTGGGATTCAAGCGGAGTTTGTACTTTCTTAACCGCTCGAATAGTTTTGATAGGTGGGTCACATGCTCCTCTTCTATTTTGGATTTGGCAATCATATCATTGACATACACCTCGATTTCTTTGTGTATCATGTCATGAAACAGAGTAGTCATGGCCCTTTAATAGGTTGCCCCGGCGTTCTTCAAACCGAACGGCATTACCTTGTAACAAAAGGGCCCCATGGGGTAATGAATGAAGTTTTCTCCATATCTTTCGGCGCCATTTTTATCTGATTATAGCCTGAGAATCCGTCCATAAAGGAGAAGACTTTGAACTTTGATGTACTGTCTACCAGCATGTCTATGTGCGGTAAGGGAAAGTCGTCCTTTGGACTGGCTTTGTTCAAATCCCTGTAGTCTACACACATTCTGACCTTTCCGTCCTTTTTTGGAACTGGCACGATGTTGGCTAACATTGAGGATATTCTGATTTGGCGAGGAAACCCGCGTCAATCTGACTGTTGACTGTTTCCAACGGCTCTTTGTGAGGTTTAATGGACCTTTCCTCTTGTTTGAGTAATCGAGAGATCTCTTCTGGAATTTCCTCGTCATCTTCTTCTTCAACCTCAAATACCGAGAATTCAAAGTTGGGAGAAGACTTTGGATCGTATGTTTCAATGGGGTTTAAAACAAGCAATTTGCATGATGTGATGATTTGTTTTTAGAAGAGATAGAGAGAATGCAAGAGTGTGTGCAGTGTATTTTCTGAAAACTGCTTGTTTTTATTATTTGAGATGTTTTTTAGGATTACCATTTTCTGAAAAAGCGAAAAGAGAAAACAGCTATAAATGCGGAAATTACAGAACGACGTTATTTTATTTATGATCTTGTCGATTCTTGAAACTACAGCCCTATAAAACAAAACTCAGTCGCTTTGGGCGAAGCGAAGAGGGACATTTAGAGAAAGTGAGCCCTATCAAAACATCCGTTTCACCTGGGCAAGGTGAAAGGTTAAGATAAAGACGATAATTACTTTGACTTATGAATAACTTTCGAAACGTTGACAGCAAATCATTGGAGGCGAACTCCTCGGTGAATCACAAAGTCTGGTACTTTCCTTCTTGATTTGTCTTTAGAAATAACGCTGATTTCTGGTGGAGCAGGATTGTTGGAAACTGTCTCATAAGCAAAGTTGTCGTAGGAGGATTTGTCAGCTGTATTTTGCACAGTGTTTACACTCTCAGGCGGATCACCCCATCCAGTTGGCTGACTGTCTTCAAGCCTGATATGAGAGCTTTCAGGAGCGGTGTACTTGACCAAAAAGTCGAATTTTCCGCTTGGTTGTCCTAATGTGTCCCATACTTCTTTGGAACTGGAGGAGTCATTTCTCTCGATGATGTTGACCTCGGGAAAAGCATAGTTGATGAATTCTAGTCCTGCAAGTTTCGCAAATTCATCATCGTGTTGGATATTTTCAGAATGCCCTGAGTAATGATCCCATGATTCTGTGGGGACGCAGGTATTCTTCTCAATGATGCTCAGTTGATATGCATCGTTCGACTGACTCTTTTGCCCCAAGTCTCCTGGGTAAGGCTGCCACATAGGCAGGCCATCCATTAGGCCATAATAGTCATGGTTAAAGTTGTCTTTCATCAGAGTGTCCTCCTTTAATGAGTTTGGTGGAGCACGACATCCTTCCGGATCATAATCTCCGTATATCATCTGGACATCTGACCTCGGTATAAATCTCGGACTCTGTGCTGGAAAGCAAAATGGCATAGGCACCTCTTCCTGAGACATATAACCGTCCTCATTAATATAGGACTTCCATTCTTCATCTGTATCGGAGGAATCTCCCTCGTTGATGGTATGTGCTTCTTGAGACACTGGGTGAAGTAAACCTCCACCGCGGAAGAAGTTTTGAATGGGACGAAGACTCTCATCATTAGTAGCAGTCTGGGTACAGGTTGAAGAAAAACTAAGACCCTTCTTGGTTTTGTTATCAGTAGGAATGACAAGCTGTCCCCATCCTTTGGCATTGTTACTTTTGATCACTTCGAAAGCATCTTTGTACGAGGAAATTGGCGTTCCTCTTTCTGATTGATTGTCGTTGTTCACCGAAAGTGATTGGAACTGGGTTCCCACAACCTCTTCTGGTTCTACACAAGTGGACGACGATAGGTTACTCACGATCAAGGCTTGCTCTCCTCAGACTGTGACTAGTTGGTCGTTCTTGACAAAGTTCACCTTTTAGTGAAGCGTCGAAGTGACTGCCCCAGCCTCGTGTATCCAAGGTCTTCCCAACAAACAGTTGTATGTTGCCCGGATGTCCATGACCTGGAAAGTGACTAGGAAAGTGTGGGGACCGATAGTTATGGGAAGGTCGACTTCGCCGATAACTATTTTCCAAGATCCGCCAAATGCTTTGACGGTGACCTCACTGCCTCTCATCGAAGATCCTTTGAATGATAGTCGCATTAGAGTAGACTTTGGCATAACATTTAGAGTTGATCCGGTGTCTGCCAGTATGCTAGCTAATGCATCGCCCTGGCAGTTGACTGTAATATTGAGCGCCATGTTGTGACTTTTGCCTTCTTCTGGCAGTTCCTCATCACTAAACCCCAAGTTGTTGCAAGAAGTGATGTTGGAGATGATACTGTCAAACTGTCTTATTGACACATCTTGTTCCACAAAGGCTTGCTCTAAGACTTTCTGTAGAGCTTCCCTGTGAGCTTCGGAACTGAGTAAAAGTGATAGCACAGAGATTCGAGACAGAGTTTGCAACCATTGTTCCACAATGTTGTATTCACTCTTCTGGATGAGCTTCAGCATCTCATCGTTGTTCTTTGGATGGTAGGGATCACTGGATTGACTGACTGGTTGATCAGGAACTTCCGTTTGAGGTTCCTTTTCTCTGGTAGGTTCTCCAACTCCTCGATTGAAGATTCGACCACTCTGTGTTACTCGACTGATGTCTGCAATATTCACGACGGAGGGTAATGGAATTTCCTTTCCATTCTTAATTGTTGTTGCACCATATTTGAAAGGGATAGCCTTAGTTGATTCATACGGTAACGGTCCTGGTGAATAGATAACTACAGGAGCCTTCTGATTCTTCTGACCCTTGTAAGTAATTTCAATCAGTTCCTGGTTGGGAACTTTTGATTCATCAAGTAAAGGGATGATGGCGCAAACATCTTTGGTCCTCTTATGATCAGAGATTACGACAACGTCCTTGATTTGATCAGAAAAATAGTCTTTCATCAAGTTGATTGACCCAGAATCTGGACACAGACGAATCTCGTTATGATCCAATTGACTCTAAAGGGCTGCTCGCACAAGGTAACGTCTTTGATTATCTTCAAAGCAAACTCTACAGCGTTCATAGTTATGTGGTGGCACCTGGCCACGTCTACTTTGTATGTAGTGTAACCTCACTAGATCTGTTTCCATTGATCGAACATCCTGACTTTGATGCCTAGTAGGGTTCCCGTTAATCATACTGACTTATTGTGTGTCTTCGTCTAAATATATCGGAAGCCACCAATGGTTTAACAAGTGTTGTAAAGTTCTTTGAACGAGAGCGCATCCTTGGTCACTCTCACGACATCCCTTACAGTTCTGATAACTATGTGAAGTCAGAAAACCGAGTTGGACCTGCTTACCATGAAACTCCACCAAGATGGTATTCATCAAGCGAATATCAAAGATTTGAATCATATTCACTCGATACTGATTTCTATCGCGGTAATCCTGAATCCATCCAAGATCCATCTGACGCTGGAGGGTCTCTTGTACAAAAGAGCATCCCTGATTGTTTACCGAGAAAATCAGACAGGAATCGTAATCGTGTCGTGGCAGATTATGATGTTGGCTTTGCCTTGAGTGCATTGCCACTAAGTTGACATTCATTGCCAGAATTTTGTGGTTCTGAATGACGTTGGAATTCGTATAAGTCATGCTGACTTCACGGATTCGGTGATCCTGGATCCATCCGAGATTTAACTGTTCCTGTAGAGCTGATTACACCACAGAACATCCTTGATTATTTTTAGAGCAGATATCACACTGGTGATAGTTATGAGATGGTACATGCCCATATCCGCTCTGTCTGCGATGCATTTTGACCAGGTTGGCCCTTAATAAGAGTACATCATGAATTTGATAGTTATGGTTAGACTCTCCCTCTATCAAATTTACTGCAGCTTTCTCATGTTGAGGTAGCGGGTTTGTCTAAACGTTTGGATTTGTATCCTTGAAGAATAAGACCTAGCTCCTAACAAGTTTCTGTACGTCGGATTTGAATCTGAGACAGTTTTATATATTATGCCCTGGTCCTCCTTGGTGGTAAGGGCAAGTCTGATCCACTTTGAACCAAAAAGGCGGATTTCCCGGTGCTGTAAGAGGATACCTAGTTTGGACGTGTCCCTTGACCAGTAATAGTGGAAATAGTTCTGCGTACAACATTGGTATAGGGTCGAACCCTGGTGGTCGAGTTGTATGGTTATTGTTGTACGGAGTACGAGCCTGCTGAAGAGATTGTTGTGTCCTTTGCTGATATTGTTGTTGATTCGGTTGGCTTTGAGCAACTGGAGATTGATACGTTGGAACAGGCGCAGGATTGATAGCAAGAGTTACAGCTGCTACTGGTTGGTACCGTCGCCTTTGCTTTCCGAGAGAGATATTACCAATATCTTGCTCTTTTTTCTTCAGGAAAGCACTACTGTATCTTTTGGTACTGCTTGATAGTCCAGCGTCTTTTACTAAACGTCCTTCTCGGGATGCTTCCTCCAGACGAACTCCCATGCCCACCATCTCAGTGAAGTCACTGGGCGCACTGGCAACCATTCTGTCGTAGTAAAATGAGCCTAAGGTTTTCAGGAAGATCTTTGTCATCTCTTTTTCCTCAAGAGGTGGACAAATCTGGGCGGCAATTTCACGCCATCTCTGAGCGTACTCCTTAAAGGTTTCCTTGTCCTTCTGCGACATGGCTCTGAGTTGATCTTTGTCTGGTGCCATGTCCAGGTTATACTTATATTGCTGAAAGAAGGCAGCGCCAAGATCTCTGAAAGTGACGATCTTAGTGCGGTTTAAACCCATGTACCATTTGAGTGCGGCATCGGTTAAACTATCTTGGAAATAGTGGATCAGTAGCTGTTGGTTCTCTGTCTGAGTTGACATCCTCCGAGCGTACATCACCAAGTGACTTTGAGGGCAAGAGTTACCCTTGTACTTTTCAAATTCGGGTACCTTGAATTTGTGCGGAACTTTCACATTGGGGACCAAACAAAGGTCTGCGGCGTCCTTTTCGAATACATCCTGACCGCGAATGGCTTGCAGTTCTTTCTGTATTTCCAGGAACTGTTCCTGGAATTCCCTCATTCTCTCATCCATACTTTCGTTTCCACCAGACGGTATCTGGAAAATTTGTCCTTCCGGGACAGTGTGTACCACAGGTTATGGTATAGTCATTATAGCAGTGACTCTTGGTACTTCCCTCTCCCGAAGTTTGTAACCTTCAGGAGTTGCTGTCATGCCCCTGGCATCTTCATTTTCCCGGAGTTTGTAACCTTCAGGCCCAACGGTTCCTGCTGCAGTTTCCGGATTTTCCGTGATCGGCGGAATATATCCTTCAGGGATAAAGTTGATAGGCAATGCCCCAGGGACGATCTTTCGGCATGTTATACCTAGGATCATACTTCTCCACTATGGGCGTCAAGGTGATCTCTGAGATCACAGACCTTTGTTGTTGCATCTAAGCTGCTGCCGAAGCTTGCATATCGTTGTGAAGCTTTCTCAGATCCTCTTTCAGAGCGTTGAGTTCGTCTCTCAACTCTCTGTTCTCTTCCTCGAGATTATCCATTTTCTTTTGTTGACTGGCCCTGTCATACCCCAAATTTTGACCACTAAGATTTCCCATCATTGTGCAAATCATCATCACAATATGGATGCACCATTAGTCTCCCCAAAGATGGGTGAGCCTTCACTACAATCAGCATTAGGGTTTCAATCCCTCTTTGACCCTTAGACAGAGGATCAATCAAGGAATGACATGATCTTCAACTTGTCTAACCTCTCAAACATCCACAATGGATCAGGAGGACTCCCACATCAAGAACTAAGCACAAGGTTGCAGCATTCTGAGTGGATTAAGCCTCAAGATCGCCAGTGTCACCAAATTAGGGTTTTGGTCGACCAGGGCCTCCAGATGGAAATTTTCCTCTGGGCATGAGCCAATGCTTCAAAGCATAACCTAAGAGGCTCCAAGGGACATCATGAACCCCATCATCAAGTCAATTTTGCCTTAGGGGATGCATTCACTAAAAATCAGGAATTAGGGTTTCTTGCCTAATTCACCCCTAAGTTGACTTTTGGGACAAAACATGAGCCAAGACCTCAAGACATGATTTGAGGGTCTCTAATAAACCACATTGATCCATTTGCAACACAGGCTTGATCAACAAGTTTCAAATTCATCAGAACCACAATTAGGGTTTCGCGAGAAAAGTCAACTGTGCCTTTGACTTTTGACCAGGACATGCTCCCAAACCCTAGGACATTATTCAATACACCCTATAACACCTATGAAATCAATCCATCAAGTTTGATTTAGGTCAAGGACTTGATTTCATAGAGGATCGCACAGTTTGGAATTCATCTGATAAAAAGTCAACTGTGCCCAAAAGTCAACTTTGACTTTTTGAGATTTTTCACAATTATGGTTCTTTGACCCTAAAATGATGTTATTGTGTGATTGGAATCATCATTCATCAAGAAAAATCAAGAAAAGTGGGATAACTTGAAAAAGGGGTAACCATAAAAACTTAGAAATTTTTCTAAGTTATGGAACAAAGTGGCTAGTGTACCAACTTTGGGGGATCATAACGCCTAAACCATAAGGCCATTTTTCCCCATCCAAAGCTGGATTTGTAGCTCTCATGGCACTCTACAAAAGCATCAAACATAACTCATTCCAATTCCTCATGGATTTTGAGTTATGGAATTATCAAAATCACAAAAAGTGAAAATGTCACTTTTTTCCAACACTTAGTGAAATTTTCACTAAGTCAGAATCTGCCTTCACTTTTTTCCAAATGTAGGGGAATTTTTCACTTGGATCCAAAAAGTATCAAAACCAACTATGATCAAACAGTTGTTGTATCATATGAGGGCTTTCCAAAATGGCCAAGAACTCCATCAAATTCCACTTGAGCCATGAGATATGACAATTGCAATATGCCTTGCTGAAAACTGCTAAAGCAAGGCAGATTTGGGCATTTTGTTCGATTTGCCAAATTTGTGCAAAGGACAAACACACTTATCCATCTGAACACCTCAGGGGGAGACCAAGGAAGAACCAACTCTGATCCCAAGCCTCCCAAGTCCTTGGAACTAAAAATAGCATACCAAACCTAGAAATCCCTAAAGAGGGGACGAGACTCCAATTTTGTTTTGGAGCATTCAATGGATGCACCAAGGTGGCATGGACTGAGCCGTTTCCAACTGAATTCAGTCAAGACTTATCCAAGACCAAGGGAACCAGCAGCCTGTGCCCTAACCTCTAGTCAATGGCTAGAGGAGACTTGGATTCTCATTGATCAACATTGGCCAAACCTATGCAGCAGTTGCCATTCATTATTCCTTGCAAAACAAACTTGATCTACTATAAATAGAGCTCATTTGTGATCAGTTTGAGTACACCAAAGCCATCAAACAGATGCTTTCCTCAAAATCTCCTTCTTCACTCCAAAATTGCCTTCCAAAGCAAGTCACTATCAGGTTTTGAGTTTGAGAGCTATTCCAACCAAACCAATCACACACACACCTCATAAACATCATATAGAAGTGATCCAAACACTCACACAACATCTGGAACACCAAAATCACAAAATCACTAGCCAATTGCTCAAGTTCTTGACAGATTTACAGTTGGGGTACCATCTCAAGTTCCAGATCATTTCCATTCATTCCAAGCATCCAGACACACTCCATAGCACCTAGGGAAGCTGTCAATATCCTTGGAACTAAGTTGTAACACCTCTAACACAAAACACGATCACCAGCTGCAAGAGGTAAGCATGAGCTCTTCTAACTCTATGATCTATGCATTTTTTGCTGCACAATAATTTGGCCATATGTTCATAATCATGCATAGAGTGTTTTCCCTCAATCAATTGCTTTGTTTGAATCGTGTATGGAATTTCTGAACCTTCATGCAAATTTTAGGGTTCTTGAGGTTTCTCTTTGATTTCTTATTCCATGTTTAAAATAAATGAAATTAAAGACCATAGACATGATCGTGAGGTGAAAATGAGTAGATTGATATGTAGATTGCATGATATAATCAAGTATTCAGTGAGATTGGATAGAAAACGCAAATCTGCAGAAACAGAGGGTGGTGCGTGTTCTTGCCATGTTCTTGGCGCCATTTTTGAATATTTGAATTTTGTGAACTTATTTAATTGATTCAAAAATTAATTTCTCTCTGAGTTTTAATGATTTTGAGTTGATTCTTTTTTTTAATAATTCAAAAAAATGTTAAAATATTTTATTTTGCCAAAAAATCCCAAAAAATATTATTTATTTCATATACTTGATATTTTTGTAAAGAATTAATATTTTAATTGTTTTTGACATTTAAAATATTTTCTCCCTCTTGATTTTTCAAATTTTAGTGATTTCCAATCATTTTGTGAATAGAAACATAATTTTTTAGACAATAATCCAAGATCACAATTTGTTTCCACACATGTTTAACAATTTTGATCATTTTAATTGAATTTTTATTCAATTAAAATATATTTTGAAAACAAATTAGGGTTTTGATCAATTCAACCCTCATCAAATCTTTTTCAAACACTTTAGGCCTCTTGGTAGTGTGTAAGACCCAACCCTTTGTAAATACAAACCTTTTTGGGCCTCAGTGTATTGTATAAGTCCCGATACCGTCAAAAGGTTCGACACGATCGTCACCTTTTTAACAAAAATCTTTGGGCTTCTCCTTGAGCTATAAGACCCATCTTTAATCATTGGGCCTCTAATAGAGTGTAAGTCCTAACCCTTTTTGTACATAAACCTTTTTGGGCCTCACTTATTGTATAAGTCCCTCTATACATTTTTAAAATTACAGCACGATCGTCGTTCTCAAACACAAACCATTTTTGGGCCTCTCCTTGAGCTGTAAGCCCCACCACTTGTACAAAAATAAATCATTGGGTCTCTAATATAGTGTAAGACGCAACCCCCTTTTAACCAAAACGTTTTGGGCCTCAATGCATTGTATAAGACCCAGTACGTTAAAGAAATCTCGGCGTGATCGCCAGTTCAAAAATCAAATCATTTGGGCCTACCCTCGTGTTCTAAGCCCCATTCTTTTTCTTTAATCATTGGGCCTCTTGAGAGAGTGTAAGACTCATCCCTTTGTACATAAAACCTTTTTTAGGCCTCAGTCACTTGTATAAGTCCCTGTACAAAACAACAGTGCAATCACTGAGAAAACCTTGGGCCTCTCCTTGAGCTGTAAGCCCCAACATTCTTTTCAAAGCACTTTCTCCTTTGATTTTGAATATAATATTGTTATCAAAGCTTTCTTTGTTGAACAAACTAACAAAACAGCATGGAAGCTCTACAACCGAGTAAGTGTTTACCCGCTTTCTTTATCCGCTTTCATATATATAACTGTATTGTGGGGCTGCTCACTGTAAGTCTTCTTTCACAAACTTTTATATACTCGTCATATATCCACTGTGTAATACTAGTATAGTTATTTAGAGTTTTCCTCGGCAACTACGTCTAGAACTAGGTAAAGCCCAGTTGGTCACTCTTAAATACAAACAAAACTATATCCCCATAGGATTACTAGACACAATCTTCCCTCCTCTTGGGGTTAAACAATATGGAGATGTGAAAGGAAGCATTCTCTGTGAACCCTTTCTCAGACTGTCACCCTTAGAAATTGTCAAAGAAACTCTACTCCCCAGGGATGATCTTTTCTCCGTGAATGGCATCTCTTGAGTTTCTTCCAAAATTATCGGACTTTCCTGGCTTGATCTATTCTCGGTGAATGGCATGTCTTGAACTTCTCAGGGTTTGGGGACCCACAGGCTTCTTAAAAGCATCCCCGCCTCCTCTTGAGCGTTGTACAAGGACCCTTCGGCTTCTTAAAAGCTCTCATGCATTCTCTTGGGCTTAGTACAAGGACCCAGAGACCTCTACAGGTATAGGAACATAACCTAGTCATCAATTTGCTAGAGCTGTCTTTCTAAGTCAAGTGTCAGACCAGTTAATGGGTTGACCTTCATCCCTTAACATCCCCGCCTTCTCTTGGGCATTATACAAATATCATTCACTACCTGAGAATCAATTTCTCAAAACACCAGTAGACTTGGATAGTCTCAATACCCTTTGGATTTTCCATTTCCTTAAAGAACAGGAAATAACCTTGATCCTCTGATCAATTCCAAAGCACAACAATACCTTTAATCGTTCCCTTTTTAAGAACTGATTTTCTCTTTTATCCAACATACTGGACCTGTCACTAAACTGAAACAGTCACCAGCACAATAGCCTCCTCTTGGGCTTCGTACAATGATTCTCCCCAGCGGAGCTAACCTTTTCACACTCTCTTGTTTAGTATAAAAGACTCTCTTGTTGAGTCAAAGCCATTTAGCCTCTATCTTAGGCATCGTACGAGATACCAAAACACTCTCTTGTTGAGTATAAAAGACTCTCTTGTTGAGTCAAAACCTTTTAGCCTCCATCTCGGGCTTCGGACGAGATACCCAAATCACTCTCTTGTTGAGCATAAAAGACTCTCTTGTTGAGTCACTTCCCTCTCAGCCTCCATCTCGGGCTTCGTACAAGATACAAAATCACTCTCTTGTTGAGTATAAAAGACCCTCATGTGGAGTCAAAACCTTTTAGCCTCTGTCTTGGGCTTCGTACAAGACACATATAAAAGCACTCTCTTGTTGAGTCAGTCACTTGTTAGCACTCTCTTGTTGAGTCAACCCTTTTTAGCCTCTCTCTCGGGCTTCGTACGAGACACATAAAAACACCCTCTTGTTGGGTCAATAGCCTCCTCTTAGGCTTTGTATAAGGAAACCCCGGTTTAGTCAATCAGCCTTTTAGCATCAAAATCTGTGTCTTGCTCACAGTATACAAACATCAACAACTCATTTCCCCCATCTAATTTCTATAAGCGACAAGCCTCTGGATTATTTACATCCACGCCACTATCCTTCTTTTAGCATGAGAAATTCCTAAGGAAATATGGCATTGCTCTAAACTGAGTTAAAGTCTTCTCCTTCGGGTTAAAAATCCCCTATAAAGGAAATTATGGCATTGCTGGATTCACATATAACAGTTAAAGTAATTCTCCTTTATAATCAGTCACCCAACAGTTGTGACAAACAAACCAAATATCCCCTTTTAGAGATGACAAATTCTCTCTAAAGTCAAACCCCTTTAGCTTCACATCTTGGGCTTCGAACAAGATACAAATAAACCCTTTAGCTTCACATCTTAGGCTTCGAACAAGATACAAATAGACCCTTCAGCTTCACATCTTGGGCTTTGAACAAGATACAAACCACATTTAGCTTCACGTCTTGGGCTTTGAACAAGACACCAAAACAACCTTCTTTTTCCTCCCATAGAATAGGAGGAACTACGATCGCTCTGATTTCCCTGTTTCGTTAAACGGGAATACGTAGGCATAAGATTGAAAAAATCTTAGCGAGCATACTAATCAAAAACCCAACATCCTGTACCTTCATATGTCAATCAAAAATCATCAGTCCTACCATCCTACCAATAGCCTAGACACTGTTCTTTTTAACAAAATAACCTAAGAGAGACCCACAATCTTTATAGCATCTGTAAACCAACAGTCATCTGTTCAAACTCAGTATGCAAACAAGGTTAATTGGAGACATCTATTTCCCTTCCTTCATTAGCTTCAATAGGATAAAAAATGAATCGTACTGTAGTACCCCAAAGCAATAGTGCTTCGCAACCACGTAAAAACTCGCGCTACAGAAAAATGGCGACTCTGCTTGGGAGGTTGTATCTCTTCCCATCTCTTAGGTAGAAACCTTAAAAAGTGCCATAGCAAAAGGGCGACCACAGTGGGAGACATTCTAGCTTGCTTTCCCAAGGGATGAAACCCTAAATTCGTGTCACAGAAATGACAGCTCTGCTGGGGAGTCATTGTCTGTATAGGATCATAAGACTAGAGGTCTAGGATGATTAAGACAAATATATATACTGCTTTTCCTAATTGATATCTGTATTTATTTTTCTTCTAATGGGAATTTGTGTGATGCTGCACGTGGAAAGATTGAGTATGCACCTAAGATAGGTGATGGCAATGCGGGTAATCTTGCTGGGAGTGAATTCCAGTTAAGAGCCCCCAATCGACCATCAAACTCAGTGGAGACTCCCTTTGCAGATACATTGCCTATACGACTTCGGTTGTTGAAAGTAGTGTGGTCGACTGGGTTATCTGAGAAGCTGAGGTTTTTAGCAGACTTAAGCCATCTTGTAGTGCGGAAGCTATCGGAAATAGTTGTCACGCGATACTACCCTCATTTGAGATCACTCTAGGATACATCAGCTCGTTGGTGATCCGCTTACTGTTGTTATCCCAGAGGGGTTAATGATTTTGCGGACAGGTACAAAAAATCACCAGTATAAACCTTTGGGGGGGGGGGGGGTAGAGCCTTGAATTCATGACACTGACCCTTTAACCCCATGTTTTTTCTATGTTTTTGTGTGCTGCATTCATGCATTCATTTAAAAAACATTAAAACAAAAAAAAAACTTCTCTTCTAGTCTCTCTTTTTCAAATTAAACTAAGACAATGATTGCAAATGTTAGAGAAGGAGATTGAGCTAATGGATTTTGGTAGAAGGAAAACTCATAAGTACACCTTCAAGGGTCCAAAGTTAGAGGATTTGAGAGGTTTGGCAAGAATGATCACCAACCACGAGGCTTTCAGAGTCAAGTATGGAGGACTGCTGTCCTTGTTAAGGGTTCATGTAATCGAAGGAATCCTGTCCACGCTAATCCAGTTCTATGATCCGGTCTATCACTGTTTCACATTCCCAGATTATCAGCTTGCACGAACGCTGGAGGAGTATTCTCACCTGACTAATTTACATATTACTGATCAAGCTCCCTTTTCTGGACTGGGAGAAATTCTAAAGGATCAAACCATTGCAAGAGCAATTTATTTGGACGAGTCAGAAGTCAGGACTCACATGACCACTAAGGGTGGCATCCAAGGTTTGCCAGCCCAATTCTTGATAAAGAAGGCTCTATACTTTGCCAGTATAGGGAACGTGGCCGCTTTCGAGAGCATCTTTGTTTTGCTCACCTACGAGTTATTTTTGTTTCCCAACATCGATAACTTCGTAGATATCAACGCCATTAAGATTTTCCTGATCGGAAACCCCGTACCGACCTTACTCGCAGATGCGTATCATTCAGTACACTTAAGGAATTTGTATAATGGAGGAATGATCACATGCTGTGTACCCCTGTTGTACAAATGGTTTGCTTCCCATTTGCCCAAGTCTGCTGCATTTTGGGATCAAAAGAATACTTTACGTTGGTCGCAGAGAATCATGTCTCTTACCAACTCTGACATCGATTGGTACAATTGAATCTACGACGGGATCAGAATTATTGACCGTTGTGGAAATTTCCCAAATGTACCCCTTATAGGAACTAAGGGGGGAATCAACTATCATCCAGTGTTAGTTCGTCGTCAATTTGGATACCCGATGAGGCATGTCCCGTGAAATGCTCATCTGGAAGGTCTTTTCTTCAAGGAAGGAGAAAATGACAGGGCACTAAAGACGAAAATAGTGCACGCCTAGAAACACGTTCATAGGAAAGGACAAGAGTCTCTAGGAAAACCAGACTGTGTCTCAATGGAGCCTTATCTCCATTGGGTACAAACTAGAGCTCTCAAGCTGAGGATGCCTTACCCTCGTCAGGAAGTTCTTCCATTAAGGGACTCTGCCCTTTATTTCATGTCTGAGACGGAAAAACTTCAGGTTACTCTCAGCAAAGTTCAGCAAGAGAAGAGGTCTTGGAGGAACAAGTACCGTATTCTCAATGTGGAATGTAAGAAAATACAGCAGCTATTAAGAGAAAAAGATGCTCTGATTGAGATTTTAGAGCAGCTTGCTGTAGAAAATCAGGATGACCAAAGGAATTTGCTCGCTCCTTTCACTTGGCCAAGGAATGACAACCCGACAACGGCCCAAGAGCCCCGGTCAAAGAAAAGGAAAGCATCTGAACCAGCACCTGAGCTCTCTTCAGAGAGGACTCAGGATCCATTAGTTTAGATTTCCTTTTTCAGCACTTTGTAATCTACTGTATTTCCATTTCCGCAATCCTTTGAATTCAATAAAACGGGGTTTCCCCACTGTTTGATATTTGCAATCCAATTGTCGAAGTTTACTTTGAATAAACAAAAATAATTAATAATCATTGCATTCATCATTCTCATACACGCATTCTTCTTACCTACGAATCTCACGTTTGCGTCTCGATTCTAGAGTCAAACTGTCTCATTCGTACAATACTCAGGCCAGTCGTCAGAAAAAGATGGATGATCTCGAGGAAGAGAAAAGAGAGTTGAGAGAAGAGATCGACACTCTGAAAGAGGATCTGAGAAAGCTTCATAACGACATGCAAGCTCTAGTAGAAGCTCAGGTGCAACAACAAAGGACTGTGATCTCAGAGATCACATCAACGCCCATAGTGGAGAAGTATGATCCTAGGTACAAAATGCCGAAAGATTGTCCCTGGGGAATGCCTATCAACTATATCCCAGAAGGATATGTTCCGCCGATCACTGAGGATCAGGGAACCGCAGCAGGAACCGCTGGGCCTGAAGGTTACAAACTTTGGGAAAGCGAAGATGCCAGGGGCATGGCAGCAACTCCTGAAGGTTACAAACTTCGGGAGACACCGAGAGTCTCGGCCATAATGACTATACCACCACCCGTGGTACACACTGTCCCGGAAGGACAGATTCCATAGATACCTTCTGGTGGAAACGACAGCATGTTCGATGGAATGAATGAGTTCCAGGAACAATTCCTGGAGATGCAGAAAGAACTGCAGGCCCTTCGCGGTCAGGACCTATTTAGAAAGGACGCCGTGGACCTCTGCTTGGTCCCCAATGTGAATGTTCCACACAAGTTCCAAGTGCCCGACTTTGAAAAGTACAAGGGTAACTCTTGCCCTCAAAGCCACTTGGTGATGTACACTCGGAGAATGTCAGCTCATACAAAGAACCAGGAGCTACTAATTCATTACTTTCAGGATAGTTTAACCGGTGCCGCATTAAAATGGTACATGGGTTTAAACCGCGCTACGATCGGCACGTTCAGAGATCTTGGCGCTGCTTTCGTTCAACAATATAATTACAATTTAGACATGGAACCGGACAGAGATCAACTTAGATCAATGTCACAAAATGACAAGGAAACCTTTAAGGAGTACGCTCAGAGATGGAGTGAAATTGCCGCTCAGATTTCTCCACCTCTGGAGGAAAAAGAGATGACAAAGATCTTCTTAAAGACCTTAAGTTCATTTTACTACAACAGAATGGTCGCCAGTGCGCCCAGTGACTTCACCAAGATGGTGGGAATGGGAGTTCATCTTGAGGAAACCGTTCGAGAAGGACGTTTGGTTAAAGATGCTGGATCATCAAGTAGTACAAAACGATACGGTAGTGCTCTACCTAAGAAAAAAGAGCAAGATATCGAGAATATCTCTCTCGGAAAGCAAAGGCGACGATACCAACCAGTAGCAGCTGTAACTCCTGCTATCAATCCCGCGCCTGTTCCTACGTATCAACCTCAGGTTGCGTAGAGCCAACCGAACCACCAACAACTTCAATAAAGGACACAACAGTCTCTTTAGCAGACTCGTCCTCCGTACAACAACAATCGTACTACTCGACCACCAGGATTCAACCCTATACCGATGTTGTGCGCGGAACTGTTTCCATTATTACTGGTCAAGGGGCATGTCCAAACCAAGTCTCCTCTTACAGTACCGAAAAATCCTCCTTTTTGGTTCAAAACGGATCAAACTTGCCCTTATCATCAAGGAGGACCAGGGCATAACATAGAAAACTGTCTCAGTTTCAAATCCGACGTACAAAAGCTTGTTAGGAGCGGGGTCTTATCTTTTAAAGATACGAATCCCAATGTTCTCACAAACTCGTTGCCTCAACACGAGAAAGCTACAGTCAATTTGATAGAGGGAGAGTCTAACAACATCTACCAAATTCATGATGTACTCTTATTAAGAGCCAACTTGGTTAAGATGCATTGCAGACAGAGCGGATATGGCCATGTGCCACCTCATAATTATCACCAGTATGATATATGCTCTAAAAACAATCAGGGATGTTCTGTGGTGCAATTAGCTCTACATGAACAATTGGATCTCGGATGAATCCAAGAGCATCGAGTTCGTGGAGTCAACATGACCTATACGAATTCCAACATCATTCAGAACCACGACATCCGTGCAATTAATGTCAACTTGGTGGCGATGCACTCAAGGCAAAGCCAGCATCATAATCTTCCGCGGCACGATTATAATTCTTGTCTGACTTGCTCGGTAAACAAACAGGGATGCTTTTTGTACAAGAGGCCCTCCAACGTCAGATGGATCTTGGATGGATCCAGGACTACCATGATAGAAATCCTTACCAGATCAATATGATTCAAATCTTTGATATTCGTCTGATGAATACCAGCTTGGTAGAGTTACATGCCAGGCAGGTACAACTCGGTTTTCTCACTTCACATAATTATCAGAACTGTAAAGGATGTTGTGAGAGTAACCAAGGGTGCGCTCTCGTTCAGAGAACATTACAAATCAGTGTGCTTAATGGAAACCCTACTCGGCGTCAAAGTCAGGATGTCCGATCTATGGAAACAAACCCGGTAAGGTTACACTGCATTCAAAGCGGGTGTGGCCAGGTGCCACCACACAATTATGAACGTTGTAGAGTCTGCCCGGAGAATAACCAAGGATGCTACCTTGTGCGGGCAGCCCTTCAAGGTCAATTGGATCATAAAGAGATTCACCCGTGTCCGAGTCCCGTGCCGATCAACTGGACGCCGGACTACTTCGCGGATCAAATCAGAGACGTTGTCATAATCTCTGATCATCAACAGAACAAGGATTTTTGTACCATCATCCCTCTACTGGACGAATCAAAGGTTATCAGCCAGGAACTGATTGAAGTTACTTACGACAGTCAGAAAAATCAGAAGGCTCCTGTAGTTATCTATCTGCCGAGACCATTACCGTATGAATCAGCTAAGGCGATCCCTTAAAAATACAGTGCAACAATAATTGAGAATGGAAAGAAAATTCCCTTACCCTCCGTCGTGAATATTGCAGACATCAGTCGAGTAACACGGAGCGGTCGAATCTTCAATCGAGGGGTTGGAGAACTTAACAAAGAAAAGGAACTTCAGACAGAAGCTCCTAATCCACCAGTCGGTCAATCCAGTGATACCGACCTTTCGAAAAACAATGATGAGATGCTGAAGCTCATCCAAAGGAGTGAATACAACATTGTTGATCAACTGTTACAAACTCCTTCAAAGATCTCAGTGCTATCACTTTTACTCAGTTCCGAATCCCACAGAGAGGCTCTACAGAAAGTCTTAGAGCAGGCCTTTGTGGAACAGGATGTGTCAATACGACAGTTCGATAGCATCATCACTAACATCACTTCCTGCAACAACTTAGGATTCAGTGATGAGGATTTTCCAGAGGGGGGCAAAAGCCACACTATGGCGCTCAATATCACAGTTAACTGCCAGGACGATGCTTTAGCCAGCGTACTGGTAGACACAGGATCGGCCATCAACGTTATGCCGAAGTCCACTTTAATGCGACTATCATTCAAAGGGTCCCCGATGAGGGGCAGTGAGGTCATCGTCAAAGCATTTGACGGGTCTTGGAAAGCAGTTATCGGCGAAGTCGACCTTCCCATAACTATCGGTCCTCACACTTTCCTAATCACTTTCCAGGTCATGGACATCCGGGCAGTGTACAGTTGCTTATTAGGAAGACCTTGGATACACCAGGCTGGGGCAGTCACTTCGACACTGCACCAGAAACTGAAGTTTGTCAAGAGCGATCAACTCGTCACGGTCTGTGGGGAGCAAGCATTGCTCGTGAGTAACTTGTCATTATCTACTTGTGTAGAACCCGAGGAGGTTGTTGGAACTCAATTCCAAGCACTTTCGGTAAACACGGAGAATCAGTCAGAGAAAGGAACCTCGATTTCCTCATACAGAGATGATCTCGAAGTGATCGAGAATAACAATACAAAAGGATGGGGACAGCTTGTCATTCCTACTGGTAACAAAACAAAGAAGGGTCTTGGTTTTTCTGCAACCTGCACCCAGACAGCTGCTAACGATGAAAGTCTTCATCCCATTCAAAACTTCTTTCGTAGTGGAGGTTTCCTTCACCCAGTGTCTCAAGAAGTAAATACCATCAACGAGGGTGATTCCTCCGATACGGATGAGGAATGGAAGTCCTATCTCAACGAGGACGGTTATATGTCTCAGGAAGAGATGCCTACATCATTTTGCTATCCCGCACAGAGTCCGAGATTTATACCGAGGTCAGATGTCAAAATGATATACGGAGACTGTGATCCTGAAGGATGTTGTGCTCCACCAAACTCATTATAGGAAGACACTCTGATGAAATACAACTTTGACCCCGACTATTATGGCCCAATGGATGGCCTGCCTATCTGGCAGCCGTACCCAGGAGACTTGGGGCAAGAAAATCAGCCAAACAATGAAAATCAGTTGAGTGTCATTGAATAGAATACCTGCGTCCCCACCATGTCATGGGATCAACACTCAGGTCATTCAGAAAATATCCAGTACGATGATGAATTGGAAAAGCTTGCCGAACTAGAATTCATCAACTACGCTTTTCCTAAGGTCAACGTCATCGAGAGAGATGACCCCTCCAGTTCCAAAGAAGTGTGGGACACCTTGGGACAACCAAGTGGAAAATTTGACTTCATGGTCAAATACACCGCTCCCGAAAGCTCTCGTATCAGGCTCGAAGATATCCAGTCAACTGGATGGGGAGATATACTTGAGAGCACGAATACTATGCAAAATATAACTGAGGAATCCTCCTACGACAACTCTGCCTCGGAGACAGATTCCAATGATCCTGCTCCGCCAGAAATCAGCGTTATTTCTAAAGACAAATCAAGGAAAGTACCAGACTTTGTGATTCATCGAGGAGTTCGCCGCCAATGGGTTACAGTCGATGTTCCGAAGATTATTCATAAGTCAAAGTAATTGCTGTCTTTAACCTTTCACCCTGCCCAGGTGAAACGGATGTTTTGATAGGGCTCGCTTTCTGTAAATTTCCCTCTTCGCTTCGCCCAAAGCAACAGAGTTTTGTTTTATAGGGCTGTAGTTTCAAGAATCAACTTGTTCATAAATAAAATAACGTCGTTCTGTAATTTCCACATTAATTGTTGTTTTCTCTCTTCGCTTTTCTCAGAAAATGGTAATCCTAAAAAATAATTCAAAATAAACAAGCAGTTTTTCAAAAAAAATACACTGCACACACTTGCATTTTCTCTATCTCTTCTAAACACAAATCATCACGTCATGCAGATTGCTTATTTTAAACCCTGTTGAAACATACGATCCAATGCCTTCTCCCAACTTTGAGTTCCTGGTATTTGGGGCTGAAGAAGAAGTTGACGACGAAATTCCAGAAGAAATCTCCCGATTACTCCGACAAGAGGAAAGGTCCATTGAACCTCACAAAGAGCCGTTGGAAACGATCAACGTGGGCTAAGAAAAAGAGAGAAAAGAAATCAGGATTGGGGCACTGCTCAGTCCAACTGCCAAAGAGAGTTTGACAAAGCTTCTCAGAGAATTTCCCAGGACATGCCAGGGTTGGATACCAGCATCTTGGAACGTCATTTACCATTAAAATCAGAATGTCCGCCAGTAAAGCAGAGGTTGAGACGGACTCACCCAGACATGGCCGTCAAAATCAAAGAGGAGGTACAGAAACAGATTGACGCGGGTTTCCTCGCCACATCAAAATATCCTCAATGGTTAGCCAACATAGTACCAGTTTCGAAAAAGGATAGAAAATTCAGAATGTGTGTCGATTACAGAGATCTAAACAAGGCTAGTCCGAAGGACGACTTTCCTTTACCACACATTGACATGCTGGTAGACAGTACAGCAAAGTTCAAAATTTTCTCCTTCATGGATGGATTCTCGGGCTATAATCAAATCAAAATGGCGCCGAAAGACATGGAGAAAACTTTGTTCATTACCCCATGGGGTACCTTTTGTTACAAGGTAATGTCGTTCGGTTTGAAAAACGTCGGGGCAACCTATCAAAGGGCCATGACTACTCTGTTTCATGACATGATACACAAGGAAATCGAGGTATATGTCGATGATATGATTGCCAAATCTAAAACAGAGGAGGAGCATGTGACCCACCTGTCAAAACTATTCGAGCGGTTGAGAAAGTACAAACTCCGCTTGAATCTCAACAAATGCACCTTCGGTGTCCGTTTAGGGAAACTTTTAGGGTTCATCGTCAGCCAAAAAGGAATTGAGGTTGATCCTGACAAGGTCAAGGCCATTCAAGAAATGCCTTCTCCAAAAACTGAAAAACAAGTCAGAGGATTCCTGGGACGTTTGAACTACATCTCCAGATTCATATTCCTCATGACCGCGACATGTGCGCCAATCTTCAAGTTACTCAAAAAGAATCAGGACTGTGTTTGGACAGAAGACTGCCAATTTGCCTTCGACGGTATCAAGGAGTACTTGTTGAACCCACCAATTCTATCACCTCCAGTGGAAGGAAGACCACTGATCATCTACTTAACAGTTCTAGAGGACTCAATGGGTTGTGTGCTTGGTCAACAAGATGAAACGAAAAGAAAAAAGTCTGCCATCTACTATTTGAGCAAGAAATTCACCGACTGCGAGACTCGGTACACTATGCTTGAGAAAACTTGTTGCGCTTTGGCTTGGGCAGCCAAATGTCTTCGCCAGTACATGATTCGTCACACTACTTGGTTAATCTCAGAAATGGATCCAATCAAGTATATCTTTGGAAAACCTGCTCTCACGGGAAGAATTGCCCGTTGGCAGATGTTGTTATCGAAATATGACATTGAGTACCACGCTCAGAAAGCCGTAAAAGGAAGTTTTTTAGTCGATCATTTGGCTCTTCAACCGATTGAAGATCAGGAATTAGTCAGATTTGACTTCCCAGATGAAGATGTCATGTATCTAAAAATGAAAGACTGCGATGAACTGCTAACCAGTGAAGGGCCAGAACCAGGATCCCAATGGGGATTAATTTTTGACGGAGCTGTCAATCATTACGGAGACAGAATTGGGGAAATCATCATAACACCTCAGGGTACCCACATTCCTTTCACTGCCAGACTTACATTCAAGTGTACAAACAATGAGGCCGAATATGAAGCTTGTATTATGGGTCTCGAAGAAGCGATTGACTTAAGGATCAAGAACTTGGATGTATACGGTGACTTAGCCCTGGTTATTAATCAGATCAATGGAGATTGGAACACGTACCAATCAGGATTGATTCCTTACAAAGATTATGCGAGAAGGTTGTTACCATTCTTCAACAGAATCGAGTTTCATCACATCCCTCGTGAAGAGAATCACATGGCTGATGCATTAGCCACCCTTTCTTCCATAATTAGTGTAGGCAATGGACCGACTTACCTAAGATCGACATAATGCGCCTTGAACGGCCTACTTACATCTTCACGATTGAAGCAGTCCTAGACGACAAACCTTGGTATCATGATATCAAGTGCTTCCTTCAGAAACAAGAGTACCCACCTGGGGCATCCAGGAAAGATAGAAAACCCCTCAGAAGGCTGGCAGGCAGTTTATTTCTGAGCGGTGATACACTCTATAAGAGAAATTGTGACATGGTCTTGCTCCAATGCGTAGACAGACCAGAAGCAGACATCCTGATAAAAGAAATTCACGAAGGCTCTTTTGGCACTCATGCCAACGGACACACAATGGCGAGAAAAATTTTAAGAGCAGGGTACTATTGGCTGACAATGGAATCCGATTGCTACAAGTACATAAGGAGGTGTCACAAGTGTCAGATATACTCAGACAAAATCCATGTACCGCCTACACATCTCAAAGTTCTCTCTTCCCCATGGCCTTTTTCCATATGGGGAATCGACATGATTGGCATAATTAAGCCCAAGGCTTCGAATGGACATCGGTTCATCCTGGTAGCCATTGATTACTTCACCAAGTGGGTCGAAGCAGCGTCATACGCCAATGTGACCCGACAGGTGGTGGTCCGATTTATCAAAAACAATCTCATCTGTCGTTATGGTGTTCCAATCCAGATCATTACCGATAATGGATCTAACTTAAACAACAAGATGATGAAAGGGTTATGCACAAAGTTCAAGATCGAACACCATAATTCATCTCCCTACCGACACAAGATGAACGGGGTGGTAGAAGCGGCTAACAAGAACATCAAAAAGATCGTTCAGAAGATGGTTGTAACCTATAAAGATTGGCACGAGATGCTACCCTTTACTCTTCACAGTTATCGCATATTTGTCCGCACTTCAACAGGGGCAACCCCTTTCTCTCTAGTATATGGCATGGAAGCAATGCTCCCCATAGAAGTAGAGATCCCATCAATCCGGGTATTGATGGAAGCTAAGCTAACAGAAGTTGAATGGTGTCAAAGTCGACACGACGAACTAAATCTAATCGAAGAGAAATGAATAACAGCTATATGCCACAGTCAGTTGTATCAACAGAGGATGAAGAAGGTGTTTGACAAAAAGATTCGACCTCGCGTCTTCAGGAAAGGAGACCTTGTGCTCAAAAGGATGCAATCATTTCTCGCTGATTCTCGGGGCAAATGGACTCCGAATTATGACGGCCCCTACGTGGTCAAGAAAGCCTTCTCAGGCGGTGCCTTGAGACTTGCAACCATGGACGGAGAGGAATTTGCCTACCCCACAAATGTCGATGTAGTAAAGAAATACTTCGCCTAAATAAAAAAAAAACGTCTCGGTGGATTGAAAACCCGAAAGGGCGGTCCAGGCAAAAATTAGAGACATAATCAAAAAAATCATCCCGGTGGATTGGAAATCTCAAAGTACGATCCAGGCAAAAGTTAGGGATTCATGGCAAGTAACTACGTCTGACACAGGTAAATCCTCAACAGCGGTAATGCCATCCATCAGGAGAAAAACTCCAGTCACAGTCATCTTCGACAGAAGCTCAGGATGCCCCGAATTCTAAGTTGGTAGAAGGATAGTGGTCGTTGTGTTTCAATGTAACTCTTTTCCCTTAAATTACCATTTTCTAACTTTGTAAATACTCTATGGAATCACACGTTTGGCTGATTTCCATCCTATCAATAAAATTTGAGCCCTTGTGCTTTTGTTTGCAATTCTTATGTGTTTTAGCTTTACAGAATGACATTTTAACATGATTAACGATTCTTGAAATAAAACAAAAATGAATTTACTTGTAAAAAATTTTCTGCTTTTAAAACAAAGATGGCAATTTCTTTTGACTGTTGAACATCGATCGCTTCGCCAGAAGTAAGCGAACTTCGAAGTGCAGAATCAAAGTACTCCTTCTAAACCAGTGCACCTGAATGAAGGATCAGCTGTGTCAGAGGCCGTGTTTCCTTTGACATCTTCGGCCGAGTTCTCATCTCCTAAGCCCGACCAACGGTTGTTCCCCCACGGGACTACTTCTCCTAAGCAAGGCAGAATTGCTATCTTGAACCAGCGATACTTTTTATCTCCCACTGTGGCCGAGTATCCAGTCGTGTTCATCTACTAGTCTGTATGTCGCGTCAGTTTCATCAGCATATACATACATACATCATGCATTATTGATTCATACATGTTCATATTGCATCACTATCACTCTAGTCGGTCTTGTCCCCTAGTGATAAACGTCTTTTCCATTGAGTTGTCAGTTCTTTCCTTGCAGGAAGTGAATCGTCTAAGCAATCTCTCTCCAGTTTATCTCTGGGTTAGAGACGGTCTTCGACCACTTTGATAACATAAACCTCTGAGAAAACCAGAGAAACTTTCGACAAATGTCACTCTTCGCCATTGAAGATGATATCTTCGCTTTCCCAGATTAAGGAAAATCCCCAGAGAAAGCCTCACAAGTAAAGACTTTCAGCAACACATTGATTTTTCTCCCCGGAGAGTCAATGTTAATATAGTCACCAGCACCTCAAAATTGGATCACATCATATGGCATTTCTCCGAGAAGATCTCCGAGAAAAGTATGATGTAGTATCTCCAAGCGAAAGCAGTCTCTCAAGAGACTCGTTTTCCCCGATAGAGTCGACAAATGGCATCTCCAACAGAGAAGTTTGTACCCCTCTACAATTCAGACAGATGGGTTCCCCAACAAGTCTGACATCAAAAGTTTTTCCATCAAATGGCATCTCCCCAGGAAAATTCGGCGAGAAGTTTGAGGAAAACCGCTATGCATAGTGTCCCTTGTCAATAAAGTTAATTGACAAAAGAAACTAAGACCAGTTCCTTGGTAGGAAACCAGGATCAATGGGAAGTTTAAATCAAAAGAAACTAAGACCAGTTCCTTGGTAGGAAACCAGGATCGAGGGGAAGTTCATTTCGGAAACTGAGACCAGTTCCTTGGTAGGAAACCAGGATCAAGGGGAAGTTTAAATCAAAAGAAACTTAGACCAGTTCCTTGGTAGGAAACCAGGATCGAGGGGAAGTTCATTTCAGAAACTAAGACCAGTTCCTTGGTAGGAAACCAGGATCGAGGGGAAGTGTACCTTTTCTAAGCATCATCGCTTAGCAAAAGAAGATGAATGCGTGAACTGCCATTCTTAATCATCATCAAAATTTCGGGTATTCCGATATTTGATCATCTTGCACCCCGAATGCCCGAATACCTTCGCCATTCACACCTACGGGTCCAAGAAGATTAAATAGGGGCATCTGTCATACCCCAAATTTGACCACTAAGATTTCCCATCATTGTGCAAATCATCATCACAATATGGATGAACCATTAGTCTCCCCAAAGATGGGTGAGCCTTCACTACAATCAGCATTAGGGTTTCAAGCCCTCTTTGAGCCTTAGACAGAGGATCAATCAAGGAATGACATGATCTTCAACTTGTCTAAACTCTCAAACATCCACAATGGATCAAGAGGACTCCCACATCAAAAACCAAGCACAAGGTTACAGCATTCTAAGTGGATTAAGCCTCAAGCTCGCCAGTGTCACCAAATTAGGGTTTTGGTCGACCAAGGCCTCCAGATGAAAATTTTTCTCTGGGAATGAGCTAATGCTTCAAAGCATAACCTAAGATGCTCCAAGGGACATCATGAACCCCATCATCAAGTCAATTTTACCTCAGGGGATGCATTCACTAAAAATCAAGAATTAGGGTTTCTTGACCTAATTCACCCCTAAGTTAACTTTTGGGACAAAACATGAGCCAAGACCTCAAGACATGATTTGAGGGTCTCTAATAAACCACATTGATCCATTTGCAACAATGGATTGATCCAAGAAGCTTGATCAACAAGTTTCAAATTCATCAGAACCACAATTAGGGTTTCGCGAGAAAAGTCAACTGTGCCTTTGAATTTTGACCAGGACATGCTCCCAAACCCTAGGACATGATTCAATACACCCTATAACACCTATGAAATCAATCCATCAAGTTTGATTTAGGTCAAGGACTTGATTTCATAGAGGATCGCACAGTTTGGAATTCATCTGATAAAAAGTCAACTGTGCCCAAAAGTCAACTTTGACTTTTTGAGATTTTTCACAATTATGGTTATTTGACCATAAAATGATGTTATTGTCTGATTGGAATCATCATTCATCAAGAAAAATCAAGAAAAGTGGGATAACTTGAAAAAGGGGTAACCATAAAAACTTAGAAATTTTTCTAAGTTATGGAACAAAGTGGCTAGGGTACCAACTTTGGGGGATCATAACTCCTAAACCATAAGGCCATTTTTCCCCATCCAAAGTTGGATTTGTAGCTCTCATGGCACTCTACAAAAGCTTCAAACATAACTCATTCCAATTCCTTATGGATTTTGAGTTATGGAATGATCAAAATCACAAAAAGTGAAAATGTCACTTTTTTCCAACACTTAGTGAAATTTTCACTAAGTCAGAATCTGCCTTCACTTTTTTCCAAATGTAGGGGCATTTTTCACTTGGATCCAAAAAGTATCAAAACCAACTATGATCAAACAGTTGTTGTATCATATGAGGGCTTTCCAAAATGGCCAAGAACTCCATCAAATTCCACTTGAGCCATGAGATATGACAATGGCAACATGCCTTGCTCAAAACTGCTAAAGCAAGGAAGATTTGTGCATTTTGCTCAATTTTCCAAATTTGTGCAAAGGACAAACACACTTATCCATCTGAACACCTCAGGGGGAGACCAAGGAGGAACCAACTCTGATCCCAAGCCTCCCAAGTCCTTGGAACTAAAAATAGCATGCCAAACCTAGAAATCCCTAAAGAGGGGACAAGACTCCAATTTTGTTTTGGAGCATTCAATGGATGCACCAAGGTGGCATGGACTGATCCATTTCCAACTAAATTCAGTCAAGACTTATCCAAGACCAAGGGAACCAGCAGCCTGTGCCTTAACCTCTAGTCAATGGCTAGAGGAGACTTGGATTCTCATTGATTAACATTGGCCAAAGCTATGCAGCAGTTTCCATTCACTATTCCTTGCAAAACAAACTTGCTCTACTATAAATAGAGCTCATTTGTGATCAGTTTGAGTACACCAAAGCCATCAAACAGATGCTTTCCTCAAAATCTCCTTCTTCACTCCAAAATTGCCTTCCAAAGCAAGTCACTATCGGGTTTTGAGTTTGAGAGCTATTCCAACCAAACCAGTCACACACGCACCTCATAAACATCATATAGAAGTGATCCAAACACTCACACAACATCTGGAACACCAAAATCACAAAATCACTAGCCAATTGCTCAAGTTCTTGACAGATTTGCAGTTGGGGTACCATCTCAAGTTCCAGATCATTTCCATTCATTTCAAGCATCTAGACACACTCCATAGCACCTAGGGAAATTGTTCATATCCTTGGAACCAAGCTGTAACACCTCTAACACAAAACACGATTGAAGATGGATGGTTTATACCTGAGTGAATTGCACACTCAGAGATACAACAGAGTTGCCACCGAACTTTATTTAGTCCCAAAGGACAGGGAAAATATCGATAAAACCCAAGGGGAAGAGAAACAGGAATGGGGGTCGGTTATGCGAAAGGAAAGTATTAGCACCTAACGCATCTGTCGTACTCGACGGGAACCATTTCGCTTGCTTCTAGGCTTGGATAGGTTATCTATCTAAAGGCTTCTAGCTAAAGAAAGGAGAGAGAGAGAGAGATAAGAAAAGGGGAAAAGGAAAGGAAGGAAAGAAAGTGCTCGCGGAGGATTAGGGCCCTCGTGCCTACGTACCCTCATAGTGCAATGAGGAAATCAGAGTGTCGTAGTTCATGGAACCAGGGGACAGAAAGGAAAAGAAGAAAGGGATAAGGAAAGAAGGGTGGAAGTGTGGAAGAAAGGTGGAAGTGTGGAAGAAAGGTGGAAGTGTTCTCGCCAAGACATTGCGTCTTGTGCCTACGTATCTAACATTCAAAAGAATGCAGAATCAGAGCTTCCGTAGTTCGGGGAACTAAGACGGAAAAGGAAAAGGAAAGGAAAGTGGTGTTAAAACCAAGAGCAAAATAAAGAAGGAGATTCCACTGGGGATTCCAAGGAAATGGTGTCAAAACCAAGAAAGAAGAGCAAAAGGTAAAAGAGAGTACTCCACTGAGGAGTAAGAGACTAAAGTGACTGTGCAAGAAACAAGAGAGAAATGGTGTCAAAACCAAGAGAATAAGAGATAGAGAAAGATCCGCTAGGGATGCAAAAGAGATGGTGTCATAACCAAGAAAGGAGTGCAAAGGGAAAGAAATAGTAATTGTATTGAGAATAAAGTGCGAGAATGGTGTCGAAACCAAGAGAATAAGAGAAAAATGGTGTCATAACCAAGAAAATAAGGGAATAAGAGAGAAATGGTGTCCAAACCAAGAGAATACAGGATAAAGAAAGAAATGGTGTCCAAACCAAGAGGATAAGAGATAAAGAAAGGGATGGTGTCTAAACCAAGCTAGAAGAGGATTAAGACTCTATGGGGAAAAGAAGTTTTAACAGATAAGAAATGTGATCAACCAAAGAACGGGTGTAGGACCGAACAAAGGTCGTGACCCAAAAGGACGGGTGTAGGACCGAGCAAAGGTCGTGACCCAAAGGACGGGTGTAGGACCGGGCAAAGGTCGTGACCCAAAGGACGGGTGTAGGACCGAGCAAAGGTCGTGACCCAAAGGACGGGTGTAGGACCGATCAAAGGTCGTGACCCAAAGGACGGGTGTAGGACCGATCAAAGGTCGTGACCCAAAGGACGGGTGTAGGACCGATCTTGCGAACTCCAGGAGATTTACGGTTTTAACAGACAGACTGTGATTAACCGCAGAAAAGAGATTGAGATCCTTCAGGGGAATCAAAAGGCAATGATTTATTACAAGAAGAAAGGAGTAGTAAAACAAAAGGAAGATTGCTAGCGCAAGAACAATGATCTTAACCAAGAAGGATGGTGATTGATCAAAAGGAGAGATTGTAAAAGATATGAGTGATCAAGGATCTACTCGATTAGGGAAGAAGAAACACTACAGCTTGAGGATAGAGGTGACTATTCTCGAAAGAGAGGGCCAAATGCCCTTACCCAAGAAATTGTCAGAATGAGGGTAGGACAACCATCCTCATTCCTTCTCTAGTGCTCAAAGTATAGTGCGGAAATTGAAACGAACAGCACAACAGCTCCAATGTTGTACAGTGCTCCAGTGTGTTGTGAAGTGAACAGTGTAACAGCTTTAGTTTGTACAGCGCTCCAAAGTCGTGTATCGGCCGTTGTATGAATCTTCGACTCCGCGGGAGGAAAAGAGAGAAAGAGCTCTAAAGGAAGCCTAAAGAGAGGGAAAAGGAAGGATTAACTAATCAAAATATGGTTTCGATTAATTAATCAAGGGGAAAAGCCATGCCAACAATTTCTCAATGAGAGTGAAAAATCATTAAGGCAAAAGGTGTGAATTATTGATTATACATGATTAAATTTGCTCAATATAGAACAAATATAATGTGATCAAGAATTTAAAGTGCAAAACAGTGCCATACAAATATTAGCATGTATCACACATCAAGTGTCAAGTGATCAAAGATTGTGCAAAAAATTAGCATGTTCAAACAAATATCAAGAACACACATAATTGCAAAAATTGATAAATCAATCATTGAATTAATGTAAATATGCTTTAAACAGAGGGTAACAGCATTAAAAACATCCATAAATATGAAGCATATCATCCATGGAAGTTAGAATGAGAAAGCATGGTAAACACACTTGAAAAAGCATGAAAATGGCCTTCTGGTTCAGTGTTAATCGGTTAACCATATGGTTAATCGGTTAACGGCTTGAAAATCAGCGTTTTTGGTGAAAAATGAACTGGTTAACCGATTAACCAAATGGTTAACCGATTAACACTATGACAGTGGCAAAAATAACAGTAAAAACAGCTTTTCAAAAGTAGTTTTCAACACATAATCACTTATCCAAACTTCAACATGCTATGGTATGATTTTGTACACGAAAATTACATCATGTAAGTGCAAATAAACAAAAATTACAAGCATTAATCATGGAGATTAAAGATCAAGCAATCGCATGATAAATTAAACCGAAAACGGTCGTAATTACAACGTAAATGCGCGGAAATGATCGAAACAGAGAGTAAAGTAAGATCCACCAACCTACAAGGCTAAGATGTGCCTTGGTGATTGTTGAAAATGATTCTTGATGCAGAAAATTAAAGAAAACCAGAGGAATCTTCAATTTGTTGACGAAACGTATCGAAACCGAGCACAATTCGACGAAAACTCCGAAATGAGAATTATCACCGAAGAATCTTGAAGCACACACTTGAGATGGATTCAAAAGCTTGTAGAACTCCAGAAACTCAAGTATAATAGCAAGATGATGAAGATAATCGAAGAAAACTAGAAGAATCTTCAAGCATGGCCGAATCGTATCGAAACCGTGCAAATTGCGACGAAAACTCTGAAATAAGAATTATCACCGAAGAAGCTTGAAGTGATTACTTGAGATGAATCCAAAAGCTACTGAAGCTCCACAAAATCCAGTAGAATGGAATGATAATAAAGGTTAAGCTCAAGAAAAAGCACTTTCAAGGTGAAAGTAGCTTTTCTTCTATGGTGAATTAAGAGCTTTAGTGAGGTTTGGAGATGAAGATGAAGAGGAATGTGTAGAAGTTGCAAAAAAATGCAGAGGAGAATGAGAGAATAGAGAGTGAAGAAAGTGTGAATTTGTGTGAATGATTGTGGAGAGTTTGTGAAATGAGTGAGGCTTTGTTTATATAGACTTTTGGTTTGGAGTGTGAGAGCTTTGGACTTTGGTTTGGACTTAGCTTTGGGAGGTTTGGAGTTAGGGTTGGAGTTAGTTACAGTTGACTCACCGAGTCAAGGTAGTTAACTCGGTTAGTTAGGATCAACCCGGTAACAATCCAAAGGTGTACTCCATCATCCAAAGATCCACATTACTTGGAAAACAAGGAACATGGTGCACTTAATTTAAAGTGAAGCATACAATAAATGTAAGGGAAATGTCTTGAATGGTCTTGAACAGTCTAGAATGTTCCACACAATGCTAGAATAGAATAGACCAAAAGAATGTGGAGAGAGTTGCTGAAATATGATGGAAGTGCTGAATTTCTGCTGAAATAGCAGGTGTTAACCGATTAACCAACTGGTTAACCGATTAACAGCTGTTAAAAAGCTGAAATTGGCGTTGTGAAAGGGGTGTTAACCGATTAACCAGTCAAAAAATTGCCCAATTTTGCTTTGGAAAGGTGTTATGACCATGGTTCCGATTTGCAACCTCTTGCATTGATGAATAGGCATGGAACCCCTTATTTTGTGCTTATCTTGAGGATGTGATGACCTTGTGAGGATGCGATTAATCGGGCTCGAAAAACCTGAATATTCCTGCAACAAAATCAAAGAAAAAAAATGTGAATGCATATGCTAGCGATGCGAGTGCACATGCTTATGCAAAAAGAAAAAAAGGGAGGTCAAATTTTGGGTTACGACAGCTGCCCCTATTTAATCCACTTGGACCTGAATGTACGAATTGCTCTAGCTTTTCGATGATTCGAGGTAGAAGGGGATTAAATAAAAGAGTAGCTCGAAATTTGGCCGACGACGGCAAAAGGAAAAGGTGCAAATGCATAATTGATTGGTGTAAAGTTTGGCTGAAAATCTGCTAGGGAGATGAACCAGGCCAAAAGAAAGGGAGTATGCTCGATGCATATGCTATGTGTGTGTTATTCTACATGATGCTGGATATCATGCAATGTAAGGATGCAAGCTAGGATGCAGTGTTGTAAGTTGTAGGTGCTGGACGGACCAAAAAGGTTTTGGACGGACCAAGGAACTGAAAAGGTTCTGGAGAGGCTTGCTAGACAAAAACTGGATTTTGATTGGGATGCCTGTTTGAACTTGCAAGGTGTAATGCTCCATATTGATAATTATGCTATGCGTTTGAGGATGTAATGATATGCGATGCAGAATGTCGGTAATCAGGTTTTCAAGATGTGTTAAATATGATCGGGATTAAGTTAAGGCTTCATGTTATGCTAGATGAATAAATAAGCATGAGTGAAGTGACGTGATCAAAGCATGAGAAAGATCTATGCAATGGTTCAAGTGTTTTGTTGTGGTAGACGAAAAGTCGAGGTTAGGGTGTAGCCATAAAGACGTGATTCCCCGACACCTACTTTGTAATTAGTAGTTGTTGATGCACCGTTGCTCTTGTCTCAAAGCAGGGAAAGAACTTGTACCTTGGTAGTATGTCTCTGCCCCAGCCTGTTGGTGGATTGCCCGAATTACAAGGTAGGAAACAGTTGTGTCATAGGATGATCTGGATTCTGCTTGCCCCAATGTATCGGAATAATATGCCCCTGATTAACCGTCTTTTGGAGAGGTAGACTTCTCGTGCTCTTGAGGTGGCCTGCCCCAATGTGAGCTCTGAAGTGATTTTGCCCCTGGTTGATCGATCTTTGGAGGAATGCCCCTGACCAAATGATCTTTGAGAGATTGGCTGAATCTCGACGTGATTGGCTCAGACCGATTGAATCCTGAGGTGGCTAGGCCCAATGGAGTTTTCCAGGCACTTTTTACCCTTGATGTGTCCAAAATTTCCATTGTGGAAACCCTTCTGATGTCAAATGCTTGTTCACAAGTAAAAAGTGTTTGTTTTGAAAATGATAATGTTAATGCCATGGATATGTCAGTTTTGAAATCCAAGTACGTTCACTAAGATTATGACATATAGTGAATGGATCACCTTTTAGAATGCCATGTCAGTATCAGCACAAATGATAAGCAAATCTTTGGGAGTCAGCTTTGACACGATTTTACTGCCGTATGCTTTCGAAATAAACCCTGCTTCAATTAGGTCTTTTTAGGGTTGTAACGTGGTCTGGTTCACGGTTTAAGAAAGAAAGGATATAAGGCTCAAAAATATTTTTAACCCACCCATTCTCCTTGATGTTATCTAGTCCTACATTCAGCTAGTTTGACACAAGCGTTCACCTTTCGAAAAAAGGGTATTGAATGATAGATGCGACGGTAGAGGAATCGACAATGGTTTTGGAACGGCAGTCACTCACCTTTTGTTTTTGTCACATGTGATCACACGAACTTGTTCTTATTGAGGATTTTTCCCTTTTGATTCTTTGTTTTGTTCTTTTTGTTTTTCCTGATTTTTGCGTAGACGGACTATTTTGAATTTGCAGTCTACCGGGATGCTCTAATTTCTGCCTAAGTCATTTGTTTTTGAGTTTTTGACTTAGCGGGCTTTTATTCTTTTGCTTTTTTTTGTGATTTTGATTTTTTTTTTCTCGAACAAAATCGTGTGACATGTGTTTGATTTGTGGAGGTGAGTTGTGACTGCCTCATTCCTTTGGTCGGTGAGGGATAACCAATGTGGATTTATGATTTTCTGACCTCTTGCGAGGGATATGATGTGGTTGATCCGCAGATGGGGTAATCCTCTTTTGAAATTTGAACGCATGGTCAAACTAACTGAAGACTACCCTGCCCCTGGTTAAGATTGAGGGTATTTTTTTTTATACAGAAAGAAACTCCTACTTCAAGGCCCAAAGAGGTTGACTAGGGATTATCTTCCTTATAACTCTTGTGTTTGGAAATTTGAACAAATACCTTACATCCTCAGTAAGGTTTTATTCAAAGCATGCAGATAGTGATCTCGTCTTTTTTATTTCATCATTCTCTTTTTGATTTTGCTTGATCAAATGTGTGATACTGATAAAAAGTATGAGTGAACACGAATGGATTTATTCAAAACATGCATATTCATTTCATTATTATATCATCTGAAAACAAACAAGTTTTACAAGTGAACAATGCTTGACAAACAAAAAGATTACAAAATGGAAGAGATGGAATGCCATGATGATTGCCGATGTTGAGGAAGTTCTCACAGGCTTATTCAAGGGGTTCTTTTGCAATCTGGACCCTTATACGGACAAAGGATTCCCGTTCAACCACAGTTTTTCGCCTTGAACAGTTAAGTGCTTCTTGTCAATCAACTGTTGGACCTTAGCATTGAAAGCGTTACAATCCTCAGTCAAATGTCCAGCCGACCCAGCATGATATCCGCACCGCACCTTGGGATCATATCCAGGTCGGAATGGTTTTGGAGGGGGCTTCGGAGCTTTGGGAACCACCAGTGAGTTCTGAACCAGATGTGGGAGAAGTTGACTGTATGTCATGGGAATTGGATCTAGAGGAGCATTCCTTCGTTCTAGATTATTCCGGGGCTTGCGCTGATTATGGCACTCTCGGCCTTGGGTTCGCTGATTATGAGTCTGAGGAGGCTGTTGATGTTGGGTTGCGGCAACATGCGAGAATGAATAGTACAGCGTAGGAGCCAGGGGTACTTGAGGATGAACCTGACGAGTAGCATATGGTGGGAACACTTGAACAGGGTGCATCAATCCAGGATTGACTGTATGATTAAATGTCTGACCAAAATGGATTCCATACTGAGTGTAGGGTGCCCCAGGATAAGTAACTGAAGGTGTAACAGCAGAGGGTGCCCTAGAATAAGCAAAAGGCATTCCAGAATTAGCAGACTGAAAACCTTGGTAGGGGTATTACCCAACAGGTTGAACAGCTGGAGGAACCTGCACATGAACAGGAGGACCTCTATTCTTAACTTCGGCAGATGTTTCAGGAATCATAGGTGCAGAATTCTGGCAAGGCTTCTCTGTAAAGCAAAGCAATTTCTGATCGAGGAGCTCTTGGACTTTGTCCTTAAAGATGACACAGGCTTCTATGGAATGCCCTACATATCCAGCATGGTATCCACATGTGGCATTAGGATCATGCTTAGGATGATAAGGAAACTTGGCCGGCTTGATTTCTTTAGGAATAATTGCCCCAGCATGAATCAGAGCAGGCAGTAGATGCGTGTAAGTCACGGGAATTAGATCATGACGAGGACGTCTCCTCCCTTGATTATTGTTCCCTTTGCTGGTTTGCTTACGCTTTTGTTTCTGATTGCCTTGAGTGGTTTTCTGATTAGGTAAGGGGTGAACCGGCAGATTGCTTGTATCCACATTCATGACCTAATCCACTTTTGGTCCATTCTAGGCTTGCTCATCAATCACAACCTGATTAGAGAATTTCATTATCATACTGTCCAGAAGTAGTTCCACAACCATGTCAACCTTGCCTTCCTTGTGCACCGTGCTCTCATACCCAACTTGTTCCATGATTCTTTAGCTTTCAGCATCGGAGAATCGTTGTCTTTGGGCTGATGGAGGGAAGAAAGTGAGCTTTCTCTGGTTTGAAGGTATGCAATGCAAAGGTACGTGTGCATATGTTGTTTATGCAGGTGGAATGCAAATGAGATATGCAATAGCAAATGATGCAAAGGTTAGATGATGCAAAAAGTTCAACATACATATGGTGATGCAATAACTCAAGTTCAAAAGTTTGGCATACAGGATGATGCAATAATATTATCCAATAACATTATGCAATAATGTAAGTTAGGGATGCAACATCTTCTGGATAATCTGCGTATGTAACTCTGTGTAGGTGTGAAGATCTAACGCAATGAGAAAACAAAGGTTGGAAGAGTCTTGGTTTTTTGCAGAAAAACCCAATACCCCCCTCACAGGTATGATATAGAAAGCGGTATTCTCAGTTTCGGATTCTCGATTTGAGAAGCAATAGTACATTCATCCCTCGGGGTACAATACTATCGCCAAACAAAAAGGTCGTTCACTGATTCCCCCAAAAAAGCTCACCCTATGGCAAGTTCCCAGCTTTGGGTCCTCGAATCAAGAAGCGTAATGGGTTTGCCATTTTTGGTCTGCCATTATCGCTCCTTGGGAGGAGTGCCGCAACTGAGTCCTCGGGAATGGTCGCCAGAGTCGACAGTTTTCCAAGTTACATTCTATCGTCTGCCCCAAATGCGCAGGATAGAATATTACCACAGAAAGCCTCGTCTGGATGTGGAATTTTAGTGTATACTAAGTCTGGCCAAATGCCACACAAGTCACACTACTTTCCACTCTAATCCTGGATGTATACTCAAGCCTGGGTATTGGGCTTATCTCTCAAGTAACAACCCCAACCGACAACAGCAGAAAAAATAACAGATATCCAGAATATACAGCATATGAGTATTTAAAGTAGTAAAGAAATGCAATAAATAAACATAAAGCAAATAAAGTGTAAAGATAAAACTAGTAAAGCGCAGAAGATAAACACCTAAACGAGAAAGAAAGCAAACAAAACTAGGCAAGATCCCTCAAGGGATGGACCAGCAAGAGGTCAATCTGTCCCCAGCAGAGTCGCCAACTAAAGATGGCTGGTTTATACCTGAGTGAATCGCACACTCAGAGATACAACAGAGTCGCCACCGAACTTTATTTAGTCCCAAAGGACAGGGAAAATATCGATAAAACCCAAGGGGAAGAGAAACGGGAACGGGGGTCGGTTATGCAAAAGGAAGGTATTAACACCTAACGCATCCGTCATACTCGACGAGAACCATTTCGCTTGCTTCTAGGCTTGGATGGGTTATCTATCTAAAGGCTTCTAGCTAAAGAAAGGAGAGAGAGAAGAAAAGGAGAAAAAGAAAGGAATGAAAGAAAGTGCTCGCGGAGGATTAGGGCCCTCGTGCCTACGTACCCTCATAGTGCAATGAGGAAATCAGAGCATCGTAGTTCATGGAACTAGGGGACAGAAAGGAAAAGAAGAAAGGGAGAAGGAAAGAAGGGTGGAAGTATGGAAGAAAGGTGGAAGTGTGGAAGAAAGGTGGAAGTGTGCTCGCCAAGACACTGCGTCTTGTGCCTACGTATCTGACATTCAAAAGAATGCAGAATCAGAGCTTCCGTAGATCGGGGAACTAAGACGGAAAAGGAAAAGGAAAGGAAAGTGGTATCAAAACCAAGAGCAAAATAAAGAAGGAGATTCCACTGGGGATTCCAAAGAAATGGTGTTAAAACCAAGAAAGAAGAGCAAAAGGTAAAAGTGAGTACTCCACTGAGGAGTAAGAGACTAAAGTGACTGTGCAAGAAACAAGAGAGAAATGGTGTCAAAACCAAGAGAATAAGAGATAGAGAAAGATCCGCTAGGGATGCAAAAGAGATGGTGTCATAACCAAGAAAGGAGTGCAAAGGGAAAGAAATAGTAATTGTATTGAGAATAAAGTGCGAGAATGGTGTCTAAACCAAGAGAATAAGAGAAAAATGGTGTCATAACCAAGAAAATAAGGGAATAAGAGAGAAATGGTGTCCAAACCAAGAGAATACAGGATAAAGAAAGAAATGGTGTCCAAACCAAGAGGATAAGAGATAAAGAAAGGGATGGTGTCCAAACCAAGCTAGAAGAGGATTAAGACTCTATGGGGAAAAGAAGTTTTAACAGATAAGAAATGTGATCAACCAAAGAACGGGTGTAGGACCGAACAAAGGTCGTGACCCAAAAGGACGGGTGTAGGACTGAGCAAAGGTCGTGACCCAAAGGACGGGTGTAGGACCGAGCAAAGGTCGTGACCCAAAGGACGGGTGTAGGACCGATCAAAGGTCGTGACCCAAAGGACGGGTGTAGGACCGATCAAAGGTCGTGACCCAAAGGACGGGTGTAGGACCGATCTTGCGAACTCCAGGAGATTTACGGTTTTAACAGACAGACTGTGATTAACCGCAGAAAAGAGATTGAGATCCTTCAGGGGAATCAAAAGGCAATGATTTATTACAAGAAGAAAGGAGTAGTAAAACAAAAGGAAGATTGCTAGCGCAAGAACAATGATCTTAACCAAGAAGGATGGTGATTGATCAAAAGGAGAGATTGTAAAAGATATGAGTGATCAAGGATCTACTCGATTAGGGAAGAAGAAACACTACAGCTTGAGGATAGAGGTGACTATTCTCGAAAGAGAGGGCCAAATGCCCTTACCCAAGAAATTGTCAGAATGAGGGTAGGACAACCATCCTCATTCCTTCTCTAGTGCTCAAAGTATAGTGCGGAAATTGAAACGAACAGCACAACAGCTCCAATGTTGTACAGTGCTCCAGTGTGTTGTGAAGTGAACAGTGTAACAGCTTTAGTTTGTACAGCGCTCCAAAGTCGTGTATCGGCCGTTGTATGAATCTTCGACTCCGCGGGAGGAAAAGAGAGAAAGAGCTCTAAAGGAAGCCTAAAGAGAGGGAAAAGGAAGGATTAACTAATCAAAATATGGTTTCGATTAATTAATCAAGGGGAAAAGCCATGCCAACAATTTCTCAATGAGAGTGAAAAATCATTAAGGCAAAAGGTGTGAATTATTGATTATACATGATTAAATTTGCTCAATATAGAACAAATATAATGTGATCAAGAATTTAAAGTGCAAAACAGTGCCATACAAATATTAGCATGTATCACACATCAAGTGTCAAGTGATCAAAGATTGTGCAAAAAATTAGCATGTTCAAACAAATATCAAGAACACACATAATTGCAAAAATTGATAAATCAATCATTGAATTAATGTAAATATGCTTTAAACAGAGGGTAACAGCATTAAAAACATCCATAAATATGAAGCATATCATCCATGGAAGTTAGAATGAGAAAGCATGGTAAACACACTTGAAAAAGCATGAAAATGGCCTTCTGGTTCAGTGTTAATCGGTTAACCATATGGTTAATCGGTTAACGGCTTGAAAATCAGCGTTTTTGGTGAAAAATGAACTGGTTAACCGATTAACCAAATGGTTAACCGATTAACACTATGACAGTGGCAAAAATAACAGTAAAAACAGCTTTTCAAAAGTAGTTTTCAACACATAATCACTTATCCAAACTTCAACATGCTATGGTATGATTTTGTACACGAAAATTACATCATGTAAGTGCAAATAAACAAAAATTACAAGCATTAATCATGGAGATTAAAGATCAAGCAATCGCATGATAAATTAAACCGAAAACGGTCGTAATTACAACGTAAATGCGCGGAAATGATCGAAACAGAGAGTAAAGTAAGATCCACCAACCTACAAGGCTAAGATGTGCCTTGGTGATTGTTGAAAATGATTCTTGATGCAGAAAATTAAAGAAAACCAGAGGAATCTTCAATTTGTTGACGAAACGTATCGAAACCGAGCACAATTCGACGAAAACTCCGAAATGAGAATTATCACCGAAGAATCTTGAAGCACACACTTGAGATGGATTCAAAAGCTTGTAGAACTCCAGAAACTCAAGTATAATAGCAAGATGATGAAGATAATCGAAGAAAACTAGAAGAATCTTCAAGCATGGCCGAATCGTATCGAAACCGTGCAAATTGCGACGAAAACTCTGAAATAAGAATTATCACCGAAGAAGCTTGAAGTGATTACTTGAGATGAATCCAAAAGCTACTGAAGCTCCACAAAATCCAGTAGAATGGAATGATAATAAAGGTTAAGCTCAAGAAAAAGCACTTTCAAGGTGAAAGTAGCTTTTCTTCTATGGTGAATTAAGAGCTTTAGTGAGGTTTGGAGATGAAGATGAAGAGGAATGTGTAGAAGTTGCAAAAAAATGCAGAGGAGAATGAGAGAATAGAGAGTGAAGAAAGTGTGAATTTGTGTGAATGATTGTGGAGAGTTTGTGAAATGAGTGAGGCTTTGTTTATATAGACTTTTGGTTTGGAGTGTGAGAGCTTTGGACTTTGGTTTGGACTTAGCTTTGGGAGGTTTGGAGTTAGGGTTGGAGTTAGTTACAGTTGACTCACCGAGTCAAGGTAGTTAACTCGGTTAGTTAGGATCAACCCGGTAACAATCCAAAGGTGTACTCCATCATCCAAAGATCCACATTACTTGGAAAACAAGGAACATGGTGCACTTAATTTAAAGTGAAGCATACAATAAATGTAAGGGAAATGTCTTGAATGGTCTTGAACAGTCTAGAATGTTCCACACAATGCTAGAATAGAATAGACCAAAAGAATGTGGAGAGAGTTGCTGAAATATGATGGAAGTGCTGAATTTCTGCTGAAATAGCAGGTGTTAACCGATTAACCAACTGGTTAACCGATTAACAGCTGTTAAAAAGCTGAAATTGGCGTTGTGAAAGGGGTGTTAACCGATTAACCAGTCAAAAAATTGCCCAATTTTGCTTTGGAAAGGTGTTATGACCATGGTTCCGATTTGCAACCTCTTGCATTGATGAATAGGCATGGAACCCCTTATTTTGTGCTTATCTTGAGGATGTGATGACCTTGTGAGGATGCGATTAATCGGGCTCGAAAAACCTGAATATTCCTGCAACAAAATCAAAGAAAAAAAATGTGAATGCATATGCTAGCGATGCGAGTGCACATGCTTATGCAAAAAGAAAAAAAGGGAGGTCAAATTTTGGGTTACGACAGCTGCCCCTATTTAATCCACTTGGACCTGAATGTACGAATTGCTCTAGCTTTTCGATGATTCGAGGTAGAAGGGGATTAAATAAAAGAGTAGCTCGAAATTTGGCCGACGACGGCAAAAGGAAAAGGTGCAAATGCATAATTGATTGGTGTAAAGTTTGGCTGAAAATCTGCTAGGGAGATGAACCAGGCCAAAAGAAAGGGAGTATGCTCGATGCATATGCTATGTGTGTGTTATTCTACATGATGCTGGATATCATGCAATGTAAGGATGCAAGCTAGGATGCAGTGTTGTAAGTTGTAGGTGCTGGACGGACCAAAAAGGTTTTGGACGGACCAAGGAACTGAAAAGGTTCTGGAGAGGCTTGCTAGACAAAAACTGGATTTTGATTGGGATGCCTGTTTGAACTTGCAAGGTGTAATGCTCCATATTGATAATTATGCTATGCGTTTGAGGATGTAATGATATGCGATGCAGAATGTCGGTAATCAGGTTTTCAAGATGTGTTAAATATGATCGGGATTAAGTTAAGGCTTCATGTTATGCTAGATGAATAAATAAGCATGAGTGAAGTGACGTGATCAAAGCATGAGAAAGATCTATGCAATGGTTCAAGTGTTTTGTTGTGGTAGACGAAAAGTCGAGGTTAGGGTGTAGCCATAAAGACGTGATTCCCCGACACCTACTTTGTAATTAGTAGTTGTTGATGCACCGTTGCTCTTGTCTCAAAGCAGGGAAAGAACTTGTACCTTGGTAGTATGTCTCTGCCCCAGCCTGTTGGTGGATTGCCCGAATTACAAGGTAGGAAACAGTTGTGTCATAGGATGATCTGGATTCTGCTTGCCCCAATGTATCGGAATAATATGCCCCTGATTAACCGTCTTTTGGAGAGGTAGACTTCTCGTGCTCTTGAGGTGGCCTGCCCCAATGTGAGCTCTGAAGTGATTTTGCCCCTGGTTGATCGATCTTTGGAGGAATGCCCCTGACCAAATGATCTTTGAGAGATTGGCTGAATCTCGACGTGATTGGCTCAGACCGATTGAATCCTGAGGTGGCTAGGCCCAATGGAGTTTTCCAGGCACTTTTTACCCTTGATGTGTCCAAAATTTCCATTGTGGAAACCCTTCTGATGTCAAATGCTTGTTCACAAGTAAAAAGTGTTTGTTTTGAAAATGATAATGTTAATGCCATGGATATGTCAGTTTTGAAATCCAAGTACGTTCACTAAGATTATGACATATAGTGAATGGATCACCTTTTAGAATGCCATGTCAGTATCAGCACAAATGATAAGCAAATCTTTGGGAGTCAGCTTTGACACGATTTTACTGCCGTATGCTTTCGAAATAAACCCTGCTTCAATTAGGTCTTTTTAGGGTTGTAACGTGGTCTGGTTCACGGTTTAAGAAAGAAAGGATATAAGGCTCAAAAATATTTTTAACCCACCCATTCTCCTTGATGTTATCTAGTCCTACATTCAGCTAGTTTGACACAAGCGTTCACCTTTCGAAAAAAGGGTATTGAATGATAGATGCGACGGTAGAGGAATCGACAATGGTTTTGGAACGGCAGTCACTCACCTTTTGTTTTTGTCACATGTGATCACACGAACTTGTTCTTATTGAGGATTTTTCCCTTTTGATTCTTTGTTTTGTTCTTTTTGTTTTTCCTGATTTTTGCGTAGACGGACTATTTTGAATTTGCAGTCTACCGGGATGCTCTAATTTCTGCCTAAGTCATTTGTTTTTGAGTTTTTGACTTAGCGGGCTTTTATTCTTTTGCTTTTTTTTGTGATTTTGATTTTTTTTTTCTCGAACAAAATCGTGTGACATGTGTTTGATTTGTGGAGGTGAGTTGTGACTGCCTCATTCCTTTGGTCGGTGAGGGATAACCAATGTGGATTTATGATTTTCTGACCTCTTGCGAGGGATATGATGTGGTTGATCCGCAGATGGGGTAATCCTCTTTTGAAATTTGAACGCATGGTCAAACTAACTGAAGACTACCCTGCCCCTGGTTAAGATTGAGGGTATTTTTTTTTATACAGAAAGAAACTCCTACTTCAAGGCCCAAAGAGGTTGACTAGGGATTATCTTCCTTATAACTCTTGTGTTTGGAAATTTGAACAAATACCTTACATCCTCAGTAAGGTTTTATTCAAAGCATGCAGATAGTGATCTCGTCTTTTTTATTTCATCATTCTCTTTTTGATTTTGCTTGATCAAATGTGTGATACTGATAAAAAGTATGAGTGAACACGAATGGATTTATTCAAAACATGCATATTCATTTCATTATTATATCATCTGAAAACAAACAAGTTTTACAAGTGAACAATGCTTGACAAACAAAAAGATTACAAAATGGAAGAGATGGAATGCCATGATGATTGCCGATGTTGAGGAAGTTCTCACAGGCTTATTCAAGGGGTTCTTTTGCAATCTGGACCCTTATACGGACAAAGGATTCCCGTTCAACCACAGTTTTTCGCCTTGAACAGTTAAGTGCTTCTTGTCAATCAACTGTTGGACCTTAGCATTGAAAGCGTTACAATCCTCAGTCAAATGTCCAGCCGACCCAGCATGATATCCGCACCGCACCTTGGGATCATATCCAGGTCGGAATGGTTTTGGAGGGGGCTTCGGAGCTTTGGGAACCACCAGTGAGTTCTGAACCAGATGTGGGAGAAGTTGACTGTATGTCATGGGAATTGGATCTAGAGGAGCATTCCTTCGTTCTAGATTATTCCGGGGCTTGCGCTGATTATGGCACTCTCGGCCTTGGGTTCGCTGATTATGAGTCTGAGGAGGCTGTTGATGTTGGGTTGCGGCAACATGCGAGAATGAATAGTACAGCGTAGGAGCCAGGGGTACTTGAGGATGAACCTGACGAGTAGCATATGGTGGGAACACTTGAACAGGGTGCATCAATCCAGGATTGACTGTATGATTAAATGTCTGACCAAAATGGATTCCATACTGAGTGTAGGGTGCCCCAGGATAAGTAACTGAAGGTGTAACAGCAGAGGGTGCCCTAGAATAAGCAAAAGGCATTCCAGAATTAGCAGACTGAAAACCTTGGTAGGGGTATTACCCAACAGGTTGAACAGCTGGAGGAACCTGCACATGAACAGGAGGACCTCTATTCTTAACTTCGGCAGATGTTTCAGGAATCATAGGTGCAGAATTCTGGCAAGGCTTCTCTGTAAAGCAAAGCAATTTCTGATCGAGGAGCTCTTGGACTTTGTCCTTAAAGATGACACAGGCTTCTATGGAATGCCCTACATATCCAGCATGGTATCCACATGTGGCATTAGGATCATGCTTAGGATGATAAGGAAACTTGGCCGGCTTGATTTCTTTAGGAATAATTGCCCCAGCATGAATCAGAGCAGGCAGTAGATGCGTGTAAGTCACGGGAATTAGATCATGACGAGGACGTCTCCTCCCTTGATTATTGTTCCCTTTGCTGGTTTGCTTACGCTTTTGTTTCTGATTGCCTTGAGTGGTTTTCTGATTAGGTAAGGGGTGAACCGGCAGATTGCTTGTATCCACATTCATGACCTAATCCACTTTTGGTCCATTCTAGGCTTGCTCATCAATCACAACCTGATTAGAGAATTTCATTATCATACTGTCCAGAAGTAGTTCCACAACCATGTCAACCTTGCCTTCCTTGTGCACCGTGCTCTCATACCCAACTTGTTCCATGATTCTTTAGCTTTCAGCATCGGAGAATCGTTGTCTTTGGGCTGATGGAGGGAAGAAAGTGAGCTTTCTCTGGTTTGAAGGTATGCAATGCAAAGGTACGTGTGCATATGTTGTTTATGCAGGTGGAATGCAAATGAGATATGCAATAGCAAATGATGCAAAGGTTAGATGATGCAAAAAGTTCAACATACATATGGTGATGCAATAACTCAAGTTCAAAAGTTTGGCATACAGGATGATGCAATAATATTATCCAATAACATTATGCAATAATGTAAGTTAGGGATGCAACATCTTCTGGATAATCTGCGTATGTAACTCTGTGTAGGTGTGAAGATCTAACGCAATGAGAAAACAAAGGTTGGAAGAGTCTTGGTTTTTTGCAGAAAAACCCAATACCCCCCTCACAGGTATGATATAGAAAGCGGTATTCTCAGTTTCGGATTCTCGATTTGAGAAGCAATAGTACATTCATCCCTCGGGGTACAATACTATCGCCAAACAAAAAGGTCGTTCACTGATTCCCCCAAAAAAGCTCACCCTATGGCAAGTTCCCAGCTTTGGGTCCTCGAATCAAGAAGCGTAATGGGTTTGCCATTTTTGGTCTGCCATTATCGCTCCTTGGGAGGAGTGCCGCAACTGAGTCCTCGGGAATGGTCGCCAGAGTCGACAGTTTTCCAAGTTACATTCTATCGTCTGCCCCAAATGCGCAGGATAGAATATTACCACAGAAAGCCTCGTCTGGATGTGGAATTTTAGTGTATACTAAGTCTGGCCAAATGCCACACAAGTCACACTACTTTCCACTCTAATCCTGGATGTATACTCAAGCCTGGGTATTGGGCTTATCTCTCAAGTAACAACCCCAACCGACAACAGCAGAAAAAATAACAGATATCCAGAATATACAGCATATGAGTATTTAAAGTAGTAAAGAAATGCAATAAATAAACATAAAGCAAATAAAGTGTAAAGATAAAACTAGTAAAGCGCAGAAGATAAACACCTAAACGAGAAAGAAAGCAAACAAAACTAGGCAAGATCCCTCAAGGGATGGACCAGCAAGAGGTCAATCTGTCCCCAGCAGAGTCGCCAACTAAAGATGGCTGGTTTATACCTGAGTGAATCGCACACTCAGAGATACAACAGAGTCGCCACCGAACTTTATTTAGTCCCAAAGGACAGGGAAAATATCGATAAAACCCAAGGGGAAGAGAAACGGGAACGGGGGTCGGTTATGCAAAAGGAAGGTATTAACACCTAACGCATCCGTCATACTCGACGAGAACCATTTCGCTTGCTTCTAGGCTTGGATGGGTTATCTATCTAAAGGCTTCTAGCTAAAGAAAGGAGAGAGAGAAGAAAAGGAGAAAAAGAAAGGAATGAAAGAAAGTGCTCGCGGAGGATTAGGGCCCTCGTGCCTACGTACCCTCATAGTGCAATGAGGAAATCAGAGCATCGTAGTTCATGGAACTAGGGGACAGAAAGGAAAAGAAGAAAGGGAGAAGGAAAGAAGGGTGGAAGTATGGAAGAAAGGTGGAAGTGTGGAAGAAAGGTGGAAGTGTGCTCGCCAAGACACTGCGTCTTGTGCCTACGTATCTGACATTCAAAAGAATGCAGAATCAGAGCTTCCGTAGATCGGGGAACTAAGACGGAAAAGGAAAAGGAAAGGAAAGTGGTATCAAAACCAAGAGCAAAATAAAGAAGGAGATTCCACTGGGGATTCCAAAGAAATGGTGTTAAAACCAAGAAAGAAGAGCAAAAGGTAAAAGTGAGTACTCCACTGAGGAGTAAGAGACTAAAGTGACTGTGCAAGAAACAAGAGAGAAATGGTGTCAAAACCAAGAGAATAAGAGATAGAGAAAGATCCGCTAGGGATGCAAAAGAGATGGTGTCATAACCAAGAAAGGAGTGCAAAGGGAAAGAAATAGTAATTGTATTGAGAATAAAGTGCGAGAATGGTGTCTAAACCAAGAGAATAAGAGAAAAATGGTGTCATAACCAAGAAAATAAGGGAATAAGAGAGAAATGGTGTCCAAACCAAGAGAATACAGGATAAAGAAAGAAATGGTGTCCAAACCAAGAGGATAAGAGATAAAGAAAGGGATGGTGTCCAAACCAAGCTAGAAGAGGATTAAGACTCTATGGGGAAAAGAAGTTTTAACAGATAAGAAATGTGATCAACCAAAGAACGGGTGTAGGACCGAACAAAGGTCGTGACCCAAAAGGACGGGTGTAGGACTGAGCAAAGGTCGTGACCCAAAGGACGGGTGTAGGACCGAGCAAAGGTCGTGACCCAAAGGACGGGTGTAGGACCGATCAAAGGTCGTGACCCAAAGGACGGGTGTAGGACCGATCAAAGGTCGTGACCCAAAGGACGGATGTAGGACCGATCTTGCGAACTCCAGGAGATTTATGGTTTTAACAGACAGACTGTGATTAACCGCAGAAAAGAGATTGAGATCCTTCAGGGGAATCAAAAGGCAATGATTGATTACAAGAAGAAAGGAGTAGTAAAACAAAAGGGAGATTGCTAGCGCAAGAACAATGATCTTAACCAAGAAGGATGGTGATTGATCAAAAGGAGAGATTGTAAAATATATGAGTGATCAAGGATCGACTCGATTAGGGAAGAAGAAACACTACAGCTTGAGGATAGAGGTGACTATTCTCGAAAGAGAGGGCCAAATGCCCTTACCCAAGAAATAGTCAGAATGAGGGTAGGACAACCATCCTCATTCCTTCTCTAGCGCTCAAAGTATGGTGCGGAAATTGAAACGGACAGCGCAACAGCTCCAATGTTGTACAGTGCTCTAGTGTGTTGTGAAGTGAACAACGTAACAGCTTCAGTTTGTACAGCGCTCCAAAGTCGTGTATCGGCCGTTGTATGAATCTTCGACTCCGCGGGAGGAAAAGAGAGAAAGAGCTCTAAAGGAAGCCTAAAGAGAGGGAAAACGAAGGATCAACTAATCGAAACATGGTTTCGATCAATTAATCAAGGGGAAAAGCCATGCCAACAATTTTCCAAAGAGAGTGAAAAATCATTAAGGCAAAAGGTGTGAATTATTGATTATACATGATTAAATTTGCTCAATATAGAACAAATATAATGTGATCAAGAATTGAAAGTGCAAAACAGTGCCATACAAATATTAGCATGTATCACACATCAAGTGTCAAGTGATCAAAGATTGTACAAAAAATTAGCATGTTCAAACAAATATCAAGAACACACATAATTGCAAAAATTGATAAATCAATCATTGAATTAATGTAAATATGCTTTAAACAAAGGGTAACAGCATTAAAAACATCCATAAATATGAAGCATATCAATCCATGGAAGTTAGAATGAGAAAGCATGGTAAACACCCTTGAAAAAGAATGAATATGGCCTTCTGGTTCAGTGTTAATCGGTTAACCATATGGTTAATCGGTTAACGGCTTGAAAATCAGCGTTTTTGGTGAAAAATGAACTGGTTAACCGATTAACCAAATGGTTAACCGATTACCACTGTGACTGTGGCAAAAATAACAGTAAAAACAGCTTTTCAAAAGTAGTTTTCAACACATAATCACTTATCCAAACTTCCACATGCTATGGTATGATTTTGTGCACGAAAATTACATCATGTAAGTGCAAATAAACACAAATTACAAGCATTAATCATGGAGATTAAAGATCAAGCAACCGCATGATAAATTAAACTGAAAACGATCGTAATTACAATGTAAATGCGTGAAAATGATCGAAACAGAGAGTAAAGTAATATCCACTAACCTACAAGGCTGAGATGTGCCTTGGTGATTGTTGCAAATGATTCTTGATGCAGAAAATTAAAGAAAACCAGAGGAATCTTCAATTTTTTGACGAAACGTATCGAAACCGAGCACAATTCGACGAAAACTCTGAAATTAGAATTATCACCGAAGAATCTTGAAGCACACACTTGAGTTGAATTCAAAAGCTTGTAGAACTCCAGAAACTCAAGTATAATAGCAAGATGATGAAGATAATCGAAGAAAACTAGAAGAATCTTCAAGCATGGCCGAATCGTATCGAAACCGTGCAAATTGCGACGAAAACTCCGAAATAAGAATTATCACCGAAGAAGCTTGAAGTGATTACTTGAGATGAATCCAAAAGGTACTGAAGCTCCACAAAATCCAGTAGAATGGAATGATAATGAAGGTTAAGCTCAAGAAAAAGCACTTTCAAGGTGAAAGTAGCTTTTCTTCTATGGTGAATTAAGAGCTTTAGTGAGGTTTGGCGAAGAAGATGAAGAGGAATGTGTAGAAGTTACAGAAAAATGCAGAGGAGAATGAGAGAATAGAGAGTGAAGAAAGTGTGAATTTGTGTGAATGATTGTGGAGAGTTTGTGACATGAGTGAGGCTTTGTTTATATAGACTTTTGGTTTGGAGTGTGAGAGCTTTGGACTTTGGTTTGGACTTAGCTTTGGGAGGTTTGGAGTTAGGGTTGGAGTTAGTTACACTTGACTCACCGAGTCAAGGTAGTTAACTCGGTTAGTTAGGATCAACTCGGTAATAATCCCAAGGTGCACTCCATCATCCAAAGATCCACATTACTTGGAAAACAAGGAACATGGTGCACTTAATTTAAAGTGAAGCATACAATAAATGTAAGGGAAATGTCTTGAATGGTCTTGAACAGTCTAGAATGTTCCACACAATGCTAGAATAGAATAGACTAAAAGAATGTGGAGAGAGTTGTTGAAATATGATGGAAGTACTGAATTTCTGCTGAAATAGCAGGTGTTAGTCGATTAACCAACTGGTTAACCGATTAACAGCTGTTAAAAAGCTGAAATTGGCGTTGTGAAAGGGGTGTTAACCGATTAACCAAAATGGTTAACCAATTAACCAGTCAAAAACTTGCCCAATCTTGCTTTGGAAAGGTGCTATGACCATGGTTCCGATTTCCAACCTCTTGTATTGATGAATAGGCATGGAAACCCTTATTTTGTGCTTGTCTTGAGGATGTGATGACCTTGTGAGGATGCGATTAATCGGGCTCGAAAAACCTGAATATTCCTGCAACAAAATCAAAGAGAAAAAATGCGAATGTGTATGCTAGCGATGCGAGTGCACATGTTTATGCAAAAAGCAAAAAAGGGAGGTCAAATTTTGGGTTACGACAACGATCACCAGCTGTAAGAGGTAAGCATGAGCTCTTCTAACTCTATGATCCATGCATTTTTTGCTACACAATAATTTGGCCATATGTTCATAATCATGCATAGAGTGTTTTCCCTCAATCAATTGCTTTGTTTGAATCGTGTATGGAATTTCTGAACCTTCATGCAAATTTTAGGGTTCTTGAGGTTTCTCTTTGATTTCTTATTCCATGTTTAAATTAAATGAAATTAAAGACCATAGACATGATCGTGAGGTGAAAACGAGTAGATTGATATGTAGATTGTATGATATAATCAAGTATTCAGTGAGATTGGATAGAAAACGCAAATCTGCAGAAACAGAGGGTGGCGCGTGTTCTTGCCATGTTCTTGGCGCCATTTTTGAACATTTGAATATTTGAATTTTGTGATTTTATTTAATTGATTCAAAAATTAATTTCTCTCTGATTTTTAATGATTTTGAGTTGATTCTTTTTTTAATAATTCACAAAAATGTTAAAATATTTTATTTTCCCAAAAAATCCCAAAAAATATTATTTATTTCATATACTTGATATTTTTGTAAATAATTAATATTTTAATTGTTTTTGACATTTAAAATATTTTCTCTCTCTTGATTTTTCAAATTTTAGTGATTTCCAATCATTTTGTGAATAGAAACATAATTTTTGAGACAATAATCCAAGATCACAATTTGTTTCCACACATGTTTAACAATTTTGATCATTTTAATTGAATTTTTATTTAATTAAAATATATTTTGAAAACAAATTAGGGTTTTGATCAATTCAACCCTCATCAAATCTTTTTCAAACACTTTGGGCCTCTTGGTAGAGTGTAAGACCCAACCCTTTGTAAATACAAACCTTTTTAGGCCTCAGTGTATTGTATAAGTCCCGATACCGTCAAAAGGTTCGACACGATTGTCGCCTTTTTAACAAAAATCTTTGGGCTTCTCCTTGAGCTATAAGACCCATCTTTAATCATTGGGTCTCTAATAGAGTGTAAGTCCAAACCCTTTTTGTACATAAACCTTTTTGGGCCTCACTTATTGTATAAGTCCCTTTGTACATTTTTAAAACAACAGCACGATCGTCGTTCTTAAACAAAAACCATTTTTGGGCCTCTCCTTGAGCTGTAAGCCCCACCACTTGTACAAAAATAAATCATTGGGCCTCTAATAGAGTGTAAGACCCAACCCCCTTTTAACCAAAACTTTTTGGGCCTCAATGCATTGTATAAGACCCAGTACGTTAAAGAAATCTCGGCGTGATCGCCAGTTCAAAAATTAAATCATTTGGGCCTACCCTCGTGTTCTAAGCCCCATTCTTTTTCTTTAATCATTAGGCCTCTTGAGAGAGTGTAAGACCCATCCCTTTGTACATAAAACCTTTTTTGGGCCTCAGTCACTTGTATAAGTCCCTGTACAAAACAACAGTGCAATCACTGATAAAAGCTTGGGCCTCGCCTTGAACTGTAAGCCCCAACAATCTTTTCAAAGCACTTTCTCCTTTGATTTTGAATATAATATTGTTATCAAAGCTTTCTTTGTTGAACAAACTAACAAAACAGCATGGAAGCTCTACAACCTAGTAAGTGTTTACCCACTTTCTTTATCCGCTTTCATATATATAACTGTATTGTGGGGCTGCTCACTGTAAGTCTTCTTTCACAAACTTTTATATACTCGTCATATATCCACTGTGTAATACTAGTATAGTTATTTAGAGTTTTCCCCGACAACTACGTCTAGCACTAGGTAACGCCCAGTTGGTCACTCTTAAATACAAACAAAACTAGATCCCCATAGGATTACCAGACACAGTCTTCCCTCCTCTTGGGGTTAAACAATATGGAGACGTGAAAGACAGCATTCTCTGTGAACCCTTTCTCAGACTATCACCCTTAGAAATTGTCAAAGAAACTCTACTCCCCAGGGATGATCTTTTCTCCGTGAATGGCATCTCTTGAGTTTCTTCCAAATTCTCGGACTTTCCTGGCTTGATCTATTCTCGGTGAATGGCATGTCTTGAACTTCTCGGGATTTGGGGACCCACTGGCTTCTTAAAAACATCCCCGCCTCCTCTTGGGCGTTGTACAAGGACCCTTCGGCTTCTTAAAAGCTCTCATGCCCTCTCTTGGGCTTAGTACAAGGACCTAGAGACCTCTACACGTATAGGAACAGAACCTAGTCATCAATTTGCTAGAGCTACCTTTCTGAGTCAAGTGTCAGACCAGTTAATGGGTTGACCTTCATCCCTTAACATGCCCGCCTTCTCTTGGGCATTATACAAAGATCATTCACTACCTGAGAATCAATTTCTCAAAACACCAGTAGACTTGGACAGTCTCAATACCCTTTGGATTTTAACTTTCCTTAAAGAATAGGAAATAACCCTGATCCTCTGATCAATTCTAAAGCACAACAATACCTTTAATCGTTCCCTTTATAAGAACTGATTTTCTCTTTTATCCAATATACTGGACCTGTCACTAAACTGAAACAGTCACCAGCACAATAACCTCCTCTTGGGCTTCGTACAATGATTCTCCCCAGTGGAGCTAACCTTTTCACACTCTCTTGTTGAGTATAAAAGACTCTCTTATTGAGTCAAAGCCTTTTAGCCTCTATCTCGGGCATCGTACGAGATACCAAAACACTCTCTTGTTGAGTATAAAAGACTCTCTTGTTGAGTCAAAGCCTTTTAGCCTCCATATCGGGCTTCGTACGAGATACCCAAATCACTCTCTTGTTGAGTATAAAAGACTCTCTTGTTGAGTCACTTCCCTCTCAGCCTCCATCTCGGGCTTCGTACGAGATACAAAATCACTCTCTTGTTGAGTATAGAAGACCCTCATGTGGAGTCAAAACCTTTTAGCCTCCGTCTTGGGCTTCGTACAAGACACATATAAAAGCACTCTCTTGTTGAGTCAGTCACTTGTTAGCACTCTCTTGTTGAGTTAACCCCTTTTAGCCTCTCTCTCGGGCTTTGTACGAGACACATAAAAACACCCTCTTGTTGGGTCAATAGCCTCCTCTTAGGCTTTGTGTAAGGAAACCCCGGTTGAGTCAATCAGCCTTTTAGCATCAAAATCTGTGCCTTGCTCATAGTATACAAACATCAACAACTCCTTTCCCCCATCTAATTGCTATAAGCGGCAAGCCTCTGGATTATTTACTTCCACGTCACTGTCCTTCTTTTAGCATGAGAAATTCCTAAGGAAAGATGGCATTGCTCTAAACTGAGTTAAAGTTTTCTCCTTCAGGTTAAAAATCCCCTATAAAGGAAATTATGGCATTCCTGGATTCACATATCCTAGTTAAAGTAATTCTCCTTTATAATCAGTCACCCAACAGTTGTGACAAACAAACAAAATATCCCCTTTTAGAGATGACAAATTCTCTCTAAAGTCAAATCCCTTTAGCTTCACATCTTGGGCTTCGAACAAGATACAAATAAACCCTTTAGCTTCACATCTTGGGCTTCGAACAAGATACAAATAGACCTTTCAGCTTCACATCTTGGGCTTTGAACAAGATACAAACCACATTTAGCTTCACGTCTTGGGCTTTGAACAAGACACCAAAACAACCTTTTTTTTCCTCCCATAGAATAGGAGGAACTACGATTGCTCTGATTTCCCTGTTTCGTTAAACAGGAATACGTAGGCATAAGATTGAAAAAATCTTAGCGAGCATACTAATCAAAAACCAACATCCCGTACCTTCATATATCAATCAAAAAGCAGCAGTCCTAACATCCTACCAATAGCCTAGACATTGTTCTTTTTAACAAAATAACCTAAGAGAGACCCACAATCTTTATAGCATCTGTAAACCAACAGTCATCTGTTCAAACTCAGTATGCAAGCAGGGTTAATTGGAGACATCTATTTCCCTTCCTTCATCAGCTTCAATATGATAAAAAATGAATCGAACTGTAGTACCCCAAAGCGATAGTGCTTCGCAACCACGCAAAAACTCGCGCTACAGGCCCGAGTATTATACAAATGAGACAGTTTGACTCTAGAATCGAGACACAAACGTGAGATTCGTAGGTAAGAAGAATGTGTTACGTGAGAATGATGAATGATATGCAATGATTATATTAATTTTATATTTTTTTGTTTAATCAAAATAAACTTCGACAATTGGATTGTAAATATCAAACAGTGGGGAAACCCCGTTTTATTGAATTCAAAGATTGCGGAATGGAAATACAGTAATTTACATAGTGCTGTAAAAGGAAATGTCTAAGCTAATGGATCCCAAGTCCTCTCTGAGGAGAGCTCAGGTGCTGGTTCTAGTATTTTCCTTTTCTTTGACCGGGGATCTTGAGCCGTTGTCGGGTTGTCATTCCTTTGCCAAGTGAAAGGAGCGAGCAAATTTCTTTGGTCATCTTGGTTTTCTACAGCATGTTGCTCTAAAATCTCGATCAGAGCATCTTTTTCTTTTAACAGATGCTGTATTTTCTTGCACTCCACACTGAGAATACGGTATTTGTTCTTCCAAGACTTCTTCTCCTGTTGAACTCTGTTGAGAGTAACCTGAAGTTTTTCCGTATCAGACATAAAATAAAGGACAGGGTGCCTTAACGGAAGAACTTCTTGACGAGGGTAAGGCATCCTCAGCTTGAGAGCTCTAGTTTGTACCCAGTGGAGATAAGGTTCCACAGAGACACAGTCTGGTTTTCCTAGAGACTCTCTTCCTTTCCTGTGAACGTGTTTCCAGGCATGCACTATTTCTGTCTTTAGTGCCCTGACATTTTCTCCTTCCTTGAAGAAAAGACCTTCCAGATGAGCATTACGCGGGACATGCCTCATCGGGTATCCAAATTGACGACGAACTAAAACTGGATGATAGTTGATTCCTACTTTAGTTCTTATGAGGGGTACGTTAGGGAAGTTTCCACAACTATCAATGATTCTGATCCCGTCATAGATTCGATTGTACCAGTCGATGTCAGAGTTAGTAAGAGCCATGATTCTCTGCGACCAACGTAAAGTATTCTTAGGATCCCAAAATGTAGCAGACTTGGGCAAGTGGGAAATGAACCATTTGTACAGCAGGGGTACACAGCATGTGATCATTCCTCCACTGTACAAATTCCTTAAATGTACAGAATGATACGCATCGGCGAGCAAGGTCGGTACACGGTTTCCAATCAGAAAAATCTTAATGGCATTGATATCTACGAAGTTATCAATGTTGGGAAACAAAAATAACCTGTAGGTGAGCAAAACAAAGATGCTCTCGAAAGCAGTCACGTTCCCTATACTAGCAAAGTACAGGGCTTTCTTTATCAAAAACTGGGCTGGCAAACCCTGGATTCCACCCTTAGTGGTCATGTGAGTCCTGACTTCTGACTCGTCCAAATAAATTGCTCTTGCAATGGTTTGATCCTTTGGAATTTCTTCCAGTTCAGAAAAGGGAGCTTGATCAGTGATATGTAAATAAGTCAGGTGAGAGTACTCCTCTAGTGTTGGTGCTAGTTGATAGTCCAGGAATGTGAAACAGTGATAGACCGGATCGTAAAACTAAATGAGCGTAGCCAGTATTCCTTCAATTACATGGACCCTTAACAGAGACAACAGTCCTCCGTACTTGGCTCTAAAAGCATCAGGGTTAGTGATCATCCTTGCCAGACCTCTCCAATCCTCTAGTTTTGGAACCTTGAAGGTGTACTTGTGAGTCTTCCTTCTACCGAAATCCATAACGCAATCTTTTTCTCTGACATTTGCAATCATTGTATTAGTTTAATTTGAAAAAGAGAGACTAGAAGAGAAGTTTTTGTTTAATGTTTTTTAATGAAATGAATGCATGAATGCAGCACACAAAAAGATAGAAAAAACACGGGGTCAAGGGTTCGGTGTCATGAAGTCAAGGCTCTACCCATCCCCAAAGGTTTATACTGGTGATTTTTTGTACCTGTCCTCAAAATCACTGACCCCTCTTGGGATAACAACAACAGGCTGGAATCACCCGAGCAAGCTGCAGTATCTTAGAGTAATCTTAAATGAGGTTAGTATCGCGTGACAACTATTTCTGATAGCTTTTGCACTACAAAATAGTAACATGGTTTCAGTCTACTAAAATCCTCAGCTTCTTAGATAACCAAATCGAACAATTTTCTTTCAACAACTGAAGTCGTATAGGCATTGAATCCGCAAAGGGCATCTCCACTGATTCGATGGTCGACCGGGACCTCTTATTTGGGAGTCACTCCCTGTAAGATTACCCGTCTAGTGCCATCACTTATCTTAGGTGTATACTCAATCTTTCCAGATATGGCATCACGCGCATTCCCATTAGCAGAAAAATAAACACGGATATCAATTAGGAAAAGCAGTATATATATTTGTCCTAACATCCTAGACCTCTAGTCCTATGATCTAACAGTCAATAACTCCCCAGCAGAGTCGCCATTTTTCTGTAGCGAGCGATTTTCGTCGGTGACGCGACCACCTTATCGCTGGGGTTTTTCTCCTCAATGGAGAAAGGGGGTGCTACTTTCTGATTTCTTATTTATCCCATAAAGCTGGAAGGGAAAGGGAAGGTATTTAAAACTAACCTTGCACGTGAATGTTTAACTGAACAAACGCTTAAAAGAGATTGGGGGTCCGGGGTCAGGGTATACAATGGGTAGTTGTCAATTACCCATCCTATATGTGGTTATCCACAGGATGTTAGCTTTAGGTCTCGCTTTGTAATTGATGGTGTTTATCTGCTGATGGGTTGGGAAAGTTTCTTGGGAAGAGTGAGTGAGTGAGTTTTGTTTTCGTTGAAAAATGATGATGATGATGATGATGATGATGATGATGATGATGGCTTAAGGTATGAAACCTAAAGTTTTTATTGATATGAAGGTACTGGACCTAAGGTTTTTGATTGGTATGCTCGCTAAGATTTCGCAATCTTATGCCTACGTATTCCCGTTTAAAGGAAACAGGGAAATCAGAGCAATCGTAGTTCCTCCTATTCTAAGGGAGGAAAATGAGGTTTTGGTGTCTTGTTCAAAGCCCAAGATTGAACCTAAAAGGGTATTTGTGTCTTGTTCAAAGCCCAAGATTGAAGCTAAAAGGGTATTGAGATGGAATTTGTCATCTCTAAAGAGAGATTGTTGACTTTTTGTGTGCCTTGATCAAAGCACAAGGTTGATGCTAAAAGGTTAATTGATTTGGCTAGGGGGTTTCTTTATACAAAGCCTAAGAGGAGGCTGGATAAGACTGACTCAACAAGAGAGTATTTTATCTGTCTTGTACAAAGCCCAAGATTGAGGCTAAAAAGGGACTGACTCTTTGGGGATATCATTATACAAAGCCTAAGAGGAGGCTAAATAAAAAAAGTTTTGACTCCGTCGGGGAGGTTTATAGGTGTCTTGTACAAAGCCCAAGATTGAGGCTGAAATGGGAAATTAACTGACTCTGGTGAGGATATTTTTTATATGTCTTGTACAAAGCCCAAGATTGAGGTTGCAATGAGTTTGACTCTGCTTGGTGAAGTTATTCCTCAAAGCCTAAACGAAGGCTGGGAGGAAATGACTTGGCTGGGGGAAGGTATTTGTCCCCATCTCAAGAGAGGGAAATTTATGTCTTGTACAAAGCCCAAGATTGAAGCTAAAGGGTTCTGACTCAACAAGATAGTGCTTTTATTTGTCTCGTACGAAGCCCGAGATAGAGGCTAAAAGGGGTTGACTCAACAAGAGAGTCTGAAAAGTGATTGACCTAACAAGAGATTCTGAAAGTTGATTGACTCAACAAGAGAGTCTTTTATACTCAACAAGGTAGTGATTTGTTGTCTCGTATGAAGCCCGAGACTGAGGAAAAAAAAGGTATTGACTCAACAAGAGAGTCTGAAAATGTTAGCTCCGCTGGGGAGAATCATTTGTACAAAGCCCAAGAGGAGGCTGACTTCACAGAGGAAGGATCATTATACAAAGCCTAAGAGGAGGCTAGCTTTCTGCTGAGGAAAGGTCCTTATACAAAGCCTAAGAGGAGGCTATCTTTTGTCGGGGATAATTGAGATCCCCAGGCAGGTCCAAGTGGGGAATCAACTCTTGCTGAGGATTACAGAAGAGTTGAGATATCAGAGACCTCGAGGTTCTGATCTGGGATAGTGTTGACCCTGGTCGGGGAACTCTCATGAGAGAGGCTGGGTTTCTGCTGGAGATCGATCCAGAATGCCCGGGGTTTCTTCTTATAATTGTAAGGAACTTGAGAATGTCTTTGAGACTCAAGGGGATTTAGACTGTCCAAGTCTACGAGTATGGAAGAGTTTTATCTTTTGTAGGATGCCCAAAAGAGGGCAAGGGCCTTAAGGGATGAGAATCAACCCTACAGTGGCCTGAGGTTTGACACTTAAAAGGCTGCTCTAGAAAAGGACGACTAAGTTCTGTCTTATACCTTTAAGAGGTCGTGGGGGTCCTTGTATTAAGCCCAAGAGAAGGCATGAGAACTTCTAAGAAGCCGAAGGGTCCTTGTACAAAGCCCAGGAGGAGGCGGGGATGCTTTAAGGAAGCCTGTGGGTCCCTAAACCAAGAGAAGTTCAAGAAATGCAATTCACAGAGAAGAGGTCATTCCAGGAAAGTTTGAGGGTTTGGAAGAAACTCAAGAGATACTATTCAAGGAGAATAGATCAACTCTGGGGAGTAGAATTTCTTTGACAATTTCTAGGGGTGAAAGTTTGAGAAAAGGTTCACCGAGAATACTGCCTTTCTCTTTGTTCCATATTGTTTAACCCCAAGAGAAGGGAAGATTGTATCTGGAAATCCTATGGGGATCTAGTTTTGTTTGTATTTAAAGAGTGACCAACAGGGCTTTACCTAGTTCTAGACGTAGTTGTCGGGGAAAACTCTAAATAACTATACTAGTATATATACAGTTGATATATGATGAGTATTTAAAAGTTATGAAAGAAGACTAACCATGCGCAGCTTCCCACAATACAGTTATGTATATGAAAGCATATAAAAGAAAGCGGATAAACACTTACCCGTTGTAGAGTTTCCATGCTGTTTTGCGAGTTGTTCAAATAAATTAAAGAAATTTTTTATAGCAACTATACATTTGGATTCAAAATCAAAGGAGAAAGTATTTTAAACAGAGATCGGGGCTTACAGCTCAGGGAGAGGCCCAAATTTTAATAGTGATTGCACTGTTGTTTCGAATATCGTATCGGGACTTATACAATGACTGAGGCCCAAAAGGTTTTGGTCAAAAAAGGGGATTGGGTCTTACACTCTATTAAAGGCCCAAAGTTTATTTTTGTACAGGAGATGGGGCTTACAACTCAGGGAGATGCCCGGTTGATTTTGAAAAGGCGACAATCGCGTCGTTGTTTTAAAAATATACAGAGGGACTTATACAATATGTGAGGCCCAAAAAATGTTTATTTACAAAAGGGGTTGGGTCTTACACTCTATTAGAGGCCCAAAAGTGTTATTAAGAAAAAGAATTGGGACTTATAGCTCAAGGAGAGGCCCAAAGGATTTGATTTTGAATTGGCGATCGCGCCGAGGTTTTTTTAACGCAGAGGGACTTATACAATGTCTGAGGCCTAAATGGCTTTGTATTTTCAAAGGGTTGGGTCTTACACTCTCTCAAGAGGCCCAAAAGTGTTTGAAAAAAGATTTGTTTAGGGTGATTAAGATCAAAACCCTAAATTAATTTCAAAATGTATTTTAATTAAATAAAAACTTAATTAAAATGATCAAAATTATGAAACATGTGTGAAAAACAAGTTGTAATCTTAGATTAATGTTTGAAAAATCATATTTTTATCCACAAAATGATTGGAAACCATTCAAGTTTGGAAAATCAAGAAAGAAAAAATACTTTAAATGTCAAAAAACAAATAAAAATTAATTCTTTGCAAAAATATCAAGTATATGAAATAAATAATATTTTTGGGAAATTATTGTAAAATAAAATATTTTAACATTTTTGTGAATTATTAAAAAAAGAATCAACTCAAAATCATTAAAAACCAGAGAAAATTTAATTTTTTAATCAATTAAATAAAATCACAAAAATTCAAATATTTAAAAATTCAAAAAAGGGCGCCAAGAACACCAAGTTCTTGCCCGCGCCCTCTGTTTCTTCAGATTTGCGTTTTCCCCTCAATCTCACTGAATACTTGATGAAATCACACAATCCACATATCAATCTACTCGTTTTCACCTCACGATCATGTCTATGGTCTTTAATTTCATTTATTTTAAGCATAGAATAAGAAATCAAGACAAAACCTCAAAACCCTAAATTCTGCATGAAGGCTCAGAAATCCCACACACGATTCATACAAAGCAATTAATTGAGGGGAAACATTCCATACATGATTATGAACATATGGTAAAATTATTGTGCGAGGAAATATGCATGAATCATGAGATGACCAAGTTGAGGCTTACCTCTTGCAGCTGGTGATCGTGTTTTGAGTTAGAGGTGTTACAGCTTGGTTCCAAGGATATGGACAGCTTCCCTAGGTGCTATGGAGTGTGTCTGGATGCTTGGAGTGGATTGAATTAAGCTGGACCTTGATTTGGTACCTCAACTGCAAATCTGTCAAAGGCTTGTGCAGATGGCTGGTGAATTTGCGAATCTGGTGTTCCAGATGTTGTTTAAGTGTTTGGATCACTTCTATATAATGTTTATGAGGTGTGTGTGTGTGTGTGTGTGTGTGTGATTGGTTTGGTTGGAATTGCTCTCAAACTCAAAACCCGATAGTGACTTGCTTTAAAAGGCAATTTTGGAAGTTAGAAGGTGATTTTGAGGAAAGCATCAGTTTGGGTGCTTTGGTGTACTCAAACTGATCACAAATGAGCTCTATTTATAGTAGAGCAAGTTTGTTTTGCAAGGAATAGGGTATGGCAACTGGTACAGGTCTGTGGCCAATTGGATCATTTTGGAATCTCAAGTCTCCTCTAGCCATTGACTAGAGGTTAGAGCACAGGCCTATGTGTCTTTGGTTCAGGGATAAGTCTTGTCTGAACTTGGATAACATTGTCTTGATGAATGCCACCTCTATGCATCAGTTAAATGCTTTGAAACAAAATTGAATATTTGAAGCATCTTTGAATTTAGGAGTGTCGTGCCTAAACATAGATCCATGGACTTGGGAGGCTAGTAGATCAGTGTGTGTCCCTTGGTTGTTCCCCCTTAAGGTGTGCAGATGGATAAGCATGCTTGGAATTGCACAATTTGAGCAAATCGAGCCTTTATGCACAAATATGCCTTGCCAAGAGAGTTTGGAGCAAGGCATGTTGCAGCTGCCATAACTCCTAGCTCAGATGGACTTTGATGGAGTTCTTGGACATTTTGGAAAGCCCTTATGTGACACAATGTAACACCCTAAATTTCGTAAGAATATTTATTTAATCTATTTAAATATTATATTCGTGAATTTCTGTGATTTTTGGTGGATTGTGTCGGTGTCGGTGTTTTTGTGAAGTTTTGGTTATTTTAATTAAATAATAGTATATAATATGAATATATTAGTATTATTATTAATTTAAAATGATATTAGAGGAATTAAGGGTAAGATGGGCATTTGAGGAGTATTAGTGGGAGTAGTATGGGAAAGCCCATATTTGAGGCCCAAGAGTTAAATTAACCAAAAAGGAGGAATTGGGGAGAATTAGGATTCATTTGTGGAGATCGTGAAAATAAGGAGAAAGTGCAGAGCTCTGAGGAAAACAGGAAAAAGGCGAGGATTTTCGTGAAGGTTTCCAAAGGCTCAAGAGAGAACTCATCGGATCGACAATCTAAGGTATGGGGAGTAATTGCCTTTCATTATTTTCATTATAGGATTCGATGCGATTAAAGTGGATTTTTGGGGATTTTGAGGTTTATGAGGGTTTATGGGTTTTGAGGTAAACTGATGATTTTGAGGGTATGTTGTGAATCGATTAATAAGAGTTGAATCTAATCGGGTAAAATAGACCTTGGGGCTGATTTCCCCGTCGTTGTTGTTTCAACCCTGTGGTGAAGGGATTTATGGAGTTTATATGAAGCTTGAGAGTTTTGAAGGTTTAGGGAAATTAAAGTTTCCCGTAGTGTCCTAAATCGACCTAACAGACGTAGGTTTTAGGCCTTTAAATTTCGTGAGTTATTAGAACTGTTATAGGGATGTTTTTGGGTCATTTGGGGTTGTAATCGCTGGTGCTTGGAGGTTGTGGAGCTACTGAGACGTAGCAGCGATTTGCTGTAATCGCAGGTTCGCTAGGCGAATGTTCGCCAAGGCTCACTAAGCGAGTAGCGCAGCGAATGCGCGATAATGTGGGAGGGAGTACTGAGATGATTCTGGAGAGGAAAGGTGGGCTTCGCTGGGAGTTTCACTAAGCGAAGGAATCAGTGAGGAAGTTCGCTAAGCGAGTCAACCGGAGAGTGTGACATATGATTGTGTTCTGGTGTTGAGTGTGGGGTCTGTGAGGTTCGATGGCCACTTCGCTAAGCGAAGGCCACAGCGAACAGGTTCGCTAGGCGAATCCTGGAGCGAACGGCTGTTGTTCGCGAAATTTTGTTTATGTTGCTGTGCTGCTGTGATGTCTTGATGTTGTGATTTCTATGATGATTTTCTATGATGTTACTGACGATTATATGATGATGTTTTGGTGATTATTTGACGAATATGTGATGACATGACGTATATGAGAATTGATGAATGATGATGCACATTATGATGTTTATTTGATGATGACGATTAGTGATGTTGTGTATCATACATTCATATGTATACTCTGTGACGACGCTTCATTCCCATTGTGCGGATATGAGGTAATTATGATGTGCTCTGGTTCTGATTGCGGGATCGATCCTATTGACGGGGGTCTTTGGAGGGTTGATGGCCTAGTGTCCATCTATTATGACGATTGGTACCACATGCATGAGTCTTGTTGTGCATTTGCATTTAATTGGCATTGCTGTATTTTATGATGTTGTTCGTGATTTTGATGTTTCCTTGTGATGACCCTGAAGATGTTGTATATGAAGATAATGCCATTTTATGTATATCTTGTTTTATAATGATTACTATGAATTGTGATTACTCACCCTGTCTGTTTGAATGTTGTCTCCGCGTGGGTAACGTGCAGGTGATCAGGTTTAGCTGTGGATGCTTTCGAGGACCTTGAAGTTTATTTGCTTTTGGTCTATTTAGAGGGTCTTGCTCTGATAGTGTAACATAGGGTTGGGGTCCTTTGAGTCGAACTATGTTGTTTCTTTATTTTTGTTGTCATTTGATGATGTGGGTTTATTTTTTATTATTACGATGTTTGTTGAAAACCTTTTAATTGAGAATTTTGAGTTCCGCTGCCATGTGAAGGCTTTTGAGTTATTTTGAGGAAAACCCTTTTGTTTACAGGGCAAGTGTATTATTTTGATTTAAATGAGAAATGTACACCCTTTGAGGGAACTTTTATGTTTTACTCTGATATGTGAGTTGTTTCTGCTACAATATTTGTGGGGGTAGAAAGGGTGTTACATTAGTGGTATCAGAGCAGGTCGGTCCGTCCGGCCAGGTTTTTACGTGATGTCAGTCCCCTGTCAGTCGACGAGTGTATGTACAGTGTTAATGTTTTAGATCTTCTAACCTTGTTGGTGGTGTACAGGATGGCTGGAAGAAACGATCGTGTGATTGCTGATGCATTGGAATCGGTTGCTAATGTGGTGGCACAGCTGAATCCAAATGGTGGAGCTCCTGATGAGTTTCGTGTTTTGGGGAAGTTTCAAAGGAACAATCCACCGACTTTTGTGAGTATGCATGATCCAGTAAGTGCACACAAGTGGCTGAAGGCGATCGAGAAGATCTTCCGGGTGATAGGGTGTTCTGATGAGCAACAGGTTCAGTTCGGAACGCATATGCTGGAAGAAGAAGTTGAGGACTGGTGGGATAACACCCGCCAGAGACTTGCAGATGTTGGCACTGTGATAACTTGGGCTGTGTTTAAGCAGGAGTTTCTGGGGAAGTATTTTCCAGAGGATGCTCGTGGCAAGAGGGAAGTAGAATTCCTTGAGCTGAAGCAAGGAGATATGACTGTGGCAGAGTATGCTGCAAAGTTCGAGACTTTAGTGAAGTTTTGTCCGCACTACAATCGTACTGATGATGAGATGTCCAAGTGTCTCAAGTTCGAGAATGGGTTGAGACCAGAGATTAAGTAGGGTATTGGGTATCGGCAGATCCGCAAGTATGCTGAGTTGGTGGACAAGAGCAGAATCTACGATGAGGACAGCCGAGCTCGATCTGCTTACTACAAGCAGTTGAGGGAGAAGAAAGGGCAGTATAGAGGTAAGCCTTATACAACTTCAGCTGACAAAGGGAATCAGAAGGCTTCAGATGGGAAAAAGACAAGTGGGGGAGCAGCTTCCACTTCTGGAAAGTGTCATAAGTGTGGCGAGCAAGGTCACCGTGCTGATGTGTGCACCAATAATGTGCTGAGGTGCTATAGATGTGGTAAGAAGGGCCATCGAGCTACTGATTATAAAGATGAGGGTCCGACATGTTTCAATTGTGGTGAGAAAGTTCATATCAGTACTCAATGTCAGAAGCCGAAGAAGACTGCGACTGCTGCTCAGACCAGTGGCAGAGTGTTTGCTTTGAGTGGTGCAGAAGTGCCAGAGAAGGACAACCTGATTCGAGGTACATGTTTTATTAATAATATCGAATTGGTTGCTATTATTGATACTGGTGCTACTCATTCTTTTATCTCGCTTGAATATGCTAATAGATTGGGTTTGAAGTTATCTAATATGAATAGGAATATGGCAATAGAAACTCCAGCTAATGGTTCTGTTACTACTACCCTTGTGTGTTTGAGATGTCCTGTGATGATTTTGAGAAGAGCTTTGTGATGGATTTGGTGTGCTTACCCTTGCACCAGATCGATGTGATCTTTGGAATGAACTGGTTGGAGTTCAACCATGTTCACATCAATTGTTATACCAAAGCTGTAGAGTTTCCTGAAATTGATGATAGTGGTGAGTTGCTGTTCTTATCTGCTAAGCAAGTAGACGAACTTATGGAAGACGAAGCTTTGGTGTTTGCAATGTTTGCATCGTTGCAACTTGATCGTGAAGCTGCGAGTGTGGAGTTGCCTGTTGTTTGTGAATTTCCAGAGGTGTTCCCAGATGACATCAGTGATTTGCCTCCAGAGCGTGAAGTAGAGTTTGCAGTGGACTTAGTACCAGGTACGAGTCCATTGTCAATAGCTCCTTATCGGATGTCAGCTTCAGAGTTAAGTGAATTAAAGAAACAGTTGGAAGAGTTGCTCGAGAAGAGGTTTGTTCGACCGAGTGTTTCTCCGTGGGGTGCTCCGGTGTTGCTAGTGAAGAAAAAAGATGGTAGCATGAGGTTGTGTGTCGATTATCGGCAGTTGAATAAGGTGACTATTAATAATAAGTATCTGCTTCCGAGAATTGGCGATTTGATAGATCAGTTAGTAGGTGCTTGTGTGTTTAGCAAGATTGATCTGAGGTCTGGTTATCATCAGATTCGAGTTAAGCCTGATGATATTCCGAAGACGGCTTTCAGGACGAGGTATGGACACTATGAATACACTGTGATGCCGTTTGGTGTATCCAATGCACCTGGTGTGTTCATGGAGTATATGAATCGGATTTTTCATGAGTATTTGGATAAGTTTGTGGTGGTGTTTATCGATGATATCTTGATATATTCTCGATCTGAAGAAGAACATGCCGAGCATTTAAGAACTGTGTTGCAAGTGTTGAAAGAGAAGAAGTTGTATGCAAAGCTGTCGAAGTGTGAGTTCTGGTTGAAGGAAGTGAGTTTCCTTGGCCATGTGATTTCGAGTGGAGGGATTGTTGTCGATCCTTCTAAGATTGATGCCGAGTTACAGTGGGAGACTCCAAAGTCTGCGACTGAGATACGAAGTTTCTGGGATTAGCGGGTTATTATCTCAAGTTTATTTAAGGCTTTTCTAAGTTGGCATTACCTCTGACTCAGTTGACTCGAAAGGGTCAAACTTTTGTGCGGGATGTAGCTTGTGAAGAGAGTTTTGTGGAATTGAAGAAGAGATTGACTACTGCTTCAGTGTTGATTTTGCCTAATCCGAGTGAATCTTTTGTGGTGTATCGTGACGGGTCGAAGATGGGTCTTGGTGGAGTTTTGATGCAGACTGGGCAAGTTGTTACCTATGCTTCGAAACAATTGCGAGTTCATGAGAGGAATTATCCTACACATGACTTGGAGTTGGCTGCGGTGGTGTTTGTGTTGAAGATTTGAAGACATTATCTGTTTGGCTCTAAATTTGAAATGTTAAGTGATCATAAGAGTCTGAAGTACTTATTTGATTAGAAGGAATTGAATATGAGGTAGAAAAGGTGGTTAGAGCTGTTGAAGGACTTCGATTTTGATTTAAATTATCATCCGGGCAAAACAAATGTAGTGGCGGATGCATTGAGCAAGAAGTTATTGCATATGTCAATGCTTATGGTGAAAGAGTTAGAATTAATTGAGCAATTTCGAGATTTGAGTCTGGTATGTGAAGCGACTCCTGACAGTGTGAAGTTGACTAGTAGTATTCTGGAAGAAATCAGAGTGGGGCAGCAATCTGATTTAAAGTTGGTTGACCAATTCACTTTGATTAACCAAGGTAACCGAGGTGAATTTCGAATTGACGAGAATGGTGTGATGATGTTCAGAGACAGGGTGTGTGTTCCAGATGTCCCAGATATTAAGAAGAGCATTCTTGAAGAAGGACATCGAAGTAGGTTGAGTATTCATCCCGGTGCTACGAAGATGTACCAAGATTTGAAAAAGTTGTTTTGGTGGCCAGGTATGAAGAAGGATGTTGCGGAGTTTGTTTATGCGTGTTTGACTTGTCAGAAGTCGAAGGTTGAGCATCAGAAGCCTTTAGGTATAATGCAACCATTGAGGATTCCAGAATGGAAATGGGATAGTATTTCCATGGATTTTGTGGTGGGATTGCCGAAGACTGTTAAGGGAAATGATTCAATTTGGGTGATCGTGGATGGATTAACTAAGTCGGCTTATTTCTTGCCGATGAAGATTAATCATTCCATGCAGAAGCTAGCCAAGATGTATATTAAGGAGATTGTGAAGTTACATGGGGTACCTTCGAGTATTATGTCGGATAGAGATCCGAGGTTTACATCGAGGTTCTGGAAGAGTTTGCAAGATGCTTTGGGTACCAAGTTGAGGATGAGTTCTGCATATCATCCGCAGACAGACGGTCAAACAGAAAGGAATATCCAATCTTTGGAGGATTTGTTGAGGGCTTGTGTGTTGGATCATGGAGGATCGTGGGATTGCCATTTACCGTTGATTGAGTTCACGTACAATAATAGTTTTCATGCTAGTATTGGAATGGCGCTATATGAAGCTTTGTTTGGGAGAAGGTGTAGGACTCTGTTGTGTTGGTATGAATTGGGTGAGAGTGTTGTACTCGGACCTGAAATTGTGCAAGAGACGACTGGGAAGATTAAGGAGATCCAAGAGAGGATGAAAGCTTCGCAGAGTCGTCAGAAGAGCTATCATGATAAGAGGAGGAAAGCACTTGAATTCCAAGAGGGAGATCATGTGTTTTGAGAGTGACGCCAGTGACTAGTGTGGGTCGAGCTTTGAAATTTAGGAAGCTCACTCCACGTTTTGTTGGTCCATATCAGATATCGCAGAGGATAGGATATGTAGCCCACCGAATTCCTTTACCACTGTCACTTGCGAATTTACATGACGTGTTCCATGTGTCTCAGTTGAGGAAGTACATTCTGGATCCGTCGCATGTGATTCAGATGGATGATGTACAAGTGAGGGATAATCTGACTGTGGAAGCATTGCCTGTTGTCGCTCCCGAAAGATTCGCATCCAATGGTACAAACGCGAGAGTGGCGCAGAAAACATAGAGTCGCCAGCAATGTGTATTTATCCCAAGAGAGGGAAAGGAAACACTGCATAAACCTGAAGAGAAAGGGGGAAAGACATGGTCATCGCAACCATAGTCCGGGTTCGGGAGTCGGTTATGCGAGGGGAAGGTGTTAGCACCCCACGCATCCATCTTACTCGATGGGATCCACGCTTGTTGTCTAAATAGAGGGTGAGATGTCCTACTATCTATGGCTGAACAAAAGGAAACGGGGATGGGGTGACTAAGACGGACTCGGTAGGACATATTCGATGCCCTAGGCCTACGTACTCCCTCAGTGCAATGGGAAAGTCAGAGTCAACGTAGTTCGGACGGGAACTGTGGGGGAAGGTTGCTCGCCAAGACAATCGATGTCTTGTGCCTACATATCCTCAATCGGACGAGAGAGAGGAATCAGAGCTAATGTAGTTCGTGGGTACGACCACAAATGGGTAAGTGTTTTTTATGAGCGATGTTAGATTCGCGTCTGGCAGTTAGGGTCGATGCCTGTTTGCGACTCGGACGGAAGGTAACGTGCTCTTTCTGAAAATGGTCTGGAACCAAACAATCCCGAAGGATAAAAAGATTTGAATTTGTTTTGTGTTTTTTAGACAGAAGTGTTTTCTTAAGTTAGTTCATAACTTGCATTGCACCAAAGTCTAGGGCACAGGGACGAATACTTAACGAATCGTCCCAAGACAGGACGCTCGCTAAGCACTCTAGAAAGATGAGAGGAAACCCCTCATTTCTCATTCCCCATGCTTAAGGCTCATACGCAATACACTTTATCTTTATTAAGTGTTTTCAAGAAGTTTTGAGATGAGAAGAAAGAAGACCCAAGGGAAACTCTAAAGGGAAACTAAGAGTCCTAATGTGATCATGCATGGGTAACCTATGGTTAGTGAGGCTTAGGAGAGACGACTACCTAAAACCTAATGCTAATCCTACTCCAAGCTTAATCAAAAATTAAGTTGGACTAGGTAGCTCTAAAGGGAGAGAATCCAAGACTTAAACAAGTCTTGAGATCCATGGGAGGAAGAGAGTGAAAGAGAAGAATGAGAAAGAGAAGGAGAAGATGAGATACAATAAATGGTAGCAAGCACCTCACATCATAAATGTCCAACTCAAATCATCAAAAATGTTTCAAAGATCAATGCAAAACAATCTCAAGTAAGCATGCAAAGATAAACATGAAAAAAGGCAAGCATACTTGTATGGAATGCACAATTAAGCATACATCGACTTCATATCAAGACGAAATGAGAAAAATAAGATGAAGATGAAAATAAGTCAGAACCAAGATCATATTATCATCAACAATTCACATGTGCAAAAGGAAATCAAAGCATGAAACATTATGCACCAAAGAAAGCTACAAAAAGAGGACAAAGTTCCAACACTTAAGCATACTCAAACATGATTCAAACATGATCCATAAATGGTAAAACTTGGCCACAAGGGACCTCAACCAGGGGTAAACATCATATCAAATGCACATATAAAGAATCAAGAAGAAACTCAAGCAAATAGGCATGGCAAGTCAACTTGTGTAAAGAGGTGTCAAGATATAGTCATGCATAAGTCATTTAAGCACAAATAAACAAACATATATTAAATAACACTCAAAATTTGTGAGATTAAAACTCAAATTACCTAAGTCAGAAGCCAATCACATGTCAAAAGATCTCACAAAAATTCACAAGTTAAGTACCTCAAATAAATGAGCAAAGATCACATAAGAAACATGACATCAATATGCAAAAGAGAGGGACTAAAATGCAATATGAAATGATTTTAAAAATATGAGAAAAATTTTTTTAAGGACCTCAAGATGTCCTCTGAAAAATGCAAAAAGAATGAGATGCAAATAATGTATAGATGATGGGAACAAAAATCAACAAGGCAGGGTGTGCATATATGAAACAATCCAAAAAGAAATTAATTAAATAATTAATTCAGATGCACAAAATAGAATAAAAATGAAAAATAAAATTTTCCAAAATTTTATAAAAACATAAACATGCTTCATGAATTTTTTTGGGGGTTTTGGATGCATTTAACTAATTTTAAAAATTAAAAATGGAAATGCAACAATTAAGGAAATAACAAGAAAGAAATAAACATGGGGGTTCAGATAGTAGCCCAAACATGTTCAAAACCAAACTGGGCTCAAGGGGGAGGTGTGGATATCAAGCCCAGGTCAAAAGACCCATCAACGAAGTCAACACTCCCCCACATAGAACTCAGTCAACAAATAGGACTCACACAAGCCATCTGATTGATCCAACGTACGAAAACAAGTCAACGGATCAGCAAGGAAATTCAAACGAACACTCAAGACTAAGAGGCCCATGATAAGGAGAGTACACACGCGCACACATTGTTTAAACTGAATTAAAATAAACACGTGACCTGCACGCCTGATTTTAATGTGCTGTCACGTCACCGACCGTTGAATAGAAAAAATGGAGGGTGGAGATTACGTCTTCCACCTCCAAACCCTCGCCGGACTGAACATGAACCAGGTGCCGGAGCCCTAGCTCCGGTCACCTTCTCCGGTGAGCCTCAACCAAAATTTTTCCAGGAATCACATATGACTACATCATTCAAACCAGAATTTCACAAGGATGCTAAATGTCAAATCCATTTCATCAAATAACAAACACACAGTGCAAATCGAAGGAAAACATAAATGGATCTAAAACTTCAACTCCAAAATACACACATGTTACACGTCCAAACTCACAAAAAAATACATCAGCATCATCAGTGAAGCATGAGGATCATTTTGCACACGAAAAAATGAGTTCTATGATGGTGAAAATCACACTAACCTGAAACTTGTAGAGCTCGAAATACACCAAGAACTCCTTCCACAAGCTGCAGATCTTCCTCTTTTGAGCTCTATTTGCAAAATAAATGCAAATAGAGACCTGAAATAGGTTGGATCTAAGACTTTGAACTTGAACCAACTTGAAATGCACTTATGGAAAACCTCACTCTCAGCTCAAAACAGTGGTAGATTCTTACTCTACCAAGTGTGTAGGTCACAAATATGAAAAAAAATTCTTCAGAAACCCTTGTAATGAATGAGTTTCGAAGAGAGAAAGTTTGGGTGAGAAAAATGAGATTCTGAACAAAATAGAGTGCATGACCTAATTGTGAAGGCATGAGTAAGCTTATATACATCCCATTAGAGCTCTGATCACAATTAAAACTTGATTAATCCCTTGGTTAATGAAATTTGATGGTTTATGCCAAAATGCACTTTGTGTTGTACCCACTAATCCACACGTGCACATCCATCCTCTTCATGATGGATCCTTCTCATTTATCATGTTGATCAAAATTCAAATTAACTTAGGCCTTGCACTTGCTTGGACAATGAGATTTGATCCATTATGCATTTTGGTCATTTGATGAATACCACATGAATAAGGCACGGGTAGGCATGAAGTAAAGGTCAAAAATGCTCCTCTTGACTTGTACTTTGATGATATAACATGACTTGAAGCAATTGGAAACATTACAAGTCCTTTTGAGTGAAAACGCAAATGATGTAAAGTTGGTACATGTGGAAAGCCCTAAAACACACCTTGCCTTGCCTTAGCCATAACCTGAGTTTCACAAATGCTATGGAGATGTTCTAGTACTTGTTGGAAAGGGGAGAAAAAGATCTTCAACTTTCATGTTTGAGGAAAATTCATTTGAAGCTTCTTTGATGATGAAAAGTCAAGTTGAATGTGGTGGAAAAACTGCCAAAAATGGAAAGTTTCAAATTATAGGTCATTTCCATATTTAGTAATTTTTGCACAAACTCTTGATTCTTGATGAATGACAGGAATCTTGACATTTGAGGACCATATGAGGGCATAAGACCTTAAAAACATGAAGAGGACCTCAAAATTCCATGGTTGACTTTCCTCCACAATGAACCACTAGCCAAGCCTTCCTCTATGAGCACTTGTGAGCATATGAAACCCATGAGAGCATGCTTGAATCCACAAAGTTCAACAAGAAGCCCTTTTGAAACCAAAACCCTAATTTGGTCCCTCTGGTTATGAGGGAAAGATTCACTTGAAATCCTTTGCCATTCTTGACCTTATGAAGATATGATGAACTCCTCAAACCACCTTGAGGCTTGAGACTCCTTTGAGATGAACCAAGTACCTTGATCCCATGCTAAGAACCAATGCTATGCACAAATGCTAATGCAAGAAATGCAAAGAAACATAAGCTAGTTAGCTAAAAGTAAGAGGGCAAATTTTGGGGTGTCACAGCTGCCCCTATTCAATCGACTTGAACCTGAAGGGATGATAGCAACGGCTTTCAGACATTCAAGGTAGAAGGTGATTGAATACAAAAAGAACCCGGAAATTTGCAAACTGGTGGTAATGAAAATGAAATGAAAACAAGAACGGCCAAAGGCAAACTCGGAAGGATAGACCGACCGAAGGCCGATCCACTAGGGATATAAGAACAAACGAGCACGACCAAAAGTGGACTCGAAAAGAAAGACCGACCGAAAGTGCTCTTTCGACAACCAAACGAGTACGACCGAAGGCGGACTCAGTGGGGATACAAAGGCAAACGAGTACGACCGAAAGCGGACTTGAGGAGAAAGACCGGCCTAAAACGCCCTTTCAACAACAAACGAGTACGGCCGAAAGCAGACTCGAGAAGAATAAACGAGTACGACCGAAAGAGGACTCAAGAAGAAAGACGAGTACGACCGAAAGCGAACTCGAAAAGGATAAACGTGTATGACCGAAAGCGGACTCGAAAAGAACAAACGAGTACGACCGAAAGCGAACTCGAAAAGGATAAACGAGTACGACCGAAAGCAGACTCGAAAAGAAAGACCGGCCGAAAACGCTCTTCCAACAACAAACGAGTACGACAGAAAGCGGACTCGAAAAGGATAAACGAGTACGGCCGAAGGCGGACTCTAAAAGAAAGACCGACCGAAAGTGCTCTTTCGACAACCAAATGAGTATGACCGAAAGCGGACTCGAAAAGAAAAAATGAGTACGACCGAAAGCGGACTCGAGAAGAAAGACCGGCCGAAAACGCCCTTTCAACAGCAGACGAGTACGACCGAAAGCAGACTCGAAAAGGATAAACGAGTACGACCGAAAGCAGACTCGAAAAGAAAGACCGACCGAAAGCGCTCTTTCGACAGCAGACGAGTACGACCGAAAGCGGACTCGAAAAGAACAAACGAGTACGACCGAAAGCGGACTCGAAAAGGATAAATGAGTACGACCGAAAGCGGACTCAAAAAGAAAGATCGGCCGAAAACGCTCTTTCAACAGCAGACGAGTACGACCAAAAGCGGACTCGAAAAGGATAAACGAGCACGACCGAAAGTGGACTCGAGAAGAATAAACGAGTACGACTGAAAGCGGACTCGAGAAGAAAGACCGGCCGAAAACGCCCTTTCAACAACGGTTATACCATATAGGATAACTCCACTGGGGATAACGAAATAACAAAGAGTGCGAGGACGACCGAAAGCGAACTCGAAAAGAAAGACCCAGCCGAAGATGGATTTTCCAACCCAAGATAAGTAGAATCAACGGATCTACAAAGATAAATCCGCTGGGGAATAGAGAAATCTAAACAGACAACTCTGCGGGGGAGTGTAGGAAGGACCAACAAGAAGGACGAATCCACTGGTTGTGGCGCGATGCTAACCAACATCTTCTGAATTTGTTACTTTCTGCTAGGGAAAGGAACTGGTAAGGCAATCGAACCTGGCTTATGCTTCGGATGCATATGTTTGAATTTTTCTATGGTGTAATGCTCCATACGAAATGGAAATGCTACGCGTTTGGGAGGATGCCATGCAAGAAAGCTTATGCAATGCAAAAGAGGTGCCTCAGCAAAATAAATGTTAAAGGCAAAGGCAAACTCCACTGGGGACGACAAAATAAATTGTCCTCCGAAATAAGAGACCCTGCTGAGAAAGACTTCACTCTGCTAAGGAAGACATTGATCACAAATTCTGCTGGAGATGAAAGCTCCGAGAGAAAACCCACTCTGTTGGGGATGTCTATGAACGAATATTGAAGATGGAACCCAAAGAGAGATTTTCTCCGCTGAGAATTACCAACTGACTTCTACCTGGATCTGAAAGGATGCTAATAACAATTAGACTTAAGACCTGCTGGGGATAGCTGTTTGAACAAACCACTGCGAGGATCACTGCCAAAATCTGCCTGGGGAGACAAGTCAATAATTTTGAACCTGCTTGGGGATATTACCGAACTCAACCTGCTGTTGGGAGATGCTCTTCCTTTACCCTGCTGGGGAATATCAGCCAATACCAGCAAATCTGCTTGGGGAACGGTAGATGATGACATCAACTCTGCTATAAAATAACATCAAGCTTACTTATCTGAGGGGATTGAACCATACTGTTGCTGGTGAGAAAAGCATCTCCTGATTGGCTGAGGAGAATGGGTGTTCAGAACTTGTGGGGAAAATAACTCCTTTGTCCCAAGAAGATATTCTGTAAGTCTCTTGCTGGGGAACTAACAACCTGCTGAGGAAAAATGAGCCAAATCACAACTCTGGATGGAGGTAAACCTCTTATATCCTGCTGAGGGGGACGATCCTCAACGGCTTCGCTTGGGGAATTACCTCTTTATACTCTGTTGAGGAAGACGATCCTCGATACTCTGACTGGGGAGAGTAATAAACTGTTGAGGACGATCAGACTTCAAAGTTGAAGAGAGCAGCTCTACTGGGGAGGTACCAATGAAGATTGGACTTTGAATTACTTGAGATGACTAGATCTGACCGTTGAGGAAGAGAACACTCTGACTCCTCATCGTCTTCTTGACGATATTCTATCGTCTTACCTTGTTGAGAGTGAGGATTCCATTTGTACTGCTAGAGATAAGAAACCTTCATAAAAGCCCTTTTCGAACATAGGACAATTCTCTGCTTGAGGAAGAATAACAATTCCCACACCTTGCTGGAAAAATGATACCCTCTAGCTCTTTGCTGGAGGGAAAAGACTCCAAAAGTCCCACACCGGGAACAACTCAGTGCTTCAAGTTTCTGTATATTGATTGTCAAGAGCGAAACACAGTTCCTTTAACTCTCCACCTTGCCCCAGACCACAAGGTCTACTTGAAGCAATCATCTTAAGAGGATTTTACAGAAAACCTGGCGTTCAACAATGCCCCAGGGTCTTCAAACTCTTAGAGATGTATCCGGTTTGGACATAACTGTCCCATACTTCATAATTCATGAAGTAAACCACCTCGAGAGGGTTCGTAATGACCTGAAATGTTCTGCCACAGTATTCTGAACCTTGCAGAGGTGCTATTGATTGACTGTGTTCTGAAGGGAAAAACTTCTCGCGCCCTTGAAGTGACCTGCCCCAGTACAAGCCTTGCAGTACATTTGTCTCTGACCGACTAGTCTTCAAGAGATTTACTGAATCTCGACGTGATTGCCCCAGTTTACACGCTTGTGGAGAGATTTATCGGATCTCGACATAATTGCCCTAGTTCGAAGAAATTTTCTCAACATGAATGCCCCAGCTTGGCTACATTTTGAAGAGATTTCCCGGTGTGATTGTCCCAGATTGGTTACATCTCAACACAAATGGTTGGGAACGCCTTTTTCCCACATAATCTTTCAGCAACATGTCCTCTGGAGTCTCAGGCACCTCAACTTGGCCAGTTTAAGCTTCTCGACTGATGTTCATCGTGTAAGCTTCTTTGATGTCAAACAAATGTATGCAAGCAGAAAATATTTATTCTGAGAATGATTATTCAAATGCAACACATATGTTAATCTTGAAGTCCTTATTGAAAATATGTCACACAACCGAGTTACGACACTTATTTTTGAAAGGAAAGCAATACGCACATGCAACACCAACAAAAATCTTATTAGCACAACTCATGGGAGTCAGGAACGCTATCTCGTTGAAGTACGCCTTCAGACTAAACCCTGTTTCAATTAGGACTTTTAAGGGTTGTAGCGTGGCCTGGTTCACGGTTTTGAGAAAAAAAATATTTAAGGCTCAAAGTTTATTGGTGCCCACCCACTCTTCGTGATGTTTTCCAGTCCTACGTTCAGCTAATTTGGCGCAAGCGCTCATCTCTCAAAAGGTTTTATGATCCTTAAAGAACCCATGCAATTGATGGTTCGAGACCTGATGAGGTTTTGGAGCAACAGTCACCCCTTTTGTCTTTTGTGTCTGTAGTCACACGACTTGTTCTTATCGAGGATTTTTTTTGTAATCCTTTTGGCTTTTCACTTTCTCATTCTTTTGCTTTTTGTTCCCTAATTATTGCCTGGACTGACTCTTTTGAGTTTTCAATTTTGAAGTCCAGCGGGATGCCTTAACTTTTGCCTAAGTCACTTGCTTTCAAGTTTTTCGACTTAGCAGGCTTTTTCTTTTTTCTCTCTTTTTTTTCTCACCTTTTTTTTTTTTGAACAAGTCGTGTGACACCATTTTGCCTAACTTGTTTGAAAGGGTTGTGACTGTTTCACTCTTCGGTTGGTGAGGAGTACCCATTGTGGTTCTGCACCTCTTAACCTCTTAATAGTGGAATGGAAGGTAATGGATCCTCAGATGTACACTCCTTCTGAAAGTTGAACACTTGGTCAAACTAACTGACGCCTACCCTGCCCCTGGGTTAAAATTAAGGGTTTTTCGTTTTCAGAAAGAACTCCTACTACTAGGCTCAAAAGGGTTGACAAAGGTCTATCTCCTTATCTCTCCAGTGTTTGTGAATTGGAAATAATGCTTGTACATCCTTAACAGGGTTTTATCCAAAAGCGTACCATTAGAAATCTGCGTTCTTATTTCGTCATGCTCCCTCCAAGAGTCTAGACAAGAAAGGTTGGTATTGCAGTGCATACAAACATGACATGGGTGCATAAAAGTAAGATACTTCAGGAACAACACATCATTGCATTAAAATCAACATTCAAACACAAACAAGTTTTTACATGCAGACAATGTTTAAACAAACAAAGGAAAGCTACATATGAAAATGCAGTAAAGGAAGCTGATGATTGCCATTGTTGAGGAGACTTGACTCCGTCTGGACTTATTGCTTCTGATGATGTCTTTGCAGCCTCGAGTGCTCACTCTGATAAAGAAGCTTCACCTCATGGGGGTACCATCTGGGGTGATGACCTTTGAGTCGATCAAATCTTGCACCTTGTGTTGGAACGCATTACAGTCGTCAATTGTATGCCCAAACGTTCCCAAATGGAACTCACAGCTAGCATTCATGTCATAATCTGGAGGAATAGGGTACGGTACCGGCGTGGTACTCCTCGTTTGAATCAGAGAGTTCTTGAGCATACGAGCAAACAACTGACTATAAGGGATAGGAATAGGATCAAATATCCTCTTGGGCCCTCTTGGTCTCAGTTGCCCCTGCTGCTGATAATTCTGCTGTCGATGTTGATTTGGGCGCCTCACCTACGTTTGCACTTTCCTTTCCACATTTGGCTGAGGCACAAACAAAGGTTGCTGACGTAGAGCTTCTGCAGCAAAAGGTTGTGGAGAAAGTCCATGAAATGAGGTGGATCCTGCAAAGAGGGAAGGAGTCTCCACTTCTGATGAGAACTTGATTGCCCCTGAATCAATGAGTTCTTGGACCTTATACTTGAACCTTGTAAAATTCTCAACATTATGACCAGGTGCCCCAGAGTGGAACTCACATTTAGCATTAGCATTAGGTCCCAGAGGAATCTTTGTGGAAAGAGGTCTCAAACTAACACATTCAACCAGTTTGAGCTCGAGCAAATAAGAAAGCAACTGCGCATACGGCATTGGAATGGGATCAAACTTCCTCTTAGGCCCCTCTGACTTAGGATCCTCTTGAGGAGCAGGAAATGATTGCTGGCGAGAAAGCTCTAAAACTTCAGATTGTGGAGGGGATTCACGAGACACTCCATGATCTAGAAAAGGCCCCAAAGAGATGAGAGGAGTAAGGATTTCTGTTGCGGATGCGAGCACATGATTGTTTTCCTTCTTTAACACCTTATTCAAGATTTCCATGACCAAGCCCATCTGAGTCTTCATCCGGTTGACCTCCTCCCTCAGCATCTTCGGGTCTTGCATGAGAGTTTGCATATTCCCCATAAATTGCCCCATCTGGCCTCGCATTTCCCTCAACTCTGCTTGAACTTGCTCCATGACTCTACTTTGATTAAGCCTGGTAGAATACCGATGAGCTGGTTGATCAACCCTGACTGTCAAAAAGAGAGAGCATAAGAAAACCAGAGAATCCGAGAAAACCTGCTATGCAAAAATGAGATGATTATGCAAATGCAAACACGTATGAACATTATCAAGGCGATCTATCCCTTGATTCCAGTTTTAACAACAGAAGAGAACTGAATTTCTGATCAAATAAAGAGAATAAGCATCTGTTACAACACGAGTCTGAAGAAGCATAAACAAAGACCCCAACCAACAAGCCTGGTGGTGATCCTGGAAATACAAAGAAAACAGCAGCAAGGAAACTAAGGCATATCATCAAGACTCAACCGCGCTAAAATTCCCCATTCGTCATTCTTTTTGCACCAATCCTGCACTTCCTTGAGAAGCTTCTTGGTATTAGGATGCTCTGGTCTCTGAATCAACTCCTGAATCAGAAGATCTCTCCTATGCAAGATTCCTGTTAAATAACGACTATGCTACTCCCAATCATCTTCTCCAGAAGCTCCACCTGAACTTGGACCTTCGCTTCTGGCTCTTTTCATTTCGGCTTGGATCTTCAGTTATTCCATATCTGCCATGGTTTCCTTGAGCTTTTCCTCAACTGCTCTCCTCTCAAAGATCCCTGATAAAATCTCCTTATCCTTTTTCCGAAGCTCTGTCTTCAAACCTTCAATCTGTTCCAGATACTTGTCCTCTTTCAACCTGTTGGCGGTAATTGCCGTATTCCGGCGGTCACTGAACCTGTGAATTCTTGACATAGCATAAGCTAACTCTTTCTTTTTGGACGAAAGGACCTTGCTAACACTTTTCAATGCTTGAGCCACTTTCTCTCTGGCTGTGGCTTCTTTAGACAATTCTTTCTCCTTCAAAGCCAAAAGTTCTGATTTCAACCTGGCAGCATGGATAGCTTCACCTTTTTCGTGCTTTAACTGACCAACCTCTCTACCCAGCTCACGATTCTCCTCTCGGAGTTTCTCTTTCTCAGCCCATAACTTATCATACTTCTCTATATCAACAGTCGTAGGAGCCTCGATCATCAAAGGATACAAAGGTGGTTCCACCGGGAAAGGAAGAAGCTCCTCTTCTGCTCTTTTCTTAATCCACTCTTCATAGGAAGGAAAAGCCCGGTTATTACATTTCCCGAATGAAGTTTTTCCCTTCTTGGTCACCTGCTTCCAAGCATTCACAATCTTCCTTATCATCTCTTGTCCCCAGTGCCATTGAAGAATAAGGACTCTCTGATATCTCGCTCTTCAGGTGGACCTCTCAAAGGATAACCAAACTGCCTGATAACAAGGGGAGGATTATAGTTAATTCCACCTCTTCTCCCTATCAAGGGTACATTGGGGAATTCTCCGCACTTGCAAATAATCTCCATTCCTAGCAAGTCATGGTTGAACCAAACAATGTTGTCAGCAGTCAAGCCCATTAACCTCTTTGACCACTTCAGAGAATCTCTCGTATCAACGAAAGCGCCAGCTTCGGGGAGATGACTCAGAAACCAAGTAGATAAGAGTGGTGCACAGCAACTCACAGTTTTTCCACGCCTATTTTCATTCTTGTAGTGGACTGAGTGATACACATCACCTAGAAAGGTAGGTATAGGATTCTTTGAAATAAAGATCCTGACAGCATGCATATCCACCAGATCAGGAATATTGGGAAACAGGACAATCCCATAGATGCACATAGCCAGAATAGCTTGGAAAGCAGTCCAATTCCTCTCCTTAACATGTATGCAAGCTTGATCAAACAAGAACTTCAATAAGAAATCCTTAGCTCCTTGTTTCTCCACAATATTACTGCTCAGAGCAGATTCACCAATATGAAGAGCAATGGCCATTTCTTTTATCCCGGGACGTTCTTCAGAAAAGAATATTATGTCATGCCTGATGGGGATTCCCAAAATAAATGAGAACTTCTCCAACGTTGGAGCCAATATATAGTCTGGGAAAGTGAAACAACACAAAGCCGGATCATAGAACTGAAGAAGTGTATGAAAGGCATCCTTCTCATACTTGGAGATACTGTAGACAAACTTCAGAAGTCTCCCATACTTTTCACTGAACTCTGTACGAACTCCGGGACCAGCCAGATTAACCAGCTTATGAATCAACGTCAAGGTCGGGTCTGGGAACGAATAAGCAACAGTCTTCTTTCTCTGGACATCCATGCTAAGGCAACCTCTGAAAACCGGAATCAAGAGTAAGATGCAAGCCCTGAAAAATGTCAAACATGTTAGAATGCAAGAAAAATGATATGCACATGCAAGCATGGGATCAAGGCATCATTGCTGGATGTGTTGTGCTGTTAACTGAACGAGAACCACAACCCAGAAAACTAGAATTCCAGAATACCGAACCACTGAGATAACCAGAAACCCAGATAATCAAACGCTGATGAGAAATCCAGAAAACCGGGTAGGTTGAAGGTTTCGGTTACCTGCAAGCCTGCAAACACCCATCCCCTCTCACATGTGGGTTCTAAAAAGGCGAGAATCTTCAATATCACGGGCTCTCAAGTCGAGAAATGATGATACGTTCACCATTTCTGGTTTGGCATCATCATCAATCGTGGAGGCCTCAACTGATTCCCCTAAAAAATAAGGTCATCCTATGTGAGTCCCTCAGCATTGGGTCCTCGGATCGAAAATGTGCAATGGGTTTGCCACGGAACGTGGTCTGCCACTATCACATCTCGGGAGGAGAGGCACAACTGAGGTATCGGAGAAACGGTCACCAGAGTCGAAAGCTCTCTAGATCAACACCCTAACATGCGCAAGACACACACGTCAGAATGCGTCCCAAGATAGCCTCGTCTGGTTGTGAATTTCGTGAACGCATAAATGTACCAAGCGGGAACGTAGGTCCCACTACTTTCCACTCTAGTCCTAGGGTGTACTCAAGCCTGGGTATTGGGCTTATCTCTCAGAACAACCCAACCTGCCAAATAGAAACCAGCCAGCACAACACAGCAATATCCAGTATGACAGTAATAAAATGAAATGCAATGTAATAAAAGCTGTAAAACAGTAATATACAATATAATAAAGCATAACAAATAAACACCCAACGAAAAGACAAACAAGCGCTAGGATCGACTCGCTAAAGGGGATGGACCAGCAAGAGGTCAACCAGAGTCTACAGCAGAGTCGCCAGCTGTCGCTCCCGAAAGATTCGCATCCAATGGTACAAACGCGAAAGTGGCGCAGAAAACACAGAGTCACCAGCAATGTGTATTTATCCCGAGAGAGGGAAAGGAAACACTGCATAAACCTGGAGAGAAAGGGGGAAAGACATGGTCATCGCAACCATAGTCCGGGTTCGGGAGTCGGTTATGCGAGGGGAAGGTGTTAGCACCTCACGCATCCATCATACTCGATGGGATCCACGCTTGTTGTCTAAACGGAAGGTGAGCTGTCCTACTATCTATGGCTGAACAAAAGGAAACGGGGATGGGGTGAGTAAGACGGACTCGGTAGGACATATTCGATGCCCTAGGCCTACGTACTCCCTCAGTGCAATGGAAAAGTCAGAGTCAACGTAGTTCGAACGGGAACCGTGGGGGAAGGTTGCTCGCCAAGACAATCATTGTCTTGTGCCTACATATCCTCAATCGGACGAGAGAGAGGAATCAGAGCTAATGTAGTTCGTGGGTACGACCACGAATGGGTAAGTGTTTTTTATGAGCGACGTTAGATTCACGTCCGACAGTTAGGGTCGATGCCTGTTTGCGACTCAGACAGAAGGTAACGTGTGTCGCTCCCAGGATTTTCATCCAGGTACAAACGCGAGAGTGGCGCGGAAAACAGATTCGCCAGCCGTGTAAATTTATCCCAAGAGAGGGAAAGGGAACACCGCATAAACCTGAGGAAGAGGGAAAGGAATGGTCATCGCAACCATAACCTGGGTTCGAGAGTCGGTTACGCGAGGGGAAGGTGCTAGCACCCCACGCGTCCATCGTACTCGATGGGATCCACGCTTGTTGTCTATTCTAAGGGTGAGTTATCCTATCATCTATGGATGTACTAAGACGGGGGAGGGAAAAACTAAGACAGACTCGGTAGGACGTCGACGTCCTAGGCCTACGTACTCCCTTTGTGCAATGGGAAATTCAGAGTCAACGTAGTTCGGACCAAGTTCTTTTTGTGTTTTTTATGAGCGACGCTAAGTTCGCGTCCAGCAGTTAGGGTTGATGCCTATTTGCGACTCAGACGGAAAGTAACGTGCCCTTTTTGAAAATAGCCTTTAGTTTGACAATCCCGAAGGACAAAAAGGTTTGAAGTTTGTTCGTATTTTTTTAAGACAGAAGTGACTTGAGTTTGTTCATAACTTGCATTGTACCAAAGTCTAGGGCACAGGGACGAATACTTAACGAATCATCCCAAGACAGGACGCTCGCCAAGCACTCTAGAAAGATGAGAGGAAGCCCCTCATTTCTCATTCCCCACGCTTAACGCTCGTGCGCAATACACTTTATCCTTATTAAGTGTTTTCAAGAAGTTTTGAGATGAGAAGAGAGAAGACACAAAGGAAACTCTAAAGGGGAACTAAGAGTCCTAATGTTATCATGCATGGGTGACCTACGGTTAGTGAGGTTTGACGACAACCTAAACCTAAAGAAAAGAAAAGATGAGAGACAGAAAGAGTGAGAATGGACATGGATAACTATCCACACCCTCAAATAACTTACCTCAGCCTCTGCATAATAGGTTAGTACAAAACAGACATACGTAAAAGAAATGAGATAAATGAAATCCAGGCAATGACATATAATGGCAATCAAGTGACCTATAACAATCTAAACATGGTTTATGAAGTCAAAGACACAATCCCAAAACAATGGCACAAGTGCCTTTTCAAACAGGTAACCAGACATGATCAGAGATATGCATACAAGAAGACCTCACACAAGGAGCAGTTAAACAATTAGCAAGACATCTTCTAAAATCACCAAATTAATTATCAACATATCTCAACCAGAAGAAAACAACATGTTCAAAACTCATGCCAAAATTCAAAATATAAGTCACTCAAACAATTATGCAAATTCAGATGAGAAATATGGTTCAATGTGCTAAAGAAAAGGACTAAAATGCGATATGAAATGATTTTAAAAATGAGAGAAAAATATTTTAATGCAATTAAATGTGTTGGTGAAACAATGCAAAAGGAATGAGTTCAAAATATTTTGTGGATGATGAGAAATAAAATAGACAAGTCATGGTATGCATATATGAAATAAATTCAAAAAGAAAATAAACAAATAATTATTTCAGATGTTAAAAAGAAAATAAAAATAAAAAATAAAATTTGGAAAATTTTATGAAATACCAAACGTGATTCATGAATTTTTGGTAATTTTTTAATGCAAGAAACTATTTTAAAAATAAAAATGAAATGCAATAATTAATTAAAATAAAAAACAAGGAAATATGCAAGGGGTGTAATCAGTCACAAAAACGCGTTCAAATAATGGAAATGGGCTTAAGGGGGTGCAATCAGCAAGGCCCAAACAAAAAAATCCGTCAGCGAAGTCAATGAAGAGCATGGAATGCAGTCAACATTTCAATTCAATATCCACCACTAGATCAATCATGCGCACCACAATAGGTCAACATATCAGCACAGTCATCAAGATTAAAGGCCATGATTCACACGCACACCACAATGAAATGAACACGCGCACACCAAACTGATCAGCACACCATGCACACACCACATGAGCTGCACGCTCTCATTTTAATTCATTGGCAAAATAATGGCCACATGATTCATCATACGCACGGCATTAAGTCAACAAAGTAAAAAGTACGCAAGATAAGAGGACAAGATCAGAGGTACACGATAGTTAGCATGGGGTAATAAACACACAAGCCCTAAATAAAAATCAAAAAAAAAATAAACGTGGCAAGCTTTGGACCACACGATCAACGCAATGGACGGTCAGGATTTCGTCCCTTACCTCTGAAACCCTGGCTCGCCGGAACTCACACCAGCCGCCGGAGCCCTAGCTCCGGCCGTCACCCACGGCCACCTGCAACTCAAAAAAACCCAGAAAACGCAAATGAATATACCATTTTGTCCAGATTTTCACCAGGATCACGAATATCCTATTATTTTTCACAAACGATCAACACAAAGAGCAAATCGAACGAAATAAAGTATGGTCCAAAACTTTAAAACTCACCATATGCACACAATACACGTCTAAAATCAAAACAAATTATATCAGGGTTATCAGTGAACATCACACACCATTATGCGCATCAAAAAGAGGAGTTTTAAGATCATGAAAAATACCACCAACCTGAGATCACGCCACCTATTCCCTTGCTATTAGCTTCAAGTGATGATTGCTTTGTGCTCTATAGATGCCAAGGATGAAGTTTGTGGAAAAAGTTTTGGAAGAACCCTTGTAGATTGTGAGATACGAAGGAGAGATCTTTTTTTAGGGTTCACTTGAAAACTCCACCAAAATAACGTGTATATTTTTCTAACCCTAGCATGAGTTAGCTTAAATAGACTAGGTTAATCCACTGATCAGCATTTGGGCCTTGGTAATTTCCCACTTAATGAGTTTTGGATGATTTTGGAAAATTGCATTATGTGAAATACACCCTCTTCCATGCATGTATATCCAAACCCTTGATGATGGATCACTTATTTAACAATTGCTAATCACACCTGAATTTGATTTGGGCCTTGAGATGTCTTGGTTCATGAGTTTTTAATAATTTGGCAATTTTGCACTATGGAAAATAAGTAATGAATAAGTCATGAAATTTCTTGGTTCAAAGGCCCAAAATGATCCTTATGGATTGTACTTTGATGTTAGAATGTGCCTTGAAGCAATGGAATTAATTATAGGTCACTATGTCCCAAAATGCAAAAGTTGTGAAAATGGAACCATAAGGAAACCCTAAAAACCACCTTGCCTTCTTTTGATCATAACTTGAGTTTCACAAATGATATGGAGACCCACTAGTACTTGTTGGAAAAGGGAGAAAAAGATCTTCAACTTTCATGTTTGAGGAAAATTCATTTGAAGCTTCCTTGATGATGAAAAGTCAAGTTGAATGTAGTGTAAGGACTTGCCCAAAAAGGAAACTTTCAAATTATAGGTCATTTCCATATTTAGTAACTTTTGTACCAACCCTTGATTCTTGATAAATGGTGTGAAACTTGACTCTTGAAGACCATATGAGGATGTGAGACCTTGAAAACCTTGAAGAGAACCTCAAGCTTTCACAGTTGACTCCCCTCTCACTGTTGACTTTTCTCCTGATTCTCCTGATTCTCAATCCATTGGCCAATTGAACTTCTCCTGAACCAAACTGATAGACAATCTTCCATTCCTAGATACTCAGGGTCCCAAGGAATGCAATGGAATCAAGTCTTGCCCAAAAAATCAGAAATAAACTGACTTTATAGCAAACCCTAATTTTGGTACCCTCAGTCTAGGAGGAAATAACACAGTCTCCAAATCCAAATTCCTCTGAATATGATGTGTATCCTCTCCAACAAAGATAAGATGTACCATTTGGTGATGATAAAAACCCAAGAAGCTTGCCCATTGGAGTAATAAACCCAAGAATCTCAAAACCCTAATTTCTGCACTGGTTAGGAGAGAGTGATCCACTTGAGCTCTCTGAAGAACATCTTCTCCTCTTGAGCTGCCTCAAGCACCTTGACCCCATGCTAAGAACCAATGATATGCGCACATGATAATGCCAAATGAAATGAAACATAAGCCAGTCAGTACTAAAGGTAGGAGAGCAAATTTTGGGGTGCTACAGCTGCCCCTATTCAATCAACTTGGTCCTAAGGGTATGATAGCGACGGCTTTCAGACAATCGGGATACACGCAGATTGAATACCAAAGAACCCGGAAATTTTCAATCCTCAATGGAGGGACGACTCCACTGGAGAATCAGCCATAAATGTTGTACTGTCACAACACGGACGAGTGCTAGCTATGCTGGGTATAAAGTGAAACAAACTCTCCCAGGTTATGTCATCTCTGCTTGACAAAGGAATCTTGAAATATGCCATCCCTGCTGATAAAGGGAACTGACGAAGGAAATCTTCAAAAGATTGCTATCTCTGCTGACAAAGAGAACTAGCAACATAAATGCCATCCCTGCTGATAGAGGGAACTGACGAAAGAAAATCTTCAAAGGACTGCTATCTCTGCTGATAAAGAGAACTAGTAAAACAAATGCCATCCTTGCTGATAAAGGGAACTGACGAAAGAAAATATCCAAGAGATTGTTATCTCTGCTGATAAAGAGAACTAGCAAAATAAATGCCATCCCTGCTGATAAAGGGAACTGACGAAAGAAAATCTTCAAAGGATTGCTATCTCTGCTGATGAAGAGAACTAGCAAAATAAATGCCATCCCTGCTGATAAAGGGAACTGACGAAGAAAATCTTCAAAGGATTGCTATCTCTGCTGATAAAGAGAACTAGCAAAATAAATGCCATCCCTGCTGATAAAGGGAACTGACGAAAGAAAATATTCAAAAGATTGTTATCTCTGCTGATAAAGAGAACTAGCAACATAAATGTCATCCCTGCTGATAAAAGGAACTGACGAAAGAAAATATCCAAAAGATTGCTATCTCTGCTGATAAAGAGAACTAGCAAAATAAATGCCATCCCTGCTTATAAAGGGAACTGACGAAAGAAAATATTCAAAAGATTGCTATCTCTGCTGATAAAGAGAACTAGCAAAATAAATGCCATCCCTGCTGATAAAGGGAACTGACGAAAGAAAATCTTCAAAAGATTGTTATCTCTGCTGATAAAGAGAACTAGCAAAATAAATGTCATCCCTGCTGATAAAGGGAACTGACGAAAGAAAATATTCAAAAGATTGTTATCTCTGCTGATAAAGAGAACTAGCAAAATAAATGCCATCCCTGCTGATAAAGGGAAATTGGCCAGCAAAATATGTCAAGCAAGAACTGACTACCAGGTGAGAACGGGATTTCACAAAAGAGAAGGGCCAAACAAAGGCAAACTCCCAACCGACTCAAAATCCACAGGCAAGATGACTCCGTTGGGGAAGGAGAAGTCTAAATAAAAGACTCTGCCGGGGAGCACAAGTATGAGGAACGCGTCCCTCCAGGATCTCCTGAGTTATGCCATCTCTGCTGAGAAAGAGAACTGGCAAGGAAAGTATCAAACCCGGCTTATGCTTCGAATGCAAATGTTTGAATTTTACTGTAATGCTCCACACGAAGTGGAAATGCTACGCATTTGAGGATGCAATGCAAATGCTTATGATATGCAAAAAGGGTCCCTCCGGCAAAATAAATGCTTGAGAGAAAAGACCAATTCAGCTGGGGATGACAAAAACAAATTGCCCTCTGAATCCAAGAACTCTGCTGAGAGGGGTCATACTGATCGACTCTTCGGATCAACAACTTCTGCTGGGGATGAAATCCCGAAAGAACTACCGGGGGCCACACCTGTCTTTCACTGAATGTAACATCCAAAACCTGAGATTTCTCCTCTGCTGGGGGAGTTGAGAATGAACGCCAATAACGGAACCGAAAGTCTGTTACTGAAGATTGCTAATATCCAATTGGGCTCAGAACCTGCTGGGGGATGCCAACCCATAATACCATCCTGCTTGGGGAAAACGGTCCATAATACCATCCTGCTTGGGGATACTGCTGAACTTAGCCTGCTGGCGGGGAGAATGACTTTACTCCCACCTTGCTGGGGACTAGAATATGACATTGTCGGCGAAAGCACGCTTCCTGACTGGATGGGGGAAGTGAAAACCCTGATTCTGTAGGGAGATAATGTCTTGATTCAGAGAAAATACTTTCCAGGTCTCCTGCTGGGGAAGGTCTGCTCTGCTGAGGAAAGTGCAATCTCAATGCTGGGGAAAGCAAACTGCTGGGGAAATACAATCCTGTTGCCCTGCAAGTCAAATAACAACAAAAGAATATGCCACAACCTGACTATCACCGTTAATGCCTAAGTAATTTCTACTGCTTCTCGTTATGCTCCGCAAAGCTCGAAGTTTTATATGCAATGTTTATCAAAAATATCGGACATTTTTTGCAAACAAAACAGTAAAAGTAAAACAAACAACGGAAAGCTCTTTGAGTGAAATGAAAATTTTATTGAGAAAAGTGGCCTGTAAATAGGCATTTACAATAGGAAGCAATTCCTAGAAAGAGGTAATTGCGCAAAAGCAAAAAGAAAATACACATGTCGGCAATGTGGGAACAGATATCCACCATGATTCAACTCAGCTATGACCCATATGTCTTGCTTATCCACAAACATCTTGACCTTTGAAGAGACTAACTGTACTGATTCCTTTCTTTCAGAATTTCCAAGTATCAAAAACGCTCACAGATCGAACGCAGACCATAGCCTTTCGCTTATAAATCCCTAACTTTTTCCTGGATCGCCCTTTTTGGGTTTTCAATCCATCGGGATACCCATTTTTGCCAAAGTCTCCTTTTCAGGTTTTCAACTTTGCGGGTTTACACGTTTCTTTTTACATTTTATCCCTAACTTTTGCCCGAACCTTTTCCTTTTTATGGTTCGCCGGGATGCCCCTTTTTTGCCTGGACTTTCTTTTTATGTCCAGTGGGTCTCTTTTATGCGAAGTATTTTTTGACTACGTCTGCGTTCACAGGGGATGTAAAATCTTCGCCATCCATAGTTGAAAGTAGTAAGGCTCCACCAGAAAAAACCTTTCTCACTACATGTGGCCCCTCGTAGTTTGGAGTCCATTTGCCCCGGTGATCTGTCTGAGGAGGAAGGATCCTTTTCAAAACCAACTCACCTGTCTGAAAACTTCGAGGACGCACTTTCTGGTCAAAGGCGTGCTTCATCCTGCTCTGATACAACCGACCATGTGCGATGGCTGCCAATCTCTTTTCTTCAATAAGGTTTAACTGATCCAATCTGGAACGCACCCACTCAGCTTCATCAAGCTTCACATCTGCCAGAACTCTCAAAGACGGAATCTCGACCTCTAAGGGTAAAACTGCTTCCATACCATACACCAATGAGAAAGGGGTTGCCCCAGTTGACGTACGCACCGAAATACGGTAACCATGTAGGGCATAAGGTAGCATCTCATGCCAGTCTTTATATGTTACCACCATTTTCTGCACAATCTTCTTGATATTCTTATTTGCTGCCTCAACAGCCCCATTCATCTTCGGACGATATGGAGAGGAATTATGATGCTCGATCTTAAAACTCTGACATAGTTCCTTCATCATCTTGTTGTTCAAATTCGAGCCATTATCAGTAATGATTCTCTCTGGGACCCCATAACGACAGATGATATCCTTCTTTATAAACCGGGCTACCACTTGCTTGGTGATGTTGGCGTACGAGGCTGCTTCCACCCACTTTGTGAAATAGTCAATGGCAACCAAAATGAAACGATGCCCATTGGAAGCAGTGGGCTCAATCTTTCCAATCATATATATGCCCCACATTGCAAAAGGCCAAGGAGATGACAACACATTTAGAGGCATAGGCGGTACATGCATCTTATCTGCATAAATCTGGCGTTTATGGCACTTTCAGGCGTACTTGAAACAATCAGACTCCATAGTCATCCAATAATATCCTGCCCTCAACAACTTCCTAGCCATGGTGTGTCCACTGGAATGAGTACCGAAAGAACCCTCGTGAACTTCCTCCATCAATAAACCTGCCTCGTGTTCATCAACACAACGTAACAAGACCATATCGAAGTTCCTCTTATATAACACATCATCCTTGTTCAAAAAGAAGTTTCCTGCCAACCTTCTCAGAGTCTTCTTATCCTTGGTGGAGGTACCTTCTGGATACTCCTGTCTCTTCAGAAAAACCTTAATATCATGATACCACGGTTTGCCATCTGACACATCCTCAATTGCAAACACAAAAGCTGGTATATCCAGGCGCATGATTCTAATCGACGGAGTTTCATTCCAACGGTTCACCTTATACATGGATGCCAATGTCGCCAACGCATCAGCCATCTCATTCTCAGCTCGGGGCACATGATGAAAATCCACCCTGTCAAAGAAAGGTAACAACCTTCTAGCATAGTTGTTATAAGGCACCAAATTCGCCTGACGAGTCTCCCATTCTCCTGTAATCTGATTAACTACCAACGCGGAATCACCATAGACATCGAGGTTCTTAATTCTCAAATCAATTGCTTCTTTTAACCCCATGATGCATGCTTCATACTCCGCCTCGTTGTTGGTACACACGAACGCTAACCGGGCAGTGAAAGGTATATGAGAACCCTTTGGAGTTGTAATGATTGCCCCAATTCCATTACCGTATGAGTTGACAGCCCCATCAAAAATCATCTTCCACTGTGACCCAATCTCAGGTCCTTCGTCAGGCAGAGGCTCTTCACAATCTTTCATTTTCAGAAACATAACATGCTCGTCCTGAAACTCAAACTTCATTGGCTGATAATCCTCGACCGGCTGTTCAGCAAGATATTCTGACAGAACACTTCCCTTAATGGCCTTCTGAGAAACATACTGAATATCGTACTCTGTCAAAACCATCTGCCAACGGGTTATCCTTCCAGAAAGTGCTTGCTTCTCAAACACGTACTTAATCGGATCCATCTTCGAAATCAACAAGGTTGTGTGGTTTAACATATACTGCCTTAGGCGCTTGGCTGCCCAAGCGAGTGCACAACATGTCTTTTCCAACATAAAGTATCTTGATTCGCAATCAGTGAACTTCTTACTCAGGTAGTAAATGGCGTGCTCTTACCTACTTGTCTCGTCGTGTTGACCGAGCACACAACCCATCAAATTCTCAAGAACCGTAAGGTACATAATCAACGGTCTCCCGGACACCGGTGGCATAAGGACTGGAGGTTCCTGCAAATACGTCTTTATCCTTTCAAACACCTCTCGACAATTTTCATTCCACCTGACCTCTTGATCCTTTCTTAGCAACTTGAAAATTGGTTCACACGTGGCTGTCAGATGAGAGATGAACCTAGCAATGTAATTCAACCTTCCCAAGAATCCGCGAACCTCTTTCTCTGTTCATGGCTCAGGCATCTCCTGTATGGCTCTTATTTTTGCAGGATCAACCTCGATACCTCTTTCACTAACAATGAATCCCAGCAATTTACCAGACCTCACACCAAAAGTGCACTTGTTTGGATTCAATCTTAGTCTGAACTTCCTCAACCTTTCAAACAGCTTCTGGAGGTTAACCAAGTGTTCTTCCTCTGTCTGTGACTTCGCAATCATGTCATCAACATAAACTTCAATCTCCTTGTGAATCATATCATGAAAGAGAGTCACCATCGCCCGCTGATAGGTTGCCCCAGCATTCTTCAATCCAAAGGGCATTACCTTGTAGCAAAATGTTCCCCACGGTGTTATGAACGTAGTTTTCTCCATGTCCTCTGGGGCCATTTTGATTTGGTTATACCCAGAGAAGCCATCCATGAAGGAAAACACAGAATATTGAGCAGTATTGTCCACTAACACGTCAATGTGGGGGAGCGGGAAATCATCCTTTGGGCTCGCCCTATTCAGATCTCAGTAATCAACACACATCCTGACCTTCCCATCCTTCTTAGGTACAGGTACGATATTAGCAACCCACGGAGGATAATTTGTCATAGCAAGAAATTCGGCGTCCAACTGTTTCTGAACCTCTTCCTTGATCCTTACAGCCATATCTGGTTTCGTCCTTCTCAGTTTCTGCTTGACTGGAGTACAACCCTCTTTAAGCGGCAATCGGTGTGAAACAGTGTCAGTGTCAAGCCCGGGCATATCTTGGTAAGACCAGGAGAAGATATCCACATACTCTCAAAGTAACTCAACCAATCTTCCTTTAACAGTGTCTTCCAAGGCATCCCCAATCCTTACTTCTCGTTTAACATCCTCGGTTCCCAGATTAACAGTCTCAACTTCCTCCTGATAAGGCAGAATAACCCTTTCCTCTTGTTTCAGTAGCCTGGCTAATTCTTCTGGTAAGTCACAGTCTTCGTCAGTCTCTTCTTCAGCCTGATAGATGGGATTGTCGAAGTCATATCGAGCCATAGCTAAGTCATGATGGGTGGAATCTGAACAAAGGATCCTGCATGATGGATGTTTTATGTTTATTATGAGTGCAACAAACAAGAAAACACATTGCCATTTTGATGTGGGTTAATGCAAAAAAGTAAAAAACAGAAAGACAAGGATCAAAGTATTTGAATGAAAAACGTCCTTTATTGATGATAAAAGTAGCAAATAAAACATCCAAGCCCTACAAATAAATATCACTACGTCTTGGGCAGAACGCAGGATTCAACATAAGTAAATTACTCCGGACGCGTCACTTGGATGACTTTCTCGGAAGACCAGTTGCCTAAACTCTGACCAGGGGTGCAGGGACGGATCCATTCGTCCATGTCACAGTCACTATCCCCTTCATCCTCAATAGCATTGACTCTGTCGAAGAAAACACCGGCACTGGTGAAATGGACTGGACCATAGAACTTGGGAGGCTCTTCAGGACGCCTAGGTGGCTTGTAACCCAGTCCATGAGTATCTTACTTTCTTTGAACATCAATGACACTGCCCCACTTCTGAGAACCATCAGCTTCAACTATAGCGCGCACCTCTTTGAAAGAGGACATTGGAATCTCTGGTTGTCTGACAACTTCAGGTTGGACAACCACCTCAGGCTGACTGACTGCCTTTGGGGGTTCCTCGGGAATTTTCACAGCTTCAAAGGCTTGGCACAAAGTTTCCTGTATTTCACCATCTACCTCTACATACTTGAAGGTTGATAGGTGACTCACCATGATCTCTTCCTCACCATAAACAGTCACAACGTGGCCATCCACCATATACTTCAACTTCTGGTGCAGCGTAGATGTTACTGCCCCAACACCATGGATCCAAGGGCGACCCAACAAACAACTATAGGCAGGCTGAATATCCATTATGTAAAAGGTGGTGTTGAAAATCTCAGGACCCACCTTGATCGGCAGAACCAACTCTCCAAAAACTGACCTCTTGGAGCCATCAAAAGCACGTACCACCAAGTCACTTGGTGTACAAATCAACCCACGAGTATCCAATTTCATCAAAGCCTTTTTCGGTAACACATTCAAAGACGACCCAGTATCAACTAACACATGCGACATTAAGGAACCACGACATTCCGCTGAAATATGCAGAGCGTTGTTGTGATTCCTCCCAGCCGGAGTCAGATCTAAATCGGTGAAACCTAAACCATTACCAGCATTCACATGAGCCACAACCCCTTCTAACTGATTGACTGATATCTCCTGCGGTACATAAGCCATATTCAAAACCTTCAGTAATGCATTTCGGTGTGCCTCAGAACACAATAGTAAGGATAGAATGGAAATCTTCAATGGAGTTTGGTGAAGTTGATCAACAATCTTGTAATCACTTCTCCTGATCAACCTCATAAACTCTTCTACGTCTTCTGAGAAAGTATCCCCACCTGGCTTTGTCATAGAATTATTTGCTTCCTACCTCTGTGCAGACTCATCCATCATCTGTTTACCTTTGTCTTGTCTTGAACCGCCAGCTTGATCCTCGGACGGAATAAAGACTCTACCACTCCTAGTGATAGCCCCTGCTTCAACAAGATTTTCAACCCCTGTATTCACAACTGATGTCTCTACCAATTCCTGCTTCTTACCATCAACAAACACCTCGGCCCCATAATTCCATGGGATGGCCTTGGTACTCTCATACGGGACTGGTCCAGGAACAGTGATAGTGACCGGCGCTGGTCTTGTCGGTGCTGATATAGTTATCGTCTTGAATGGAATTGTTATTGTGGCAACATCAATCTCTCTGTCAGTAACTTTATTCTGCCTACAACCCCTGTCAAACTGTAATATCCCTTCGCTGATCATTCTCTGAATACCTGCTTTCAATAAATCACAACCGCCTGTCTGCGACACACATCCTACACAACCTTCATCACAGTCGGGAAATACCCATCCCTTCAACAGTCTTTCCTTCACCACACCCAAGGGAGTTTGGACTTCGTTCACATCTGAAATCAAACTCAAGTCTTCACAGTCTTTAAAAATAGCATTGACCCTCAGCTCATCGAGATTCGGCATCGGGTTCTGGTTCACATTTGGAACATCATTGGAGAAATTGATGGCTTTGGAATCCACCAAATCTTGAACCTTATGCTTAAAAGCTTTACAGTTCTCAATATGATGTCCGGGTGCCCCAGAATGAAACTCACAGTGGGCGTTAGCGTCATAGCCGGGAGGTGGATTACCAGTAGGTGGAGCCAATGTTCTCTTCTGAATTAACTGCAGCTTTAACAAGTGCTAAAATAACTAAGCTTAGGGAAGAGGTGGAGTGTCAAAATGCCTATCCCGCCTATTCAGAGGCTGCGATCGGCGAGGAGCCTGATTTTGTTGTTGAGACACTGCTGGCTGCTGAGGTGCTACTGGGATGGTTACAGAAGCCACCTGTTAATTGAAGTTCTGACGAGGTCCCTCTCTACTACGATATGATGAGACAGAGTTTGTATCTCCCTCCCTCTTCTTGTAACCACTGGCATAAGGCTTCTTACTTCCTCCAGATGAGGACCCATCACCGCCTGATATTTTTCCCGCCTTAATTCCGCTTTCCACCATCTCTCCTACTAAGATCAAATCAGCAAACTTCCCAGTCATACACGGTACCAGCTTTTCATAGTAATGACCCTGCAAGGTGGCCATAAACATAGTTATCATTTCACGTTCCAGCATGGGAGGCTGAACCCTTGCTGCCAGTTCACGCCACCTCTGGGTGTACTCCTTGAAACTCTCATTGTTCTTCTGTGACAAATTCTGCACCTGTGTTCTGTTCTGAGCCATGTCAGTGTTATATTGATAGTGTTTGATAAATGCCCCTGCCAGATCTCTCCAACTACGCACATCTTTCCTTTCTAGTTGCATATACCACTCCAGGGATGCCCCAGATAGGCTATCCTGAAAGCAATGTATCATCAGCTTCTCATTCTTTGCATGTGCAGCCATCTTACTCGCGTATGCCCTCACGTGAGTCCTTGGGCAAGTCATACCATTATACTTCTCAAAAGTGGGAGTCTGAAACTTGTGTGGGATAACAACGCCTGGAACCAGCCCCAAATCCTCTAGATCCATACCCAAAGCATCCTGATTCACAACACCCCTTAGCTATTCCTCAATCAACCAGAACCTCTGATCATTGTCAATCTGGGGACCAGCATCCCCACATGGCACAGAAAATGCATCTTCCTGAAGATCATCATACTGACGGCCATGAATTACGCCAGCACCGTTACCTCTTCCCACTACAGTGGGAACCACAACATCTCCTCCTCCCAGAGGAATCACAACACCAGTAACAAGAATACCTCCGCCCGAAGGGCCATTCTGAACATTATTACCAGTAACACCAGTATGTCCTCCTCCGTGAAGGACACCATCTTCATCAATTCTCGCAATCAGTGGCTGAACGAGAATCTTTAACTGCTCTTGGCCTTGAGCAACCCCTTGCATCAAATCCATGAATTGGTTCATGCGAGTCCGCACCTCAGTCATCTCATTTTGTAGCTGATCCATGAGTCTCTTCTGATTTTGTCTGGTAGAATACCGGTGAATGTGCTGATCTGCAATCCTGAGATTGGAACAAGATAAGAATACCGGAGATAAACACCTATCATGCAAAATGGTTATGCAAAATGATTATGAATATGCAAATGCAAATGAACATGTTTGAATATTCGCAGGGCGATCCACTCCTTGATTCCAGTTTAACAACAAGATAGAACGGAACTTCTGCTCATATATTAAGAAAACCAGAGGAAAACCAAATGTCAACAATCACAAATCCAAGATAACAAGTCTGAACACAATAATCATGGATCCCAACCAACAAGCCTAGCGGTGGTCCAAATAATGAAAGAAAATAGAAAACTACGGCATGTCATCAAAGTCCACAAGAGTCAATCCCCCCATCCATTATGCTTCTTGCTCCAGTCTTGAATTTCTTTGAACAACTTTTTGGTGTCGGGATGCTTCGGTCTCTGAATTAGCTCTTGAATGAGAACGTCTCTCCTATGCATGATCCCTTCCAAGTATCGGCAATGTAACTCCCAAGCGTCTTCTCCAGAAACACCATCCATACTAGGTCCCTCATTTCTAGATCTCTTCACTTCAGCTTGGATCTTCAGTTCCTCTATGGAGGCTATGGCTTCATTGAGTCGGCCCTCGACTGCTTGTCTCTGGAATACCCCTGATAGGATCTTAGCGTCTTTCTTCTTGAGCTGCGACTTCAATTGATCAATCTGAGCTAGATAACCGTCTTCTTTTTGCTTATTCTCAGCCATTGTAGTTTCTCGGTGAGCATTGAACTTGTGAATTTTTAACAAAGCCTTGTCTAACTCTTCCTTCTTAGACTCGATAACCTTATTGATACCGTCTAGAGCTTGTTTCATCCTTTGTCTGGATGCGACCTTGTCAGCTAGCTCCTTTTCTGCCTCAGCGAGCAGCTCTGTCTTCAACTCGGCGATATGAACAGCTTCACCCTGCTCATGCTTCAACTGATAAATCTCTCTTTGTAGCTCACTGTTTTCTTCTCGTAACTTTTTCTTTTCAGCCCACAACTTGTTAAACTTCTCTATCTCAACTGTGGTAGGAGGCTCAATCAGCAAGGGGTAAGATGGTGGTTCTACCGGGAAGGGAAGAAGCTCCTCTTCTGCTCTCTTCTTAATCCACTCTTTATAGGAAGGGAAAGCCTGGTTGTTACATTTCCTGAATGAAGTTTTTCCCCTCTTGGTCACCTGCTTCCAAGCATTCACAATCTTCCTTATCATCTCTTGATCCCCAGTACCATTGAAGAATAAGGACTCTCTGACATCTCGCTCTTCAGGTGGACCTTTCAAAGGATAACCAAACTGCCTGATAACAAGGGAAGGATTATAGTTAATTCCACCTCTTCTCCCTATCAAGGGTACATTAGGGCATTCTACGCACTTCCAAATAATATCTATTCCTAGCAAGTCACGGTTGAACCAGACAATGTTGTCAGTAGTCAAGCCCATTAACCTCTTTGACCACTTCAGAGAGTCTTTCGTATCAACGAAGGCGCCAGCTTCGGGGAGATGGCTCATAAACCAAGTAGATAAGAGCGGTGGACAACAACTCACGGTTTTTCCCCGCCTATTTTCATTCTTGTAGTGGACTGAGTGATACACATCACCTAGCAAGGTAGGTATAGGATTCTTTGAAATAAAGATTCTGACAGCATGCATATCCACCAGATCAGGAACATTGGGAAACAGGACAATCCCATAGATGCACATAGCCAGAATAGCTTGGAAAGCAGTCCAATTCTGCTCTTTAACATGTATGCAAGCTTGATCAAACAAGAACTTCAATAAGAAACCCTTAGCTCCTTGTTTTTCCTCAATATTACTTCTCAGAACGGATTCACCAATATGAAGAGCAATAGCCATTTCTTTTATCCCGGGGTGTTCTTCAGAAAAGAATACTATGTCATGCCTGATGGGGATTCCCAAAATAAATGAGAACTCCTCCAACGTTGGGGCCAAGATGTAGTCTGGGAAAGTGAAGCAACGCAAAGACGGATCGTAAAACTGAAGAAGTGTATGAATGACATCCTTCTCATACTTGGAGATATTGTAGACAAACTTCAGAAGTCTCCCATACCCTCCACTGAACTCTGTACGAACTCTGGGACCAGCCATACTAACAGCTTGTGAATCAACGTTAAGGTCGGATCTGGGAACGAATAGGCAACAGTCTTCTTTCTCTGGACATCCATGCCAAGGTAACCTCAGAAAACCGGAATCAAGAGTAAGATGCAAGCCCTGAAAAATGTTAAACATGTCAGAATGCAAGAAAAATGATATGCTCATGCAAACATGGGATTAAGGCAACACTGCTGGATATGCTGTGTTGGTAGCTAAACGAGAACCACAACCAAGAAAACCAGAATTCCAAAATACCGAACCACTGAGATAACCAGAAACCCAGATAATCAAACACTGATGAGAAATCTAGAAAATCGGGTAGGTTGAAGGTTTCGGTTTCCTGCAAACCTACAAACACCCATCCCCTCTCACGTGTGGGTACTAGGATGTTCAGTATCCCGGGCTCTCAGGTCGAGAAATGATGATACGTTCACCATGTCTGGTTTGGCATCATCATCAATCGAGGAGGCCTCAACTGATTCTCCAAAACGGAAGGTCCTCAGCTTCTGGTACTGAGGTCGAGAAACAATAGTACATTCATCCCTCGGGGTACAGTACTATCGTCAATCGAGGAGTGCCTCCACTGATTCTGTTCAAAGGATAGGGGCCATCCTATGCGAGTTCCAAAGTGGGCCCTCGGGTGCGAATGGGTTTGCCACAGAATGTGATCTGCCACTGTCACCACTAAAGAGGGATGTTTCCACTAAGGTCCTCGATGATCGGTCACCAGAGTCGATAACTCTCTAGATCAACACCCTAACATGCGCAAGACACACACGTTAGAATGCGTCCCAAGATAGCCTCGTCTGGTTGTGAATTTCGTGAACACGCAAACGTACCAAGCGGGCACTTAGGTCCCACTACTCTCCACTCTAGTCCTAGGGTGTACTCAAGCCTGGGTATTGGGCTTATCTCTCAGAACAACCCAACCTGCAAAACAGAAACAGCCAGCACAACACAGCAATATCCAGCATGACAGTAATAAAAATGAAATGCAATGCAGTAAAAGTTGTAAAACGGTAATATACAACATAATATAGCACAACAAATAAACACCCAACAAAAAAACAAACAAGCGCTAGGATCGACTGGCTAAATGGGATGGACCAGCATAGGTCAACCAGAATTTCCCCAGTAGAGTCGCCAGCTGTCGCTCCCAGGATTTTCATCCAGGTACAAACACGAGAGTGGCGCGGAAAACAGATTCGCCAGCTGTGTAAATTTATCCCAAGAGAGGGAAAGGGAACACCGCATAAACCTGAGGAAGAGGGAAAGGAATGGTCATCACAACCATAACCTGGGTTCAGGAGTCGGTTACGCGAGGGGAAGGTGCTAGCACCCCACGCGTCCATCGTACTCGATGGGATCCACGCTTGTTGTCTATTCTAAGGGTGAGTTATCCTATCATCTATGGCTGTACTAAGACGGGGGAGGGAAAAACTAAGACAGACTCGGTAGAATGTTGACGTCCTAGGCCTACGTACTCCCTTTGTGCAATGGGAAATTCAGAGTCAACGTAGTTCGAACCAAGTTCTTTTTGTGTTTTTTATGAGCGACGCTAAGTTCGCGTCCGGCAGTTAGGGTCGATGCCTGTTTGCGACTCAGACGGAAAGTAACGTGCCCTTTTTGAAAATAGCCTTTAGTTTGACAATCCCGAAGGACAAAAAGGTCTGAAGTTTGTTCGTATTTTTTTAAGACAGAAGTGACTTGAGTTTGTTCATAACTTGCATTGTACCAAAGTCTAGGGCACAGGGACGAATACTTAACGAATCGTCCCAAGACAGGACGCTCGCCAAGCACTCTAGAAAGATGAGAGGAAGCCCCTCATTTCTCATTCCCCACGCTTAAGGCTCGTGCGCAATACACTTTATCCTTATTAAGTGTTTTCAAGAAGTTTTGAGATGAGAAGAGAGAAGACACAAAGGAAACTCTAAAGGGGAACTAAGAGTCCTAATGTTATCATGTATGGGTGACCTACGGTTACTGAGGTTTGACGACAACCTAAGCCTAAAGAAAAGAAAAGATGAGAGACAGAAAGAGTGAGAATGGACATGGATAACTATCCACACCCTCAAATAACTTACCTCAGCCTCTGCATAAAAGGTTAGTACAAAACAGACATACGTAAAAGAAATGAGATATATGAAATCCAGGCAATGACATATAATGGCAATCAAGTGACCTATAACAATCTAAACATGGTTTATGAAGTCAAAGACACAATCCCAAAACAATGGCACAAATGCCTTTTCAAATAGGTAACCAGACATGATCAGAGATATGCATACAAGAAGACCTCACACAAGGAGCAGTTAAACAATTAGCAAGACATCTTCTAAAATCACCAAATTAATTATCAACATATCTTAACTAGAAGCAAACAACATGTCCAAAACTCATGCCAAAATTCAAAATATAAGTCACTCAAACAATTATGCAAATTCAGATGAGAAATATGGTTCAATGTGCTAAAGAAAAGGACTAAAATGCGATATGAAATGATTTTAAAAATGAGAGAAAAATATTTTAATGCAATTAAATGTGTTGGTGAAACAATGCAAAAGGAATGAGTTCAAAATATTTTGTGGATGATGAGAAATAAAATAGACAAGTCATGGTATGCATATATGAAATAAATTCAAAAAGAAAATAAACAAATAATTATTTCAGATGTTAAAAATAAAATAAAAATAAAAAATAAAATTTGGAAAATTTTATGAAATGCCAAACGTCATTCATGAATTTTTGGCAATTTTTTAATGCAAGAAACTATTTAAAAAATAAAAATGAAATGCAATAATTAATTAAAATAAAAACCAAGGAAATATGCAAGGGGGTGTAATCAATCACAAAAACGCGTTCAAATAATGGAAATGGGCTTAAGGGGGGTGTAATCAGCAAGGCCCAAACAAACAAATCCGTCAGCGAAGTCAATGAAGAGCATGGAATGCAGTCAACATTTCAATTCAATATCCACCACTAGATCAATCATGCGCACCACAATAGGTCAACATATCAGCACAGTCATCAAGATTAAAGGCCATGATTCACACGCACACCACAATGAAATGAACACGCACACACCAAACTGATCAGCACACCATGCACACACCACGTGAGCTGCACGCTCTCATTTTAATTCGTTGGCAAAATAATGGCCACATGATTCATCATACGCACGGCATTAAGTCAACAAAGTAAAAAGTACGCAAGATAAGAGGACAAGATCAGAGGTACACGATAGTTAGCATGGGGTAATAAACACACAAGCCCTAAATAAAAATCAGAAAAAAAATAAACGTGGCAAGCTTTGGACCACACGATCAACGTAACGGACGGTCAGGATTTCGTCCCTTACCTCTAAAACCCTAGCTCGCCGGAACTCACACCAACCGCCGGAGCCCTAGCTCCGGCCGTCACCCACGGCCACCTGCAACTCAAAAAAACCCAGAAAACGCAAATGAATATACCATTTTGTCCAGATTTTCACCAGGATCACGAATATCCTATTATTTTTCACAAACGATCAACACAAAGAGCAAATCGAACGAAATAAAGTATGGTCCAAAACTTTAAAACTCACCATATGCACACAATACACGTCTAAAATCAAAACAAATTATATCAGGGTTATCAGTGAACATCACACACCATTATGCGCATCAAAAAGAGGAGTTTTAAGATCATGAAAAATACCACCAACCTGAGATCACGCCACCTATTCCCTTGCTATTAGCTTCAAGTGATGATTGCTTTGTGCTCTATAGATGCCAAGGATGAAGTTTGTGGAAAAAGTTTTGGAAGAACCCTTGTAGATTGTGAGATACGAATGAGAGATCTTTTTTTAGGGTTCACTTGAAAACTCCACCAAAATAACGTGTATATTTTTCTAACCCTAGCATGAGTTAGCTTAAATAGACTAGGTTAATCCACTGATCAGCATTTGGGCCTTGGTAATTTCCCACTTAATGAGTTTTGGATGATTTTGGAAAATTGCATTATGTGAAATACACCCTCTTCCATGCATGTATATCCAAACCCTTGATGATGGATCACTTATTTAACAATTTCTAATCACACCTGAATTTGATTTGGGCCTTGAGATGTCTTGGTTCATGAGTTTTTAATAATTTGGCAATTTTGCACTATGGAAAATAAGTAATGAATAAGTCATGAAATTTCTTGGTTCAAAGGCCCAAAATGATCCTTATGGATTGTACTTTGATGTTAGAATGTGCCTTGAAGCAATGGAATTAATTATAGGTCACTATGTCCCAAAATACAAAAGTTGTGAAAATGGAACCATAAGGAAACCCTAAAAACCACCTTGCCTTCTTTTGATCATAACTTGAGTTTCACAAATGATATGGAGACCCACTAGTACTTGTTAGAAAGGGGAGAAAAATATATTCAACTTTCATGTTTGAGTAAAATTCATTTGAAGCTTCCTTGATGATGAAAAGTTAAGTTGAATGTAGTGTAAGGACTTGCCCAAAAAGGAAACTTTCAAATTATAGGTCATTTCCATATTTAGTAACTTTTGTACCAACCCTTGATTCTTGATAAATGGTGTGAAACTTGACTCTTTAAGACCATATGAGGATGTGAGACCTTGAAAACCTTGAAGAGAACCTCAAGCTTTCACAGTTGACTCCCCTCTCACTGTTGACTTTTCTCCTGATTCTCCTGATTCCCAATCCATTGGCCAATTGAACTTCTCCTGAACCAAACTGATAGACAATCTTCCATTCCTAGATACTCAGGGTCCCAAGGAATACCATGGAATCAAGTCTTGCCCAAAAAATCAGAAATAAACTGACTTTATAGCAAACCCTAATTTTGGTACCCTTAGTCTAGGAGGAAATAGCACAGTCTCCAAATCCAAATTCCTCTGAATATGATGTGTATCCTCTCCAACAAAGATAAGATGTACCATTTGGTGATGATAAAAACCCAAGAAGCTTACCCATTGGAGCAATAAACCCAAGAATCTCAAAACCCTAATTTCTGCACTGGTTAGGAGAGAGTGATCCACTTGAGCTTTCTGAAGAACATTTTCTCCTCTTGAGCTGCCTCAAGCACCTTGACCCCATGCTAAGAACCAATGATATGCGCACATGATAATGCCAAATGAAATGAAACATAAGCCAGTCAGTACTAAAGGTAGGAGAGCAAATTTTGGGGTGCTACAACGTGCTCTTTCTAAAAATGGTCTGGAACCAAACAATCCTGAAGGATAAAAAGATTTGAATTTGTTTTGTTTTTTTTTGACAGAAGTGTTTTCTTAAGTTAGTTCATAACTTGCATTGCACCAAAGTCTAGGGCACAGGGACGAATACTTAACGAATCGTCCCAAGACAGGACGCTCGCTAAGCACTCTAGAAAGATGAGAGGAAGCCCCTCATTTCTCATTCCCCACGCTTAAGGCTCGTGCGCAATACACTTTATCTTTAATAAGTGTTTTCAAGAAGTTTTGAGATGAGAAGAAAGAGACCCAAGGGAAACTCTAAAGGGAAACTAAGAGTCCTAATGTGATCATGCATGGGTAACCTATGGTTAGTGAGGCTTAGGAGAGACGACTACCTAAAACCTAATGCTAATCCTACTCCCAGCTTAATCAAAAATTAAGTTGGACTAGGTAGCTCTAAAGGGAGAGAATCCAAGACTTAAACAAGTCTTGAGATCCATGGGAGGAAGAGAGTGAAAGAGAAGAATGAGAAAGAGAAGGAGAAGATGAGATACAATAAATGGCAGCAAGCACCTCACATCATGAATGTCCAACTCAAATCATCAAAAATGTTTCAAAGATCAATGCAAAACAATCTCAAGTAAGCATGCAAAGATAAACATGAAAAAAGGCAAGCATACTTGTATGGAATGCACAATTAAGCATACATCGACTTCATATCAAGACGAAATGAGAAAAATAAGATGAATATGAAAACAAGTCAGAACCAAGATCATATTATCATCAACAATTCACATGTGCAAAAGGAAATCAAAGCATGAAACATTATGCACCAAAGAAAGCTACAAAAAGAGGACAAAGTTCCAACACTTAAGCATACTCAAACATGATTCAAACATGATCCATAAATGGTAAAACTTGGTCACAAGGGACCTCAACCAGGGGTAAACATCATATCAAATGCACATACAAAGAATCAAGAAGAAACTCAAGCAAATAGGCATGGCAAGTCAACTTGTGTAAAGAGGTGTCAAGATATAGTCATGCATAAGTCATTTAAGCACAAATAAACAAACATATATTAAATAACACTCAAAAATTGTGAGATTAAAACTCAAATTACCTAAGTCAGAAGCCAATAACATGTCAAAAGATCTCACAAAAATTCACAAGTTAAGCACCTCAAACAAATGAGCAAAGATCACATAAGAAACATGACATCAATATGAAAAAGAGAGGGACTAAAATGCAATATGAAATGATTTTAAAAATATGAGAAAAATGTTTTTAAGGACCTCAAGATGTCCTCTAAAAAATACAAAAAGAATGAGAGGCAAATCATGTATAGATGATGGGAACAAAAATCAACAAGGCAGGGTGTGCATATATGAAACAATCCAAAAAGAAATTGATTAAACAATTAATTCAGATGCACAAAATAGAATAAAAATGAAAAATAAAATTTGACAAAATTTTATAAAAACATAAACATGCTTCATGAATTTTTTTTGGGGTGTTTGGATGCATTTAACTAATTTTAAAAATTAAAAAGGAAAATGCAACAATTAAGGAAATAACAAGAAAGAAATAAACATGGGGGTTCAGATAGTAGCCCAAACATGTTCAAAACCAAACTGGGCTCAAGGGGGAGGTGTGGATATCAAGCCCAGGTCAAAAGACCCATCAACTAAGTCAACACTCCCCCACATAGAACTCAGTCAACAAATAGGACTCACACAAGCCATCTGATTGATCCAACGTACGAAAACAAATCAACGGATCAGCAAGGAAATTCAAACGAACACTCAAGACTAAGAGGCCCATCATAAGGAGAGTACACACGCGCACACATTGTTCAAACTGAATTAAAATAAACACGTGACCTGCACGCCTGATTTTAATGTGCTGTCACGTCACCGACCGTTGGATTGAAAAAATGGAGGGTGGAGATTACGTCTTCCACCTCCAAACCCTCGTCGGACTGAACATGAACCAGGTGCCGGAGCCCTAGCTCCGGTCACCTTCTCCGGTGAGCCTCAACCAAAATTTTTCCAGGAATCACATATGACTACATCATTCAAACCAGAATTTCATAAGGATGCTAAATGTCAAATCCATTTCATCAAATAACAAACACACAATGCAAATCGAAGGAAAACATAAATGGATCTAAAACTTCAACTCCAAAATACACACATGTTACACGTCCAAACTCACAAAAAAATACATCAGCATCATCAGTGAAGCATGAGGATCATTTTGCACACGAAAAAATGAGTTCTATGATGGTGAAAATCACACTAACCTGAAACTTGTAGAGCTCGAAATACACCAAGAACTCCTTCCAAAAGCTGCAGATCTTCCTCTTTTGAGCTCTATTTACAAAATAAATGCAAATAGAGACCTGAAATAGGCTGGATCTAAGACTTTGAACTTGAACCAACTTGAAATGCACTTATGGAAAACCTCACTCTCAGCTCAAAACAGTGGTGGATTCTTACTCTACCAAGTGTGTAGGTCACAAATATGAAAAAAAATCTTCAGAAACCCTTGTAATGAATGAGTTTCAAAGAGAGAAAGTTTGGGTGAGAAAAATGAGATTCTGAACAAAATAGAGTGCATGACCTAATTATGAAGGCATGAGTAAGCTTATATACATCCTATTAGAGCTCTGATCATAATTAAAACTTGATTAATCCCTTGGTTAATGAAATTGGATGGTTTATGCCAAAATGCACTTTGTGTTATACCCACTAATCCACACGTGCACATCCATCCTTTCATGATAGATCCTTCTCATTTATCATGCTGATCAAAATTCAAATTAACTTGGGCCTTGCACTTGCTTGGACAATGAGATTTGATCCATTATGCATTTTGGTCATTTGATGAATACGACATGAATAAGGCACGGGTAGGCATGAAGTAAGGGTCAAAAATGCTCCTCTTGACTTGTACTTTGATGATATAACATGACTTGAAGCAATTGGAAACATTACAAGTCCTTTTGAGTAAAAACGCAAATGATGTAAAGTTGGTACATGTGGAAAGCCCTAAAACACACCTTGCCTTGCCTTAGCCATAACCTGAGTTTCACAAATGCTATGGAGATGTTCTAGTACTTGTTGGAAAGGGTAGAAAAAGATATTCAACTTTTATGTTTGAGGAAAATTCATTTGAAGCTTCTTTGATGATGAAAAGTCAAGTTGAATGTGGTGGAAAAACTGCCAAAAATGGAAAGTTTCAAATTATAGGTCATTTCCATATTTAGTAATTTTTGCACAAACTCTTGATTCTTGATGAATGACACGAATCTTGACATTTGAGGACCATATGAGGGCATAAGACCTTAAAAAACATGAAGAGGACCTCAAAATTCCATGGTTGACTTTCCTCCTTACAGTTGACTTTTGCTTACTTCACAAGTAACTGATCCACTGAGCATCTTCCACAATGAACCACTAGCCAAGCCTTCCTCTATGAGCACTTGTGAGCATATGAAACCCATGAGAGCATGCTTGAATCCACAAAGTTCAACAAGAAGCCCTTTTGAAACCAAAACCCTAATTTGGTCCCTCTGGTTAGGAGGGAAAGATTCACTTGAAATCCTTTGCCATTCTTGACCTTATGAAGATATGATGAACTCCTCAAACCACCTTGAGGCTTGAGACTCCTTTGAGATGAACCAATTACCTTGATCCCATGCTAAGAGCCAATGCTATGCACAAATGCTAATGCAAGAAATGCAAAGAAACATAAGCCAGATAGCTAAAAGTAAGAGGGCAAATTTTGGGGTGTTACACCTGTGCGTGTCGATGGTCGAGAGACAAAGCAATTTCGGGGTAAAGACATAACTTTGGTGAAGGTGCTGTGGGGTGGACCAGCTGGCGAAAGTTGGGCTTGGGAACGTGAAGATCAGATGAGGGAGTCGTATCCGACTCTATTTCCTTGAGGTAATTTTCGAGGGTGGAAATCCTTTAAGTGGGGGAGGGTTGTAACACCCAAAAATTCGTAAGAATATTTATTTAATCTATTTAAATATTATATTCGTGAATTTCTGTGATTTTTGGTGGATTGTGTCGGTGTCGGTGTTTTTGTGAAGTTTTGGTTATTTTAATTAAATAATAGTATATAATATGAATATATTAGTATTATTATTAATTTAAAATAATATTAGAGGAATTAAGGGTAAGACGGACATTTGAGGAGTATTAGTGGGAGTAGTATGGGAAAGCCCATATTTGAGGCCCAAGAGTTAAATTAACCAAAAAGGAGGAATTGAGCAGAATTAGGATTCATTTGTGGAGATCGTGAAAATAAGAAGAAACTGCAGAGCTCTGAGGAAAACGGGAAAAAGGCGAGGATTTTCGTGAAGGTTTCCAAAGGCTCAAGAGAGAACTCATTGGATCGACAATCTAAGGTATGGGGAGTAATTGCCTTTCATTGTTTTCATTATAGGATTCGATGCGATTAAAGTGGATTTTTGGGAATTTTGAAGTTTATGAGGGTTTATGGGTTTTGAGGTAAACTGATGATTTTGAGGGTATGTTGTGAATCGATTAATAAAAGTTGAATCTAATCGGGTAAAATAGACCTTGGGGCTGATTTCCTCGTCGTTGTTGTTTCAACCCTGTGGTGAAGGGATTTATGGAGTTTATATGAAGCTTGAGAGTTTTGAAGGTTTAGGGAAATTAAGATTTCCCGTAGTGTCCTGAATCGACCTAACAGACGTAGGTTTTAGGCCTTTAAATTTCGTGAGTCATTAGAATTGTTATAGGGATGTTTTTGGGTCATTTGGGGCTGTAATCGCAGGTGCTTTGAGGTTGTGGAGCTACTGAGACGTAGCAGCGATTTGCTGTAATCGCAGGTTCGCTAGGCGAACCATTGCTTCGCTAGGCGAATGTTCACCAAGGCTCGCTAAGCGAGCAGCGCGGCGAATGCGTGATAACGTGGGAGGGAGTACTGAGATGATTCTGGAGAGGAAAGGTGGGCTTCGCTGGGAGTTTCACTAAGCGAAGGAATCAGCGAGGAAGTTCGCTAAGCGAGTCAACCGGCGAGTGTGACTGATGATTGTGTTCTGGTGTTGAGTGTCAGCTCTGTGAGGTTCGTTGGCCGCTTCGCTAAACGAAGGCCACAGCGAACAGGTTCGCTAGGCGAATCCTGGAGCGAACTGCTGTTGTTCGCGAAATTTTGTTTATGTTGTTGTGCTGCTGTGATGTCTTGATGCTGTGATTTCTATGATGATTTTCTATGATGTTACTGACAATTATATGATGATGTTTTGGTGATTATTTGACGAATATGTGATGACATGATGTATATGAGAATTGATGAATGATGATGCACATTATGATGTTTATTTGATGATGACGATTAGTGATGTTGCGTATCATACATTCATATGCATACTCTGTGACGACGCTTCATTCCCATTGTGCAGATATGAGGTAATTATGACGTGCTCCAGTTTCGATTGCGGGATTGATCCTATTGACGGGGATCTTTGGAGGGTTGATGGCCTAGTGTCTATCTATTATGACGATTGGTACCACATGCATGAGTCTTGCTGTGCATTTGCATTTAATTGGCATTGCTGTATTTTATGATGTTGTTCGTGATTTTGTGGTTTCCTTGTGATGACCCTGAAGATGTTGTATATGAAGATAATTCCATTTTATGTATATCTTGTTTTATAATGATTACTATGAATTGTGATTACTCACCCTGCCTGTTTGAATGTTGCCTCCACGTGGGTAACGTGCAGGTGATCAGGTTTAGTTGTGGATGCTTTCGAGGACCTTGAAGTTTATTTGCTTTTGGTCGATTTAGAGGGTCTTGCTCTGATAATGTAACATCGGGTTGGGGTCCTTTGAGTCGAACTATGTTGTTTCTTTAGTTTTGTTATCATTTGATGATGTGGTTTTATTTTTTATTATTACGATTTGTTGAAAACCTTTTAATTGAGAAATTTGAGTTCCGCTGCCATGTGAAGGCTTTTGAGTTATTTTGAGGAAAACCCTTTTGTTTACAGGGCAAGTGTATTATTTTGATTTCAATGAGAAATGTGCACCCTTTGAGGGAACTTTTATGTTTTACTCTGATATGTGAGTTGTTTCTGCTGCAATATTTATGGGGGTAGAAAAGGGTTTTACATTAGTGGTATCAGAGCAGGTCGGTCCGTCCGGGCAGGTTTTTACGTGATGTCAATCCCCTATCATTCGACGAGTGTGTGTACACTGTCGAAGTTTTAGTTCTTCTAACCTTTTTGGTGGTGTGCAGGATGGCTGGAAGAAACAATTGTGCGATTGCTGATGCGTTGGAATCGGTTGCTAATGTGGTGGTGCAGCTGAATCCAAATGGTGGAGCTCCTGATGAGTTTCGTGCTTTGGGGAAGTTTCAAAGGAACAATCCACTGACTTTTGTGGGTACGCATGATCCAGTAAGTGCACACAAGTGGCTGAAGGCTATCGAGAAGATCTTCCGGGTGATGGGTGTTTTTATGAGCAACAGGTTCAGTTCGGAACGCATATGCTGGAAGAAGAAGCTGAGGACTGGTGGGATAACACCCGTCAGAGACTTGCAGATGTTGGCACTGTGATAACTTGGGCTGTGTTTAAGCAGGAGTTTCTGGGGAAGTATTTTCCAGAGGATGCTCGTGGCAAGAGGGAAGTAGAATTCCTTGAGCTGAAGCAAGGAGATATGACTGTGGCAGAGTATGCTGCAAAGTTCGAGACTTTGGTGAAGTTCTGTCCGCACTACAATCGTGTTGATGCTGAGATGTCCAAGTGTCTCAAGTTCGAGAATGGGCTGAGACTAGAGATTAAGCAGGGTATTGGGTATCAGCAGATCCGCAAGTATGCTGAGTTGGTGGACAAGAGCAGAATCTATGATGAGGACAGCCGAGCTCAATCTGCCCACTACAAGCAGTTGAGTGAGAAGAAAGGGCAGTATACAAGTAAGCCTTATACAACTTCAGCTGACAAAGGGAAGCAGAAGGCTTCATATAGGAAAAAGACAAGTGGGGGAGCAGCTCCCGCTTCTGGAAAGTGTCATAAGTGTGGCGAGCAAGGTCACCGTGCTGATGTGTGCACCAATAATGTGCTGAGGTGCTATAGATGTGGTAAGAAGGGTCATCGAGCTACTGATTGTAAAGATGAGGGTCCGACCTATTTCAATTGTGGTGAGAAAGGTCATATCAGTACTCAATGTCAGAAGCCGAAGAAGACTGTGACTGCTGCTCAGACCAGTGGCAGAGTGTTTGCTTTGAGTGGTGCAGAAGTGCCAGAGAAGGACAACCTGATTCGAGGTATATGTTTTATTAATAATATCGAATTGGTTGCTATTATTGATACTGGTGCTACTCATTCTTTTATCTCGCTTGAATGTGCTAATAGATTGGGTTTGAAGTTGTCTAATATGAATGGGAATATGGTAATAGAAACTCCAGCTAATGGTTCTGTTACTACTACCCTTGTGTGTTTGAGATGTCCTGTGATGATTTTTGAGAAGAGCTTTGTGATGGATTTGGTGTGCTTACCCTTGCACCAGATCGATGTGATCTTTGGAATGAACTGGCTGGAGTTCAACCGTGTTCACATCAATTGTTATACCAAGCCTGTAGAGTTTCCTGAAATTGATGATAGTGGGGAGTTGATGTTCTTATCTGCTAAGCAAGTAGACGAACTTGTGGAAGACGAAGCTTTGGTGTTTGCAATGTTTGCATCATTGCAAATTGATCGTGAAGCTGCGAGTGTGGAGTTGTCTGTTGTTTGTAAATTTCCAGAGGTGTTCCCAGATGACATCAGTGATTTGCCTCCAGAGCATGAAGTAGAGTTTGCAGTGGACTTAGTACCAGGTACGAGTCCAGTGTCAATGGCTCCCTATCGGATGTCAGCTTCAGAGTTAAGTGAATTGAAGAAACAGTCGGAAGAGTTGCTCGAGAAGAGGTTTGTTCGACCGAGTGTTTCTCCGTGAGGTGCTCCGGTTTTGCTAGTGAAGAAAAAAGATGGTAGCATGAGGTTGTGTGTCGATTATCGGCAGTTGAATAAGGTGACTATTAAGAATAAGTATCCGCTTCCGAGAATCAACGATTTGATGGATCAGTTAGTAGGTGCTTGTGTGTTTAGCAAGATTGATCTGAGGTCTAGTTATCATCAGATTCGAGTTAAGCCTGATGACATTCCAAAGACGGCTTTCAGGACGAGGTATGGACACTATGAATACACTGTGATGCCGTTTGGTGTATCCAATGCTCCTTGTGTGTTCATGGAGTATATGAATCAGATTTTTCATGAGTATTTGGATAAGTTTGTGGTGGTGTTTATCGATGATATCTTCATATATTCTCGATATGAAGAAGAACATGCCGAGCATTTGAGAACTGTGTTGCAAGTGTTGAAAGAGGAGAAGTTGTATGTAAAGTTGTCGAAGTGTGAGTTCTGGTTAAAGGAAGTGAGTTTCCTTGGCCGTGTGATTTCGAGTGGAGGGATTGCTGTCGATCCTTCTAAGATTGATGTCGTGTTACAGTGGAAGACTCTGAAGTCTGCGACTGAGATACGAAGTTTCTGGGATTAGCGGGTTATTACTGCAAGTTTATTGAAGGCTTTTCTAAGTTGGCATTACCTCTGACTCTGTTGACTCGAAAGGGTCAAACTTTTGTGCGGGATGTAGCTTGTGAAGAGAGTTTTGTGGAATTGAAGAAGAGATTGACTACTGCTTCAGTGTTGATTTTGCCTAATCCGAGTGAATCTTTTGTGGTGTATTGTGACGCGTCGAAGATGGGTCTTGGTGGAGTTTTGATGCATACTGGGCAAGTTGTTGCCTACGCTTCGAGACAATTGCGAGTTCATGAGAGGAATTACCCTACACATGACTTGGAGTTGGCTGCGGTGGTGTTTGTGTTGAAGATTTGGAGACATTATTTGTTTGGCTCTAAATTTGACGTGTTCAGTGATCATAAGAAACTGAAGTACTTATTTGATCAGAAGGAATTGAATATGAGGCAGAGAAGGTGGTTAGAGTTGTTGAAGGACTTCGATTTTGATTTGAATTATCATCCGGGCAAAGCAAATGTAGTGGCGGATGCATTGAGCAGGAAGTCATTGCATGTGTCAATGCTTATGGTGAAAGAGTTGGAATTAATTGAGCAATTTCGAGATTTGAGTCTGGTATGTGAAGCGACTCCTGACAGTGTGAAGTTGGGAATGTTGAAGTTGACTAGTAGTATTCTGGAAGAAATCAGAGTGGGGCAGCAATCTGATTTAAAGTTGGTTGACCAATTGACTTTGATTAACCAAGGTAACGAAGGTGAATTCCGAATTGACGAGAATGGTGTGATGATGTTCAGAGACAGGGTGTGTGTTCCAAATGTCCCAGATATTAAGAAGAGCATTCTTGAAGAAGGACATCGAAGTAGGTTGAGTATTCATCCCGGTGCTACGAAGATGTACCAAGATTTGAAAAAGTTGTTTTGGTGGCCAGGTATGAAGAAGGATATTGTGGAGTTTGTTTATGCGTGTTTGACTTGTCAGAAGTCGAAGGTTGAGCATCAGAAGCCTTTAGGTATGATGCAGCCGTTAAGTATTCCAGAATGGAAATAGGATAGTATTTCCATGGATTTTGTGGTGGGATTGCCGAAGACTGTTAAGGGAAATGATTCAATTTGGGTGATCGTGGATAGATTAACTAAGTCTGCTCATTTCTTGCCGATGAAGATTAATCATTCCATGCAGAAGCTAGCCGAGATGTATATTGAGGAGATTGTGAAGTTACATGGAGTACCTTCGAGTATTGTGTCGGATAGAGATCCGAGGTTTACATCTAGGTTCTGGAAGAGTTTGCAAGATGCGTTGGGTACCAACTTAAGGATGAGTTCTGCATATCATCCGCAGACGGACGGTCGGACAGAAAGGACTATCCAATCTTTGGAGGATTTGTTGAGGGCTTGTGTGTTGGATCATGGAGGATCGTGGGATATCCATTTACCATTGATTAAGTTCACGTACAATAATAGTTTTCATGCTAGTATTGGAATGGCGCCCTATGAAGCTTTGTATGGGAGAAGGTGTAGGACTTCGTTGTGTTGGTATGAATCGGGCGAGAGTGTTGTACTCAGACCTGAAATTGTGCAAGAGACGACTGGGAAGATTAAGGAGATCCAAGAGAGAATGAAAGCTTCGCAGAGTCGTTAGAAGAGATATCATGATAAGAGGAGGAAAGCACTTGAATTCCAAGAGGGAGATCATGTGTTTTTGAGAGTGACGCCAGTGACTGGTGTGGGTCGAGCTTTGAAGTCTAGGAAGCTCACTCCACATTTTGTTGGTCCATATCATATATCGCAGAGGATAGGAGAGGTAGCCTACCGAATTGCTTTACCGCCGTCACTTGTGAATTTACATGACGTGTTCCATGTGTCTCAGTTGAGGAAGTACATTTCGGATCCGTCGCATGTGATTCAAATAGATAATGTACAAGTGAGGGATAATCTGACTGTGGAAGCATTGCCTGTGTGTGTCGATGGTCGAGAGACGGAGCAATTATGGGGTAAAGACATAACTTTGGTGAAGGTGTTGTGGGGTGGACCAGCTGGCGAAAGTTGGACTTGGGAACGTGAAGATCAGATGAGGGAGTCCTATCCGACTCTATTTCCTTGAGGTAATTTTCGAGGGCGAAAATCCTTTAAGTGGGGGAGGGTTGTAACACCCCAAATTTCATAAGAATATTTATTTAATCTATTTAAATATTATATTCGTGAATTTCTGTGATTTTTGGTGGATTGTGTCGATGTCGGTGTTTTTGTGAAGTTTTGGTAATTTTAATTAAATAATAGTATATAATATGAATATATTAGTATTATTATTAATTTAAAATAATATTAGAGGAATTAAGGGTAAGATGGACATTTGAGGAGTATTAGTGGGAGTAGTATGGGAAAGCCCGTATTTGAGGCCCAAGAGCTAAATTAGCCAAAAAGGAGGAATTTAGGAGAATTAAGATTCATTTGTGGAGATCGTGAAAATAAGCAGAAAGTGCAGAGCTCTGAGGAAAACGGGAAAAAGGCAAGGATTTTCGTGAAGGTTTCCAAAGGCTCAAGAGAGAACTCATCGGATCGACAATCTAAGGTATGGGGAGTAATTGCCTTTCATTGTTTTCATTATAGGATTCGATGCGATTAAAGTGGATTTTTGGGGATTTTGAAGTTTATGAGGGTTTATGGGTTTTGAGGTAAACTGATGATTTTGAGGGTTTGTTGTGAATTGATTAATAAGAGTTGAATCTAATCGGGTAAAATAGACCTTGGGGTTGATTTCCCCGTCGTTGTTGTTTCAACCCTGTGGTGAAGGGATTTATGGAGTTTATATGAAGCTTAAGAGTTTTGAAGGTTTAGGGAAATTAAGGTTTCCCGTAGTGTCCTGAATCGACCTAACAAACGTAGGTTTTAGGCCTTTAAATTCCGTGAGTCATTAGAACTGTTATAGGGATGTTTTTGGGTCATTTGGGGCTGTAATCGCAGGTGCTTGGAGGTTGTAGAGCTACTGAGACGTAGCAGCGATTTGCTGTAATCGCAGGTTCGCTAGGTGAATGTTCGCCAAGGCTCACTAAGCGAGCAGCGTAGCCAATGCGCGATAACGTGGGAGGGAGTACTGAGATGATTCTGGAGAGGAAAGGTGGGCTTCGCTGGGAGTTTCGCTAAACAAGTCAACCAGCGAGTGTGACAGATGGTTGTGTTCTGGTGTTGAGTGTGAGGTCTGTGAGGTTCACTGGCCGCTTCGCTAAGCGAAGGCCACAGCGAACAGGCTCGCTAGGCGAATCCTGGAGCGAACTGCTGTTGTTCGCAAAATTTTGTTTATGCTGTTGTGATGTCTTGATGCTGTGATTTCTATGATGATTTTCTATGATGTTACTGACGATTATATGATAATGTTTTGGTGATTATTTGACGAATATGTGATGACATGACGTATATGAGAATTGATAAATGATGATGCACATTATGATGTTTATTTGATGGTGACGATTAGTGATGTTGTGTATCATACATTCATATGCATACTCTGTGACGATGCTTCATTCCCATTGTGCGGATATGAGGTAATTATGACGTGCTCCGGTTCCGATTGCGGGATCGATCCTATTGACGGGGATCTTTGGAGGGTTGATGGCCTAGTGTCCATCTATTATGACGATTGGTACCACATGCATGAGTCTTGTTGTGCATTTGTATTTAATTGGCATTGATGTATTTTATGATGTTGTTCGTGATTTTGATTATTCCTTGTGATGACCCTGAAGATGTTGTATATGAAGATAATGCCATTTTATGTATATCTTGTTTTATAATGATTATTATGAATTGTGATTACTCACCCTGCCTGTTTGAATGTTGCCTCCACGTGGGTAACGTGCAAGTGATCAGGTTAAGTTGTGGATGCTTTCGAGGACCTTAAAGTTTATTTGCTTTTGGTCGATTTAGAGGGTCTTGCTCTGATAGTGTAACATCAGGTTGGGGTCCTTTGAGCCGAACTATGTTGTTTCTTTATTTTTGTTGTCATTTGATGATGTGGTTTTATTTTTTATTATTACGATGTTTGTTGAAAACCTTTTAATTGAGAATTTTGAGTTCCGCTGCCATGTGAAGGATTTTGAGTTATTTTGAGGAAAACCCTTTTGTTTATAGGGAAAGTGTATTATTTTGATTTAAATGATAAATGTGCACCCTTTGAGGGAACTTTTATGTTTTACTCTGATATGTGAGTTATTTCTGCTGCAATATTTGTGGGGGTAGAAAAGGGTGTTACGCACAACACATGTGTGATCATAGTTTGTCTTGAAACTTTTTGGATCCAAGTGAAAAATGGCCCTACATTTTGAGAAAAAGCAAGACAGATTCTGACTTAGTGAAAATTTCACTAAGTGTTGGAAAAAGTGACATTTCATGTTTTCAGCCATTTTGATCACTTCATAACTTGAAATCCATGAGGAATTGGAATGAGGTGTAGTTGACACTTTTAAAGTATGCCATGAGAGCTACAAATACATCTTTGGACCATCCAAAATGGTTGCTTGGATCTCAAGTTATGATCCTTGGAAGTTGGTACCCTAGCCACTTTGTTCCATAACTTAGAAAAATTCTAAGTTTTTATGGTTACCCCTTTTACAAGTTATCCCACTTTCTTTGATTTTTCTTGATGAATGATGATTCAAATCACATATTAACATTGTTTTAGGGTTAAAGAACCATAATTATGAAAAATCTCAAAAAGTCAAACTTGACTTTTGTGCACAGTTGACTTTTTATCAGATGAATTCCAAACTGTGCGATCCTTTGTGAAATCAAGTCCTTGACCTAAATCAAACTTGATGGATATGTTTCATAGGTTTTATGGGGTGTATTGAATCATGTCCCAAGGTTTGGGAGCATGTCTGAGTCAAAAGTCAAAGGTACAGTTGACTTTTTCCTCAAAACCCTAATTGTGGTCCTGATGAAATTGAAACTTGTGGATCAAGCTCCTTGGATCAATCCATTGTTGAAAATGGATCAATGTAGTGTATTGGAGTCTCTCAAATCATGTCTTGAGGTCTTGGCACATGTTTTGTCCCAAAAGTCAACTTAGGGGTGAATTAGGTCAAGAAACCCTAATTCCTGATTTTTTATGAATGCACCCCCTGAGGTTAAATTGACTTGATGATTGGGTACATGAAGTCCCTTGGAGTATCTTGGGTTATGCTTTGGAGCATTGGCTCATGCCCAGAGGAAAATTTCCATCTGGAGGCCTTGGTCGACCAAAACCCTAATTTGGTGACACTGGCAATCTTGAGGCTTGATCCACCTGAAATGTTGCAACTTTGTGCTTGATTCTTGATGTGGGAGTCCTATTGACCCTTTATAGATGTTTGAGAGGTTAGAAAAGTTGAAGATTATGTCATTTATTGATTGATCCTTTGTCTAAAAGCTCTAAGAGGGCTTGAAACCCTAATCTTTGATAGTAGTGAATGCTCAAACATCAATTAGGAGATTGATTGAGGCATGTTGGTACATCCATATTGTGATGATGATTTGCACAATGATGGGAAATCTTAGTGGTCAAAATTTGGGGTATGACACAAACCTCAACTTAAGAACTATCAGACTAAAAGAGAAGCTTACAAACATCAACCTAAGGTCTGTCAAACTCAGGGGAGCTTACAAACCTCAACCTGATGTTAGAATCTGTTAATTAAATTAAAAATATTAAATTAACATAAATAAGGAGTTAAGGGGAGTTTACAAACCTCTTCTTAATGGACTATCAGACTTAGGGGAGCTTACAAACTTCACCTTAATCGACTGGCTAACTTATGAGGGGCTTACAAACCTCAAACTCTGATGTTAGACTGTGTTAATTAAATTATCAACCATTGTTCTTAAATACATTTGTTTGTCATCATAAAAAAAAGGGAAGATTGTTGGAACAATATTTGTTTATGCCCTTAAAAGGTTTTGATGATAACAAAGGATTGAAAGAACAATAGAGTTTGCTAACACATGTTCAAGTGTGCAGGATTATAAGGTAATAACTCATCATGAATTAATCATGTTGAAAGCATAAGTGAAGAAGAAATACTCATATTTTGGCTTATCAGAATCTAAACATGTTCATCAGCGTTTGAAGGTTCAGACTCTGGAATGTTGTTCAGCCTCTGGTGATAGCTCAGACTCTAAAAGCTTAAGGAGCATCTGATCCGTACTTTGCACCAAAGGTGACCAGTCTTGTCAGTGACAGATTTCTGGACAGAGTCAACTAGGGTTTGGTTTTGCAAGGCTCAAGGATGGCTATGTGACCTCTTCAGTCTGTACTACCTTTTGGTAGATACCTAGTTACTTGATGGACATTGTTATTATTCAGTGGACAAAGCTTATGATCAGATGTAAGTCTCCAATGTCTCTCTTGGCATACTTCTTCACTAAGTTTGTTGTTGTTCAAACCTCCAAAGACTTTTTTTCTCTCTCTATAAAAGGAAGCTGAAGACTCAAAGGAAGGTTACAACATCACAACACATTGAAAGATCTTAGCATAACTCTGAGTTGTTGTTGTAACTATTATAGCTTAAGATCTTAAGATTTCTTATCTTAGACTTATCTTAAAAATCTTAGAAAGGTTGAAAACCTTTATGATTGTTGCACAATTATTATACTTCTAATTGTGTATCAAAGTATAATAGTTATCTTGTCTACTAAATTATTTGTTCAAAGTAGAGGAAGTTTCTTGTCTGCGTGCTTTAGCATGGAAGTCTTGAACCAAAGGTTCAAGCATGAAGTCTCATTCTAGGTTGATTGAGCAAAGAAGTCTTGAACCAAGGGTTTAAGCAGGAATTCTTGAGCAGTGGCTTAAGCAAGGAAGTCTCATTCAAGGATGATTGAGCAGGAAGTCTTGAGCAGTGGCTTAAGCATTTGTAATCAGTTTGGTTATAGTGAAAAGCTCTTGTGTGGCAAGGGGACTGGACTACTCTCAGTTGAGGAGAGGAACCAGTATAATCTTTGTGTGTTGCTTGCATTTACTTCTGAACTTTATTTTCTGATGCTATTACTTATTCTGTTAACAAACTTTAAACGTAGTTCAGACTTTGAAGTTCTGAGTTCAGAAGTGGAACGAATTTTTGCATACACAATTCAACCCCCATTTCTTGTGTATTTTTCTCACCTTCAGCATAGTTGTGTATTCTAAAAACAATCATAACTCATGCTTTCACAAATCTAGAAAAACCATGAGCGTTCTTTATTTCACACCATCTTTCTCTAGTCAAACCTATAGAAAAACTGCATAATATGTTGATTGAGTTAAATTTATTTAGGAATTGTGTGAGTTTCTTCAAAATACCTAATCACTTTCAACCTTGAACCGAAAAACTCTATTGTTGTGGTGATCAACTCTAAAGATTAAGTATAAATGATATATACAAGGTACATCATGAAATCAAAATATAAGGTACATACAAGGTACATTAGAATAACAAAACTCATACTATCCATCCATTAACACATCAAACCAAAATACAACACAACCAAATTTCAATTTCATTGGCAACTAATTAAATTTCAAGAGCATGAATGGCAAAGACACATTTTTCAATGGGATTAAAGATTACCTATTTTTGAAAGATGGAACGGGGAACTTTTTCACAAACTTACTCTAACAAAAACTTTGTAGAAATACTCGATAAAAAATACCTCGATATAGGATCGGCTGTCGCTGAAAGACCTGACTAATGTAGATTTTTTTTTTTTTGAAAAGGCTAATTATATTAATATGTAAAGCATGAAAAGGCATAAGCCCTGCCAAATCAGCCAAATACATCTGTCAAATAATATTACATACATGCATAAGAATTTAAATTGGCTAAGAAAACACCTCCACTTAAATGAAACCTCTCCACCAGATCCTCACTTATCTATTTTTGGAACAAATCCATCACCCCTTTTTCAATTTGATAACAGTATACCGATTTAACTGATAGTCCTCCAGTTAAACACCAACAGAGTCATCTTCTCAATTCAAATTTCAATTTATGCAATTCTTGAAACATTTCTACTAGATTGCACAAAGCAAAGAGCACTATCTGACATAGCTCCAAAACTGGAACTCTCAATCCTCCCTGAACTGCTATGTATATCCGCTCCACCAAATGGGATCAGGACAACAGATAATCGGTTATGCCACCGAGATTAATATCAATAAGTCTCCAAAAAGGACATACTCAGACTTGCCTGCCAGATTGACTCTTAAAACTTGCCTCCAACCCGATTAGCCATTACATCGAGACAAAATCAAACTTGAAATAGACAAACATCGTCAGACTCGACGGACCAACAAATTAATATGAAAATTCTGCAACACTACCATGTTGGTCATACCACATTAAAAAACGACTACCAACCGATTAAATCTGAATTCTGCATCACTTACCAAGCAAGCCCTGCTGACACACACAATGATATCCAAAAACATAGGCACCTCCACCTTCCAGGACTCACCACCACAAAGGATGAAACCTGAACTTTTATGCTGAGATCGCTTCTCTGCTAAGGAATGGCGAACCACCGCCAACAACTACGACCAACGCGACTCTAAGCTCCAGCAAAACACTAACAATGCAAACTCCCACCCAACCAGTCTCACACCAACCAGCTAAACTTAATGATATCTCCCATACTGAGTTAAATTGTCAAATCGAAATGTAATCTGACAAACCACCCTGAACCGTCATTATACTCTTAAGTTGGATGATACCGACACCACAGCTGGATGGATACAATACTATTAAAACTCCTAATACTTCTGATCTTGAGTGTCCCTAGACTAAATAATCAGAACATAACAATCATACCCCTGTTAAAACTACTCCCAAACCACATTGCAAACGGCTCACAGCCCAATCTAACCTCAACACCGAAGCATGACTGACAATACAACATGTCCGTAGAAAAACACCAGAACAATAATCACTAAGAGTGATCACCAAGATGTACTTGAATTAACATATCCAAATTAACCTACAACTTCAACAGTACTAGGCAAAACTCCCTACCACCAATCTTACCTCTCCTGTCGCACTAACTGCGCTCCACCACTTTGGCCAGGCTCAACAACTTGCGCACTCAACATCACCAAATTATAGCGATAAATGCTATTACCTCGTATTCACTAAGTCATCCATGACTATACCACAGCCCAACATAGCAGATACTGTGAATATGTATAGACACCCATCTTTACCCGCATTGGCATATTGAACCCAAACCAATAACAATAATATGCCTATTGATGAGATTTTGAGATACACATGCATGAAAATACTGCGTTATAGGCTCATCAACCTGAGGAATTCCTCCAATTGAGAATGGCTCTATAAGCCCAATGAATGCAAACTAGCAGTATTCCAAAATATAGCAGAGTTAAATACATTTGTTGAGCAACACCAGACAAAACCATTTAAACCCACTTGAACCAACGAGAGCGATACTAAGTCACCGATTCAGGTTGCTCCACCTAACTTGTTGCGGAAGAACGAAATTGTAGAAGCAAGTTTCAAGCACATAAAAAGTTTTGATGAAGACAACAAGTTTTTTATGCAACATGTGTATGCAAAAAGTAAGAGACTCAAATGACATCAAGCTTCAAGATGGTGTTCTAGCATATGTCAAATGGATCAAAGCTTCACATACAAACTAATCAAGTTTCAAGTATTGAAGATAGAGTATTGAACAACTCAAAGGTATATCAAATATCATTTAAAATACTTATACAAGTGTTCAATTATTCATCTCTCACATAACATATATCATAAGAACTTTTTTAAACTCTTTAAATAGCTCACTCCTTTTAAAATTAATTATTTGATGAAAAACTTACAGTGTTAACCGATTAATCCATATGGTTAACCGGTTAACGGATGCTAATTTTGAATATTTTCTAACATTAAAGTGGTGTTAACCGATTAACCTATATGGTTAACCAATTAACCCTGTAGCAGTGAGCGAAAAATGGCATCCTTTCATGAAAATATGCATTGTTTTCTTATGACTTATGATGGTTTTGCTGCATAAAATTTATACCTCTCTATAGGGATGTTTTGTACAATATAAATACATATCATTTTCAGATTACAACTCACCTCCTAGAAATTTCATAATAAAAAATTCACTCATTCTTTTCATCTTTCAATTATTCTTCAAGAGTTCATTCAAACATATTTTTGAGAGAAACCTTTGCATAAATTTCACACATTATCATTGTTTCATCTCATTTTATTCAAGAACACTTGTATATTTCATTTGAGTGATAATTATTTCAAGGAGAAGATCGATCGTGAAGATTGATAGCATCGTATTCTCAAGACATCAAATTTATATCAAGATTATCTTTTGTATTACCTTGTTGACCAGGATTGTTGGAAACAAGTGTGTGTTTTGAAGAGGATTGTTCTTCATACACTTAGTTACCTATAGGTTAGATAGTAAGCATCACCATTGGTGTGATTAGGCTGTACAATAATTCTAAACTATAGTGAACTCTCTTTCGTGTTGAAGGAGGAGTGGAGTACTCTCGGGCTGTGAGGGGAACCACTATAATTCTCTTGTGTCATTTTTCCTTTCCGCACTTTACTTTCAAGCACTTATCATTTAACGGAAAAATAACCAAGAATCGGTAAAAGATCGAAGATAAATTTAAGAACCTAATTCACCCCCCCCCCCCCTCTTAGGCGCATTTACAACTTACAATTGGCATCAAAGCAGGTGATAAGTAACCTGTTCCTATTCGATTCAGATGGCTTTCGCAAACAATGATCTTGTATTCAAAGACGGTGGTAGTAGCAACAAGCCTCCTTTGTTTTCTGGCCAATACTTCGACTTCTGGAAAATCCGTATGAAGGCACATTTAGAAGCACAAGGAAGTGATATATGGGAGGCTGTTCAAAATGGTCCTTTTATTCCTACAACGGTTTTCAACGGAGTTGGTTCGCCAAAACCACAAGCATCATGGGATGAGGATGATAAGAAAAAGGTTCTCTATGACAAAAAGGCAATAAATATTTTACAAAGTGCACTTGGAATGGATGAGTTCTTTCGCGTCTCAACATGTACAACGGCCAAGCAAATATGGGACACTCTTGTAGAAACTCACGAAGGAACCGCCGAAGTCAAAAGATCTAGATTGAATACTTTAAGTCAAGAATACGAGTTATTCAGAATGCAACCAGGAGAATCAATCCTTGACTTGCAGAAAAGATTCGTGCATTTGACAAATCACTTGAATGTACTTGGTAAGACACTAACAAATAATGAACTTAATCTTAAAGTGCTTAGGTCTTTAACAAGAGAGTGGCAACCCAAAGTGACGGCGATTTCCGAGAAGAAAAGTTTATCAACAATGACATCCGCTACTCTATTCGGAAAGCTTCAAGAATATGAGACGGAACTTGGACTATTGGAGAAACGTGAGAACCAAGAAAAGAAATCCAAGAGCACTGCCTTAAAAGTTGAATCTAAAGTTGTGAAGAAAGAAGACAATCCCGAAGAGGACGAAAACTTTATGCTCCTTGTAAAAAGACTAGGAAAATACTTCAGTGCAAAAAATAATATTGGAAACTCTAGTTTCACAAGAAGAAATAAGTCCTCAAAGAACAAAGAAAAAGAAGCATCAACATCCAATGGAGACATTATATGCTATGAATGTGGAAAGCAAGGCCACATCAAACCGGAATGTCCCAAACTCGCAAAGAATCGTGACAACAAAGGAAAGAAGGATTACAAAAAGAAAGCCTACATTGCTTGGGATGACAACGAAATAAGTTCTTCATCGGACTCCGATAGTGATCAAAGCGCAAATCTAGCATTGATGGCATCACATCATTCCAACGATGAAGACGATGAGGTTAGTAGTAACTTTTCAATTTATGATAATGATGCTCAAGGAGCAATTGATGAACTTTTAAGTGAATGCAAAATTCTATATAAAACCATCTCATCTCAAAAGAAACAAATATTAATCTTGGAAGAAAATATTGAGAAAATGGAAAATAAGTTCAAAGATGAAAAAGAAGAATTAATCAAGAATTTTGCATGCACTAAATGTGAGTCACTTGCTTTTCAAATAGTTCAATTAAAAAGAGTCCTAGAAAGATATGAGAAAGGACAAATTGGATTGGAATGTGTTCTTAGTAGTCAAAGATACTCAAATGATAAAAGTGGTCTAGGTTACTCAAGATTCTCTAAACAAACTTCTAACAAGACCATTTTTGTAAAAGCTAAAGAACAAATTCCGTTAGAGAAAAGTGACAAGCCTAAAATGGTTCAACAATATAACAAAAGGAAAAGAAATAATAAGAAGAAGTCTTATAATAAGAAGAAATCTTATCCCCCTAGATATAAAAGTAACTTTGAGCCTACTTGTTTCTATTGTGGTATTAAAGGTCATACTCCTAATGCATGTTATATTAGAAACTTTAGTGTTGCTCAAGGCCATTATGTATGGGTCAAGAAAGGAACTAACTTTGAAGGACCCAAGGCAATTTAGGTACCTAATAAAATGTAACTCTTTTTTGTAGGTATGCTTGAAGACCTCTTCAAATCAATGGTATCTTGATAGTGGATGTTCGAGGCACATGACGGGTGACTTAAGCAAATTTTCACATCTAACGCTTAAGGCCAAAGGATATGTTACTTATGGTGACAACAACAAAGGAAGAATCCTTGGCGTAGGCATCATTGGTTCACCGCCTTCAACAACTATAGAAGATGTCCTATATGTGGAAGGTCTAAAGCATAGTCTCCTTAGCATTAGCCAATTGTGTGACTGAGTTTTCAAAGTCAACTTCACTAAAGATGAATGTTTGATTGAAAACAAAGTTACTCATGAAGTTATGCTAAAAGGTAAAAGAGTTAATAACATATTTTTAATTTCCTTAGATAACTTGTCTTTGAATGTTAGGTGTCTCTTGGCAAACAACAATGAATCATGGTTATGGCATAAGAGGTTTGCTCATATTCATATGGAGCACTTGAATAAGTTGATCAAGCATGACTTAGTCATTGGATTGCCGAAGATCAAATTCATCAAAGATGGGTTGTGTGGCGCTTGCCAAAAAGGAAAGCAAACCAAATCAACTTTCACATCCAAGAATGTGGTGTCCACAACTAGGCCACTACAATTGTTGCACATGGATCTCTTTGGTCCATCGAGAACAAAAAGCTTCGGAGGTAATGTCTATGCATTAGTTATTGTTGATGATTTCTCTAGATATACTTGGACATTATTTTTAGTGCAGAAAAGTGATGCTTTCAAAGCCTTCAAGAAGTATGCAAAACAAATACAAAATGAGAAGTCTCTTACAATTGCCTCCATTAGAAGCGACCATGGTGGAGAATTCCAAAATGCCTCATTTGAAGAATTTTGTGAAGAACATGGAATCTCACACAATTTCTCCACACCAAGAACTCCATAACAAAATGGTGTCGTAGAAAGGAAGAATAGATCATTGGTGGAACTTGCAAGGACAATGCTAAGTGATTCAAGTCTTCCTAAGTATTTTTGGGCGGATGCGGTGAGCACGGCATATTTTGTAAGTAACCGCGTCAATATTAGACCTATTCTCAAGAAGACCCCTTATGAACTTTTCAAAGGGAGAAAACCAAATATTTCTTTCTTTCATATTTTTGGATGCAAGTGCTTTGTCCTAAACAACGACAAAGACAACCTTGGTAAGTTTGACGAGAAATCCGATGAAGGTATTTTTCTCGGCTACTCTCTCTCTAGTAAGGAATTTAGAATTTATAATAAAAGAACTTTAACTATAGAAGAATTTATGCATGTCAAATTTGATGAATCTAACCCCTCGAAAGAGGATATTATTGTTTGTGATAATGATGATGATCTTGTAGAAATTCACAAAGAAGATACTTCTAAAGACTTCATTGAAAATATAGAAGAAAAACAAGAAGAACATCATGATGAACCGATTCAACAAAAGTCGATCAACAATGATCTACCAAAAGAATGGAGAACACATAGGGATCACCCTATCGACAAAGTCATCGGAGACATAAGTCAAGGTGTAGCAACAAGACTAAATCTCAAGGATGCATGCTTGAATATGGCATTCATTTCTCAAATAGAACCCTCCAAAGTTAATGAAGCTCTTGAAGATGATCAATGGATCATTGCCATGCAAGAAGAGTTAAACCAATTTGAAAGAAATCAAGTTTGGGAACTTGTCCCTAAACCAAACGATAAACATATCATCGGAACAAGATGGGTATTTAAGAACAAACTTGACGAAAATGGAATTATTGTTCGTAACAAAGCAAGAGTGGTGGCTCAAGGGTACAATCAATAAGAAGGAATTGACTTTGAAGAAACATTCGCTCCGGTTGCAAGGTTAGAAGCTATTCGTCTATTACTTGCTTATGCTTGCTCAATGAATTTTCTCTTATTTCAAATGGACGTCAAAAGCGCCTTCCTAAATGGATATATCAACGAAGAAGTCTATGTCAAACAACTTCCGGGTTTTGAAGACTTCAAGCATCCTTCACATGTATACAAGTTGAAGAAAGCTCTCTATGGTTTAAAACAAGCACCAAGGGCATGGTATGATCGTCTAAGTAATTTCTTATGCAAAAAAGGTTTTGAAAAAGGCAAGGTAGACAAGACTTTGTTCATTAAGAGGATAAAGAATAATACCTTACTTGTTCAAGTGTACGTGGATGACATTATATTTGGTTCAACAAACAATCAACTATGTGAAGAATTTGCTTCAATGATGCAAGGCGAGTTTGAAATGTCTATGATGGGAAAAATGAATTATTTCCTTGGATTACAAATCAAGCAATAAAAGGACGGAATCTTCATCAACCAATCAAAGTATTGCAAAGAATTATTAAAGAGATTTGATATGGATGGTTGTAAAGCTATGTCAACACCAATGGGATCCAGAACCTACATTGATCAAGACGAATCAGGAACATCGGTTGATATTACGAAGTATCGAGGTATGATTGGTTCTTTATTATACTTGATGGCAAGCCGTCCTGACATAATGTTTAGTGTGTGTTTATGTGCTCGCTTCCAAGCAAATCCAAAGGAGTCACATCTCACGGCGGTCAAAAGAATCATGAAGTATCTCAAGGGAACGACAAATGTTGGCTTATGGTATCCTAAAGGTAATGTTTGTACTTTAATCGGTTATTCTGACGCGGATTATGCAGGTTGTAAAACAGATAGAAAAAGCATGAGTGGAACATGTCACATCCTCGGAAATGCACTAGTTTCGTGGTATTGTAAGAAACAAGCATGCGTTGCACTTAGTACGGCCGAAGCGGAGTACATAGCAGCGGGAAGTTGTTGTGCACAAAATCTTTGGCTAAAGCAACAATTAAGCGACTACGGAATTGATCTTGGATGCATTCCTCTCCGGTGCGACAACACAAGTGCGATCAACATTACAAAGAATCCGGTCATGCACTCAAGGACCAAACACATCGACATTCGACATCATTTTCTCCGTGATCACGTGCTTAAAGGAGATGTTGAAGTCACCTTTGTAGATACGCATAATCAACTTGCAGATATCTTCACAAAACCACTCGCGAAAGAACCGTTTTTTAAGATTCGGCGAGAACTCGGAATTCTCGATGAAGGTGATATCTAAAATTTCAAAAGTTGATCATTATAGCATCTATGAGTATCAAGGTACACGAATATGAACTTATTTTTTTTGGAAACTTTTGATGCTATATCAAAATTTATCGTGTCGGCAAAAATTTTCAATTTTTCCTATTTTCGCATATCATTAAGTTATTATCTTTCAAAAAAATTTTTTTTTAAAATTGCCTCAAAATATGTGCTAACATGTTCTATAATTTTTATATCAAGAACCCTCATGAGTTTGGAGCTATATACTCACTGTTTTTGTATTTTTTCGAATTTGTAAGGGCGTTAATCGGTTAACCCATATGGTTAACCGGTTAACACTGTTCGTTTCTGTTTTTTTTTTTTTTCAGAAAAATATACAATTCTGTTTTTTATATATGTGTGTTTAAGAGTTTTGTTGCATGTGCTTTATGATCATTCTCACCAACATTCCTTGGGACTCATCTTCTTCTCTTTGACTTCCTTGACTCCCCATTAAAAACCTTCTTCCAACTTCTACCCACTCAAAATAACAATCAATATCACATTAAAATCCCACTCAAACATTACTCTTTATAAACCACCTTCACTTTCTCCATCTTTATCACAACATCCAACCCAAATCCGAAAATTCATCTTCAAACCCTAGAAATCCCAAATCTTCATCCATGGCTCCATCAAAGAAAGGAAAAGGAAAGATGCCGGAAAGTAGCTTAGCTGTCAATGAGGAAGATACTCCGATGGAAACAACTAAGAAGCGGAGAATGGATTTCAAGGTTCGAGTTCGACAACTTATCAAGGTAAAATATGTCAATCTCAAAGCTTTTCCAGCACCTACTTTTGATTTTCCAGCTTTGCTAAAATACCAAAAGATTGATAACTTTGTCTCCGATAATGGTTGGTATTACCCGGATTTAGTGAAATCTTTTATGCATAACTTATCAATTAATCTGAATGATGTTGGGCAACATATGCTTAAGACTACTGTTAGAGACTTTGAGATCAGTGAAGATTTGTCGGGTATTGCCGCTACACTCAAAATTTCGTATACCAGCTATTTTCTCCGGAAAGGAGTTAACCATAAAGACCGACCATGGGCTCAGTACGACAAAATGGAATATTATTATCATATTTGCAGGTTTCCTAGAGAAGTTGTGGTAGCTAGACAACGCACGCCTCGTGTCCTATGCTATGTTAAGAATTTGTCGGTGAATGACCGAATGCTTCATTACATTATTTGCTATGTTTTGCTTCCAAAGGATTCAAATCATTCCCAAATTAATGATCTCGAGATGCAAGTGCTGTTTGCAATTAAGAATAAGATCAAAGTTAATTGGATATTGACAATGATGTACCATCTTCGACAACAACTTACACTCTCTACCCGACTTCCTTATGGTCGTCTCATTTCAAGCATTTTGGAGTTAACAGATTTGAATCTTATAGGGAACCATCTATTGCAATGAAATCGATGACAAATGAAATTAATGAGATCACTATTATGAAGAACACCGGTATTGTTAAATGTAACGATGGAACATACAAGTACGAAGACGGCTCGTCTACCTCCAATCATCCAATCCCGGAAGGCGGAGTTACCAATGAGTTCCTCTATATCACCATGATGAACCAACACCGAGAAACTACCCGGGCCATCAATTCTCTTCGAAGGCTAGTCTTAATCTCTCAAAACCAAAATGCGGGTAATGATGAAGATGAAGACAGAAGTGAAGAGGATGAGGAAGGAAGCGAGGAAATGTCGGAGGATGACGACTAAAGCACTTGTCTTATGTTACTTTGTTCTTGTTCTAGTTATCGTTTAAGTTTTTGTTTAAGTCCTAGTTCTTTAAGGCATTTTTGGTTTACTAGCTTATGCTTTTTGTTTCGTATCCGTGAGTGTACCGTACATTGTGCATGTGTTTTATGTTAACGTATCGTATCAGAAAACAAAGTTCTGTTTTTGTGTTAGTATATGTGTTATGTTTGTATGTTTGTCATGTTTCTATCAACTTTCATTTCCATTATTGTGTGATCCTCTTCCTTTTTGCTAATGCCAAAGAGGGAGAAGGATTGGTTTCTCTAATGTTTCTTTGTGCAGAAAAATTATACCTCTTGAATTAAGGGGGGGCTTTAACTTAGGGGGAGAAACAAGTTTAGAGAAACAAGTCTCAAAGCAAGCTTTCAAAGATTGGTTATCATCATCAAAAAGGGGGAGATTGTAGAAGCAAGTTTCAAGCACATAAAAAGTTTTGATGAAGACAACAAGTTTTCTATGCAACATGTGTATGCAAAAAGTAAGAGACTCAAATGACATCAAGCTTCAAGATGGTGTTCTAGCATATGTCAAATGGATCAAAGCTTCACATACAAACTAATCAAGTTTCAAGTATTGAAGATAGAGTATTGAACAACTCAAAGGTATATCAAATATCATTTAAAATACTTATACAAGTGTTCAATTATTCATCTCTCACATAACATATATCATAAGAACTTTTTTAAACTCTTTAAATAGCTCACTCCTTTTAAAATTAATTATTTACTGAAAAACTTACAGTGTTAACCGATTAACCCATATGGTTAACCGGTTAACGGATGCTAATTTTGAATATTTTCTAACGTTAAAGGGGTGTTAACCGATTAACCTATATGGTTAACCGATTAACCCTGTAGCAGTGAGCGAAAAATGGCATCCTTTCATGAAAATATGCATTGTTTTCTTATGACTTATGATGGTTTTGCTGCATAAAATTTATACCTCTCTGTAGGGATGTTTTGTACAATATAAATACATATCATTTTCAGATTACAACTCACCTCCTAGAAATTTCATAATAAAAAATTCACTCATTCTTTTCATCTTTCAATTATTCTTCAAGAGTTCATTCAAACATATTTTTGAGAGAAACCTTTGCATAAATTTCACACATTATCATTGTTTCATCTCATTTTATTCAAGAACACTTGTATATTTCATTTGAGTGATATTTATTTCAAGGAGAAGATCGATCGTGAAGATTGATAGCATCATATTCTCAAGACATCAAATTTATATCAAGATTATCTTTTGTATTACCTTGTTGACCAGGATTGTTGGAAACAAGTGTGTGTTTTGAAGAGGATTGTTCTTCATACACTTAGTTACCTATAGGTTAGATAGTAAGCATCACCATTTGTGTGATTAGGCTGTATAATAATTCTAAACTATAGTGAACTCTCTTTCGTGTTGAAGGAGGAGTGGAGTACTCTCGGGCTGTGAGGGGAAACACTATAATTCTCTTGTGTCATTTTTCCTTTCCGCACTTTATTTTCAAGCACTTATCATTTAACGGAAAAATAACCAAGAATCGGTAAAAGATCGAAGATAAATTTAAGAACCTAATTCACCCCCCCCCCCCCCCCCCCCCTCTTATGCGCATTTACAACTTACAGAAATATGGTACAGTAAGCCTATATCCATACTACCTGAATATCTCCAATGCCAGAATGTCTGCTTATCCAAGAATTATCCTTGGATTCACATGCCATTGAATCAAATTACAGCTGATAAATTTATATTTGCCTCTCAACCAATTCCATGACAATCTTTGAATATTGTCTAAAATTCGATCGGTAGATTCATCTTTGTTTTTGAAAATTATGTTGTTTCTGGCCTTCCAAATGCTCCATATGCCCGCGTACCATATTATTCTGAACTTGTTTGTTATCTCTCTTCCGTATCCAATAATGGATTCAAATTGTTTGTTGTGCTCCCAGCTAACATTGTGGAGGGCAGTGGATACTCCGAGCCACCTTAATATCTTCTTCCATGTACCTGCAAAATTGGAACACTCAAAGAATAGATAAGCTGCAGTCTCAACCTCGCCGCACCCGCCGACACATAAATTATCATCTTGTCCTATAATACCCCTTCTTACTAGATTGTCTTTTGTTGGGAGTTTGTTATGAAATAATTTCCATGTTAAGCACGACACCTTTAACGGCACCGACTTGATCCAAATAGATGCCCAATCCGAATTGACTTCCGGCCTGCCTATCGACCTCAATGCCCTGTATCTTTCCTTAACATTATATTCCCTAAGTTCTCTGTCTCCCCTATATCCACATTGCATAAATCTTTCCACCATTGTAAGCTCTGCACGCCATCTACTCTCAGTACACCTTCATTATTGTCATACTTTTCCTGTAGATTATTGCATCTTCTTTTTTTCAAAATTAATGTAAAGAAATTTAATTATTTTAATTGTAATGTAATTTTAATTTAATATATTAATATTGTTTACCAAATAAAATATACATTTAATTATTAAAATGAAAAGGAAAAAAATGAGGATGCTCCACAAATGTAATTGGAGGGTGTATTTAAAATTAAGAAAGAGCACTAATTGTATTGGTTAGCTCACCTAGAAGAAAGAGAATAAAAATTGAAAGAGGTTTATTTTATGAATTTGGGGAAAAGTATGTGTAAATTGAGAATTAGGGAGGAAGTATGTGTGGTATGAGGGGGGAAAATTCACCGACGTAACGTAAAATTCCAATGGACAATTCTATGCATCTTACACGTACTCACAAAGAGTGCCTCGCTGGCATATCTGACGAAATTGCTACGCCAAGCAAGACAGACACAAACTCAAAACTAGAAAAATCAAAGCCGTGACAATTTCCACTTCAGCAATTTCCTTCCAATTCCATCAACCAAAAACCATACTCTAATTTCTGTTATGAAACCGTTTCTGCAATTATTAGTAACAGAGTAAGATGAAAGCAGAAACGGTTACACTTGTGCTGGTGAATCTAGCTGGAATAATGGAAAAGGCCGACGAATCATTACTTCCCGGTGTTTACAAAGAAGTCGGTGCGGATCTTCATACTGACCCAACCGGACTCGGTTCGCTCACTCTCTTCCGATCCATTGTTCAATCTGGTTGCTATCCAATTGCCGCGTACCTCGCCACGCGCCATAATCGTGCTCATGTTATCGCTCTCGGGGCTTTTCTTTGGGCTGCCGCTACTTTCCTGGTTGCTTTCTCCTCTTCTTTCTTTCAGGTGACCACTCCAGAAACGATTCTGTTTTGTGTAGGTCAAGTTGATGAAATTGAAATATGTAATCACCTTGTTGGAAGATGATTTAGTTTCTGAAATTGTTGTTGTAGGGTCATTCAATTTTACAATTTCAGAGAGAGTAAACATTCTTTTCTTGTTCTAAATGTGTGAGGGATATCATTATAATCTCTTAGGCTATGTTTGGATAATAATCTTTTAGGCTATATTCGGATATTGTAAAACAAATGGATATGGAGCGGAGCGCAATGAAATAAAGAGGTCATTCTATTGTTTGGGTATTTCATAATGGAAAAGATCAATTTTGTCATTCCGCTCCCAAATAGGAGGCGCAAAAAATGATAGAAAGTGATGGAACGCATTCCATCCAGGTCAGCTACATTTCATTCTTTTTTTTTAATTAATCCAAACAAAGGAACATAAGTTTATATCGTTCTATTCCATCAATCCAAACATAGCCTTAGGCTTTGTTTGGAATGATGGAATCTGATGGAGCGAAGCCATATGGGATGGTATGGAATGATATTCCATTGTTTAGATCATTTAAAATCGGATGGAACGGAATGGAGTGGTATGGGTTCCATTCCATTCCATCACTGACCATCATATTTCTTCCCCTCCAATTTGGGCGGAATGAAGAACTTGCATCGTTTCATCCTAAAATTTCCAAACAATGGAATGGATTCTTCATTCCACTCCCTCTCTATTCTATTCCGCTCTGCTCCGTTTCATTTTACTCCGTTCATTTTATGATATCCAAACATAGCCTTAATATATCTAAATATTCATTCTAAGTGTGGATTTTTGTTAGTAATTTTATGCATCAAACCAAGTAACAGACGATACAATTGAGGACCAAACCAACTATGGAAAGACATTTGAAAATCAGAATGACTAACGTAAGATGCATTTGGGTATTTTGGGTATGTTTTTATAATTCTGATAGGTTCAGGACAGGGACTATTGTTACCATGCTTTATACATTCAAGTACCAAAATAGTTGTTTACTTTTCTAAATAGTATGGTTGTAAATTTTCAATTTTAGGAAATATTTTGAAATATTAATAATTTTAGGGATTAAATTGGCAACATCTTTCAATTTCGTGGACTTAATTGCTGTTGCTCTTGATATACAACTTGTTGAATTAAGTTTGAATTTGGAAGAAATTTGCATTTTAGTTATGCTTTTCTGATTTTGATAGATTCAGAGACTGTGTATCAAGCGATTTGCACATTCAAGGACTGAAATGGTTGTTTATTCTCCTCAATAGTATGGTTGAACATTTCAAATTTAGGAACTATTTTGAAATCTAAATAATTTTAGGGATTAAATTGACAATGTCTTACAATTTCAGCAACTAAATTGGTGAATCTCTTGGTATACAACTGATTGAATTCAGTATGAATTTTGAAGTCAATTGTATTTTAGGTAGCGGTGTCGCGGGGATTAAATGGGATTGGTCTCGCACTTGTAACTCCTGCAATTCAGTCCCTTGTTGCAGACTCTACGGATGATAACAATCGTGGCATGGCTTTTGGATGGGCTTCAATTAACCGGTAATATTGGTTCGGTTGTTGGTGGCCTCTTCTCACTTTTGATAGCTCCAATAACAGTCTTTGGTATTCCTGGTTGGAGAGTTTCATTTCATGTTGTTGGGTTAATAAGTATTATAGTTGGTACCCTTAGTATACATCTTTGCCAAAGATCCACATTTCGAAGATAAAGGCACGCTTACAAATGATAGCAATTCAGCTCAAAAGGAAACATTTTGGTCTGGTGTAAGAGCCTTGATTCAGGAAGCCAAATCAGTTTCTAGGATTTCGTCTTTCCAGATCATTGTAGCACAAGGTGTCACTGGCTCGTTTCCTTGGTCGGGCTTTATCGTTTGCGCCGATGTGGTTAGAATTGACTGGCTTCTCCCATGGGAAAACTGCTTTCCCTTATAGCTTTGTTTGTGGTTGCAAGTTCTCTTGGGGGTTTGTTTGGAGGAAAGATGGGGGATATCCTTTCCAGGGCATCTTCCGAATTCGGGGAGGATAATTCTAGCGCAGATAAGCTCTGGATCCGCAATTCCACTAGCAGCGATTCTTTTGTTGGGTTTACCAGACGATCCATCTACAACATTGTCGCATGGTTTGCTGCTAATCATTATGGGATTCTCTATATCTTGGAATGGTCCTGCTACAAATAAGTATGTAGTTGAAACTAATCAGTTTTTGTTCTGTTTGCTTGATCATTTTCCAAATTCATTATCCTCATTTGGTTTAGTAGTTGCCATTAACATTTTTGCAATAAAGCTTCTTCAAGTTTATATCTTTGTGCATAAATTAATTTGTTAACTGTATGGACATTAGTCCAATTTTTGCAGAGATAGTTCCAGAGAGAGCCCGAACAAGTGTATACGCATTGGACCGGTCTTTCGAGTCTATACTATCATCTTTTGCTCCCCCTGCAGTGGGGATTTTGGCACAGCATGTTTACGGGTATCAGCCCATTCCTGAAGGCTCTAGCGAATCTCAAGAGATTTTAACAGACAGAGGGAATGCTGCATCATTGGCGAAATCTCTTTACACGGCAATAGGAATTCCAATGGCTCTGTGCTGTTTAATCTACTCATTTCTTTATAAGACCTATCCGAGAGATCGGGAACGAGCTAGGATGGACGCTTTAATAGAATCGGAGATGAAGGATATTGAATCGGATGGCTTAGTCGTGGATAAGTCCGAGGAAATGTATATTGGAGATTATGATGGTAATGGTGTTGATCTTGATGATGAAGAGCATCTATTTCTCTAGTTTAGATTCTCCAACTTAGGTGAATAGTTAGCTCAAAAGTTTTTAGAGAAGAGAGAGAAGTTTCTTTCATGTTTCTTAGTGTTTAGAATTTTCTATAATATATTTTGATCAATTTTTGGCATCAACCAAACATGGATAGTAATAGAATCAACATGTATACACCTTCATATTATTTCATTCAGTAATTAAAACACTATTATTTTAATTATCACCATGCTACTCTATTCTTCCCAATCATCTCACTACACTCCGAACACATAAAGCAATATTCAATTTAAAACCAATATGTAAAATTATATAACCATGCTAAATCACTCAAATACACAAATTAACTAAATTAAATGATTAAACGGAAAAAAAAAAAAATCGGGTTGTTATAATCTATGCTAGCAACACAGAAACGTATACAATGCACCTACATCCTTAGAACATTTCTCCAGGACCCCGGGAAACTTAAGTTTCTAATTGTGATAATAGATAATTTCAACAAGTGGAGAGAAGCAGAGACATTAGCAAATATCACGACGTAAAATATTTTGAAGTTTTTCAAAAGAATCATTCTGGCACAATATGGGATTCTGCGGGACGTCATAACAGACAATGATACCCAGTTCATAGACAGATGACTTAAAAACCTTTTAGAGGAATTGAATGTTAAAGGACTGAAGCAAAGATTGACAATGGCTAATGGAAACTGGGTAGACAAACTTCCACGCGTTTTCTTTGGGCCTACATGACCATGCCTCACTCAACCACGAGCGAAACTCTCTTTTGACTGACTTATAGGACATAAGCCCTCGTTGTTTTAATTATATGATTGAATTAGTATTAATCAATTAATAAGGTATAGATAACCAATTAAGTGAAGTCATTAATAAATAATTGACTAAGTTTAATGATAATCAATTAGTAGGTGTCGAGAACTTTGCTAGTTAAAATTGGTTAGTTGAATATGATTAATTAATTAATATCAAAATAGTAGCTAATATTTATTCGTAATTAATAATGGGATTATAATTCAGTATAAATAGTGATTATAAATAGGATTATAATTCAGTATAAATAGTGATTGTAAATCAATTAATCAATTAAAAGACTATTCTATTGATATTATAAGATTTAATAAGAGAAGGT